>JAPXFQ010002236.1:0-1375469 GCA_028564705.1 Apricaphanius iberus | reverse complement strand
GAGTCGTTCTTCATAAACTGTAGACCATTTTATTCACCGCGGGAGTTCGCCTCGTTTGTGCTGGTCGCTGTATACATTCCACCGCAGGCGTGTGTGACGGAGGCATTACATCACCTCGCCGATCAGATCACAGAAGTGGAGAAAAATCACCCGGACTCTCTGCTAATCGTTCTCGGGGATTTTAACAGAGCTAATCTCAAACTTGAACTGCCTAAATATAAACAACATGTGACGTGTCCCACCAGGGACATGAACACTTTAGATCACTCCTACACCACAATAAAAAATGCATATCGCTCTGTCCCCCGTGCTGCTTTGGGACTTTCCGACCACTGCCTGGTCCACCTCATCCCATCTTACAGGCAGAAGCTGAAATCTGCTAAGCCTGTAGTAAGAACTGTGAGGAGATGGACTGATGAGTGAAAGATGCAGCTACAGGCCTGCTTTGACTGCACTGATTGGAGCGTCTTTGAAGCAGCGGCTTCATCCCTGGATGAACTGACCGACACTGTGACATCTTACATCAGCTTTTGTGAGGACATGTGTGTGCAGACCAAAACCTTCTGCTCATTCAAAAACAATAAACCGTGGTTCACTGCAGAACTGAGACGGCTACGCCAGGACAAGGAGGAGGCCTACAGGAGTGGGGATCGGGACCTGTACAAACAGGCCAGGAACCAGCTGACAAGAGGGATCAAAGCAGCAAAGAGGAACTACAGTGCTAAGCTTAAGGACCGTTTTTCTGCTAACGACCCCTCTGCAGTTTGAAGCTACCTGCAGACCATTACTAACTGTAGGAGACCATCCCCCCACCCTGTGGAGAGCCCCCGCCTGGCTGAGGACCTCAACGACTTCTTTTCCAGGTTTGAAAGGACTTTCACACCTCCCACCTCCCCCACCATCTCCATCACAAAAGACCCAGCCCACCCCAAACCACCCACGTACCTGCCTTGACGATCTGCGAACAGGACGTGCGCCAGCTATTTCAGAGACAGAAAATTAAAAAGGCTCAGGGACCAGACGGAGTTTCCCCAGCCTCTCTGAAATTCTGTGCTGACCAGCTGGCTCCCATCTTCACCCAGATCTTCAATAACTCCCTGGAGCTGTGTGAGGTCCCCTCCTGCCTCAAACGCTCCACCATCATACCGGTTCCCAAGAAGTCCCCAGTCACTGGATTAAATGACTACAGACCAGTTGCCCTAACATCTGTGGACATGAAAACCTTTGAGCGTCTGGTACTGACCCACCTGAAGGACATCACAGATCCCCTGCTAGACCCCCTGCAGTTCGCCTACAGATCAAACAGGTCAGTGGATGATGCCGTCAACATGGCTCTACACTACATCCTGCACCACCTAGACTCTGCAGGTACCTACGCTCGGGTCCTGTTTGTGGACTTCAGCTCTGCGTTTAACACCATTGTACCAGAGCTCCTCCACCAAAACTGTCCCAGCTCACCGTGCCTCCCTCCACCTGTCAGTGGATTACCAGTTTCCTGACTGACAGGAGGCAGCAGGTGAAACTGGGTAAGTTCACATCCAGCTCCCGTTCCCTCAGCATCGGCGCCCCCCAGGGATGTGTTCTCTCCTCACTGCTCTTCTCCCTTTACACCACTGACTGCACGTCGAGGGACCCTTCTGTGAAACTCCTGAAGTTTGCAGACGACACCACCGTCATTTGACTCATCCGCGACGGCGACGAGTCTGTGTACAGAAAGGAAGTGGAACAGCTGGTTCTCTGGTGCAGTCAGAACCACCTGGAGCTAAACCCGCTCAAAACTGTGGAGATGACAGTGGACTTCAGGAAGAGACCACCATCAACATCTCCTCTCATGATCCTCAACAAGCCAGTCCACGCAGTGGAGTCTTTCAGGTTCCTAGGATCCACCATCACACGGGACCTGAAGTGGACCTCACACATCAACATAATAAGGAAAAAGGCCCAGCAAAGGCTGTACTTTCTGCGTCAGCTCAGGAAGTTCAACCTGCCCCAGGAGCTGCTGATCATCTACTACACAGCAATAGTCCAGTCTGTCCTGACCTCATCCATCTCTGTCTGGTTCGGATCCGCCACCAGGCAAGACAAGGACAGACTGCAGAGAACAGTCAGGACTGCAGAGAGGATCATAGGAACCGATCTTCCCTCCATTCAGGACCTATTCCGGGTCAGGGTCAGGAAGCGGGCCAGGAAAATCACCACTGACCCCTCACACCCTGGCCACAATCTGTTTAGGCTCCTCCCCTCAGGTCGGCGTTACAGAGCGTTGTACGCCAAAACCTCCCGACACAAAAACAGTTTTTTCCCCCAGGCTGTCGCTCTGACGAACTCTGTCTAGACACAGTGTGTGAGTGCACTCACATAACAATAAACTATAACTCTGCACTTCTGTACATACTCACTGTAAAATAACCCCGGCTTGGTGTATATATTATCCTTTATTATTTACGATCTGATATTGATTTGTATTCTTACTTATTTTTGTTCATATTTTTATTTTTTTTATTTTTTTTTATTTCACTTATTCAAGTTCTGTACTGGAGGAAAAAGTTTGCCGGAGTCAAATTCCTTGTATGTGACATACTTGGCCAATAAACTGATTCTGATTCTGATTCTGATTCTGATTCTGAGACTTTATAACCCTCTCTCCCCAGATGTTGTAACACAGCTAGAGTAGCTTCTATGCATGTTTCAACAGTAGGGGCCGCCAAAATCAAATCGTCCACATACTGGGTCAGAACACAGCCTGGAGGGAGCTGTACAGTGCTCAATGACTGCTTCAATACCTGATTAAACAAACCTGGACTCAAAGCGAAACCCTGCGGAAGCCTACTATAACGTAGCTTCCTGCCTCTGAATGTAAATGAAAACACATCCCTGACAGAAGGATGGAGGGGTAAACAGAAAAACGCATTAGCCAAATCTATGCAGGTAAACCATTTCAAATCAGGTGTAAGAGATGCCAAAGCTGTATACGGATTGGGCGTAGCAATGGGAGGGGTTTTGAGGGCCTCATTGACAGCACGCAAATCATGTGCCATTCTGTATTTACCAGTACCTTGTTTTTCTACAGGAAGAATAGGGGTGTTTTATGGAGAATTCGATGGTTCTAAAACTCCTACTTCAAGTAAACCTGCAATAGTGTCTGCAATACCTTCCTCAGCCTGAGGTTTATGTGGATACTGCGGACGCCAAATTGGATCAGAATGTTTCATCTCAAATGTGATGGGTGTTGTATGCACTAGACCAACATCAGTGGGACCATCTGACCACAAAGAGTCAGGCACGACCTTTAATGCCTCCACTGCATCAGGATGATCTGTTTTTTCTCTGCCATGATTTCTAGAAAGCTGCAAATGTTCCAAAAAAGTAGTGTCTGAGAGCTGCGTGTCTATTTTGTACATCTGAGAAGAAGGAGAAAAAGAGACCGAAGGTACCTGGGTAGGAACCCAATCCTTTAATGCAACTCCCCTTTTAACCATTCCCCCCAAATCTCTAGCTTGATGTTTTGGATGCAACAATAGCGATATGTGAGGAAGCGCTTCAGCTTCCATCATATACCATTTTTGCTGCTCTGAAGTCAGATCAGCAAACAGTGCAACACCCTCCTTCCCCACAAAGCATGGACCCGAAGCCACAGACCAAGTTTGTCCTTCAAGTTCTGTTTCAAATTTTTCCTGATACAAAGTAGGATCGCCCCTCTCATATAGGACGGTAACATGTAATGGGTCAGGCGGTGGAACAAAAGGCTGGAGTTCAAGCAGCCACGGCTTCCAGCATCTCAGAAATTCAGCCGCAGAAGATTCACGTGCAGACATCGTAGTCAATCTGGCCCAGAAAATATCAGCCACTTGTGAAGTGTCATCTTTCAGCAAAAATTGACCACTCATGGTGTCACAGCAATGTGTATGTCCATTCGGAAAAGTCACCATAAGTCCATCAGGGGTACACAGGATAGTAGCACCCAGTTTGATAAGCAGATCTCTGCCTAACAAGTTGACAGGAGTGTTTTGAGCAATGACAAAAGGATGTGATAGTCTTTGACCTCCCACCGCAACAGGCAATGGTTGAGTGACAGGGAGAATCATCGGAGCCCCAGAGATGCCCATCACAGACACTGTGTTCCCAGAAAAATTGACGTCTGGTAAAACTCTGTCCAGCGTGCTGAAAGTAGCACCAGTGTCCACCAAGAATGGCAATGAATCTCCATATATGTCCATTGTGAGCATTGGATCCCCCTTAGTCCTGCTCACCAAGGTACTCTGTGGGCATTGTCAAAACTGAGGCCCCCCCTGTCCTCCTTGATAGGAGGGAGGAACCATATGCTGATTCGGAGCAAAATGTGAAGGTGGCTGACCGGGAGGAATAGCGCCCCCTCGTGGATGTGGACATTCCCTGATCCAGTGCTCATTTGAGCCACACCTCCGACAACCGTCAGCACCTGGCTGCCCTCTTCCCAGGCCTCTATTACCACCAAACCTGGCCCTACCACGTGACCGTCCCCGAGAGTGCCATGTCCGATAAGGAGCAGTAAATGGCTGATTCGGTGCGGCTGCAGCATACATTACAGGAAAGGAAGGCAACACTGTAGCTGATCCAACAGTCGGCGCTGCTTTAGCCACCATCTGCTTCACTTTTTTTGACTGATGAAAGTCACCCAATTTATTCTGAGCCTCCTTTAAGTGGAGCCTCAGCAAAGCAGTCTCCATTTTCTTATTCTCCGCAGCATCCCTTAACGCAGAATCTTGAGCTTCTTGTAAATAATGTGTTATGTGTCTCTCCCATGTAGGCTGATCATAAATATGTGAATCAGGATTACGTTTCATTAGTGTAGCAACAGACTCTGGCATGCCCGCTAAAACTGCTTCTCTAAACCAGTTTCTGTTATTCCCGGCATCTCTGGGATATTCGCCAGTAACGTCAACCCATTTATCTTTACATTTAGCCAGATATTCCGCGGGAGTTACATCAGTTGACCAAGGAAATTTCAAAATCTTAGAGGCGGGCGGGGTAGGATACTTTCTCCTGACCCACTCAGCAAGTTCAGGCGCGTGAAGCGCAAAAGGGACTTCATCTAGTATTTGCACTAAGTTGCACTGGAGCATCATTTCATTATAGTCTGTTAATGTCAACATTCTGCCCATAATTGCTTTCCAGTCCCCCACCACTAGTGTTTGGCCTGAAGTCAGCTGATTTAATTTGTTTATCCAACAGTTTCCACCACCAGTCAAAGCGGGGAGTTGCAGAGTGATAGCAGAAATGTCAGCCATCTTCCATGGTTTGTAAATTACTGAACCATCCGATGCTCCCACTAAAGGAAACATTAAATTAGTGCCCCCATGAGTTCTGGTATTCTGATAAACCCCCTCGCCCTGGGCAACTCTCAACGTCTGTACGTCGTTAACCTGTCCAACTGTTGCACATTCATCACGTTCAGTGGGGCTGGCACTCCCCCGAAGGTCAGCAGCCTGCCCTCGTACCACAGACGTTAATCTTCCCTGATCCTTCAGGATCTCATCCATCTGTTGTTGAACTGTATTTAACCTGTGTTCGTGATGCTGTATTTCCTCCATTAATGTACCATTGTAAGCCAAGAACAATTTATCAGTCTCCTGTTCTGTTCTGTTTTTAACTAAGTTTAACAACTGTCTGTCCTCCTCCGCAGTGTGTGCTACAGTTCCTTTACCGGTGACCTCAAAATGCAATTTATAATCTTGTCCCTCATCGTTCACCTTCAGATCACCCTGTGGTATATTAGTTAATGGGTCATGGGCCACAGACCTCTTTGATGGGCCACTCCAGTGTAAGACTGCAGTGTTTGAAGGGAGGGGGGAAGCGGGGGAAGCAGGAGAGGTACCCAGAGGGGGTGGTGCACACCTCTGTGATGTAGCCTGCGTGCTTTGAAGTACGCTCTGGCCATCGTCAGTTTCCAACCCCCAAGAAATGTTTGTTTGACCAGATGTAGACAAGACGGGATACATATTTTGATAAGGCGGAGGAGTCTGGTCTGCCGAATAAACACTATCTGCAGTAACACACAAATGATCAATGCCTTGACCCGTTAAACCCCATGTTTTCCACATTTTCTCAGTTTTTAAGCATCTCTTCTTAGCACCAGTGATGCTCCTAGCTGTTTTAGCTTTTTCTGCAAAACGCTTTCCTTCCTCAAAACACATCTGTGAGAGACACCTCTTATGTTCACCACTAGCAGCATGCCGAGACCACATGGCCTTCATGTCGGCTTGAAACTGCTTTTTATCTATTTCACCGGGCTTATCAACTAATACAGAATATAGTTTTGAAATGTATATTAACAATTGGGCATCTAACGTGCGCCACTCCTGTCCCAATGGAGCAGGAAGCAATTTATATTCGGCTGCCATTGAAAGTTTAAAACAAAATCCAAAATTGATTAAAATTGAAGTAGGCAATTTGTAATAACTCTGTAAATTATTTATTTTAATTGAAAAACTATCAATTAGTAGGCCAAATTTATCCCAATATTAATGCAGTTAATAGTAAAGACAGGCAGTATTTTATTTACCTTATTTATTTTTATTCTTTATAGTGAAGTGGTTTATGTATTATTTTAGTCATATAACATTAACCTTAATAATGATTTATGCAAAGCCGAAACGAAGGAAAGCTAAAAAGGTTTATAACGAACTTTTTATTTTCTCATTAATTTATTTATATATTGAGATATCAGCTGTTTTGTCTAAAACACAAAGAATTTTAATGAAGTCCGGCCGGCGGCAAAACCCGCGACGGACACTTCCACGAATCACACAAAGAAATAGAATTCTCCCAATATAAAAGCAGTCTCATTTATCATTAAAACAAACCGAAAAAAATATCTGTAAAACTCGCTTTGTAACACAATCGTAGATCGTTTTCACAAAAAAGAAGTCGACCGAATTAGCGGACCAAGTCAAACACAATAGAACTTCCGGGTCACCACGCGGAATGAAAAAAACAACCGGGACAAAGATGGCTAATCCTTCACTACAATGTTAAACCGAACAAACTGTACTCATAAGTAAACCAACCAAAGACAAAAACAAAATGCCTCCAGCAGAACCACACTTCGTCTCCAAAAACTCGAATAACTGTTTAACCGTGTCAAACAAATACCGGTCGGAAGCTAGGCTACCAGAGTGTAGCTGTAAGCATGAGCACCCCAGCTCAACCTGAACAAAACGGTGCCGCTTCGTTACAATAAAAAGTTATTTTATATATATATTCTAAAGAGTTTACTACCAGTTATCCATAACAATAGTCCTATATATGTGTTAAACAATGCTTTAGACGTGTTCACGTAAGTGTACAAGGTTGAACGCCTTTATTCCAGGCGAGACTCACACACACTGTATGTTAGCTGTACGCTAAATATGGTGGTACTGTAACCAACCGAAAATGATACTTCCCATTATTCCTCTACAATGCCAAGCTTCTACGTAATCTGCACAAACAGAAAACGAGGGCATCGACTAGGCGTTTAAAATTCGCAGAGGAATTATGGTTTTAGATTCAGTCAGTTAGTTCCCCTAAATGAGGAGTTTATATGAGGCCGGTTTGCAAAAAGCTACCTAGTAGCTTTCTTCCCTAGCCTCCACTCCGTCCAAGCACACCCACAATCACACCAAAACAAGTACAGTAATTTTACAATATTTATCAAACACTAACCTCAAACCGGACCGACCAAAAACTGGACCATAATCACAATTCCACTTTCGCAGTGCTCAGCTGCACGTTTGGAATAAACGCAGCCCCCTCCCAGGTCAGACGTCCAGCAGTCAGAGGGCGCCACAGACCCTGCTACTGCTATGTCGCTCGCAGCCTGGGAGCCTCCAGAAAAGCGTCCTATTCTGGGTAGAGTGGCCAACTCGTCGAGTACCGATCCGCACCGTGGTCGGCCCTTAACCAAAAAAACAACACATCAACATTAAACGGAGAACGGTTAGATCAATCAATACCTATTAATTTGGTGTTAGCCCTGTTCCAGATTGATACAAAACCACCCGGGTGCTGATTTAGCAAGGATCAATCCAGTCGCTCTCCGATTCTCTGTTGAACTCCAAGGAAAAAACACAAAATTACTGCAATGCCACAAACACACGCATCAACCAGTTATGCCACACTTTACTACTCACACTCAATCTCTCCCAGCTCCGAAACAACTTAAGACCGAATTACGGAGCACGCATCCTCCACCATGTGTTGGCTCCTAGTTACCATGCGACCGGCCACTCGCTTCCGGAGAGTGTAGGGCCGCCAACATTTAAACCCCGTCGGGAAGTTTTCCAAAATAAAGTCAGAGCTGAGAGACAGAGAGAGAAAATAATGCACAGACACAGAATTTCTGTTTCACACTCGTACACACCTGCAGATGGGGAACAGTCAGAACTGAGTTGAACTGAACTGAACCGTCGTATACAGGGGTGTACCATTTTTATTAAATAAGAACAAAGAACGTATTCACATGTCTATTCTCCTCCCCCTAGATTTTTATTACACCAAACGTTTATTCTCAAGGTTTCCTGAGTTATCGCTGTAACCGTCCGGTCTGTTTATGACTGTCTACTCCCTACTCTGTTTCTTATCTCCGCATGCTACTTTTACAACATGCAATAAACTTTAGCCTAGAGTTTTACGACTTAAAAGCTTACCCCCATAAACAATACTTGACAAAAAATCTCTTTACCATCATGCAAGCTAATTAAAACAGACTTTTACTTTCTGAATACTAACTAAAGATTATATAAACATATTCAATACGAGACTGTTATATAAAGTAGCCCCAAAAAATATGAATCACGACACCAACAAGAATTAAAACACACTTACATAGAAATAAATATTATTAAATGGCTACAAACATAAAATTAAGAAATCAGAAGGAATTGTTCTGCTGGAACTGCAACACTAAGCATCCCCCTGGATTTATCTGACAAGCAGACGCACAGCCATATTTTAAAGAAATAAATGCAGAGCTGTATGTTAACTTCTATCTTAATTATCTTTATCATGTATTGATTTGTCACCTTTAACTGTATCATTGGTGCCACAAAATCTGCTGGTTCTATAGCACAGAAGAAAAAGTTCTGCACAAAATTTGTTTTAAAATCTCTGAAAAGCTTGTCTTCAGAAGAGACCATTATATTATGTTACCTGAAATATACTGTTGAGAGAAGGGAACTGGTACAAAATTGACAAGATATAAAATTACAACTGGAAATCCAAGACCTTTCAAACGAAATTTGTTAGTCTGAAAAAGAAATCTGAGATATGTTAGAACACAAATAATAAAAATAATACAGTTTGGGTTTGTTTTTAGTACTTAGAAGAAAAAAAATAGAAAGGGCATATTTAGCATGCACCAAACGTTGCTTGGCTACTGCCAGGTTTAGGGCTTATATTACTTTCAGGGTTTTTTTTGTAATAAGTTTTAAAAGTTCTATGTTGTTGAACTCACCATTTCAAACACCCTTTGAAGACAGCACAGGTGTGTGACACATTAGTCAGGACAAGCATCTCCTTTATATTTGTGTGTTGCTTATGTTAACTACCACAACTATGGTGATGACACTCAACTTTATATGTCAATCTCACCAGGTGATGTTGAACCCATCAAAATCCTCAATAAATACATTGAGCAAATTAACAGCTGGAATGTCCAATAATTTCCTCCAACTGAACAAAAACAAAACTGAAGTAGGCTACATATCTTCGGAACCAAAAAAGATCGATTAAATATCAGTACACAACTTCAGTTGGTCCAACTAGAAACTACTAACCAGGCCGCATGGAGAAGCAGCTTTCAGTTTCTATGCTACCCATATCTGGAACAAACTGCTGGACGACTGTAAAGCTGCAGAGACAATGAACTCCTTTAAATCTAAAATAAGAACGTACCTGTTTAGACTTGCTAATGAGTAAATTATCCCATTACTGCTTTTACTCAATTGCTAATGATTTATTGTTTGCTTATTTTTAATTTTCATACTAATTATCATTTTGTTCAAATGCTAAATGGCATTGTTTTATTGTCTATGCTTTCTTGTATTTTATTATTGCTAGTGGATTATAAATGTTTGTTTAAGCTTTTATTTACTGATTATATGTTTGAATTTTCCATTTTTTGTAATCATGTAAAGCACCTTGAATTGCCTTTTGTTGAAAGTGTGCAATACAAATACAATTGCCTTACCTTATAAAAGGTCAATATACTTGTATGTATATATCGGTCTTATATACTTGAAGATTTCTTTCTTTCTTTTGGCTTTTGAATTAATTTTAAACAGAAAACGTACTGCTTCTGACTGTGTTAAATCATCTGAGAGAGGTTTACGGTTGGTCAGTTGATGGAGTGCGATCATTATGCATGCATGTTCAGAGATCAGTCCCTTTCTCAACATATGGAAGGATGTAAGCAGGCAGGGTCTCTTATGATCTGCAGGAAATATCACCAACAAAGTTTCACATAAAGTAGCTAAGTATTGTCAGAGGCATGGAGCAGTCTTTTAAGATGGCCAAAATGCATACAATGTGAACCAGCCTTTACAGTGAAAGCAAACACTACCACAAGACTGTTATCATTCACTTGGGCGGTCATGGAATAGTCCATTTTAGCTGTGGGGTTAGAGGACATTGAAACACCCCTGTACAGCATATATGTTCTACAATATTCTAGAATTGCGCTGCTCTGGGTGGCTGCATGCTAGAGTGGCTCTGTTTGCTACCTATTGAGTTTTGTTTTTTCGGACTTTGCTTCCCCCTTTTTCTTAAGGAAGTATTGTATTTTTTTGGACCTCTGTGCTTTGTGGGTTTTTGTCCTGTGAAGTTGAAGGGATTTTTGCTGTTGATTTTTCACTTTTTGCTAATTCGTTATGATGCATAACCATGGCAACAGGGTGGTCTACAGCCAGGAGCAGCTGATTAACATTGCAAAAGCTTAAATAATACATCAACTGAAGCCACAAATCCCTGATGAGTTGAGAAGGAGGAGGTGTGGATGCAGAGTAAGTGCACAAAGGAAGAAGAGAAGGAGGAATTCAAACCATCTCTTCCATCAATCATAATGGGAAACGTGAGATCACTAGCTAACAAGATGGATGAACTCCAAGCCCTGACAAGGACTCAGCATGAGTATCGGGAATGCAGTGTTATGCGCTTCAATGAGACGTGGCTACAGGATTATATTCCCGACTCCAACGTCTCTCTGCCAGGCTTTCTGACTGTATGAGCAGACAGATATCTGAAGAGAAGCAGGAAAAGAAAAGGAGGTGGAGTAGCAGTGCCTGTTAACAACAGATGGTATCATCCAGGACATGTTACTGGGAAGTGTTGTTTATGCAGCCCTGATATTGAACTCTTGGCAGTAAGCTTACATCCATATTATTTACCAAGAGAGTTCACCAATGTTATTTTGGCAGTTGTTTACATTCCACCTTCAGCCGTTGCCGACCATGCATATGATGTCATCAGTTCTGTTGTCACTAAGCTACAGACCCAGCACCCCAATGCATTTGTGGCAATATCTGGTGATTTTAATCATGCCCCACTCTCTTCTACACTTCCAACATTTCAACAGTTTATCAGCTGCACAAGAGAAAACAAGAACTTGGATTTGTTTTATGCAAATGTAAAAGATGCCTATATGTCCAAACCACGACCTCCTCTAGGACAATCAGATCATAATCTCGTCTTTCTCTGCAATGAATGTAAACCACTTGTTCAGAGGCAACCTTTGACAAAGAGAACTGTTAGAAAATGATAATATGAAGTTGAAGAAGCCCTACAGGGCTGTTTTGCGTCCACAAACTGGACGACTCTTTGCCAGCCACATGGAGAGGACATCAATGCCATGACTGACTGTGTGACTGACTACATAAACTTCTGTGTGGACAACATCATCCTCTCCAAAACAGTGAGATGCTTCCCTAATAACAAACCCTTGATCACCAGTGAGCTGAAGGAACAGCTGAACAAGAAGAAAAGGGCCTTCAAGGAGGGAGATAGCGAGTTATTAAGGAGTATACAGAAGCAACTAAAAGTCGAGATCTGAGACAGAAAAGAGGATTACAGGAAGAAGCTGGAAAACCAACTATAGAGGAAAAATATAAGAGATGTCTGGTCTGGAAACAAAAGATCACAGGCTTTAAGTACAAGGAAGGACTGGATAGATGAAGTCTTGATAGAGCCAATGAACTGAACACATTCTTCAATAGGTTCAGTTCAGGAAGAAGCTTAGCATCCTCCTCTCCTGTTTCCAGCCAAAAAGACATCCCCCTCTCCTCTAGCCCACCCCTGTCCTGTCACACATCAGATATTTTATCTTCCGTCTCAGTCATGAACTCTTCTACTTCCACAACTTTGTCTTCGACCAAGTCAGGAGATGCTATTACCCCCTTTATCTCACTCTCCCACCTGTCTGTCTCTAAAAGTCAGGTGAAGAGGCAGTTGGAGAAACTGAACCGGAACAAGACTGCAGGTGCAGATGGTGTCAGCCCCAGAGTCCTGAAGACCTGTGCAGAGCAGCTCTGCGGGATTCTGCAGCACATATTCAACCTTAGCCTGACCCAGGAGAAGGTTCCAGTGTTGTGGAAGACATCCTGCCTTGTTCCAGTACCAAAGAAAACTCACCTATCAGTCATCAATGACTATATACCTGTTGCCCTGACATCCCACATCATGAAGGTCCTGGAGAGACTCCTTTTGCCCCAGCTGAGTAAGCAAACTAGAACCTATCACAACCCCCTGCAGTTTGCTTATCGCCATAGAGTTGGCATTGAAAATCCCATCATCAACATGCTTCAACCAACTCACTGTCATCTGGACAAAGAAGGCGAACTGTGAAGATCATGTTCTTTGATTTGTCCAGTGCATTTAACACAATTCAGCCTTATTTGCTTTGTCAGAAACTCCTGAAGTCACAGGTGGAGGCCTCAACAATCAGCTGGATTAATGACTAACTGACAAACAGACCACAGTTTGTGATATTGAGCTAGTCAGCAGCACAGAAGCACCACAAGGGACTGTACTCTCACCATTCCTTTTCACTCTGTACTCCTCAGACTACCAGTATAAGACGGAGTTCACCTGGAAAACAGATTGGAGTGGAGAATCAACAGTGAAGCAGTGTACAACAAGGGCCAGATTAAACTGTACCTTTGAGGAAGCTGAGGTCGTTCAAGGTTTATAGCAAGATGCTGCAAATCTTATACAAGTCAGTTGTGTAGAGTGTCATCTCTTTGTCCATCATCTGTTGGGGTAGCAGCATCAGAGCCAGGGACTTAAAACGGCTGACAACCTGATAAAGAAGGCTGGTTCTGTTCTGGGACAACTGTGGAACAACTGGAAATAATGATGCAAATAAGGATTCTTAATAAAATTAAAAAGATTATGGACAACCCTGTGTATCCACTTATTGAGACTATCCAACAACTTATGGCGTAGGAACGGGGGGGGGGGGACTCTGGATGAGAAAAATATTTGATTTTGAAATGTTTAGTCGTGAGCTTTTATTTTGAAAGAGACAGCGGCCTCGTCAACGGCTCAGAACAACTGAGGCAGGAGTCCAGATGAAAGGCTTTGATAGAGTGAAGATGAAAAGGCTAAGTTTAGCTTTCTTTTTACCAGGAAAGAAAAAGAAAAGGCTAAAGTTTGTAGGTGGAGACGTATCGCGTTGGTAAGACGTATCGCGTCATTTCCTGTTTTGTGACTAACTCGTTTGTAGCAAGTCGGTGTTTCTCTCTCTTGAACTGATCTAACTTTCTCTGTCAATAAGTTTTTTCTGAGTTGCTTTAACACACAAACACATTAAAACGTTAATTTTCTTCACGGTTTAGGACTCTTTAAGCGTTTTACTGGGTTAATTACTTTGTTTTTAGGTAAGGTAAGGTACCGCTTGGTTAGCTTAGCTTTACGGCTAGCATGGCTTCGGCAGCTTTCTCTCTTGTCCCTCCATCTCTCTCTACACCTCCTCCTCTTTCCTGCTCTCTCTGTCAGATGTTTAGTTACTCCTCCGCCTCATTTAGTGAAGTTGGTAGGTGTAATAAGTGCAGCATTTTTGTAGCTTTGGAGGCGAGGGTTTCTGAGCTAGAGGCCCGGCTCCGCGCTGTAGAACAGCCAGGCCCAGCAGTAGCTAGCGCGGAGTCAACTAGGACAGGACCTAGCCGTCCTTCAACAGCTCCCGTGCAGCCGGGACCTCAGGCGAGCTGGGTGACGGTTCGTAGGAAGACTAGCGCCAGACCCCAGTCCGCGGCCAACCTCCAGCCCCTTTCTCTGAACAATAGGTTCGCCCCGCTCAGCGACGCACCCGCCGAGCAGGAGAGGCCGATTCTTGTAATTGGCAGCTCCATAGTTAGGAATGTGGCTCCAGAGACACGAAAGACCACCGTCAAATGCCTTCCAGGGGCCAGGGCTGCGGACATTAGGTCCCATCTGAAGCTTTTGGCCAAGGACAAACGGCGGTATAGCAGGATCGTTATCCATGCTGGTGGCAACGACACCCGGCGACGGCAGTCGGAGGTCACTAAAATTAGCGTAGCTTCGGTGTGTAGGGCTGCCAAAAAGATGTCTGACTCTGTAATTTTTTCTGGTCCCCTGCCTGATCGTACTAGCGATGACATGTACAGCCGTATGCTTTCGTTCCACCTTTGGTTGTCAAGGTGGTGTCCAGAAAACGATGTGGGCTACATTGATAACTGGGGGGCCTTCTGGGGAAAACCTGGACTGTTACGTAGAGACGGCATCCATCCCACCGAGGACGGAGCTTCGCTTCTTTCCAGGAACATTGATAGGGTTATCTCTAGTTCCCCAAAGCCGTGACAACCCAGAGTCCAGCTCAAGGAACCCAGAGTCCAGGTCAAGGAACAGGGACTGCCACCCACCCACTACCCTATAGAGATAGTTTCCCGTCCACTACCCAAAACTAATGAATTAAAAGTTAATGCTACTAGAGCAAAGTATAAAAATCTCATAAAGATAAATAAAACTCGGACTGAACATAAAAACAAATCAATTAAATGTGGTTTACTAAACATAAGATCTCTCCCCTCAAAAACACTCTTGGTAAATGACTTAATTTGTGAAAATAATATTGATTTGTTTTGTCTTGCAGAGACATGGTTGCAGGAAGAGGACCATGTCACAATAAATGAGTCAACTCCCCCTAGCTACTTAAACTTTAGTGTCCCTCGAAGTACTGGTCGAGGAGGTGGAGTAGCAACTATCTTTCATTCCGATTTACTAATTAATCTCCAAAAAAATAATAGTTACAGTTCCTTTGAGCATCTAGTTTTTAGCTTTCCTCATACACATAACAAAGCAGTAAAGCCACTTTTGTTTGTGGTCTTATATCGTCCACCAGGACCTTATTCTCAATTTTTAGATCAGATTTCAGATTTTCTATCTGACTTAGTTTTAAACACTGATAAAGTCATTATAGTCGGAGACTTCAATATTCATGTTGATAATGAAAGTGATAGTCTAAATACAGCTTTTCACACTATCCTAGACTCAATAGGCTTTACTCAAAATGTGCAGGGACCAACACATTCTTGTCACCACACTTTAGATCTTGTGCTGACTTATGGCATTGACTGTGAAGAAATAACAGTCTTTCCACATAACCCTATCCTGTCTGATCATTTCCTTATCACTTTTAAACTTACTCTAATGGATCATATCAAACCTGAAAGAAAACTTCATTATACCAGAACGTTATCAGACAACGCTGTAGCAAATTTTAAAGAAGCTCTTCCAACTTTAATTTCCTCAGTTTATAAATGCAGAACAGAAAACAGTGATTTAACTCGTGACCCCTCACAACTTGACATTTTAGTTCATAGCGTTAATTCCTCCCTGCGTCGGGCAATAGACAAAGTTGCCCCCTTGAAAAGGAAGGTGGCTAGCCATAGAAGATTAACTCCCTGGTTTAATTTAGAGCTACGTACCCTAAAGCAGAATGTTAGAAAACTAGAGAGAAAATGGCGCTCCACGCATTTACATGATTCCTTTTTAATATGGAAAAATAGTTTATTGCTATATAAAAAGAGCCTTCACACAGCTAGAACAGCATATTATTCATCTTTAATCGAGGAGAATAAAAATAATCCTAGGTTTCTTTTTAATACAGTTGCCAAACTCACACAGGATCATAGCTCTATCGAGCCAACCATTCCCCAAGCTCTAAGCAGTGACGACTTCATGCAATTCTTTATAAATAAAATAGACTCCATAAAGAATAAGATAATTGGGAACCTTCCCAATATGCTTGCTTCCTCCTTAGTTAATGAGGCAGCCTCAAAAATGGTGGAACCTAATATATGCTTAAACTGCTTTAATGCAGCCGAACTTTGTGATGTACTAAAATTATTAGCTTCATCTAAACCTTCAACTTGCGTTTTAGACCCAATCCCAACTAAACTCTTAAAAGAAGTTTTCCCTCTGATCGCTGCTCCAATTTTAAATATAATGAATCTATCCTTAGTCAATGGATATGTACCACAGGAGTTTAAGATTGCTGTAATTAAACCTCTACTTAAGAAACCCTCTCTTGATCAAAACGACTTAATTAACTATAGACCGATATCTAATCTTCCCTTCTTATCTAAAATTCTTGAGAAAATAGTTGCACACCAGATATGTGAGCATTTAAACAATAATGAGCTGTTTGAGAAGTTTCAGTCAGGCTTTAGAGCTCATCACAGCACTGAAACAGCTCTGGTGAAGGTTACTAATGATATTCTCATAGCCTCAGACAATGGACTGGTGACCATTCTGGTCCTGTTAGATCTCAGTGCTGCCTTTGACACTGTTGACCACAATATTCTCATAGAAAGGCTTCAAAGTGTCGGTATAATAGGAACAGCACTAGGTTGGTTTAAATCTTATTTGTCTAACAGATTTCAGTTTGTTCAGGTAAACAATAGATCTTCCTCAACCTCAATAGTTACTTGCGGAGTACCACAGGGTTCAGTGCTTGGGCCGATTCTCTTTACTATATATATGCTTCCTATTGGTAAAATAATTAGGCAGCATGGGATAAAATTCCATAGTTACGCAGATGATACACAGCTATATCTATCCATAAATCCTGATGAATCCAATCAGTTAGGTAGACTACAGGCATGTCTGGAAGACATAAAAACTTGGATGACTCTAAACTTCTTGCTTCTAAATTCTGATAAAACAGAAGTTGTCGTCTTTGGACCAGAAGCTCTGAAAAAGAAACTACTTAGTCAGCCCCTTCACCTGGACGGCATTAAATTAGCCTCCAGTAATAAAGCAAAAAACCTCGGTGTCATTTTTGACCAAGATATGTCATTTAGAACTCACATTAAAGAAGTCTGTAGGATTTCCTTTTTTCACCTTAGGAATATTGCAAAAATTAGAACCATCCTGTCCAGGAATGATGCTGAAAAACTAGTCCATGCCTTTGTTACTTCAAGGCTGGATTACTGTAACTGTCTATTATCAGGTAGTCCACAGAATACAATTAAAAGTCTTCAGTTAGTTCAAAATGCTGCTGCTAGGATTCTGATGAATATTAAAAGAAGAGATCACATTTCCCCTGTTTTAGCTTCTCTTCACTGGCTCCCAGTAAAATCTAGAATAGAATTCAAGATCCTCCTTCTGACATATAAAGCCCTTAATAATCTAGCTCCATCATACATAAGAGACCTGATTGTTCCATATGTTCCTAACAGAGACCTTCGCTCTCAGACTGCAGGTTTACTGGTAGTTCCTAGGATTTCTAAAAGTAGAATGGGTGGCAGATCTTTCAGCTATCAGGCTCCCCTCCTATGGAACCGGCTCCCAGGGTTGGTTCGTGAAGCAGACAATTTGTCTATCTTTAAAACTAGGCTAAAAACTTTCCTCTTTGACAAAGCTTACAGTTAGAGATATGTTTATAGGTAGTTAGAGTCAGGTCAGACAGGTAGATAGGAAGAGACAGGTTAATGTTAGTAGTCAGGCAGAGTGTCAAAAGTTAGGAAGAGATAGGAAGAGGTAGAGTAGCTAGGTAGAGATAGATTAATGTAAGCCAGGTAAAGATCCGGAGCCGGTCGCGGCTTACCGCCGCGGAAGAAATGTGCCCCACAGGGGCCAGCCAGCGCCGGAGAGAGGTCCCTCAAGGGGATCCTCCCGCACAGTGCGGCCGCCCATTACCTGCCGGGTTGAATCCCCCGGGCAGACTGTGCGGACCCCACCCGTTTATCTCTTAAACGTTTCTCGCCCTCTTCAACTCTGTCCTCTCAGTTCTGTCTATTTTTCCTTAAGATAGTTGTCGACTATCGGTCTCGTGCCGGTATTTAGCCTTAGATGGAGTTTACCACCCACTTTGGGCTGCATTCTCAAACAACCCGACTCCGAGAAGACCCCGGCATGACGGGGGCCGTTACCGGCCCTACACCGTCCACGGGTCAGGAGGACTCAGACAGAGTGTTGGTAGCCAGGTCTCCTAGTAGCTAGGAGACAGGTTAATGTTAGTAGCTATGCTGCTTTAGGCTAGGCTGTTGGAGGACATTATTAGGGTCTGTTCCTACTTTCTCTCCTACTTCTCCCCAACTGCATGATGTGCTGTCAATTCAAGCACTAACCTGTTTTCTATTATAGTAGGTGCTCCGGATTAGCCCTGCTTGACGACCCTGACTAAGATGGCATTGCAGTGACGGAAAATTCTCCACGTCCTGCAACAAACTTGTGCATCAGTTCTATTGCTCTTTCTGTGTCTCTGTTATGTATTCTCCAAGCCACAGACGGTCGCGGCAGATAACCGCTTGTGCTGAGCCTGGTTCTGCCGGAGGTTTCTTCCTGTTAAAAGGGAGTTTTTCCTTCCCACTGTCGCTGCATGCTTGCTCAGTATGAGGGATTGCTGAGAATTCCACGACGCAATCTTCTGTGGTTCTGTAATTTCTACACTAAACATTGTATTGTAATAACTCTTTTTGTAAAGTGCCTTGAGATGACATCTGTTGTGAAATGGCGCTATATAAATAAACTGAATTGAATTGAATTGAAAAAGAAAAAACCTGAGTTGGTAATAATTTTGTCCAGCAAGATAATTATATTGTTTGTCAAGCGTTATGATGTTAAACCGATGTGATTCAAAACACTACTATTAATGTTACTATCCAACGAAAATATGATTGACTTTCCACTGGAAAGTTTCCAGTAACAGACAAAAATGATTTTACAATAAATACTGCATAAAAGATAAGTTGTTAAAGGACATTCATTTTCTAATAATAAAACCCACGGTATAATTTCCACAGATAGAAGTGAGTTTTTACTGGATACATGCTTCTGGCCTGTTCATTAGATCCCCATCAGTATTTTTCTTTACCTTATTCATGTCTGCTGTTTTTATGTTAGGGATCAGATAAGGTTCATGTTGACACTGGTTAGGGTGAGACAGAAAGAGACCACCGTGCAGCTCTGCAGGTAGGTGCTACAGCCTAATCGATAAGGAGGTGATTTGAGAATGTTGGTGATTCGATAATGATAAGCGAACATGATTATATTAAAATAGTAATACAACAAACATGACTAAACTCTTTGTTAAAATACCTTTTCTGTTATTGTTTTTTTTAAATTATTTTTTTTAAGCATCAATTTCGCCATGTGGTAGATCTTGTTTTTGAGAGCAAACTGATTTGCTTTGTTTTTGAAATTGCTCTAGCCCTCCATCAGTATATGTTAATGCGGGTGCCCCATGAACAGCGGCCTTAGTCCTCGACACGGCTGTCCTGAGTTTGAATCCCGTCCTCGAAACATTTGCTTTTAATTACCTTTGTATACATGTTTATAGAGGCTTATAGTTTCCATAGGTGCTCTTATGGTCCATAAGTGGTAATAATAAAATGAACAGAAGGCATATCTTCATATTATTGTTTCAGACACATTCATTCACTTCATTGCACTAATTAACTGGGGGGCTAATATTGAGCTGGAAGGGGATTTCCACAGCCGCTACACTGACATCCAGGCAGCAGACAGTGAGATAGGGAGGATCCTCGCATCTGAGGATCAAATCAAATGCACAATACACTTTTCAAATTTTTTAAAACAAATTCCATAACCATCTATTATTTTCCTTACACTTCACAGTTATGTACTGCTATGAGTCGGTCTATCACATGCCATTCCAATAAGATTTGTGGTTGTGATTAGAAAAAAAGGAGAAAAATCTCAGCTTGGATGAATTATCCTAGAAGATAAGTGCAAACAAGTGCAGACAAGTGCAAATGAACTTAGGGGGTGCTTATCTAAAGTACATAGCAGTTGAACTTGATATGATTCTGCAATTACAACTTAGAAGCCACAGTATTACAGCTATTAAAATGTTTTTTCTGACTATTTCTTTTTGACGGTTGCAAGAAATGGTCACGTTTATACATTATAAATATATTGTAACATTGTGGTATGCATAATTGCTCAAATGTAAAAAATATTTTTGAAAGACAGGATAGTAAATTGTAAAACATGACAAGTATATTCTTAGAACAATAAAGTTTTATGTTATAACTTGATAAAGCTCTATTTTTCTTTGGCTTGGTTAGCTAGGTTTCACTGCGGCACATATCACCCCAGAGACATTCCAGGTGGAGTAGCTGTGCCTCAGGGAGACATGCCAGATGCTGTTCCGGGCTGCTTCTAGCAGCATCATCACACCTTCCCCTTGTTTACACTATAGATGTCGCTTATTAAGACCATTTAACCCTGTCTGAGAGCTGTAAAATTACGTTAGCATTTGCTGTTTCTTTGAGTGAAATTAAAGTGAATGAACCAGTGAGATACTTTTATTTCTTCCTGGTGGTAATTCTTCATTCTGGTTTATGTTGGAGGCATCTTCACATCCTCTCTTGTAAATCTAACGTTGCTTACAAATGGGCTCATATGTGTACGTTCTCTTACTTCTTCTTGAGTATTGACTTTGATCCCATGAGCCACTTGTGTCGCTCAGCGTGACTGTGGTTAAGTTGGCCTAAGTTGTAAATGAGAGGGAAAAAACAGACGTCCCCAAACAACCGGCTTTGTAAAAAACAGTTACTGGCAAAGCAGCTTATGACAACAGCAAACAGAAAGAATACACAAATCCTACTTCTTCCATGTCATTCTCTTGTTATTTCTTATTATCAGTGACGCTACTCACTGCTGAAACTCTTTGATATCTGTATGTCTTTAGCGGATTTCCTAAAGGACCGGTTATATAATAGACGGTCAAAAAAAATTTAGTTAAATCACACTGAAGCGCCAATAGTAGAAACATGCCTAGTAAGCGTTTATGGTCAAACTGCAAGTAAAATTATTACTACTCGCTGGCACACTCAATTCTGCAGTACTATTTTGATATTGTTTATTCACTGCTACCAGATGTCAGTAGCTCTCATCTACTTTGAAAAACCTGACATGTAGTGGCTTCGCCTCAGCGCCAGAACGTGTCATGAGTCCTGGGACGCTGCCCTGTTTCGTCCTCATCGTTCTCACCCACACCTGATCCTCCTCATTTCCCACGCTTAAAACCCTTCACTCAGTGGCAGATCATTGTTGACGACTACTAAATGTTTCTGTCTAACCGTGGTGTCTACCCTACTCCTACCACCACTACTCCTCATCATCGTTCCTCATCATCACTTCAATAAATAGCCGAGCACCTTACATGCCTCCTGCGTTTGGGTTCATGCACCGCACTTCATGACAGACCATTTGAGATATATACATGTAAGGAAAAAATCCTATACCCACCAGAGGTAAATAAACTTTCAAGCTCCTGGGCTGAGATTCAAAGCATCCTATCGCTGCTCGTGATTAAAATGATGTATGAATAGCTTTAGACACAGTACAAGCTTTTGTCAAATCACTCAAAACGAAATGAAAAAAAATAGACAATTTAAAATTTTAAGAGGCGTTTCAAAACCCAGATCAGCCATCTCAAACAAAAACATCCACACTGTCTTTTTACATCCACAACGGTCCAGTTAATGTTGTCTATTTAAAAAGTTAGCACTCCTTTACTCCTCTCCTTCAAAGAGCCTCGCCTCTGGTGCCGGTGCCCACTGCTTAACTGCATCTAGACACTAAGGGTCCGGGGTGGGAGATGGGGTGCCTGGCAACATTCCCATGTCCCACCCCTCTCTTTTAACTGCACATTAGAACAACATGCAACAACACCACATTCGTGCGGGTTGGGGTTGGGGTCCGGCAGGTAGATCAAGCCATCTGTTCGGGGACCTGGGCTGCTGGGCTACTCTTGCAACGGTGGGGGCTTTGGCGGTCTGCTTATCAAACATCCTGGTGGGCAGGGGGTTCGTCTCCCGGGTTGCAGGTTTTTCTATTGGGGTGTCTGTGCCTGGACCTGGGAGTATAGAGTATGTATGGGGTGTATGAATGAGTGTACAGCGTCCTTTTTTTGGGTGTCCTGATGTGTCGTGAGAATGTGTGTGCGTAAGAGGGAGGGTACGTATGATTGTTTCTGTATGTCTCTTTGTATTCAATTCAATTCACTTTTATTTATATAACACCAATTCATAACAAATGTCATCTTAAGGTACTTTGCAACAAAAGTCTTTTCAATACAATTATACAAACATTCCAATCAGTTAAATGTTTTCTATGTAAGGAATCTCAGCAGATTGCTATAAGTCATGGCAAAACACAGCCATGAAAAAAGAATGGTACCAAAACACCTTCCAACAGCAACTTCTTCCAACAATCCAACAACAGTTTGGTGAGAAAAATGCATTTTCCAGGACGATGGAGCAAAATTGATAACTAAGTGGCTCGGGGACCACAACATTGAAATTTTCCATGACCTGGAAACTCTCCAGATCTTAATCCCATTGAGAACTTGTGGTCATTCCTCAAGAGGCAGGTGGACAAACAAAAACCCACTCATTCTGACAAACTCCAAGAAGTGATAATGAAAGAATGGGTTGCTATCAGTCAGGATTTGGCCCAGAAGTTGATTGATAGCATGCCCAGTCGAATTGCAGAGGTCCTGAAAAGGAAGGGCCAACACTGCAAATACTGATTCTTTGCATAAATGTCATGTAATTGTCTATAAAAGCCTATGAAACATATGAAGTGCTTGTAGTTATATTTCAGTACATCACAGAAACAACTGAAACAAAGATATTAAAGCGGTTTAGCAGCAAACTTTGTGAAAACTAATACTTGTGTCATTCTCAAAACTTTTGGCCACAACTGCATTTTTAAAAAATGTGTTTGGCTGACATAAATAAATTACATTGTCCAGATGTATGTGAATTTGGTTAAACTAGCATATAATTATTGGAGGAAAGAACTGCTATTGATTAAGTTAAGTTAACCCAATACGTCCTTCTTTTGAGTGGAGAATATTATCAAGAAAAGATTATTCAAAGGTGTTGGGGACTTTAACAAGAAGTGGACTGAAACTGGAGTTAGAGCATCAAGGCCGCTACACACACAGACGGATCCTGGAAATGGGCTTTAAGTGTCATATTCCTCTTGTCAAGTTGCTCTGTGGGTCTGTGGCTCAGTCAGTGTAGAAAGTAGTTTTATTAACTTAGTCCAACTGAAATCAGACTTTTGAAATGCATGCGCACGCCTGAAGCCTAGTTTATGCTTCTCCGACCGCAAATTTGTACTGAGACATAGACGTATTGACGCAGACATTTTTCGTTTATAATACTACGCTTTTCCACCTCACTCTCCATTGTTTTTCCAGCGTTGACCGACTAGGACAGCAGGGGGTGCTAACTTTTCATGGCGTCTCTGCCTACTATCGCAGGGCCGTTTTAATTTTTTTTTTAGGCTTGTGAACATATTTGTTCCTCGAGGAGCAATGAACGACATAAAGTAAGTTTTGATGAAGTTGTAAAGCTTCTTACTAGAGGTGCAACTCATTGAATACTCTAGAAATGCATGGAAACAAAACACAGCAGCATTTTTGTTGTTTTCCTACACATCCTTGTTTTCAAAATCGCCAAAAGAAAAGATTATATAAATGCAGTGCCCAAACGCTGCATTAACTAGTGATTACAGCGACTATAGAGCCCCGTTCTGGTGAAGCGATCTTTGGCTGTTACTGAAACTGACCAGTCAGATGCATACGCTCTCCATTGATGGAGAGTTAAAAATTGGGCCTCCGTGCGTTCTTGCGTAGGTGACAGATAGCCCTTGCGTTGACGGATAATGGCGTTGCGTCAATCCGTCTCTGTCAAAACGGAGAGCATAAACTAGGCTTTAGTCCAGCTTGAATCTGGAGTTTCAGAAGCTCGACTAAGCTACCCAGATAATGTGATTGGGACTTTCCCCACACCCATGCAACCCATTGACATTGTTAGGCGCTTTCGGGTCCTCCGCACTAGATAAAGTGCTATACAATTACAGGCCATTTACCATTTCTGAGTGGGAAGTTCAACTCTGAGGGGGCGGGGGCATTGCAGCTGATTTTTCTTTTTGTTTCCAAGTTCCGACTTCAAATGGAATGTACGGTTCGCCAGTCCTTCATAGCTGGGTCCCAACATTAGAACACCAGAAAGGCTACACATAGTATAATACAGTGGTCTTGTTTCATCCTAATGTCCTCTTAACCCCCATCATTAAACATAGTGAATTTAAAAGTATTGTTAACCTTTTGGACACCTCTGCATCAATATATCAGTTAAGGATCTACATTTTCCGTGGAATACCAGTAGAGAAACACACGGATTTTTATGTGTCCATTAAGAAAACATCCCTTGACTGTCTCTGTCTTACTGCAACAGCTTTTTCTTCTTTGCTTTATGGATTTACTTTTCTGTTCAATAACTGTTTACTAAACTGTGAAATTGAAAATCTTTACTGGAGCATTGTTTTTGTGTGAGAAATCTGTTAAGGCAAATACCACTTATAATACCTAGAACATTTATTTAGGCATTTCTAATTTATGTAATCCTTCCTCTTTTTTGACACATTACAAAGCTGTGAAACAGTGGGCATGTGTTACAAACTGTATGTTGTTCAACATGATCAAAGCTACAATTCAGCTAAAGGTTTATATTAAACTGACAAAATAATGAATAGCCAGAGAAATGTCTGGAATGTGAATGCTTCTTTATAGGTTTTGGCATTCTTCAACAAACTGCATTTGCAGACATATTACTTCAGAAATGGAAATGTGTTGTCTGGCAGGACTTCATAATCCAAACTAATGAGCCATGACTTTGGCACCATGTCTTACACAGTTCTCTAGATAGGCAAAAAAATGAGTCCGATTGACTCATCTGTTGTTGCTTCTGCTGCCATAGAAAGATGTTTGTCTTCAAACAATAACTTTTACAATGCTTAAAGGTTTTTTATTGGGCTAAAAATAAAGAAACTTTTATCAGAGCTGTCTAACTGTACGTTTGGTATATGTTGGTTAACTTTGTAAACAAAACTATGTGCGCTATGGAAAACAGATGCAGTAATAAGTCTTGGTGCATTTTTTCATATTTTCGATGTTTAGACATTTTTGACCTGACAATTTTAATTTTACTGTGTTGCCATTACTTGTGGCAACCGCGACCTTAGCTCAGGAGTGGGCATTCATCTTGTAATTGGACGAGTACCGTTTCAAGCCCCGTCTGTCGGCCGTTGTGTCATTGGGCAAGTAACTTCACCAGTTGCTTATGGTGGTGGTCAGAGGGCCCGGTGGCACCAGTGTCCGCCAGGCTCTCCTCTGTCAGTGTGCCCAATGGCAGCTGTGGCTACAACATAACTTATCACCACCACTACTGAATGTAATATAAAATACTTTGGGGTCCGTAGGGACTTAGTAAAGCGCTATACAAATACAGGCCTGTTACCATTTGTAAGAACTATATTCCAATGGTGACATTTTAAAAGGTGTTTGGCATCTTGTGTTAGCTCTTAGCACAGCTTTAACAACTACCATAACTGTCTCTGTGCGTTTATATATCCCCAGGATTATGTAGATCCTTGACTGAAATCCAGATTGCTTAGAAACATTTCCAGCATGTTCAATGATAGACAGAAGCTAAAAGCTCAAAACAAAGCAAAATTGAGCCTTCCTGTTAACTGCTGAAGCTGTTGCCCTCTCTCCAAACCTTAAAAAAAACATATAAATGTCTTAAAGGTCTCGTTCACTGAAAGTCTTTTTTTTTTCAATTTAAGCAGTCACTCTGAGCTGCTGCATGTGAATAGTTTTTTTTTTCCAAACTTAATTCCCTGTATTAGTTACAGAAAGAAAATAGACCAGAAAATGGCTGAGTCTAAAAAAGCATGTCTTTTGAACATCATCTGACTTGAGACTGCCCACACAATGGCTCCATTGTTTTGGCCAGCACCCTGGCAGTTATCAATTAGCAACTCTACAAAGGGGCAGCACACTTTCTGGGTTTGTGGAAATAACACATCAACACTACATTTTTTTTACCCACGGAAGAGGAGCTGAAGAAGAAATGGCTGGAAGTTTTTTTGGAACACCACCGGGTAAATGTGATGCTTAGTTGGTGATTTGTTGAGTCACTTTGAGCACAGTAACTACAAAGCTACTAATATTACAGTACTGGCTTTGCCTCAAAGCTGTAATTAAAACCAGGATCTGTACCAAAAGGTGGAAAACCTGTTTCCAAGCTATTTTAAGTAAAAAAACAAATTGTTCACTAAATGTTTAATTTCTTAATTATTGTGTTAAAATGTGCCATAACAATGAAATAAACTTACTTGGCTAATGCCCAAATATCTGTTACCACATCTACTCAGAGATGTAGCTTGTTGAACTATCCTCAAACGTAACCTAAACTTCAAGCCACAAATTTGAATATTAGCGGCTAAATCTCCCGGCCAATTGAGCTTGTTGGGTGCCTCCCTGCTCGGGTCCTCAACCAGAGGTATGGAAGCTTGAGGGTCCTGTGCAGTATCTGTGCTGTTACAAGTACTGCACTTTTCTGGACTGACTTATCTGAGGTTCTTCCAGGGATCTGCTGAAGCCATTCCTCCAGGTTGGAGATCACTGCCCCAAGTGCTCCGATTACCACGGGCATTACAGTCACCTTCATCTTCCAAGCCTTCTCTTGCTCCCCTCTAAGCACTTGGTATTTCTCATGTTTCTGATATATATATATATATATATATATATATATATATATATATATATATATATATATATATATATTCTCCAGTCATGACTGGACTGGAGAATCAACAGTGAAGCCGCCTATAAGAAGGGTCGGAACAAACTTTTTGAGGATGCTAAGGTCCTTCAAGGTTTGCAGCAAGATGCTGCATATCTTCTACAAGTCTGTTGTGGAGAGTGTTATCTCTTCGTCCATCATCTGTTGAGGTAGCAGCATCAGAACCAGGGACTTAAAATGGCTCAACAACCTCATGAAGCAGGCTAGTTCTGTTCTGGGGACAACTGTGGAACAATGATGTGGAATAATCATGCAAAGAAGGATTCCTCATTAAATAAATAAAATATGGACAACCCAGGGCATCCTCTTCATAGGACTATCCTACAGCAACAGAGTATCTTCAGTTGGAGGCTTCTTCAATTTCGCTACAACACAGACCACTACAGGAAATCTTTTCTCCCCGTAGCCATCATAATCTATAACAACTCCTTAAAGAATGAAATAGTTATGAGCTACAAAAACACTAAATTTCCCTCTGGGAACATATAAATTAATTTTTAATTGAATTGAATTGAATTAAATGGAAGGCTGAATCATTCAGATACAGGCTCAGTGTGAGGCTGGTAACAGCCCCCATTGCGTCACGGTCTGGTCTTGTTTTGAAATGCAGTCTAAACTAGGTGGTAAACTCCATCCAAGGTTAAATACCATATGATTTTTGTTTCACATTACAGTTTTCCGATTTGAGTTAACGTAGATTGTGCAAGAGTTGTGTTGTGCTTACCCAATCAGAGACAGAAACTCACATTTCATTAATCGTAACAAGAAACCCCCAAATCTTGCTGTTTCTCCTTGCCTACTGCTGCACTAAACTGAAATACTCTAAGAAAATGGCGGGTGCTAGGAATTTTTTTACACAAACCAAACCAGCACTTACAACATTCTTTCATAACAGAGAACATGGAAAAATGAATAAAAACGCCAGTAAATGAGACCTTTAACATTTCAGAAAATATAGTTAACTTAGCTTCTTAGATATCTTTACTTTCTTTGCCTTTTATTTAAACACTTCACTGATGGTGAAAAATATCTTCCTCCTTTACTAATAGCAGTGTATGATAATGCTTAACTTAAACGACAGCTCACCAACAAGGAATCAGACCCCTGACAGTATAAAAAGCTTTGCTATGAAAAGTAATTGTTTTTACAAAGACTAAGTGACTTCCTTTCTAATCTGTGTATGTAAACCCTAAGGAAACAACGATGCTGGTGACCCAGTCGGATGTATGCGATTTTAAAACTGATCTCTAACAAAACATAGAGCTAAGGCATGTTTCTTTGTTTGCATTTTAATAAGACACACAGATGAGTCTGACAAGGAAATGAGAAGCTGTAGGGGAGTGAAGGAACAGAGAGATGGGTTGCTATTTTTCAAAAAGTACCTGGTTACTTTATTGTTCCCACTTGCAGATGAACGGTTGCACTTGAAACACATGGTGAGAGGGGATCATATAGCACACATGGAGCATGTGGAAAACTTTATTTAAAAAAAAACAGGAGATTTTATAAAGATATTAAAAATATAAATGTAGTATCCATACAATGACTGAGCACAACTATGTCATTCTGAACCTGACATATGTCAGAGAGATACAATCTGAGGTGGAACATTATTACATTCAGTTCCATAGTCACTAAAAAGTAGTTTTTGCACTTTTACTTATTTGAACAAGTATTTTTTTCTGTTTTAAAATATGTCATTTTAATAACTGAGTGAATAAGATGAGTGAAAACTAGGAGAGAAAAATGATGCAAAAAATCTATGTTACATTGATTAGACATTTTAAATCACAGTCCATATCTCAGCTCGGATTAAGTTTTGTGGAGCTTATCCTGTATAATTTTCTATGGGCTTTTATTATTCAAAACCTAGAAAAAGCTTTCCCTGGATGATTTTGTCCATCAGACAAAGATAAACTGAGTAAATATGAAATTTAGTTTCAAGATGACAACTTGATTTTTCTGAAGACGAACCAACCTGCCAAAGGAACATCTACCCATATAAAAAGGTTTTAGAAAGCCAGTGAGGCCCAACATTTCTGAAAGAGATTACTGACAACCTAGTTTACATTGTATATTTGTATATTTATATTTATATGCAGTTATTTGTGTAAATGTAACTTTGGTATTTTGTTTAAGATTAGTTACTGCTGTCTGTCTTTTTTCACTTCTTCAACTTACTCCTGTTCTTGTTTGTGTATGCTGTGGTAAAATGTGAGTTTCCCCTGACGTGCAATTAACAAATCAATCAAGCAAGCAATGAGTTAATCAATCAATCAATCATTCAGTTTAGCACCTGCCTAGCAGAGGCTGCGGTGAATAAACAAGATGAAGGAATGAATTCTAGACATCTGTTGAACATGCACCTTGCCAATGTAGGTATGTAGAATAAATTGACAGTGGCTTTCCAAGACAGAAAGTTTATTTTCAAAAGAATAAAAATAACAAAAAAAGGTAATTACCAAAGCTAGAAACAAACACACTACTAATCAAAATAAACGAATAACCAAAATAAAAGAACAATGAATTGATAAATATGCAATACAAACAGAAACCATATATTCTGATGTCACAGTTCTGGATGAATCTGGATTTGAATCTCCATTAAGACCAAGGCTTATATTGCAAATGCTGGAATGATAGCTAATTTAGTTTACTAATTGTGATTAGTTGAACTAATTAGCACAATTGATTTATGACTAAACCAATAAACAATGTGAGGAAAAAATCAAACATTCTTTGGATTAAGAATTTTTTTGTTTTAAAAATTATCTGGATAAGAAGTCATTGACCTTTGGAAAATAACTTTTATTATAGATTGATTACGGCAGTAAACAATCCAATTCCAGTATTTTGATGCATTAAGGCAGGTTCAGACATGGCTAATAAGATTAGTTTCTGTTCTGAAACCATCTACTTTTAACTGATCTCTATTTGAACACCATTATTAGCATTTTTTCATGAAATGAAGGCTTACACATGGACTTATATTAGCCTGTCACTAACGGTAACCCATGTGGTGCTGTTTTGAGCAAAACCCCAAAACATTAAACAAAGGAAAGGAAACTCCTGTCGGATTGAGTAACTCAAATTGCAGGATTTAAAAGGACTCTTGGTCGGGGAAATCTTTAAAAACACTGGTTAAAACTTAAGGCTGAGCGGCCTGGTTTACCCACACAGAAAGCAGATGATATCTTATACACAGTAACAAAATCGCAGTGAAACACAAACCCCAAATCTTAGTTATCCTAAATTAACTTTGCCTCTGCCCAGAAAAAACCTTATAGAATGATTGAATTTCGCCAGGCTTCTCCGTGTCGATGAGGGGGTTTCTTCTTCTCCTGTGGAGCTAGGAAGCATATTAGCGCCACCTGGTGGCCACCTGACAATATTGAAAAACAAATCCATATTTTTGTCTCAGTACATGGGATACAAAACTAACACAGCATTCCAGCAAAAAGGACAAAACGACATCCGTAATCATTAAGTAAACATTGAAAGATGGCTACAGATGAACACCAGTTGTTTCAAATGGCTTTGGATGCTACAACGAACGAGTTAGACCTGGCTTTTCATCTAAAAGACGAACAGAAAACCGCACTCGAATCATTCCTTTGCAAGAAGGACGTTTTCGCTGTTTTGCCGACTGGATGTGGCAGGGGTTTAATCTACCAGTTTGCTCTACTGGTAGCTACGCTACCGCTCTGGATACGTCACACCATGTATTGTTGTGATTGTTCGTGGTGTTATCCAATTGCGTGCAGTGAGAGTTTCAAATGCATACTTGGTTCTGCCCCTCAAGTTTTTAACCCTCATCATTACTCGTTGCCCGACCCTTAATCATAATAGATAAAGCTCTGGATTTTTCCAGGCTATTACTTCTACTCAGGAAATTCTCAGACAGTGAATGTCTGGTCATAGGTGTGTGACCTTAATCTCAAACTGAATTGTGTCATGACATACAAACAGAGCAGTAAGTCCACCTATAATAGAAGCAAAAAACAAAACAAAGATTTTTCAAAGGCCTAGTCAAAGTTGGGAACTAATTTACCTAAACTATGATAAAACCCGAAAAAAGCCATTTATGCAGACAAATTGAATCAAATAATTCTGTAAACGTGTACCAACTTTTCATCAGATATCTAAAAGATACACTGCCAAATGTTCCAGACACTAGATAATAGCTGTTGCCCCCAAGGAAGGCACAACTAGTTACTAGATTTAGGGGTCAATTATGTACTCTGCAATACTATATACTCTGTAATGTACTCTGCAATAATTTCACAGAAAATGTCTATTTTTCAACGGAAATATTAGCATTGTGGTAATTTTTTGTTATTTTATTTAATTTCATTCAACATCATTTGTTGTAACAAGCAGTATTATGCAATATTTTGATATGACTCATTAATAATTGAGCTGGGAATATATATCAGTGTAGTTCCGTTTAATTATGTACAGATAAAAACTTTACAGAACAATCCATTCTTCTGCTTTAATCTTTAGCTGGACATCTACGACTGCGTACAGCATTGTAAACCAGGTCACACAATTCAGGGACAGGGAAATGTAGAAGCCAAAACAGTCTATCTTTCTTTGTGAACCTAGCTTAGCTTTGGTTATCAATGATAATATGCAGGGTCCAAAATACACCTCTGGTAAATCTGCCAATCAACATCAGCTGACATTGTTAAAAAGTAAAATATCTGACCAAATAGCTTTTGCCGCATCCACACTGGACAGCATGTCCAGGCATCAAAATTGCTGAAACGGCCGAAAGTTGATGCTTTAAAAAGTTTTTTATTTTTATTTAAAATAAAAAATAAACAGCTGCTTACACACTTTGCAGTTCGTGTCAAAGCGTCAGCGAGTCACATTAGTACGTCAGCGTACGGGCTGGGATTTCTCTGTTGCTAGTTGTTTAAAACCTGGCAGATCATGTCTACATTTAATCTAAATACACAATGGGAAACTAGTATGCATTTAGTACCGTAGATGCCCTAACCGGGTTTGGTTAACATTAGCAAACATAACATAGTTAAAACTACATATTTAACTGCTTACCTGGCTCTCCAGTATCCTCCAATATCCATCCATCCATTTTCTTAACCGCTTAATCCCCAATGGATGGCGGGCGGGATGGTGCCTATCTCCAGCTGTCAACAGGCGAGAGGCAGGGTATATCCTCCAATATCTTCCTCCAAATAAGGTCCAATCTCTTCCTGTCTTTGTAAAAAAGACAAAGACGTAATTGTTTGACACTCTGTGTTTGCTGCCCCAGATTTCAGTTTTCCCTTGACGTATTTGTACCCTTCCACCTCGTCTGGGTTACTGATACATACACGTGAACTAGTCTTGGTGGGCAGAGTTGTCAGTGGCAGACACTGACAAGCTTTGTAATATTCTACAGTTCATTCTACAGCATACTAATATCTTTATAGCATACATAAGCATGATGTATCCTTTTAGAATCTGCAGAGTCAGGGGTGCCCACTGCATTCACAAGGCATGCTGATCCATCACACTTCAAAGACCCTTAAGGGAGGGCTAAATAAACAGCACAAGGAGCAACTAGCAGGACGTTATTTCTGGAGAGATCTCTTTGTACATCTGCATTTCATTATTTCTCCAACGGTTCAGAGAACTCATGATAAACCGAAGCTTCTCCCAAAAGACTCAGATGTTCTATTTTTTACCTTTAAAAGGATTAAAATGACATTTCTCCCTTTCTCATACAGAGACCAGTGTTTAAGTACACCATCCATAGTAAACCACAATGTTATGCCCCTTTTCCACTTGGGTCGGTATGGTTTGGAATGGGTAGCTTTGGAACAGTTCTGGCGTATTTCCATCACCTGTGTCCAGTCCAACCCAACCCTTTTTTTAGACTACCTCTGCTTCGGTCCGAAGCTGGCCGAAGTGACACAACACGTCCACCTATTGAGTGATAGCTCCAGTAATGCAATATCCCTTTCACTCCTACCTAGCAGCGGTAGCTGCTGATAGGCCTGGAGTTGTTTGTCTGAAGTGATGCCTCAGAATGTAATAAAAGTAACAGCACCAAGATCAGAAATTTTCTCCGTAAAATTGGAAATATTCAAAGGGTCAGAGGTTTTATTTTTCTTTGCATTGAAGATGCTCCATCAAAACAAGAAACTAAGTGCTTAATAAATGGTTTTATAGCGTTTAGGGATGGATATGGTTTTGATAAGGCTGAAGCTGAATGGTGCCAGCGAGAATCTACATTGATACAGACTGCAGCTTCGGCATCTGGGACATCAGAAAACTTTGAGGGATGGCAGATTTTTGTCATGTCGCTAACAGGAATGAAGCTGCGATCGGGGCTGTTATTGCCTTCCACGCGCAGGTTGGAGCAGAGAAGTCGGTATGTGACACATGCTGCAGCGAGCCTGCTGTGTTGGGGAGGAAGAAGCCAGTGTAGCAACAAAGAAGAGGGGGTCTATCCAGGGTGATCAAGAGTCAGCTAGATCAGGCTGGAAGGCTGCAGAATTGAACGAGATGCCAGCCGCTGTTACTCATAGACCGGGGGAAAGGGAGGACGAGAGCTTAGGCATTTAGGACATTGGAAAATTGTGAAAGGCTGATTTTTATCAGCTGCCAAGAGGAATGGAGCTGCGATCGGCACGGTTATCTCCTTACATATGCGGGTCTGCATGTCTTCTATCTAGGCTTCAGTCGAGTAGCGTGTAACAAGCGAAGACGGTGAAGCTTTATTAACTCTGCATTTTACAAAACAAATGAATAAACCAAACTTCTGAGCCCTTAATACAACAAGTTTCATTGTGTTACTTTGTGTACTTAAAATTCACTGTCAAACTCCAGGTCGAGATCAGGCTCAGTGCTGTTTTTCTCAAACAGCAGCACTGCACTAACGGTGAGGGGAGAGGAGCGGCGGAGGGGGGCAGGAGGCAGGGTAATAGATAAACAAGGCATTTTACTTCCTAGTCCAACATTAACTCCAGGATACAAGCTAAATTTCAGGACAAATTAATACTATATTACACCAACATTAACATTTTATCATACATATGTCTATCCCAGACTTTGAAAGCTGTAAATTAGCATGATATAGCCCCTTTAAAAGTTGTCTATTTAAGGAATCTTATTAGATTGTGTTGATGTGAGGTTGTGACCTGAACACGTAGACTCCAACCACAGCAATCTCTAGGTAATTCCTTATACTGAGTAATTATATTGTGACAGTGGAGAGGAAAAACTGCCCTTAAACAGGAAGAAACCTCCAACAGAACTTGGCTCAATACAAGTTGTCATCTGCCATGACTATCTGCCGGTTTGAGAATAGAACAGAATAATACTTTATTTTCCCACCAGGGGAAATTCAGTTTATAGTACAACCTGTCTACGATCATGACAAACAAACAACAAGCAATACAAACAGATCTAGGTCACTGACGGGCTTGCAGCCAAAGGATGATGCTCCCTTGATAAAAAGATAAAAAGCAGATACACGTCGGAACGGTGGGGGGTCCACGGTGGGGGAAAAAGCGCTCACATGGGCGGAGCTCCAGTCCACAGGTGAACTGTGATGAGGCATGTGAGAAGGCTATTTGCAGTCATGCATTCTTCGTAGAGGCTGGCCATAGATATGTCAAGTCTTTCAGAGGAGAAGAAGGGTTGTGTTAGAGTCATAAATGGCACACAGGCTACACAGTGGTCAATACTGAAATAAAATTTAAAAAATCAGAATTTTCTACAGTGTTTTACTGTTTATTTATCTAAATTAATTGTATGTGGAGAAAGTTATTTATGTACATGTATTCATTTGAAAATTTATATCAATGGTATGTCCTTTTGTAACCATCAACAATAGTTAAACAGGGTTCACACTGGCATTTGTATCAAACATACCTATCAACCATGTGAACCCGCTCAGTGATGTACTCCATATCATCAAAAGATATCTTCTCAGACTCTAAAGAGATGGGCTGCAGGTGAAAAGGCAGTTTTTTCTCTGAAAGGTCAAACCCCTTCTGGATGTAACTAATGGCAGTGTTTAAGAAGGCTATAAACCCCCTACAGTACCTGGCAACATAATCTTCAGATGATGAGAGACGCTGGAGCGTCTGTTGTGTGACATAAACAATGAATCCATAATTTTTTCTCTGAATTAAGCCTGGTTTATGCTTCTCTGACCATAAATTTGCACTCAGACGCAGACGTATTGACGGAGATGTTTTTTCGTTTATAGCACTCTGCTTTTCCACTTCACTCTCTATTGTTTTTTCAGCGTTGCTTGACCAGGACAGCAGAGGGTGCTAACTTTTGATGGCGTCTCTTCCTACTATCACAGCGTCATTTCATTCTTTGGGTGGCTTGTGAATGCATTTCTTCCTCAAGAAGGAAAGAAAAACTACTACTAGAGGTGCAGCTCATTTAATAATCTAGAAACACATGGAAACAAAACACAGCAGCCTTTTTTGTTCTTCTACACCTCCTTGTATTCAAAATCGCCAAAAGAACAGATTTGATAAATTATCCTTTCAATATAAAGCATGTAGGGGCCAAACGCTGCATTAACTACTGATCATAGTGACTATAGAGCCCCGTTCCGGTGAAACAATCTCTGGCTGTGCTGAAACTGACCAATCAGATGCATACACTATATGTTGACGGCAAGGGCATCAGTTTGTTTTTAAAATTGCCGGGGACATAATTAATTCAATTCAGTTTATTTATATAGCGCCATTTCACAACGGATGTCATCTCAAGGCACTTTACAAAAAGAGTTATTACAATACAATGTTTAGTGTAGAAATTACAGAACCACAAAAGATTGCGTCGTGGAATTCTCAGCAATCCCTCATACTGAGCAAGCATGCAGCGACAGTGGGAAGGAAAAACTCCCTTTTAACAGGAAGAAACCTCCGGCAGAACCAGGCTCAGCACAAGCGGTTATCTGCCGCGACCGTCTGTGGCTTGGAGAATACATAACAGAGACACAGAAAGAGCAATAGAACTGATGCAGAAGTTTGTTGCAGGACGTGGAGAATTTTCCGTCACTGCAATGCCATCTTAGTCAGGGTCGTCAAGCAGGGCTAATCCGGAGCACCTACTATAATAGAAAACAGGTTAGTGCTTGAATTGACAGCACATCATGCAGTTGGGGAGAAGTAGGAGAGAAAGTAGGAACAGACCCTAATAATGTCCTCCAACAGCCTAGCCTAAAGCAGCATAGCTACTAACATTAACCTGTCTCCTAGCTACTAGGAGACCTGGCTACCAACACTCTGTCTGAGTCCTCCTGACCCGTGGACGGTGTAGGGCCGGTAACGGCCCCCGTCATGCCGGGGTCTTCTCGGAGTCGGGTTGTTTGAGAATGCAGCCCAAAGTGGGTGGTAAACTCCATCTAAGGCTAAATACCGGCACGAGACCGATAGTCGACAACTATCTTAAGGAAAAATAGACAGAACTGAGAGGACAGAGTTGAAGAGGGCGAGAAACGTTTAAGAGATAAACGGGTGGGGTCCGCACAGTCTGCCCGGGGGATTCAACCCGGCAGGTAATGGGCGGCCGCACTGTGCGGGAGGATCCCCTTGAGGGACCTCTCTCCGGCGCTGGCTGGCCCCTGTGGGGCACATTTCTTCCGCGGCGGTAAGCCGCGACCGGCTCCGGATCTTTACCTGGCTTACATTAATCTATCTCTACCTAGCTACTCTACCTCTTCCTATCTCTTCCTAACTTTTGACACTCTGCCTGACTACTAACATTAACCTGTCTCTTCCTATCTACCTGTCTGACCTGACTCTAACTACCTATAAACATATCTCTAACTGTAAGCTTTGTCAAAGAGGAAAGTTTTTAGCCTAGTTTTAAAGATAGACAAATTGTCTGCTTCACGAACCAACCCTGGGAGCCGGTTCCATAGGAGGGGAGCCTGATAGCTGAAAGATCTGCCACCCATTCTACAAAATCCTAGCGAACTACCAGTAAACCTGCAGTCTGAGAGCGAAGGTCTCTGTTAGGAACATATGGAACAATCAGGTCTCTTATGTATGATGGAGCTAGATTATTAAGGGCTTTATATGTCAGAAGGAGGATCTTGAATTCTATTCTAGATTTTACTGGGAGCCAGTGAAGAGAAGCTAAAACAGGGGAAATGTGATCTCTTCTTTTAATATTCATCAGAATCCTAGCAGCAGCATTCAAATTATAAATTTGAATGCGGTTTGAGAATTGCTGGGGACAGTTATTAAATATTTATTTAGCCTCTAAGTATTCATTTGTTTCATGTTTCATTACAGTATGCAGTGTAAACGTGGTGAAAATCACCTCTTTATTAAATCAATACAAGTTAAAAGCCAATAGGCGATTGGATGGGATGAATTATTAAATCAACACCGTATCACAAAGAACAAGGTAGATATAATATGTACTCGCACCAGCAGATTGCGTAACAAGAAAAAGTGCTCATTTTGCAACCCCAACACCATTCTGTGTGGAGAAACTTCAAATTTAACTTACAGCTGACAGTCCTGCAATAGGGCAGCTACCTGTGTCAATCACGGCTCCGGGAGAAAGCTTATTTAATGCGAGTGTGACACACTAATGTGTATTCCCATTAGAAATTATATTTGTTGAAATGAGAGATTTGTCATAGAAGTATACTATGTTTAAGTTGTAGTTTCACCCCCATGCCTCTAGGTGGCGCATGGCTCAGTGAGACAGAATTGCGAGGTCATAGGTCATCCTCTCCAATATGGCAGAAGCACGGCAAAGAGAAACTTCACCAGTCCTCTCTGTCTCATCATTTCCCTGTTTTGCAGGTTAGTAACCGGGTAAAACTATATTAAAACGGTTGTAAAGTATTTACGAAGAACACAGCTAAATGTGGAGGTATAAACCAGTGGGTAAACTCTGTTATTTGTTACGTTTTTATGAAGTAGAAGGACTGAAAGAAATGCCGAAGCCAGGCCAGACGCGGGCGCCACTTTGATTTCATTTTGCACTATTTCAGTTCGTTTTAGCTGAATAAGCTCCCTGTTGTGTTCTGATATTGTGAATAAGAAAGTTAATATGCTGTTGGCAGTGAAGAATGACTGTTTACTGGTTCGGAAAAGCGATTTTGACTATGTTAAAGCTAAAGCTAAGCCTGCCAGCTTACACATGGTTATTTCATGCATTTGTGAGCTACTAAGCTAAATTGGTTTTAGACCAATAAATATATATTTTGGTTAAAGTCTGAATAAATAGAAAATTTGGGTGAAGTCTGAAGAAATATATATTTTGGTTATAGTCTGAATAAATAGGTATTTTGGTTTAAAAAGAAACAAAATAGAGACAGTTTGAATTAAAATCAACGTAGATATATTTTGGGTAAAAACTAGAATACATAGTTATTTGGTTAAAAGTTAAATAGAGATAAAAAGAGATGTATTTAAACATGCATTTCATATTGTGCTGAATTGTCATTCAGAGAGAATAGCTGAGTAGATGACTTAAAGGTCACCACAAAGGAAGTATTGTTTTATTGTTTCCCATGCAAAGATTACGGTATTGCAACTTCAACACACAGGTAGTTGTATTTTTTTGTGTGTTGCATGTGGAGAATGGTGATGCTGCAAATTAAAAATACATGTGATTGTGTAAATAAATATGGCAGAAGCGAGGCAAAGAGAAACTTAACCAGTCGTCTCTGTCTCATAATTTCCCCTGTTTTGCAGGAACATTTAATCTGTTTTACAGGCCCAAACTCTGGGTCTGTTACACGAGCGGACTGGGAGACAATATTGTTGTTGTAAAGTTTTGATTAAGAGTCCCAAAGAGGAAAATGTTATGTTGTTTTGGTGGAGGGAGCAGGAGGGAATTTTTCCCAAAATTGCGATGATATTGCAATGTTGTCGCTATCTATCCAGCGCTTTCAGCGATTCAGAAATGAGAAATTGAGGTAAATCCAGGGACTGTGGACAGTGTTTGCTTTCTGCACAGTGATTTCTGCACAATGTAAATTTCATCAGTAGTATCCAAATAACAACAGATTAATAATTCACTGCACTATAATTTACTTTCACTAATGGATCAAGTTATTTTGCTTTTTGATTTTTTTCCCCAACTTTTTTACAGTGATTATATTTTAAGGCTGTAAAACCCCTCGCCACATACTTTTATACACTTTTCCCAGACGTACATTAACATTTACTCACATTTCTCACTAGATTTAATACTCAAACCTTCTTCGAAATGTATTTATTTGAATTTTTTTATTTTATTTTTTTTACATGTCCTTTCTAGCAGTTTGCCACTCAGAATTGGTGTCTGAGTACCAAGTACAAGCCCAACAGATTTACTTTCCCAAGCAGAGTATTACAGCTTTGCTGTAACACTCCACTTGATGTATATGTATTAAAAAAATCTTTATTAGTGATTACTGAGGGTTCAATTTCTTGAAGTCATGGACACTAAACCGAGAAAAGAAGGAAGAAAGGAAGAAGGTGAAGAAAAGAAACCGCACCAGCAGAGGCGCGAACTGACCACACAAGACAGGGAGGCAAACAAAGAACACAAGAAAACATCCCAGTCCTCCGCCTCTGCCGGGCAAACAAAACAAACAAAAACAACGAACTGAACAGAACCACACCAATAGTTCAGATCCAGTAATAAAAATTAAGAATTACACATTCACTACACACAAGCATGGATTAATAAACACAATACTAATGTTTCTGTTAAGCTCCTGGTAAAAGCTAACTAATGACAATAACCTCAGCTCAAGATATGTCCGTCCACACCAATGTCCCCACACCTATGTGTGTGTGCGAGCATGCAGGTCTGAATAAGGTTTCCCCATGCAAGTGATTGATAGCTGATGTAAGCAACCGTCAATCCGTCCTACAGGAATCGACGCAGACATGAAGGAGGCAGGAGACGCATGCATCCAGAGTCCCACAGAGCGCAGGAGCCGCAGGAGGACCAGCGCAGGGCCGATCACCCACCAAGAGAGGAACAGATGGAAGCCCCAGGGGAACACCAAGCAGCCGCAATGCTGGGGCCCCGAGAGATCGCATGGACGAGCCCACGGGCTCCGCCGGAAACCGGCTACGCCAGGGCGGGCCCGGAACAGGACCCGGAGGCCACAGGGATCAGGGGCACCCCGCCCCCCAGCAGGGCACAGACCAGGCACCCGCCGAGAGGAGTCCCCCGCCGACGGGCAGGTGTCGCCTGCAGCCGATCGACGGACAATACATGCCGCCGCCACCCCGGACCAATACCCACCGCCAACAACCCGGCCACACCCACACGCCAGGGAGCCACAGTAAAGCCACAGCGGATGTACGCCCTCCCCAGGCCGCGCCCAGCCAGCACCTGGACATCCAGATCTACCAGCTCCCGTGTCCAGATCCTGCCCCATGCAGAGCGCCAAGATCTGGGGCCCAGCCAATACCGGACAGCCCCCCCAGATGAACCGACCAGACAGTAGAACTCATGGAACTGGCAGGAGCTTGGGCGCCGGGCACGGTCCCCACCGATCCACCGGACGGCACCAACCTACTTACAACCCCGGCACCCCCATAAGAGGTGCCCCAGTCAATCCAAGGAGGATGTCGGCTCGAAACAGCGGGCGCCCGACACACCGGCCCACCCAGGACCAGCTAGGCATACACCAGGACCGAGCCGGGGCGCAACGGGGACCCCCGGCCCCAGGCATCGAGAGCCATCATCGACCAGCGGGCAGGACCATCCATCACCGACGGGGAGTGACGGAGGGGAAGAAGATGCACCAGGCCAGAGGGCAGCCAAACACCCAACCTGACAAGTAGACATAGACAGACAGAGACACTCATACGTACCCTCCCTCTCATGCGCACACATTCTTACAAATACAGGACACACGAAAAAAGGACGCTGTACACTCATTCATACACCCCATACATACTCTATACTCCCAAGCCCAGGGACAGACGCCCCGATAGAGCATCCTGTCCCTGCACCCGGGAGACGGACCCCTTGCCCACCAGGACGGGGACAAGCAGACCGCCAAGGCCCCCACCCCGGCAAGAGTAGCCCACTAGCCTAGGTCCCCGACCAGACCACCTGATAATATATTCGGGCTCCAACCCCTGATGGTCCAGCGAACAGGGGTGTGGAAAGACCTCCAGCCTCTCTCCCCCTGCTCAATTGTGGTGTTGTTGCGTGTTGTTCTTAGAAATTTAAAAGATAAAAGCATTAATACGGAATGCGGTCTCTCCGCTCCTGTGATATCAGTTTCGTCTTTCTCCAAAGAAGGTCTCGGAACAGGTGGTGTGTCCTAGCGAGGAACATAACTATGGGCAGTTGTTTCTGCTGATTTTTTTGTCTGGATGAGAATATTATTATAAACAGACATGATAAATTTGGCAAGCACAGGAAACATGACAGGAGGAGATTCACAACTGCATCCAATCATTTAGAACACAATGCGCGTTGTGCTCTGTAATCAAAGCATTTATATTGTGGCATTAAAAAAATCCACAAAGCAGCGAAGGGTGGACCAAGTTATAGCAAAGGAACTGTATAATTGTATTTTTTCTTGAAACAGGTACCAGTGACATTGCAGGACTTCGCCCGTTAGCTGACTACCAGTCTTTTAGATCATGACATCTACTACAGAGAATGCTGTAGCCTAGTATATGAGCAGAAAGAAACATGACTGCATGAGAAAATGGAGTGATTTAAATAAAATTATGTTCAGATACTAATGCGGAAACTTTGCTGGGAGCACAAGTGGCTGTTAGATCAGTGCAGGTAAAGAATTTCCGCATCACGTTTGGTGGGGACAAACCCGTCAATCATAAATATTGCTGGGGACATCCCCGGTTAAAATGAATTTTTCCCCAGCTTCGTCAGCACCTTCTCAAACAACCTCATGATATTACTACAGAAGAGAAATACACCTTCATAATATCTGCCTCTTCTTCGACTGCAGAAACTTCTCTCAACCTCAGCAATGTTTGAAAATATCTTGAACATTCCTCACCAATGCTAATCAGATATGATTTTAGAGGCGTCCAGTTGTGGAGCAGGCATGGTTTAGTGACAGCCATTTAGCCACTACATGCTACTCTCGTTTTGGCAGAAATGTAAAAGAAGTCATAAACTATGAGGACAATATTTTCAATCTGCACTGAAAGATGGTCCACTTTATTATGGATGATATGTGCATGGCATTTGCCACAAAGCATGTCACATTGATCTCCTTCAGTTTTGTGAAGACAAAATTGTGGACACCATAATTGACATTTGCATTATTTGCACTGAATGCAGATACATGATCAAGGGATAAACCTGTGTTGTCAATGGATGGATCTGACTATTCCATCTGCAGAATCACTGGAATTTCTATAACATTTTACCCTCCTTGTTTAACTGTTTGATCACAGCTTCTATCACCTTTTGAGACAGGACACCTGTCACAACTGCCTTAGCTTCATCCTCCCACAGGACTTCTTCATTACAATGTTGGAGTACCTCAGTGATCGGCTGGTTAACTTGAGTACACAGTCAGCAGTGTTATAACTTAACCATGTTTAATTGTGTGGTACACATGAACTATGTCTGCAGCAGTCACCTATCAAGAAAGAAGAAAATTAAATATCTTATTATATAGGCCAATATCTAATGTGTATCACTAAATTCATGTTAACAAAAAGATGCTTATTTTATCTATAGAATAACTAATAATACCTCTGTTACATTAAACGGCCTATACCATGCAAAATCAAGGTTTTGGAGCATTACCAGAGTTTTACCATCTGGTAATGCAATTTTATCATAATAAAAACCCACCAGAGTGGTTTTTGGATTAATTCATGCATATCTGAGTAATCCTCCTGAATTCTGCTCTCTGAGCAGCTGCCCATCCCTCTTCTAGAAAACGACTGAGGCTACGTCCACACTAAGCCGATAAGGTTATACGGGGAGTTAGATGCCTAATGTTATGCACTCAACACGAGCATTCATGCCCCGTTTAAGGTCTGTTTAAGTTCCCATGATCGCGCAATCCCATACCGACCTGTGCAAATACTGGGCATGCGCGGAAATACGAACGGAACACGCGTATAATCTACGTGACGCCAGTGCCTACATAATGCTCTACAGCACAGTACAGAAGCTCTACAGCACAGTACATATCTGCTTGTCCCGTGAAACGAAGAGAACAATAGCTGCTCAGAAGAAGAGAGAGTTTTTGGTGCGGACAGACGACGAGATCGATTTATTACTCTTTATTGTTGTCTTTGTCTGTAGTGTCGTATTGTTATTGACGCAGCATTCATTGACGCCACTTCCTTTCATTATCCGGGGAAGCTGTCCACACTAGCTCGCTTAGCCGTTGAATTAAGATTTACACGGCTCTCTTACCCGGCTAATACTGTAGTTATCCGGCCACAGAACTTAAACGACGCCGGGTTAGTGTGGACGATAGGGGGGTGTAGACTAAATAATTATACGTTTAAGGCATTAGCCGGCTTAGTATGGACTTGGCCTAAGTGTTCAACTAGTGACATCACTAGTTGAAAACTAGGGAGTCCTAGAGGAGTCTGCACCGCACCTGCGGGCAGAGCGGCTTACCTCTGGTAGAGTTCCAAACACACCCTCCTCCTTCTCTAAGCTCATGGCTGCTAAGGTTTTTGGCAGCTTAAAACACATTTTTTGTTGGATTCTTACTTTTTCTGTGAAAGCGGCCATTTGGCTGCATGCTAATGCTAATGTGTGTTAGCCAATTATCAAGTATTGTGTGGGTAATTAACTGATCTGTGGCATATCATAAGGTTCAGTAAACGGGTGCAAACAACACCCACAGCTTTTTTATATACTGGGCTGGAAGGATTTGCTTAATGGACTCATCTGTGTTGTTTTTGGCTCTTTCTAAAGCCTGGAGATTTACCAACTGAAATAGGCTTTGTTGACTCCATTTTTAACAAAAATAAAATAAAATAAACCAGACATCTGAGCCCTTAATATAACAGAGTTTCATTGTGTGCTTTTCAAATTAACTGTCATAATACTGTTTGAGATGAAGCTCAGCACTGTTTGTCTCACAAGATGAGCAGAGCACGTGTGGGAGATACAAGTTACATTTTAGGACAAATAATACCAAAGGTAACATTTTACAATCTATATGTCTATCTCAGAAGTCTAAACCTATAAAATTACCAACGTCCAACGTTTAACTGTGAGCACATGAAAATATCTATGAAAATTTTTAATTTATTAGAAGTGTATGTTATTTGTGTGTATAATGTGCTGTGCATTTTTCAGTCTATCAATTAGCCTATTTATGTATTTGTAGTTATTTTTGGAAATACATTTTATTCATTAATTCACCAATGGCACTTATTCATTATATTCACCCTTTGATGTAGAATAATAATAATAACCATTTGAAGTCCAATAGTATTAAATATAAAGAAAAGCATAACAGTACACATCTATGGTAGTAAAATGTGTTTAATGTTTAAAATTTAATGTGGAAAAAAATGTGGCACTGTTTTTAAATGATTCATGCATTAGAGGGCTAATGGTAGCCTACTGTCTTAATAGGCCTATTGTAATATCGATGGCCATAACATTCTGACCTTTTGTTGGGATCCTGTGTCTGAGTGCTGGAGGTTTTGTGTGTTTTGTGTTGTTCTCCTACCTTCTCTGCAGGGGCATGGCAGGCTGCTGACAACAGGTGCCACTCGCTGGAGCTAATCTTACACCACTTCAAAAGAGGAGCGGATCCTGCAAGCTGGCGCCGGATGATTATCGCTACATGCGTGGTAACAACGCCAAATCTCAGCTCACAGAATCCTCCCAAGAAGTGTTATTTGTATTTCTAGTTAGAAGGTCTAATGTATTACCTGCTCTTCTCTAGATCCTGAGTCCGTTCCTTCCTGGACCTCCTGAGTGTCCTGTTCAGTTTTCTTTCCTGAAGTCCTCATTGTGAAATGGTTTTCAACTATCTCCTCTGGAAGAGTCCTCTCGGTCAGCCTCTGCACCGCTTCCTCCACTGGTCCATCTGCTCACCGCTCACCTGTCTGTCTGCCCACTCATCCTGCAACAACAACATCGAAACTCCACATTACCTCCAGCCAGCCTCAGATCACTGGATCCCAATTTCCTCTATTGACGTCCATCTCCAGCGTCCTCTCTGTAAGGCCATCCAAAGTTTTACCCTCTCCACTCCTGATCCAAGTTCTGCTCTAACTTCTCGCGTCTCCATCACAGTTCCATCTGCTACCGAGATTACCTTTGTGATCCTCCCGAGACTACACAGTCCCGATGCTTATCAATAAATCATTCTCATTTGATTACAAACTACCTTTGTGTCTGTATAAATTCTGTGCTGCCAATCTGAGTCATATAACCAGGAAACATGACACATTCATTCATTGCACGTTCCCATAACCAGAGGTCCTTACCATATCTGCTTCTGGAGTTGCCTGATGGACAACAAATCTGTCAAGGCTTCCCCCTTTTTGGTTGTTTAATCTTTTCAACAGAAACTTTCTCAAATCATTATACAAAGAGCAACCAAACATAAAATGAAATTCATTCTCAACCAAGCTCAGATCACAAACAACACAAAGCAGGTCTTCCTCAGGAACCTCTTTATATGGACCCACCTCCCAAGGCAGCACTCCTGCTCTGAGCTGTGCACATAGGGATCTCTGACTCATTTTTAAATTAAAATTTACATAGGGCTCTGTGGAAAATCAGTTCTTGAACTGCAAATAAATTCTTAGTTTAGGTTTATTTAACACTTCTAATACCCATTGCTTTTTACAAATGTCAAATAATGCCATCCATCCATCCATCTTCTTCCGCTTTATCCGAGGTCGGGTCGCGTGGGCAGTAGCCTAAGCAAAGCGACCCAGACCTCCCTCTCCTCGGCTACTAGGGCCTGCTCCCCGGGAGGAATCCCGAGGCGTTCCAAGGCCAGCTGGGAGACATAATCCCTCCAGCGAGTCCTGGGTCTTTCCCTGGGTCTCCTCCCGGTGGGACGTGCCCAGAACACCTCACCAGGGAGGCGTCCAGGAGGTATCCTGAACAGATGCCCGAGCCACCTCAGCTGGCTCCTCTCGATGTGGAGGAGCAGCGGCTCTACTCTGAGCCCCCTCCGGATGACCGAGCTTCTCACCCTATCTCTAAGGGAGAGCCCAGCCACACTACGGAAGAAACTCATTTCAGCCGCCTGTATCCGCGGTCTCGTTCTTTCGGTCACCACCCAGCGTTCGTGACCATAGATGAGGGTAGGAACGTAGATCGACGGGTACATTGAGAGCTTTGCCTTTCGGCTCAGCTCTCTCTTCACCACGACAGAAAGGTACAGCGCCCGCATAACTGCAGAAGCCTTACCAATCTGTCCATCGATCTCCCGCTCAATTTTTCCCTCATTCGTGAACAAGACCCCCAGATACCTAAACTCCCCCACTTGAGGAAGGAGCTCATCCCCGACCCGGAGAAGGCACTCTACCCTTTTCTGGCTCTAGACCATAGTCTCGGATTTGGAGGTGCTGATCCTCATCCCAGCCGCTTCACACTGTCAAATAATGTTTCTTTGATAATAAGGATTTTAAATTGTAAGTTATTCTGAAACAAAGTTTTAAAGTTAGCTGTATATGAGATCTCATAAACATCTTTGGTCCAGGGGTACATTTAGCATGTTGTAAAGAGTTTCCTGGTAAGTCCTGGTAGGTTGGGAGCCTTGTGCGTCACCACAAAAGGCTCCCAACCCATATCTCTCTCTAACCTGTGTATACCGAAAAAACAAAGTAAAGCTCTGTGCTGGACTGAGTTACAGTCAGGACCTTCCATAAATCCCCACATCCAAGCAGCATTAATCATACAGCCAAGTGAATATAGGGAATCTCAAATAAGGACATACTATCATCTTATTAACCACAAACCCCAATGCCTTTCCAGAAGATTCCACTATAACTCTCCTGCCCAAAGAAAAACGAATATTTTCTTGAAAAACAAAGCCAAGATTCTTAAATGCCGCAGAATAGCTCAACAATGTTTGACCAACATAGAATACATACTCACTTGCAGGTAGACGGCTTTCTGAACTGCACAGTTTGCATTTTCTCTGAATTAATAGTGAGTCTCCCTTTGGTACACAAATCATTCATAATGTTCACAATTTAAAATTAAAATAAAATCTTTAAACTTTTACAAGTGGTCTTTGTGTGGTGTTCTTCATCTGGGTCAGAAGGATTAACAGTAACATCACATTATTGACATCTTGCCAAATAACTTAAACATGAATATTTGTGCTGACAGGTGAAACATAATGAATAATGATGCTTATTTAAGTAATTCAAATAAACAAAAGAAAGGTCATGGAGTAATTATGTTGTGTGTATTTTATCAAATACCAACTGAAGCTGTAATCCTTAAAAAGGTGATTACATTTGGCAAAAGAGGTGGGTGTGCATGCAGAGCTGAGCAGGTCATTCCATCATTGTGGGATCACAGAGCTGAAAAGTTAGTCACTGATCTGTTGCCATCTGTTGGATTCAGGAACAATCAGTTGCTGTTTCGTTGCCACGGTGCAGGTTGCAGGTGGGAGTGCAGACCTGGACCAGATTGTTTGGTTACAGAGGGGCTTTGAAGTTTACCACTCTGTAGGTGAGTGTCAGAGCTTTGAGTCCGATGCGGGCAGATACTGGAAGCCAGTACAAAGTTCTGAACAGGAGTAACATAAGTTCCTTGAAAAATGAGACGTATAGCTGCATTTTTGACAATTGAAGGATAACCACAGTAGAACCCGAGCTGACGGAGAAGTTGTGACAAAAAGCCATCCGCGAAGCAAAGGCAAAGGAAGTTGTACACACAGTCACACAAAGTTGAATAAAATAATTGTCTGAGAAGTTAAGCGGAAAAACTCAAAGTTTATCTGTGCTGCATTGGAAGGTGAAAAGTAGGTCTAAAGTTTAGTTTATACTTAATCCTCAGCAAGGACCATAACCAGATGAGAAACTCGCAGAAGATGAAATCTTACCAGGTGAGATCCAGGTTTTTGTAGGAACTAGAAGTTTTGCAACCAAGGCAGGTATGAAATCAGACTTGCTGACAGCAGATTAACAGTTCCATATGCAAAGCAAGACAGGTTTATTTGTATAGCACACCCGCGTACATGGCAATTCCAGGTGCTTTACATTACAATAAAATAGAACATTGTAGACACAACATGTATGAGACATTAAAACACATGACATTTCAACTATTTTTAATGACTTCTTCAAAGGCAGCTCTTAACAGATGCATTTTCACTTTTGATTAAAATATAGATCAAAACAAAATGAGCAAAGAGTTGAAAATTTTAAGATTTATAAGGTTACGAAGGTGTCTCTGTGTAGAAGAGCAAACCACTTTGTGCTGTCTGATAAAAACAGGAATTTGTTGTAAGCACAAGCTCAGTAAATAAATACATGGAAGTCAAAGTGTTACTAAATCTTTATATTCTTTAAAATATTACTTTTAAAATATTTACTGATATATTTTTGAGATTATTTGGGTAAACTGTTTGTCTCATAAATCTGTTAACATATGCTGTATGGTGGCACAGATGGTAGCACTGTTGCAGAGAGAGAAACTCCTGGATTTCAGGATCCCGGCCTGGGGATTTTCTGCTAACCCTCTTTATTATTGGTTTAATAATAAGTCGTTGTGTTTATGTATTTAAAGCAATTGCTAGAGAAGAATGTTGTCTGTGGGGCTGCAGACAGTTTTGTGTACTGGTTCAAATTTCATCATCCTTATAATAGATACTGAGATGACTTTTGTTGTAAAGTGCCTTGAGATGACATTTGTTGTGAACTTGCGCTATATAAATAAAAGTGAATTGAATTGAATAATTGGCAAGCAATAAAGTGTCAAAATTTGCTCAAGTCTCAAAATGTAAATATATATGTCTACAGTGAATAATAATCCGTGCACCAAAGTCATTGTCATCTGCCACTGCCTGCCTGACTCTAGATCTCACAACAATTCACTGCTCCCCACATGCATCATTGAGACTTAGCCACATGTGACCCTGCTATGGTTTTGGAGATGCTCTGCCCCAGTCAACCATTCAGCAGCTTATGTCCCTGGTATACTCACTCAAATATTTTTGCTTTTCCATTTTTTCTGCTTCTAAGAAGTTAACTTTGAGGAGAAAGTGTTCACACGTTCCTTAATGCATCTCAACCACTTGAAGGTAACCTATGAGGAAATACTCAGTGGTCACATTGCCTGATATAAAACTTTACTCAAACTATGGAGCAAATAAAGCCTGGCTGAGAAGTGTTTTCCAAAAAGGCAGTCAAGTGACAAATCAGCCCCTCCCTCAGTATGCAGTGGCTGCATTGATTCTGCACTAGGGTCACTTCTGTCTTGCTATCAGCCAAAGCATCCACAATCTTAGGCAGACAAAAGGCCCGATACTTGGGGCCAGATTTTCCCTGGAAATAGTCTGTATTGAGCTTCTTATCGATATCTGTATCAAGCAAAATCATTGCTCTGCGTCAGTCAAGCACCCGTCTCTATTAATACCTGCTGTGGCTCTACACTCCCCTCAATGGAGGGAATGGACGCAGCTATTACACATGTTATAGGTCTTGGTTGCATGAATGAGACACCAGTGAGGAGGAGTTTATTGGCTCTAGCAAGGTCAAAATGGGACAGAGTGTAGAAAAACTGCTGGCCCGGCACAATGGGACTTTTTTTTGTCAGGTCGGGCAGCATAGGCGATTAAGTCTTCAACAAAGAGAGACACTATTGATTTGACCATGTTCTGTGGGTGTATGGAGCCAGACCTGTTGTTTTAATTTATTAGTTACAAGCAATTAGGTTTTACAGTGACGATCCGAAACAGTTTGGTACTTAGACAGAGTCTTGAAAGATCTAACTATGGTCCTCACAGTTCAGCTGTTCACTCACGAGCATTGCCGTGACAACCTTGGCTATGTCAGCTCTTTATTGGCAAGCTACATGAGCTCTTTCCAAGCAGGTAATTTAATATGAAACTTGTTAAATAATATATGTCATTCTGAATACACCAATGGGACCATCTGCACAGGATCTCAGTTTATATTGACAGATTGAGCAGAAGTTAGTCCAGCAACAGAGCTTGTGGATCAGTTTGTAAAAAACTAAGTAATTGAGTGGGTCACTAAATCTGAGAAAGAGGAGATTACAAAGTCATGCTCTCTAACAACCCTGAAACCCAGACATTCAGAAGAAATATCAGTATTTTACAGAGCGGGTTGATGCAGCATTTGTAAGAAAAGCTGCTGAAGCCTTTGGATGAAAAGTGCTCTGAGCTGTGGATTTGCACTTTAAATTATTTATATGGTACAAGGCTTCCACTGTTTTCCCCACAGATGTTTTGCTGAGAAAAAACAAGATTCTAATGAAAAGAAACTCTACAATACAGCTTTCTAACTGAGGTTCAGTTAAGAAGTCAAGCAAATGTGTGTGGTTGTGAATTGGAAGATATTAAAATCCTTTAGCACACAGTGTGACAGTAATTCCACCTAAAATTTTAAAGTTCTGTTTACTGTTAGGTTAAAGGATTTAGGATGTTGGTAAAGAGTTTTGTTCTATTATATGATGTTAAATAACTAAAATCCAGCCAACTGCCAACATTAGGGAAATTACTAATTATCAAATTAGTTTGATTTTATGTTTCACATAATTATGAAGTGGAAGGACATGCAAAGTACACCTTTGTTAAAAGCCTTTTGAAACTACATATCGCAAGTGCTGTCTGCAATTGAAATTCAGTCCCTTGTACTCGTATACCTCAAGGTAAAATCCAAAATTCAAATATCCGTCATCAGATGTCTTTGAGTAGTTAACAGGCGTAGTTTCATCTGAGTATAAATTAAACTGGTCAGTGAGGACAAACAAATTGTCGGTTCTCTTGGTGTCACTGAGTAAGTTATGTACCCAGGCGCAGATGTGGAAAAAGTGCATAAAGGGTTTAATGGAGCAGAGACAACACAGACTCGAGACCTCACAATGTATCAATGATCCAATGGGGAATGAAGCACCCACCGGATCTTAAATACCAAACACAGGCAAGGAGAAACGGTTGACATGAATAACACATGTGTAGTCAATAATATGTGATCAGGGCAGAGCCCTGGAGGCTCTGACAGGAAGCCAGCATTTCAGGTCGAATCCCAGACAACCTAAAGTAAGAAAAGAGAAAAAGAAGCACCCCTCAAAGGGTGGGTGGAGGGGACCCAGAGAAGGTGTGCCCGAGTCTGGAGGTCAGGCCGAAAGCCGGGTGGACTTCCCTTGAAGAAATTGAGGTCAGATGGACGGCTGGGTGGAAAACCCGTGAGTCCCAGTATCTTCGGCAGGTGTCCGGCTGGACATTCACCAAGGCCATGGAGGTCAGGTGGACGATCAGGTGGACGTCATTTACTAGACTTCCCCTGGAGATGATGAGGATAGCGGGCGGGCGGAAAGCCCAGTGATCCTCCCACGAGGATCTGGGAATGAGGGAGGAGCTTGGCTGGCTGGGACAGCCATGGCATCCAATTCTGGCAATGGAGACAGGTCTCCTCTGACCCTCTCCAGATGCTCTGTTGGCAGAGACGGACCCTGCCTGGTCCTCTTCGTGAGCACTGGCAACTGAAGCTCAGATGCCTGCACCAAAAGTTTTGGCAGCGGTGGCTGCAGCAGAAGCTCTGGCAGAGGAGTACGGTCCTCCTTATCTCTCTCCAGAAGCTCTGTCTCTGGGAACCAGGCCACCTTGATTGTGGCTAACCTGGTGCCTGAGGTGACTGGAGCTGTGGCTGATGGATTACTGTGGTAGAACCCACTGGAGCTAGTATAGGACCCACTGAAGCTGGAGGTGGAAAGGGACCTATCTGAGCAGACTGTGGGGTGAAACCCAATTGAACTGAAGGTCTGGGGGTCCTGGAGACAGAGTGGTGATGGGCTAGAGGGAGTCAGACTCCTGGCACAAGTGTAAGGAAGTGGTGGTGAGCAGACTGGTCCCCCCTTGGGACCCATCATCTACTGCACAGGGATGAGGCATACTCATGCCAATGCGGTTTGGTACCAGGTGGACAGTACACCAACCTAGCATATTTGCAGCGCCTCTTAGAGCTGGCAGCCAGTTCCGGCAGCTTCAACTGAGTTTAGTCGTTTTACTCTTTAAATATATGTTCTTTTTGGATTTTGAATGCCTTGTTTTCACTTTTCTATTGTGGACTGCTCTCCCCCACAATACAGCCAAGAATCTTTTGGGCAATTGTATTATTCATTACTTTCACAGCATTTATGTCCGGAGAATATGTGGTCCATCCGCCATTGTTTACACTTGGACTGGGCCGCTTGGCCTTGGTAGCTCTGCTGTAATGACAATGAGCTGTTAGCGGTTAGCATAAGGCTATACTACCTATCATGAGACTTTATTTATTATTTGGATAGCTGTGTACGTCCTCTGCTAATGCTGCTGCAGCCTGAGAGTTCCTGCACTCTGTAACCAGCAGGCTCTAAATACAGCACCCCCAGGCCCCTTTTCTGATCACTGGGGACATTAATTCCATCTCCCTGTCCTCCACTCTCCCCATCTTCACCCAGTATGTCAGCTGCCACACCAGAGAAAATAGAACATTGGACTTATTGTATGGCAACACCAAGGAGGCATACAGCTCTCCCTTCCTTGAGGTGCTTAGATCATAACCTGGTTCACCTCCAGCCTGTGTATATACCTCTAGTACATAGAGAACCAGTAGTGAAACATGTGGACAACACGATACCTATCATAAAGGTATGGTGGTTTTCCAAAAACAGGAAATGATTATGGCCTAAATAAATTCTTCATTAGGTTTGATCATCCACCCAACCCTTACCCAGCATCGTCTCCCCTGCTGCAATCCCTCAACTCCAAGGACTGCCTGTTTTTCATCTCAGGATTTCACACCTTTCACCTCCCAGCCCTCATACCCACCTGCAGCTTCTGAGGACTCCAACATACACCCCCCTCCCCCAATCTCTGTGTTGTCCCTTGTCCCAACAATTCGGTTGAGGAACGAGCTGCAAAAGATCTAGGTACGGAAGGCTGAAGTGCCAGATGGTATTAGCTCCAAGCTCCTGAGGTGCTGCGCAGATGAACTGTGTGGCATCCTCAGATATATATTCAACCTGACCCTGAAGCTGGGGAAAGTATCACAGCTGTGGAAGACCTCCTCTGTGGTACCGGTGCAGAAGACCTCACATCCCATTTCAAAGACCTCAGCAGCTACAGGCTCCGAAATCACATCTCATGAAGACCCTTGAGAGGTTGGTTCTCAACAATTTTCGCCCTCTGGTGAGGTCTTCATTGGATCCGCTGCATTTTGCCAACTAGCCTGGCATTTGGGTGGACAAATTCATCATCTACCTCCTGCACCAAGCTCTGACTCACGTGGAGAAGCCTGGAAGCACTGTGAGAATCCTGTTCTTTGATTTCTCCAGTGCTTTAAACACCATTCAGCTGGGACTTCTGAGGGACAAGCTGGAGCTACATATCCCATTGGATACTGGACTACCTCACAGGATATGAGGACGAAGGGCTCTGTCTCTGACATTCTGGTCTGCAGTCTGGGTGCCCACAGGGAACTGTGCAGGGAACATTTCTCTACACCCTCTACACTGCAGACTTCTCTATCCCCACGCTGCCACCTAGAGAGGTTCTCTCTGGACTCTGCCACAGTCAACCTAATCACAGGTGTGGCGATTTAGAGTAAAGACAGTGGATTCTGGACTTTATGGACTGGTGCCAGCAGAAACACACAGTGTACTCTTATAAGCACCTGGGTGTTCACCTGAACAATAAACTGAACTAGAGCCACAACACTGATGCTCTTTAAGTGAAGGGTCAGAGAAATCTCTACATGCTGAGAAGATTGAGTTCTTTTGGAGTCCAGGGAGCACTTTCAAATACATTTTTTGACTCTGTGGTGGCATCAGCGGTCTGTTATGGTGTGGTATGTTGGAGCAGAAGTTTATCTGTGTAGCTGAAATTAAGAAGTTAGATAACCTCATCAAGAAGGCCAGCTATGTTTTGGGATGCCTTCTAGAACCAGTACAGGTAGTGGGAGACAGAAGGACTCTGCCCAAAATAACTTCATTGATGGACAGTCTCCTACCCCATACATGAAGATGTTGCTTAGCTGCACAGCTCCTTCAGTGACAGATTGCTGTATCCTAGATGCATGAAGGAGTATTTTTGCAGGTCCTTCCTCCCTGCTGCTGCTGTCAGACTTTACAACCAAAACTGCTTGCAACAACCTTAAATGTTTACATCAGCAGTGTAAATTATACTAAAACACCAATTTACATTTCTGCTGCTGTAATTTGGTTTGGTTTTTTTTTTCTTCTCAGTTTATGTATGTTAACTTTGGAAATATATTTACTTTTTTATGCACAAGTACACATACAGATTCTGTACATATTTCTGAAAATGTTTAATTATATAAATGTCTTTAAAGTACCCTGCTAATGTTGCACATTACAACCTGGGTATGCCACTTTATCTGTAGTTTTATCTTTAATAACTGCACAGTACTCTGGTTTTGTACATTTGTCTATAATGTACATATTTTTCTTGACTCTTAAATTATTTTCTGTTCTCGCTTTGCTGCTATTTTAACAGGGTTTCTGACAAAAGAGGACTGCTTCTCCACGTACTGCTTCGGACCAGAAATACGAGGCAAAACAGAGACAATGCCAACGTTAGAGTAAGGGATGATTTACCGATTGTCCAAGTTCTCCCACTTAAAAAAGATGAGAGGCCTGTAATTTTCATCAGAGGTATACCTTAACTTTGACAACAAAAATCAGAAGAAAAAAAATCCAGAAAATCACATTGGTCTGATTTTTAAATAATTGATTTGCAAATGATGGTGGAAAATAGTATTTGGTCAATCACAAAAGTTAATCTCATTACTTTGTTATATACCCTTTGTAGGCAATGACAGCGATCAAACATTTTCTTTTTTTTTCTTTACCGAAACACATTTACAAGTTTCCCGAAACACTTTTACAAATTTAACAAAACACTTTTACAAATTTACCGAAACATTTTTACAAAGACATGACCCGGAAGTGATATTGCGGGGAACCGAATCCATTGTCAACCACCATTAAAGAAGAAGAAGAAAGAAGTTAACGCAGAATCGATCTTGTCAGCAGCTCAACCTATGGAGATGTTTTGCCCATTTTTTGGTAGTTCTCTCATCAAAAAAACTACTTTTTGTGAGTTTTGTGGACAGTCCCTTCATCTCCTAAAAGATGTTGATGAGGGGATGGCGGGGCCGAGCAGTCAGGGGGCATGTGCTAAACCACGTGAGTGAGACATTTTCACATGTCGGTGTGCCCCTGGGCAAGGCACTTAACCCAAAAATTCTACATTGTCCTATCGAGCCATGTTGGCTATCGGTGTATAAATGTGAGTGTGAATGGGTGAATGTGGCTTCAATGTAAAGCGCTTTGAGTGGTCATTATGACTAGAAAAGGACTATATAAGTTCAGTCCCCTTACATGATAGATAGATTAATACATGAAACATGTATTAATACTCAGCAGTCCACTTATACTGTAGTTCTTTAATGTATATGGGCATAGAAAGTGGCTTTATTTTATTGGAACTAATGCCTGCTTGGTAACACACATATTGTTTGTGTACTGTGTTGAATTAAATATTATCAAAATTAATTCAGTGCATGTTCAAGCAGAGACAAAATGGAGCCAATTTCCAGTTCTTAACATTTATTTTGAACAGATTAAAAAATTGCAGTTTACAGAGAAAGATGCCCTAGTTTCTCTGGGCCAGATTTAAAGACATCTGACAATTGAATGATTTTCATGTTATAACTTTTATAGACACCAGACTTCGCCAGGATTGTAGGCGTTTCTTCTCCCTCGAATCTGCTCCAATCAGAACATTTCCAAACAGTGTGTTAACCATGATTGGCTGTCAGAGAATTATGCAGTCATAAGATGAGTTGTGTCCCTGTCCCTGGTCAAAAGTTCATTCTGAGAATTATGGTTTTATGGTTCTGGTCCTCCCAAACTTTTCTCCCAGTTTTATGGCCTGGAATAAATCCTAATCTATAAACATCCTGGTTTTACAGCCTGCAATAAAACTTACCCAAGAGTTTTATGACTTAAAAGCTTGTCCCTGTTAAATACTGGTCAAGGATATGCTTTACAACCATGCATAATAGAAAAAACAGACTTTTATCTTCTGAATGCTAACTAAAGATTATATAAAACATATTTAATACGAGACTGTTATATAAAGTAGCCCCAAAATATAACATATACATACATATATATATATAATATAACATACCACAACTGACAAGAGAAATCCCCTCATCACTACAGACTCTTTGCTCTAATTAATACATGAAATAGCATTTCAATTAGATCATAATTCTCATTATATATAGTATTTTTCATTTATTCAAATGTTACTTCACTGAAAAATACATGATAGATAACTTATTAAAATTATATTATATAAAATTTAAATTTTGACTTGTCTAATTATACAGAAAATAGAGAGCACACATGAACTTACGTTTAAAACGTATGATATTGAACAAATAGAAAATAAAATATTTTTATTATATCTTTTAAAGTAAAAAAAAATTACAAACAGCTTGAAAATATAGTGCAAGATGTATTGTGCAATCTAAAATATGGCAAGAAATATAAAAGTTGGGAATATTTGGTATGCACCAAACATTGTTTCCCATCAGTTATCAAACTGCCCTTAAATTTCAAAGTTTTCTTGAAGGCACTACAGGTGCAATACAGCATAAAGACAATTTCTGCATTTTACCCCCTTCGTAAGGAGATGTTTGAAAGATGAAGGTAATGAATGATGATTGTGCGGCTTAACAAAAAAGAACTATAGGTATTATATTCATGCACATTTCTTTTTTACTTTTCAATTCATGTTGAAGACAGCTTCTTTTGTGACTGGATGATATCACATCCATCTCTCTAACGATGGGCAAAATGAACCGATAGGTTTATAACGTGATCATGCTGTCTGAGCTTGCGCATATATTCTCTTGCTGAAAGAAGTTCCAGAGAGAAAGTTTCACAGAAAGTAGCTAAGGGTGATCAGAAATGTTGCTACATTTGAATAGGGAGAGACTGGATGCTTCCCTTCGCACGTGAAGCGATAAAACAATCTCTCAAAACAGACAGATCATCAGACATGTAGATCGTAAAACAATCTTAAATCGTCATATCGCCCACGCCCACTTTAGACACTGGTTTTTGGGGGTAGGTGTTGTAATGCTGTGGTGCAGTTTAAGCTTTGGTTTAAAAAATTTTCAACTTACTTTACTTTTACTTTAATACTTTAAATAGTTTTGAATCCAGTACTTTCTTACTTTTACTTGAGTAAAAAAACATGACTTGATACTTCAACTTCTCCAGAAGTCTTTTTAAACCCTTGTTTCTATACTTCCACTTGAGTATTGACTGTGAATACTTTTAACACCTCTGAACATCTACTTGTGTTCCCAGTGCACTTTTCATATAATCAGTATCCAAACTGATGGGTATTCCACAGGATACAGGATCACCAGGTAACTGATTAGCTAATATTACCTTAATGCAATGTATGCTATACCACTTGCTCCATGCATCTATGCACAGAAAGCGGAGTATCTGTATCCCAAGGGGCAAAGTGAGCATACACTCTACGATGTGTGGCCTACTTCTAGGCCATTTTCCAGCCACGCAACACATTTTGAAGTTTGGTTTGTCTTCAAAGCCACGTAACAATAAATATTGCATTTGATGTGCATGGAATTTTACTTTGAGTTGAAACAGACCTGGTCACTAGTACGTTTAAGTATTGTTTAGTCTTCTTATTCACAGATTACAAGAATAATGCTCTTTATTCAGTTTAAAGCTCTTGGGAAATGTCCCAAATGTCCCATCATGCACAAATGTCCCATCATGCACAAATCCCATGGATTTGTGCATGATGCACAAATCCATGCCCACGGTTTAATAAACCGAGGCTACGGATTCCGAATCATTGTGTGCAGGTTAATAAACCGAGGCTACGGATTACAAAGCCGTGCGCACAGTTAAATTTTCCGAGGGTATGGATTTTTAGCTCTCTAAATTATTTCTGCACCTGACCCCTGCCTGGCTCCGTAGTCTTAGAGTGGATGATCTAAATCATTTATCTGTGACCAAAAAAGAAAAATAAATAGGTATTGTGGTATTATTCTACATATGTTTTAAACTTCTATTATTCAGAAGGTAAAAGTTTGTTTGATATAGTTTGCATGGTTGTAAAAAATATATTGTCTGTCAGTATTTGTTATTGGGATAAGCTTTTAAGTCATAAAACTCTTGGGTAAGTTTTATTGCAGGCTGTAAAAACAGGATGTCTGTATAGATAAGGATGGAGGCCATAAATTAGGTCAGGAGGAAACCTTGGGACTAACGTGTGGTCTGATAAAGTTCTGGTGGGAGTATGTGTGACCTGTGAGGATCTCTGAGACAAAGAGATTTGCTTAAGAAGGACCATAAACCATAAAACTCAGAATGAACTTTTGAATCTTTAATCCAGGAGAAAAGACACGTCTCATCTTATGACTGCATAATTCTCTGACAGCCAATCATGGTTAAGACACTGTATGGAAATGTTCTGATTGGAGGGAGAAGAAACGCCTAGAGTCCTGGCGAGGCCCGGTGTCTATAAAGTTGTGAAATGAAGATCATTCAATCGTCAGAAAATCTGGCCCAGAGAAACTAGGGCATCTTTCTCTGTAAACTGCAATTTGTTAATCTGTTCAAAATAAATGTTAAGAACTGGAAATTGGCTCCATTTTGTCTCTGCTTGAACATGCACTGAATTAATTTTAATAATATTTAATTCAACAGTATACCTTCAGAATTTATCAATTTGGTCAAATTACAATAAAATAATATAACATTTGCTTTTTCCACCATGCATCATCTCCTCATTATAAATAAATAAAACTAATAATAAATGGGCCCAATTTGCTTTGATGTGGCCCTTAGTTATTTACTGAGTGAGTCCAATGTTTTTCACTGAAAGCTGCCTTGTTGGCTCAGTGCTGATGGGATTGAAAGAGAAGAGCCAACAAAAGGCCACAGTTCCAATTACACACAGCCTCTGCTCCTAAAATGTCAAGCTGCTTTGTATTACCCAAAGTGTGAAGGAATTTGGCTTACATTAGCTCAACTCGAGCTACATCTGGAACAATGTTTCCTGTAGCTCCTTGAGCAAAAAGTAAATGATTCAGTCTCACACTAGTCAAATGTTCCACTACACATCTGAATGAGAAATGGGCACCAATAAAACACAGTTTACCACATAGTCCAATAACAATTAGATGGGTTACATTACTTTTATGAGGACGAATGACTCAAGATAGTCGTTTTGGCAGCTCTTGTAATTACTTCAGAGCAAAGATTCATGATCCTTCTTTCTATGCTGTCGGTTAAGTGATCGGCTTGACAACTTACCTGCTTTCTTGAACACTGCAGAGGGAGATGCAGAACTTCACTTGTTCTAATTAAAGCTGGGTTAGAATATTGCTCTTCTGCAAATATGACAGGAAGTTTGAGTCAGTGAGCAGACTAGTGACTGTGGTCGTGTCAGTGTCCAGGTACTGTTCCTTTAATTCTTTGTTTCCATTATGCTCCAGACACCCTAAAATGCAAACACATAGGTCTCCTCCACATTTCTTACTTTCATGTGTGACAACAGAGAAGATTCATTGCGAAAAAGCAAAGTCATAACCAAAAATTACAAGCTGCATTAAATAAAAGATGTTTGCCTTTGAACTGTGGTGCTATTTCCTTATATCTCATGCACATGTGAACAAGCACATTTAACAGGCTCAGTGCCATATCCTGGGGTATAAATCCATGTTATCCAGTTGTAGAAGAATTCATTTTATAACTCACTGGATTTAATGTAAGAGTTATGGAGAGAAATTCTATAGACACCCCCCAATACTTCTATCTACAGCTGAACCAGATAGTTACATACACCACAAATACATTACATGTGATGTCTTTCCCCTCAATTATGTTCAAAAATACTTCATTTATCCCAAGGGGAAATTTAATGTCAAATAATGTGTTGGGGATTTTAGGGTTATCTGGCAATAAATCAAAGGGTTGCTTATGGCACCCAGAAAATTAATAATTCATGGAATTATCACGGGATACCAGCTTTATTTTAGGTTTCTATAAACCAATGATAATTATTGAACCAGATAATCAGTCTATTGGAAAGATGAGCCCTTTGACCAACATATTGAAACACACTCAATTAAAGAAGCAGCGAGATTTGACTCAGTTTAAAAAATTTAATAACTTGGTCACACAAAAAAACATGAGTTCAGTCTCGGCTAGTTCAATCACTGCTAACTGCTAAGCTAAACAAGGCTATGATAGAACTACAAAAATGGCGGACAACAGAAGTAAACAGCAACGTCAACGAATGGTCCATCTGACATGCTTATGGCGTAAGCGTGCGTGAGATAGAGATAAAAAGGGGGGCGATCGGCAGGCGACCAGATCTGGATGAACAAAGAAGATCATGTGGCGATGACTGCTCAGCAATATGGCTCAAACAAAGGGCCTGCCAGTTAATAGCTACAGCTCTTCATTCGCCCTCTATCAAAACAGCCACACCCAGAGTCCAGTAACATGGAGCAGAGAACATCAAAAGAACACAGAACAGCTTTAACACAAGATACTAAACAGGTCATAACAAAAGCATGCATGCACAATCAATCTAAATTAGGTCCAATCCAGATATAAGAATAAGGAATGGAATGTGGTTCAGTGCTAACCTGCTTTCTCTTAGTCTCTTCTTATAGTAGGTGCTCCAGACCCGCCCTGCTTGACGACCCTGACTAAGATGGCATTGCAGTGACGGAAAGTTCTCCACGTCCTGCAACAAACTTCTGCATCAGTTCTGTTGCTCTTTCTGTGTCTCTGTTCTGTGTCTCTGTTCTGTGTCTCTGTTTGTATTCTCCAACCACAGACGGTCTCGGCAGATGACCGCTTGTGCTGAGCCTGGTTCTGCCGGAGGTTTCTTCCTGTTAAAAGGGAGTTTTTCCTTTCCACTGTCGCTTCGTGCTTGCTCAGTGTGAGGGATTGCTGAGAATTACACGACGCAATCTTCTGTGGTTCTCTAATTTTTACATTAAACATTGTAGTGTAATAACTCCTCTTGTAAAGTGCCTTGAGATGATTTGTGAAACGGCGCTATATAAATAAACTGACTTGAATTGAATGTTCCTACTTTAGTCCACGATCAGAGGCTGGGCGTCTAAAGGGGAAGTCTTAGATCCAAAACCGGGAGGAAAAAAAAGAGAAAATAGTCAGTAAACCTTAGTTTCACAGGGGAGGCGAGCAAAAACTCTTATAGCCTATCAGCGGTTCCAGAGTACACCGCTTGTGAGCAGCTGTGATCCTCGGTGCGCAACGGGTAGAGAGGGGATTATGACCCAGGCAGGTTTGAAAAGAGTCACACTCTAATTTCTCTCTGACAAAAATGGGGCTTGGTGGAAAAAAGGGGCTGAACCAGCTGATCCAGAGCTTAAAGCGTTATCCAAGTTTGCCGCCGATACTAGCCAATGGGTTGTGGGGTGATCAGGTGGCAGCTGCCAGCCAATGAGCTTTGAGGAAAGTGACAGCAAGGGATGCTGGGAGACTGGGTCAATTTAGACTGAGTATATTTAATATTGTAATTATAGGCTCACCCAACAAATGTAACACATGTCGTCTTCTAGGGATGTCAAATTGTCATGTTAATTGCGATTAATTAATTTCAGCATTATGTAGCGCTCCATGTTTTTTAATGGCATTAATCTAATTTTTAATCTTTAATTTTACTGTTTCTGCATGTGAGTTGCCTCTTAGTAAAATCCGGTTTTATGCTTTGGGCTTCTTGTGCTTGAGTTGTCAGGGTTAACCACACCCTGAAGTAGACATCGATTGCCTCTCATTGTAGGCCTGCTCATTATTAGCTGACTAACTTCTGTTGTAGTGGGGAGGCGAAGGTGAGGAACAGAGCTGCGTTGCAGACAGGCTTGCAAACAGTGTTGCTAACTTAGCAACTGTATCACTATTTTTAACACGTTTTTACACCTTCTAGTGACTCTTAAAAAAAATACAAATCTTGAGACTGTCTTTAGTGTCACTGGAGCCTTTTGGAGACTCTGACGCCCAGCACATATCCTTGTGACTCTTCTCACTGAGCACAGGTACTGCTGTGGACTCCTCTCCCGTCCCAGAGCAAAGCAGATGGCCGGTCTGCATGTAGCAGCTCCTCCTGCCCCCCGAGCTCCAGGTGGCCTTGCCATATTGGTTGCCCTTTTCTTTTTTTTCGGCACACCTTGACATTAAACGTCAGAGCCTTCTGTCAGTGGTGTTTGAAAAGTGAAATACCATAGCAACGGTGGCGTGGAGAGGACTATGATTGCATAAAGGAAACTCAAACAGACACACATTTTTGCTTGTGCAAAAATGAACACCAAAACAGGCTCGTGGTTTGTGACGGGGAAAGCTAACTTTCCCTGCAAACCACCAATCCAATTAGCTTATCAAGTCAATAAATTGTGTGATGCTGTGGCAACTAACACAACATGATTGTTAAAATATGATGCAACAGCAAATAACTGGGAAACTTTGTCTCGTAGCTCCTAGAGTTAGAAGGAAAATCCAGCATCAAGTAATATGATCCGACAAGTCTAGGGTGGAGCAGGATTACTTATTGAGTTAATATTATAAATTTGTACAAATTAAAATAAAAAGCATGGTGTATACCTTCTTTGAAAAGTGCCCTCTAGTGCTGGCTGATTTAGCACTACAATAATAAAACTGACCTTAAATAACAATGGGAGATTTGTAATGAGAATTATGATCTAATTGAAATGCTATTTTGTGTTTTAATTAGAGCAAAGAGTTTGTAGTGATGAGGGGATTTCTCTTGTCAGTACACAAACAATATATCTGTGTCACCAAGCACCATTAGTTCCAATAAAATAAAGCCACTTTCTATGCCCAAATAACAATGTGATGTTATATTTGTTCTTTAAAAGTAAGCCAATAAATAGGCTACACAAAGTCCAGATTTTAAACAAAATAAAATGAAACAAATATAAATTAAGCCTGCATGTTTTGCCATTGAAATATTTTTATTATTTACAACATTCATTAACAATATCAGAATCTATATGTTGAGCTGCTACCTCTGTAATCAGTCCCCGATTGAACTGCTCCACCTTTCGAACTTCAGTTTCTCTAAACTCTTCTGCTGCACTTGCCACAATAAAAATAATATTCTCTAAAGCTTTAGTGCATTTGAAAATAATGGACTGGTCTTATATAGGGCTCTTCTAGTCATACTGACTACTCAAAGCACTTTACAATCAACATGTGACTGGAGAAAGCTGGAATTGTACCTACGACGCCCCCAATTGCAAACCAACTGCTCTACCACTGAGCCACAGTCACCAATCCTAAAAAAATCATAGACAAAGAGGCTATTTATCCCCAGAGCCCGAAGAAACCCCCCTCTGAGTTTCAGGCTGCCGACCGCTGAGAAACAGAACCACACGTGGTGGAGGGCCTAACGCAGCCTTAACAGCATGGCTGAACCGGACAGAAGCCGCATCCCTTCGGGCCAGAGGTCACATCGAGCCACCGACAAAGGACTGATAAGAATTTCCGGGTCAGAAAAACCCAATCCTTTGTTAGCCTTGAGAGACATAGAGGCAAGACATTGTCTCTGCTCTGCTTTAGATGAAGTAGAAGAATAAAATAAAATATTTCTTGCTGAATGTAATGATCAGATCCAGAAGCTGATTAATTTTATTCAGAATCCCCCCAGAAATACCCGGATTTCAGAGGTTATTTGCACCTTAACGTTGTTGTACATGGTTAAATCAAAACTACTGAATAAAACGTATCTCCAGGTACAGATTGACCACCAGATGGCACTGCAGAGAGAACAGGCTGTGAAAACAGAGCTCTCATAAGCAAAGCTGAAACTTGAGCAAGTTGAACACGAAGTTGAATTTCTGAAGGCATGTGAAATCGATAAGTCTGTAGTCAGTAGTGTGTTTTATTATTAGCTTAAGTGATTAAACATTTGCCTTTTCCTTATTTTGTAAACAAACCTTTGTATTTGGAAGTCACTGTTGCCCATTTAATTCAACACACACATATATGGCAAGGTTTCATGATCAATAGACAGTAAAGAGTTCACTCCTTCAGATTATGAGACTGTTATAGACATTTGTCTATTAAAATAGTTCCAGATAAAGGTGGTGCCGTGAATAATACTAATTTTCAATAAATTATTAATCTTATCGACTGCCATAATCAGTCCTTTGACTATTAATAGCCAAACGGCTACATCGTTGGTAAAATCCATAACAACTCAGACTTTCTGCTTTTAAATTCTGACAAGACAGAAGTTATTGTCTTTGGACCAGAAGCTCTGAAAAACAAACTGCTTAGCCAACCACTTCATTTGGATGACATTAATCTGGCCCCTGGTAATAACACAAGGAACCTCTGTGTCATTTTCTGACCAAGACATAAAATTCAAATGACAAATTAAACAGGTTTCTAGGATTTCCTCATCACAGCCCATGGCTGGCCTTTGAAAACTGTTCTTTCACCAAGCAGTCTGGTATGTTGTAATCCAACATCTGTCTAATTCTTCTTCTTGAAAAAATATCAACTGTTATTCATCAAATGATGCATATTGGATCTACTATTGAGTCTAAACACAACATATTGTTGTTTTGTTGCAGTATATACTCACTATAAAGTATTTTAGCCATAGCTTCTTTGTGGTTTTGACTGATTGTAAAAAGAAAACAAAACTCTTAAGCAGTGTATGAACCGCCAGGGTTTTAAAGGCTTTTTCCAAACTACCTCCAAGGTTTCAATGGAATTATTCATGACTGACGTTTGTCATCCATCTATTTACTTTGGGATAGATATAGTGCTTAGGCATCCATACTCGAATGAATGGATAAATCAATAAATCATTGATAACCACAGAAAAACAATTTAGTTACACCCTATAATGCACACACCAGCATTTGTTTGTCATCTACACCTAAGGTGAATAACAGTAAGTGGATCAAGTGGTGGAGGTATTAACATAGTTTTGCATTCTGTAGTGTCATTTTCTACAAGGTTACGCTTTATGTAATAATTGCTCCAGGACAACGGTGCTCTGAAAGACAGAGAGCTTACTGAGAGCAGGAGCAACGGGCTCCTTGTTCAGTTTAATTAGACTGATCAGAACAGATGGTGGAGAGAATCCCAGGTCGCCCTGAAACCAACTCTTACAGTTTCCTTTAGTTGCCCACTCATCTGTTTTTGCCTCTGTTTAGCATAGAAGCTTTTCATCTTTTTGATCAAAATCAAAATTTTGAGGACTCTTTAAAAAGAGAGCTCAAAATGCATGCTATGACTATACAGTATATATATATATATATATATATATATATATATATATATATATAGTGCTTAATAGTGCAAAAAAAAACTGTCTACTCTCCCTTGGAGGTCCATGTGATTCAACTGAAAATATCAAGAAAACATGGGTTGCTAGAATGGCATTTGGGGTCACTGTCAGGATTTTTAAACTACTAATTTCTGAAAATCTTTCAGGACCATTTCAGCAAAATGATCAATTTTCTTTAGTAAATCACATGAAACATGCCATGCTGTTGGAAAGTAGGTCCTGTAAGTAATCTTTCCGTTGATTCTTTTAAGGCTGTCTTGGGTTGTACACATACAAGAATTATTAGACAACAGCAACTGTAATTTGTCTAGAAATGCATAATTGACTGCTATAACCCAAAGTCTTAAGAAGAAACAGACACTGTTTTTTGTGAAACCCTGATATTTTCTTGTCCCAGAGATCCCAAGGAGAACACGATTTCCCTCTGCATCTGGATGGTAAATATGATGTGGAATAGAAAATGAGAAAAAGAGAGCAGAAAAATAAATGTAAAAAGGCTGAAACTCCTGTGTTTCTCTCCTTGTTTCATCTGATGAGACTTCAGAGGATGAATATGAGGCTCTCCCTCCATAAAGCCTGGCCAAGGAGCACATTGTCTATGCTTTCTGCTCAGACCCAACACTGTTTTAAAGGTAGGCAAGATAATGATTCATATTAACTTTGAAAACAGAGGCAAGAAAAAGAATGGATGGCTCTCAAGAACAGAGCTGAAGACAGGGATTTACAGTAAGCCTGTAAGGAATCACGCTCAAGAAAACCACTGGGGATGCAGTGGCACAGCATCCATAATTGAGTTGAAAGCAGTACTGAATATTTCATCTGTGCTATGGGAATTAGATTATTTAGAGCTCAGCAAAAGTGAAGAGGGAGTAGGGTATTATTTTTATTTGACTTAACCTTTGTCTTGACTTATTACACAAATATACTGTATGTTTGGTCTAAAAATAAGAAACCCTTGTTAGATCTAATGGTGGTAATCTGTAAACAAACCTCATGTGAAATTGCTTTTAAAGACTAATGAATGAAAACCCCTTGTGCATGGAAGCGCTCCAGAGCAGACCAATTACCACCAACTTTGTTCTTCGGTCATACCATAAGTGGGGACAAAAGGGTCACTCATTAAGCACCAAATTTAGAAGGAGCCCAGAACAGACTTACAGTATGTCCACACCAAAAGCGTCAAAACGCGCCACATGCCCCCAGCTGGAGGCTTGAACATTCGCTCCTTGAAGCGTGTACAAAGCAAAGTTGACGCGCTTGAAAACACGGCGCGTGTGGGCGGAAATACGTCACGTCTCGGAGGAAGTAGTGCCAGATGGTGTGTTTGCAAGATGGTAGCTGTTGAGCTAACGTTCGAAGAAAGAGTGTCCTCTCTTTATTTACTTTGGAGAGCAGAGCAGCGGCGTAGGCGACATCCTCGCCGTATCTGGGTCCATCAGGTCCTTCAGAAGCGTGAGCACTTTGGTGAGTTTCACCATTTGCTCCAGGAGCTGCGACTGGATGACGGCCGCTTTCAGCGGTACCACCGTTTGTCCCTCGTCCAGTTCGAAGACCTCCTGTCCCGGGTTGGTCCGAGCATCGCCCGCCTAGACACCAACTACAGGCGGTCGATCCCACCTGCTGAGCGCCTGTCCATCTGCCTGCGGTTAGTAAAACTGTTTATTATCGTAATATTTTATTGATATGTGTGCTGTTATATGCTAAGCTATCAGTTTATACACGCATAACGTGGATGTGTTGTGCTATCAGAGAATATAGTCGTTTCCTGATAGCAAACTGTGGTAAGGAAACGACTGTTTATATTTCTAGTCAAGCGGTATATCTCATAAAGTCCTGAATTAATTATATTTGTGCTATATTATCAGCATTTGCAATGGTTGCATGACTCTGGTGTCATATCAATGTATGCTCTCTGTGTTTGCTGATCAAACTGTGAGGACTATCTTTGCTGTGATCCTCAGGTGGTTTATCTTTTAAAGTGTTTATTTTGTGTTATTTAGACCTGGTTTAATTCTGGTGTAGAACCAGTTAAATATTTCTACATAACCCTTGCAGCCAACTCTATAAGGGATCAGCTGCCTCTCCAGGGCCCGGATGGTTGTGGAGTGCGCCTTCGGTATCCTCTCCTCACAGTGGAGGTTGTATCGGCGCTCCGTGGAGCTCCGTCCGGAAGTGGCGGAGAAATGTGTGAAGGCAACGTGTGTTCTCCACAATTTTCTGCGCCGTTCTGAAGATGGAGGGGCACCTGCTGTGAGGGGCGTGGCACCTGCTGTGGTGGAGACGTGGGAAGGTCTGGGTCGTGTAGCAGCCAACAACTCCTCCAGAGAGGCTCTCCTGGTGAGGGAAACATTCATGGCACACTTCTCGGCCGAGGGAGCAGTGCCTTGGCAGCCTATTTGAAGTCCCAGTGACTTCCCTCAACGGCTCTTTTAAGAGCCACCCACAAACCTCTAAAGAGCTTTTTTTCCTGCATTTTTCCCTTAATAAATGGAGCTTGCCTCGAAAATAAACTAATCTCTTTATTTTCTTAAATTTTTTTGACTTTGATATTTTCTTATATGGTAGTTTATGTTGGTTTATAGTATATTTAACAATTTCTAAGTAACATGTCAAGTTGTGGTGCAATTTTATCTGTATAGTAATATCAACAGATTGTCATTTAGAAAATTTATTCAAAAAATAATCACACTCATTTAACATAGACAAAAATATATACATAGAGGAATAAAAAGGACCAAGCTTGGGAAGTGGAAGAGCCTCATGGAGAAGGAGAAGAAAAGTGCGTTGCTCGTGCTGTGGAGAGCCTGCTGCCTCATTTTCAGTAAACTACTGACTACTAGGGCCCAATGGTTCCAAATTTAACACTGCTGTGGTGTTTTCAAATACTGTTTTTTGAATTTGGAATTTGACGAACTCTCTCGTCTGGGGCGGCATGCTCTCCACAGCAGGAACAAGGCTCAGGAGGAAGAGCTCAGTTGCAGATGGCCGTGGCCTCTTCAGCGACTCCAGGAGGGCCGACTCCACCCTCGACTGGCCATCCTGGGACCCGTCCCTCAGCTCTGAGCTCTCCTCCTCTGTGGGCCTGTAAAACAAAGCATCAATCAACACAAAGTAATGAGAAGGCTGCTACTAGAATTTCATTTTCATAATCTTAAAAAAACAGCCAGTAATCATATTTGTTGTAGATATTCAGTACAACAATGTTGCTACAATTTCTTTTACCCACCTGTGGGTGCAACAGCCGGAGCGGAGGGACCAGGGACTGGGGAGCCAGGAGAAGCAACAGGGGATGGCTCTACTGTAGAATCAGTTGACTCTGTCAAGACAAAATTAAATGTTTTCAGGTTGAAAAAAAAAAAAAGTCAAATTATATATAGGGGTCCCTTTTTATTCTTTAAAAGCGAGGCCATGAAGGATGAACCACGTTATAGTGGGACCACTGTATACTGTTTATTAGTAAACGGTAACATATATGCCTATATAACAGTCTACGTAAAATCATTGTAAACATACCTTCTATCTGGGACTCCCCTGCTGCTCCTTCAGGCTGTCCTTGGCCCTCGAGGAGGAGGTTCTCCGCGGTCCGCATACTCCCCATGTTGCTGCTGGTCTCCCGCGGGGTGACGAAGGGGTCAAGGAACCCCATGACCGCGGAAAACTTCCACCTCCTCCCCGATCCGGCAGCTGACCCACTCCGCTTCTCCTTCTCCAACCGCCTCTCCTTGCAGTAAGTGTCCCTGAGGCTCTTCCATTTTTTTCTGCAGTAGTCCGCTGAATAATCACATTAGCGGAAAAGTATTTAAACATCGGCGGGAAATGAATAGTAAAAAAGCGGGACAGTAGGCGGGCTAGCTAGCTGTCTTTTGCACAGGTTCGGTAAAAACTCAAAAGTGAAATGAACTTACCAGGTTGTCCAATCTCCTCACTTATCTTCTTCCAAGCTTGGTCCTTTTTATTCCTGTCTCTGTATATATACAGAGTAGTGTCATATAGCTCCGGGTTGTTAGCCACAGCGTTGATGAGCCTCTCCTCCATGTTGAATGAATAACTTTCTGTCCGCTGTGAACTACGTCAGAGAATCACGTCACCAGGCTCCTGATTGGTTAACGCGGCGCGGTTTGACGCTGGAGTTCAGAGATTTTCAACTTGAGCAGAATTTTTCACGCGCCGCAACCGCCTCATCTGCACAAATCCTCCGCGCGAATAGGGCAGAAAAGCTTTTTCGCGACGCAGATCTGCTTCTGATTTGAAGCGGGACCCCCCTGCCGCGCTTCAACGCGCTCCTCCATTGACATAACATGTACATCTGACTCGCCGCTTGCTTAATTCGCTTTTGGTGTGTACGTGCCGTTAAGGCCAACAATTGGGAGCACGGTGGCGCAGCTCACCTCACAGCTAGAAAGTCCTGGGTTCAATTCCCGCCGGGGATGCTGTGGGTGTGTCTGTTCCTCCATATCATCAGCACCCACACCTTGGGTAGGGTTGGCGAAAGGGCCTTTCTGTGTGGAGTGTGCATGTTCTCCCTGTGTTCCTTTGAGTAGCTAATGTGAGCTACTTCCACAAAAACATACCCTAGTTCTGGGCTGTACACTGCCCCCTCCTGGCTGACCAGGGTGCCTGAGGGATTGGGGAGAATCTGGCTGGAATAACATGATCCTTCCACGCGCTACGTCCAGCTGGTGAATCCCCACCCCCTCAGGTGAAAAGAAGGGTTCATCACTCCTCAAAGCATGAAGGAGACTTGAGCCCTGTGTAGGCCCTCCTGGGGTTGGCAGAGGGAGAGCAATGCCCAGGACTAGACTTAAGTTGCATTCAGACTGCATCCGTTTGGTACGTCGAGCAACTCATCCAACGGATTAAGTTTGACGTATGTACTTTTTAACTTCCATAGCCTGCTTCAGTGGAAAAAACAATGCATGGGCGGAGCTTCCACTGTTGCCGTACGTTCTGAACTATGGTGGACCGTATCGAGAGAGTGGCTTGGCTTTATTAGCTAGATAAAGCTAGACAACGTTGACATCGGGTGCATCAGTGCCCAGTATTCAGATGTGTTCTGAGTTTGGGGACTTTAACCATTTTCTCCAGGTGCTGTGTATCGATGAGGTTCGGGAGTTGGCCTGCTCCTTGGCCCCAGTCACAGTTTTCAATTCCCTGGCTTTCAACAGATGGATCCCAGACAATTGTCCCTGGGGGATTCAGATCAAAGCGCTAAATCAAATGACGCTAACTCCTTCCCAATGGGTTTTTTTTTTTTTTTACGTGTTAAAAAAAGACGTTTCTTTTATGGCCACTGATATATTTTTTTAAAAGTCAGCATCATAGAAGCCAAACATTAACAACTTGTAATAACCTAGTTGTGTATGTGTGCACAACCTTATAATAATACTTTATTCAAACTCTTTCAATTCAATATCAATATTTTATTCAATTCATACTTACCATCGGTTCTGTGATTAGTAAAAACATTTCAGCTGTCCTGGTTGGAATTTTCTAATACTAGCATCTAATATCAACATTTTGCGAGATTCAAACTAAAGATCCATTGTATCTGACACCAAAATGACAAATAAAGACCAAAAAAATATATTTGTTAATTTATTTTAAATTAATTAAATGTGTTACAGATATTACATTAATTGAATGGGCTGCATTTGTATAGCACTTTTTGATTTAGAGGACCACAAAGAGATTTACACTACAGAGCACACTGACAGAAGCGAGGCTGCCATAAATACATAGGCGCCACTGGGCCGTCTGACCACCACCAGCAGGCATTGTGACTGAAATGCCCTTCCCAAGTATAAAAGGACTGAGACTGACGGTTTGAACAGGCAACACACCGGTTACAGGATGAACTCCTACCACTTAAGCAACAGTTGTCACTGTATCATTTATCACTGTCATGATAAATGTCAATCGTAAAAAAAAAAAAAGTATCACAGTATAGTCTGAATTATTTTTACTATTTTCTCCTGTTACATGAGAGCAGCAATAAATATCAATATAATTAAAAATATGATTAAATGCAGTTACTCTGTGCTAACAAGTGATACAAATCACCCATCTTTATGAAAATGGTGGGCTGAAGAAACCCATTTCCACTGGGTTGTTATAAAAGAGGTTGTTATTTGTGCTTGTAGGGCTAACTCCTCTATCAGGCAGTGACAGCCATATATTTACCAAAAGAAGACTGCTAATAAGAACGTGTTTATCATCAATTTTTTCACTATCACAATAGTAACACAAATATTGTGATAACAGCTTTAGTATATATTTTCCCCTCCTTCTCTGGGTCTCAGTTCAAAATGATAAGTTAAGCAGTGAGCATCACCAAAGGAAAATTTTCAGTCACTGTGAATCATGGTGTTGATTCATAACATCCAGATGAGAACTAGAATACAAAAGACACTTACAGGTCTGGCAGGGAGCAGGAAAAGAAAGGGAGGTGGACTAGCAGTGCTTGTCAACAATATATGGTTGCATGTTACTGTGAAGTGTCATCTCTGCAGCCCATTTATAGAACTCTTGGCAGTCTCTGCATGGCCAAACTGGTGATGATGATGAAAAGAAATATCCTTCATAAATCCAGAGAAATATAGACAACCCTGAACATCCTCATCATTAGACTAACCTATAACAACAGAGTGTCTTCAGTTGGAGGCTTCTTGAGTTTTGCTGCAACACAATCTGCTGCAGCAGATCCTTCCTGCCCACAGCCATCAGGATCTACAACCACTCCTTGACAAATTAGTTTGTATGAGTTACAACATCTAATTTCCCTCTGGGATCAACAAAGAATGTATGAATTGAATTGCTATGAATTGAGTACTGTGAGAATAAAAAGCTACTTCAGAAAAGGACAAAAGCTTATTGTCCTAACTTATCAGCACTGTATTGCAAGCCTGAGACTTGTCTATACAAAGCCAATACTTTTGTTGATTTAGCATTTTCTATACTTGAAATTTCAGTTTTCAGAGGGTACTTGATACTATATTTAAATCAGCTGGCTTACATTGTCTCTTTCCACAAATAATGATAGAAATTGCTATTTTAATATTTATTTATCATTCTATTTATTATTGTGTGAATGCTGTAGGCATTCACACTATTGTGATCCTGTTTCTCTTTATTCTTTATTATTATTATTCTCCTCGTTTCCGTACGTTTTTTGAAATTCAACTACTTCTGCAATTTTCATGCGATTTCAGCAATTCAAATATTCACGCGTTCAGCTTTTTCGGGTCTTTCCGGCTATGACTTTTGGTATTTCTGCTTTTCATACTTTTTAAAATATTCAGCTTTTTATGCGATTTTCGCTTACATTGAAATGAATGGAAATTCATGAAAATTCCGGAAACATTTTGCGCTTTTCCACAGCTAACTACTTCCACAAAATTTAAGCTAGAATCGCCATTCAAACTTTAAACGGGTCACAAGGCTTTAAACTATCTTCGTATGATTCAGCTTTTTGCTATCTCTTACGGTTTTCATAAAATCGCGATTTAAAAATCATTTAAAAATTTTCAGGTTTTCAAATTTATAATGTATTTCAATGACGGAATTCTTCAACTGGCAGAGTGTCCACTCTAGCAACTGCCGTTTTTGGCCCTTTTCTGAACTTTCACAAACAAATTACTCCTGTTCATACAAATTTCACACAATCTACACATATTATATATTAAAACGCAGGAAATATTGTTGGGATTCAGGAAATGTAACCCTCATTGAAGTGACATTTACACATTTACCACAAATGGCCCCAAAGCGATGAAAAACCACCCCTGAGTGGATCCTGCTCGAATTTCAGCATCTCAAAATTATGCCCATTTTTACAAAATCGCTGTGCGGACACAGATTAAGGTACACACATGACACAAAGAAGTATTAATCACCAAAGCCTCCTGATACTCAAAGTGAAATCCTTATTTCGATAGCCCTTATACTTCCCGAATAACATAACATCGTTCGGAACCAAGTCAAGTCAGATTTCTGGTTTTACCAAAATATACTCATGTTTGACATCAATTTATAGCTTTTATATTATATTTTCAAAAAATTGAGTGGTTTAAGACTGTTCCCGTATCCGTTCCAATAAAAACGATACATGGATCACGTCGATACGCCTTACGGTTCCCGAGTTATTAAGAGTAGTTTGGAAGAAGGATTCCCTGTTTAAACGGCTGAGGAATTGAGACACAAAAGTGAGGTGCTGCAGCTGGCCTCCTGTCAGCTTCTCTCCTGCAGGGCCAGCCTGTCTCTGATTGGCTGAGTAAGGGAAGGCCATTCTATTGCTACAGTTGGAGTCACCTCTTGTGGTGGACAATATAATTACAATGCGCTATGGACACTACATAGTGTGGCTGTGACCTAGGTAGTAGGAATCCACGAATCAATGGGTTGCTGGTTCAAATCCCAGATTCTTCCATCTCATTCATTGTCTTTGGGCTGTAAACTTCACCCACATTACTTGCTGGTATTAAGAGGGCCCAGTGTTGCTGTGTCCTTTAGCCTCACTCCTGTCACAGTGACCTAGGGAAGCAGTGTCTACAATTAAGTAGCCTGCTACCATGAATGGGAAACAGTGATTACTTTTAAAGGGTAGTTATGCAGACTTTTATGTTTAGGCTATTGTGGGCATTGTACATGGAGTATGATATTATTATACAACTTTATATTGACATCCATTATATTCAAACTAGTATTTAAGCTAAGAGTTTTTTTTAGCTAATTTTAGCAAGAATTGGCTTTGTAGCCATTTTTATTATACTGAATTGATCAAGTCATTAATATCCAATATATTAGTATTTCCCAAAATTCTACTGTTAGCATTTTAGCTAACATCATCAGTTTCAAACGGGTTACAACTTGCATTTCAGCTAATACCACAATCTTTCCTAATTCTAGCTGTAGTACAATTTACCAACTTTTCTCTGAATAAGCATTTGCAGAGATTTTCTCTTTCAGCAAACTTTGCTTACTACATTTCAGCAACATGTTAAAGGTTGCATTTTAGCTAACATTGGTAGTTTAGCTTAATTTAGCTAACATTGGTATTTTAGCTTAATTTAGCTAAAGCTGGTCTTTTAGCTTTTCAATAGTTTTGCAGTTAAGTATAACTGCATGGCTCTCACCTTTTTATGCTGATTTTTACTTTTTAAAGTTACACAACATACTATTTTGAGCTTGTTATAAAAATTTGACAACTTTTAGATTTTAGCTAATAGTTTTTCTACGTAGGACAATTTTGAAACATTTTTCAGTTATTCAGCTTTTTACAATTCAGCAAATATTCTGCAGTTTTCTTCAAATTCTTCAGCAATTTTCAGCAAAAAAAATCAGCTTACAGCATTCACACTGCATTTTCGCAGGAAATGCAAATTTTTCTAGTTACATTTATGATTATTACTTAATGAAGCAAATCACATAGAGTCATTGCTAGCTGACCACACAATATCAGAGAAAAACATCCATAGAAGGTTCAAGGTTGCATTAAAGTAGAAGTTCAGTTTTTTTCAACCTAGACCTTTTTTTTAGCTGGTTTTAAGTGCAGTTACTCACACACACAAGTTTGGAGCCATGTGTAGTCCTTCGGGAGAAGTTTATATCCAGTAACGATCAGTGCATGTCCATATAATGGGAGTCAATTAAGGCAGAAGGTATTATTCCTGTAATAAGGCATTATCTGCCCCAAAAACTCCTTCATTTACCCATGTTTTGTTATGAATAGTTAGTGACATTCCTCTGTGAGTTCGGAATCTTGCAACTGGATATAAACTTCACCAACAGAAAAGTGACGGTTAGGAATGTTTGAACCGCAATCACCTTCTAGATCTGAGCGAAGATATATGAGTTTAACTGAAAAAGAATTGCGGAGAAGACATTCTCTTAAAGTCTAATCTTTACCACTTCTAATCCACATTTGCTCTTTGTTAAAAAGAAACGGAAAGTCATCTTTTTGTATATCTAAAACAAAACTTTTTCAGACTAAGGTCCTGTCTACATGGACACAAACAAGATGTAGCAGCAATAATATTTGATCGAATCAGTGTCTCATCCACAAGGAGCTAGCGTTTCAGGTTACTGTATACGATCATTTTTTAAATCGTGTCTCAGAATGGAGAAATCTCAAAACGTCCGCTCAGCTGTTTCTGTGTCTATGAGCTCTCCAGCATTTTTTCTGAGCAAATGATGACTACATGTAACACGCGTGTGCAAGTCTATGATATAGTACACAAACAGGGTGCCACGCAGTATTGTAGTCCTAATAAAGCAAATACTGACCTTATTATGGAAAGGTTGGGTACCAATAACCGGTGCAATATGGCGTGTGTTTGTGATCCTAAATGGTGTGTGAGTATATAATTATTGGCTTATTGGCTGTGTTGATATAATAATAAGCTCATAAGTTGTGTGTGGGAAATGTCCATCTGCTTTAGTTATCAGCTCGCTGTGTGGTGCACATTTTTCAATGCTCCAAATTTATGTTGATTTATTCGAGTTGGCTCACTGTACAGTTTCATTACGTTTCATAGTGCGATGCCATTTATGTGACGTTTAACACAGACTGATGATACACAAATGTTAATTTTATTCATATATTGTGCTAAGTTTTACCTCTCTGCTAATCTTCATATGAGAGCACACATACATTGTGAATGTGATTGTAGAGTTCAAAACAAAAATTCTATTGATTTCTCCTTTATTTATTTAATATAATCAGCAACTGCATCTAGCTATGTCCTTTATTTACACTGAAAATAGTTTTGTGTTTTTGTTGTTGTTGTCATATTTAAGAATGGTGATTAATTTACAGCTACCCTGTGATGAACTAGATCAGAATTTTTAATAGCTTATAAGCCCTACTAAAAATAAAACAATCAGAGGGTTTTTGGTTTAAGTTTGTACGTTTCCATTCTTTAAGCACCGTTTAGGCACCGGCACAGATTCAAAAGTACCGGTTTGGCACCGGTATCAGATAAAACCTAAACAATATCTATCCCTAATTGTAAATCCTAGAATATTTGTTTGTTTAGTTTATAAACACACATCTCCTCAAGAAGCGATGACCACGACACAGAGAGGTTTCAATTGAGCTGACAAGCTTTTTACTACAAGTGCAGCTCGTTGAATCCACTAAAAAAGGCATGTAAAGAAATACAGTGGTCTGTTTTGTTGTTCTTTACACCTCCTGGTGTTTGAAACTTCCAAAAGACCATAGTAGATAAGCTGGACTTGTAATATAAGCATCTAGTACCCAAAAGCTGCACTGGATAAAGAGCACCGTTCTGGTGAAATTATTTGTGGCTGATGTTGGGCTGACCAATCACAGATATACCCTCTCTGCTGCGTTCAACAGATAGTTAAAAAACACTGGGCTTTTCTCAGTCCTTGCGTAGCTGTTGCAGAGCCCTTGCATCAAGGAATAATGGCGCTGCATGTCTCCACAGCAGGAAGAATAAAGTAGGATGGGTGTGGTGTTTAAAAGGGAGTTAGAGGAAGCAAGGATATGAAGCCATTTGAAAGGACAGTAGTTTTCTTTGACATATGTCTAAGGTATAATCTGGTTGACAGAAATCACTCCCAAAGACATTGGGTAGGTGGAATGGAGCAAAGTTGGAGCTTGCTGGATTTTGAAATTTTAACAACTTCTTGCAAATCTCAGAGTTAAGTCACTTCATTAAGGCACTTCATTCTCAAGGCACTTCAAAAGCAAAGTCATTTCAGTTCAATCATAGATACATTTTGGCTCATTCATCAATTCATTAATTCCAGTTAGTCTAAAGTTTTCCATCTAACACAAACTAAATTAGGATAATCTTCATGAAAAATGGTTGCTACTCCTCCTCCTCGCCCAGTACTTTAAGGAAAATGAAAACAAAAATAATTGGAAGGAAGTTGATTTAGGGAATACACATCAAGCTTTCCTTTTTAGCAAGGCTTGCTTGCTATGTAATTGAGTCAAGTAAACTAGGATGTGTCATGTAGTATAATTGGATTGGTTATCAAGCTCAGTAAAAGCCTGTATTACACTATTTTTTTTTCTTGTGGACAATAAATGTGATAATTAGCTAGTTGAAACCTGGTCAGTGTAAAATGCATCCATTTCCTGAAGTGTGTATTGTGCAAGAATACTTTTACATCTCAATTACCTCAGTGTTTTTCTCAATACAGATCAGCATATACAGGATTATCTTTAACTAAAGATATGCTCGAAAACATGCCATTTGCAGTCAACTGTAACACATATAGTCTTGTTCTGCTCTGACAGAACATGAAAAGAGAGACGGTGAACAATAGCATGCCTGCAGGCTACCATCAGTGTGTTGGTGATGTACAGGTTTCAGCCATATGGTGCCTATGATTGCTGCCAGTGGGCCCAGATGAGGTATGGGAAACAGAGTAATTGTTTTCTTAATGGCAGAAGACAGGAGAGAAATGTTCAACATGCTGCTGTGGAGAAAATCTTTGAGCCTCAGAGCCTCTGAGTTTACCAAGATGAGAATGGGAGCATATTTTCTGACTAGGTTCCAGTGCAACCAGCAACAAACTTCCTCCTTGGCCAATAAAGACCTTTAATTTAATAACATTATTAATAGAAAAATACATATTTTTTCACACTTACTGAAAGATGCATAATCTGTGTCGCATAGACTAAATTATGATCTTTAAGAAATAACCATGAGTTTTTGTTGTTTTTGTTTTTTGATGAACACATCTGTAAATCCTCTTGCTCCTCAACAGCATTACTGGCTCCCTTGAAGACAAGAACAAGCCCAAATTCAAGACACATGTTTTAAAGGCTTCCCTTAGCATACATATCAAAGAGCTCTGCGCTCCTCGTCTGAGGAATCCTACAAAAAGATTACATGTTGGAAATGGCACAGACTCAAACATATTTTGCTTTGTGCTCACCAGGGTCATGATTCAGTTAATGCATAAAATCTGGCAAAGCCTGAGCTGGAGTTTTACAAAAATGAAAAATCAAGGATTGTTTAAAGAGTATAAGCAGCTGTTTGAGGTATGTAGTGGTCTTTATCCAACAGAATGAATGTATCAATTATTGTAATTGCACGTTTTGAAAAGATAAAATGCTAAACATGTTCCATTGCAGGTTAAAACAGGATGAAAATGTATAGGGCCTAAATTGTACCTTTTCCTAAATAAGTCAGAATTCTGTAGCCTATTGTTTACCATACAATAATACCATTGTTTTTAAAGAAAATATTATGTGAAGGAGTTTTTCCTCTCAACTTTCGCAACATGCTTGTTCAGTATGAGGGATTGCTGTGAAGTCAACGCCTCATCGCAGGTGAATGTCTACTGTCACTATATGTTCATTAGGGGGAGTTAATGCTGCAAGTCAATAACTCAACACAATCTGCTGTAATTCCTTAAAAAGAAACTGTTAAACTGATTTGAGTGTATATACAATTCAATTTAAATGACTTTTCTTTTGGCCTCCGCAGTTGCACCACTGTGACCCTTCAAGGATAAACAGCAAAGATAATGGATTGATTTACTTTTTTGTAAAGTGCCTTGAGATGATTTGTTATGAATTGGTGCTATATAAATAAACTGAATTGAATCGTTTGGTTAGAAGAGGATTGTCGTTCCTGTTACCACGATTTAGCTGTTATCTTTTCATCAAGCTGTACAGAAGTAAGAGAATTAGCTTTTGCTGCAAGTGGTTTCTTTAGCAGCCGCTGTCTTTCTCTCCAAGCAGTTCTCTCCTGACCTCTTACATTGTCAAGACATTGTGATCCACACAACTGCTGCTTTCTGGATATTTTAAATTTTGCTGACATTTCTTTGTGAACTTGAGTGACAGGTGTGTGAGAAATTCCAAGTAGATCAGCAGTTTCTAAAACACCCAACCAAGCCTGTCTGACACCAACAACCATGCTACATTTATTGTGATTTAGACTTTAGCAATTTTTCTTTACGAGATTTAGAGGCCTAGATGTATTGCTGCCCTGTGATTGGCTGATTCATTATTTTTTGCAGACAGACAACTATCAAGCTATAACTGAAAAGTCTGTAAATGTGTAGATCCAGTTGTAAACTTATGAACAGCTAGGGAGTTACATTAACTCATCTTTTTTTCTATATGTTCTTTGAAAACGGCCAATCCACTAACTCAGATACTCCCAAGATTCTTGTGTGACATTCTAACATTTATTCTGTGTGTATTCCTGTTCTATGGCTTATCTGTGTTGCTACCTCACCACGTAAAACACATGAATTAAGAAAGAGGGGTGGCCATGTTATCTGCGCTCATTTACTTCTAGACCAAGTCTGCTTAAATAACCAAATGACCATAAAATTAAAGGCCAAAGTTTCTCTGAACTGGGTTCCATTAACCCAGACAGAGGCTCAAAGAAACAGAAAAAGATAAAAATCATAGCCTCTATCAGCACTATCTTCATCTTCCTTTAATTATGTCTGGCCAGCACAGGAATTTTTCACTCTCTTTCCTCTTTCTATCTCAGTAACCTCTGCATGACGCTCTGAAATAAAACCAGGTGAAGGGCCAAGCTGTTGGACCAGTTGCTTAAACTCTTGTTATTTCTCCATATCAGCAAGTGTTGTCAGCTCTATCTGGCTCTTCCATCCGTTTATGCTCTTCTGTTTATTGTAGCTGCTAGTTTTTATCTCAACATGTGGGTGAGAATGCAAGCCTGGCCTAACCTATGGTTGTTAAAGTATTGACTCAAATTGTCTCTATTAACTCAGCAAGTGTACACCTGGGAAAGCCGTATACAGTACTATGTACACATTAGAGAAAAGGTTAAACATCTAAGACTGATGTAATTAGGCAGGCATGTTTTGGATAAGACATTAAAAATGTTCACCTTTTGTTTTCTTAAAACTACAAAACTTCAATGTATTTGACTGTTTTGTTGTTTTTTTAATGTAAAAACAACTATTTTAAAAGTGTGGCATATGTTTCATATCACTTACTCTGATAGACCTATCCCTAATTAACATACGGTCGCATAAGTTACTAAATCCGTATAAACAGTGCCATGAATATCAAGGAACAGAGCAGAAAGGTCGGGGAGCAAGTTGGAGAGACTTTTAAAGTACTGTAAGGTTACATTACAAAACAATATCTCAAGCTTTTAATATTTCACAGATCTCTATTCAATGTTTATTCTGAAAATGTAAATGTATGGCACCACTTTGAAACTAGTGTCACTAGATGCTTGCTCATTTTAAGGGATTGATTAGAGGATTGCTGTGGTTGACAGTCTGCAGCAACTGGGCACAACCTCATATCAATGACTTGACAAAATCTGCTGGGATTCATTAAAGGTCCTATGTCATGCAAAATCAACTTTTGAGCTTTCAACCATGTTGTAATGCTATTTCCTTATAAAAAAAACAAGTGGATTTTGTCTTAATTCACACATTTCTCAGTAATCCTCCTGAATCATGCTCTCTGTGTCGCTGCTTCTCCCTCTCCTGGTAAATCAAAGACTTAGAACATTCCAATGTGTTTTACGTATGCCTGTCAAACAAGAAACTGGCTTCTTTACCAAAAACAAACACCCCCTCATTTTCAGCTGTGTGAGCAGGGAGACGTCGATGCAAAATGCTAAGCACCACAGTTTTGTATTTACCTTCGAAAATACTAATGCCAAAGATAACATTTTATTATATATGTGCCTACCCCAGACTCTGAAAAGTGTAAAATAGCATGACACAGAGCCTAACTTTGTAACTGGTTGGAATGATTGTACAATTGTTTTGTTGTGAACAAGCGCTTGGGAAGACATCTATTGTGAATTGTCACTATATGAATAAACTGAATTTAATTGAACCAGAGGGTACAGTACAATCTTTAGTGTTTGGTGATTTTGACTGAAGGGTTTAAAAAAATCTGGGGCCGTTTTCACAAAGACTCTTATCTTACCACTAGGTGTTACTCCAGGAAATGGAAAACTTCAATGTTGATTAAAGCGTAATTATGAACAGCGCAAATAGCAGAAATAATGCATGATGACATCTTTGTGTCGGCCACGAGACTCACACTTCATACAACTTACACACATTAGCCTACTTACAGAAAGGGTGAAGTTTAAAAACGAAAAAACGTGAAATGCATCATATTACCCTGCCTAACGCCTGCTGATAGCTGGGATAAGCTCCAGCCCCCCCCTCCAAGGGACTCTGAATTGTATGAAAACGGTATAGATAATGGATGGATGGATGGATGCATCATATTAAGGGAGTGATTGCAAGTAGGCTGTAAATAATTATTCTATTGAGCCCATCAGACACATCTTAAATAGACCCCCGCCACAACACCCCACCACCCCTCCGTCCCCACACTACTGTGAAAAGTACCTCGTGAGGACCAATTATTACTACTGGCACAGTTGGTACTGGAGAGGAGGACGGTGCTCAAAGGGCGATACGGAGCCGGGATTACGAATAAGAAGAAAAGGGAGGCATGGGTGGAAATTAGCAGAAACATAAATGAATCTTATCCAGCGGTGTCTCGAACATCAGAAGATTGTGAGAACAGATGGTATTCTCTACAGTCCCAGTGGCTCGAGATCGCCGCTTATAAAAAGGATGCTGCTGCAACAGGTAGGCAATGTCCGTCATATAGGCATCCCTACATATGTTGCATAAATTGGAAGACGTGCACGTTTTCTTCTTTGTGCACCCCCGGCATACCTGCAATCGCCATGAAATTGGCTTTAATTCAATGCAGTTACTGGATGTCTAATGGGAAACGGATGAATTGTTGGATAATGTGTGATCGACAGAGCGCTTTAAGAGTTTGGTGGATTGATCGGCTGATAGATGGTTGTGATATACCCAAGTCGTCCGCGTTGCAAAGTTTCATTTTCCCTGTGGCTAAATATCTCAGTTTCGCTAAACATTTAATGATCGGGTTGTTACGTTTAGTTGGAGACGTGATTGCATCCTGCATCACATCTGCAATAAACGATTTAGTCGGTATCGTTTGGTTAATTACGAATCATCCAGAGTTTTAATCACATTGTGTCTGGCTGCAGCCATTTTGGGAGTCTTTATGAATAGGTCTTAGGGAGTTAGGAGTCCTCTTGACTTCTTTTAAGGACTCCCAGACTTTTGAGCTACTTTTAGGCCTAAAAGTGTTTGTGAATTACTTTTATCTTAAGAAACTAGGAGTCCTAAATTTAAGAGTGACATACCTATATTTTTTAGGAGTTACTCTTAAATTCGGCAGTTAGGACCTACTTTTAGCCCTAAGATTCTTTGTGAATACGGCCCCTGATGTGTTGCCCTGATCTGTTGCTTAAATTATAAAATATCATAAATATCACAAAGAGCTTCACAATGACAGCACTAACATTAAAAGATGATTCAAAAGACTAAGAGATTTCATCATCTAAATCCAAAGATAGGCATGTTTGAATAACAATGTTGACACGATATGGTCTGTTTACTTCATTTGATTGGCATCAGGTTGTGTCCTGTTAAGGGACTACCTGACCAATCACATTGCTTGTAGTAGGCATTACAAGCTGCTGATGTTTTGCCCCAGTTAGTAGCATGTGGGGAAGCAGGCCGGACAGCTGCCACAGGTTAGTGGTGTATATGTTTGGCAAATAAGATTATTAATGTTGTTAAGTGTTTATTCAGTCACTGTGCCCTTTTAGTCATTGTGTGATGCTCTTGGGATTATGTGCGGCACTCGGCCTGCGGCCTCTGCCTACAACCGGATCACACCAGTACTGATATTCCGCATTGCACTCCCTCTCGTGTGATATTGCTTAAATGTTCGCTAATTTTAATACTGTATTTGTAGCCATGTCATGATGCTGTTTGACTAGATATGATGTTTAAGTCTGATGTTTTTAAGTAGTAAACTCATTTATGTTCAATCACAAAAGAGCCTTGTCCACAAGTAGCCGGGTATCTCACAAAATGGAGTATTTCTTTCTACTCTTTGACCTGTCATCCACACGTAAACGCATATTTTAGGCACAAAAAAACGAATCTTTTAAAGAACTGCGTTTTCTCTGTTTTCAGTATTTGCGTGTGGATGGATGAGAACAGTAACGTCACTATCTGTGACAAAAACTACGGCAACATTTAAAACCAACAGACTTAATGCTGCGTTGTGACCAAAGTAAGAAGAAAAAAAAACTTCTAACTTTCTCCTGAGTTTTCAGTGCTGCTGAGCAGCGGAGTATGCAGGAGGTGAATAAAGCGGGACTAAATGGGCCCAGGGTGGGTTTGGGACTGTAGCACCAAAATAAAATCAGAGATGTTCTTCTAGTGGGGACCCAATCTGAGCTGGTCACATTTTAGAGTTTTGAACTGTTAAAATGACATTTAAAGTTGTTTGTTTTGCTAAGGTTTATGTGACAATATCGTCTCAAACTCACTGCTTGCTTTTCAAACAATTTAAGAAATGGCGAAAAATAAAAATCACTAAAACATTGCAACTTTTCACAAAAAGTGGATGAACTTTTTAGTTTATTAACTTATGTTGTCAAATAAATAAATAAATAAATACTCTAAACCAGTGTAACCAGTGTACTGAATGGGATAAAGTCTGTTTGTTAAATATGTGTTCCAGGTATTCAATTCCTTTACAACTCCAGTTTGGAAAAGTGATCATACATTTTTTTTGTAAGATGTCCAGGTTGTTCCAGATGGGTATACGTCTGCATGGGACTAGTAAGGACTCTGTCATTTTAAGAAATTCCCACCAAGCTGTCAGAGAGGAGCTGCTACTGAAACATTCGTTTTGTGTTATATTTGAGCTAATAAATGGTAGATGTGAAAGTTCTATCTTATTGTACAGTGCCTGTTCAACATCTATCCAGGACTCATCGAGAGAACTGTGTTTTAACCATCTTGATATGTCTTTGAGCCTGTTGGCTAGGAAATAATGACGAAAGTTTGGTAGGTCTAGACCTCCTTTATCTTTGGACTTCTGCAGTGTTTTCAAGCTAATACGTTGGGGTTTATCTTCCCAAAGGAATTTAAAAACAGAGAAGTCCAGAGATCTAAAACAATCAGGTGATGGTTTGCTTGGGATCATTGAGAATAAATAATGGATTCCAGGCAAAACCATCATTTTTATTGTAGCTAGTCTTCCAATAAGTGATATGGAAAGGGATTTCCATCGAGTCATATCATCTTACACTTCTTTTTAAGTTGGACATAGTTTAGTGTCTTGTCTGAAAATAAAAGTAGAAAATATAAAGTCATCCAAGATCTTTATGTCTTCGAGACATGCTTGTAATCTACCTAATTGATTGGTTTCATCAGGTTTTATGGATAAATATAATTGTGTATCAGCAGCATAACTGTGGAAATTCATTCCATGTTGTTTAATTATTTTACCAATTGGAATATATATAGTAAAAAGAATTGGTCAAAGCACAGAACCCTGTGGCACTCCACAAGTAATCCTTGAGTGTGAAGATTTATCACTAACATGAAAAACTGGAATATGTCGGACAGATATGATTTAAACCAGGCTAGTGCTGTTCCCTTGATCCCTACAACTTGTTCAAGCCTTTTAAAGAGAACATTATGATTGACTATGTCAAAAGCAGAACTGAGCTCTACCAAGACCAGAACAGTCACAAATGATCTGAAGCCATTACAAAATGATTAGTAACTTTCACCAGTGCTAATTTGGTGCTATGATGAGCTCTAAAACCTGACTGAAATTCTTCAAACAGGTTGTTGCTGTTTAGATGCTTACATTCTTGATTAGCAACAATTTTCTCAAGAATTTTGGATAAGAAAGGAGGGTTAGACATAGGTCTGTAGTTAGCTAAATCATCTTGATCCAGGGAGAGTTTATTAAGTAAAGGTTTAATTACAGCAACCTTAAATTCCTGAGGTCCATATCCATTTATTAAAGATAGATTCATCATGTCAAGAATAGGGCCAGTAACCAGAGGGAGCACTTCTTTAAATAATTTGGTTGATATTGGGTCTAACATACAAGTTGAGGGTTTAGAGGAAGTTAATATTTGTTATAATACCAAAAGTTCAACAGGATCAAAACGGTACAGACATGGACATGGTACTACAGTTCTCTCTGATACTGCCTCATTTAATTAAGTTAATCAAGTTTGGGAGAATGCCAATGATTTTATTTTTAATAGAATTTATTTTATTTATGAAGAATCCCATAAAGTCATCACTACTGAGAGAAGGGGGAATAGTTGGCTCAACAGAGCTATGATTCTGTGTAAGTTTGACAACTGTACTAAAAAGAAACCTAGGACTGCTTTTATTTACCTCTATTAATGACGAGAAATATCCTGTTCTAGCTTGTCTAAGGGTGTTTCTATCAAGTAGTAGACTATTTTTCTAGGTTAGAAAGGAATCATTTAAGTGTGTAGAGTGACCTTTTTTCTCCAGTTTCCTAGTATTCTGCTTTAAAGTACGCAACTCTGCATTAAACCAGGGAGCCAGCCTCCTATGGCTGATAACCTTCTTTTTTAAGGGGGCTACACTGTATAGTGCCAAACACAGTGGGGGAGTAATACTTTGAACCAGACCATCAATTTCTGAAGGCTTAGTGTTGGATTTACTGCCATTCATTGTTTATTCTGAGACGGATAGGAAAGCAAGAATGGAACAGATTCTTTAAAACTTGTTAATGCACGGTCTGATAAAGTTCTACCTTAATGAAATTTTCTTTCAGATTTTGGAATGTTAGGTAAAGTAAATTTAAAGGTTATCAAAAAATGGTCAGATAGAACTGGGTTATTCGGGAGGACTATTAGTTCATCACACTCAATGCCGTATGTCAGTACAATGTTTAAAGTGGGTTGAGCAGAGTGCGAGGGTCCTTTCACTTTCTGAGTAAAGCCAATTGACTCTAAGATGATATTAAATGCTGCAGTTAGGCTATCACTTTCAATGTCCATGTGATTATTGAAATCCCCTATTATAATTACCTGAAGTGATTACCAAAGGTGTTTTTAATGTTTTGCAGCTTGGATGAGGAAAACTAAGGATTACATGTTTAAAAGAGCTGTAGTTGATAATTGGTCTAGGGCGAATTTGAAAATCTGAATGAAAGATGGTTACAACTCCTCCTCGCCCAGTACTTCTAGGAATGTGAACATTTTGATAATTGGAAGGAGTTTACTCATTTATAGGTACAAAATCCTCCAGCTGCAACCAGGTTTTTGATAGGCAAAATAGATCAATTTTATTATCACATACATGTATCAAGTCATTTAGCCTAGTAATAAAGTCTTTGAGGAGAGGGATCTCATGTTCAGTAAACCACATCTAATTGCTCTATTTCCTTGTTTGGTCAGAGTTGTATTTATTTTAATTAGATTTTCATAATTTGCATTTGTCAGGTTAACTTTTTGTCTATTTGATTTTGGCCGTGGGCAAGACACTGTCTCAATGGGGTATTGAGTGGGTAACAGTACAGAAGCTGCAGAGAGGTGGGTTAAACTACGACTCTGGACCCTGGTTTGTCAGTGAATAGAACGACTAATAAATCTTGCCAGATTCCAAGAAAGAAGAGCAGCTCCATCCAAAGTGGAATGGATGCTCTCTCTCCGGATCAGACCAGGTGTTCCCCAAAAAGTTTTCCAATTATCAATGTAGCCCACGTAGTTTGCTGGACACCACTCAGACAACAATCAATGAAATGACAGCATGCAGCTAAAGATGTCATCACTGGTTCGATCGGGCAGGGGACCACAAAAGATTACACAGTCCGACATCTTTTTAGTAAACTTTACATACCGAAGCAACACAAATTTTAGTGACCTCCGATTGGCGTAACCGGTTGTCATTACCACCAGCGTAAATAGCAATCTTACTGTATTTACGCTTATCCTTAGCCAGCAGTTTCAGGTGGGATTTTATGTTGCCTGTTCTGGCCCCTGGAAAACATTTGACTATGGTCGATGGTGTCTCTAATGCCACAATTCGGACTATGGAACAGCCAATTACCAGAGTCTGTTTCTGAGTGGGTGCGTCACTGTGTGGGGAAAATCTGTTAGAAACGCAGACAGGTTGGTTGTGCCCTTTGAGCTGGGAACAATGCTTTATACGTACCATCACCCATTCGGCCTGAGATCTGAGCTGCGTGGGTTCTGTTGGAAGACCGCTAGGTGATTCTATCCTTGTTCAATTCAATATGAATTCAGTTTATTTATATAGCGCCATTTCACACTAAATGTCATTTCAAGGCACTTTACAAGAAAAGTTATTACGATACAATGTTTAATCTAGGAATTAGAGAACCACAGAAGATTGCGTCATGACTTCTCAGCAATCCCTCACACTGAGCAAGCATGACGCGTCAGTGGAGAGGAAAAACTCCCTTTTAACAGGAAGAAACCTCCAGCAGAACCAGACTTAGCATAAGCGGTCATCTGCCGAGACCGTCTGGGTTTGGAGAAGGCAGCAGAGACACGGAAAGAGCAACAAAACTGATGCAGAAGCAGAAGTTGGTAGCAGGATTTTGAGAACGTTCCTCCACTGGAATGCCATTTTAGTCAGGGTCGTCAAGCAGGGCGGGTCAGGAGCACCTACTGTAGGAAGAGACTAAGAGAAAACAGGTTAGCGCTTGAATTGACGGCACATCATTCAGTTGGGGAGAATAATAATATAATCAGCTTTAAATACATATTGTCTATCTTAATTAAACAATATTTGCCACAGGTTGGTTTAAATCATATCTGTCCAACAGATTCCAGTTCGTTCATGTCAATGATAAATCTTTTTCACATTCAAGGGTTACTTGTGGAGTACCACAGGGTTCTGTGCTTGGACCGATTCTGTTTACTATATATATGCTTCCAATTGGTAATATAATTAGACAACATGGTATGAATTTCCAAAGTTATGCTGATGATACACAATTATATTTATCCATAAAACCTGATGAAACCATCATTTGGGTAGACATATTTAGGTAGACATAAAAACTTGGATGACTCTGAATTTTCTGCTACTAAATTCAGACAAGACAGAGGTTGTTGTCTTTGGACCAGAACCTTTGAAAAGGAAACTGCTAGGTCAATCACTTCATCTGGATGGCATTAATTTTGCCTCTGGTAATAATGTAAAGAACCTTGGTGTAATTTTTTACCAAGACATGACATTTAAATCTCATATTAAACAGGTTTCTAGTATTTCTTTATTTCATCTTCGGAATATTGCTAAAATTAGAAACAGCCTGTCCAGGAGAGATGCAGAGAAACTAGTCCATGCATTTGTGACTTCGAGGCCGGACTACTGTAATTCCTTATTATCAGGAAGTCTACAAAATGCAATCAAAAGCCTTCAGTTGATCCAAAATGCTAAAGCAAGAGTTCTGATGAATATTAAAAAAAGAGAACACATTTCTCCTGTTTTGGCTTCTCTCCATTGGCTCCTTGTTAAATCCAGAATAGAGTTAAAGATCTTCCTCCTTACGTATAAAGCCTTTAATAATCAAGCTCCATCATACATTAGATATCTGGTTGTTCCATATGTTCATGGCAGAGCACTTCGTTCTCAGAATGCAGGTCTACTGGTAGTTCCTAGGATTTCAAAAAGTAGAATAGGAGGCAGATCTTTTAGTTATCAGGCTCCTCTCCCGTGGAACCAGCTCCCAGTTTTAGTTTGTGAGGAAGATACTCTGTCTGTTTTTAAGACTAGGCTTAAAACCTTCCTTTTGATAAAGCTTATAGTTACTTATATAGACACTAGACCTTATAATCCCTCTCCGATTTCTAACAATAATGTATTAATTTACCAGAATAAAATGATTAGAGAATTGAACAAAGGTTGAATCATGAGTCAGGACAGAAAAAGATTTACACCAGGTTTTAAGGCTAGAAAGTGATGGACAAAGATAATGCCAGAGTCTTCGGAAGAACGGGCCTTTATCTACTCTAGTTATATCACTTACCAATAATATTATCTCTCTAATACATAGATTCTGGAGAGTGCGCAGTCCTATGAGCAAGGAGAGATGCATAAGCACTTACCCACTTGCCTCCTTCTTTCCTCCTGGATTTCCAGGCAGGGAGTAGAGGGAGATGGAGTGTTCAGCCCGATCTGGCGAGGGGAGGATGCAGCCCGGTCCGGCAGCCCTCCTCAACTCCATCTCCCTCCCACCGTACATTGCTAATAGACTTAAGAATTAGGGGGAAAAAATATCCTTTTTCAGACTCAACTGACCCTAACACACCTTCTACTTTTCTTTTCTACTACTCTCCAGATATATTTTTCTTGATGTTATTGCAGTTGTTAACCCAGTTTTCTCTCAGTGTTTTTCTCCCCATAGAAGCTCTACCCGGTCTGGTACCCTGCTCAGCTATAATGACCCCTGCTGGATGGGGAGCGTTGGTCCAGATGATGCTTAAAGTCACCGAGCATCCTCCATGCTGTCTCTTCTCTGTCTTCTCAGACCCCCAGACGGTCGTGGCAGATGACCGCTTGTACTGAGCCAGGGTTCTGCCAGAGGTTTCAGGGGAGTTTTTCCTCTCCACTGTCGCTGCATGCTTGCTCAGTATGAGGGTTTGCTGAGGAATTGCTGTGGTTGGAGTCTGCATGATCCGGGCACAACCTCACGCCGATGACTCAACTTACTCTGCTGGGATTCCTTACATAAAAAACTTAACTGATTGGAATGTTTGTATAATTGCATTGAGATTACTTTTGTTGTGAAGTGCCTTGAGATGACATTTGTTGTGAACTGGCGCTATATAAATAAAAATGAATTGAATTGAATTGAAAAGGAACCCACTCGTAAAGAGAACCTGATTGCTGATTGTCACCTGTGAAAGATCACTCGGGCCCCTGCAGCTCCCTCGCAGTATTATCTGCACATGTCTTTTGTGGGGCAGAGCGCTGTGTTCTTCCATTATCTGCATCTACCAACACACACAACATACTGTCACACTTTCTCCGGATCCATAAAATACTTCTAGGTATTGCCGTGGGACACATGTAATTTAAATGGATACGACACGCAAACGACCGTTGTTAAGACGTGGAGCACAAAGGATCCAATGACATAATCAGTCTTGGAAAAGCCCTCCAAGAGGTTAAATAACTGAGTCTCCACACCAGTTAGTTGGACCAGTCCCAGCCCGGTCAGCGGCGAACATGAACTGATGAAGCCTCTTGGATAAGAGGTGAAACGTCTTCCAAGACAAATTACCAAGTCCAGTTGCGTTCGATTCGAAATTCCCTTGAGATAACCATGACCTGGATTAATCAGAATATTCACAGGCTTAATCAAATTAATGCTTAGATTATCTAGGTGATAAAATACTATTTTCTCTGTGAAGCTCTAAACAGCTCTAAAATGTATAGGGTGAAAAACAGTTTACACAATTATTTACAAGTATACCTGCTTCAGCTATAGTTGTAAACAAGACCAGATGTAGCTTTGATAAAGAGAAAAAAAACAAAGCTGTATTTTATTTAACATATTTTAGAAATGTTCCACGAGAAGAATACAATAATAAATAATTAACGTGAAGTTATGTTTTAACAGAAAAATCAGTAAATACTGAATTACAAATCAGTGGGGGTCTGGTAGACCGTTATCTAATAAAAAAGTTTTAAACCTAGTCTAAAAAGAAGATATTAGTACAACTGGGAACTAGTTTCAGAGGAGAGGAGCCTTATAACTCAAAGATCTCTCTCACATTCTACTTTTAAAAACTCTAGGCACCACCAGTAAACCTGTAGTCACAGAGCAAAGTGTTCCGTTGGAAACAAACAGAACAATCCGATTTCTGAGATTTGACAAAGCTTGATTATCAAGGGTTATGATAAGGGCTCTCCTACATGTTCATGGATCTTTTTTTGTGTGTTTTATTCTTTGCTACTCTCCATTATCTTGAAATGTAAACATACGGTATATAGTCAAGAACTCTGTGAATCATATCTGAATTAATCTATTGTAGTAATTCCGATGTTATTCTGATAGGCAATCATAATGTAACAGTTTCAAAAAGACGGCATATATCACAACAGAAAATGGCTTAAAATGGCTTAAAATTACTTTTAAATGTGTTAAGTTTTATGGAACTTTCTCATTCTTAAAGGAGCTGGATCTATTAGTTTTTATTAAACTCTTGATTAACCTCAGTTAGGAAGGAGTTATTTGGCACAAAATGTTTAAAACAAGTGATCAAATACTGAAAAATGACTCATGAAAAATGACAAGAATGCCATGTAAAAGATTAGTCAATTTTACAAACATTCCAATCAGTTAATGTTTTCTAGTTAAGGAATCCAAGCTGATTGCATTGAATGTGATGTGATTGATGCTGTGAGGTTGTGCTCTCACATTAAACATTAAAATATTCCAAAAGATTTATATTCAATAAGATTTTTTTTCTGACAGGAAAAGTGACAGGGTGCACTTAATAAATATCTTTTTAACTTTTTTATGTGTTCAAAAATACAACATGAAAGTTTTATTCAAACAGTGATAATACGAAGATGCTGGTGAAGGTTGTGGAACTGGGAACAGTGCACAGTGAAATGGTGATGAGAAGAAACTGCAGAATGTGAAGCCCAGGGGTGAGATCAGATCTTTGAATCGATAAACTTCTTTAATGTACTCAGGTATGGCTTATTTGATTGAAGGTGGATGAATCGCCAGGGAGGGAGAGTTAAGAGTCTGCTATGTCTGTCAGAGCTTTCTACTGAGTTTCTGGAGATGGTGGAATTCAGAAGTGAGGATTGTACACAGAGGGCAGACAGGCAGAGCAAAAAGATGCAGCATGGATCACAGAGGAACCTAGAGCATTGAAGTCTGTCAGATTTGGAAGCATTGCCAGTGTTTCTTGGGAAGTTGGAGAAATGAACACGAGGAGGTTACATCAAGGAAAAAAACCTTGGAAGGAAGACAATGGAGATAAACAGGTTGTCACTGGACAAAAGTAAGGAAGTTACCACAAGAAGATCACCCATCAGAGCTAAGGAATCACATGAATTTGACAGCCAGGCACAATAGGTCTGACAGACTCTTACTTATATCCACAGCTTGTGATGAGCTTCAGTCAGTTGTACCTGGGCAGAAGTGTTGAGGTGGCTCCACCCCTTTACTTGATTGACAGGTCCTCAGCTCAGCCAAGACCTCTGGTGGAACTCTTTGGAAACATGGAGAAAATGTGCAGGAAACAAACGTGGAAGAAAAATATGTCATTCTAACATGGATGAGGCTGCAAGCCATTGTTATTTTTTGGACATTTAATAAATAATTGGCCCAATTTAACAGACATACAGTGCCCTCAGAGCTGGACTATACTCAAACTATTTTGCACCCTTCTATTCCTTATCGCTTATGGTATAAATTATTCCAATATTATCCTTAGTCCCTCCTATACCTCTTGATGTCTTGTTCCACAAAGTTGAAACACGTCACACTAGAGTGAATGGAACAAGATCAGATGTTGTCCAGCTTGAATCTGCTCCTCATTGACATCTGTTTAAACACTGATGATCTACAGGACATATTCCCTTTATGAATTTACCAATGTTTATCTGTGGCAAGGTACAAAACAAGGGCCCGTGTGGGATTCGATCCCACAACTCCCAGGTGAAAGTAATATGTGCTAACAAGTCAGCCAAAGGGATATCCCCGTGGTCAGGCAGCCAGTGCACATGATCTATCGGAGCCATAGTGACAGGACCTCCACACTGTCACATATCTAAGCAGTTAGTTCACATTACTTTGAAATATTACCATAACGGGAAGAAAACAAAAAGCTTGTCAGCCTGAGAACAATTGGTGCACTTCTCAAAATACATCCTTAGAAAATTACATTATGTTGAAATAATAAAGCAGCATCCCAAGACATCAACCATGATGTTTGAGGTTTGGCAAATACAGGGAGTGCAGAATTATTAGGCAAGTTGTATTTTTGAGGAATAATTTTATTATTGAACAACAACCATGTTCTCAATGAACCCAAAAAACTAATTAATATCAAAGCTGAACGTTTTTGGAAGTTGTTTTAGTTTGTTTTTAGTTTTAGCTATTTTAGGGGGATATCTATGTGTGCAGGTGACTATTACTGTGCATAATTATTAGGCAACTTAACAAAAAACAAATATATACCCATTTAAATTTTTTATTTCTACCAGTGAAACCAATATAACATCTCCACATTCACAAATATAAATTTCTGACTTTCAAAAACAAAACAAAAACAAATCAGCGACCAATATAGCCACCTTTATTTGCAAGGACACTCAAAAGCCTGCCATCCATGGATCCTGTCAGTGTTATGATCTGTTCACCATCAACATTGCGTGCAGCAGCAACCACAGCCTCCCAGACACTGTTCAGAGAGGTGTACTGTTTTCCCTCCTTGTAAATCTCACATTTGATGATGGACCACAGGTTCTCAATGGGGTTCAGATCAGGTGAACGCGGAGGCCATGTCATTAGTTTTTCTTCTTTTATACCCTTTCTTGCCAGCCACGCTGTGGAGTTCTTGGACGCGTGTGATGGAGCATTGTCCTGCATGAAAATCATGTTTTTCTTGAAGGATGCAGACTTCTTCCTGTACCACTGCTTGAAGAAGGTGTCTTCCAGAAACTTGCAGTAGGACTGGGAGTTGAGCTTGACTCCATCCTCAACCCGAAAAGGCCCCACAAGTTCATCTTTGATGATACCAGCCCAAACCAGTACTCCACCTCGACCTTGCTGGCGTCTGAGTCGGACTAGAGCTCTCTGCCCTTTACCAATCCAGCCACGGGCCCATCCATCTGGCCCATCAAGACTCACTCTCATTTCATTAGTCCATAAAACCTTAGAAAAATCAGTCTTGAGATATCTCTTGGCCCAGTCTTGACGTTTCAGCTTGTGTGTCTTGTTCACTGGTGGTCGTTTGAGCCTTTCTTACCTTGGCCATGTTTCTGAGTATTGCACACTTTGTGCTTTTGGGCACTCCAGTGATGTTGCAGCTCTGAAATATGGCCAAACTGGTGGCAAGTGGCATCTTTGCAGCTGCACGCTTGACTTTTCTCAGTTCATGGGCAGTTATTTTGCGCCTTGTTTTTCCACGCGCGTCTTGCGACCCTGTTGACTATTTTGAATGAAACGCTTGATTGTTCGATGATCACGCTTCAGAAGCTTTGCAATTTTAAGATTGCTGCATCCCTCTGCAAGATATCTCACTATTTTTGACTTTTCTGAGCCTGTCAAGTCCTTCTTTTGACCCATTTTGCCAAAGGAAAGGAAGTTGCCTAATAATTATGCACACCTGATATAGGGTGTTGATGTCATTAGACCACACCCCTTCTCATTACAGAGATACACATCACCTAATATGCTTAATTGGTAGTAGGCTTTCGAGCATATACAGCTTGGAGTAAGACAACATGCATGAAGAGGATGATGTGGACAAAATACTCATTTGCCTAATAATTCTGCACTCCCTGTATGTATCTTACAAAGTAGCTTTAAGACAACAAAGTAAATGCTTTGGAGTGGTCATCAACCAAACCTTATTTCAGTCTCCTATAAATACAAATAGAGCTGGAAGGGGTGGGTGATCAAGGCAACCCACAAAACTCACTTAGCTACAGCAATTCTTTCTGGAAAAATAGGATAAAATTCCAGCAAACTATTGTGAGAAACTTCTGAAAGGAAATCCAAACTTTCAACCCCAAGTCAGTCTGTTCACCAAATACATAAGATGCTTGAATATCAGCTTAATATTATCATTATTATTTTTTGTATTTGTCTTTACATAATGAGCTGTCTGGTATTAAAGCTTTGAAGAACAGTACAATGGCTCCTCAAAGCTTACACTGATGTCAGTCAACACTCTGATTTAAGAAAACTGGTAAAGCAACTGAGGACTGCTTTGCATTGTTTCTGACCTCTCAAAATGCAAAAACTCAAATATTACAGTCCTCACGGGACTCAGAAAGTCTTGGGTTTGGAATCTTGATTGAAATGTTAAAACAGCAAAAGAGGTCATGGACAAAAATTGCTGGATTACAAGGGCTTTAGAACAGTAATAAACTCCATGTGTTTCTGTTTGCTCTCAGTGGAGAAATTTGGAGAATTAGATCCAGCAGGGCATTTTGTTAACCACATGAATTTTAAGGTTCATATCAAGAACAATTCAGCTGTGATGACTGTAAGACAGAGTTTAATGGTAGAGGAAAAGAGTATATTTTCAGTATTACAAATTTCGTAGGAGTTCAGTCTTTAAACCCAGCCACCCTTTTATCACCGATTTTCTTGATTGTGGCTTTCTTTAGGTCTATCTCAAAATCCATCAATTCCTGACTTCTATTAAGCTTAGTGGGCCTTGATTCAGACACAAAGACAGCAGGGAAAACATTTGAAGCAGAGGGAAAAGACAAAACTCACAGAAAAAAAATAATAGCAACAATGCAATTTCACATCTGTCCAGTGGTTGAGTTTTACACGCAGAAGATGCCCTTCTAAAAGATGACCTCTCCTGCTTCTCACAGCTGAAATGCATCTATTGGGAACTTTTACTGCATAAAGTAAGAGCGTACACTTACAGTTTGAGAACGGGATTATGTTTCTTTACCCTTAAAACATGTAATGCTTGCACTCAAAACTTCTGCTCTTCCCAAACATTCTTTGTTCTTCCTTAAAACCTGTAAAGCTTGCTTTCAAAACGTTCACTCTCTTTCAAATATTCTCAGTTCTCCCTCAAAACTTGGTTTTCAGATTCAGATTTTATTTTCATTCATTTTAAGAAGATGAAGAACAGTAGAAATAGGATAGGTAGAAGTGTGAACTGACGATACAAGATAGGATGGAAAACAGACAACACAAGAAAACATCCCAGTCCTTCACCTCTTTTGGAAAGCAGAGGAAAAAAAACAACCAATAGAACAGAACAACATTAACAAAACAGATTCAGTAATATGAACTAAGAACTACACACTCACAACACACAAAAATGGATTTATAAATCCATCCATTTTCTTAACCGCTTAATCCTTAATGGGTCGCGGGGGGGCTGGTGCCTATCTCCAGCTGTCAACGGGCAAGAGGCGGGGTACACCCTGGACAGGTCGCCAGTCCATCACAGGGCAGGACAAACAGGACAAACAACCATGCACACACTCACACCTAAGGACAATTTGGAGAGATCAATTAACCTAACAGTCATGTTTTTGGACTGTGGGAGGATTTATGAATATAACATCAATATAGCTGGAAAGCTCCTGGTACCAACTGTCTGTTGATTATAACCTCAGCCCAAGAATATGTGCATAGCCGTCCTGTTGAAAGGTAGAGTTTTAACTTCATTAAACCCTGGCTTTAAAGGAACAGGCGCCAAAATATGGCTTTTAATCTCTACTTCTTATGCAGCCTCAATTCCACCTTCCGAGCGTATTCATAATTTCTGTCAAAAGAGAGCAAATAAGAAACAGAGACTTTAATCCAATTTTGGCCGATCTCACCTGCAGGCAGGTGCGGTCCCAGAGATTTATCCCAGAGTGCACACCGACTCCAGTGGACCACAGCTTTTATTACACACAGATCAAGATAAATTACATTTCTCAGACGTAATATGAAAACCTCAGACAGGCATACAAGGAGTCCCAACATTCCCAACCTCACTTCCTCAACTGACCTTGACTTCATACAGCCCCTTTGTTAGTTAAACACCTGTTTTCTGTTAAATCTACCTTCTTCCTCTTTCCCCACACCATCTGCCTTCAGTGTTCTTTGGTAAGCATCCACACACATAATACTTTTCTGTGATTTAATACAATACCTCATAGAAGCTGTCTGAAAAAAACCCACAAAAAGTAATTAAAACCTGCAGCTGTGTTCTGTGGAAGTGACTCAAAAATAACAATGAAACATTCAAAACAAAAATGGACTAAAACACAAAATTAATTTCTAATAAAATCTCCAACTTCTGTGATGATTATGTATCTGTAATCTAAAAATCTTTTAAATCTGTAAAATCTGTAATTCCCCCTTTTCATTATTTATCCTCCATGAAAACCTAGACAAAGAAAATTCAATCAAAATAAAATAATAAAAAGATAATAAGTTAAATAAAATAACAATCACTGCAAATTAACTTAATTTAAATAAATTAGATGAAATAATGAATGAATAAAAAAGTACTGATTAATTGAAGAAAAACGTAAAATTCTAAAAAAAAAGAAAAAAAAGAAAAAAAAAATCAAATCAAACCACTCTTTCTGTCATTGACATCCCTGGAATGAGACTGCTAAACTCCCATGGAAAAACACAAGACATCAGTCATAGGGAAAACATCAGACAACCTAAGTCACAAAGTGATTTAAAGGAAGTCGTCATACATCTGTAAACTAATTACTCATAAAATTCGAGGTCCATACCCATTTCATCTCCATACAGCTCTGCTCTTCCATTTCCATCTCGTCAAATCGAGTCTGCATCAGGCCTGTAGGTGCCTTCTGCATCAGTCCAGCTCAGGTGACCTCTCGTCCCTGCTGCAGAGTCGAACGACGCCCTCTAACAAGAAATAAAATACAAACAGCATAAATGTCTTAGTCTTTTTTGCTCTGGAGCCCCAGAGCTTTGAAGAATGTGTCATCTTCTCCATTTCTTCACGTGCGAACTCAGGACTCAGATTATTTTTGGCTCTTTTTTTTTGCGATGAACGAGGTCTGACACCATTTCCCACTCTTCACCCTCAGGTTTAGAGGGAGAAATGTATGGATCACATTTTTGGAATCAGTAGAGCGGTTTTTGTTCAGGTGTGAGACCGATTGTCACTGCTGATGTATGTGTATCCCACAAAATAGAAGTTATGTTCAAAGTGTCTGTGTCGGAGGTGAACCATGCCTGCTCATATTCAGTGTCTGGTCCTGCAGAAACGTGTGATGTGCAATGTAGCTCCTCCTCTGGCATAAAAGCAGAAGCTGGACTTACCAGGTTCTGAGCCGTCTCGTGGAGGGTTTTTGTCGTGGTACCTGTTAACAGCTTCCACTGGTATTCAAATGTGAGATCAGGAGGTGTGTGTTTCACTGCTGTCAGGATTGGGTTCTCCTGGGCAGGAACAACCTCAATGCCTTGGGGCGATGAAAAAAGAGAAATGTTAAACTTGCACATTAAATCTCGCCTAATAAATTCACAGGACATTGCTCAGAGATAAATAATCCATGTTTAAAAGCTGGCCCACTCCCAATTGACAACGGAGTGGGTAACTGAATTGTTCTTTCACAACCTGACCAGATGCTGAAATTAAGAAAACATGGTTACCACTTAGTTTTGGCGGTGGACGCAGGGCTGTATGCTTCAACACTGTGTGGGTGGCGCCGCTATTGACCAGGAATTCAACAGATGTACCTGAGACAGTGAGAAACAGTCGCTCTCAGAATGTGTATCATCACTTAAATCAGATTGACTATCACTTTCAAAGTGAACATGTGTGTCTGTGTGTGTTTGTGTGTGCGTCAGACCTCCAACCCCATCTGCTGGTGAAACGGAGAAATCTCCTTCTAGCTCTGAACTGGAGGTCCGCACCTTTGATCAGTCGGCTTGTTGACGTCCTCTGCGTGGGCCTTGACTGCGCCTCCTGGTACATTGGTCTCTCCAGTGGCCCCCGCAGGCAAAACAACGGTCATCGTCATCATCTGATTTTTTTGTTATTGTCGTTGTTGCTCCTGTCTGGGGAAAATTGGCGTTGGTGTCGGTTTGAGTTCTGTTGCTGTTGTCTGCCTCCTCTTGGGTGCTCACGAGGGCCTGTATGCTGACGTCGGGGCGGTCCACTCCTGTAACTTTTTGTGACCGCAGAGTACATTGTTAATGCCGCATTATGCAAGTCTGTTTCTCTCTTTGACTGCAGCTCGCTTTTTTTTCTTTTCAACTGACTTTCACAGTGAATCACATATTTTCGCAGGTCAGTAAAATTCATGCCATCATCCAGACCAATGTACTTGTCCATTACTTCTGCTCGAAGTTCTGGCAATAAAGCAGCAAGGACTCGATCACAAAACATATTTTCGTAAACAGAACCAGCGAAGTCACCTTGTTCCGGTTTCTGAAGTCCACTGAACTGCTCAAAAGATTCTCCTAATCTGTGAATAAATGTATCTCCATTTACCTCTTGTCTTTGTTTCACAGAATGTAGCTTAGTCAAGTTAGGCCTTGTCGGGAACTCTTTTTCAATGGCTTTACAGAGCTTAGTTATCGCTGCGGAATAATCAGCGCTTACCTCTGGTTCGTCCCCGTGCTTGAGCTTTGCACGCAGGTCCGCTGCCGGCAGACTGTCTTTCAGCTTCGCAGCGTCGGTGGCATTGAGTTGACGTTTCAGAATCCGACCGATCTCTGCACCGGTGGGCTTGTGAGACAGAGAGATTTCTTCTAATTCCTTCGCGAAGTTACTCCCGTTGGCGGTGATCTGTGGTAGGCCTGAGACAGCCTGGTCCCAGTCCGAGTCGCTCCAGGCTTGGAAAACAAGCATTGTTCCACTCGCTCCAGTTACTTCAAGCATTGGTAGAGTTTGAACAATGTTATTTTCATCAATTTCAGTGTCTTTCACCTTACAGCTGTTGCACGCTGCGGCTTTCTGCGTTCTAGACGCAGGCGGAGAAGATGGCAGCGGGGGCGGTTTCTTCACCCGCTGGTCTGCGTTGTGATAGGCCGCTTTAGAGAAATGGCAGCTAAGATAGCAGTCTTTCTACAGACTCTGCTATTCTTTTCTTTTTTGCTTCGTCCAACACCTGCTTCAGACATTCAATGTGGTACCTGGCCCTTTCGAGAGTAGGGCTAGCTAACTCGGCATCAGTTTTTAGCTCCTTTGTCCTCTGTGCTCTCGGTGGCGTCTTGGCACGTACCTCTGACTGCTGTTCACTGAGGCCCGCCTCTCCTCATTCGTGATAGGCTGCTGATCCTGTCTGTTCTGGCGTAGCCATCGTCTGGACTCTAGGCTGCGGAAAAAAATGGCGGTGGATCTTGCATTTCTTTTTTAGATCTACACTTTTGTCCAGGGCTAGGAAGAGGAGGTCTGACGTCTGTGTTGTGTTGAGTGACGTCACTACGTAAATTGTAGAATGGAGCTGTTAATCCTTTTGCATTTGGGTTCTGCCGATGCAATTATCTAAACCACCGCCCAGCTCCTTAAAGCTGACTTTCTGCTCACAGCGAACTGCTTCATCTCGCCGCACCTTCAACACCTTTCTTTGTTTTTCAATCTGTTTGTATGAAGTTCAGCACGACAAAACCTTGGATTGTAATTTCTTCTCTTCTGAAATTAATCTCTGCTCGATTTTCTAAGTTTCTGTAACATCAAGACTATCCCAAATCGGGAAATCTCATTTTTTAATCCAAAAATGAACATATTCTAAGCATTCTTCTCCGTATTTATCACGCATTGACCGGCAGACAGCACTGTCCGGTGCCGAAAACTTGGACTTTGCGGTTCCCATTATGTAAAGAGAATGAAACCCAGCAAAAACTCTTGTTAATTAACTCTTTTTGAGTTAAATGATGTTGAAACGCAACAAAGCACTGTGTTCACAAAAGCCATAACACTGCACAATTTTTACACTTCGCTAGATAAATGAAAATATAATTATAAAAGAGGAAATTTCTCTCACCGGGCGATGGGTCCTTCCAGCCAGCGTACGGAAGTGCACGGAGGAACAAATCCCTGCTTCTCCGAAGATGGGAGGTCACAGGCCGGTCAAGTCAGTCGTTTCCCGGGTCTTCTTTTACGATTTGATTCTCCGGTGGAAACCAGATCTGCCGTCGGAAGCCGGAAAAAAACTTTTGGGCGCCAAGAATGTAATCGGATTTTTGAGACTCTTAATAAATGAGAGAGATTCCTTTAAGCGTTTGGAGGTTTAAATATTATTTGAATTGATCGTACAGGAGGACAGCAACACATCAACAGAGACTTTGTGGCACCTTTCTCTTAGATTAGAAAGCTGAGAACTTTGTGTATCTTTAAGGATGCCCGGTTGGAGAACCCTCTCCATGGTAACACTGGATATGGACTATCATTATCAAAACTCTCTGTCCCTGTCCTGGGTAAAAACGTGACTAAATAAGACTAGTCATTCAAACTGATACTACAACATTAAGTAAACCAGGTCACAGTTGATTAAAAAGTACAGAATGTGCATAACATTAAATTCTTCCCATCACACCTGTTTATCACCTGTCCATTGTGGTGCAGGAATCAAGATGAACAGCTGTTTTTTTTTTTATTAGTTTCTCAATCCCTCCAGCACCACATGACCTGTCTCTCTTTCTATACAGTGCGCTGAGTTTGTGTTTAAGAAAAAAAAACAAGCTCTTGCCATCAGCAGTCCTCAGATGACTGCTGCCAGGCCGCAGAGAAAGCAAAAGAAAACATAACATGGATGTCACTGAGGGCTCAGAGAACATTGCCCCATCAGCTCACAAATCAAATTTCATTGTGAACCAGAGATACCCTTCTGCACTGCACTGCACTTGAATTTGAATTAGGCTTTTCTATCGGCTGAGCCTGGGTTTCTAACGACAGCGTCCTGCCGCTGTGGAGTGTTAAAGAACCTCAGTTGGTCAATCACAAGGCTAATGACAAGCAATAAGCTCAAAACGATACAGCCCATGGCTGCTCGCCTCCTCCAAAGAACCTTCCTCCCTCGAGTCTCTTCCCTCTGAACAATCGGAGAGAAATATTCAACCTCATAACTGGCCGCCTATGAGGCAACTGAGCTTGTGTCGCTATTGCAGTTGCATCTTTCTGGCTGTCTGTGTGTGGGTACTGCTGTAGAAGCTGCAGACAGTCATGTCAGTTCACATTGCAGACCACGCCTTTGTGTTCCGCGAGGCAACGCCTCATTTTTAGGCATTTTTCAAATACAAAATGTGGGCAGATTTTGACTCTGGTACGGGGTGAGTTACTGTTTAAAGAGCCAATTTTGTATAGAGACCCAACAGCTAAGAGGACAAAGATTTACCAAAAGAGATACCCCAATGGATGAAGATTTAGACCAATGACTGAGTGGACAAAGATTTACCAATTTCACAGAAGGCAGCAGACATTGTGTTTACTGACAGAAAGAAAGGAAACAAATTGTGCATGCTTGCTCAGTATGAGGGATTGCTGAGAAATTGCTGTGGTTGGAGTCTGCATGATCAAGGCACAATCTCACGTTGATGACTTAACGCAATGTGCTGGGATTCCTTACATAGAAAACTTTTAACTGATTGGAATATTTGTACAATTGTACAGCCTGAGCATAGCACCTGTCGGAAGTTCTGAAAAGTTATGACAACAACACAGCATCAACGAGTATAATACAATCAAACACTTACTATACTGAGGAAATATACTCTGCTTCAGCGTTGTTTGGGTCAGTTATTTTGCTCATTGTGCATATACTTCTTCTACTTCATCTGCTTCACTGCTGCCAACATTTGTTTACTATTTGTGTGATGCTCTAGGCCACCAGACGAATGCTAATGTGAAAATGTGTTTGTAAAACCCTTACCTTCTCAGACTTGGACAGCACTTCATTCAGTTTTCTGATTGACATAAACTGGGATAAAGTTTCCCCTTGTGGTTAAGTTAATAGCTTGATTACTGCCAAAGGTCAATTTAGATGTGCATGTAAACATACTGAATGTGTGATAGCTCTAGTTTATCTAGATTGCATGCTGTAGCTATTTGAAGCTGTAAACCCGGCTAGTGTTTTCAGGGTTCATCAAGAATGTTTGTGTCTTTAGTGGGATGAGGCAGGCTGAAATAATTGACAGGAAGACTAATTGACTTAACTAACAAACCTACTAAACACTGGCCAGAGATAGGATGGATTGGGATAGATCAAAGTATGTTATTGTCTTGGCATGGCTTAGTCAAAGTCAACGGCCCAAATCACACAGGTTATTCGATTCAGTTCAATTCACTTTTATTTATGTAGCACAAATTCACAACAAATGTCATCTCAACACACTTTACAACAAAAGTAATTTCAGTGCAATTATACGAACATTCCAGTTTGTGCCTGGATCATAAAGATTCAACTGTTGGAAGACTTAAAAATTATTGCTCAGAAAAAAACTCTTCATCCAATCTAACTGAGATTAAAAAAGGAATGTTAGTTTATAAGAACCCTAGTATTGTCTTGGTTAGGTACCATAGCAACCCAAATAGCTAAAATCTACAAATACACAAATGCTCCTCTAAAATTGGCTATAGCGTCTTATTTTAATAGTTCAAACAGTGAATTTACCTTATAAGGCACAATACGCACTATGGAAACCATCTTAGCACTATTGCGGAACTGAACGTCTACTCGCTTTCTTATCTTGGCTTTTGGTGGTACTTGCTATAAGCATCAAAGAACATTTTGCAAATACCAACCAGAAGCATGTCAGGTAGCATTGTGTGAAGGAATTTCAGCTTCACAAACTTTTCAGAATATTTTAGAATTTTTTTTTTGCCAGATTTACAGGGAAGTTATGTCCCAAAGGAAAATCTACAAATAGGTGAATCAATAAATGGGGAGGAATCCACTGTACAGTGTTTTGCTCATTTGATGAGGCTGTTAAAAGAGGCTGTTAAAAATGCATTAAAAACTTCTTAATATTTCTGTTTTAACAATTTAATGAAAACACTGTTATAGTCTCCTTTCACTTTATAATTATGTATGACCTCATGTCATACATAATTTATGCCCTATAAGGACACTGAAGTTTATGCTTGTAAGATTACATAATTAGTTTCATTCATAAATTTATAAAGCACTTTCTACCAGCAATCAAGGAGGCCAAATGTGCTGTGCACCAAAAGTTACAATACAAGATACAATCATAAATACATGCAAACCAATTAAAACAATAAAACTGGCAAAACACTAAGGCCTGCTAGGCAGATAAAACACAGTAGTGCAAAAAAAAACTTGGCTTTAAAACGTTGATCGGTAGTTTTAACAGCAATTCATTACAGTGTACTTATAGAAAGGAAGACATTTGGTGTTGTTTCTATCTTGTGTTTAAAGCAGTAGAACTTGCAATGTTCACAGTGGTTATCGGCCAAGACACATTTAAGAGGAAATGTTTAGAGTTGGAGCATAGTGTGTCTATCTGCTGTATACCTCTGCATTAAATGTGGACCAAAAAAAAACACAGGAGGAGGAGGAGGTGAAAGAGATGGTGGGGGGGAGTGGAGATATTGTATGTCAAGTGGTGCAACACTGCCCCCATGTGAGCAGAGGTTAAGAGTGTGTGTTTTATGCTTTATGTATGTTTCCCTTTAAAATTCCAGTCTGTCTCTAAGCAATGAGTTCTCCCTCACATCCTTGTGCTGTGTGGAGGCATGTCCTTTGGAATGAGACTAAAAACAGCTTTAAAGGTGGATCCTGTGTCAAGCTTATATCCCAGCTCTTAAACCTTCTGACATTTCTCCTTCTTTTTCTCTTAACCAGTAACTACTTGTCAGTCAGCAAGATAAAAAAAATAGAAATGCAACAACCTGTCAGGGAGGAATGGCAGAACTATCAGCCACAGGAGAAACTCTGCAGATCAGCCACTTGCCATGAGATTACAGGTTGAGCAAAGTCTTAGAATTATGTCTTTCTGTGCGTGGAAGGGATCGGTAGTGAAAAGGCAGTGAGGGTGGTTATTGTTATTCGGATCCCTCTGACCTTTTTGTGGCATGTTTGCAGGCTTCATGAAAAGGGCACCCACCCATGGAATGCAGGAGCCAAGAAGAAAGCAAAGGGAGAAAGCCTTTATATTCTGAGAGCGTTTGTAATGCATAAAGAGTCGACTACTGCTCTGATCCCTCTGGCTTAGCAGGACAAACTTGGCAAGAAAAACACAGAGACAACAGCAGCAACCAAAGAGAGTGATGTCTGTAATAAAGATAAATATTTAGGAGCATTTTTAGGCATCAATAGAATTCTGTTAGGTATTCAACCTAACCCATAGTGGAACCAGGTTTTACAGAAATTTCAGCTAAAGTCTATTAAGGTATTTTGTGTGGGTGTAATGGTACATGTTTCATTTTTTTGGTACGGCCCTATTGGTTTGGTATGCAAATGTACCAAATGAATACAGCTGTTTTCTACCTGAACACAAGCAAAATGTTGATGTGCAGAACTCAGAGCGCAGCACAATATTCTGCAGCGGAACTTAAAAAAATGACAGCAAAGCAAAAAGGACTCCCATGTATCACTAAACTCTGTTATTTTGGAACATTAGTTGTTTCTCATACTGCTACAGTCAGAAAAGAGAGATGGACCAAGAAATTTATCAGTGAACAAATCTTTCAACAGTAATAACCTACATTACATGCTCTACCCTGAACTAAATCACTCCCATGTAACAACATCAAGCTAAATGTAAACAGTCCTAATACTAGCGAAAAAGCAGGCCAAAACCTGATTATCGATAAAATGCAACTCTGCAGAATTCCCATTGAGGGAAGAGATTTTCCCAGCAGCTCTCCACGCTGTGCTCACTTGGGGGACTAGCCTGTCGAAATATATTATTAAAAAATGTGTAAACATTAAAACTGTTTTCAAGTGGTTATATTGTATTAATATCTAGCTATGGCTTATTCTACTATTTAATTCAAATTAAAAAGTAAGTTATAGAACACAATAAAATGTAACTTTTTTCAGAAACTGAAAGGAAGGAATTTTTTTTTTTAGCGCTGCTCAAAGTAAAACAAAAACAAAAATGATATGCGCCTGTGTGTTTATTTTTCTTAATTTGTACAGACTATGACCCTGTAAAGTTACACCCTTAGTATTTTGCAATATTTGCAATTGGATTTACATGCAGACTTTTAAACTGTAGTATCCCTTTCTACAAACCATTGGTTGTAGCTTTATGTTTACGTTTGTTGTCCTACAGGATTATAAACCTCTGCCACAGTCTAAAGTCCTTTTTAACCTTTAAGGTGTTATTTAAGGACTGCCTTGTAGTTAGGTCTATCTTTCTATCTATATTCTATCTATCTTTGCATCAATCCTGATCCTCAGAATAAAACCTCATATTTTAAATGATCATGTGATTTTATGTATCCATATTTTGAGAGGAATAAATTACACATAATTAGTGTGAAAGTAAAGGCCTTTTTTTCTCAGGTAAAAACTTTACCATCACAACTCTATGATCATTCTATCCCTAATCTGTCATGCATCAACATATTTTTGTAAGGTGATAGACAACAGAGAGGCTGGAGGAGATGGAGAAAGAGAGACCAGAGGAGGTAGAGGACGAGAAGCAGATGAGGAGAGAGAGGCTTGAGGAGGTAGAAAAGGAGAACCTGGACTAGATGAAATTAGAGAAGCTGGAGGAAGTTGAAGAGAAGGAGAAGCTGAAAAAGAGGCTGGATATTCACAGGTGAGGTTAAATAATGCTGGATGTGTTAGTCATGAGATTCAGCACTGTGACAGATCAAATCAAATCTATTTATAAAGAGCTTTTCATGCAAACAGAAAAACAAACTGCTTTACATGATAAAAACAGTTTAAACATTAGAATAAAACAAGCCGGGCCCGATCGGCTATATTGACACTGGACATGGCTCCTGGGTCTTGGTCTTAGCCCTCGCGGGGGTGCTGGGGTGGGGGGCTCTGGCCGGTGTTGGTCGGCCTCCACGGTGACTGACCAGTTGGTGGGGTGTGGGCTGGTGGGTGGACGTGCTGGGTTCTGTTGCCACCCGGCCATCGGGCGGTAGTAGCAAGGCTGGAGGATGTCGGCCTGGGGATTGGCCGCCCGGGACTTCGGTCTGCTCACGGGCCTGGCGCGGCATGTCCGGGGTACCCGAGTCGGTGGTGCGCCGGGTTCCGGCCTCGGCCCGGGGGTCCTCGGACGCTGGCGGTGCCTGGGGCGTCTCTTATTGGCGGGGAGGCTTTTTACCATCTAGCACAGGCGCTCTTTTTAACGGGGTGCGCTTGGGACGGGAGGGGGGAGGGCGTTGAGGGTGAGGGGGGGCTAAACTCAACCTGGGTGTCTAGTGACATGTGTTTTGTTAGCAGTGTGAATGTTGGGGAGGATTTAGGTATGCCCCTGGCATGGGGGCTGGTGGATTGCCGGGGCCCCCATGGGGCTCGGCGGTACCGCTGCCGTGGGCCCCGACTGGACGTGCTGGGGCCTCCCACCCCTGGTGGATCGGGCCGAACGGGGGTGCCTATTGGAGTCAGCAGGGGAGCTGGCTCCCTGGGGTTGGCAATGGTCACCCCAGTTATTTTCTCCCCATCCCCATGCCTCTGTCCACCTGCTCCTTCATTCTACCATTCACAAGGCCTTGGGACGTGGGCACGTCACTGGGGTGCGGGATGGAGCTTCCGTCTTCGCTACCCGGTGGCGGCCTGGGTCCCGATTTTATTGAGCAATTTAGACACTACACTTGCAACATTTACAGGGAACGCACATGTAGGGACCTGGCGGTGTGGCGCCACAGGCGAGGCCCCCCCGTTGAGGGGGCCTCGCCTGTGGTGCCGGCACCCACTGGTTAAACGCATCTAGACACTGAGGGCCCGGGGGGGGAGATGGGGGTACCCGGCAGTATTCCCATGTCCCCCCCCCTCTGTTTTAAGTGCACATTAGAACAACACGCAACAACACCACATTGAGCTGGGGGAGAGAGGCTGGGGGGTCTTTCCACACCCCTGTTCGTTGGACCATCAGGGGTCGGAGCCCGGATAGAACATCACGCCGTCTGGTCGGGGTCCTGGGCTGGTGGGCTGCTCTTGCCGGTGTGGGGCCTTGGCGGTCTACTTGTCCCCGTCCTGGTGGGCAAAGGGGTCTGTCTCCTGGGTGCAGGGGCAGGGTTCTCTACTGGGGTGTCTGTCCCTGGGCCTGGGAGTATGGAGTATAGTGTACGTATGGGGGGTATGAATGAGGGTATAGCGTCCTTTTTTCGTATGTCCTGTATTTGTAAGAATGTGTACACAAGAAAGGGAGGGTACGTATGAGTGTCTCTGTCTGTCTATGTCTACCTGTCAGGTTGGGTGTTTGGCTGCTCTCTGGCCTGATGCATCTTCTTCCCTCCCCGTCACTCCCCGTCGGTGATGGTTGCTCCTGCCCGCTGGTTGATGATGACTCTCGATGCCTGGGGCTGGGGGTCCCGGTTGCGGCCCGGCTCGGTCCTGGTGCATGTCGGGCGGGTCCTGGGTGGTCCGGTGTGTCGGGCGGCCGCTGTTTCGGGCCGATGTCCTCCTTGGATTGACTGGGGCACCTCTTATGGGGGTGCCGGGTTTGTAGAATAGGTTGGTGCCGTCCGGTGGATCGGTGGGGACCGTGCCTGGCGCCCAATCCTCCTGCCGGTTCCAGGACTTCAGCTGGCTGGTCTGTTCGCCTGGTGGGGCTGTCCGGCATTGGCTGGGCCCCTGATCTTGGCGCCCCACGTGGGGCGGGATCTGGACCCTGGAGCTGGAAGATCTGGATGTCCAGGTGCCGGCTGGGCGCGGCCTGGGGAGGGCGTACATCCGCTGTGGCTCCCTGGCGTGTGGATGTGTGGGGGCGGGCCGGGTTGTTGGCGGTGGGTACTGGTCCGGGGTGGCGGCGGCGTGTGTTGTCCGTCGGTTGGCTGCGGGTCCTCCTTGCCTGCGGCGGCGGCGGGGGACCCTTGTCGGCTGGTCACTGGTTGGGGCCCCGCTGGGGGGTGGGGTGCCCCTGGTCCCCGTGGCCTCCGGTTCCTGGTCCGGGCCCGCCCTGGCGTAGCCGGTTACCGGCGGAGCCCGTGGGCTCGTCACTGCGATCTCTCGGGCCCCAGCATCGCGGCTGGTGGGTGCTCCCCTGGGGCTTCCATCTGTTCCCCTCTTGGCGGGTGATCGACCCTGCGCTGATCCGCCTGTGGACTCTGTACTCTGTGGGACGCTGGATGCATACATCTCTTGCCTCCTCCATGTCTGTGCCGATTCCTGTAGGACGGATTGACGGTTCCTTACACCAGCTATCAATCACTTGCATGGGGAAACCTTATTCCGACCTGCATGCTCGCACACACATAGGTGTGGGGACATAGGTGAGGACGGACATATCTTAAGCTGAGGTTATCATCATTAGTTAGTTGTTCACAGGAGCTTACCAGAAACATTTGTATTATGTTCATTAATCAATGCTTGTGTGTAGTGAATGTGTAATTCTTTGTTTATTCTACCAGATCCGAACTATTGGTTTGGTTCTGTACACTTTGTTGTTTTTGTTTTGTATTACTGTTTCTCTGCCGTCCGGCAGAGGTGGAGGACTGGGATGTTTTCTTGTGTTCTTTATTTGCCTCCCTGTCTTGTGTCATCGGTTCGCCCCTCTGTTGGTCCGGTTTCTTTTCTTCACCTTCTTCCTTTCTCCCTTCTTGTCTCAGTTTAATGTCCATGACGTCAGGAAATTGAACCCACAGTAATCACTAATAAAGATTTTTCATACATATACATCAAGTGGCGTACTACAGCGAAGCTGTAATACTCTGCTTGGGAAAGTAAAACTGTTGGGCTTGTACTTGGTACTCAGACACCAATTCTGAGTAGCATACTGCTAGACAGGACACGTTAAAAAATAAAAAAAAATAAAAAAAAGAATAAAACAAGCCTTCACACACAGAATATAACAGCAGTTAAAAAATGTTAGTATGATGATGATCCGAATAAAAATCCCACAATTTAGCTTTAAAATCAGTGCCTTAAATTTAAGAGGCCTCTTCATGTATTACTATTGTGTATTTGTTTAGAGTAGTTGCTTTATGGTTTTCAAATTTTTATTGTGGTTGATTCCTAAGCAATCCATTCCACTTGAAGAGAGCAACATGGAGAGTGGCAGTAATCAGGAGGATATTCTGGACAAGCCCAACCAGCCTGACACAAATAACATTCCAGCTCAACAGCTAATTGACATGATGCAAAGTTTCACTACAGCCCTGCACTAAAGTGTAAAGATTAGATCTTTTCGAATTTGCCTTTTTGTCTTTCCTTAGTTACTTTAACCTATAACATCTGCATAATGTGAAATTATGATTGCTAATGCAAAAAACGTAAAATTTCAAGAATGCTGCATTGGAGAACTTTTGTGTCCCCACCAATCTCAAAATCAAATCTACTCCCTTGCCTGCCAGGGAAGGGAATCATCACCACAATGGAATGGTGCATTCAAGAAACATTAGTTTTTTGACATATCTAGTGTTTTGCATGTTGGCCATAAACCTGCATTACAAGGACATTCATTCCAAGTGTTCTAAACAAATGTTTCAATTAAGCTCAAACTTCAAATAGAACCTTATATTTTGGGTTTTATATACCAGTATTGTATTTGTACAACTGACTTGAGAGGAATCACTGCCTCACCAGTCATAAACCTCACCGTGCAACACTGATTGGGGTTTTTTTTTATCACTATCTTTTCTCATGACATTTTCAATAAAGGACACAGTAAATGGCTTATAATTAACCTCAACAAATCCCCCCATCTGAGCTGTGGAGCTCTGCAGCTAGTCCAGAATTTCCATGGTCCTGTTGTGTGACATACAGTGATTTGCGCTCTTGGCATAACCTGCAGATTTTTAGGTAGACGGCCATGTATTTGTGGGTTTATTGGTGTGTATCATACTGTTTCCACTTTTAGATGGATTGAACAGAACTCTGTAGGATGTTTATATTTTGGGATATAGTTTTACGACCTAACCCTTTCAAAAAACAGCTTAACTGAGATTACAAAAGCACTCTGGTTATCAAGTAGGTGACTCGAATAGGGAATTATTTAGGTGTATCAGCTAGGATTCTGAAAACAACGTTTGAGAACCGCATTTAATTATGCAGTACTTTCTAATTGTCAATCAGGTAAAATCCAAATAAGTTGCTTAAGAATATATGGTTGTAGGGTGTCGAAGGGGAAAAAAAGAGAACATAAATACATTGCATTTATTCCATCGATTTTATAAACCACTTTATCCTCAAGGGATTGTCGGTGGTGTGGGGGCTGGTGCCTATCTCCAGCTGTCAACACCCTGGACAGGTCGCCATCCATCGCAGATAAATACATTGGATGCATTTATAATTAAAAGCTTTAAATTAGTGCCTTTAAATTAGTTCTATTGCTCTTTCTGTAGTTCTATTGCTCTTTCTGTGTCTCTGTTATGTATTCTCCAAGCCACAGACGGTCGCGGCAGATAACCGCTTGTGCTGAGCCTGGTTCTGCCGGAGGTTTCTTCCTGTTAAAAGGGAGTTTTTCCTTCCCACTGTCGCTGCATGCTTGCTCAGTATGAGGGATTGCTGAGAATTCCACGACGCAATCTTCTGTGGTTCTGTAATTTCTACACTAAACATTGTATTGTAATAACTCTTTTTGTAAAGTGCCTTGAGATGACATCTGTTATGAAATGGCGCTATATAAATAAACTGAATTGAATTGAATTGAATTAAATCTTATCTAAATGTTTTTTCAGTTCATTCTTGACAGTACCTTAGATCAGTTTTTCTCAAACCTGGTCCTCAAGGCACACTACCCTGCATGTTTTAGATGTTTCCCTTCTTTTAGACACCTGATTCAACAAAATGCTGTTAATCTGCCATCAATTGAAATAAGGTGTGTTGAAATCAAGAGACATCTAAAAGGTGCAGAATAGTATGCCTTAAGCATCAGGGTTGAAAAGCACTGCCTTGCAGTATTCTGAGGAACTACCAAGTACCTAAGTAAGGTGTAGTCACTCGTAGTACTGTGTAGTCAACCTTACAATTGAATATTGTAAGGTCTGTTACATAGAGACCAATAATGCAAAAATGCATCCTGCATGTATTGTTTTCCAGTTAGTCAAAAACTGTATAATTCTTTCTGAATAGAATTAGCAGCAGCAGTTAGTATATGCAGAGTTTTTAAATAAGGCCGTGTTTACTAATTGGTACATTTTCTCCCACTGTCTTGTAAGTTTTATTTAGAAAGGCTTTCCGTAGAAGAAATAAAAAGTGAGCTCCTTGTTGAGCACAATGGCAGCTTTGTTCCTAAAATAGTCGGCCTCCTGATTTAAATTCAGTATGGAGTATTGAGACCGATGAGACAAGATCAAAGAAGTCTCTTTAGACTCACTTACTGCAGAAAAGAGAGCAGGCGAGAGGAGAGGCAAGAGAAAATACAAGTCTCGCTGGATCACACGTGGAAATTGTTCTCTGCTCGCTTTCACCAACTTATATTAGATCAAGTCACTGTGGCAACCAAAGAAGATCATCTTTAATGTGCTCTTTAATGAGAGGGAAAATGTTTGTCTCCAATGATTGAGGCTCTTGCTGTGCAAATTGTAAGCGAATCAGCTCAGCAGCATGGGATCCAGACTGATGAAAAGAGGCTGAGGGACAGCATTCAATTAGTGCATTAGATTGACACAATCAGAACATGTAATGGGTTTCAGGGCTTTAGCTGCAGCCTCAACACTCTGTGACTAAATGACTCCTAAAAGGTCATTTTAAGAAAACTGAAAAAGGATATTACTTGTTCTCTGTTGGGAGAGAAGACTTTGACAGGTGCTGACATTATTTCATCTTACACACAAATACACGCACACACACACGTAAAGGGATATTTGTACAAGGTTGTCGACTGTTTACAAAACATCTTTATGTTTATCTACAGAAATAAATTGAAAGTCTAACTAAATAAATGGACTAAACTTATATAGCGCTTTTCTAGTCATAGTGACCACTCAAAGCGCTTTACATTGAAGCCACATTCACCCATTCATACACCGATAGCCAACATAAATCGGTAGGACGATGTCAAACTCTTGGGGTTAAGTGCCTTGCCCAGGGGCATGTGACTGGAGGAAGCTGGAACCGTACCTACAACCCTCCGATTGCAAGCCAACTACTCTACCACTGAGCCACAGTCGCCTAAATAATGGTGCAGTTCTTCTGTAACTATAATAACCGGAAACATCATGGAAAAAAAATTGCATTATGCAAAAAGGCTAGATTTTCTTTTCTGCATATTGAGCCGCCTGATGTTATTAGAGGTCAAAAGGGCTAACAGAACTGAATAAATTATAAACAAGAAGGGCTGACTCTAAAAAGGGATTTTCAGGGTGAGTTTTGTGTTTAGTAAACATTATGCTGGGCAAAAACATCTTTTGAAAAGATTTTTGACGCAGATTCTGAATCGAGTCTCAAGGAAGTCCGACACGCTCTGTACTTCAGGAATACAACTCAGAGGGAATGTTAGGGGGTTCAGTCTTGTTTGTTTCAACCAGATTGTGACTGGTGATCCATGGTGGACGCTACAATGTGAAGCCAAGGCTGAAACTAGAGATGAGAGGTTAACGATCATCTTTAGATCTTAAACTGGCATGAATTTATTCCAGTTTGTTTAGCTGATCGAGTTCCACTCATATTCAGCACTTCTAAACATTATAAGTATTCTTATTCTTTTGACTCAAATATGCCATACAGCAGTCTTACAGATGACATACTGTACAAATCTACTGTTACATAAGAAAGAGGAAGATTTCACTAAATGCCCTGTCCAGAATTGGATCAGGTTCTGTGTTTGCTCTGTGGTTGTAACCTTAAATTACATTCATTTGCAGCTAGCTGGTTTGGTTGGTGCCATCCTCACACTGTCTCCATTCTTCTCAATCTTCGCAGTCGTAGTGTTGATATTGATGGTCTCTATATAGAATTTGACATTTTATAAAGAGGAATTCTAGCTTCAATGTTCAGTAGAAAGGCTAAATAGAGAGTAATCTACATGTTATGTGAGTTTGTTATTTTGTGTCAGCTTGATTAACTGCCTACTGGAGTTTACCTTATCTCACACCCTCAGTGATATCATCTGGACATGATGAAAGACCAGTTGTTGCTGCTGGGGACCAAGTTGTTCAACAGGTAAGTTTTGTTACTGACTATATGTTACAAATTTACAGTGGTGATGAAAGTAGGCAGGTGCCTGCCCATCCAAGTATCCGGACAGCTCAAGACAAAGTACAATGCCTGTATAAAATTAAATTAAAACGATTCAATGTATTGAGCCCAGACAATCAGCAGAGGGTGTTGTAGGGTATTAATCAGGACCGGCAGTATAGAAGGTACTTTGTCACAGTTGTATGCCAAAATTAATATTGTCCCTTCAGGGAAAACACTAATACATCACCAGTCATAGAGAGTTAAGAGCAACCCTAAGGGACATTCTGGTCCACATTCCATAACAGTCAGTGACAGTAATTTACCAATTAGTTATTTGCCAGCCAACAATAAAATATAACAACAAAGAAAAAGCTGGGTGTGGTTTACATTTTAGGCTAATGCTGATGGTGGGTATGATGAAAACATTGTGAGGGAGGGAAAAAAACACAAGGAAGGGAACAATCAATGTTGGATTATGTTGGATTGTGGACATAAGACTTGCTTTGAACTAGCTTTTTTACTGTAGGACATTAAGTGGATCTTTGTGGGTTAAAAATAAATTTTTTGTTGGAGATGGGTCTGTTCTGTCAACTATATGTGGTATCAAACAGTGCGCTGCACATTATTTTCCTTTCTAAGTGGACAAAAGGTTTTACTGTCTCTAAAGTTATCTTTGTATCATGAATTTGGCATGCATAATTGGAATCACAAGAATCTCAGCTTTCTTATTGATGTATGTTATGTAGATGGACATAGAAAAGGTGTTGTAAAAAAAGGCAGACTTGATCTGGAAGAATGTAACATACCTCCAACAGGATGTAAAACATGAAGGGGCAAATAAAAAGACTATTTACTATCTACTCTGCATCTTATACCCTCACAAACCCATGCACACACGGACACGTCACATACACACACACAAACTAGCTCCAACACTCTGTAGCTCCATCCACAAGCTGAGTAGATCAGACATTAAAAAGACTGTATTGGGTAAACTTCACTATCTTCTTACTGAGGGTTCAAATAGACGATGAAAAGGGGAATCTTCTTTAATTAAAAAAAGGATAGAAAATTAATCTAATTATTATTAATAATAATAATCTAATTGTTATATGACTTAATCATAGAGCTTTTTTAAAAATGTAAATGGACTGTCCTATAATTATTAAATGCTTTTTTTCAATGGATTTACAAGAAGATACTTTTGTGCATCAAGAAAACGTCAAGCCTGTACGGGCATGTGTGTGTCTGTAGCTTTGGTAAAAATACAAGCTGTAGACTTTTATCAGGTATATTTGTTTATTGCTCTAGGTTAATTTGGACTGTTTCTGGAACCCTGCTTTAGTGATTATTTAGATTGGCAGGTTCAGTCTGTGTGTAGATCAGTGCAGGTTCAAGACTTCACCCACTGAGCTGGACACTGTCACCAGAGCTATGCAAGACATTAGAGTAGATGCTAATTTTTACAGCCTTGCAAATCTGCTTTTTATTGGGGGGAAGTATGAGAATACTGGCAATGCAAAAGAAAAAAAATGCCTAGCACACAGCACTGTAAAACAGCATTATAAAAGAAATAAAAAGACAACAATATGCTGGATAACATTTTTTATCGCATGTTCTCACTGGGTCCTACACCTTCCCTTAAAAAGAAAGAAACAAGCTAAAACTTGCACAGGTTAACCAAAATTGAACAATCAAAGATCAGAAATATATGATCCAACAAGTCTCGATTTCAGTTCCAATTAGCATCAGAAAATGAACGTATAAGCTATCGGTGGTAGTGTAATGATGTGGGACAGTTTAGTCAGACTGTATAACCTAAACTGCTCCCAACAAATATAAATATTTAACACCTGCACTGTATCTTACATTTGCACTAAAAAACCACACCGATATAATTTGCACATTATTTTCAACCTGATGTACATATTGTTATTCTGTGTGGATGTACATATTCTGTGTATTATTGTAGTTTTTTTGTATATATTTTTCTGTTCTGTTACATATGTTGTATATTTGTTGTTTCTTTGGCTGCTGTTTACGACCGAAATTCCCCTGGTGGGACTATTAATAGATTATTCTATTCTATTCTCTTCTAGTACTAAGTGAAGTGTAGTTTATACAGCATCAACAAGTGTGCACTGAGACAAATACTCAGAACACAAAATTAACACACTCAGTTACATTACTTGTTTACTTGCCAAACATTCAGTTTGGCAAGTAAAATTTGAAGTGCTATCTGCCACATGGCGAGTAAATGTTTGCACCAAATTAGTTATGTATTTATCCTCATTTCTAAGGGTTTCTGTGATGCTCCTCTGCTGTCTGCATGCGATGTAGGCTACACAAGAGAACGTCAACCATGAAAGCCTATGTAATTTTCCATTATCCATGTAGTGGTTATCTTTGGGTTAAAACTAGCCGGAGGATGTCACTAGGGCTGAGTGAAACTGGTGATTTTAGTGTGCAGTTATTTATTCTAGACAGAAAATATTTAGCATTTTCATCAGAGCACAGGTAGGCTCAGCCAGCGGCGGCTTCAAGTGGTGTATCAACATTTTGGACTCAATATCGGTTAGGAGTCAGGAGCAACTGAGCGGACAGAGTTAGCGTGCTGGGCTGGGTGCTCTCTGGTTTGACTGAATCTCTGTTGCTGAGATAAAACAGTAACAATAATATGTGCTGCGCGTTAAAGTGTCAAAGTATTCCTAACACCATAAAAAGTCACATTTGTTGCTAGTCACTTTTTTGAAAAACAGTCGCTAGGGGAGTCTAAATATTAAACACAGTCACTATGTTTGCAGCGCTTTTCCCTTCTGTATGAGATTAAGTTAAATGACGGTACATACTCACGTATAGTCATTTCTTAAAGGGGCATGAGCAACGCTAAACTAAAACACCGAATTTTCCGACACGGGCAAAATGACAAGTAACAGTTCTAAATTTCGGTATCCGTCAATTTGCAGTATACCGCCCAGCCGTACTATGAAGCAAATTAAAACTGATCAGAGGTCCAATATAAGCCCCGAGACACTTTCAGATTTTCTCATGGTGCAACTTTGTTCTCCAGAGATCAGGGGCTATGAACCAACTATTGCTGAAATGCTGTGACACAAAGACTGTGTCAGAAGCAGGAGGCCAGATTTCATGAACGGAGAAAACAAGGAGTCTGACTAGATTTTAATAAGTGTTAATGAAAAATTTTTTTTTTTTAAACAGAAAAAAAAACAGAACTGACCAAAAAGTTGTTTTCCTTATTTACAATTTTTAAAGTTGTCACTCCTTTCTGTTTAGCTCCAACATAATATCATATAACAGAATAAAGTGTTGTGGGTATATCTGTGTAAAAATAATTTAGAATTTCGGCCGGTAAAAAATATGCTTGGCCAGTAAATGTTTTTTGTCAACTTGGCCGGTGAGTGAAAAATGTAATTTCGGACCCTGCATACACGTATCAACAGAGACGTTGTCTTTCCAGTGTTCTCTGTTGCCGAGGAAGTTTTTCAAAGCATTTCACTGCCAGGACAACAGGGGGCGTAGAACTTTTTGGGGAGGTCCTGCCCACGCTGGAGTCACGTCCGTGGTCAACAATAGTGCATTTACTTTTTTAGCTTTTTTTAAACCAAAACTCTTCAATTGAATAACTCCCTTCTCTTCCAATACCCAAAAGAGCTATTGGTACACAAATATGATAAAAAGATCCTGCTCGATATTGTAACATCACCAAAGCACTCATAAATTGCCTATGCAAGGCGTTCTTCCTTCTGCTCCATGTTTGCTGCTAGATATCCTAAGCACTTTTTTTTTTTTGGTAAACGAAGGTGCTGTTGATGAATTGAAAATAATTGGCATGCTAACCAATCACATTCTCGCATGTTTTCAATGAATTTGTAATTCCCACAGCCCACTCTAGTGTTATCCGTCTCTTTATGATTACAATGTTCCCATCTGCTGAGAGAGTAACAAACTGTTACAAAGACTGAAACTTCTTTTTTGAACAGAACAGTGACTTTGCTGTACTCCACTGCCCTCCAGGTTTCCACATCTCAATCCAATAGAACAACTTGTGGATATGGTGGAATGAAGGGATATTTGCATTGTGGATAAATGTGTAAATATGGATCAAAATCTCTGAAGAGAGAGGAAACAAACGGCTTTGTATGCAATAAAAATTATCTAAACAGTTTCAGGTCATTCTTGTTGCATGCAAACCATGTTTTCTTATTTGCAACTGGTCTGGCTTCTAACTGTGTGCTATTAAAGGAATCCTAAAAAATTATATTAAAAAAACACTGATGCTCATTTAATCCCTGCCGTGAACATGACGGCCAAAGTATAGCTTGAAATGTTGATTTTTGCTTTAGATTGATTGCTGGAACCACACCCTCCGCCTCAGAAACATGAAGCCATTCCATAAAGGCTGAACATGTCAGCTCTTTAATGAATCTTATCATGGCAGCAGCTTCAGCTATCACCGCTAATAATATTCACAGCTTATAAAGCTACTGATTTCTTTTACCGCTCGGCCGTCTCTGTTGGCTGTCAGTGGAAAGCCGCCCTGCATAATCACTGCTCATAAATTAAGCCCAATAGAACTGTCACATCTCATTTGGACTCATTTGCACATGATTGTGTTTGTTTATGTTCAGTCTGGTAGAAGAAAGCAGAAGCTTTGACTGGCAAATGGCTGGAATTAATGAATTTCACTGCTCACCCCCTCCGCCACCTCCCCTCCACCCTCCCCTGCAGTGCAGCCGAAATCAAACGCCTTCACTGCGCTTCCTTTGCCAGAAACTCAACATGACGAGTGATCCTGAGTTGAACGCAGCTGTCAGACGTCAAAAGACGTTCTGCTTTGATGTGTGGTTTTGAGTTGAAGTCTCCCTTGGATTATTAGTGTGGTAAAAAGGAGTCAGCTGCCAGGAGAAAATGATCGGGCAGAAGATGATGACAGGCATCAGGCTCAAGAGTGGACGACTGTGTGAGCTCCAAATGATACTCCTTTCATTTTTGTTTTGAGACGCATCATCCCCATCACAACTCGACTGGCTAAATGTAGAAAGGCATTTACATAAAGATCTAAAGTGCAAGGTTAAAAAAATAGATGCTTTTTACATCACAACAATAAACAATGTGTATGTTAAACCAACAGCTTGCTAACTAAAGCAAATTATTGCATTGCCCCTGCTTTAAACATGTTTTATTTGTCATCATGTAAAGCAGCTTAGAAGTTTTTGCTCATTCCTCAAAACAGAAATTTGCATACAATGAATGACAAGACTTTTTTTTCTCAGTAAATCAGACCTAACTACTTCTGCTTTAGGTCAGTCAGAATGACCAAAATGATTTATATTTCTAAATGCCACAATAATAAAAGAATGTCAGATTTATTTAATGTCTTCAAAATCACAAGTTCACATTCAGAATGATTAGCCCAGATGATAATTTCAGTCTTTACTTCAGAATCTTTTAATAGGTTAACTTACAAAAAAAAATTGATGGACTTTAAGGCCTCACCTTGAACTTTAAAATGATAGGGAGGTAAAAAAAAAGAAAAAAAAAGACAAGAAAAATTGTGGATATGCAAAAGTCTTGTTCATCCTTGGGACCAATTTTTTAAATGCCTGAGGGTGTTATGTTCATCTGTTCAAACAATTATCTGTAAGTAAAGACATGAGGGGAATGTTCCTCCATTATACGACTCAGGAAGTAGATAGGTTTTGTGTCCCACAGAGGAAAGTGTTTTGGTCAAAAATGTGTAAATCGACCCCAGAACAACTGAAGATTTTGTGAAGATGTTGTCTTAAGATGGAAATACTGTTTTATTCCACTGGGAAACATATCCTGCACTTGACCCTCATGAGCTAAAAGGTGACTCAGCTAGGAGGAAGCCATTACTCCAAAAGAAACAAAAAGCCAAATTACACTTTGCAAAAGCACATGAGGACAAAGAGCTGTAATAGCTGTAAACAAGACATGGCTGCAACCTAAACTGTTATGTTGAACAAGGAGATGATTAATCAGACTATTCACAGCTAAGACCATGATAACCTGTAGAAATTGGAGAGAGTTAAATTTCAGGTGGGAACATCTGCTGTCATGTTTTAGCAACCTGAACCACATACATGAAACCACTCAGGAGAACGGTGATCAAATTAAAAGGTTTATTGACAATAACTAATAATGTGCTGTTTCCAGTCCATGGGGTGGTAGTGAAGACAAGTTGAGCATATGGGGACACGAAAGTGGAGCAGATGGTAGAGTGTGGACAGGTTGCTCAGGTAGCAGGGTGGTGGAATGAGGAACTTGTAGACTGCCAATCCAGAGATGACGATCCAGGAGTTATTGCAGAAGACAAGAGGAGTTCATGAAGTGAACATGAGAAACAGGTCCATGAAGGTGCACTGAGGAAACCTTGGAACAAGTAACATAACTTATAAATAATTATTACACCAAGAAGTATGGAACTAGAAATCTCAGACACAAAGGGCATAGAGTTTACCTCATGGATTAACACTCAGGCAACAAATGCCTTGTGAGAATGTCAGCTCCTCCTATCCATCAGGAAACTAGCCTTGATGACGAGCTGGTGTGTTGGAACTTGCAGGCACTGCTCTTTAGCAAGAGCAGCAGCTCCAGTCTACATCATGCCCTCTGCTGATACCTGTACCTGTGGTGGAGATGTAAACCAGACAGGAACAAACAGCCCACAATATACAAACCCATACAATGAAACATAGTGGAGGGAACATACTGTGGATATACTTTTATTCAGTAGGGACAGAAAAGATGCTCCTAAGAAAAACGTGATTATATTGATCACCTTTCTTAAGTTAAAAAAAACTATAAAACGTTACATGTTGTATATTAAAATCTATTTGGAGGTTTTAATAAGCTCCAGTATAACCAGCATCTATCACTAAAAGAATAATGTATTCTCTGAAGCTCCAGAGTAAACCCAAGAAGATTTTTCTTAGAGCAACGTTTGAAGGAAGTTCTCTGTTTGCACTCTTTAATGATCGAGCTAACATAAAACTACTGACGTACTGAGCCCCTTATATGTAAGGAATTCCACAAATAATGTAAAGCCTCTCAAAGTGAGAAATGTTTCCTACCTTAACAACATGACTTTATTCGATCGTTGACTGTGTCAACAGCCTTGCTCTTCGATATGTCTTCCTCTGCTGCTACAGCTTCCTACGCAGCACCTAACGTAGAACAGCAGTGACAGAGAGGGTGAATTTAAAGAGTACTGAGGAGAAAGGATGCAGCAGTTTCCCTTAAAAGAAGAAAAGGTGTGTTAATGAGCTTAGAACTGACAATGGAGTTAGATGGGAATGATTAAACCTTTTTAGTGAACTTCTTTCCCCTGTAGGGCTGTTCATCTACTCTGCTTGTCTGCCTCCCAAGCTGCATCAATGTGTGTAACATTCAGGAGTATCAATAAATCACTAAACGCATACTTTGAGGAAAAATAACGAAACCACTTTAAATATCCATGATTGCACATGGGATTGAAGGTGTTTCTCCAGTCAGTGAAAAGCTAAAAACTTCTATATCTCACATAATAGGAAACCCGATCCCCTAGAACCCGAAAACCTAGAAAGGTACTCAGAGAGCACAAACCTCTGCCAAGCCCCTCATACACCCAACCCCCCAACCCAACTCCCATGTTGTTATCTAATTCTAACATTTGGTATTTTTCCAATGTCTGTTAATGAGACTCGGCTGTGTACGTGCTATCGCTGTGGTCTTCTACCAGAGAGAGGAGATTCGCTCATGCATGACTATTTGCTGTACATATGACCATAGTGGGGCTGCTTCATGAGGTAAGCCACCTGTGAGCACCCTCACATGGGAGAGGAGTCCACAATGCTTGGTGGGTGGATGTGTGCTTCACAACGGATCAACACCAACTTTTTTCACTTCTTGAAAATGTCTTCCAAATCCATCCATAACTTTTTTAGTTCTGTTGCTTACTGACAAATGGACAAACAGGCACGGAAACATTATCCCCTGGCTGACGAAAAAAAAAATAATAATAATTTTTTATACACATTGTAGTCCATTGAAAATTATTTCAATTTGGTGTTTTATCGATACTAATCCTTATGGTATCTAGTTAGGGAAAAACTTAAACAAGGAATGTCACAGCTCTAGTTTATGCTCTGGATAAAATACTGTATGTGTGTTGTGGCTCTTAAAGCTCTTTACCTTTTCAAATTTTGTTTCCTGAATTTTATACTTTCACTCAACTTTCCAATAAAACGACCTTTTGCAGCTTTCCTTTATTTGTTGACGGTGTCATTTTCAAGTCGATATTCATCCACATGGTTGTTGAGGCCATAATATGGTCACATTAACACATTTCTGGATAAATATATATATATATATATATATATATATATATATATATTAATTCTACCCTTATGTCATTCAAATTTTCTGAATAAATATATATTTTTATTAAAATGTATATGCTTATTGTTTACTTTAAGTTGCACCCTGACAATGTAATGTACCTCGGTTTCTGCTTTTCATGTTTGAAAAGGTTCATCATTGGCTTATTGTTCAAATAACATTTCCAAAGGACAGGGTTGAAAGAAAAAAACAGGTTTACATTGAAAAATAAGTTTACCTGTTTAAATAACAGCAAGTATATTAAAAAAGAGTCAATATATGGAGTTTTAGCAAGTGTCAAGAGAGGTGCAATTATGAATGTTTTTTTAATTCAATTACCACGAGGTAAGTCAGGGAAAACCAGGATCTAAGCACTGGTTAAATTGTTGGAATCTTAGCAATTAGTGTTTAATTATGGGAGCTACTCGCACTAAGGACAGCAAGTGAAGTCCTGAGGGAGAACGCTGGGCTCGTTTGACAAGTTAGTGGTCAAGATTACACCATGTTAGGTTGGCAATTACAATATGAGAGGACAGAGGATATCTAAAGGCAAACATCACCACCATGTGGCCAGAAGCACAATAAAATGATCCACCCAAGATATTGGACAAACTGTTTTATTTTCAGGTTTTATCTATTCTCATCATGAGTGACAGGCAGGAATGTCTTTATAATTCTAACATACTGTAAACCACAGATTTATAACGCAAATGTGTAGAAGTTAAGGTCAGCTTTAAAATGATGAGACCCTTCTGTGCTTTAACTTCAGCAGAGAGCCCCTGAGATATCTCAGACTATAATTCTTTTCTGGCGACAATCCATTTGACAAGAAATGAGACACAGCTTAATAACAGCCTGAAAGCATTTAACAGATGATGGACATACACTAAAAGATGGTTTAATCGTTGACTCATTTTGGGTCAGTAAAGTGCTCATCTGCAGCCATAATTGGAATGGGTTTAACAAAACATACTTTTCAGGGAGATGAGTTCACTTATTGATTTCTTTCTCCTCACTCACTTTCTCTCTCTCTGTCTTTAAGCTTTAAACTTGTGCAGAGGATGGCTGCTCATATTGTAAAATGCAGTTCCAATTTATCACAACACCGCATGCTTTGAATTAACCAACTCATTAGTCAACAGCCATAAAAATTCCAAGCCCTTTGCTATATTACATGGATCATTAGGGGTTTAATTGAGACATCAGAGTGTTAAGGAAGGAAGTTTGATACGGAATATTACTCCGTGTTTATATCAAGTCCTACATTATTAGGACTGCAGTTTTGGTGATTAGTGTTTTTTTAAAACATTTTTAAAGACACATTTGGATAACTTTTCCCAGCAGGCGATGCAACTAAGGTTTAGGACTCCCTCAAGCTGAATAAGAGCTTTTTCTGTACATGGTTACAATTCTACTGGCTGAAGCTAAAAGTGCAGGTTGCAAGTGGTTTAAGAGTCCCTCTTAAACCACTTTTTAGAGAAATATATTAGGAACTGTTTCTAGGTAACAATTCACAAATGCATAAAGTATTTCCGCTTTTAGAGACGGTTTTTATGAGAATGCCAGACTGGAAGTAAGGTGGTAGAAGGGAGTCCTGACAACCCGATCAATAACAAACTATAGATTTTAATGATGATTTTGACACAGAATAAACTTTAAACGTTTACAACTACAAGTATGATGGACCACAACCATACTGTTGCTTTTGCAACCCACATATCACGTTGATTCTAATCTTTGATATTCTTTCAACAAAGTCGGTATTTAACAGATTCTAGGATCTGTGCATTTTAAGTCTTTTTGACTGTCTGCGATTGTGTCTCTCGGTCGGCTGCTGCAGTTTTAGACGCAGCCGCTGACAGCAGTCCCATGAAGCTGTAAGCACCAAAGCTCTCCCGCTGTGAGTCTAACCTGGTCATTGCTCCAGTATCCAATGTAAAACTCCATCACATCACTGGGATTTTAAAAATTTGTGAATTGAGCTCCACACACAGTCAGTCTCAGCTGCATAAATGTTGCTTTAGGCTAGGCTGTTGGAGGACATTTTTAGGGTCTGTTCCTACTTTCTCTTCTACTTCTCCCCAACTGCATGATGAGCTGTCAATTCAAGCGCTAACCTGTTTGCTCTTAGTCTCTTCCTACAGTAGGAGCTCCTGACCCGCCCTCCTTGACGACCCTGACTAAGATGGCATTGCAGTGACGGAAAGTTCTCCACGTCCTGCAACAAACTTCTGCATCAGTTCTGTTGCTCTTTCTGTGTCTCTGTTTTGTATCTCTGTTCTGTATTTTCCAAACCCCAGACGGTCTCGGCAGATGACCGCTTGTGCTGAGCCTGGTTCTGCCGGAGGTTTCTTCCTGTTAAAAGGGAGTTTTTCCTTTCCACTGTCACTTCATGCTTGCTCAGTGTGAGGGATTGCTGAGAATAACGCGATGCAATCTTCTGTGGCTCTCTAATTTCTACACTAAAAATTGTATTGTAATAACCCTTCTTGTAAAGTGCCTTGAGATGACATCTGTTGTGAAACTGCGCTATATACTGTAAATAAACTGAATTGAATTGAATATGACTTTATGACTTTAAGACTTTATGTCTCTGCGTTGCGCTTTGATGGACCAGAGTGTACCCTTCCACTAGCTGTTGATGTTGGAGAATAGCAAAGTAGCCTCATCCTGTTAATTGTACTACTACTGTTAAGTGACAAACGAGTTGAAATTGCATGGTGTGTGTCAACATTAAACAAACATTTTGGTCCAATTATTTATAAAGGAATTTGGAACATGCAAATTACGGAAGTTTCCCAGGAGAAATGACAAACCGGGAACGGTCCGGGAGATTGCCCTAAAAACGGGAGAAACCCTGCAAATTTGGGAGTGTTGACAGGTATAACATACACATGGACGTTCTCATCTCATACAGGCCAACAGAAGCAAAGAGAGTGGTGAGAGGAAAAGAAGGGGTCTGTCCTCCATTCTGACCAGGAGACTCAAAACATGGTACCCCAGTCCCCTTTTCTATTCTCTGGGGAACTTAACTTCATAACCCCGTCCTCCACTTTCTCCACCTTCACCCAGTATGTCATCTGCCACACCAGATACAATGATGGCTGTGGGGAGAAAGGATTTCCTGTAGCAGTCTGTGTTGCAGCGAAACTGAAGAATTCTCCGCCTGAAGATACTCTGTTGCAGTTGGTTGCTGTTAATCTAATGAAGAGGATGCTCAGTGTTGTCCATAATCTTTTTCATTTCATGAAGAATCCTTCTTTGCATCTTTATCTCCAATTGTTTCCACAGGTGTCCCCAGAACAGAACCAGCCTTCTTTTTCAGGTCATTGATCCGTCCCTGGCTGTGACGCTGCTACCCTAACAGATGATGGACGAAGAAATGACACTCTCCACCACAGAGTTGTAGAAGATTTGCAGCATCTTGTAAATTGTGTTATAGTTAGCCAATCAGAAAACAGAATCTTGCATGCCATTAATCTTTATTAGCGAGCCCCCAAATATTGTCGTGTCTCCATGCCAACTCCCTCACCGAACAGGCACAAACTGAAGATAAAGACTGGAAGGACTTTTTTCACATAAGCTGACTCAGATGGCATTTCTTGTTACCAGAGAACACAGAAAAAATCATTTTAAAAAACAGCAAATGAGACCTTTAAATGCAAAAAAATAAGTTTTACTGACTTTGTGGATTCCAGTACATTTATTCTAATCATACTGATTAGGATTCTTGGGAAAAGTCTTGTAATTAGATATTTAAATTTAGCAAAGACAACCAACCTCAGGAGCCTTCCAGTCTTCAACCATCATAACTAATGGGTAATTTTACCAGCATGTCCCCACTACACTGGGACGTTCCGTCATTGCCATTTTTTGGGCCAATTTGTGGAACCAACCAAGTACAATTAGGGTATGTACTCGGGAATGGCCTGGTAGAGTCGCTGGGCAGGAACTGTGGTTAGGTTATGCTGATTTGTTGTAAATTAGAGTGAAATGATATCAACATATGTCTCTAAACAATTGGCTTTGTAAAATTGGAAGAGGTTCTGGTGAAGCTATTTATAACATAGCAGACAGAAATGCATCAACTTTCCCTTCTTCTTCCATTTGTTCTCTTGTTATTCTCTGCCTTTTGGCACTGATAAGTGACGCTATGCTCAAACTTTCCTTAAAATGGTCATTTTGTATAGAGACACAAAAGCTGAGAGGCCCTGGTCAAGAGATTTCCACTAAAGGTTTTTTTTGGTAAAATTACCGTTAAGTTTTGAAAGTGGAAATGCACCTATTGTAACAGCTTTATAAAGAGAATCTGACAGCTTCAGTTAAGAAGAGGTATATTAGCTATACCCGCGTCTTCAATTTTTTATGAAGATTGTTACTTTCCGGATGCATTGTAGCAGAACAACAACTTCATAAAGGTTAATGCTGGGCAACAAGAGGGGAAAAAAGGTTAAGTATGCTGTTGAAAGAATATTTATTGTGCAAAATGCACTCAAAAAAATAGTCACATCTTTTTCCAAAATAATGCAACACAAAATTCTCACAACATAAATATGAAGGTATTTAAAAAAATATAAAAGTATTTGTTTTCCTGGTTATTTATTAATTTAATATTGCACAACAAGAAACCTGCACATATTTGAGTAAAAATGCTTACAGTTCAACAGGTTTATTTTCCGTTAAATGAAATAAAAAATTTCAACTTACAATATCTAGAGTAAATGCAAACACTGAGCATCAGTAGTTATCCTCCTTGCGTATTTGATGTAAGCACAGCTTGATGACATTATCAAAATATTTAACTGTGCTATAGCAGTATGATCAAAATCTCTACCTTTGGCTAAATTTATATAATTTCCATATTATACATTTTATATTGCACACTACTCCTTACTGTCCTCTCTTCAGAAGAAGAGGACAGAGTGAGAACATACTGCAGATTTTAAATGTTCTTACCCATGGCTAGTTACACGTGTAATACTCAATGGACTTACTATCTACTGAAAAATATCTGCAAAGTTAGTGTGTGAATATGCTTTGCGTTAAACCTGATTGTATGTCTAGGCCTCTTCTCCTGGGAGGGGAACCGCTACCCCATTCCCCAAGTTTTTTTTCTAAGCGTCTAATAAGTGTTTTCAAAATAAGCTTCCATGTCTTTGCTAAAGAAAACCATCCCATACAACTATACAAATGCTTGCAACACTTCTTAAAATGTTCTTATAGAAAATATAATTTCCCCCTTCAGAAATAGGTGACATTTGACATATTTTATCAGAGCCAAATAAAATAAATTAAATTTGTAAGATAAACTGTGAAAAAGTTAAAGGTATATCAACACCATACCATACTTTACCATTCATTTGTTAAAGTACATTTAAAAATGGCATGGGAGCCGACCAAAGTGTTGTACAATAAAAGGAAACAAAAAGAAATTTAAAAAGAAACATCAATAAAAAACAGGCATATAAAAGAGCAGATAAAAACACATAAGTGTGAGAAACTAGGCACTAAAAGCAGCTGAGTAGAAGTGTGCTTTAAAGGAGACTTTAACACTCGGAGAGAAGAACAAAGTCTGACATCCAAGGGAAGGACGTTCCACAGTTTTTTTATGGGCACAAATTGAGGAAGCACATTCACCACGGGTTTTACAGCAGAGTCTCAGGATCTTAATATTTGAATGAATTTATTAAGGGTCAAACTCCTCAACTTTTTAAATGCGAATTTTGGTTTTATGATTACCAGGTGAAAATGCATTCCATTGTTTTCTGGAGGTTTCCACCTCCACATATTTATAGGTATTTATAAAACTGAACTTGAAGATATTTATTCTTACACAGATGTAAACACTTAAATACTTTGGCCAACAATGGTGAAAATACCTTTGGGTTAAAGTTGTATTTTAATTTCTATGACACTGCTCTTTAGGTGGTTAATATTTCATTTAAAATGAATACTGTACAGTGTGAAAGTAATATGTATGTGAACGCTTTTTAAGTTCATGGCCTTTAAAGTTAATATCCACACTTTTTATATATCATTCGTGGGAGTACCAGAAGTAAGCAGGGAAAATGAGCTTTGATAACATTGTAATTCTTTTTTTAAAGGCTATTTAAATCTGCTAAACTGTTTTTTTTGTTGTTTTTTAAACAAGCAAGCTTTAAAACTTAAACATAGTCACAGAACATTCACCCCTCCCATCACCTCCTACCACACTGGTTTGAGAACACGCATTGCGAGAGTGCACAGTAACACCAGTTGCAGTTCACTGACCCGTGTTTTGTTATTCAGGACTTAAAATTGCATTTTTCCTTTTGGGACTTTGGTAGTTTATCCTAAAGTTGAAGTGGTAGCAGCCAGCTGTTTCTCCTCCGATGACTGCAGGTGAAGATGGCGCCGAGGATGGCAGCCGTGGTGCTTTCGTGCGCTCTGTTTTGTTTGTTCTTGTGCGTTAACTGTGCGTCTGCGTGCTCTTATACCCGCGTGGAGCTTCTGGACATTAGAACTACCACCCCTACGGACTTATTACCAGTTTTTTTAGCATCAGCTGCGGACCTGGTTCATTTTTTGACCAAAAGAGGGAAACGGCGCCGTGGAAAGCGAGCAAGTTCACTCGTCCGCCTGCGCAAACGGGGCGCGCGCACGCCTTTACCTGGCATCTTTCTCTCAAACGTCCGCTCACTTCCCAACAAGATGGAGGAACTAGCGCTGCTGATGAGAAGTAACAAGGACTTTTCCTCGTCTTGTGTTTTGTGCTTCACGGAGACGTGGCTAAGCGCGAGTGTCCCGGACAGCGCTCTTCACCTGGAATGCTTCCATCTCCTCCGCGCGGATCGCAACGCGGAGCTCTCCAACAAAACAAAAGGCAGTGGCGTTTGCTTCTACATCAACAGCAGCTGGTGCACGGATTTGACTGTGATCTCCCAACACTGCGCTCCTTCTCTGGAATATCTTTTCATTCACTGTAAGCCTTTTTATTCACCGCGTGAGATCGCTTCATTCATTCTGGTGGCTGCCTACATTCCGCCGAGCGCGGACGTGCACGAGGCTCAGCGCACGCTTGCAGGTCAGATATTACATGCGGAGCGGTCTTTTCCGGACTCTATTGTTATCGTGCTTGGTGACTTTAACAAGGGAAACCTGAGCCAGGAATTAACAAAGTACAGACAGTTCATTAAATGCCCGACCAGAGAGGAGAACACTTTGGATCACTGCTACACTACAGTCAGCAGAGCGTATCATGCTGTGCCGCGCGCTGCCCTCGGACTATCAGATCACGTGATGGTGCACCTAATTCCCTCATACCGACAGAGACTGAAATTGGCCAAGCCTGCGGTGATAACAACAAGGAAATACACCTCTGAAGCTGTGGAGGAGCTGCGCTCATGTTGGGAGACGACAGACTGGGGAGCGTTTGGAGCAGCCACGGACAATCTGGACGAGTATACGGACACTGTGACCTCATACATTCAGTTTAATGAGACACGCATCATCCCAACGCGCACCAGGATTTGTTATAACAATGACAAGCCCTGGTTCACACCCAAGCTCCGGCGCCTACGTGAGGAGAAGGAAGTAGCGCGGCGGAGCGAGGACTGGAGTACATACAGACGAGCAAAGTACCACTTCAGCAGTGAAGTGAGAAGAGCAAAATCTGTGTACTCCAACCATATACAGGAACACTTTAGCTCCAATGACTCTGCAGCCGTGTGGAGGGGGTTGAGGGCTCTCACAAACTACAAGCCCAAAGCCCCCCAGGCCCTGAACGACCGGACTCTCGCCCAGGGCTTGAATACACACTACTGCCGCTTTGAACAGCCGTCTGCTCCTCACACCTCTGCTCCTCCCCCCACCATCACCCCAACCATCAACGACCCCAGCACTTCATCAAAGGACTCCTCAGACCCCCCCTCCTCCCCCCCTGCCCTCTCCATCCAGGAGGAGGATGTGCGCCGACAGTTTTTGAGGCTGAACAGGAGGAAGGCCCCCGTGCCGGACGGTGTCTCCCCCTCCACCCTGAGACACTGCGCGGATCAGCTGGCCCCCGTGTTCACGGACATTTTCATCACCTCCCTGGCGCTCTGTCGCGTGCCGTCCTGCTTCAAAACCTCCACCATCGTCCCTGTCCCCAAAAAGCCACAGATCATAGGACTTAATGACTACAGGCCGGTGGCGCTGACGTCTGTGGTCATGAAGTCATTTGAGCGCTTGGTTCTGCCCCACCTCAAGGACATCACCGCCCCCCTCCTGGACCCACTGCAGTTCGCCTACAGAGCCAACAGGTCTGTGGATGATGCAGTGAACCCGGCCCTCCATTTCATCCTGGAGCATCTGGACTCCCCAGGAACCTACGCCAGGATCCTGTTTGTGGACTTCAGCTCTGCCCTCAACACCATCCTCCCTGGACTGCTACGAGACAAGCTCTACCAGCTCAGCGTGCTCGACTCCCTCTGCAGGTGGATCACTGACTTCCTGTCGGACCGGAGACAGCACGTGCGGTTGGGGAAGATTGTCTCGGACAATCGGACTACAAACACTGGGACTCCTCAGGGCTGTGTACTCTCCCCCTGGCTCTTCTCGCTGTATACAAACTGCTGCACCTCCAGTCACCAGTCCGTAAAGCTGATCAAGTTTGCGGACGACACCACCCTCATCGGACTTATCTCAGACGGTGATGAGTCCGCCTACAAGAGAGAGGTGGACCGGCTGGCTTCCTGGTGCAGTCACAACAACCTGGAGCTGAACGCCCAGAAGACAGTGGAGATGATCATGGACTTCAGGAAAGTCACAGCCCCACCGTATCCCCTCACCCTGATGGACTCTCCCACCCCCATCTCCATAATGGACTCCTTCCTTTTCCTGGGCACCACCATCACCCAGGACCTCAAGTGGGAGCCAACCATCAGCTCCCTCATCAAGAAGGCCCAGCAGAGGATGTACTTCCTGCGGCAGCTGAGGAAACTCAAGGTGCCGACCGAGATGCTGGTGCAGTTCTACACGGCAATCTTCGAGTCCATCCTCACCTCCTCCATCACCGTGTGGTTCCCGGGCGCCGCAGACCGGGACAAACACCGACTGCAGCGCATCGTGCGTGCTGCTGAGAAGGTGATTGGCTGCAGGCTCCCATCCCTCCGGGACCTGTTCTCCTCCAGGACCCGGAGGCGTGTGGGTCGGATCACAGCTGACTCTTCTCACCCTGGACACCGACTATTCTCCCTCCTCCCCTCAGGCAGGAGGCTACGGTCCATCCAGACCCACACCTCCCGCCACCTGAACAATTTCTTCCCCTCCGCCATCAGACTCATGAACAATAACAAGACCCGATAGTTCAGTTAAAGACCCATGTAGGATAGAACCATCTGCACTACGTTACTGTATTTTACTGCACTGTGTGGTCTGACCACAGATCTGCTGCTGTCATTCACCTGCACATCTGTGAATGGAACCCTGCTGCTGTTCTCATGTTAAAAAGGATGTTTATCTTTTCATAGTTCTTTTATATACATACAGATTATAATATTTATAAAGACTTTAGCCTTATAGCTCATTCTTTTTATTTTTATTTATTTTATTTTTATTTATGTTAAATGTTTTATGTGCACGATTGTACCGAGAAAAATTCCTAGTTTGTGAACTTGTTCTCAAACAATGGCAATAAAACCGATTCTGATTCTGATTATTGAGCGGAGAAGTACCTGCCTCCATCTTTGACCAGCTAAAGAGAATCAGCAGATGAAGACGACTGTTTAAAAGACACTTTGACCCGGACCGTGGCGAGCAACAGACCTGAACTGCCTTTCTCCGGCCTGTTGTCTCCGTGGCAAACTTTGGTTTTGTATTTGTTTTGCCAGAGAGTAAATTAGTGCGCACTTTGAATATTTTTGCCGGTGTGATTAATATAGCGATTGCTATTTGTTAACGTTCTAACCACGATGTGCTGTGTCTTTTGTTTGGCTCTGCTTCTCTTTTTTGTAACTTATTTATTTCATGAAAATGAGCAATTTCCTCTTGCTGGAAAAAGACTAATAACATATTGAACTCATTGTCAACTTCAATTACCTTCTCTCTACCTTCATGTTACTCCCTGGTACCCTAGACACCCGGGTTGTAGCACCCTCATTGAATGGGTTAGCACCAGAGAACATGAGAGATCTGTTATTGCGGTACAAACCATCCGGACCACTCAGGTCTCCCAGCTCTGGTCTACTGATCGTCCCTAGAACCAGAGCCAAACGGAGAAGCAGCTTTCAGTTTCTATGCTCCCCACATCTGGAACAAACTGCCGGATGAATGCAAAGCTACAGAGTCACTAAACTCTTTTAAATCTAAAATAAAAACGTATCTATTTAGGCTTGCTTATAAGTAATTGATATGATTTTGCTTTTATTATTTTTTAATCATTGTTATTGCTTTTGTTAATCACTAAATGTTTTGTTTTTTAATTGTCATCATTTTACATACATTTTCTTTAATAAAATGTATTTTATGCTCCAATTACCAAATGTTTTATTTGCTTTTTAATTTGTTATTGCTAAATGTATTCATTAAATGATTCACGTGGTTCATCTGTTTTTAATTTCCATAATTTCATATACATTTTTTAAATACATTTCTTTTGTCTTCTTGTAAAGGTTTGAATATTTGTGAATTAGTGATTCTCTGTTTTAATTGTCACACTTTTGTCATGTTGGTTTCTTTACCACTGAATCATCTAAACCACCTTGAATTGCCTTGTGTTGAAAGTGTGCTGTATAAATAAAATTGCCTTGCTGGTATGAAAAAGAGAAAAAAAAGAAAAAAAAAAGCTTAGAGCAAGATAAGAATAGAGGTGATATCACTGAAAAGCCCATGCACAAATAAATACAACATGCACCTAATGGCTACCGCACACTAGACAGAGTGAATCCTAAAATTCACACATTTCTATATGAATGTGCTATACCAAGTGCAAGAAACTACACCCCTGCCCTTTCTTCAGGCAGATATGAAGGAAAATGGAGTCAAGACATCCAAAGGCTCCACAGAACATGGGACCCCAGAAGGGGCCACTAGAGGACATCACCCAACAGCCACAATGCAGAAGCCCTAGGTGGCTGCAGCATCAAACCCATAGGCTCTGCTGGCAGTAGTGTTACAGGTAATTTTGTCTTTGTGCATACGTAGCAGCAGTAGTGATTTAGGATTACAGCACCCATGGTAGTCTCCAGAGATGTACATTAATTATGTTGATTTTTGGCTATGATCACTTCATGAGTTAATTTCTTGAGATTTGATTGATAAATGTGGATTTAAATTATCGTTTTCCTTAGGAAGTACAATCTGTTCCCTCATGATAAGATGTGGAATTTTTGCAAGTACGCATATACAATTTAAGACAGAAAGCTGTCATCGTGGATTCATTTTCAACCCATGTAAACTGTGGGTCTAGTACGAAGATTGAAATCAGCTGCTACCCTCTCCACTTGGATGAGGTAAACACGCTACCAAAAGGGGTGAGTGAACTATAGAGACTGCTACAAGGATACTTTTTTCTTTGGAAAATCCGAATGAAAGACTTCAGCTAATAAGACTTTAGGTCCACTGAACTAAGGATTAAACATTCTTTTTCCTCAGAATGGACCTACACTGGAAAGCATATACTTGATGTGCGTTTTTGTGTGGTGGGCCAGGAGCAAGTGCCTATGAGGCCAATCTTGACTGGGGCTCTGTTAGATAGATGGGGGTGTCTAACCAGGCTGGGGTAGTTAGACTAGAACGCACTTATGGTGAGAAAGGGGGGAGGAAGGGAGGTGTGAGATGGAGGAGGGGGGGATGGGGGGCAATGGACATTTTGAGCAAAAATTCTCTTTTTCCTTTTTGTTTTGGTCTATACTCTGTGTATACTTACAGTACGTAATAATAAAAATACAACCAACTTATGGCAAGTGCTTTAAAAGTGGTCACATTTAATGTCAGAGGTCTATGGCATTCTTTTAAGTGCAAACGTGTCATTACATTTAAAAAAAAACGAAAAGCTGAAATTGCATTACTACAAAAAACACATCTGTCCATTGGGGAGCATAAAAAAACTTAAGAGATTGGGTTGGGCAAATCTATTACTCAAGCTTTAAGCAAAATAAGAGGAGTGGCCATATTAATTCACAAAAAGATAACATTTATTTTTAAGTCTTAAAAAGACGATCCAGAGGGCAGATACATATTAATCAATGGATTACTGTATGGGAAACAAATCACAATACTAAACGTCTATGCTCCAAACGAAGATAGACCACAGTTCATGACGGATATGAGAACTTTATACAGTCAGCAAAATTCTAAACTAGGATTTATTGGAACGGACTTCAACTGCTTTATGGACAATAATGATAGAAGCTCAAGTGGTATGGGGAATTTGAAGGCATCACGGGCCTTAAAACAGGCATCTGAAAGAACAGTTTTCATTGATGCATGGCGACATTTAAATCCCATTAAAAAAAAGACTACTTTTTTTTCAACATGACACAATACATATTCAAGACTTGACTACTTTTTTCTGCCCCATAATCTATTGTCCTCAGTAGTCTCATGTAATTATTGGGTCAATGACATGGCTACTGGACTCAACAACAGCACCACCAACAGACAGGAGAGTTTTAACAAGTTTATTTTGAAACAGTTTGAGTTATGAGGTCGTCTCGGGGAACCAGAACAGAGGCACCAGGAAATGGGAACACGGAGCGTCGTCTGGCAACAGGTAAGGGGAAAGGTTAGAGATTGAAAGGGGAAGAGATATGCTCGTGTACCTTGTACTCAGGCTTGCTGTTTAGGAAGGGAATCACGAATTGTGGAGAGAGGGTCGAGAGGCCCTGTAGACTAGGAGCGATGTGGAGTGAGTCAGAATGTCCGGAATTGTATTTCAGAAGCTGATGGTGAACCGGGGAGGAATCCAGAAGAGGATGGATATGAGAGCCCTTGAACATCAGGTTAGTAGCAGGATGGATGTCTTACTTGGTATGAATGATGAATCAGCAGGTGAACGGGCAGGTGAGCAACAGACCGCCAGGAGGTAGAGAGGCTGAACTCAGACTGACCGGAGAGGAAGCCAATCAGGAGGAATCTACCCAGCCAGGGGGATCCAGGAAGCAAGGTAAGTGGAATCTACAGGGAGAAGAAAGATCTGAGACCAAGAACACGAGGAGGAAATTCACGCTCAAGTTTCTTTGCTATGAGTTGGCCTTGTTACCACGCTGAGAGCGAGAACCACCTGGCATCAGTATTCTTTGGTTTTATTGGCGGGTGTCAACCAACTTTTAGGTGCATTTCCGCCACCTACTGTATGGGAGTGTGAGTCGTAGAGGGGAGTATCTTATTAATATTATCACAAAATTCTATTTATTAATCCACTTTTCTTTAAGAATTCAATTACTAAACTATATATATCCGTCTCTCCCTTTAACAGAGTCTTTAGACTCATTTCTCCATAGCTCTTACCTTTTAATTTTTCTTCTAATATTTTCCTATTAAAAAATATACTTTCTACAATATAATACATGTTGTATTGTTTCTCTATTATTCCCACAATCACACAATCCTGTACTATGCTTTCATATTATATAAAGTGTATTATTTAAAGCTGTATGTCCCAATCTCACCCTTGAAATTGTAACTTGATTTCTGTTATTCATTTGAATATTTTCCATTCTACCCACCTTTCCCTTTAGGTTATATAAAGGCTTTGCTTTCTCTCCCCTTACCCATTGTTCTTGCCATTCTTCCATTATCTGTTTCTTAATAACTACTTTGATTTCTCCTAGATATCCTATATCTTTAAATACATCATTGATCATGATAGAAAAAAGAACTGGACTGATCACATTTCCTTGTGGTGTCCAGTGTTGAATTAAATAATTATCAAAATTAATTCAGTGCATGTTCAAGCAGAGACAAAATGGAGCCAATTTCCAGTTCTTAACATTTATTTTGAACAGATTAACAAATTACAGTTTACAGAGAAAGACGTCCCAGTTTCTCTGGGCCAGACAATATTTTTCTGACAATTGAATGATCTTCATTTCACAACTTTATAGACACCGGGCCTCGCCAGGACTCTAGGCGTTTCTTCTCCCTCGAGTCTGCTCCAATCAGAAAATTTCCAAACAGTGTCTTAGCCATTATTGGCTGTCAGAGAATTATACAGTCATAAGATGAGCATTCTGAGTTCTTGGTCAAAAGTTCATTCTGAGAATTATGGTTTTATGGCAACACTCCCAGCTTCATGGCCTTGGTTCCTCATACTAAATCTACAGACATCCTGTTTTTACAGCCTGCAATAAAACTTACCCAAGAGTTTTATGACTTAAAAGCTTATCCCAATAACAGATACTGACAGACAATATATTTTTTACAACCATGCAAACTATATCAAACAAACTTTTACCTTCTGAATAATAGAAGTTTAAAACATATGTAGAATAATACCACACCAGTTATCAACCTTATAACTCTTTGATATTTTATTTCCTACTTTTACTTGAATATATCTATTAAACAAAAAATCCTTTATCCAATTATATATTTTTCCTTCAAACCCTAATCTTTTTAACTCAATCAATAAACCCTCCTTCCACAGCATGTCATATGCTTTCTCTATATCAAAATAAACTATAGCTAAACTTCCCTATCGTTTTGTGCTTTCCTAATTTCATTTTACAAACTTATTACTGCATCCATTGTTCCTCTGACTTTCCTAAATCCATTTTGGTATTTATCAATTTCCTACTTTCTAAATAATAATTTAATCTTTCTGTAATCATTCTTTCCATTAATTTCCCTATATGAGATGTCAGTGCTGTTGGCCTATAGTTCTCTGGATTACTTGGATCTTTCCTGGGTTTAATTATTATTGCCTCCTTCCAATTGTTTGGTAATAGCCCTCTTTCCCAGATGTTATTATATATTCCTAATAATGTTGCCTTAATTTTATCCCTTAAATGCTTAAGCATCTCATAATTAATATTATCTTTGCCAGGTGACTTTATTTAGTTCTCCCCATTGCACGCTCTAATTCAAGTAATGTAAATGGCATTTCTATTGTTGTTAGTCTTTTTCCTCCATCAAATTCCACATTATTTTTCTTTCTAGACTCTTCTCCATCTTTCTTCTGACAAATTAGTATTACTGTTAACTCTAATAAATGTTTTAGCTAACATTCCTGCTTTCTCTTCATTTTTAATAGCTACATCTTCTCATATTTTAATTACTGGATATTTAAATTCTCTAAACACTCCTTTCATTTTTCTTATAATTTCCCCATACCTCACTTATTGATGTTCTCCCTATTTTATCACAAAACCCCCTCCAATTTTGTCTTTTTGCTCTTTTAATTACTCTCCTTGCTTCAGCTAGTAACCTTTTATATTTTAATAAACTATCAAAATTATGTGTCTTTTTTAACACTTTCATGCTTTTATTTCTCTCTTTAATTGCTTATTCACATTGCTCATTCCACCAAGAAAAATTCTTCTTTTCCATGGTTCCTTTAATTTTAGGAATAGTTATTTCTGCTGCTTCAATTATTACTTTCCTAAATGTTTTTTCCACTGTTTCTATAACTTCCTCCATATTTATCCTACCATGTTCTTTTTCACATATATTTCTAAATTTATACCAATTTGCTTTTTTAAATACCCATATTCCTTCTCTTTTTTCCCACATGTATTTTATTCTCGTAAATTTTTGTGAAAATTATATAATGATCACTCCCTAAATAATTTTCCTGAATGTCCCAATTACATTTTCCTGATATTTCATTTGATACCAGAGTGAGATCTAGCAGTACTTTTACCTGTATTTATATTTATCCTTGTCCCTCTACCATTGTTTAAACATACTAAATTCATAGTATCTATTAAATCCTCAATGATCTCACCATTCTCATCTACTTCCTTTCTTCCCCACAATGTGTTATGGGAATTGAAATCTCCACATAATACCCAATGCTTATAATTACCTTCTATAATTAATTTAAGATTATTAATATCTAATTTCTTGCATGGATTATAATAATTAACTATATATAACTTCTTATTTATATAAACTTATATTCCTATATATTCTTCTTTTCCTATTTTATTAATAAGAGTATGAATTATAGAATTAAAAGTAGCACATCCTCCTCCAATACCTTTTTCTCTATCACATCTAATTATTGTATATGGAAATAATTTAAAGTCTAATTTCTTATTTAACCATGTTTCCTGAATACATATAATATCTGGTTTATCTAATAATTAATCTATATATCTTTTAAACTCTTGTCCATTAGCTATCAAACTCCTAGCATTCCATTGTAGAATCAGCACCATTCACTAACCCACACACCCACCCTCTTGACTTGTATGTGCACTGAGATTATTCCTGATCTCCTCCCATGACAACTCATTAATGTCCAAATGATTTACAGCTGCTTTTACTATGATTTGAATCCTTTCTGTATTTAACTTTGATTCCATTGTCGCATTTATTACTCCTGCTATGAAAGTAACTAGTTTTTTCATATCTATCAATACTTTTCCTTCTCTCCCCATCCCTTGAGGAGACTCTTGTTCTGTAGTTTCAGTTCTTTTCTCTGGAATCTTCCCCACCATTTTAGCTGCATCAGCATATGAAACTTTGTTTTGAACTTTAGTATGTTGTATTTGCATTTCTCTCCTCATCACTTGACAGCCTGCATAAGCAGCACTGTGATCCCTCCCACAATTACAACACTTTGGTTTTGTCCTATTTTTGCATTCTTCAAAACTATGTTCCTCTCCACATCTTGGGCATCTCTTCATCCCTTTACAAAGATTTGCTCTATGTCCAAATCTCTGACATTTAAAGCATCGAACTCGTTTTGGAATGTACTCCCTTACAATGTATGACATGCATCCCAAAAATATTCTGTATGGTAGAATGTTTCCTTGAAATTCTATCAACACTAAATCAGTTTCTTTTTTTTTGTTCCATTTTGGAATTCTGTAAATCTTTTTGAGTCTTTCACTTTTGCTCCTTTTAGATTAGTTTTTATTTCCTCAATTGTTACTTCTACAGGTATTCCCCAAACCACTCCTTTCGGGCCCTGTCCACTCATTCCCACTTTACTCACACTGATTACTTTAGGTTTTCCCACATCTCTTAATTTACAAGCCTTCTCTCTCTGCTCTTCAGTCTTACACACTATTAATAGATTTCCATCTCTTAGAACTTTGGCTAACTTTATGTCACCAACCTGATTTTTTAAGGTAGAAGTTTGCTTTACCGGATTCACTGCATTTACTCCATTTTCCTCACTGAATCTCAAAATGATTTTGAACTCGCTTTACTCTTCACCAGCACTTTCACTTAATGCAAACCTTCTCTGTTTCCTAGTTGTATCTTCATCTGAATTGTTACCTCTCTTTCCTTTCATCAAATCCTGCCCAAAAACTCATCTCCATATTACTGTCCTCACTCTCATAATCCTCTATTTCTCCCCACTCCTTATTCACCACACAGCCGTGCCTACCCGCCGTTGTTTGTCCTTCTTTTCTTCTTGGCATTTCGTCCAACATTAGTCCTTTTCTTCTGTTTATCAGAAAATTCCCAAGACTTTTATCCTTTCCATTCATTTTGAGCTTAAATTCTCCAGAAGAATGAACTTTTACCATACGTTTTTCCAATCAAACTTTTCCAATTTAAATCCGACCGTGAACGAACCCGTTTCCCACCGCCTCCTTCGACCCTGGCATCAGTCTGCTGGACAGCCTCCCTTAAGAAGCCTGGTGGTAACGAGGATGATAAGGAACACCTGTTGCTGCCACCTGCCACACCCTAGAGAGACGGTGAGAGCACAGGAAAACACACAGACACACCATACTCACAGGAAGCTAACAGTCCATCCTTATTTCAGATCACTCGCCAGTGTTTCTCAGTTTAGCAATATCACAAAATAGGCAACAAACTAAACACTGGAAATTTAATTCTTCTCTTCTTTCTAATACAGAAGTTTGTGACAATATCAGACGTTGGATTCAACAATATATAGAGGGCAATATAAATTCACCAGTGAGCCCTGCCCTGCAGCAAAAGCTGAAATTAGAGGCTACTTGATTTCTTATACAACAGCTAAATAGAAAGCCGCAAATAAATTAATTGAGGAGTTACAAAAAAAGTTGCTGGATGCAGAAACCAAACATAAACAGTGTCCAATAAAGAATAACTTGAAGGAACTAAATTAGTATAGCAGTTAATAAAATTCAAACCGAAGAAATTAAAAAACTGTTATCTTTTACCCGACAACGTTATTATGAATATGGGAATAAACCATGTCGACTATTAGCATATCAACTTAAAAGGGAGCAAGCTGAACGTACTATAAAGGGTATACGTACTACAAATGGAGAATTAACATACGATAATGAATTAATAAAAGATAATTACCTACATTTTTTTACTAAACTATATACAACTCAAAATCCACAAGACTCAGAAATTAAAAGCTTTTTGAAAGAAATAATCCTCCCCACCATATCTGAACTTGACAAAGAATGACTGAATGTTCCATTTACAGCAGAAGAAGTCTTTGAAACTATTGTATCATTGCCTTCAGGAAAGTCACCAGGGCTTGACGGATACACACCAGAATTTTACAGAACATTTTGGCCCCAACTTATGCCTCTCTCTTAATGCCTATGCTTAAACACTTTTGTGAAAACGATAGACTGCCTATGTCTATGAAAACTGCTTTGATATCTCTTATTCATAAAGAGGGAAAAGATCCAACTGAATGTACGTCTTACCACCCAATCTCTTTATTATCAGTAGACTTCAAAATGTGGTCATATGAGTGGCCATAATTGATGCACGTCTTAGAGAAATTTAACCTCGGAAGCAATTGCATTAGATGGATTAAATCTCTATACGTCAACCCTCAGGCTATAATAGCTGTTAACGGAAACTTTACGAATCAATTTGCCTTGTCCCTTGTCACCACTTTTATTCAATCTAATCATAGAACCATTTGCGGAAACAATTAGACTGGATAAGGGAATATTTATGTTCAAATTGTAGAAATTGATAACAAGATTTCACTATACGCTGATGAAATTGTGATTTACCTATCTGAGCCAGAAAAATCCCTCCCCCTCTTCTAGAAAGCCTAACAAGTTTTGGACAAATATCGGGTTATCAAGTTAACTTACAAAAAACAAATGCTTTGTTATTAAATGCTAATGTAACTAAGGAGCTTAAAGAACTATCTCCCTTCACATGGACTGAAACAGGTTTTAAATATATTGCAATTAACATAACATCTAAACTTAATGACTTATTCTGGATAAATTACATGCCACTACTTGATCAAATTAAAAAAGGTTGGAACACTGGAACCTCCTACCTATTTCATTCTTAAGGAGAATAAATATAATAAAATTGAATATTTTACCCCGTTTTTTATATCTTTACCAATCTTTACCAACTTACGTTGATAAGCACTTTTTTCAAACTTTAAACAAATATCTATCACGATTCTATCTATCACGATATCATATCACGAAATGTTTTTTTTTTCACATGTCATGTAAAATTTCACTGTTTACTTTAAAAATTGCATAACTCTCTTCTGGTTATTCAGTCACTCACAAAAAACTAAGGTGTTATTTATTACCACATTTTGTGTTTTGTTGCCTTCAGTCAGCTATTCTGGGTGCCAAACGTATGATGATAAGAACATAACAATACTGTAAAAAATATATAAAACATATTTTCATCATTTTTGAGGCATATTGAGTTCATTGATTTAAGTTTGCAAGGACATGTGAAGTTTATTTTGGCCATATGCAACTGACAATTTCTTGTAGTTTAAATTAAGTAAACACAAGATTATATAAGAGTTTCTTTGTAAAATATTCCAAAATGCATGCCTTTATAGCTCAAATATATCATAATGCAGCCACTCAGAGCCATGTCTTTTTAAGCCAAGCCTTAAATAAACACACCAGTACACTTGCTTCTGTTAACATAAAAGGTGCCAGTGCTATATTGTCTACACACACAACCAAATTTAACCAGACAGAGCAGATATCTCTGATGTGTGAGAGCGGGGCCTCAGGTGAAGACAGCTGTCACACTGATCTACAGCCCCTAGCAGCTCCGTAATGCAGGCCAAATTGCCGGAGCTGCTGGAAATGATACAGTCATTGTGGAGGAAATAGGAAATCAATTCTTGTCATCACTAAACCTAACTCCCTTTTTAGCAGAGCCATGGCTCATATATATTTGTGCAAGCTACCTCAGTTCCGATAAAAACACCAATGTGTATGAAATATGGAGGTGGACTTGAGCAAAACAAGAGGATGAGGGAAGTCACCAGAGGTTAACCTGCTTACATCATTGTTCTAAAATGGATTCTCCTTGGATTGTACAGGCTGCCTTACAATAGTAATAATATTGTAAAAAGTAAAAATATTGAAAATAATGTCCCCTTATTGGTTTTTGAAGGAGAACATTAGTGAGCAAACAGCATCACATTAAAAATCCTATTTAGGGCCTGCAACGAACCATGTAGAGTAGACAACAAAACTTGTAGAAATATGTTACCTTTTTTCCACTCAAATATCTGGTAATGCAGGGTAAAAAATGTCAATACTCATGTGGACACTGAAAGTGATAGCTTAACTGCAGCCTTTAATATTATCTTAGACTGAATTGGCTTTACTCAGAAGGTGAAGGGACCTAAGCACTCGGGTCAGCACACTTTAGCTGTTGTACTGACATACGGCATTGTATGAGGAAGTAACAGTCCTCCCACATAACCCAGTCCTATGTGACCATTTTATGATAACTTTTTAATTTACTCTACCTGACCTTCCCAAATCTGTAAGAAAATTTCATTACGGTAGAACTTTATCAGACAATGCTGTAACAAGTTTTAAAGAATCTGTTCCATTCTTGCTTCCATGACTGTCTCAGAAAAACACAGTGGATGGCAGCAATTCCATCACTACCCTTTAGAAATTGATGGTCGGGTGTAGCAGTGTAGCCCCCTAAAAATAAGGCAATCAGCCATTGGAGGTTGGATCCCTGGTTTAATGCAGAGTTGCGTAACTTTAAAGCGGAATACTAACAAAATGGCACTCTACACTCTTACAGGATTTCTATTTAACTTGGAAAAATAGTCTACTGCTGTAGAAAAAGACCATTCAACAAGCTAGAATAGCATCTTTCTCGTCATTAATAGAGATAAAAAAAAATAATCCTAGGTGTCTTTTTAGTACAGTGGCCAAACTTACACAGAGCCATAGCTCTGTTGCGCCAGCTATTGCTCCTTCTCTCAGTAGTGAAGACTTTAAGGAAGTCTTCATAAGTAAAATAAGTTCTGTTAAAAATAAAATCATTGACACTCTTCCAAACATTATTACTTCTCTCTCAGTAAATTAGGCAGTATCAGAGAAAACTGTAGAACCATGTTTGTGTCTGTGCTGTTTGGATATCGTTGAACTTTTGGAATTATTACAAATACAGCTTTATCTGAAACTTTAAATTGTATTTTAGACTTAACCCCAACCAAATTATTTGAGGAAGTGTTCCCTCTGGTTACTGGCCCTATTTTAGATATGATTAATCTATCCTTAATAAATGGATACATACCAAAGGAATATAAGGTTGCTGTAATTAAACCTTTACTTAAGAAACCCTCCCTCAATCAAGATGTCTTAGGTAATTACAGACATATATCTAACATGCCTTTGTTATCCAAAATTCTTGAGAAAATAGCTGCTAATCAAGTATGTGAGCATCTAAACAGTAACAACCTTTCAGTCAGGTTTTAGAGCTCATCATAGCACTGAAAGACCACTGGTGAAAGTTACTAATGATATTGCAATGGCCTCAGATAATAGAGGCCATTACAATCTACCTGGCGGAGGCGTTCCACACGGTCACCAAGTAGACTGGATCTTTCTGGGAGAGCAACAGAATCCGAGCTGCTGTGTTGAGGAGCTTTTTGTGTGTCCCTCCTCTGTTCCACCTTTATAAGTGTAAGGAACTCAACGCTTATTACAATAATCATGACATGCTATCTATTAAATCTAGATTTAAATCTAGATTTAATAGATAGCGGGTGAGGTTTTCCATGTTGAGTCAAATTAATCTGCAGGCTCCACTCCTGTTGGTTCATAAAAAGTTGTTCAAGAAGTGAAAGAATTATATTTGTGATATTAGGTTGATGGACTGATCAATGCAGATTTTCATATAAGGTCAGGGTCATCCCCTAGCGGGCCCAAGTATATGGCTTGGGGGCCCAACTTTGGTACCCCTGCTCTAGACTATTCTTACTTTATAGCAGCCAGGGCAAAAATTGCTATTTGATTCGAAAATGTTGCTGACCCCTAATCTATCAGATATAATAGATTATCAGATATCAGATATAAAATTAAGACCTATTCAATGTTTTCAGTGATGAACATTCAAAAGGATGATACATAGATTTCACTATGATTTCAACAACTAGTAGGTGCTCAGTTAAAATGACAAATCACAATGCAAGCAGATAACACACATTTTTATCCACATTTTGCAAAGAGTACCTTTCACATGGTGGAAGAAATTCTAGAACAGAAGTAGTGGTGGGTATAGATGAACGTTTTTTAATCTAGGTTAATATCACTGTAATCTTGGAATTAGTCTAAATTAAAATGGTTAATGTAAACTCTGCTGAAGGTATTTAGAATACTTGTGCTACCCAAAAAATAACTAAAGGTAAGTCTATGAGAATGGGTTTCTCAAGCCAGGTGGCGCATTAGACCAGGGCATTGTTTCCCTATACATCATACATTACATTCATTGTATTACATACATTATATTTACAGTCTATGTTTTATATAGGCATTACCATGGCACTCCGCCACGGCAGAAATTCAAACATCCACCTACAAAATGTAAACCTGCCAACCTGTAGTCTATGTAGTTTGCATAGCAAATATATAATTTAACATGTACGTATGCTGGTACGACTCGCCCTTCTACGAAAGAAAAATCTGTGTAGACATGTGAACTCTGTGCTAAATGTCTGACAACATGATGCAGCAGCCTAGTGAAGCAGTTTCAGCCAAACATTGTAGAAAAGTGGAGAATAATGAGTCTACCAAACATAGCTTCAGCACCCCTCCTTCTCCACATTTCCTCCTGCCGTATCTACTTCCCTCCTTCCTCCGTTCTTCACTCGCAGCACCTGGCGCATAAAGGTAAACTGTGTTTCTGTGTCACGGACTTGCTGCTTCTTAAAAATACATTTTCACTTCAGCATACCCGGCGGCTTTGCCGCATCCACGTCAGTGTGTCAGGTTTGATGTGGCAGTTTCACATTTGGCACACACTCAGGTCCGAAGACTCATTCTCGCCCCCTACAGTGCTAACCTGACTTTCACCTTGATATTTTAGGTTAGGTGTACATTCATGCTAAAATATCAAGGTGAAAGTCATTAAACCTTGCATAATATAGACCCAGCTAGCGTGTTAACGCCAATAACGGCCCACCCCTAAAAAAAAGGCAAATACAACTTAAGTATACACATAGCATGTGGTTGCAGAGCATACAGTTAGCTAGTGAGTGCAGAGCATGAGTTAACATTGATGGTTTTTAGTTTTCCTGTTATCATGGAGGAACCATTGAGTAAGCTTTTCTTCTTTGTTCACAATCAATCAATCAATCAATCACAATTTATTTATAAAGCGCTTTTCCAACTACAAAAGCTTCTCAAAGTGCTTTACAGGTTAAAATGACCCCACAAACCCCACCCTTCCCAAATCCAACCCCCCCCCCGCCCCAAAGAAATCATCTTCACAGCTATGAAAATAATACTCAGGTAATGCTCGGCTAAAAAGGTAAGCCTTGAGCCTGCTCTTAGAAACATGAACGTTCTCTGCGGCCCTGAGTTCCTCTGGCAGCCTGTTCCAGAGGTGAGGGTCATAATAATTGAAGGGCGCCTGACCATGAGTTTGTGTCCTGACTTTGGGGATGATAAGGAGATGGCTGCCAGAGCAGCGCAGAGACCGTGAGGGTTCATATGGTAAAAGCATTTCAGAAAGATAAGAAAGCCCAAGACCATTAGGACACTTAAAAACCATTAGAAGAACCATAAAATCGATCCTAAAACATACAGGTAGCCAATGCAGTGATTTTAAGACTGGTGTAATGTGCTCCCGGCTCCTGGTCTTCATCAGGACACATGCTGCTGAATTTTGTAAAAGCTGTAAACTTGAGGTAGTCTTTTTCGGCGAAAGCAGGGCATTACAATAATCAATTTTACGTGTGATAAAACCATGCATTAGCATCTCCGTATTGGCCCGAGAGAGAATGGGGAAGAATCTGGCGATGTTCCTATTCTACCTATTCTAGTATTATTTTTAATGTGTGGAATAAAAGACAGATGAGAGTCAAAATCACACCGAAATTCTTCACTTGTAAAGAAGGAATAAAAGACAATGATTGTAGGTCTGGTAAAAGTTTCTCCCTCTGAGCCTCAGGACCGATAACTAAAACCTTAGTTTTGTCCTGGTTGAGCAGGAGAAGTTTTCTGCCATCCAGGATTTGATGTCTAAATGCACTTAAAAAGAGCATCCATTGGCCATGTGTCATCAGGACATATGAAGTTAAGAAGTGCATCCATTGGCCATGGATCATCAGGACATATGGAGATGTACAACTGTGTATCATCAGCATAACTGTGAAAGTTAACCCCATGTCTTCTGATGACACGGCCAAGAGGGAGCATATACAGGTTAAAAAGCAATGGGCCTAAAACTGAACCCTGGGGCACACCACATGTGATGTTATGGACCTTAGAGAAACAGATATCTAAACTTAACATAAAAGTCCTGTCTGTGAGATATGATGAGAGTCATGAACAGCACCAGACAGGCCGATCTCTTTTAAACGGGTTAAAAAAATAGTGTGGTCTACTGTTTCAAAGGCGGCGCTTAGATCCAGTAGAACCAACACTGTTAACTTCTTAGTATCATAGATTAGTCTAAAATCATTTAAACCACAATGAGGTTACCACTTCTAGGGAGAGTAATTTGTGATTAAAGTCACACACAAAAAACACACCATCATCCATTCTCGAAATCCACAGTAGCAGCTGTGGAAGGCATCTTTCCCTCCCATTGATCTCTGGTAGCCTGTCGTAAATGTCCTCTATTTGCTCTAACTACTTCCAAGTTATTGGATTTAACCAATCAGCTGTTGTGGTTCTTTATGGTGCAGGAATCAGATTCCACCTTTCTCAGTTTCTCTTGGCCTTGTTTTGGTGTTCTGGTGTGATAATAAATCCATCAGCTCCGACACCAAACCTTCTCAGAGCGAGTAGCTCCATCTAGCTCCCACTGAATCTCTTCTTCAGTCAGCAAACTCAGAAATGCTGCACCTATGCATTGGAAGACGGCACTGAATTTGGTGTTGTCACTGTTCTTCAGCAAAAACTACACACATCCAGTTGCTGTAGTTACTTTTAAAAAGGATAGTACAATTGTTGGTAAAAGATTCTGTCATGTAACCCAACCAGAGACCCCACCCTTTTTTAAATCAGTGACTGAAAGCCTTCTGACTTAGCTTTTAATACCGGCTTGGCCTTGATGGAACCGCAAAGAAGTTAGGGTTAAAAATGGGATTGACCTGGCCTGACTCAGCCCTGGAACCAGGGTCTGAGTAGGTACTAGTGGAAATTGGCCATATCATATTAATATGTTTGACTGGTTCAGTCAAAGCTAGAACTAAATCCAGTTGAAAAAGACTCTGCAAGACCTATTAAAATGAACTTCACAGAAAGTCAAAGGCATAAATACCTCTAGATGGATATATGTTGCGTATTAAGCCTAACAGAAACAATAAAGAGTGTAGTACAATGTGAGATTGTATTACCTGCATAACCCTAAGGCAAGATCTGACCTCTGGAATATTAATTTACAAATATAGGCACGCTAAATAAAGATTTCTTTGTCACTCTGCCATGCTGTCCTCTGGGTACTGAGAGCTCATTAAAGATGATTCTTGCCAGTAATTCTCAGTGGTTCTCAGTAATGAGTTTTCGTAACAGATTTGCAGAAGGCAAGGGCAGCTTTAGTTTCCTAAAGCTCATCTTGACATCGTTGATGAGGAAATTTTCTCCATCACATGAACAATATGGAACTAAAGTCAGTGGAATGCATTAATGACTGTAAATCATAGTTCTTTTTAATATAGAGCCCTGATGCACTGTTTGTAATCATGTAGGTCATAGCTGGAGGCCAGACTGCTGCACGCTGAGTGCCTCATAACAACACTCCCTGGGGTGCTCGAGCTCCATAAGAAGCAATCAGGCCCTCTCTGGTTCAAACCTATCTTCCCATAAAGCACTGCTTCAGCTCAAAGGCCATCCATTATGCATCAAAACCTGCACTACAAATCTCCTTAAACAGAACAGTGTCAGGTGTGATAAAGAACAATCGACCAAGGGGAGGGAATCAACACAAAAAAAACACGAAAAAAAATTCCCTGGATAAAAAATAATCCCGTGCTGCTCTCTGATGTCCTTTGTTTTTCTTTGTTTGCCTTGTTATTCAGGCTGTATGTTCATGTCTCTCATGGGATGCTTGGCGAGGTGCGAGTCATTCGTCATCCTAATTGGCTGTGTTTAGAGAGCAACTGTTGTGTTTGATAGAGAAGCTCCTCCACTCCTTCTGGTCAAAACAGAGCTGCACTCCTCCTATCAAAGATGGATCACTATGTAAATGGGTGTTGCCACAGATGTGTTTATCCCAGCCATATCTTTTCCCAAGAAAGATTTTCACTGCAGTGGACTAAGTTGTTGTAATCCAGTAACAGCTATCTCTAAAGACAGAGAACAAAGTCAGCCTCAGCTGAGCAGAAAGTAGCAAACACTGCCTTGAGTCTTAATGGGATTATTTCTACTAAGGATTTTTGTAGTTCTTAAGAATTCAAGGAAATCTCAGAGTGAGCAACTCACAAATTATATGGTTAGATATCCAGAAAATTCAGGGTTATACTTTATAAAATAGTGAAGTGTGAAACTTGAGTTAAGAGTTTAATCCACTGCAGCAGAGTTTATTATTTGAAAGTGAAAAAAACTACGAGTTTAACACTAATGGTGTATTCAGACCGCACACTTTGTCTGCGTCAAGCAACACTCCCAACGCTTGTAGTTTGACGTAAATACATTTTTAAGCTGAAGCTTGCAAAGCACGTGGGTGGGCCTTTCTCTGCTGGATGTTTAAAACACTAGTGGATCGTGATTGGCTAGACATCGGCGACGTCACTACAGTGAGACGCTCTGATTGGTTGCCGCACTGCGTCAAGTGCATCAAGTCCGTCAAAAGTTCAGCTAGCTGAACTTCTGCGTTGCTTGCGTTTGCTATGTTGCCGCTTGAAACGCCAGTAGCAATTGAAAAGTTGACGGTGCCAACGCACACAACACACTGCAGAGAATCTGATGGACCTCTGACTGAGTTGACCATAGACTTTACATGTAATCTTCCCGCAACTGATGCTGCTGTTTGGGGCGGTGTGAACGCAGCATAACACACAACATATTAGGTTACAAACCTTTCTTCAGATCTAATGTTTCATGCTTATGTGTTCACATCCCCTAAACTCTATAATTTTCTCATGATAAACATTGATCTTCTTTGACTCATTAGAATGTATGAACGATTAATTCAAAAATACTTTTCTTGTAAAGTGCCTAGAGACAACATCTGTTATGAATTAGTGCTAGGTAAATATATTTAATTAATCGGAATTTGTATGGGCTGCACAGTGGCAAAGTTGGTACTGTTGCTTTGCAGTAAGAAGATTCGGGTTCAAGTTCTGGCCTTGGGTCTTTCTGCATGGAGTTTCCATGTTCTTCCTGTGCATGTGTGGATTCCCTCAGGGTACTCTGGCTTCTTCCCACAGTCCAAAAACATGACTGCATGACTGCGTGTGTGCGTACATGGATGTTTGTTGTGTGTGTTGGGTCTGACCCATGAAATACCTCAGCAGGAAAAGAGCTCTCTGGTCACTGCCGTATGAAGCGTTGAGTTCCTTCTGGACTCTGTAAAGAGAGACTGTATCCCAAAGCCTTAACACGGTACTGAACACACGTGTCGCAACCTTTCTGCATGCCGGAAAACATTTCCTGAGCTTAGGTTGGCCACTGAAGCGCTGTTTCTCTTTTTCTTGTTAGCTGAAGGCTAGTTCATTGATAAGCGCAACATGGTCTCTTTGTTTAAAGAGATAACAAGGTACTTACCCGATAATAACCCAAACCCCCCCCCCCCCCCCCCCCCCCCGATCTGCGTTCAGTCCGCCACGCGCGTGCGTCGACTCTACACGTACGTGTTTGATTTGACGTACATATGAAACTCCCTGTGACGTGGCTTCTATGACGTCCCCTTTGTCCGCCTTCTTTGTTTGATCTCGTGGTTAGTAGATTAACCTGGTTTAGTAATACTCTGTCCATATAACTTTTACCGGTATGTTAAGCACTGTGAGGAATTCAGCTCTTTCGTTTGCCCTCTTTGCAAAAATTACTTTGTTTGAGGTAATAACATACAGTACCGACCAAACGATTGGACATACCTTCTCATTAAGTGTGTTTTCTGTATTTTCATGATGATTTACACTGTAGATTCTCACTAAAGGCATCAAAACTATAAAATAACATGTATAGAATTATGTAGTACTTTTACAAAAAGTGTGAAATAACCTGGCCTCCAAAGTCACCGGACCTGAACCCAATCGAGATTATTTGGGGGGACCTGAACCGCAGAGTGAAGGCAAAAGGGCCAAAAAGTACTAAGCATCTCTAGGAACTCCTTCAAGAATGTTGGAAAACCATTTCGGGTGACTACCTCTTGAAGCTCAAGAGAATGCAAAGCAGTAAGTAGAGCAAAGGGTGGCTATTTTGAGGAATCTAAAATATAACACATGTATTCAGTTATTTCACCCTTTTTGTTTAAGTACATACAGTAATTCCATACATCATGTGTTCATTCATAGTTTTGATGCCCTTTATAGTCATGAGAATAAAAAAAACGCATTGAATATGAAGGTGTGTCCAAACTTTTGGACTGTATGTATGCCCACTGCACTGTTTACTTTGTATGATACAACTCCCCCAGACATTCTTCAGGTGTGTATCTGAAAAGACAACTACGGTTATTATTGTTATTATGCCCGGACAATTATGGCATTGTCAATGAATATTCCATAACATCTATCTGAAAACACCTTATGTTGCCCCTTTGATGGACTAGCGACATGTCCAGGGTATACACTGTATCTTGCCTGATGACTGTTGGAGATAGGCACCACCCCCCCTAAATGCTGCATGCTTTGTCCAGATGACGGCAGGTTGGTTGAACAAACTTGATAATGCCATCTTTACTGCCAACTCCACAACAATAGGCTAACTGCAACGGGTCCTGATATGTTCTAGTTTGCTTACTAAGGTGATCCAAGCGATTTATGAGCCCTCCACCTGTGGGAGTTTCTGACAAAGCAAAGCAGGCTGAATTGTGTTAAATGCATTGGGGAAATCAAAGGCCACGATGCTCACAGTGCTGACAGCATCTTCAGATGATAGTGGGTTGTTTGAAGCCGGTGGATGATGACATCTTCAATTACAAATCCACAATGATAACAAAACTGTAGTATGTGCTACAGAATCCCACAAACTTGCTCAGCATAGGCCTTCAGAATTCTGGGGCTTACACCATCTAAGCCTGCAGCCTTGTTCCAGTTGAGTTGCTCCAGGTGTCTCTTCCCCTGACTTTTAGAGACATACAAGTGGAAGGGGGAGACAAAGGGGGTGGCAGCATCACCTGACTTGGTTGAAAAAAATCTGTTGAAGCAGAAGAGTCCATGACTCAAGTAGAATATAAAGCATCCAAGGTGTAAATGGACAGGTGCAGTTTAGCAGAGAGTGGTATGAGACTGTTTGTCTGGGTACAGGAGTGGAGGATTCTGAACTTGTTCCTGAACTGTATCTATTGAAGAATGTGTTCAGTTCATTGACAGACTTTCATCTCCACTCCTGGGCTTAAAGCCTGTGATCATTTTCATTCCTGACCAGACATCTGTGGTTGTTCCTCTGTAGATGCTCTCCAAGATCTGGACTTTAATTTTCTTGTGTGTACTCCTGAGTAAATTCCTGTCTCCCTCTCTGAAGGCTCTTTTTATCTTGTTCAGCAGCTCTTTCGGGACACTGGTGATCCAGGGTTCGTTACTAGGGAAGCATCTAACTGTTCTGGTGGGGATTATGTCCACTCATACGTCTATGTAGTCAGTCACACAGTCATGCCATTGGTGTCCTCTCCATATGCCTGGCAAAGAGTAATCCAGTTTGTGGTCTCAAAACAACCCTGCAGGGCTTCTTCAGCTTAATGTGACCATTTTCTAACAGTTCCCTCTGTCACAGGTTGCCTGTGAACAAGTGGTTTATATTCTGAGCAGAGAAAGACAAGATTGTGATCTGATTGTCCCAGAAGACATCTTGGTTTGGACATGTACGAATCCTTAATGTTTGCATAAAACAAATCTTCTTTTCTCTTGTGGAGCAGCTGACAAACTTTTGAAATGTTTTCTTTTGAATCTTTTGAAGTGTATACGAGTGCGAGGCATGATTAAAATCACCAGATACTGCAACAAAAACATTGGGTCTGTAGCTTAGTTACAATAGAACTGATGACATCACATGCATTATCCGGAACAATCAATGAAGATTTTAACACTGCACTTGTGATACTCGAGCTGAGTCAATCGGTGTGTCCGAATTCAGGGGCTGGATCCTTCGAAGGACCCGGTCTGCTCGGTCTACGTGGGCTGGGTCCTTTGTCGACCGGGTAGACCGGATGTTAACAGCTGTGAATTTGGACGGTCTAGCCTTCAGCTGAATTCCCGCCCCCACTTCGTCGAACGTCCTGTCGCCTAGCAACCGCGATATCGCTAAACCAGCTGGTAAAGCAAGAACTATTCCCCGGTATTTTATTCACCTTTTTTACTCTAGAGGAGCAACAAGTTTTACTTTGTGCGCCATGTTTAATATCTCTGGCTGAGAGGTCATCATATCAAGATGAAGTCATTTTATTTAATCCAGGTTACTACTTAAGATAGCTACTTTCATGAGCATTTCTGCAATTGAATGACTAGTTATCAAATGTACAAATTTGTAATATTACATTTTTTATATTCAGTTTAACTTTAAAAATTCTTTGTGAGCTGTAAAATTATACATATATAGCCTTTTGGATCAAAACAGCATTTTGTAATTTGTTGCAGACCAACCTGTATGATGTTCCCCTCGTCAACCAAACAATATGAAAATATATCTGTATTCAGCTAATACAGCAACACTGCCTGTTTGTTCTAATTAAGCTTAAAGAGGTCATTTTTACACCTATAAATAACTTCACAATACCTTATCCTAATGCTAATATATGTTATGTTAAATTTTTCAGTGTAAGCTTCTTTAAAAACAGTAATACAACTTTTAATTAAATGACTTCATGATATTTAACATTTTTAGAAATTCATTTATTCACAACCATCGAACACCTAAATAAAAAATGTGACAAACATGAATAAATAAAAAAAACAGTCCGTCCATCCAGTGCCTGCTCTCCTCTCCAGTCATCCCTTTGCTGCTTCATGTCCGAAACAACAAATCAATAAAGATAGTTTACGAAAAAGAGCAACACAACAGCCTTTATGAAATGTATATTTATTAAAGTGATCATAAATTATGTTATATGAGCTGTTACAAATGTACATACAGTAGGTTTATTTTTCGATCTCAATTTTTTTTTTCGGCAAGGGATTAATTTCTCCTGCAGAAACATCTCCTGAATTTTCCTCACTAAATAAAAAATAGATAGGAGAGGAACGTGACAACTTTATTGATTTAAGAATGCAGAACTGTAGTTTTCACAGCAGATCACAGGTTCTGTGTTGTATGAGGCTTAATGCTGGGATGAGGTATGCTGCTAGGATTCTGATGAATATTAAAAGAAGAGATCACATTTCCCCTGTTTTAGCTTCTCTTCACTGGCTCCCAGTAAAATCTAGAATAGAATTCAAGATCCTCCTTCTGACATATAAAGCCCTTAATAATCTAGCTCCATCATACATAAGAGACCTGATTGTTCCATATGTTCCTAACAGAGACCTTCGCTCTCAGACTGCAGGTTTACTGGTAGTTCCTAGGATTTCTAAAAGTAGAATAGGTGGCAGATCTTTCAGCTATCAGGCTCCCCTCCTATGGAACCGGCTCCCAGGGTTGGTTCGTGAAGCAGACAATTTGTCTATCTTTAAAACTAGGCTAAAAACTTTCCTCTTTGACAAAGCTTACAGTTAGAGATATGTTTATAGGTAGTTAGAGTCAGGTCAGACAGGTAGATAGGAAGAGACAGGTTAATGTTAGTAGTCAGGCAGAGTGTCAAAAGTTAGGAAGAGATAGGAAGAGGTAGAGTAGCTAGGTAGAGATAGATTAATGTAAGCCAGGTAAAGATCCGGAGCCGGTCGCGGCTTACCGCCGCGGAAGAAATGTGCCCCACAGGGGCCAGCCAGCGCCGGAGAGAGGTCCCTCAAGGGGATCCTCCCGCACAGTGCGGCCGCCCATTACCTGCCGGGTTGAATCCCCCGGGCAGACTGTGCGGACCCCACCCGTTTATCTCTTAAACGTTTCTCGCCCTCTTCAACTCTGTCCTCTCAGTTCTGTCTATTTTTCCTTAAGATAGTTGTCGACTATCGGTCTCGTGCCGGTATTTAGCCTTAGATGGAGTTTACCACCCACTTTGGGCTGCATTCTCAAACAACCCGACTCCGAGAAGACCCCGGCATGACGGGGGCCGTTACCGGCCCTACACCGTCCACGGGTCAGGAGGACTCAGACAGAGTGTTGGTAGCCAGGTCTCCTAGTAGCTAGGAGACAGGTTAATGTTAGTAGCTATGCTGCTTTAGGCTAGGCTGTTGGAGGACATTATTAGGGTCTGTTCCTACTTTCTCTCCTACTTCTCCCCAACTGCATGATGTGCTGTCAATTCAAGCACTAACCTGTTTTCTATTATAGTAGGTGCTCCGGATTAGCCCTGCTTGACGACCCTGACTAAGATGGCATTGCAGTGACGGAAAATTCTCCACGTCCTGCAACAAACTTGTGCATCGGTTCTGTTGCTCTTTCTGTGTCTCTGTTGTGTATTCTCCAAGCCACAGACGGTCGCGGCAGATAACCGCTTGTGCTGAGCCTGGTTCTGCCGGAGGTTTCTTCCTGTTAAAAGGGAGTTTTTCCTTCCCACTGTCGCTGCATGCTTGCTCAGTATGAGGGATTGCTGAGAATTCCACGACGCAATCTTCTGTGGTTCTGTAATTTCTACACTAAACATTGTATTGTAATAACTCTTTTTGTAAAGTGCCTTGAGATGACATCTGTTGTGAAATGGCGCTATATAAATAAACTGAATTGAATTGAATTGAATTAATAAGAGTCCTCTAGCATAAGCTGTGTAACTGGATTCAATCTTCAACCTCCAAGCCACCGTGCCCCGATTTTCACTCGGTAAAGAGGTAATAATTTATACAAAGAGGAGTCGACTTTTTACTTAATTTCCCAAAGCGGAAATTGGCCGCGTAATGATGAAGAAACCATTACACTACCATACAAGCTAGTTTACGAGCGATGCTTTACAAAAAAATATTAAAATACATGTCTAAGCCAACAATAAACGGCAAACAACACAACCGATTTAAGTTTTGAATTTTTGAACCGCCAGATTTTAATATACTTACATCTAAAACTGTGCTCCTCTCTCGCTTTGCCTTGTTGGAAGTAAATTTTCCCGTTCAGCCCGCAATAAATCTTGGTATATGTAGACCAGCAAAGGATACACCGCAAAGGTCCTTCAAATCGGGGAGAAGTCGGCCAGATTCGTCGGCCACATTTGAAGCAGTCTTCGAATTTGGACAGACCTAGTTGCGCCGCTGTGACGTAACCGGAAGACAAATCCAGCTTTCGAAGGATCCAGCCGCTGGATTCGGACACAGCCATTGTCAGGGCTTGGAGTTCATCCATCTTGTTAGCTAGAGATCTCACATTGCGCATTGTGATCGCAGGAAGAGATGGTTTGAACTTTCTCCTTCTCTCTCGACTTTTTGTTCCTGCTCTACATCCATGCCTCGTCCATCTCAACTCATCAGGGATTTTTGGCTTCAATTCGGGTATTATTTCAGCTTTTGCTATCAGCTGCTCCTGGCTGTGAACCACCTTGTTGTCATGGTTACCCATCGTAATAAGTTATCAAAAAAGTGAAAAATTAACAGCAAAAATCCTTCTAACTTCACAGCACCAAACCTAGAAAGTATACAGGTCCAAAAATTGCAGTTTTTCCTCAAGGAAACAGGGGAACTGATGTCTGCAAATACAATACGTAGCTAACATAGCCACTCCAACATGCAGCCATCCATAGCAGCGCAGTTCTATGGATAGGTTACTTTTTATTTAAAACTGTTGGAGTTCTGGTAATTTGTGCATATGGTTTTCATTCATTTAATTATACCAGTTCATTCTTAAAGGGTTGTGGGGTTGTTGGTGCGGGGCCTATCTCCTGTGTTCACTTTCAATTCAATTCACTTTTATTTATATAGCGCCAATTCACAACAAATGTCATCTCAAGGCACTTTACAACAAAAGTTATTTCAATACAATTACACAAACATTCCTATCAATTAAAAGTTTTCTATGTAAGGAATCCCAGTATATTGCAGTGTTCATTGTAAGAGAGGCAGGGTAAAGTCTGGACAGGTCACCAGTCCATCACAGGGCACCATAGACAACCATGCACAGAAACACATGACAGGAATTATAGATGGACCAGTAAGACGAACAGTTATTTTTAGACAGTTTGAGGAAGACAGATTACCTGAAGAGAACTCCCACATGTACAGAGAGAACATGTAAACTCCATGCAGAAAGCCCCACGGCTGGGAGTTGAACCCAGCATCTTCCTGATGCAAGGCAACAGTGCTACCAACTACCTAAGGAATACTGCTGACATTTAGCTCCTGTTCTAATTCTAGCATATTTACATGGAGAAATATTGTTTATAATCTGTTCTGTCACACATAAATAAAGAATTTAAAAAATGGGTAGAGAGCAGGGGTGCCCAAGTCCAGGCTTTGAGAGCTACCATACTGCAACTCATAGATGCCTCCAGGCTCCAAAACACTGGAAACAACAGCCCTACAGAGGCATGGAAATGTCCCATTTTTTTTGGATTCTATTTAACAATGAGGTTACCTCTGAGGGCAATCGGTTGCACTGTATTTTATTCAGTATTTGTATTTGCAATGCATTTTTTTTTTTCTTGCGAAAAGTTATTTTACCCATATTTGTTTTCCTTCCACATTAGTTATGTGGTAATTATTGGATATCTGTCCGGCAAAAACTAGTGAACCACAAGGAATTTAGGGGTTGATACATGACAAAGTGTAACTAAAAGAATATCAACTAGAGTATTTTCATCCAAAGCTGAAAAACATACATCATTATCAGTACAAATGTGAAGCTTTTAAATCTTCTAATGGTAAAGAAGATGAATTACATCCTTGAAGTGTTCTCTAGAAACTTTCTGGAGCTGATAGGACTTATCAGTGAAGGACAAAGCCAGCCGTGGGTGATGTATTGGACACCAGAGATCTGTGTCAAATCCATCTCTGTCAATCAGCTACTTTACATGGTAACAGTATTGCTTGTAATGGCCCATTTTTCACTCCATCTAATCTCATCACATCTTCCATTTCCTCCCATCCTTTCCTGTCAAATGGACATTTAATAGGAGTGACTGACCATCATTCAAATTAATGAGAATTATCCAAGGAATCACATCCCTTTTACAACTTCACTGAATCTCATTTCGCCAGAAACATTATAAATTCACCTAGGTTTTTAAAAAGCTTAACAAGAGGTTTCCTTGTAGGTTTGTGGGGGGCAAAGGAGGATGGTGACGTGATACATGCTGCTGCACATTTAACAATTTAGTATAAACAATCTGATTACCACTCACAGCCAGGCTGATGAAGATTTTCACTTACCCCAGGATGCAGAGTTCTTTAAACTGAAAGTGAAACTTGTGGCGATTCTTATTTTTTACACAGAGTTGTAAATTAGCTTCTTACCCTTTTGCACAAAAACAGCAGAAAAATGCTCAGATGGAGGCAACACTGAAGCCAAAACCGTCAGCAAAAAAAAACTGTAAAAAGTACTTTTCTACGCTGTCTAAAAAATAAGAATCTGCTAATAATTATTTAGATAACAGGGAGCACTCATAGAATGTTGAAATCACTTGAAAAAGAAAGAAAACATTGAAATCTAAAAGTTGCTGTAATAGTACTGTATTGATCCTGATGCAGTTGAACACTGTGAATTCCAAACAATTTATCTTAATATCTTCTCTGCATATGCACACATAGTACTTTAACCCCAACGCACATACTTTAAAGATGGGATACGAGGTAATGTTCTCCAAAGTCCATCTTAATTTCCTAACTTTTACACTAACATTACACGTGTTGTTTACTACACTTGTATTCAAGGCAACAATGGAAGTGGTGTTTCCTAGGTTTAAAAGATTTGCTGTCCTAAAATGATCAGAGCAGATGAAAAAAGTAGGCCAATTCTCGATAATAAAAGAATACATTTTAAGGTTTATATTCTCTGTGAAAATTCAAACATTCTTCAGAGCTGACAGTTTGGATGCCAAGCAGTTAAGTTTTCATCTGCCTCAGGCTGCCTCTGATTCTGTCATTATTTGCTAGGTGTGTGGTAGATCGAACAGCAAACAAGACATGGGAAGTTGTATGAAGAAAATTTAATGATGGCCCAAATACTTACTTGAAACTCACAGGTAAAAAGACGGATAGGGAGGAACTGAGGATCATAAAGGGGAGAAGACATAAAAAAGGGTGCATGGAAGGTAGCTCAAACACCCAAGATTATGACTGATTCTGGGCGTTATCAAGACAACACTCTTACGTATAAAAAAATTGCCACACTGACAGCCGCACATTATCTTTTCCTAAACCACTTAAACTTCCCATTTTTGTGGGTAATGATTAAAAATAGTCACTCGAAAGACCTTACAGCATGTTTGATCTTACTAAAGAGAAGCCTGTTCAGTAAAAGCTTCAGAACGTTCTTATACTGCCTTTTCACCAGTTACAATTATTTAAAAAAAATTGATGACTGTATGTACTGCTTATCTTTGCAGTGTTGTTAACTAATTTCTTGTCCCTTTAATCCAATTCTTTATCAGTGTTACTTTTTACTTCATTGTCTCTTGTAGAGCTGCACAGAAGCAGAAGTTGGACTCCCCAAAGGGAGCATCTGGAAACCCACATCAGTTCAATGAAGTCGGGGTGGCAGGTGTGTATGAAAATGCACATATAAAACAGGAGAGGTTTAAGCCGCCCTGTCCCTGTCGATCCTGCCTTTGCTGGCTGCCCTCCATCTGCTTAGCCCTCACTGCCGCTGCAGCCAGGAAGCTCTGCAGCCATATGCTGGTGTTTGGATTGGAAAGGTCTGCCTTTCATCTGTCTCTTTGATGAGCATCTCTGGTCCTGCAGCTGTGGGGGGAGAAGAAATGAGCCCACACTAATTCAGAAATAAAGTTCACATGCAAGAAGTCCAAACATCCACTGAACATAATACAAGCATTAATAAGTTTCCACTAGTGTTCATCAGTGTTCAAGTGGAGCTTCGTATCACTATGGCTGCCATAATCTGTATAATTGTAGTTAGAGGGTACAGTGCCCAAGTAGAAGAATTTATGTTTAATTAATTTATGTTTAAAAAATTAAGGTCTTCTTCACTAAAAATCATTAAAAACTGGGGGGGGGGGTTCAATACAGTCAGAAATTGTTAGTTGTATAGTGTTGTACAGAGCACAGTGACTTCATATCTACCAATCTTACAGTACAGGTTTTGGCTCAGTTTTTACGTATTGTGTTGAAACGCAATATGACAATTAAATTCACAGGACAATTTTTCAGATTTTAGTTAACAGATATTGTGTAACAGGTGTGTTGCAGTTAGCCAAGCAGAGAAAAGAAACTTGCATGTCATTAATTTTATTAAGCAAACCCGCAAATTGTGCTAATTCTCCCCGTCCCCTGCCCCGCTGAACTGTAATACTCTAAAAATGGTGAGGGGAAATTTTTGTTTTCTCACAAACAGACACAGACGGCATTCTTTCATAACAGAGAACACAGAAAAATGAATAAAAACAACACTGATTGAGAAATTTAACTATGTTACCTTTTTCTCAGATTATAACCTTAAACATCAAACTTCAAATTGGTAGGAAATATTACCTGGTTTAGAGGTTAAACATTATAGACGTTAATAGATGGATTGATTGTACCTGGTTTAAGTTTTTACAAATACATTTAAAAAAAGTGTGCTTGTGTATTCAATCTCCCTAAATTAATATTATATAGAACCACCTTTTTGGGGGGAATGTCTTCAACAGCTTCATGCAGTTTTCACAAGTGGAACCACAGGTGTAAATTCAACCTGTCAGAGAACTTGAGCTTTGTCAGTTCAAGCTAAGTCTAAATCCAAAGAAAAGGAAAACTTTATCATCCAGGGATTCTTTTTAACTGGTCAAAGAGTTCATTTAATTATGTTTTCTCATAAACTGAAGTTTCAAATACTCAAAAATGAACAGAATGTCCGTGTCCCAGTTAGGAAATTCTGAGATTTGTTATTGACCCCAATCACAAGTCCATTAGCCTGTCTAGCATTTCCTACCACAGTAAAAACTGTGCATTGGCTTTCTTATTGCTGTTTCTGTCATCAAATCTTTAGCTATAGTACTAAATATGTATATATAAATATACAAAATAATTTAAGTAACATGTAAGTACAGTGTTTGAAACTACAAAATGTTGAGGAACAACTGTCTCGCCATACCAGAGCACCTTGTTCCACATCTTTGCTTTTTCCATAGAAACAATCCAATTCATCTTGCAGCTTCTCAATAAAGACCAGATTTATGAGAGCATGACCGACTTTTTTCATATGAACAGATTCTCCCTCCTTAGCTGTGGATCTCTACTGCTCCTCCATGTCATCTACGCTGTTTCTCTGATAAATGGTCTCCTTTTTCAGTCTGTTAGTTCAGCTGGACAGACATTTGTGATAGGTTTGAGCTGTTGCATACTTTGACACTGGATTGAATGGTGCTCTCTTAGATGGCCAAATCTTTAACCCCAATTTACTATTTAGGTAGGTTCTGAGAGAATGGTTTTCTTTTAGAATGGTCAAATTTTGAAAACTATGTTTCATTTTCCTTCCACTTCGCAGTTAGGCACCACATTTTACAATCAAATAAAATCCCAATAAAATACATTGACATTTGTTGTGGTAACATGGCAAAACAATAATATGTACCATACCTGATTACAATATCAAGACTGGTATGATAATAGCCAATTAATGAGGATTTTAACTCCCATCTCTATTCTATAGGAGCCAACTGCATATCTGCAATTTCATAGTTTCAATCAAGTGCTGCTATCTCTTTTTACAGAAAACCACTATGCAGACAGTTGCTACATCTGTCCAGTCAAAATGTGCTTTTCTGTGTGTATCATTAGCCCTAGATAGAACATATGAACAAACTGAGTGTGGATGAAGGAAATCATAAAAAGTCAGAGTCATGACATCTGTGTCTAAATACCAATTACACGCTTGCCTGATTTATAACGATAAACAGGCCAGCGACACAAACCGTGAACCAGGTTTCACGGCGACAAGGTCGCTGAATTTAATTAGGGAAAGTCAGTCTCTCTGTCTCTGTCTCTCTCTCTCTCACACACACACACACAGACACACACAAACACACACAGGATAGGGTGTTTGCAGCTAAATCTGGTGCATAATCCTTGAAATTTTCAATTTAACTGAAGTCATATTGAGTTCCCCTGTGTGTTCATGCCAGCATGACTCCAAGTCTACTCGACCGCACACTGAGCCGTCACTCAAACCTCTCCTGAGATGAGTGTAATGCTCCAATCTGTACGGACTCCGATCTCAAGTCCCTCTCAGTCTTCGCTATTGGCAGCACACTTTAAATTCAATTTCAAATCAGACCCCAAAATAAAGTTGTAACTACAGTCATGTTTCAAAAATTGGAGCCTAGGAACCTTCTTCAGAAGCAAATCTATTCATTGAAATAATGTTTAATGTTATATTGGTAAAGCACTTCAGCAATGTACATGAATAAAGCACTGATACAGAACCTCACTGCACCCAAAATATCAAGAAGAGTCAACTGAAGGTACCTATTTGTACCCCTGTAGTGTGTACCTTTTTTCAGTGCTATCTTGACAGCTAATCATTGACTTGAAATGATTGACACATCATCCAACCACGATGCTAATAGTCACCCATTTGTTTAAATAAAAAAAGACACAATTTAAAAATGTCTAAACAATAAAACTATGAAGCCATTTACATAAGTCTAGCTTTGCTAATGGATGATCTTTTTAGTAAAAAAGATAATCACCAGAAATTGCACCCAATCGTCGAAATGGTACAAACATGTCCTTTAGGAACGTATATACCGTTCAGACAATGAAAAAGTACAGATAGCTACCCTGAGGTTCTCATGCTGCCCTAATCACCCACTCTCCTCATCTATTCCCGAATGAACATGCAAACCAAAACCACAAACAAACAACAAACCAACACACCCCCAAAAACACAAACATTGTGTCCACGAAACACTGAAGAGAGACATTTCTGACAAATTGACTGTGGCCTTTTCCTTTCGTGGACATAAGGCTGAATGCACTATTCATGTCGTAGAGAAATAACTTCGTCCACAAAAGTATTGTGTTTGTTACAGAAATTATACGGTACAAAAAACCCAACCCAAAAAACACCCCACAAAAACCAAACAAAACCAAACCACCACAAACAAAAAAACAACACAACAAAAAACAAACAACACAACAAAAAACAAAAACACGGAATGAAAGCATGCATCACTGAAAGAATTTCGTAAGTTATGAAGTTACTATCCCGTGGACGGAATGCCTTCTTTAACTGCAGAGTTGGAGAATAAATCCCTTTTCTACACGTAATAATTTCTGTAACAAAACACAATACTTTTGTGGACGAGAGTTTATTTCGTCTACAACAGTGAATAGTGCATTTAGCCTTTTTTTCCACGAAAGGAAAAGGCCACCAGTCAATTTGGTCCACGAAACGATGTGCTCTCTTCAGTGTTTTGTGGACACAATGCAAACCAATTTGTGGATTTCGTGGACAAACGGCGTTAGGATCTAACATGGTTTCGTAATGAATATATGCATTTCGTGACACAAAAGTCATTCTGTCCACGAAATATTGCATGTTACATTCGGCGCCCCATACTCATCATCATCTGTACCTGTGTCGTCCTTTCTGAACCTCCTCACCTCCTATTGTTTGCACCGGTGTTCCCTGAGTGTCTTCACCTGTTCCTCCTTGTCTCCCCTTATTTAAGATCCAGCGAGCACTTCAGTCCTTGCTGGATCATTGTTGTGCATTGTGTCTGTATTGTCTTGCGTTGTGTTGCTGCACATCAATAAAAGAGCACCTTACCCGGAACTCTGCTTCTACACCTGGGTCCTTCGTCCCTCCTTGCAGCAGCAAAAAGGTGACAGAGGTCCAGTATTTGTCCTTAGATGGTAAATGGACTGAACTTATAAAGTGCTTTTTTAGTCATACTGACCACTCAAAGCACTTTACATTAAAGCTGCATTCACCCATTCACACTCACATTCATACACTGATAGCCAACATGGCTCGGTAAGACGATGTACCATTTTTTGGGTTAAGTGCCTTGCCCAGGGGCACATCGATCGATTGCAAGCCAACTACTCTACAACTGAGCCACAGTCGTAGTCACAGTTTCCTTAATTTTTTTTTTTTACCTTGGGGTACGGTGAAGTACCTTTTCTGTACTCCTATTTCTGACAGTGATACTGCAGCACAGCCCTGTGCTCTATGAAGAGAGATGAAGTGGTGGTTGGCATGTAGGCGAGGTGGCGCAGATGGTCATACTGTTGCCAGGCTTAAAGGAGATCCTAACAATCCAAACCCTTGGGATTTTCTGTATGGAGACTGAGACCCTGTCCACACGTAGCCGGGTATCTCCCAAAACGGAGATATTTTTCTACGGTTTGGCCTGTTATCCACACGTAGCCGGAGGTTTTCGGCACCAAAAACGAAGCTTTTTAAAAACTCCGGCCAAAGTGGAGATTTGCGTTTTCTCCGTTTTCGGTATCTGCGTGTGGACGGTGAAAACGGAGTTTTAAGAGCCGTAACGCCACTTTCCGCGACAAAAAATGATCCAACACCTCATGTGCGACCTGTGTTTACTCTAGAAAACAGCATTTATTTCCTCAGAGCTGTGTTGGTATCATCCATTGTTAAAGCGCGTCTTGTTTGTTTGCTTTTATAAGCTGTATAACTGCTGCGCGCTGAAGAGAGGATATAAAGTTTCTCTTGGCGGATAGGACTGGGGAGAACTACTGCCCCCTACAGGTTTGCCACGTCTATGAATGTGCTGAAAAACGCATTTATCCGGTTACGTGTGGATGGAGATTTTTTTTTCAAGGAGCAGAGGAAAATCTTCGTTTAAAAAAAAAACCCGGCTACGTGTGGACATGGCCTGAGGCTTTATAATACTGAAGAGGTGGATCCGACTTATAAATGAACTGATTAGGTCATTGCTAAAGGCGTTTTATCTATCTCCTGTATTGCACTACGTTGTTACGTCACATAAAGTCCTCATGGAACTTCTTGAAGTTCCCCAAAATTCTAGAAAAGTTCAGGGATTGTGAATACATTTCCAAAGCACTGTATAACTACTGAATTCCTCCACTCAAAGCTAAATGATTCACAGTTTTCCTAGAGGGGGACGCAAGATATGGTACTACTGGGCCCATCAGCTCGACGCTGGGATGAAAAGCACCATCTGATTTCCTCTTGTAGCTAATTGGAGCTTCGCTGTGCTAATTAAATCAAGGAGCCACCTGGTGTGTAGGCATGTGCGCGTTTTTGTGTGTGTGTTTGAGGACACAAAGGAAAACTCTCAGCCCTTGTTTATGCAGACGTTCTGCTTTATCTCTTCTACCAGATTTTTTACATTGTCCTCATATGTACAGGTTTTTCCACTCCTTACTTAAAAGCTATTGTTGCTTGCTTAGAAAACTGCTTTATTTTCTTACGCTGCGCACAACCGAGACCCTGTGAAAATGTCACGCTCCCTTGTTAATGATTCCAACAGCAAAGAGGCAATTGTGCTATTTTCGTGTTTCCACCAAGGCCCCTCTACCTCCAACATAATTCTGACACAAGGGACTGGTGTTTTAACACCAGCGATAGAGGTATTACATTCCTCAGCTGCTGTGAAAAACTCGCCAGGCCGTGTTAATGCCCTCCCCTCCTGGGTTCCCGTCCCCGCTGTCTGGCTCTCCTATCTCTCTCAATCACCCTTATCTCTCTCTCCACAAACTCTCACCTCCTCTTTCATTTCCCAGACAGTCTATCATTTGGGCAACACGGCGGCATGATTGTGGCTTCCGCTGGCGGAGGAGGGACAAATGCCATCATCACTCCCAGAGCCATAATCAATAGTGTCAGTAATGGCGGTGGCGGGAGGAGAACAGCGGATTGCTGCAGGGTCCTCAGAGATGCTCCTGGAGAGCTTTGTCTCTTCTCTGACTCTCCCAACAGTGCTGTTAAATTATTCTGCTGGCGTTCCTGCCGTCAGCCTCACTTAACTTAAGGCTGCACAAAGGGAAAATGCATATAGTTATAAAAAGGTATGGAGCTCATATTTCCTGTTGAATGGCTTCCTAATGTGTTGCTATTGGCGAGGCTGTGCTTTTATATACAAACTGAAATTGTACTATGGTGTAATGTAATGGGCTTTAACAGAGCTGCTCTCCAAATCCCTTTATATCCCTCTGCTTAGTAATAAAGTGAAGTTTCACTTTTCCATTTATTGTTTACCTCAACAGCTTGTGATATTTTTCTTTAGTTTAATTCAATGCAGATACCAATTTCTTAAAGTTTAAATATAATTTTCACTGACAGCAATAAAGTTCAGCTGTCCTAAAAGGATTTTCATGACATTTGCCTATTATCTTACATTTTGCATTGTTGTGAGACAGGGAGTATAATAATATCTGATTTACACAACCATCAACAGTTTTGATCAATATGTTTGATATTAATACAATTAGTGAGGGAGTTTTAGTTTAAATTTGTTACAATATTTTGGAGCACCACTTTCCGTTTCTGAAGGAAAAAAGAACTAGACACTTAGTCTCTCCTAAAAGAATGAGTTTAACGTAGATAGAATTATATAATTGCACAAACACACTCCGGTAATTGTCGGTTTTTATAAACTCTATCTGGGATTTCATTGCTGTGCTTGTATGCTTATAAATACTGAAAAATTCAGGCGGTTCATTTGAAGAAAATGAGTCCCAACAGTGTTTTCAGAGAAGTTAGAAAGGACAAATCTATCAGTCATGAGAAATCTTTTAAAAAATCCCAGCAGTATATTTTTCCCACGACACAGGGAAGACATCGATTACTGGAGAAAATAGCTCACGCTGCTAATATAAAATGTTTCTCCATAAATTATTTTAAAAATATACAGAAAGTGTTCAGAATGCCGCATAGATTCTGTGGCAATGAAGGAGCTACAGGAATTTCTGTAAAGTACTGGTTGCATTCTACATGTAGCCTCACCCACAGTCAAATAAGGTGGTGGCAGAGTAATGCTCTGGGGTTACTTTTCTTCAGTTGGAACAACAGTGAGTGTTAGATTTTTATGTGGTACTCCATAGATCTTAATTGGCCCTCTGGTTGGTATTGTGGATTGATCTTGCATTTCCACCTTCATGAGGGAAAAACTGAAGATTTTGTCAAAAATAACAAGCATTTGTAGTTTGATTCTGACAATAAACTCCCTGCATTTGTAAACTATAGTAAGTGGGATTCAAAGTGCTTTATCCCAAACAGCCACCGCTGCCCTGGGGCCGACTGACAGAAGCTACCACGAAGCTTCTTAACACTGAGGTGACCAAAAAAGTGACAAATATCTTCTAAATGCACTTTATCCCTCTTTTAATATGCCTTGTATGTGAAAACATGGATTTAAATAAATAATCTTACAGCATTGTGTTTTTTTATACATTTGATACTGTAGCTTACTATAATGTGGTCTCCGGATAAATTAGGCTATTTTAAACACTCAGAGCTATGAGCTGAACAAGCTGACGCCTTTAGCTTGGTTTATGCCTTCTTATTCCAACACATCAGAATCAAATAGCTAAATCGCCTTACCTTTTCTGTGTGCTGTCAAGTTTGGCAAATACCTGGTAACAAGCTTTTCATTTGATGCAGCCATGTTGGAGCAGGAATGCGTCTTAAACCTACAAGACAGTGAATCTTGGGGACCAGGGTTGGAGACCACGGATATAAGCCAGAATTTTTTTGGGGAATTTTAATATCCTTTCACCGGACCTTCATGTTATGCTCCACTTCACCGGGACGCCCCAAACAGGACGAATACCAGTCTTGGGGTCTGTACTCAGAAACGGCCCAGTAGACTGGCTGGGTGGTAGCTGTAGTTAAGTCATACTGATTGGTTGTATCTCAGAGGGAAATGATGTAAGCAGACATCCACTAACAATTGGCTTTGTAAAACTGGAAGCGTTACTGGCGAAGTAGTTTATAACAGCATAGCAAACAAAAACACAGCAACCCTCTTCTTCTATTTGAACACTTTATTTCTGCTGCTGTTGGCATCTTTTTTACATACTGATCTGTGATTCTACTCACTTTCTAAATAGTCATGATATGCGGTCTTTTTAGCAAAGTCCTTAAAGGGACAATCTTGTGTGGGGATGGCTGAAAGGGATTAAGAACAGATTTTAGCCCTTTAGATGGAGATCCAGTAAAATTACACTGAAGTTAGTTGAAACATCACTAGAGGGTTAAACTTTGAGCCCAAGATGGTCAGATGATCATTAAATCTGGAGAGAAAAAAACAGTGGTCTTGACAAAAGAATTGACTTACTTCTTCACTCAGTAACACAAAAAAAAGGGAAGTGACATCAGCAACACCTATAGATAACAGAATATCAATGTGGTTTCATAAAATTTGCTTTATTTCTTCTATTCAGTAAAAGTGAATTTTGATATGCCAATATGTGGCAAGACAAAAATTGTTTTACATTAGCTTAGGTAAAATTGTGCATTTATAAGCAACTGATTAAACAAGGACATTATGGCCTTGGTGAGGTACATAGTTTTATGTTTTTTTAACAATTTTATCAAACAAAGTGCAATTATACAACATGAGGAAAAATTAAGTATACTACAAACATCTACAGGAACGAATAGCCAGGGAGGTTAACCATAGAAATACATGCAAAGATTCATGAACATAATTGTCTTGATAGTCTTACTGTTAGAGGACTGTGATATTGATTTAATGTATAATTCTACCTCTTTAATGAAAATAGGAAAATATGCTGTTTTATGAATAAATTTACATTTATGAATATAGAGTTAAGCCAGAAGAATTAATAAATGTATTATAAAAAAGATCTTATATTTTTTGGAGTTATTAAAGAAGAAAAAATTACACATTTTCCCATCTCATGCAGAAGTCCTTAAATATATGATTAATATTAAATCTACTGAAATCCTTCCAAAACCTGTGTGAACACACGGTACCAAAAAAGATGTATAACAGTTTCTGAATTATCTTCACAGATTAATTGAGCTTAATATATTTTTAAAATTTCGGCATGTAGTTCTTTGCCAGGTAAATTTTTATGAAGAATTTTAAATTATACTTATTTTACCTTATTAATTATTAGATATTTATGGGGATCATCCATAATACCTTCCAGTTGATATCTGAAACAAAGCGATTCCAATAAGATATAACTTATGAGCGAGAGACAACTTTTTGAGACAACCATTTGAGACCGCCGTTTGAAACAATCTGCATATTCTTTTGTTATTACACGTCGTTGAGAGAAGCAGATTTTACCCACAGCTGACTCAGTTGAATGAGATGTTGTAATTTGAGTAGGTAGCAAATTATCAACATTAAAGTTTCTGAGGGTATAGCATTCCGCACTACTGAGAACTACTGTAAACTGATGGGAAAGTTATATTGTAAGAGGAATGTATATTAGTTAAACCCCTTCTTATTAAAACGCTGATCCACCAGTAGGACCCTTTGTTTAGTCCAGTTCTCTAGAAAAAGTAATCTATTTTTAAATAAAAGATCTTTGTTGTTCCAGATTATATATTTGTGTGGTGAAAAGTTATGTCCATAAATCAGGGTCTATACTAAGGGGACCTGTTTATGGAAGAGTTTATGCGGCTTTTCCCAACATTATAGTTAGAGTTTGAAGTTAAATTCAATTCAGTTCAATTCACTTTTATTTATTTGGCGGCAATTAGAAACAAATGGAATCATATTTTAGAGAAGAGACAGCATGGAGGATGCTCGGTCACTTTGAGCATCATCCGGATCAATGTTCCCCATCCAGCAGGGGGTCTTATAGTTGAGCAGGGTAACGGACCATGTGGAGCTTCTATGGGGAGAAAAGACAGTTAAAGTTAAAAGAGAAAATTAAAGTTAAAGACACCAAAATGGGAGAAAAGCTGAAATGGTATAAGATGAGAGATAGCAGTAACGTACTTGAGAAATTGCTTGGCCCACTTAATTTTAAATGTGTTATTCAGAGTTTTTTAATTGGTACTCTGCCTCTAAAAGACAACTCCCTCTGTAGCCATTGGTTACTTTTTGTTTCGTTTTCTGTATGATTGGAGTAAAGTTAGATGAACATCTTAGTTTCTGATTTTTATTAATTAAAATACCTAAATGATTGCCCTCTTGTTTAACAGGGATAGTGTAAATGCCGTCCACTGTGCAGTCCTTAATTACATCTAAGATAAGAGGGATGTGGCTTGCATTTCTTATAAAACAGTGTGGCGTCAGCCACTTGCCTAATGATGAGCTCTTTATCAGCTATGACCATGCCCTGTACCCTATTGTTTGAGATATGGGTTGTAAGGATTTGAGTGCAGAGTAGAAATAGATATGATGAAATCGGGCATCCTTGTTGAATACCCCGCTTCAGGTCAAATCTAGGGGTGGAGGCATTTCTCATTTTAATAGCGCTATTACCATTTGAATATAAAGTTTGAATAGCACTACAGAAAAATTCTCCAAAGCCAAAAAGTTTTACAGTTAAAAATAAATTGTTCAATTGTGTCAAATGCCTTATAAAAGTCCAGGAAGCATATGAAACAGTTATCAGATACCAAATCAAGTAATCAAGTAGGTCTAAGACCAGTCTGATATTATTAGACACATGTCTATGTCTCATAAAGCATGACTGCGTCTCATCGATGATTGTGAAAAAAAAAGTATTGTCTTAGCAAATACCAAAACTATCATTTTGTAATCATTATTCAGTTAACATAGGTCTCCAGTTTTTTAATTGACAGTATGTCTTTATTTTGTTTTGGAATGAGAGTTATTAAACCTTGAGAAAGTTTTTGAGGCAGGATATTTTTCTCTTTTCTTTCTAAAATGGCATGCAATACAAATGGAGCCAGCTGATCAGAGAATGTTTGATAAAATTCTGCAGATAAACCGTCTGTGGTGAGCTACATAGTAATACCTGTAACTAACAGAATCAATTCAGAATGTCCTCCATCTTGCAGCATGGCCATTGGTTTCTGTGGTTTCATTACATCCTGCTTTAAATGGACCCTGATGGACCTTTTCAGTGCCGCGTGGGGATTCATTTCCTCTGAGAGCTCTCACAAGATGAAAGTAACCCATTCAACCAGCCAAGTGAGAAGTCAGCTGTCTTAACTCTCGCAGCCACTGAACTACCTCAGGGTTAGGATGCTTGAGCCCTTCATTCTGAGCTCCAGGAGAAAGGCATCACGCAAAAGGCATCTGGTTATGCAGGTGTAGGGCAGAACACCCTCACTTTGAAGAAAGCAGCATTTTGTTTTTGAAACCAGAGAAAAATCATTTTTTGTTGGTGGAAAAGGGGCTACAGGGAGGAGAGCAGGGGGAGCAGAAAAGATACAATTTCACAGCTGAACACGCCCGCTTGGTTTTCCAACATGAGCAGGAAGAGATTTCACACCTGAGGTAATAACAGAGCAGGCGTAGAAGATAGGATCAGGTTTTTTAACATCACTACCCTCTTTTTCTCTTCATAAGGATAAATGGTGTTTCCTGTTAGAAGCACTTAAACTAATACTTGCTTTAAAAAGGAAACAGTGTCTTACTCGCAGCAGTGATGAACAGGGCAAAGTGATGGGATTTTCTTTTTACACGCATCTGCATAGATGTTGTATATGTATATAGTACACTATTTTGAATATTTTGCCCCAGAATCATCACAAGGCCTTTTCTTCAAAAAGAAAGAAGCATTCACATTGTTCCACTGACTTTTCTTTGAATCATACGTTTTTTTATGTATGTCAGGAGCCTGAGTCCGTTCTCCTGCTAACTGGGACCTGACAGTGCATTGAAGAGTTGTTGAGGCTTTGGAGCGCATCACTCCTGGAGCCCTGTGTAGTGCAAAACCACCGCTGAATGCTGGATGATTTCTTCAGGAAACAGCAAGAGAGAGTCTGTCTGACTTCTGTTCACTTCAGTTTGAGAGATGTGCCCTCATTTAACATTTTTGGATGAAGTGGCACTTAATTTCAGTCTCCATTGAGGCAACGAAGCATGGATTCAACCAGTGGCATCAGCCAATTTTGCTTGGGCTTCAGCCCCGAATGTTTTCAGTCAAGCCCCAGATTTTTTAACACTAACGTGTAATTCACAACCGACAGGCTCTCTCCTCTCTCAGTTGCTCAGAACAGGGCGGCTGTTCTCTCCTCTGATCAGGGCTGCCGCTGACTGGAATCTGTGTCAGGTTACAGACAGTTATAGCCAGCTATCAATAGCAATAATAAGGTGTATGTTAAAGCCTCATTAAGGTATGAACGTCTATAGCGTATATCAACACCTTGCCATACTATAGCTTGCCGTAGTACAATGGACACATGACCCCTCCCCTCTCCTAATGAGGCCGTTCTGAACAAATACATGCACAGAGAACGGCACTGTGCCGAACCAGAAGATAAATGATTATCTTCATTTCTAAGACTAACAAAAATCAATAGCTCATAGAAAATCGGGGGGGGGAACTGTCACAACTCTGTTGATCGCTTTTTCTACATAAAAGGCCAAAGTTAAGAATCTTTCTTTCTACAATGAGGAAATTCTCAAATGCAAACACTGGCTTATTATGCATTATTTTCTTTAGCTGTCCTGGAGCAAACTTGTTATTCTTGATAAGCACACCGACTAAGGAACTGAATGAAACATTACAAAAGCAACTAAATGTTTTAATTACAGATCAGAGTCCAAAAAAATAGTAAACTTGATGCAATGTTGATTGTAAAATTTCATTTTGTTCTTTACCCTTAATTTAAAAATATGTATATTTATATTATACTGTAGCTCTGGCCATTTCTTTAACTCGCGTTCCTGCAGACAGTTTTCGCCATTTGAGAACTACTGCTTTAGACAGAAAGCTTGAACACTTCTCTTGTTGTTGAACTTGATTTTTTTAAATCGTTTGTATTATATTATTGTAATAGGTGCAGCCTTTTTGTCTGCATGTTTGTTGCACATTTAGTTTTCATAAAATCATTTTGTAGAAGCAAAGATGAGCTCCCCACGGAGCCACCAGCAGCAGTGGTGTTCCAATCAAACATGGAAATGTATCAATTATTTAAGTTAGAGACTGCTAACCAAGTAAACGCTGCCTGAAGACTCCTGATGCATTATGACTTGAGGTAACCAAGTTGTTTAGATAAGGATATTCGGTTTTTGTTTTGTGTTTACAAAGTCATACTTTAAAAACTTAATTCTGATGTCATGATTTTTTAGAGGGTAGAAGAGATGACGAAAAAGAGGAGATATAGCTTCAGCAGAAGCACCAGTATCAGCATTTGAACAGGAAACAAATATTCTAAAATTTTGTTATAGTTAATAAGAAAAGGTCATTTAATTCCAACTAGAATACCTTTGAGAATATAGATGGAAGCTAATTTAAAACCAGTCAATAACAGCGCATCATCAAGGACATAAAGAAGTAAAGCCTTCCTTTCCTTTATATGATCATTCACCATTATGACATTATTGACTGTGCTAAACAGACTAACCAGGACAATACTAATGAGAAAAGACCAAGTAATGAGAGGGAGAAGAGAAGACAGCAAAAGATATAGAGAGAAAGACAGCTATAAATGAGTATTGTATGAGTGATAGTATTTGCATGGTGTTCGTTAGCAATCTAACTATAAATATTTGGAAGAGTTCATCGGTGGATGGAGAGACAAAAAAAGCAAATGCAAATGGAAGAGACATTCAAGTAAGGAAGAAAACAGAAGCAAATGAAGAAAGATTGACTGAACTAAATTACTGTTTGGTTTTGCACTTTTCAGATGTAATTTTCCAAAACACATAACATTGACCATTAAACTGAACATTCAATATAACATGTTAAGCCATTATATATTAGAGGACAGATTACACTGTTTTGACATGCATGGAAAATAAATTATAATTCGGGCACTTTACCATCTATGCTATAGCCTTTAATCTACTGTAATTAGGGATGCAACAATGCCACTCTTTTTAAAACCAATACGATACTGATACTTGGATCTTAGCAATTGCTGAAAAAGAGTATAAACACTGATACTTCTACCACACAAAAAAATGCAATGAGTTGGAAGACAGGTTTTATGTCCTTCACTGCTTGTTACAACAAATGATGGTGAATTAAAAAAAAAAAATGACAACAAAACTAAAATTAAAAATCTAAAAAACATTTTCTGTAAAATTGTTAGAGTTTCCGCATTTTAAGTATCATTTCATGGTAGCCTAACTGTAACTGATACAGAAATAAATACTTTAGAACAGTGTTTGCCCCGACAACCAATATCAGTATCGGTGTATCCCTAATTAAAACAATTTTGTTTCTTTCAAAAATATCACATCTTATCAGCCCAGGTACTCATTAAAAGCTGGAGACGCCCCTGGATTCAACTGCAGGAACATCATCTAAATCCCCATGAGAAATCATCTGAGAAATAAAATATAAAACAAAATAACGTTGGGTAAAATAAAACTTACATTCAGATCGTCATGCTGCAGACAAAAACATGTTTTCTTTAAACAGTATGAGACTCTCCGAGGGGTGTGTAACTTATGAAACCTCAAAACACATGACTTATTGAAAAAAGGTTCATGCTTTTAAGTATTAATGCAGTCATAGTGTACAATCATTTGGTACCTAGCTGACAATGAGCAATAGACTGTTACTGAAACAGGTCGCTGATAATACTGTTTTATGCGAGTTCATGCCTTCTCATGTGTGTTTTCTAAACATATTTAAAGGGCTGTCAGGTTAAAATAAAATAAAAAATAAATAAAGTCTCTGGGTTTCAGTTTCTATGAATGAGCGCAACAGACACAAACTGTATTATGTTTGCTGCTCCCACCTGAATAGTGTAAATCCATGCAGATTTTCTGCTGCATTTTGGTTTATTTATGGCGAGTAAAAAGGATGCATCACTGTTTAACATTAAGTTGTCTGGACAGATCACAGCGAGATAAAGCAACTTATTTCCTAATTGGATTGTGGCATACAAGGTGAATTGAAACAAACCAACTCAACGATTTAAAGAAAGGGCTGGAATAAAACTGAGCAATAAGTTAAGAGTTTTTAATTTTCCAAGTGGAGTTAAGAGGAGCAAGTTTCCTTGAACCAATTTTAAAAATGAGGGAGCCCATGCACTACTGTGCTAAAGTGAACAATTTTTATCCTGACAAGGTCTGCCAAACAGTCCTTTAACTCAGTGTTCAAGAAATACAGCCAGTGATTAGATAATGCCAAAAAACCATCATTGACCTTTGACCAAACAGCTTTGTACCATTTATGGAGCACTGAGCATGAACAAAGTGTTCATTATGGCCAACCCCTGCCTGACAGGTTTGTTTTCTGAGACTCCATGACAGTACACCATGAAACGGTTTAGTTTTCTTATAACCAGATTTAATGAATAACAGTCTTTTCTCAATATGCTCAGGTTTCAGGTCGTCTCGGAAGAACCAGGAAGTGAAGGCTGGAAGCCAGTAACGCAGAACTGGAGGGAAGGCAAGTATGGTTAGGTTGAGATTTGGAAAATGGTTTCTTGAATCTTTAATATGCTCACGGAGCCATAGGAGAAAGTAAGTAGGATTCTGTTGACAGTGATGCTGTAAGTGAGAACTGATGCCTGATGAATCAGTTTGTAGATATGGAGCTGACGGTGGAGCCAGAAGAATCTGGGGGCAGGTGAGAATGGAAGAGAATTTAATTAAAGAGTGTTTGTCTTACTTGGAGATGACAATTTATCGGAAGGGCGGGCAGGCGAGCTACAGGATCCCAGGAAGGAAGGAACTGAGTCCAGATGGGGAAACATTGCAGAGGCTGACCAGAGTGAACGCTGGAGACTGGGAGAAACCAGATCCGGTGAATCTAGAAGCTGAGGAGCTAGGAGTTCTCTACAGGGAGACAGGCACAGGTAAGGACTCAAAAAACACGAAGGCGAGAAAAGCGTACTTGTATTTTGAGAGAATTTGGCCAAGTACCACGATTACTGTGAGAACGGACTGGCATCAGTCTGCAGCCGTTGTTCCCCTTTCAAAACTGGAGTTGATTAGCTGCAATGAGCTGCACCTGCCGGGCCCAGCCTGCCACGCCCCTGTGGGAAAAAGGTGAGGGAGAGAGGCACAGAACCAAACAGCCACCGAATCCCAACACTGCCTTGTACAAAGTCAGATCAGAAAGGCTTTGTCTTTCACTCACCTCTCCGCAGCTCATGTGAGAATTGAACTTTCTCAGTTAGGGACCCTGAACCAAATGTTTGATGCTTTAGAATAGCACCTTATCTCCTCAAGGTCAAAACTACAGGGGGGGGGGGGGGGTTTACCTGGGAAACCTTCAACCAAGATGGAGCATCCAGACATTTTCCTCTCAGTTTGATTACTTGAACACAAATGTTCAGATTTCTAAAAGTAAATAATGTGTTCCCTGAAGGGCAACCAAAAACTAAATACATCCACGAAAAGGTAGAAAATAATACAGAAATGGAGCAGGCTAGAGCTAAATCCTAAAGTGACTAGAGAGTCACACATATAGTAAACACAGCAGTGAAGAAGACAGAGTAAAAACAGGATGTACACAATAAGGAACTGAACAGACGACAACTCTACAGCACAGAACAAAATGTCCGTATTGTACCGTTGGACTGTGTTACACCCATTGCTGTCTCGGCTTTCAGAGTGAATAGCTTGGCAGGAGTTTACATCCAGGGAAATGTGATTTTCTAACCACAAAATCTGGGTACATTCGTCCAGTCAAGAGAAGTCCAGTTCGGTTCGTCTCTAGACTGACTAAGGTTGATGCATACAATTCAAAAAAACGACTTCAGTGGGACTAAGGCAATAATTCGGTTTTCTCTTACTGCATGTAAATGCTGGGAAATTCTGTTTTTCTGCTACATCTGGGGAAGGAGAGAAAATGTTTATGGTGAGGAAGAAATGAAGATGAATCCTTCTGTTAGAATGTAAATTGAAGAAGGGTTTTGGTTCCAAGTTTGAAGTCTGACATATAGGAGGGATAGTGATCCAGGCCGTAGGTGATAGACTGTGCTGTTAGACAAGGATTTCTGTTCCAGGCTGCAGTGGAGTAAGGAGTGTGAGATCCAGATCAAACCGAACAGAGATCGTTGGAGAGTAAGTAAGCAGGTGACATCTGGAGGTAAACGGAGCAGCAGTGGGCGACCATGAGATGAATGAACATCACAGGATGACTGTCTCAGATTTTCTGGGAAATCAATCTGATGTTTAGTGACCAAAAAGTCACCGATGACTTCAACCTGGGAGGTAGTGAGCTGGAACTGTTTAAAAACAAAGTAGAGTACAGCTCATCAAGATTGTGACACATCTGGTTTTTGTTGTGAGAAAGAGGACATTTTCAGATTCTTATAGAGAATATTTTCACAGATTAAAAAACTGAACCAAAAAATGGGCAATCTCTTCTCACAATGAATGTGAAGCATTGTCCTAGGAACAGCTAGGACAACAGGACATCCACTGATAATGAAACAGTATTCTACTGACGTTACTACAGATTTAAAAAAAAAAAAATGTGGGCTCATACAGTTTATTTGTTTTCATAATTAGACCACGGAATAAACTCTCTGAAGGAATCCTTTTGTCTGATCTCTGAATGCATTCTAAGAAATACCCAACGTTTTCCACCCAATCCCACTGAATCCATTCTAATGCATATATGCCCATCTTCATTTTCTCCGCTTTTCCCCTTTAACCTTATTCACTTCCATCATGTCCCACATCTCATCAGTCAGGAGGCCAAATCCAATCTTCAGCTCAAGAATCAATCTCCTATCTCAATGGTAAAGCAGCATCTTATTGCTGTGGGACAAGATAATCAAACCCCCCTAATTGCTTTTCAGATCAAGACATTAACATGATTTCTCAACTGTAATGCATTGTAGCCATGCCATTAATATGCATTTGACAGTTGAATTGAGCCATCTGTTTAGTTTGCAGGCACTGGCCATTTTACAAAACGGATGCTCATTTCAAGGACTGTATTTTGGCCGGCATCCATTGGCGGAATAATCTGTGTGAATGCCACCGCCAGTGCTGGGAAAACGAAAGGACCCAAATTGATCCATCACTCACCTAATCAGAGAAATGTTTATTCAGCTGTTCCTCGCTTCACTTATTCACACTCACACAGATGAAGGCTGGAATAAAAGAAAGAAATAAAATATGGCAAGGAATAAAGAATTTGACAGAAAAAAAGAAAGCTGGTGCTCTTGTTGGTGAGGCAGGTGATTTGCCTTGGGTTATCGCTGGGTGGAATCAATTATACAAGCTTCTTAAAAGGCTCTTTCTGGGCTTCACAAGAAAATGTGAAGCGAACAAGCTCCTGGTATTTCTAGCATTACGCCTTTTTATGTTGGAACATCAAACTTTCCCCTTTAAAACTTTTCAGTAGTTACTGCCAGAGTCGAAATGTCTCCCCTGCAACCAGCAAATATTAAAGAAACTCTGCAGCAGCTCCTGGGTGGTGTCCCTATTTTTGCTGTTGCTGGAGGGACCGGGCATTAGGAGAAAAACGATTTTAATGTGCCTCAGGGTATTTCTGACAGCTTCACTTTGCACTTTAGCTTTCAAGGAGAAAAAAAATAAAAATGTTGCTATTGCTGCAACCACAGTGTCTTCTTGGTGCTGTTATTCCTGAGGGCTCCCAACAACTAATGAGGCCATTTGATTGGAGAACATGTTTTCAAGGGAATTTTAAGAATGAAGATGTCAAATATAACATTTGACAAAATGTTCTAAAATTGAACTAAATAACTTTAAATATAAATTTTCCTAAACCTCAATAACGGTTATGATTAACCTCCAAACTGCATGTATTTTAATAGAGTGTATGTAACAAACCAGCATAACAAGTGCATCACAGTGAAGTTGACAGCGTTTGACAACTGATACCAGTATGGAGCTGTTCCCGGGTTCCTTCAGGTACAGACAGTTGCATCCTAGGGGCATGAAAGGCCGCTTTGGCTTAAGCTCTGAATAACACTTATGCTGACATCTAATGATGCACGTTTCGATTGTGTTTGTCAGGAGAATTGTGATTTATTTGCCTGTAAAATTCATCATTAATATGACTATTAGTCATATTAATGATGTTGCATATATGACTTCACGTATGTTAGCTAACTAGCAATAGAATTACTCACAGAGACCGTGTAGAGCTTGTCCCACATGCTGACTTCTTCTTCTTCTTCTTCTTAAAGTAACTTTTGACACCTGTTGAAAATTAGTGCTTTTTTGGCATCAAAAGGTCCCATTAAAATTCATGAACATCATATGTTAAATCCATGGAATATTCCAAAGAAGATCAAATAAAATCCTTTACATCCCTGTTGTAATTTCCAATGTTTTACTCAATTTAAAATTTCTGCTGCTGTTATTGGCACATCTGTTTTTCACGCTTCATATTCTTTTAATTTCTTATAGATAATACATTTGCTTTTCTAATACACAACTACACATACATCTTTTGTAAATAGTTTGTTTTTAAATTATCCCACTCAGTTGCACATTCAAAGCTGAGTATTCCTCTTTATTTCTAATAACTGTACAGTCCTTGGTTTAGTAATTTTTGTCCTTAAAGTGACAGTGTGTATTTTCCTGACAACTCTAACTTGCTCAATTTTCAAACGGTTTGATTTGTCATAAACACAAAATATGTTGCTGTGAAATATATTGGTTTTGGCTGGGAAACGCCCATTATTTCACTGCACTTGTCATCTTTTCCTTATCCTGTCAAAGACCTAATAATAATGTCTGAATCGTTTTAAAACTTCTACACTTGGCTATGTAGTCCATGTTCCTGCATACTCAATGCACAGTTTAAACAATTATTTTTTTCATACATATTAATCACATGGCTACACTCACAAGGCATTTGTCATTCATATAAAACACTTTTAATTGTATATATTGTCATTTCTAGTATAATTGGCCTATAACTATTTACTGTACATGTCAGTGAAATATATGAATATAGGCTACACATATAAGTATCATTTTGCCTTTATCTATCCCTGTTCTGTGAACTAGGATTTGTGAAGTTCCAAGGTTCTTTTGAGGTAAAGACCATAAAACAGAACACAGTTACAGAATTTGCACTCAGACAAATGAAACAGACATGTAAATTGTATCTGTCAGCCAGAACTGACTTACCAACAATAAAATTGAATCCAATAAATTAATGTATTGTAGTTTTACTACTTATTGACATTTGTTTTATTATTTATGGACTCTCTTTTGATTCTGTGATTAAATTATTGATAAGCTATTTAGGAAGGTTTCTGAAAATGTAAGAAATAATCAAAAACAAAAGAGATAGATTAATATTTCGTTCATCTTGTGGACGAGATATTAATTTGTCAATTTCAACAACACTCATAATCATAAAGATGAACAAACATAAAGCAGGAGGCGTGGCGGGAATGGAACAGCTGCTGGGTGAAGCAGAGGAGGAAGCAGTAGCAGAGATGGAGCAGCAGTTGTTTCAGATAATTTGAAAGAAATCAGTTCATCTGGGGCACATGTATCTCCGCCACCCCACCAAACATGAACATAAGTCAAAGCACACCCATAACTTGCCATGCAAAAATAACTTTAGCAAAGCCTCTTTTAGTCGAAAGCCCTCTTACCAATATAAGGTACAGGCTACAGAAAGGGGACACACTGTTTTTGCTTTTGAAAAATATAAACATTGAAGTCAGGCTACCCAACATTTTTGTGACTTTACCCTAACTGCTCCTCCTGAGCATGGAGAAGTTACAGTAAGGGGTAGCGCTACAATAACATTGAATAACTTACTGCAAATATCTTAAATAAAAATAATTAAAAAAAAACTAAAATACTTTAAAAATTGGTTTTGGATCATGCTGCTCAGGACAGTGCAGACATTTTTAAAATAACAGCAAACTATTCCAAAACTTTTAACAGGGTTCCCAGTTTTTTTTTTCAAGACCATTTACATAACAAAATTAATATGTGTTTCATTGCCTATTTCAGAGCACTTATGGCAGAGAAAAACAAAATCCTTGAACTTGTGTTCATTTATTTCTCAAGGAAATGTTAAATGTGTAAAAGATGACCACAAGCCAAATTGAAGTGCAAAAAAAAATCTAAGAACATTTCAGCAGGCCATAAGAAAGTTTCATTAACAATGCTGTTGTTTTTTAACATTGGTTATGTTTTTTATAATAATCCTGGTTGACGAAATAAACTTTAATGAAAACTGCAATACGAAGATGTTCAATTCACCAAAAATGTTAAGACCCAGATATCAAAATTAAAGACTTTTTAAGGTATTATTTTCTAATTCATAAATTCAATGCTGTTAATATTTTTTAAGACCCTGTGACAACTATTTTGTTTAACCAACTATCAAGTTTATCATCGTGTAATGAAATGCATTTTCTGTGTTCCACTGTAATTAAGCAAACGTCCCATCAACTTGTGTTTCATTTCAAAATAATAGCGAAATTTGTGTAAACATGAAAAATATTGAAACCCATGTCTAATAAGTTAAGAGTTAAGAGTATTTTCATTCAACCTGATCAGTCTTCATAACATACAGATGGGCTGGACAAAGTATGGTTCACAATTAAGTCCCGTTTCAAAAGTAAAAACTGTCATTTCAACATGTACACGTATCCTGTATCAAGCCTATGTATAGTAAGGTTTGTAATAAGGCACACCGCTTGTGAATCTGTTCATATTTAATTGAGTTATGAGTCTTTTTTATGTAAGATGATCACTCATCTTTCATCTACTAGCGTAGAGGACTGCTCCTCAGTTGACTGAAGTAAGACGGCTGCCATTTAGCTACACTAATCCCTGTCCCCAAGCGGGAACAGCAACCTGGGTTGGGTGCATCTCGGATTAGGTTGGTAGGTTGGTTAGGGTTTGGAGAAAGCCGTTTTATTTTTAAGTCTCTTCATTTTAAACCTATAATGAGAACGAGGGATGTATCTGTTTGGGCGTTTTGTCCACATCGACTCACGTGGAAGAAAACACAGTGTACGATATGTTGGCCCCCATACACAAGCACGCACGGCCATGTATTTTAGACCCACTTTTTGTGGTTATATGTTATGATGCAGCCGATACTTTTCAATGATTGGGCATCATTTTATTCATTTTCAACAATATTTTTGATGTATATGTTCAAAAATATTTAAACCACAGACGGTCTCGGCAGATGACCGCTTGTGCTGAGCCTGGTTCTGCCGGAGGTTTCTTCCTGTTAAAAGGGAGTTTTTCCTTTCCACTGTTGCTTCATGCTTGCTCAGTGTGAGGGATTTCTGAGAATTAAACGACGCAATCCTCTGTGGTTCTCTAATTTCTACATTAAATATTGTATTGTAATAACTCTTCTTGTAAAGTGCCTTGATATGACATCTGTTGTGAAACGGCGCTATATAAATAAACTGAATTGAAATTAAATTGGACAATATTTAAATGGCTATTTCCACACTCTTTAATTTACACATATTACTCTTAATTCTGTTTTTCTATATAGTTTTCTATTTTCTTGTTTTAGTCTAAATGCTTCCAATACATTTCACGTAGTGCTGTTACAGCTAAAGTCCCCCTATGTGGGACAATAAAAGGATTATTCCATTATATTCTATTCTATTGTAAATTCCCAGACCTCTTCAATCTTTTCAGGTGACATTTAGGATTGTTTCTCCACCTGTACAGCCTCTAACACATTTTTAGGTTTCTCAGCATGACAAACCTTTCAAATATTTATTTGAAGAAGTTTTGTTTCACTTTCCTTCAGCTTCAGTTATTCTTCACTTTGTGTTGATCTAGCTCATGAAATACAGTGAACTTTGTTCCTTTTTACATGAGAAACATGGCATCATATTTGAAAATAACAACACATTTTAATATTAAGCCCTGTCAGTTATACTTTACAGCCTCATTTAGGAATAAAGATCGGAAGGATGATATGTTTCCTTACATTGCAAGTTTTTACAGTGCCTTCCCTGAACCTAATTTCCTGTAGATTCTTGTAGTTACAAAACTCTTTAAAGGGAGCATTTCTTACATCTTTCCAGCTTAGCTTCAAGCAGAGGAGTATGCAAACAGCGTGCTCCTCTCTGTCTATTATGTTGCTCAGCAGGCTGTTTAAATCTGGGTCTTTTTTACCTGCTGAAACATTGAAGCTCTGCCTTTTTTAGTCTGTGGTTAATTGGCAAACTTGCCTACACTCCCTGAGAGCAGAAACTGGTCTGCAGGAAGGAGAACAACCAACACACCACGTCTCATGTCTCTACAGATTTCCTCATCTTTTTTAATTAATCGCATGTTTAAAAGCAAAAAATCCTAATAGACCGCTGACACGCTGCCAATTAATTTTCAGTCGCCATCTTCCTGAAGCTCTCTTGCCCCACCAAGGGAGGGAAAAAAGAATCAAAAGTTCTGGTATGAAAGCTTTAAGAGCACCCTTTTGTTCCTGACAAAACATGATGAAAAATGCATTCAGGTCCAACAAATACTTTCAGTTCCTTGTAATCAGTTCCCCAGCTACTGGCAGCAGAATAAGACATGGCAGGGAGGGGCCGTCCCAAAGAAAGCAACATCTTACTTGTCTCTCATTTTTGAGGTTCATTTTAAACAGATCATTTCATTAAGAACTGTTAGTATGAAAACATAAACATTTTTCTACATCAGAAATATTTCTAGATGTTGCTGCATATTCAAATGGTTACTAATCCAGTTACTGATTACTGTTAAGTCAGTGTCTGTTCCAACCAAGTAACAGTTACAAATTAAAGCTTTTAGCACAAAGCATCAATGCTCTATGTAAGGAGCCCATCAAATATCTATCCTTATTAATAATCATCTACAATACTTGTGGAAAAGTTCTGATCGTTTGAATACATTATTAATCTATTTGTAGGGTTCCTGAGCAATTTTTTAGTGTGGCTGCATCTGAAATTATTTGAGTATTTTTAAATGATCCAGATTTTTACAACCAATAAATCACACAACAGTTTTGATAGTTAAATACACCTAATATTACAAAGATTTTATCCAAATGAAACACTAAAACTAACTTTCAGTAATGATTGTGGTCTCAACAGGATTGATCCCTCTGACTACAATTATTGATGGGAACAAACATTTCCCAACCGGGTGGAATCTTCGACATTTCAGGTCCAACCAATCAAGGGCTTCATGAGTTTCATCAGTTGTGCTCGGAAATGGACCCAAGGAACAGTGATCACACAACGTGGCTGTTGCAGAAAAAAAGGCACAATTTATGAAGTTAATGTGCTTTGAACTTTATGAAAGGAAAGACAGAAATAAAATAACAAAGCATAAGTTTTAAATAAAAATGCCTTTAGTCCTTTCTGCACATCTCAGCTGTTCAGGTGGTGTCTTTCCGAGCGGAGGAGTCAAGAAACCTAGTGCTGCCTCACCTTGTTGCCGGCTAAGCTTGCAATCTCCATACATTTCGTAATTGGTGCAAACATAGTATTTATGTCATTTAACTTAATCCACAAACTAAACACAACATTTCACTGAAGAAAAGAAAATGAGCAGATCTTTGTAGAAAAGGGATCTGTAAAAACAGCTTATTCCTGAGAGCTGCTCTGATCACAGGGGTAGACTGTAGATTATTTTAAAATGTCTTGATCTGTAATACATTTTTTAACAATTCTTTCTCAGCAACAAATACGGGACCTGGGTCACTGTTTCTTTGAAAATGCTAATTATATTCAGCCAAGCTTAATAAATGGATGTGCTTCGGAGAAAAAAAACAGCTGGGTCTTTGTGTAAAATAAGAGGATTTTACTTGTTCTGCATCTTTTTTTCAAAGCGCCTTGCTTTAGTGAAACATTTGCAGTAGTTTCACTTATTACAAAAAACAACTCAGGTTCTTTGCTGCATTTGTGAAGTCATTCAGCTTGTGCTGGCTAGTCATATAAAAAGATGTTTTTAAAAGTTTAAATCCTACTTAAATATAAAAATCTCTGCTTATTTGACAGAGGTAATCATTGGTATGAAGTCCACAGTGCTAGTATTTCTCACACTAAGGCCATGATCCTGATTGAGATGCTCTCAGCCCATTGCTCTGAGCTGCAGTGCTGTAGTTCCTTTTTTTTCCATCCTTCTATGGATTCAACAAGCAGGTTTGGATGAACTGTAATCACATACGTTTATTAGAGCGTTACTAAGACATACCTGAAGTTCAGTTGTTAATAACGGCTATACAATGAGCAAAACAAAGGGATGATCTACTCATTGAAATACCCTTATAAAAGAGCTAAAGCGGATAATATTACAGATGTAAGAAACTTTTGAGATACTGTGACATTTCGTGCTAAGATATTGTATCGATATTCAGAACCAATGTATCAATTCTTTAAATAAATTGGTGCGATAAAATAAAATGGAACGAATGATGATGGTAATTTTTCTAGTAAAATTAAAAATATGGCTGCTAGTTCGTTGTTGTTTCTTGTTATTCCTGAGCAGTGTCGGCTCCAGACAGTTTTTATTTTGGGGGGGGGGGGTCCTGCTCATTTCAAGTGGGGTCTCATTGAACATGGCTAATAACTGTATATTACTGCTACTAAACAACAAAAACAACACCGCCTTTCAACTACTTGGTATTTAATTACAGTATGCAAATGTTATCATTGAACTTTAACTGCCATAGCCCCACCCATGACAAAAAACATTATTTAAAAAATACTATCTATTCTCATACTTTCACCACCTTTTGATTGCACTACTCCAGTCCAGTTTCCCCCTGGCATCCTCTCTGCTTCTCTTTTTTTCAGTCTCCTCCTGTGTTCCTCTCTGCTCTTCCTGGTACACACCAGATGCGAAGCGCCGGGGACCTCCATGGCTGCCGTGAAGCGATCGTTTCAGTGTGTGGTCTATTTTTTCCACAAGCGACCCACATCAATTGTTAAAATAAAAAGCAATTATTCAAAATAAAATAACGCAGATGACGATTGCGATTATATTTGTGAATCTAAACAGACTGTAGAGATGATAGAGAGCTCTTCTCCTTTTCTACCTGCATTTGGAAACAGGAAGAAAAAATATACTTACTAAATGTGAAGAGAAGATAAATAAAAGCATACTTCGACAGCATATCTACTCTAGACTCTTCTACCACACACACCTTCTCTGACTGTGTGTGTCTTGACAACAGATACATTAAACAAGTGTACAATCTTCCTGGTAACAGAAACATGGCACAATGATTTTAGGAAGTTATTTACCGACCCATGATGGGGAAAAAATAGCTCAGAATAAACAGCAGCTGAGCAGAAGCGCTTGTTGACTGCCGAGGAGAAATACCCGTCTGGTGTGAACAGGTGTAGCCGGGGATAGAGCATGATTATTCTCAGCGCGCCACTTCCACCGCCGGTGTGAGTCAGGTGTTAATATGTTAAATAAGTTATTATTGTTCTACATAGAGTGAAGAGAAACATTTTTAAATATTTATCCATGATGCATACATATTTTTTAATCAGGAAGGGGGTAGGGGTATGGGGGGGGGGGTCAAGATTTTTTTTTATTGTTGAGACCCCCAAGACCCTACCTAGCTCCGCCACAGTTCCTGTGGATCAACTAGATCTAGTGTCATGTATAGAATGCTGTGACAGTTTTTGTACCATAAAATTCAGTTTTAAAAATCGCAATACAGTGTTATTCATAGTATCGCAATATATCGTATCATTCCTCCCTGTATTGTGACACACTTTGTATTACCAGATTCTTTCTAATACAGGTCCCTAATTTATATTCTTAGCTTCTTTCTTTTTTTGAGACCTCTTAAAGATTTGCTTTTGTCACTAACAAATAAATAAAATTGTAAGATAAACTGAAAAGAACTGGAGTGGCGGGGCAGGCTGCAGCTGGCTAGATGTTTTAAATGTCCGAACAGGTTCTTTGGGCGTTATAAGGGAATCTTGTCAACCATTCCAAGCACTATTGGGAGGTTGTTGTTGTTGTTTTTTTATTTAAAGGTAGTTTTCAGTGCTTCCCATAAGAAATATACACAGCTCTCTAACCTCCAAGGTTCCCAATGTTTTGCTGCACTGAATCTACAGCCCCCATCTTACAACAGCCTGCTTAGATATGATGATCTCACAGATCTAAATTGCTGCATGGATGCGGTTACAACCCATTACCATAAATATTTACCTCTATAGTCAAAACGCTCAACATGTTTAAGCTTAGCAGGTAAAGGCCCCTGGAGAAAACCCCCTAGACATTGTTGCTTCCTCTCCAAACTGAGCACTGTCAACGTTTTCTCTCCCCCTCCAGCTTTTTATTTCTCTTCACAAGAAGTTGTCTTTAAAAAGATGCTGGATGTTGGAGGCGCCGCGGCAACGTCAGTGAAAACAAAACTGTTCTGTGATTTCAGCTTCACTTGCTCGAGGCCTCTTCTCACAGCATCGAGAAAACAGCAGCAGCACAACAAATTGTTTCTAGTGCATTTCATACAAGGCTAGCTTTACAGAGAGGAAACATCTCTTGATAAAAGTCAGTACAGTTTCTTTCCTTCTGATTAAAATACCCATCCACCCATCCTTTATGCTCATGGTTGGTCTGAGTAGTTGTAGGGAAATGATAGACTGTCCTTGTGTCTGATCGCACCTTTAATGTAACTGGAAAAACGGGAAGAAACAGAATCAGCTATGTGCTTAGTAACAGAACCTTGAACTTAGTTCAATGCCCGTAAAATGTCATGTATTTCATTATTTCATTTTTTTAACACATTAATTCTCCAAATCTCTATTTTTCTTTAAATATTTTTTTTTCTAACAGGACAGGGTTTTGGTTTGGTGTGGCAACACTGCCCTCTGGTGAATTTTTTAGAATATGTCTATGAGCTCATGATGGAGAGAAAACAGTTGTATTTTTTTATTATAACATCCTCTGTATCTTTCTTTATTTGATTGATCTCTGTAGCACATAGAAACAGTGTGAACAGAATTTAGAAAAGAACAAAAGAAAATTATAATAATCTGACCACAAAGGGTTAAAAAAATCTGTTAATTTTATGTTGGTACTATTCAATAAAGATTTAACAGTGATGGCTTGATTATTAAGGATGCCAGAGCTCTCTCTGTAGACAGAATATGGCACGAGCACTTAGGTTTGCAACATCTGCATTAGGCTCTACAGTTGAGCAGGTAGCAGTGTTACCCTGCATCAAGAAGGTCCTGGGTTCAAATCCTGGCCTGGGGTTTTTCGGCATGTTTTCCCCATGCATAAGTGGGTTCTCACACGGTACTCCAGCTTCATCCCCCATTCCAAAAACATGCCTAGTTATTTCCTTTATTGTCTGGTTAACTGGTCTCTCTGCATTGTCCCAGGAGTGTGTGTGTGTGCATGCTTGTGTAATTCTTTGTTGGACTGGTGACCCCTTCAGGGTTGTATCTCGCCTCTCACCAAACGACCACTGGATATAAGCACCAACCCAATCTATGATATTATGATAATTCTTCCTCACAAATGATTTAATTCATTCATCACCCTTTTTTGTTTAATCATTATTGGTCTAAGTTTTATGTTTGACCAACTGATTCAACCTGTCAGGACACTGTGTAAGACTTTACACTATGAATAGTTCTCTATAAATAAGGTGGAAAGGACTAATTGATTAAAGCATCCATTTTGATTTTTTAAAAACCAGAATATGAACATATTCGGGGTTTTGCCGGTGTTTACACGGCCGTGTGTGACCGGGTTATTGCTAATATTCTGGTTTTTAACGGGTTATTGGCTTCGTGTAAACTCAGTGAGTGACACTTCACCTGCTAGTGGTAGTCAGAGGGCCCAGTGGCGCCGAGTGAATGGCAGCCTGACTTCTGTCGGCCACAGGGCAGCAGTGGCTACAATGCAGCTTGCATCTGCATGTGAATGATGCCTGAATGAGATATTGAAGGGCAAAGCTTTGGATAATGTTAAGTTATTTCTCAGGACTAAATAAATTCTAGCAGCCTTCTGCGGGGCTTGTGGAAACATGTAGTTTGAGGCGTCTGACTGTTGAGGTGAGTGAACATCATACTGCGATTGAACGGTCTTCAGAAAAAAAACGTTGCAACATATCAGTCCAGTAAGGGATTTAAATAAATCAGTTCTGGTGTCATCCAAATGCAACACCAGAACTGATGACGTATCCACCTGCATGTGAAGCATAGAATACAGCATGAGACAAACGGCATTCTTGGGCAGTAAATCCACCAAGGACTGGATGGTGATGATTAACTCATGGTAAATCCTTGACTGGATCAAAGCCCACATCTTGATCAGAGGTGTGTGAGGTGACTTGAGAACAGGAGTGGGCCAAAACTTTCCTCAGATTGGTAGACGGCGACAAGCCTCACTTTGAGGTCAAGGTATTAGTAGAGTTGTAGTCAAGTCACCGTCTCACAAGTCCCAGTCACACTTCAGTCCTTAGTGTTCAAGTCACCCAGGATCAGTCCAAGTCAACTCGCTAGGTCCTACAGGTCAAGTTTGAGTCCAAGTCCTAAAATGAACCTGTCAAGCCACCAAGTCAAAAATAAGATGGCAGGGTGTAGATAAAACTGCAATTATGGCAGCCATACAAGGTTTACTTTATTTTAAATAACAATATTTACTCAGTGACCCTCATGCTATCACCACGCTAACAGAGTAGCATGTGCAAAATAACAAAACATACTTGAAATAAAAATTGAAAACTATAAATAATCAATGTCACCTGTACACTTACAAATACTTACAGAAGTTAAGTTTGTCCAGCAATCTGACCTAATAGAAGAAAGCTATCATTAGCATTGGCTAATTGCTAATTCCAACAAAAGCAATTTTTACATGTCAGAGTCCTAATCAAAGTTTAAGCCCTAATGTGGCTAGTCGAAGTCAGACATGCTGCTCGAGTCAAGTCACAAGTCTCTGAAACAAGACTAGTCCAGGACTCGAGTACTCCATCCCTGATACTTTCCACATATGAGGAAAGTAGGAAAGCTTTTTTTTTATCTTTTCAGCAAAACAATGATCATTTTGGTTGTTTTTTTTAGGGGCATTAAAAACATAAATTTCTCATTAAAGAATTTTATATTTAACAGGGTGTCCTAATGTTTCACAAATGAAAAGTTAGGTCTGGAACTAAATTTGGACAGTTTGAGTGTGTCCTAAATATACTTCACTCAATTTCCTGTATGTTTTTGCAACCATGCCTCAGCAGACATGAGATCACTTTACAAGCGGTTTTATTGTTCACTAGGTTTCACTAAACAGACACGGTAAAAACAAGTAACTATGTGACACATTCCGGTTTTTGTGTATGGTGAATTTTAACTGCTTTGTACTGACCAGTGTATCACCTTGTTTACGTTCGAAGCCACAAAGTAAGAATGTTTATTCATAATGTGTTACACAAAAGGCTTCTACAGATGAAACATAAGAGTAATGTTGGAGAACCGCAGCTCTTATATTCTTCCTTGTCCTAGCTTAGCTCTGGCCTTTGAGGGGCCATCTTTAACATTAAATCGGCTCGCTAATCCAAACCTATGTTGAGGACATGAACTTTCAACAAGTCACTTAAAAGAAGCTAAAACCACGGACAAGTCCACATGCTGTGTGCAATGAGATGTTGATGTATGTAGTATGTTTTATATAACAGAGTGCATGCAATCGTAAATCTAACTCTGGATGGTTTTTTTCTAAAAATAAAAAAACTCATGGCTATAAAATGTGACTAAAACCAGATTATTTGTATTGTTTTATTACAAACAAAGCCCGTACAAAAAGTTTTCCACAGTTCATGACAACATGTAGCTGGCATTAGTTGTACCCATTCTGAAGGGTACAGTTAATACCGTTTTATTCCACTATGTGCACAGAATGAGAGCAGCCCTCTTAGGAGTGTTAAACAGCGTTTTCTTTTCTTCCCCACAGGCAGCAGGCTAGCTGTAGCTTCAGGTCGGGTCACCGTGCTCCCACTGAATGTGTGAATGCGCACTCAGGCTATAGTCCATGAAGCGTGGAGCTGATAATGTCCATGAAGGTGGCTTCAATGCAGTAGCAGAGCTGCACGTCGGGATCGGCTCCACCCACTTCCTCGGCCGTCTTCTGGGGTAGAGTCAGCTTGGAGGAGCCTCCGCGGGGAGCTGCAGCTCCCTGAGGTTTCTTTCTTAGACTCTGCAGGCCTGGGAGGAGGAAAACGATTTTACTTCTACCTGATCAATAGTGGGATGCTTTAAATGGAATCTTTATCCACTTTTATGACTGTGAACATTTTCTGTTACAGCAAATTCTGGTGTTTTTCTTCCCCTAACTTGTTTTCTGACCTGAAGGTGACCCTTATCCTTTACTTGCTCTCTATAGTGCAGTGATGGATAAACATGTGGCTTTCACACCACGTATAGTCTTCTTGCCAGGTGTACTATGTTACTGGTGTAAGACTGCTGCACTACTCGCACATATTCTTCTCATAAAGTGACAAATTTGATCATATCTGAGATTTTTATTATTAAGTAAATCATTTTTCTGCGTAATAATGATCAATCTTGTTTCAATGGTTAATCTGATCTAGATTGTTCATTTCAGAATAAATGACTTCAATCTGACAAGACATGAAGGCCTTTCATACAATATCTCCTTTATCTTTAACATGTAGATTACCCTGATCAGCAGTCAGTGACTGTCCTAATCCACAAAAAGTTTTATTCCTTTCTTTCCATTTTTACCCATCCATTTCCTGCCATCCATTATAATTCCATGTTTTTCCTGTTAGAGGTCAGCGAATGGAGGTTAACCGCTTTGTGTAAACACCAAGTCCCACAAGCCCGCTGTGATCGTGTGCACGCTAGCGCCACTTTGAGGACGGATGCAGCAGACGACTGGGCCAATGTGATTGCTGCAGAGCGGGTCGCGTTAGGGTACACTGGCATGTGCCAAAGTTGCTCTTGCTGTCACAGTAGCAGCTTTAGAGCAAGAACTGGTGTTTGAGCGCTGCTGATGTTCATGGCAGCTGTTTTGTGGCTAGCTCCATTCTTGCAGATGCCCACTGAGGCAGCACAGATCTTTTCACAAAACGCACAATAAGCCTCTTGGTTGTTTTCGGCCACAGGCTTCAGCTCCAGTTTAAACTCCTCGACTTATAGCCTAGAATCAGCAAGTATAAACTTCTTCCATTTCTGATAGTACTACATCGCTTCACTGCCATTCACTACACATTTGTGGGGTTGTCATGTCGGCTCATCTACCTAAAGTTTAGTGGTATGGAAACCTCAGCAAACAGCTAACATATTTTAGTTTATTCTGATCTATTCTTGATAGACAAGCTTATTTTAAAAATACGTCCACACTAAACAGCTTTAAGACTTAACAAAATCGATTTAAGACTTTTAAAAACATTTGCAGGGTCTTAAGTCAATACACAATTTCAGGTATTATGGCTAGAATCTACTGATCAGGCCTGAAATCCAGGTGTAGTAATGAAATTAGTCCTGAACCTCCAGGGTCACATAAAGGTAACAACAAGGTCAGCTGTCTGCGACCTGAAGAACATTTCTAGGATTCAAGGACTAATGTTACAACATTGTCCTCACAGGTCTGCCTAAAAAGTCAATCAGACAGCACAGCTGATCCAGAACGCTGCTGATCATGTCCTCACTAGAGCTGGAAAGGTAGAACACATCAGCCTAGTTCTAAAGTCCTTACACTGGCTCCCTATAGCTTCGAGAATAGACTTCAAAATATTTTTATTAGTTTATAAATCTTTGAACGGATTAGCAGCAAAGCTAAAATCCCATCTGTTTGGAGCTGCCTGTGAGTAATATTTTCATGATTCAAAGATCCTGTATCCTTGCTATTTTTACTTCATCCTCTAATTTTTTTATCTATCTTTATTGTCGTTTTTATTTCTTCTTCTTTGTTACCTGTAATATTTTGTGTGTGTTTTATGTTTTAATGCTGTTGGTACCTTCGTGTGAAGCTCCTTGAATTACTGTGGTGTTAAATATAAATAAATTTGCCTTGCCTTCATTTCCTTATATCGATTTACACTTTTCAAGACCCCTGAGCTAATAACTGGGTACTTTTTCTTCTCTTAAAGCAGGTGTAAGCACCTGTCAGTGGCAGAGTGGATAGAGCATAGGGTGGGGGACAGAATAATTTTACTGATGTGTATGATATGAACAAGTAACCACAGTAAAAAGTAAAAAATAAAAAAAATTCTCAGCTAACAGGCAACCCAACCAATCCAAGTTACCCTAACTATTATACTTACGGGCAATAAAGGGGTCGATGTCCCTGACCTTGGTGGCCACATCAGAAGCACACACCTGGCCCACTTGAACCAACAAAGCTGCCACATCATCATAAAGAGGAGGGAAGGCCTGGCAGAAAGCCACCAGGCAGGGCAGGGTGGGCATGAAGAAGGAGAAACGTTTGGCATGATTCAGCACTGCAAAACACAACACACACTTATGAGATAAACAGCAGCTGTGCAAACACAGATCCCAGTCTTAAGTAGAGTGTTAAGTAGCGCATCCTGTAATAAAGAAAGATGGCTGCAGTTACAGCTAATAGCCAGATGGTGGCAGATATCTACTGGGACAAATCTGCTGAATACCAGCAGAGGTAAAATAAAAACAGAACATTAAGATGCTGCTGACCAGTTAGGAGGGTTCCCATCACACTGATGGCCAACCTGGCCACACTTAGCGATTTGGGCAAGGCGTACTGCGTACACAGGTATGACAGCAGCTGGATTGCAAAGATCTGTGGGTAAACACACAAACACAAGAGGTGTCAAATTATTCTAAGAGTAAGAAATACAGCAGAGATCAACCCAGAGGACTATAAGAGAGGTTCTGGCTAAAGCTCAGACTACCCTACCTGCTTTTCCAGCTGGGGCTGGGCCAGCAGCTCTGGGATGAAGTCCAAGCAGATATGGATGGAGGGAATGCCTGCCACAGTCAGAGGCAGTAGAGCCTGAGGGTAACCCTGACACAAAGGGAGGGAAAAGAAAATATTCAACTTTTAATTAAATCATAAAGTCAGAGGAGTATGCAGTTGACTCATCCAAGCAGTCAAGTTTGAAACATGTGTGGACAGAAAAGTTTATGGTAGATTTTAAATTGCTCGAGCCCAACATATGGCTGGCAGATATGAGTGGGAGAGCTGCAGCTGTTTATGACCGGTGCCATGGCACAGCGTGGTGACTAATAGGGTCAACATGATCTGGGCCTTCATTAAAAGCCCAAAGGTGCTCTGTGCTCCAGCACTTACTGCGACTGCTTTGGTGCGAAAACCTGGAGGGCAGCATGATGATGCAGCTGCTGGATTTACCTGAAAGTGAACCAACTTTGCGATGTTTGGGTCAGCGATGAACATCTGATGCAGCAGACAACAGATGAGGCACTGCACCTCCCTCAGGTCACTGAGTAGACCCCCCTCTGGCTCGGTATCTTCCACCCTCCCTGTGGTTGTCGTTGGCAGGTTTCCTTGGGTTAGTTTCCCTGGAACGGGGCCCCAATTGTTCCTCAAAAGGCTTTCTGTAGTGGCCCCCAACAGCTGCTCTTCAGAGGTTGGCAGACAAATCTCCAGGAGAATCTGGACTGCTGCACTGTCCTGCAGCCACACAGAAACAAGTTGTTATCATGTTTCTCATCCAAAACATCCCCAATGGTTTCATGTTATCAGATCATCAAGGCCAGAAGGCACAAGTTTTTTGTGAACACCTGCGCCGCTAGAAGAGCGTTCTTCAGCTCCTCTCGGGTGACTTCAGGCGTATCTGGCTGACCAGGAACCGCCACGTTTGAAACGATCTGATTCTGCCGATCAAAGTCGGCCGTCTCCTTCAGGTGACACTGTAGGTAGGCCTTGGAGGCCAGAAGGTATCCATTCAGCATGTGAAGGACAATGTCCATCAGAGGAGGACACCTGGCGAAAAAAAATTTAAAAATTGTTAACCGCGGGGGAGAGATCAACGGTATTTTAATTTAGAAAAATAAATACGATGTGTAAATTACTTATTTTATTTACTTTGATCACTGTTAAATAAATAATCTCTTTTTACTGAATTCCTTCCTTTTAATCCTGACATTAATTAGATTTTATTATGTTCTATGACTTAAAAAAAGTTGAAAGTGTGGAACTCGGAGATTTAATTTAAATCAATAAAATAGTAAAAGCAAACATAGCCAGAGTAGAAAACCATATGACTACTTGAAAACAGTCAGTGTAGATTTTTAAAGATGTTTAAATAATGCTTTGCCCATATTTGAGAATAAAACATGTTTCAATCACTTTGGAGGTTTTCTTATTTTTCCTAGCTTCCCAGCTGTATTTGATTGCAGCATGGGCAGCTGTTGGGAAAATCTCTCCTCAAGTACTGGAGATTCTGTTGACTTAAGTTTGATCCAAAATAAGGAGTTTGATCTGATTGGATGCTACTGGTAGTCATGGTGATGTCAGCTGGATTTTCTCTAGTACTTGTGATGTTTCCATTTCAGCTTGACATGTTTCAGGTTAGTCATTCAGTTCAGTGCAGTGTTTTGGATTTTATGGCTTTTGAAAGACACGTTCGCTTACAAAGTTCAGGTTTGGTTTATTTTTATTTTTCTACTGTAGCTGCATGAAGAAACCATTAATGTTTCCAAACAGCAGAATTTAGCGATAGCTGGGAGTTAGGGCTGTCGCTATCCATTCTTTTTGTAATCGATTAATCTAGCACTTTATTGATTAATCTGATTTTTTAAACGTTTTTAAACAATCAAAACAAATCATGCTTAATGAAAATTTTGTGGCTGTAAAATGATCAAGCGTTTGCCTTCTTTTTCTTAAATAAACAGAGAACTCAAACACCAACATTTGGCTCCAAAATTAAGCCTATTTACAGTATTTATTCATTTGACAAAACAACAATCAACTGCAATAATATAAGTTAATAAACTGAACAGTCTATCCACTTTTTTGTGAAAAGTTGCAATGTTTTAGTGATATTTATTTATATTTTTCGCCAATCACTTAAATTGGTTGAAAAGCAGGCAGAGTTTAAGACGACATTTTCACATAAACCTTAGCAAAACAAACCACTTAAATTTCCTTTTAACAGTTTAAAAATCTAAAATGTGAGCAGCTCAGATTGTGTCCCCACTAGAACATCTGTAGTTTTATTTTGGTGCTACAGTCCCAAACCCACACGTAGCCGGGGTTTTTTAAAAACAAAGATTTTCCTTTGCTCCTTAAAAAAAAAAACTCTATCCACACATAACTGGATAAATGTGTTTTTCAGCACATTCATAGACGTGGCAAACCTGTAGGGGGCAGTAGTTCTCCCAAATCCTATCTGCTCAGAGTAACTTTCTTTCCTCTGTCTTCAGCACTCAGCAGTCATACAGCTTATAAAAGCCAACAAACAAAACGTGCTTTAACAATGGATGATGCCAACACAGCTCTGAGGGCATAAATGCTGTTTTTGAGAGTAAACACAGGTTTTACATGTGATATTTGAGCATTTTTTGTCCCAGATAGTGACGTTATGGTTCTTAAAACTCAGTTTTTGGCCGTCCACACGCAGATACTGAAAACGGAGAAGAAGCAAATCTCCACTTAGGCCGGAGTTTTTAAAAAGATTTGTTTCTCGTGCCGAAAAGATCCGTTTCTGTGTGGATGACAGGCCAAACCGTAGAAAAACATATCCGTTTTGTGAGATATCCGGCTACGTGTGGACAAGGCTCTCTTGCAATTGAACGTGAATATCGAACGTGAAACGTCATATCTAGTCAAACAGCATCATGACATCGCTACAGTATTAAAATTAGCAAACATCACTGTATACAGGCTAAGGTTATGTTACCTTGTTTCAGCGACGCTTGGTGAAAAATCATGTGGATGTTTTCTGATGTCGGGATGTTCTGAGCTTGTACTACTGTGGTACAGCAGGCCTACTTTGCAGCAACTACACTGTGCTTTGTTCTCTTCTTTTTTTTAGAATGTAACAATCCCCAACTTTACACATTTTCTGCTGTTTGTGGGCATCTTTACTCTTTGTAATCGCACCAACTACATTCAAACTGTATGCAGCTGTTGTGCTTCGCACAGGTTTGCCGAAAACAACGGTCCGTCTGGAACAAAATCTCTGCCCATCTCTGTGTGTAACAGGAATTTAACAAGGCTTCGAGGCAGACTTTTTGCCTCGAGCAATTTTTGGAATTGAGTGAATTTAGTTACTCGACGAACTGCTGCAGCTCTACTTGGAATCCTTTGTTTTGTTTTGGTGTCACTTTTACAACTGGATTCTAGGGCTGGGCAATATGGCTTTAAAAACTCAGATCTTGTTGATTTTTGGGGATTCACGTCTTTTTTTTAATCCCCTCCCCTACCGATAATTATTAAGAAAAGCAATAAGTATAAACGGCAGACAACTTCGGCTACAGTTAGATGCTAAAATTTGTTGGTCACTGCGGTTGTGTTCGTCTCAGAGAGACTGGCATTTTTCATATTCGGCTGGATGCCTCTTTTTCAGGTGTTAGAATACCTTTGTGGTGCTGCTGCTTTAACTGTGATGGGCTTTAGGTAAATTTAACAGCGTAGGGTCTCTTGGTCCACTTCTGTCGCAGCAAACCCATACAATTTCCACTATGGAAGCTCCAGGGGAAAAAAATGGGCCATTAAACAAAAACTTGATTTCCTTTTTTTTAAAAATCTCCCACAACAAAAAATTAGAATTAATTCCTTCAATCGATGTTTTGCCCAGGCCTACTAGATTCATTTGATACATGTATGTACCGAATTGACAGGGCGGTACTGAAGAATCCGGAAACAAAGACATGTATCGTTATATCCCTAGTGTTTACAGATAGCATCCCTTTTATTCATCCATCAGTCTATCAATCGGTCTGGTCTCAGTGGCTAATCTGAGGTAAATGTCTACATTTGCCACCTTTCTAAAATAAGATGAAGAGCAAGGTTTACCTGTAGACCCTCTGATCACAGCGCAGAACTATCAGAGGATCAACCATGAGGTCGTTCTGAGTGTACCTCTGTTGACGAAGCAGCTTAGCTGAAGGCTGGAGGGCGTTAACTGTCATCACCCACAACCTGAAAAAGGAAAGTAAAGAAAACCTAGTTTCACAGGAATGAAAACTGCAAGAAATTGTCCAACACATGTAAAAGTTTCTGTCAGCGTTACAAACCCAAAGACTACACTTTTGCTTATTCTGCTTTGTAAGCTTGTTTAAGACAAATCTGACTGGATGGAGTGGGTTTGTGAACATTGATTTTTAAATCTTGCCAAAGACACTTAATACTTTTCTTGTTTATTTATAGTTTACTATCTGACAGTATGGCAAACAGAACTGATGTCGGAGTACCAAAGACTTAATAAGAAATGGCTTTCAGTTAATTAAAAATTACATGGTAACAGAGACATAAAAGAAGGCGGGAAAAATAGAATAAAAAAAATACAAGATAAAAAACCCAAGAAGGCTGCTTCTATGCTCAAAGATTCATAACTATATGGATGCCTGAACTTTCACTAGGCCATTCTAATACATGAATAGGTTTTGATCCAAGCTATTCCAGTGAAGGTCTGGTTACACGCTAAGGGTTTGTGAAGTAAAGAAAATGAGAGGTCTGTAACTTTTATCATAGGTACACTACAACTGTGGAAGACAGAATGTGAAAAAAATACCAGGAAATCACTGTGTGATTTTTCAAGAAATGTTTTTGTGGTAAAGTTGGTAGCACTGCTGCCTTGCAGCAAGACGGCCCACTTTAAAATGCCCTCAGGAGTGTGTGCATGGTGGTTTTTCCTTTCTGTTTTTGTGTTGCACTGTAAACGTACCCTGCCTCTCCCTCGTTGTGTGCCCATGTGTTTCTGTAATTGGACGAACGTGGCTCCTGTGTAAAGTGCTTTGAGTGTATGAACAGTAAAGCGCCATTAAAGTCCAGTTGATTTACCATTTGAAAGTATTTTTATGTAGCCGTGGGATCACTGGCATCCTGGCAGATCCAGCCACAATTTATCTTAAATGATGAAAGGTTTTTGCCCAAAATCTCGCAATATATGGCCCCATTCACCTTTACAGAAAACCGTCCACAAACCATGATGTTTTCACTGCCAGGCTTCACAGTGGGAAGAGCCCTGCACGGGCCTTTTATTGGGCCCAAGCCTGGCCCTGGCCCAAGGGCGATAGAACGCTATATTCACGGGACGCGTTCGTAAATTGAATCTGCCGCTCTGAAAATGCTAACGCTCTGCAGTTAGAAAAAAACAGCATTCTAATTTTCTGTGAATAAATGAATGGTTTATGCCAGATCAAAGTGGGCCTAAAATAGCAGGTTAAAATTGGTGCTCTGCTGGATCGCCACAGGACTGTTCAAAATGTTTTAAGGTGTGGACAGGTGTCTTTTATACAGATAATGCATTCAACAGGTGTCATTAAGACAGGTAACAATTGTAGGATGGAAGAGCTTCTTAAAAAAAGAACTAATAGATCTGTGGGTAGGGGTAGGTACCTGTACCATAATGACACCAGTTCTGACATAAACGGTAGTAACCAGACCGAGAAGCAACACACATTTCGGTGTTGTATTTAGGTTCTTTTTCCCCCCCAGAGATGGCAAGAACTGTGGATTCTGGGCATGCCATCAGCCAAAGAGTGATGCTCCAGATCACCAAAAAAAGGCTTATGTTTATATATTTGTGCAAAAAAACTACTAAGAATTAGGGCTGCCAAAATTAACGCATTAAAGTGGGTCGATAAATTCCTAGAATTAACAAATTTTTTAACGCAATTAACAAATGCACCGAATAATGATTATAATTCAGCACAAAACACACCAGTTCTTCCTAACCAGCCAAACTGCAGATTGTTGTGCAGCATCATTGTGTGTATGCCTAAATGACTTGAGTATACTATTATTGGCGTATTGGCTTTGAGTTGATATGATTATAAGTTCATAAGTTGTCTGGGAATTTTCCTTACTCTTCGTTTGGGGTGTCAGCTCGCTGTGTGCAGTGCAGAGTATAAATGCGCTGTATTTAGGTTGATAAAACCAAAAAAGGATAAATTACATGTAGGTGGACTCTATATACCAGTTAGCAATGTAGCAGTTAAGTCACGGTCTCTCAAGTCCAAGTCACACTGGGGTCCATAGTCCAGGTGGAAGTCCAAGTCATATAGGATTAGTTTTAAGTCAAGTCGTTAGGTCCAACAGGCCAAATCAAAGTCCTAGTCCCAAAAAAGAATCTTCTAGTTAAAGTCAAGTCTTCATCATCTGAGAACAAGTCAAAAAATAAGAGAGCAGGTTGTAGGTTGTAAGACTAGAATAATGGCAGTCAAACATGGTTTGCTTTATTTTAAAAAAACTAATTGTCCTCAATTCCTCACCCAAGCAAACACTCTTTCATGTGCAAAATAATAATTTATGCCTATAAAAGATGGGAAAACAATATCTAATTGACCTGTCACTTGTAAACTTACAAATGTTTTAGAAAGTTATCAAATTTGCCCAGTTATCTGACCTAATATAACAAAATAACATTAGCATCAGCTACATGCTAATTCCAAAAAAAGCAATTTTGCATGCCTAAGGCCTAGTAGTTCAAATCAAACTGCAAGAGCAAGGCATCACGTGCTGACAGTCAAGTCACAGATCTCTAAAACAAGACTCGAATCAGGATTTAAGTAATCCATCCCTGCCACTTAGGTCCCTTCTGAAGGCAACTGGTTAGAATCAACTGAATTTAAGAACTAAAAAAGGGGCTGAACACATGCGCATTCTACACGTTTTAAACATTTTCATTTTGAATAAAGTTCAAAAAATATGTATAATTTTCCTTCCATTTCACAATCAAACCCTAGTTTGTGTTAGTCTCTCTCATAAATCCACATGTAATGCAGTAAATTTCGATGTAAAGTGTAAAAATGTTAAAAGGTTGTGTAAAGTTTTGTAGGGAATGGTATAGTTTGGTCTGAAGGTTGTGAGGGAAAAAACATCTGACATGAACTTTCTTTTTTACTGAATACTGAAATACAGCCAAACGCTGTGTAAAGCACATCTTTGTGGGATTAATGACTTCATCTATTAGGATTAGCTTCTGGAAGTTTCTCCCCTGTTAGGGTGAGCCAGATGTTGATCTCTGTAGTGCTGCAGCTCCAGGCCTTCAGGCATCTCGCGCACTCCTATCAATCAATGTATCTGTGAGAAATCTGACACATCTGCCCTCCACTCAGCTTCACCAGGCCCCTCTCTTCTATCTCTCCAACACTCAACATAAGAGGGAGAAAAGAAGAGACCAAAGTCAGCGGGGAGGCAATAATCCCTCACATCTCCTTCATGGAGAGTTTTCCTGCCCTGAGCTCTTCTTGTTCCAGGCCTCCTTTGGATCGATAGGTCTGCTCAGAGCTTAGGTAACTGTGCTCCAAAGAGCCCCGGGGGTGGGGTCACCTAGGGTGACCCTCATGTAAGCAAGCAAGCTCACCCACACTGAGAGCTGTTTTGCTCGATAGCGATGTATTCACACAAACAGTGAGCGACCCAAGTTAAGAGCAACAACTTCTGCCCTGCAGGTTTTGCTTTAACCCTTGACTGAGTCTCTTCCTTTCACATTCCTTAGACTGAAAATCAAGTCAATGTCAATATTTAACCTTTCAGAGACCAAATTTAGCAAAAAACTTATAATCAGTAAAAATGATCTATTATTCCTGTAAGAAAGAAATGACACTATATCTTTTCATATGTTTTTTAGGCTTTATCATTTTGGGCTGTTGCACTTTTAGATAAATGCAGTTTTGTCCAGAGCATGTACCTGCGAGGCATCACGGTATTGAGGCCCATCCAGAGCTTGTTGAGGGTCTGCAGCAAGCGTCGAGGCACGCCAGCCTCCAGCAGCAGGGCCATGCTGGCTGTGAGGGCCTCTGCATAAGGGATCAGGTCTCCGGGTGAAAGCAGAGTTAAATGCTCCAGGATCCGCATGAGCCTGGGACTGCTGGAGGGCAACTTCTGGAAGGCTGGAGAAACCAAAAGGTTGTTTTTATCTTCCAGCTAAAGAGCTTTTTGGCATCTTTCTGTATTTTTTATTTTCCAAGACAATCATTTCTGGCTCACCTTTGACAAGAAAAAGCTCAATGTTGCAGAAAAGTAAAGATGCGGACGGAAAGGATCTAAAATGTTGCTCGACTAAACTTGCGCTCCCTACTCACTCACCTTGGTGCACTTGGCCCTGGGTGTATCGGCATGTTTTACTGGGAAGCATCATCCTTCTCAGAAGGGGAAGAGTGCCTGTCACTTCCTCCTCACACACCCAGTCCTCCACTAAACACAGGTGGGGGTAGTTGGTGGCAAGAAGTCTCAACAGTGCAGAGTGCAGACCTAGAATCAATGACAAGTTATTAAACTTCTTATAAAGGAAATCTCTGTTTTAAGAATGATAAAATGTATTAGTGGTGATTTTTATTAGAAATTCGGAGGATTTAAATATAAAGAACCAACCGCCGATAGGAGAAGGGTCAGAAAGAAAATATTTTCAATGCTGATGTTGCACCTTCTTATATTATGCTTCTTAAATAGAAAAGGACTTTGGCTGAAATTTGTATTGGCAGATCAAAGCTTTTAAAAGGTCTGGCGATCAGAAGTTTTAATCACTGCATATTTAGCTTTTAATAGCCAGTTTAGTCTAATGAATGTGGATATCAAGTTGGAAACTCACCCCCCAGCTCCTGCTGCAGCCCCTGGGCCTGGGTAACCAAGTACTTAATAGGAATCTGGTCCATTAAGGCTGCAGAGTAGGACTTTGGCTTTCTCTGCATGAGTGCTTAAAAAACAGAGCATAAAAAGAGTGAACACAAAGTGAGAGCATGAATAAATAAGGACAAAGATTTGATTTGGTTTGTATAAGGGCACTAAAGCTGCAGCACTGATGAGTTAAAGAATTTCCGAAGTGATCTTTCTTTGACGTGGGTTCATTACCACTCTGATGGGCTTCATTACTCCCCCCTTGAAGGTTATGGGAGCACTTGGGTAAGCACAGCAATTAAAGAGATGGGCATAAACTCTCACATAAATCTGGCCTAATGAAGGGCGAGAGGAGAGCCTGTCATGTGGGAGAGTAAACACAGACTAGGTGGCTTAATCTAGCCTAAGTGTGTCCTAGTTAGCTGTGATCCCACAGCCACTGGACTTGGCTGTTTGTCAGCTCGCCATTTACTCTACATGAAGCCGCCAACACTCAGTGTCGAGGGAGAGAAAGATGAATGACTGCTCAACCACGATGAAAGTGTCTTTCACAACATTAAAGGGGACAAAAAGCTTCATTCCTCCTCTTGACGCCTGACAAATTCCCTCAAACTAACACCAACAAACATTGTTGGATGAGGGAAAGGACAGAAGGTGCAATACAGACGGATGGACACGAGCCATTTCAGGATTCAAGTAAGGTGACATCCCAGCCAGCACAGTGCTCTTTTTTTTCTTTTTTTAAATGGGATACAAATCTTGTCTCACCCAGCTGTTTAGTGCTAGCCAGCAGGTTTTCTTCAAAAGACAGGATGTAGTAAAGGATGAGCAGTTGTGTGGTGATGGAATAACGCTGCTGTCTTCCTCCTCGGCTGCCATCACCCTGCTAAAATAAATACAAAATTAAGGGACAGGAGCTACATGCAAAAATTATGTGCCTCACTCAACACAACACAAAGTTGTGTCAAAGTGGGATTTTTAGGTTTTGGCCTCCCTGTAAGGCACTGTATGTAGCGTAAAACTAACAGCACTCATTGCCCAGAACACTCCATCACAGAAGAAGCATGGTGGTGGCAACATCATGCATGGGGATTCTTTTCTTTCACTTGGAACTAAGCTTGTCACAATAAACAACAAATTAATGACATGATAAATTTTAATGAGCCTGATAATTTTTCCAGCCACAATTATTTCATTGCATTTGTTTATTTTCCTCGCATGTCTGCCTTTCTCTACCAAAGAGACTAGATGAAAAAAGGCATGTATGGTCTTTATATCCATAGTGGCAGAGTAAAATTGGATTTTTTAAAATATATTTTTATCAAATTGAGTTTTTCTTTTGTTAGTGCTCAATTTTATACACAAAACTCCAAACTGGTAGTTTTGCCTATTTTGGTTGTCTGAGCCAAGTGAATAATATTTTATTGAAGAGCAGTCTCATTTGCAAAGTTAATCAATTTTTTATTGTTCCGGTTGTTATAGTAATTTACATTAGAAATTAGAAATGTTTTCCAGTTGCATTGGTAAATCTTTAAATCATTTATCGCAATAATTTCTGGGGCAATACATCGTTCAGCTACATTTGTTACACAACAGGCCTAACAGGAACATGCGAGCTGCTTACAGTGTAGCGGAGGAACCTGAAAGACAACCACACCCTTAGAATAGGTTGGAGGTTACAGCGTAAACTACAATAAAGCTGTTTTTATTAAAGCATATTTGCATGCCAATAAGGAGCTAGTTGAAGGCTGCATGGTTGAGATGCTAGGAGATAGTGTTTACCATAACTAGGCTGAAATGGTCTAGTTAAAGTCCAGATCCAAACAGATAAAATAGTGAATCAGTGGCAGGAAAACTGACGTTCAGACACATTGCACATCTAGGGATGGACATTTTTATAATTTCTCAAACTCAGTCAGTTAGGAATGACTCACCCCTGCAGAGCTCTGAAAGACATTGAGGATCTCCTGCTCAGTGATTGGCTGATTGGTAGCCTCAGGGTTGGCCTTGGATGCTGGAGTGAGGATGGAGTTGATGTAGGCATCGATTAGAGGAATCAGCTGGGTGTGGATGGGCGTGGTTGTTTCACAGAGCTGACGATAGATCCAATCCTGGAGGGTTCACACACAGTCAGCCACACATAGCAAAGTCTGGTATTAAAACACACTTAGCCCTCAGGTATTGTGCTCACTGCGTCTAGCGGCCAGTGTCTAAAAGAAATGGGCCTCTTTGTTATGTCATATTCAGGGACATAAAAAAAATAACTGGATCAACAAAAAAACTACTATAAAAACTTCAAATGTGCCTATAACTTGTTTTAGGACTTGTGAGTGGAGATAACTAATGTATCACCTGAGATTTTGCTACAAAAAAACATTACTCATCACAACATTTTCTTATACCTTAATGGACACTTTGTGCTTGGTAAAGGCCCTGCTCCGAAGCAGCTGGTAGATACAGTGAATGGGAAGAAATCCTGTGATGTTGGCACTGAGGTTGTTGGTCACTGCGACCCTCACAGCATGGGCCGTAACCACCTACACAAGGAAAAAACAGCAGGATACTTAAACACTTAACTAGCTAGCATCATTTTCAAATGTCACCTTTTCGACTGGAACCATCATGTTGAGAAATTTTAAAGCATGCAAGCATTTTGTTACGTCAAAAAGTCTCTCATGACAGCTTGGATTACTTTTAGAAGCTTTTTTATCAACTGCGTGTAAAGTAAATTATATTTATTTATCTTATATAGTTTTAACACACTTGCATATATCGATTTCTGCTAGAGGTGTTTGATATTGGCTTTTTTACAGATATCCAATAAATCAATATAATCTAAATCCTAATTTCTGATGCTGATGTAACCTGATACCACTGACAGACATCCACCTAAACACTCAAGGTTGTTTCAGAAATGCAGAAGCCACAGGATATATTTCGAGTTTTGCTAAACAGAAATATCTCAAAATCTACTGCTCGGATCTGACATATATTGACATTTTGAGTGAGAAAAGTAGCTGAAGGCTTTTATGTATAAGACATGCATGGTAATTATAATTTACAGCAGTAAGATATAAAAGTTGTCACTAAAAAAAGTAAAAACTGCTACTTTCCAATAACATTTTGATCTTGACCGATAATGGTAGGCTAAAGAAAATAGGACATTTCTTACAGCAACCAAGCATCTAATGAGCTTTCAATTATATAAATTACGTGAAACAATTAGAACACCTTATTTAATATTGCCCTCTTTTAAATTAAATGTTCATACAATTAAAAAAAGTCTATTTTTTTCTCCGGAAAAGTAATTACTGATAAACAGCAACAACAACCCTTGCTTTACCCAAACAAAAAAGAATAAATATTTTTTAGTGGAGTAAAAAGTAAGGACTGACCCAATTTGCTAAAATAATAGTATTGATCAACCATTCTTTCAGCAGTAAAAGAACAGAGGTTCCATTTCTTAAAGGAAATATAGGATACAAATGTAACTTTGTTTCATCCTTTGGTGTTGCCTCTTTGTTCCAAGTGCTTTTCTAGTTTTTTAATTTATTTATTTCATTCTTACATAGATGGCTTCATATTTATGTAAAACCTCTGAAAAAAGGTAGTATTCAAACTCGTTTAAAAAAATAGCAATGATTTTTGGAATAACTGCACAGATGATGTACCTCTCTCTTCCACCTAAGAAGAACATATAAAAGTAATATACTTGCGAAATACATAAACTCTCTTTACTAGTCTATATCTGTATCAACTGATTCAAAAAAGAAAATGATTTTGAATATTTGATGCAATATTATAAAAATAACAAGAATGCACTGTAAGTTGTTAACATGGGGTAGCTAACATTGTTAGCTTCAGCCTATACCTTTTTGGTCAGTTTGTTATGTTGGAGAAGAAAGTTTTCTTGAATGTAAATCATTTAAACTAATCTGAATCTGGATGCTGTGACGGTGAACTGACCAGGTCCTGCTGCAGCAAAGCAACCATAAACCACGACACGTCTACCCTCATGCTTTACAATTGTCATGATGCTACTTTCATAGAATTCTGTATTTGGTTTATGACAGACATGTTCTCCGTTTTGCTGTCCATGTGGATGTTGACTTTCTCTGCGGCAAACTTCAGGTTTGTATTAGAACAAGGAAACCCTAAAAATCATATTGAGTATTCTTATGTCCAAATATTTTAGAAAACACAGGCTGTCTGTAGTAAGATGTCGTTATTTTTTTCTCGTATCACATTGGGAAGAAGACAGCTTAATAACTGTGAACAGAAAATATACACCAGGATGGGTGGAGAGCATAAATACCTGTTCTGTGAAAATCTCCTGAGTGAAGATAGTTTTCATTTTGCTTAGAGAGCTCGGCTTGATGGCAATCTGTGAAAAGATAAACATCCCCCGGACAAAAACAACAACAACAAAAAACAATGAGAACCATCGACACTGTGAGACTCGCTCTGACTGAAAACAACCTCCAGGCAGCAGCACTGGTATTTTGTAATTCCCTCCTTTCATATTTCATAAGAAAATTCTACATGGCAGGCAGAGCGCTGAATTGAAAGGAATGCCCTCGGGGTGGAAACAAACAGGCTCTAAATCCAATTACATTACACATCTTAGTGGAAAACACACTGAGACAGGAAAACTACTTAGATCACAGAGAGGAAACAATAGTACACTTAATAAGTAATAAAATGGCAAATTGGCCACAGGGTATGATGCGTCATGCTTGATGTGTGCATGCTGCAAGTGTTTCATTAGTGTTATAGTGTGCATGCACTGCTGCTGCTGCAGATGGGAGGAAGTGGGGGCAGTACCTGGTCAGTCAGACAGATTTATTGATTCAAGTCTCTCTCCCACCTTACCTTCATCCCCAAAGTAGAGCACACCAACTCAATAATGGAGCTGAGCTGGTTGCTATGGAAATACATGGCAACCAGTAATAGCATCTCTCCAAAAGAAGCAGATACGCCTGCAGCACTGTAAGAAAGAACGAACAAGCACACACACACACACACACAGATGTATGAGGCGACTGAGGATAGGCATCAAGGCTTGTGCATAATCCAGGATCCTATTGGGACGAATTTGAAAGAAAACTGATCCGCTTCAAGAATCTTCTGTTCCCACATTGCATCACTGTGGACCCTGTAAGTAACGATCAAACTCCAGCCAAGAACATATATGATTTATGCCCCAGAGTCACAGAAAGGATGTTTAGAGTCAGATAAAACAATGTGCTCTTTATCTTAAAATTTTAATACAAATATCTAACATCTAAATCTAACTTAACAATGAAAAAAACAGCAGATATTCAAGAATGTTAACATCCTTAGGAGACACATATTTGATCTTTACTGCATTTTTTCCTAGCTCAATCCTCACACCATTTTAAATTCACTTTAAATAAACTAAAGCTGATGTTTTCTCCTGAGGTACAAAACCAACAACAGTCCAGAGTTAAGCTAATAAACACATAACTCTGCTGTGATTATGTGGAATCATTCAGAAAGGGAAAACATTTTTTAAGCAGTTTATACGATTGTGATAAAGAATATTTAAGAAATAAGACATAGCTGCAGGTAAGTCAACAAGAAGCTATAAAGCATTTTGCGAGTTTTAAAGTTAAATTTGCATCGCACATTGTGTTAAAAATCAAGTTACCAGCCCAGTGTTTCCCCAACCCTGCTCCTCAAGGCACACCACCCTGCATGTTTTACATGTTTCCTTGCTTTAACATGCCTGCCTTAGATAACTGCAGTTCAGAAAAAGCTTTTAACCTGTTAAACCCTGGGAATAATTTTTTTAACAGGCTTGAGACAACACATCATCTGACAGAAAAAATAGTAATAATGCACATCAAATTAAACAGAAGACCACGCGCTACAAACCTATTTTGTACCAACCACAAACACAACTCAGATGCCACGTAAATAAGTATTTGTAAACAATCTCGTATTATCATAGTTTCGTCAACCCAGCCGCCACATTCCAGCCTCTACCGCAGCAAGCCTTTTTGCTAAACGCACAATCAACCACTCAAATGAAAGAAGAGACTCTACCGATTCCAAAGATACATCTCCCAAAACGCTACGCCAAAGCACAGCAGACATTTAAGCCAATGTATAACACAACAAAAAAATCGCTTTTTTACCTTTGCTGTTTTGCTGTGTAAAAAATATTTCTCTCGAAAATAAACGCTATTTTCTGATAATGCCATGACTTGTGCACCATTTAAAACCTTCCAGGTGTCTCCTGTATAATTTTTGGTTCCTAGGAAGTGTTTGCAGTGAATCCACGGATGAGACTGGCTTTTCCCCTAGGCTCTGTTCTCGGCTCCCTGGTTGGCTGATTGTATTGTCAATCTTGTTTTGCAAGTTTTGGCGTTATTCTATAGGCTTCTACGATTCCAACAAGGTGTCACCCATGCAATTGACCAATCAGCTCTGAGTGAAAGTCTTATGCGTAAAATAAGAGTGTCAGTCGGCAAGATCGTCTTATGACACAAGATGGCGCAAGACACACCAACATAACTTTGTTTTGCTGCTTTCACTGTTTATATCTGATAAATGTCACCAGAAAGATGCCCAAAAGTGTTTATTTTAGGTCTACTGAACACTATGTGATATTAAAATGAAAAATATAACTTTTACACAACAGAAATAGAAATGGCACTGTTTGTGCCAAACTGGACACCTCACCTGATATGCCTGTACTAGAACCTCTCTAGTTTTGTCCTGTTTCACATAATCAGTTTCAACTTTTGCAGAGATAATGTCCACATGTTATATTTATATTTTATTGAGTAATCACTGCTATTCAAGCAATATCCATAGAGTTTTTCAATATAGAACTATGCTTTTTTAGGCAGAGCAAAAAAAGAAATAAATTTCTGCTGTGTTCCATCTTCAATTTCTCCTAACCAATAACAGATGCATAATGACACATATATCAATTCTACTCAATGTTACCTTTACAAATTCCCCCCAAATGGTTCAAATACTCCTTTTGGTTGCCAAAATATACACATTTTTCATGGGTAAGCATTTTTTGAGACATGAGCATCAAAATAAGCCTAGGGTTTAAAGGCTTAAATCAACCATCAATAGAAATCAGGTGTGCTGAAGCAGGGAAACATTTAACACATGCAGTGCAGTGTGCCATTTAGAAAAAAGGTTGAAACCAAACGGCAAACTCCGCCCGCAGAATGTGAAGCCAACCCGTAAAAAAAAAAATTTGCAGTTCAGACCTCATCCGCTGGGGGCTGGCTCCAAAAAGGAGCAAATTCCCATTGACTCCCACGTTAAAAAGGCCAGATTTAAAGCAAAAATAAACATGTTTACAGCATGGTTCAAAAAAACATTTTAGGTTAGATAGTTCAGGTTTACCATTATGACAACTCTGAGGGGGGCGAATTTTTTTCTAACTCCTCCGTTTAATTGTAATTTAATTTTGAAATTATGAATAATTAGGGGCGTGTCCTTTTTACTGACAGGTCCGTCTAGGCTAATGCTGGTGGCTGATGGTGGCTAATTGTAGCTAATAACTTGCTCCGTAGTCTGCTGTCCCCCTCTGCTTGCAGGGAAGCTCTTCACAGCCTGGGACTAACGTAAAGAGTTCAGTCATTTGGTGTTTCTGAACTGCACTATCAGTTGCCTCTGCAGGTTTTATTCCGTTTTGGATGTAATCTGCACTTATAGGGCAAAGATGGATTGCTGTGGTGTTGATTACAGTAACAGACAGTCCAAGAAGTTTATGCTTTGGGGGAGCTTCATACCCGCTGATGCTTCACCAGCTGTGGGGGGGTGGGGGTTCTTGTTAGGTGGCCGAGAGGAATGCTTTTCTGGTCGGAGCTTTCATTTCTTTCTACACACGAGTTGGAGCAGGCGTCGGTCGGGTAACAGAAGAGCAGCAAAGTTGGCAGGACTAATAAACCACAGCTTCCAGAGCGGGAGACTCAAGAGCGGGAGACGGTTAGATCAGGATGATCGCTGGTTAGATCAGTACTGGTGTGAGGAACACAGCTGGAGGAATGAACTAATGGATGAGATGTGAGGTGAGTCAAGAGTCTTATTTTTTGAGGGGATCTGAGTTTTCATGATGACTTTGTGACTGCTTTTTGCTGGATGTGTTGTTAAGATGAGCCCGTCTATGTCCTCACCCTCCACCGATGGTAATGGAAATAACACAATTTTCTCTACTTGAGATGTTTCTGGGTCTAAAGTGATCGTTGTTGAAAAACGGGGAAAAAAGTCTCTTAGCCGCGGCCTTCTGGCTGAAACCGGCTGCAGCCTACGTTAGCTTCTGACTAGCTTGTAGCTATGTCAGCTCCGAGCGTTAATCCTCCGCCCCAGCCTCACAGTGCCACTCTCAGCTCCACCTCTTTGCCCATTTTTGGAGTTTCTGAGAGTGACGAGGCGAGTGACGCGGACAAGATGGCGGCGGTGGGAACCGCCCAGTTGGCTTTATTTTTGCTCTTCAGAAACCTATGGGTGACGTCAACGAGGGTTTGTCTATTATATATACAGTCTATGGTTGAAACACAAGGCTAGCTAACATTCCTGTATTAGCATCAATGCTAACTGTACAAGCAGAACCACTTCATTATGATTGTTCCTTTTTTTGTTTTATCTTGGTTGATATTAAAATAAGTATCCAGATATCAAACATGCACTTAATCTGGGATGGGAATGCGTTGGACCCTTTTAATGATACATCTATTCTGACCCCTGATTCACACAAGAAGCAGAACAGATGCGGCCCGGTGTTCGCATGCACTGGAATTGCACTGCAATTCAAACCAGCTAAGGTTTGCGTAAGGTTCGTCTCCGTGGATTTGCTCCAGCGAGAGCACCAAAGCTCGGCTGTTCGCGCGATAACAATTATGTAACTATAGAGGAGAGTGTGAATTGTGGGTAAGATTTCTGTTCCAATTTCAACATTTGAATCAGCTAGAAACAAATAAATATCTTCCTTGATTTTTTCATTTGAAAATAAATAAATAAAAACTATCAAAAGAGCTTCAAGAACATGTCAGTTGCCATTTTTCTATATTAAAAATGGCAAATGTACAGTTTATCCGTGGTCTGGAATACGAGTATAGCAAACTATGAAGGGAACAAATACAACAGACCTGAGGAGAGAATTCTAATTTAGATAAACCATATTGAGATGAAAGTCACCATTTTAAGTAATTCACTTAAATAAGTTCAGTAAGGGTTTTCTTTTAACATCCCAGACATTTACTTACTCAGATATATTAGGTTTATTAATTGAAATTAGCCAATTAAAGAACTTTAAATGTGTGATTTGGCAGAAACCAATGGGATTAGTAACTTGTCTCTTACCTCACTGAGTTATTATGATAACCAGAGGTCTTACCTCTCAAAATACTCCTCCTCTTTGATCATCCAACTTAACCACATGACCATCAGCTGTTCTTGTTCTGGAGTGCTAAGAAAACATAATTATAATAGATGAATAAAACAAATACTTAAATAGAACATTTAAAGACAGCTGAAACTATATTCTAGCAATAAAAACATAAAAAAATTGAGGGTAATATAGACGGATTATTTATAGACAGATGTCCAAGAGGATTTAGAACAAATATCACTCGAACCAGTTGTTAAAAAAAAACAAAAAAAAAACATTTGCGTACCTGACCAGGGTGGGGAAGGCCAGCAGCTTGCAGAAAGACAGAGAGACAAAGCGAACCCCAGCAGGAGTGGCTGGAGGCCGGCTGGTCATCAGCTGGAGCAGCTGCTCCGCTTCTTCATCTGTAGGTCTAAAGACGAGTCCCAATAACTACATGTTTTTATCTGAACCATCTTGAGGTTCTAATGGAGCAAAACGTTTACTTGGACGTCAAATTTAAAAACAAATGAAAGTTGAAACTAATGACCCCACTAAAGGAAATAAGGAAGTGTGTAGTGCTTCTCACCTGAGACCTGCGATTCCCATGAGTGCGCAGTAGAGTCGGAGCAGAGCGCTGGCCTTCACCACATGCTCCTCCCTGAGACCAGAGTACCCTGACGCGCCCTCGTCCTCCATGCTGGCATCATTGGGCACGTGTGTGCTGCGTGAGCGTGGCAGGATGGCCACCAGCTCCAGCAGTAGCTGTCTGCGCATCTGCCACAGTACAGAGCTGCTTTCTCTCTTTCTCTGGTGGCACAGAGTAAAGCAGAAGAAGACGTCTGAGCTCCCAAATGACAGGTATCATCACAACATGAGCACTTTTATGTTATAATGGTCTAAACTAAACCACATTTTCCAGCGCCATTTTTCCAACTGTTTTTCTGTAGAAAATAATACTGGAGAAATCTAATTAAGAATTGAACATTCTGGGAAATCCCGCCAGTGTCACACAAGCCCTTCCTGCCAGTTCAAAGATAACTTTGTTTTTTTCTAACAGCAAAAACAGAAGTTAATTGCATCTGCTTGATAGGAACCACATAATATTAAAAGTTTATGTATCTAAAATCCCCTTTTCGTTGTAAGTTTTTATTTTTCAATTATTCTTAAAGAGCATATTGCTGGTTAAACAGTTTCTAAAATGCATATAAAATCTTGTGCAAAGATTACTATTTTGTTTTTTCACTATGCATAACAGCAAATATTTTAAATAAAAACGTTTCATAATCTTGACCTGCGACATAAGAGGGAGGAGTCATATGCTGTGCGCTGCCTTTTCAGTTGGTAGTTATCAGGTCCAGCAGAGTCAGTGTACAGTTGTGGCCACAAATTTTGAGAATTACATAAATACTCGAAATTGCAAAAGTTGCTGCTTTAGTTTTTATAATAGCAATTTGCATATACTCCAGAATGTTATGAACAGTGATCAGATGAATTGCATAGTCCTTCTTTGCCATGACAATTCCACTGCATTTCATTGCTGTCATTAAAAGGACCTGCTGAGATCATTTCAGTAATTGTCTTGTTAACTCAGGGGAGAATGTTGACGAACACAAGGCTGGAGATCATTATGTCAGGCTGATTGGGTTAGAATGGCAGACGTGACATTTTAAAAGGAGGGTGATGCTTGAAATCATTGTTCTTCCATTGTTAACCATGGTGACCTGCAAAGAAACGCCTGCAGCCATCATTGCGTTGCATTAAAATGGCTTCACAGGAAAAGATATTGTGGCTACTAAGATTGCACCTAAATCATCAATTTATTGGATTATCAAGAACTTCAAGGAAAGAGGTTCAATTCTTGTTAAGAAGGCTTCAGGGCGTCCAAGAAAGTCCAGCAAGCGCCAGGATCGTCTCCTAAAGAGGATTCAGCTGCGGGATCGGAGTTCCACCAGTGCAGAGCTTGCTCAGGAATGGCAGCAGGCAGGTGTGAGCGCATCTGCACGCACAGTGAGGCAAAGACTTTTGGAAGATGGCCTGGTGTCAAGAAGGGCAGCAAAGAAGCCACTTCTCTCCAAAAAAATCCATCAGGGACAGATTGATCTTCTGCAGAAAGTATGGTGAATTAACTGCTGAGGACTGGGACAAAGTCATATTCTCCCATGGAACCTCTTTCTGATTGTTTGGGGCAGTAAAGCATCCTGAGACCATTCATGTGTGAGTTTGCTTCTCATCCAAAGTAGTGGGCTCACTTACAATGTTGCCCAAAAACACAGCCATGAATAAAGAGTGGTACCAAAACACCCTCCAACAGCAACTTCTTCCAACAATCAAACAACAGCTTTCTGAAGAACAATGCATTTTCCAGCACGATGGAGCACCGTGTCGTGGTTCGGGGACCAAAACGTTTAAATCCATGTTATGTCCATGGCCTGGAAACTCCCCAGATCTTAATCCCATTGAGAACTTTTGATCAATCCTCAAGAGGCAGCTGGACAAACAAAAACCCACTAATTCTGACAAACTCCAAGAAGTGATTATGAAAGAAAGGGTTCCTATCAGTCAGGATTTGGCCCAGAAGTTGATTGAGAGCATGCCCAGTCGAATTGCAGAGGTCCTGAAAAAGAAGGGCCAACGCTGCAAATACTGACTCTTTGCATAAATGTCATGTAATTGTCAAGAGGAAGACCCAGGACTCGCTGGAGGAACTATGTCTCCCGGCTTGCCTGGGAGCGCCTTGGGATTCCTCCCAAGGAGCTGGCCCAAGTGGCCGGGGAGAAGGAAATCTGGGTCTCTCTGCTTAAGATACTGCCCCTTCGACCCAACCCCGGATAAGTGGAAGAAGATGGATGGATGGATGGATGGATAACGACCCATAGCTCAGTCATAGGGGGTGGAATCTACTGTTGACTTCAAACTGTCTCTGATTGGTTCCGACTTTGTCCAATTGGGTGCAGAGTATAGGAACAATGTGTCTTATTCATAGCGACGGAAATCGGTCAACGGAGGCACAATCTGCTCAGGGCCCTGCACCTGCCGATGACATCATATTACATGATTGGCTGGACATTTGTTGATTGACGTTATGCAGTTTCTTTTAAAAAATAACTTTATTGAACAGATAGCAAGTATACAACGTAACAAATGCAGAATAGTGAAGATTATAATGGATACAAAAAGTACATGCAAAAATTTACTTAATGAATTATTTTGAGACTTCTCGTTGATAGACCGATATTGATTTTATGAATAGTTAAACATTTATTCTATTTTAAGGCTTACTAAAAACAGTATAAAACATCTTTCGATCCTATGGGCAAATCAAAATATGGTTGATAACAACCTGCTACTCTTTCTGAAGCCCATGTGTGAAACAGCAATACCAGAACAAATGTGTGCCGTTTTCCTGATGATCTCCACTGTAATTTTTACTAACATTTATGCCGGTTATAAATTTTACCACGTTGTGCTTGGCAGGGTTAAAAATGGGCCACAGTGCATCTGTTTTATGGTGTGGTATGTTTGAGCAACAGTTTATCTACAGCTGAGAGGAAGAGGTTGGATAAGACCATCAGGAAGGCCAGCTCTGTTCTAGGACGCCCCCTGGACCCAGTGCGGGTGGTAGGACACAGAAGGATCTGGCCAAAGTAACACTTATCGACAATGTCTCCCATCACATGTGTGAAGATGTCGCTGAGCAGCGGAGCTCCCTTCAGTGAATGAATGCTCCATCCTAGATGCATGACGATGCGTTTTTGCAGGTACTTCCTCCCTGCAGATGTTAAACTTTACAACCAAAACTGCTCCCAACAATCTCAATCATGTTTACACATCTGCTGTAATTTCCACATCTGTTTTTTTAAATTCCAACTCAAGTTGCACATTCTGATCAGAGTATGCCAATTTATTTTATTTAAAAAGCAGCACATTAATCTGGTTTCTTCTGTATGTTTTGTCTTTTTGATATTTTTTTAAAGACAGTGATTCTATTATCTGTCACTTTGCGGATATAACATCTGAATTTCCCTTTTGTGGGACAATACATTATTATTATTCTATTCTATTGCACAAATGGTGTTGCCAGGGTGTGACGTTATCGGCAAGCGCACATCTCCCGACGACATCTGGTACCCAGATTATGGTAGAAAAAATAAAAAAAATGCTCTGCCACAATAGTGCTGAGCCCGCACAATCTCTCTTTAGAAGAATTGAGTGCTGTGACTGGCCAAGCCTACACTTAGCTGAACCAATGGTAGACCTGCTGAGGCTACGATGAAGTATGGCTAGACTAACCTGCAGAGCAAAATCTGTTGAGACTGCTATGGGTTGATTAGATTTCCATGGAAAGAAACTTCAACTTCCAAGCTGAGAAAAATTTACAGAGTCCTAGCACTGTCCAACTGCCTGCAGAGATCATCTGACAGTTAACAGTAGACTCCGCCTCTATGACTAAACTCTAATTTTAAGTCAAACGCTGTTAACTTGGGTGTGACATCATCCGCAACTCAGAGTTCTGACCTCAGACTTACAATGAATGCAGCTTTAATATTGAGGCGGTGAAGCCCGTGTTACTTAAATAATATTTACAAACCTATAGAGTAGGGCTGCACAATATTGTGAACATATATTGTGAATACATCGTCATCACAGGATCAGCATGCACAATATTGAAATCCAAAAAGACTGTTTTGAAGTGCAACTATTGTTGGCTTATATATTACATATATAAAGTTTAATTAACGTTTTAATGCTAATGTAAAAGTTAGCCAAGTGGGCAAAGTCTCACAACAGCAGATGCTCACACCACATACTAATGACATTGCCCAAAATGCTAAAGGTCACAGAGAGGTGACAGTAGGGCTGGGCGATCTAGAAAAAAAGCTTATCGATAAAAAAAAACAGTCATATTGATCGATATCGATAATTATCGATTTAAAAAAAAATCACATATTGTAAAAACTAAATTTTAAGTGCCCAGTCATTTTGTTATTCTTCATTGAACTAATTTTAACCAAGAATTAAATTCATTACATTTTCAAACACTTCTTATCATAAGTAAGTTTGTAAGACAGAAACAAACCAAGAGACCTGAGTAACATCAGTAAATACAAAGTAAAGTAATATTATTAACCATTGTATATATATATATATATATATATATATATATATATATATATAATAAATATTATATATATATAAATATTTATCATGTTAGTAATTTAAATTAAAGGCTTATTTTTATTCTTTTTAATCTTTTAAACATTTATGACACTTTATAATATTAATGGATGAAACCCTTAAAGTAGTTTGTCAATAAAGTTTAGTCAAATTCTCTTCAGCTGTAGGCTAAAGCTAACTAGCTACTCACCAGTGTTGATGGGCTCCAACACTGCAGCTCAGTCACTCAGAGCTGAAGCCAGCAGGTCTATCCAACCCCTGTTGTGTTTTTTTAAGCGTTTTTTCGTTTCTGAGGACCGGGAGCAGAACCGAGGGGAGATTTTAACAGCCACAGATGTTAGCAACGCGACGCGACCTGGGTACGTTTCCTGTGTCTCTGTAAGAGATTCGTGGCGAGCTGGAGAGGGAAGTCCTGCTTAAAACAGCTGACCGTAGTTTTATATTTCGTTCATTATTGTTACGTTTAGTGTTTTAGAGCATCGAGGATCGGTTCAAAACGGGACGTAACCTTTACCGGAGCCACGGAAACATTTATCCAGAACAACGTCCTCCGCTGCTTCTTTGTTGTTACGTCTGAGCGCGCCGAAGCTACGGTTAAATTCTGTTTCAGCTCAAATCATTTCATCCTTTTTGTGGTTTGAAAGGAGAGAGGGTGGCTGACAGAGCTGCGTGGGCCATTGTTAATGATTCGTTTGGAATAAGTAATGATTGTTGTATTAAGCTGCCTGATAGGGTATAATGAAAAAACGAGGGGGAACTTTTTTTTTCTATCGAACTTTTTTATCGACCCCCTTTTTTTTCTATCGCACCACACATCTATTGCGATATATATTGCTATTGAATTATCGGCCAGCCCTAGTTGAAAGCCAAGATGAGAAGGATGGGTAAGAAGAAAACTGGTACTTATCGCAACTAATACCATGCAGCTCTACTATAAAGAAAAATGTTTCCTGCTTACCTGCTGCCCGTTGCGAATAAACATGCTGAACCAGGTACGGACTTTGCTGTTAGTGCCCAGGAGTAGACCGCTGACGTAAGACACAAGTGGGCTGACAGCCTCATCCGCTGTATCGGGTTTGTAGTCCAACGTAAGAGCCACGCCAAGACCAGGCAAGTGGCACTCCTCCACCTAGGCACACAGGGTAGAATATTTATTATGAGCAGCTCAATGTTTTTATGGGCTTGTGAGATCTAGCAGTGCCTTGAAAAGGCCTGTGTAGAATATAAACTTGAATGCTGATTTTGCTAATGGACAAAAGAAAGGATGGGTGATAAAAGGAATAATGGGAATGGAAATGAAGGCCAAACTGGTTGGATAGATGGATTGGTAAACAGACAGATGGATGGATACACTTTGAAACGATGAGATTTGAGCTAAATATTTGGTTTTCTATATAAAACAATCTTTTCACACTGAACAAAAGAAAAAAAACAACTTTTTTTCCATCCATCCATCCATCCATCATCATTTATTTATTCAAACTGCGTAGGAAGATGGTGATCAGACTATAATACACCCAGTTAACTAAAAATACTTAAACAGCTTCACGATAACTTCACAGCCCTTCTGTCTTAGAGAAGCTGCGCAGGGGAGACAAGTCGTGCTGAGGCATCATTCTGCAGAGCAATGAATTTTCAAAACCTCCTGGGGCCTTGTTCAATAACTGACCTAACACTGTAACCTCTTCCAGAGGAGGGGGGGAAGCGAGAAGACAAATTTCTCCCCTCTGGAGTTACCACCACAGAGTGTATCACAACATATATCAGTGAAGAGACAGATCTCTTTTACTAACCTCTACCATGTGAGTCCATATTGGCAGAGAGAAAAAAAAGGGTTGACAGCTAAACAAAGCTAATTATCCAACAACACTAACATCCAGTTAGTGTTCAGACTTAACAAATAATAGATAGCACTTTACTATCTTCTCTAATACGTGTCCTGTATGGCAGTTGTGACACTCAGAATTGAGGTCCAAGTGCCAACTTTTTTGGCACTGCCAAGTAGAAAACCAATAGATTTACTTTCACTAGTGGAGCATTATGGCTTTTTAAGTAAAACTTCACTTGAGATATATAAGTGGAGTACAAGAAGAATAAGGAAAATACAAGAAAACAACCTGAACAATTGCTTTTACACCACCAGGACGGCAGAGAGATGAACAGAAAACAACGATGAAACAAACCAAACAAATATGAATGTGAAATGAGAATAAAACGGCAACAACCCACAAATATAAATGCACCAACAGCCTAACTGAAAAGCACACATTGATAACTTTAATTCAAGATGTATTAGTGTTTAGCATTCAAACTGAGGACGATGGTGTCTACAGTGGTCCCTCACTTAATGTGGTTCACCTTTTTCAGTCTCACTGTTTTGCTGATTTGTAAATATTTTTTATTACAATTGTACAAGCTTTCTTTACAGCGTACTAACGCACATTGTGTTCTGAGTCCTGATTGATTGTGAGCCGATGTCAATCTCCTCCTTCTCGTGTCTCCTGTACAGAATGAGTTCTGCTAGCGAAATTTGGGATGTCTGTTTATAAGACTTGATAAATAATATTTTTTATTTTATTTAAAATATGTTCATCTTCATTTATGTTGTGAGAATTTTTGTGTTGCATTATTTTGGAAAAAATAAATGAATACTTGTATTTTGCACAATAAATGTTCTTTAAATGGCATTCCAAACCTTTTTGAAGTTATTTTGCTGCAATGTGTCTGAAAGTGAGAATGTTCATAAGCAGTCATTTTGAGATATCTAAAAAATAATCTACCACAATTAAGGTCATCAAATTATTGTGTTAATTGTGAGTAATAACTTACAATCTTTTTTGCGCATTATATTTTTTAATTGCGGTAATCTATTTTTTTATCTTTAATTTCATTGTTTCTGTGTACTAGTTGCCTTTAAACGAAATCCGTTTTTATTTTTCTGGCTTCTTGTGCTTGAGGTGTTAGGGGTTAACCACACCCTGAAGTGGAGATCGAAGGGTGTAAATTTAAGATGACTGCCTTCAATTGTAGTGTGGAGGACGAGGTGAGGTATACTTATACTTAGCAGGTTTTTAGATCCATCTAGCGGTTCTCTTTCAAAATAAAAGTAAATAGCGACAAATCTTGCAACTTGTTTGGAGACTTCCCTGTGAAACTTGTAATGTTCTTCTCAATGAGGGGCGCTCTCCAGTCTCAGACCGCGAAGGCAACCAGTCTGCACCACAAAGCAGCAGCTCAACCCAGCCGGCTAGGTCCTGGCAAGCCATTGTTATAAAAAATAAGGGGTATATTACATTTTGCTCCCAGTGAGTCCAAAATGCTAATTAACTGGGCATGCTCGAAGCAGAAGTTTGCAGTCACCAAAAATAAGAGAACGTAAAGACTGGGACTGCATCTGTTCAAGTCTCTTTAATACAATAAATTACTTCATAAAACCACTTTTTTAAAATCATATTCTGAGCTCTGAGAGCTTTACTAATTTTCTTTATGCTTCCCTGAACTTTGATCCAAAAAATCTTTCCTAGGCTGTTCGTTGAGACCTCTTCAGAAAATGGAATGACTAGACAATAAAACCTGGCTGCGACTACAATCTAAAACCTTAGAAAAAGCAGTCAAATGTTGGTATCAGTCACTGTATTACATTTAAAAGGATTTTGGGAATCTAGTCTTCCTGCTCTAAGGCAAAAACGAATAATCCCCTTGTAAAAATTAAAATCGGTGATAAGTTCACCAATAAAACAAATACTAACCCTTCTTTCACAGCATCTACACACAATCATTCGAAGTAAATCATTGTCATCTGTGCACAAAACAGAGGCTACGTTCACACTGCAGATCTTATTGCATAGTTCAGATGTTTTAATTAAATCTGATTTTTTGTGTGTGGTTGTTCTCACTATAACTTAAATGCGGCCACAAACACGCCTCAGTAAGAATGATTCATGGCCCCAGAGCGGCCCGCTTGCACAGAGCGAGACAAGATGTCAAACAACACGCTAAGTTTGCTGAATTAAAATGGCAGCTACTAATGTTAGCGTTTATTCAGCAGTTTTGCACTTCCTGCCAAGTCGGAACTGGACAAATTTTGACTAATTAATTACAGAAAGAAGGACATGGACAGAAAAGAGCCCACGGAGCTCTTGCTTGGTTATCTGCCATGCTTGTTGGAGTGCTTGCCTCCTGCGCACAGTAGAGATGTCTATTTCATGTCACTGACATACAAGACAGATTTAACGCAACATCACCATTCAATCACATAAAACAATATCAGAAAAATTTATCAGATTTAGTACCACATATAAAAGTGACCTGGGTTAGATCTGAAAGAAAAATCAGATTTGTGCTGTTCAGATTACCATAAAAAATAAAATATAGGTCGCATATGGATAAAAAAAAGTGAACGTAGCATTATTTGTAGATAGATTTCAAAGATTGAGACTTCACTTTATAACCTCTGTAGAGGAGAAATGACAGGAAAAAGAGTGAGGTTTCTATTTTGGAACTTTTCACAGCACGTACACTGAAACAGAAATTAAACTCCAAAGTCTAAGGACGTGTAAAATGAACAGTTTTGAAAGCTTAAGCTGTTCAAATTCCAAAGAAACACCACCTCCACACACAGCAAAGTGTTCAGTCCTGGGTCATTTGCATTGGGATTTTATTTGTGCTTCTTAGCACAACCTAAACCATTCCAGCATGATCCGTTTACGACCCTAAACCATTACACTGACTGGAGGACTTGTTCCCTTTTTTTTAAACAGTAAAAAATAGAAATAGCCATTGAACATTCAATACAGGTAAAGACCAAAATGTGAGGTGCTGTAAAAAGTTATAAACATGTTTTTTTGTTTTTGCCTTTTTTAATCTCACATCCATATTTAAAGGTCCTTAAACTAATTTTAATCAGACAAAGATACACTGGCGCCATCAGGGGGTGGCCTGGGGTGGCTATGGCCACCCCAGACCGACTCGTGGCAACCCCACTGGCTACCCCACCGGCCATGATACATTTTAGTAGCATCAGTTGTGAATTTCATTCCTAATACACAGCCGGGCAGGTAAGCTGCGCTAGACCTTCGATTACACGCAGTAGCCAGCTCTCTCCCCTGCCCCTCCCTCTCTGCAGCTTTTGCGCGCCTAGACGTTAACAGCCCAGCACGTACCTATGAATTTCATCCCTACTGCACAGCAGGTAAACTGCTCCAGACCCTCAATCGCAGCCAGCTCTACTTCTACTAAGGCACCTCCCTCCCTGCTTCCCCCCAGATGTTGTTGCGAAGCTCAAACAGTAACAGCTCAGCGCAAAAGTTAAGAGATAAGAAACCAGACAAAAAAGGCTACGGGTAAGTAGTTAAGTCGAAAATATTCTTCAGTAAAAGAAGATTGGGAAAGGTGTCGTGACTTGTGCTTTTTAAGTGCCAAATGGTTACAGTATATTGTTACAGCAGTTTTTTGATGAGTTTATGACACGTTTTCACACAGACAGAGCATCACTGAAATACAAGTAATGACAAAATCACTTAAAGTTTTGTGATTCATATTTTTTAGTAGTTCAGTTTTATTAGTCTGAATAAAGATAACTATAGGCCATTATTACAGCTATAATCAATAAGTATGAGAGGGGCTTATTATTAATATTATTCCATCAGAATAATTGATTTTGCCTCTCTCAGCCTCCTTCAATTCTGATTACGATAAATTAGTGAATAGAGAGTTCATTAAAGTTGTTGGTATCTGCTTTTCCCCAGTAACTGTTTTGTTTACAATAAATGTACACCTTATGCAGAGCTGGCCAAAAGACAATCTGAAGGTCAGACAATATAGAAAGGTTAAACAAAAGCATTGATTTTAACAATGGTAACACAACAATCAAACAATGAATATTAAAATGTCATTTTAAAATTTGTTTTAATTTAATTCAAATATTTAAATGTAATTAAAAAGTTGTTCTAAATTAATTGGTAAAGTATATACATTTTTATTGGTTTAAATGTCTTTAATTAAAATATTTTTGCACCATTTTTAAAATACAAATAGAATATTCATTAAAAAAATAATGAAATTAGTTACAAAGAAACTATCCTAGTTAATACACAAACATTTAAACAATTGACTTTTTTTTATAATCTACACTTAAACAAAACTAAATCAAATGGAGTAATATTCACATTTTCATAAATTGTAACATCTGTAGTCTGTTCAATTTCAGCATTTACGGGGGCCCCCGGATGGATTTGGGGGGCCCTAAGGAAGTGCTTAGTTCCCTTATGCCAGCATTGACCTTATGCTAAATATAATTGAAAAATAAAACAGAATTGTTGTACAACTATAAATGTTAACTGTAGTGTGTTATTAGTCTATGCACATTATATCATTAGTAACATTTAATATAACACAATAAACCAAAGTATATCAGTAGGAGATTCCTTCAGTCTTTATGATAGTATTCTATGGGATGGTTTACTATAACAGTAGAATACAATTCTGAAATTATGGTTTATTGTTTTGGTGTGCCACCCCAAAATTTTAAGTGGCCCCATCTGGCCAGCCCTATGAAAAATTTCCGGTGGCGCCACTGCAAACATTAGTAAAGAGAAAAGCAGTTTTCAAATGATGATTTCAATTCTTCAGGAAAAAACCCCAGGTGCAGATCAAGTTGGCCACATGTGAAAAACAATTAATGAATTATACCCTAAACTCAATAACCGATCGTGCCACTGTGAGAAATGTTTTAATTCAGACAATTTGGAGAAAGAACTACGCTGGTCTGTGGAAAAGGTTACTTGTGGGTTTAGTCTGGAGTCCTGTGATTACATTAACAGTGCGACTCACCACCATGGCTCTGATGTTCAGGGCTTGTGATGGGTTCATCTGACAGAGCTGCCTGAGGGCTTCGGTCCTGCGCCGGCCGCCCACACTCTCCTCATCCTGCCGCTCTCCGTTCTTGATCAGCCCTCTGCAAACTGAAACCCAAACACAGCCACATCTCAGCGCCGCCCTGAAGGCGTTCGGTTGGGTTTTACATGCGAGGGAATTTCAATCAGATGGTTTACCAAAAATATCAGCCACTGAGCCCACTGCTTCTCTGTTGCTATGGCCCAGTCTCGTCCTCCATTAGTACTGTACACCACTGAATCATGACTCATTGCCATCATGGGAACACAATTCTAATCTCATCAGGGAGGCATTATCTAATTTTCCTTCTATTTCCCCTACAGCAGACAGCTTATAAAGTAAAATGTTATGATTGAATAAGACTGTGGCATGTTCTCAAATCATATCAGTTTATCTCTCTGCTAAATCCACCATCTTTTTCATGAAACATGAGGGGGGAAAATAGCCAAGTTCAAACTGCTTATCAGCTGCTGTGCTAAACGACTGGCCTTGATGCTTCTAGACGTACAATTTCTTCCACTTTGGTTATTCCAAGTCTTTCTAGTTATGATGCAGAAAGGAGTTTCTTGATGTTAATGAGCAAATGCTCCACTGACTTAGTTCTGACCCGGTTTGTGATAAGGAGTCACTGGAGACAGCAGAAGATCTCCTATGAATATGTTTCTTAAAACACACACAAATCTCTCTGTAAGCGGGATAACTCAGTGTTTATCATCAAAGACAAATGCATACACCCCTGGGGACTCCAGCATGGCTATAATTAAGATGGGAAAATGGTGATGAAAAAAAAAGCTGCCTGTTGCCCTGCCACTCTCTTATACACGATCTCCTGACAATCTGTGCAGTCGATCCAAAACAGATGGACTTACCTTCACTGAAGCTGTCTGGCACGTTTGCAACCAGCAGGCACATAAACCAGTTGCCGTTACGGACATGAAGCAAAGCCTCTGCCACGTCCACAATGGGCAGCAAAGAAGGCAGCTCTAAGACAGGGACAGAAAGCACACAAGTTACATAGCTAGCAGCATCCTAACAAAAGGCTTTTGTCACCATGAACAAAAGACCTTGCAGAATATTTGTGTACTCGGCTTATTAAACTGGCAAAGCTCATTTAAATCTCGTGGTTGTGCTTCATGGGGTTGAAGTTGGACTAATTCCAGCAGTTTAATGTTAGTCTATATTGTCTATATTGATTCCAAACCAATTTAGATGTGTCTGGATCACTGTCCTGCTGGAACAACTAACTGGGTCTAGTTACAGGCATTAATCGGTTTATTTGTGGTGCAGTTGAAGAAACTGAAGGTAGATTGCCACAAATATGCTTGGCAGTTGATAGAAAGTACCTTGATTTCAAAAAAGCATCCAGAATGGTCCAAAATTCACTATTTTTGGAGTCGATCAGGAGTCAGCACACAGCTTCAGCTAGGCTATTTGATGTAGAAACTACTAATCAGGCCTGACATCAAAGTGTAGTGATGGACTCAGACCTAAACCTCCAGAGACGCATAAGACCATTACAAAGTCGGCCGTCTATGAACTGAAGTACAATTCCAGGATAAAAAGACTGACGTCCCAACAAGATCTAGAGGAACTCATCTATGCATTTACCTTTAATTGAACTGATTACCTCAACAGTGTCTTCACAGGTCTGCCTAAAAAGTCAATCAGACAGATGCAGCTGATCCAGAACGCTGCTGCTCACGTCCTCACTAGAACCAGCAATGTTGAGCACATGACCTCTATTCTAAATACTATTCTCAGGGAATAGACTTTAAAATACTTTTACTACTTTACAAATCATTGAATGGCTTAACACCAAAATACACTGAAGACCAATCGTTGTATCAACCTTCCAGACCACTTGGGTCTTATGGTGTATATCTTCAGAATCAGACTCAAACATGGAATAATGACATTATCTAACCTGAAACTAACTTCCAAAAAAAAACTGCACAACTTCTGAAACACCGAGTTCCTTAAAATCAAGACTAAAAATGTATCTGTTCTGTAGAGATGCGCTTGATCAATAAATCACTGGAACATTGCTAATTCCAGTCTGGGCTGCAGAATTTTAATCACCTCTCTTTATTTTGCCACTGTAGTGTGTGCTTTGATTCTTTGTTTTTTCATCGTCTTGTGTTTTCATCACATAAAGCACTCTGAACTGCCTTATTGCTGAAAGGTGCTACAAAAAAACTTAACTTGACTACTCCAAAGTGTTTGCTCACTGAATCCAAGCGTTCCAATCGCTTCCATGGCCACTGGTAGGGTTGGGCATCGATTATCGATTGGAACCGGGACTAACTTTCCAATTCTCCCGGAATCGTTAAAATTTTAAAAAGTCGATTCCTATTTTCGATACCCAGTCAGCCAACTACAACAAAAAGCCGTCAAACTGAGATCGCTAACATTAGCCAGGCAGTTGCCAAGACTCCGGAATGTATTTTGCCTACTACGTTCACCATAGCTGCCAAGGGAAAGATGTCCGTGCAACAAATAGAAGAGTGCCACAGAAAGGTTAATGCATAATCTGGACCGGGTTGATACAAGTTGTTCCTTATTGTTTGTTTTAATGTTCTGCACCAGGTTAGTCCATCAGTGGGAGCACAGTTACATGCTCAAGTAACTGCTGCGGCATCAGACGCTCAGGATGTGGTAAATGTGTTTTAATTAAGGTTAAAAAAATAAAACTCTTGTGAAAAGTGTACCCCTGTGAGAAGGAAATGTATAATATTATTCAAGTTCATAGATTTGATATGTATATACTTGATAAAACAACCCTGTGAGAAGTCATAGTGAAAAGGTCAGAGAATTGAAATTCATTCAGACTTTTTCATCCAGAAAGACCTCTGGTTAGCTAGCTCATTTAAAATACATTAATTTATTTGGGCCTGCCTCTCAAAAGAATCGGAATCGAGAATCGTTGGGAACCGGAATCGAAACGGGGAATCGGAATCAGAACTGGAATCGTTCAAATTGAAACGATGCCCAACCCTAGCCACTGGCGTATAAACTTTAGCACCCCAGCATTCAGACTGTTTCTACAAAACATCTATGAAAGAATGGGTTGCTCTACCAAGCTCAGATAAATACAGATTGGCACCTGTGTGATAGGTCCAGCTGAGTTATAAGGTGATAGACCATGTCAAATCAAAGCAGGTTGAACAGATGATGATGCAAAGAGAGCAGAGTTTAACTTTTCGCACTCGGCAGCAACTGACTTTAAACTTCAGGTGGCCTTCAGGCTAGCTCAATACCACTACATCGAGAAGTTCATGGTATAAAGCTACATTTAAGCCTTACATCATTTAATGCAATGCAAAGAGTTGGATTGCACTAGACTAGTTTAAGAAGCCCCTCCCAATTTGACTCTAGAGCAGAGGAGGAGTTCTCTGGAGTGAGGAATCCTCTGGTATTCACATGGATGAACTGCTTTGCCCGATTAAACAGCCTCAAGTTTTAAGTCTGATGTAGAAGTAATTTATGGTGCTCTATTTTTTTAGGAGTCGAGCTTAGCCCCTGATGTCCAGTAAAAGGTACTCAAAAACTGACCATTCCAAGACATATTGGTAAGGCAAGGCCACTTTCTTTGTATAGAGCACTTTCAATAATAAGGCAATTCAAGGTGATATGAATTATTAGGGGATACAATAAAAGCAGCAGCAGCAATAATAATAATTGATTGCATTCATATAGAGCTTTTTGAGACCCTCAAAGCACTTTACAATTCTATTATTCAGTAACTAACATCCCCCCACTGGTGGAAGCAGGCTAAAATGGTAGCCACAGCTGTCCTGGGGCAGGCTGACAGAAGCAAGGTAGCCATTTCGCGCAACCTGCTCCTCTGGTCAACACCAGTAGGCAAGGTAGATGAAGAGTAATACCATAATAGACAACATGACAGACATCACACCTTTAAAACATGAAATTCTAGCTATTTTAAGTTGCTTACTCAAAGGCAGCTCTAAGCAGATGGGTTTTGGGCTTTGATTCAGAGAAATTCGGTGCATCAGCAAATTTGCACTGGTCTGGAAGTTTGTTACAGATACCAGAAGAACAGAAAATGTAAGCTGCATCTCCATGTTTGGTTCTAATTCTAGGGATGATTAATACCTGAGTAGTCTGTGGGGTTGGTATAGTGAAGGGGTGTCAGAATCTCAATTTTTAAAAATCAAAATAAATTGAAATTACATCACAATCTCATACGTCGAAATTCAAAAGAGGATCAACAATACCTTGAGTTTACATTCTGTAGGTTTCCTAGCGTCCCACCTGGACTTCATAGCACAAGTTAACAGCAAAGTGTCTATTTACTCAAAACTGAGATTTATTTCCTCATCAAAAATTGGTCACGGTTACAGTTGGAACCATCACATTTTTCCTAACACGTAACTCTCATCAGTTCTATTACAACTCAAAACAACACCTTGTAACAAGTGCATCCCCCATGATCAGAGCACACAACAACAAAGCACATTGTAGCTGACACCATCTAGTAGCTATTAGCTGAGTTAAAGTTAAACCACGGGGAGAGCAGATGAAGAACAAGAAGCAGCATGACAGGAGCTTGAAGCCGCTCTTGCTACTCTCAAATAACCAGTGTGGAAATATTTTGCTTTATGTCGACAAAGTTTGCGTTGTAAACACGAAGACCACAGTGTGATGCAAATTAGGGGTGTTTCCACTATTGGAACGTCAGGGTAATTTGACCAGATCTTTTCCTGATAAAATTATCTCTTTTGCTCGCTCCTCTCAGCTGTCGTACACAAATCAACCCTCTTAAGTTATCAGCTACAAACACCCACGACCCACATCGTTAGCAGCAAATAGCGTCACTGATCAACATAAAAGGGGCACAGAGCAGCAGAATAACAAACAAATTGAAATTGGGAACAGATGCGCTTGTTGCTGCGTTTCTGCTTGATCTGACACGATCGGACCATTTCCTAGTACATACCCCCATTCAGGTACTCCGTTGGTTCCTTTTAAGAGTTGTGCACTCAACAGTAACTAAAAACAGTGACTAGATGGCATGCACCCTCTGTGACTACTCATTTTTGTTATTGTTTGTGTTTGCCGTTTTCCATTTGACTGAACAAGATTGTTACATTTATATTGTTAATAAACTATTTTTATTTGACCCTAATTTGATACATTACACAAAAAGGGGAACTTTAATCACTTATTTGCAGTATATATATATAAAAAGTAATTCACTCTTCAAAAAAATGTATGAATAAAACCAATGATTGTAGACTAGTCTAAAAGTGGAACAGCCCTCTGTACTGTAAGAAAAAATAAAATAAAAATGGAGAATCAAATCATGACCCTAAAATTGAAAACCAATTCGAATTGAGGATTTGGAGAATCGTGACCCCACTAGTATAGTGACAACAGATCTTCAATATACTTTGCGGCTAAACCATTCAGTTATTTATAAACTACACTAATAAAAGTGTTTTGAGTCTCTGAGCAACAGGGAACCAGTGAAAGGACTTTAACACTGGTATGATGTGCTCTAACTGCCTGGCTCTGGTAGTTTTGAACAATTTCATGCTCCCTACTTTGTGGAAACAGCTTGGGGACGGTCCCTTCCTGTTCGAATTTATCCCCCACAGCTGTGAACATTAAAACATTAAAAAACATCTGTTTTTGGGGCCATTTCAGGAACAAACTGAGAACCTGTATTGGGATATGTACTCTGAATGAACAGATCAAGATGCTGGGCGTGAGCTGTGATTAAGACGATTATTGATAATTGATTGTAATTCAGAGGTAAATGAGCATATGTCTTCCAGCAAATGGTTTTGTAAAATTGGAAAAGTTGCTGGCAAAGTAGCTTAAAACGAAATGCAGCAACAATCCTTGCTTCTTGCATTGCTATTTTTACTGCTGCGGGTGCCTTTTAGCGCTGATAAGTGATGACACTTATTGCCAAGAGAGTTGTGATATGCTGTGGTCTTAACAGATTCCTTAAAGGGACAGTTTTGTATGGAGACACGATGGCTTAGAGGAGCGGGCCATAGGATTTACCAGTCAGAAAAAAGATCTGGTTAAGTTCCAACTGTGAAACAGGGTCTTCTATAAGGAAAATATAATAATAGAAAATATAATAATGTTGCAATAATGCAGGAAAAAAAACAAATTTAAACGTGTTTTTGCTTTGGGTTCACAGAAAACTTAGATCTCAGATAATGAGTAGTCTATAAAAAATTTTTTTTTTACTGAAAGCGTTTCTGCCCAACATCTGCTGCATTGGCAATGAAACCACTAAGTTGTAGCTTCTTATTGACGCAATCATTTGCCTACCTCTTCCTGAGCTTCTAAAACTTTTTCTGCTACATTCAACAAAAAAATTACAGGCATTATTGCAGTGAAAACAGTTGTCCGCAATGTGCAAATTGCATAGACTTACGTGCAATAACAGTAAATTTGCAATATACCAGTTAGGCCCAGCCAACGTCATAGTAATCCCTATTGATTAATAATAGGACATTACTCAAGTTCATATGCTCATACTTTTGGAAATACAAAGTACTCCCTGTTACTGCAGACAGTCATATTGTTGTGCCAACACTTTCCAATTTTTTTAGGCTTTTGTCTTTTTCTGAAATGTCAACCAACATGAAGTGGCAACCGATTTTAGCGGTTTTAGGATTGCTCTGTTATCTTTAGCGAATGTGCTAAATAAATACGATGCTCAAAATGAGCACAGAGTACGGCTGGACGATATAGAAAATAAGCATATTGATAAAAAGAATAGTCAAAATGATTTATATCAGTAATTACTGTTGACTATAAAAAAAGGTAGAAAATGTATTTTAAGTGCAGTCCTGGCCTTTTTATGCCATTCTTTAATGAACTAGTTTTAATAAAGCACACAAAAACTTAATTCAATTCAGCATTTTATTTAAACACCTTTTTTAAAACAACTGAAAGTTTGTATGAAAAAAAGAAAGAAACCAAGTTATTTACCTGAATGACATCAGTAAATACTGACAAACAAAGAAAAGACTGCTATTTACCGTTATGTAATTGATAAAAGTTATTATGTAATTAATGTAAATTGTAGGTTTATGTTGATGCTTTTTATTTTATTGTTTTATGTATATGAATGGCTTAGACCTTTTGTTTAGCTTGTGTACAAAACCGCACCATTAAAGCGGATTCTAATCAGTTCAGCTGCTGAAGCTAAAGCTAACTGCTTTTTCAGCTGCTCCCCAATGGCTGAGTATAGACTGTGGCCAGAAGTCTCTAGCCAAGTCCACATTCCTTAGAATTTTTGAAAGCGTTTTCACTTCTGAGGACGTCGCAATGGGTGGACATTTTCAAAGCTGCGAGTGTTGTCAGCAGTGCATGTGTCTCTGGGCAACCATGACAGCAGCAGCCGCAGGCAGGATTGGTTCGGGACATTTTCCTCTGCATCTTTGGTAGTTCAAGTGATTTACTGTCTTTGGTGGTTTGAAAGGAGGGAGAGCTTTATGATGGAGCTGCGTTTGTGATTGGTTTGGTATAAGTACTGACTGCAGTAATAAGCTACCTGATAGATCAGTGTTTCTCAACTGGGGGTCAGTAACAATAAAATATATATATATATATATTTTTTTTTTTTAAGATCCGCTGACATTTATAGAAATAGATAATTTAACTCAAATGTAACGCAAGTGTAAATCATTGTATTGTGTGCTGGTCATGAAATTAGAAAAATCATGAAAAAGTTTATTTATTTCAGTAATTCCAATCAAAAAGTGCTCTGCTGCAGCTTTGACACACAATGACCAAAGAGAAACAGAATTCAACTGAATAGAGGTATGATTATCGCTGTTGCCATTATTCAACCCAGGTTACAGAAACTCATGAGTGGTAGACAAGTGCATGTGTCTCACTAACACACAACATCCAAGTGACAGACAAATAGAAGTGAAAATTCAATTTTGTTGCATAAATATTTGTGAAAGCTACTTTATAAACCACTGTATATTTATACATTAGTTTTTATAAATATGTATGCAATAAAACAGGTTTTTTTAATAAAGTCTTTTTCAGAAATATGTAACAACATATTACATGTTACATACATATTTCTGAAAAATAGAATATAAAGTGTTTTGTTAATATATTTGAAAGTTAATAGAGGGGATGTCCTCAGAGTTGATTGATAATCAATATATTTTACCATTGAGCTTTTGTCCTTTCCCAGCAGAGAGCGAGGGAGAGGTGTATGGTTGTTTTGGTTGGGTTAACCCAGAATGTCCTGAACTATAACCCACTAATTGCATTCACATATGCAATTGAATTGCATCAGATCACTTCAACTGAGCTGAGACCTAGGTTTTTAGGCAGACCAGAGTTTGACCCCACATTCACGCCTTCTGTAATGACCTGGACTTTCTGGGCAATCAAATTAGAGTTTGATTAAAATGGATTGTTGTGAATGCCCCCAAACTCCTGAACTAAAGGAATGCAAGGTGTCAGGAAATAAGGCTATGTAAATAAGAGTTGATTAGAGGAGTAACAACAAAAAATTTACAACAAAAAAATGTGGATTTGTTACCTGCTTGTAAAATGCAGAGGACATCTGCCACCTCTTCCAGGTAAACAGGGCTCTCGAAGAGCTCAGAGGATTTTAAGAAAAACTCCCCGTTGGAGTCTGCCACCTGAGAAATAAAAAAATAAAAATAACTGAGAAAAATCCTATTTTAGAAAGTGAGGAACTGACATGTACTTACTTCATATATAAACTCTGACAAATATTCAAATTAAGCTGAGTAATTTTGCGGTTTGAATTCATAATTTCCACCTGAAACATGTTTTGATGATATCTAATTGTTGGTTTTAGCACCAACATTAAACAAAGCTTGAGTCAAAAGCTTAGGATAAAATGGCGGATGGTCTGTTAAAACCTTATTCATGATGGTCAACAACTCGCTGAGAGTCAAGCGGAGCCTTCTGAGGGGATCACTGTGTTCAAACTCCAGAGTCAGTCCGTGCTGCAGCTGCGACACCAGGATGCTTTCACCATTGGAGCCACCTGCCTTGTGTCTGGTGGAAAATAAAAAAAGTGAACACTTGGCATCATGCATGGATTAATTAGCAGGACATAAATAGTCCTCAACATCGTCACACACAAAATAAGCCCAGACAGAGATACCTGAGCTGCTGTTCCTTCCGTGCATCCTGCTCCAACGCGTGAAAGTCCACGGACAGAAGCGCTACGATGGAGTTGACGGCTTCCACTCCAGACAGCAGGCGCAGGATGAGCTTCTTATCTTGCTCCCATGACTGACTCTGATCCGCAGGAGCACATAAAGCCATCCTCACCAGACAAGGAAGCAAGAGCCTCAGCTCTGGGTCGCTCAGGGCGGTGAGACGAACCACGTCAACTTTCTGCATGGCTTCGAAGGCGTAGGAGCTGACAAACTGCAGCCCTATGCTGTCTCCCATCTCTGCTCACTTTATTCCTGTTGGAAATCCGTCAGAAAACAGATTAAAATGCTGGGGGGAAAATTCGGATATCAATGTAATATAACCTTAGCGTGCAAAAAATTTGTCGTAAATGGTAACCACATTTGTTAAGGTTAAAGGCTTTCTTAGACCATTGCCACAGCATCTCACTCAGATTTCAAATCAGAATTTAAGTAGGCCACAACAAACTTTCTTTTTTTCCAAGGCATTCGGGTGTGGACTTGTTTGTTTCCTTTGGATCATCATCCCTCAGCCAGTTGGGTCTTAAACTTTAGGCTAAAAACTGATGGAAAACACCCCCTTCAATTAGGATCTTCCATTTTCTCTCCTTCTCTTCCAGCTTCTCCCTTGAGGGATTGGCACAGCAAATCATCTGTCCTCTCAGCCTCCTGCCTGGTGGCTCCAACCTCAGCATCCTTCAAATGATATAATTGTTGTTTCTCCTCTGAACATGTCCAAACCATCTCAGTCTGGTTTCTCTGACTTTATCTCTGATGTTCTCATTCCTGATCCTATCCATCCTTGTCACTCCCAAAGAGAATCTTAACATCTTGAGTTCTCCAACAGAGGCCGACTGATACAGGTTTTTTAAAGGCTGATGCACATATGGATTTTTTTTTAAGTTTGGTCGGCGATTGCAGATACCCAAGGCAGAAATATATACTTTTTAGCGGCACACTGATTCCGAAAAACAACTGAACACTCACTGTGTTCAATATAAATGAAAAAGTCAATAGAACTTTAAACAAGTTTCAAGATAAAATAAGATAAATTCAAACAGTAACCAGAATAATGGTGCAAATAGTTGGTTTAGGTAGAATCTGGTAGTAAAAAAAATAAAAAAATAGTGCAGTCAAAGATTAAACACCAAACTTAAGAGTAAAATATGAGTGTAAGAGTGGGCTGGCTAAATGTGTTTTGGAGTGTATCGGGGGTCCTTCTTTTAGTCAAGTAGTGGCTGTAGCTAGCAACACAGGTGCCTAATTTTATTTTTTTAAATCTTTTTAAAATAAAAATCGGCTGATGGCTGAAATAGAGACAATGTAATATATTGGCCTCTATTCTCCAGTCAATGTTTATCTATGAAGTGCCTTACTCAACCAAAGGCGACTCATATGCTTCAGATAAAAAAATAACAATACAATTGTAAAAAGAAAATGTGTAACAAGACGAGAGTACAATGATTTAAAATAAAAAACAGCAGCACAAGAAATAATACAAATAAGAAAACTAAATAGAAAGTTTAGCACATAATTACTTTTTGTATCAACAATAAGACTGGAATAAAAACAAATTTAACAAAATTACGCCAGAAGATAATAAGTTTTAGCACGCCTACATATTTAAACTCTGACAGAAAGGGTGCATTTCAAGTCTATTTTTAAAATGTATCATCCGTGCAAAACATTGATTTGGGGTCACCTATAAACAGAGGAGCTGCAAGTGACACAGTGTTATTGCAGCAGCGTGCCTGACATAAAAAAGAAGAGCAGGGGACGGGATGCACGGTTCCAGCGTGTCAGTAGATCTAATACTGGGTCCAGTTCAGCACATAGATCCAATATGAATGCTTCAAAGAATCTTCATCGGCTCCCCCCATCCAGATTTTTCCAGTGTCTGATCTTCAATGAGCGCACCCATTGTTATTTATGATGCAGCAATGTCGCTGCAGTATTCATATTTATACTTCCCACATGCACCAGTATGGGGAGTAGTTATATGATCTGAAGATGTAAACATAATTCTGAAATGCAACTTATTTTCATTCAGATTCTCTCTTTAATTCTCAGGCAGGATTAGGGAAGGGGGGATGCTGGTTGTGTGTGCAATTCTCTACAAGTCTGAAAATGTGGATTAAATTCACAATTTGGTAACTCTCCTGCTGCACCGTAAGTGTCCTCCGTGTCCAAAAAGTGCGTAAGCAAGGTTCTTAGTGTGCTTAAAGTTGCTTACGTCATTGTCATACCTCGAAACGTGCATAAACAAGCTTTTCCAGGACTGGAAAACAGTTCTTTATATGTTTTGTCTTGGTCCTTTTGTTACTGATTAGTGGCGACTATGGCACAGAGGTAGAGTAAAGTTGGCTTGCAATCGAAGGGTTCGATTCCAGCTTTCTCCAGTCACATGTCGATGTGCCCCTGGGCAAGGCACTTAATCCCAAAAAACATCGTCCTACCGAGCCATGTTGGTTGTCGTGTATGAATGTGAGACTGAATGGGTAAATGTGGCTTCAATGTAAAGCGCTTTGAGTGGTCAATATGACTAGAAAAGCGCTATATAAGTTCAGTCCATTTACCATTTGTCGCCAAAGCACTCTTTTCCCCATTGGCAAAAAATTATCACTGTGCTTCACTAGGGCTTCTAAGAAAACAACATGTGACCCTTTCCAGGCTGATAGGTGCAAGTGATTTTGTTTCTCATCAGATACGTGAATGCCAGCAGATTGGGCCATTATGTGTTGCATTTCTTAGATAATTTAGCACATATCAGTTGTCAGACAGGTTCTGTTTCTGGTATTTTTGATTCTACAGGTCACACGGTATTCAGTAAAATTGATCGGATTTTCACAAATATTTTGGTCTGACTGAACAAATTTTAGGTGTTGAAATACTTTTTCTGTGTATTTTGAAAAAAATGAAATGCAAGCTAACCATTAAAGGGGTTTTGTGGCCCATTACAGACTTAATGCTAATGCTTAAATAATAACTATCGTGTTTTAAAACAGCACAGAGTCATCATCTGAAAGGATATGTCAGAGCCAACAGCTGTTTGTTATATATTAAGTAGCAACATAATTAAATTATTGGTCTATCACGGCTAACACTACTCAAATAACATTAGACTTAGGGCAATGTTTTCAATAAATTTCGTTTTATGTTTCATTGCTCAGATGCAACCCAACAAGATATCCATGTTGTAAAAACAATGTAAGGTTTTCTTTACTGCGATTCATAATTTTAACTTATGGAAATATATTACATTGGTCAATCTCTTTTTCTCGGGGATATTTAAGGAAGTGTTAAAAAGCACATAACATTGACCAGACCTCTTAAGTTCATCGTCCGGTTAAGCTAACGTTTAGCTTTTAGTGGCTAAATAGAGTCGCGGTTTCCTTTTGATTTTAGTGTTGCTCTTAGCATGCTAATGCTAAGCTTGACAGAGAACAACACTCACATGTGCTTTGTTTTGTCTTCGCTGAATGAAACCGTTTTTAAAAACACATATTTAAACAAAAAGTAGCTTACCCCAAGTATAAAACTGGTGCTGTGACTTCTGGGACAAATTTAACCACCGAGGCCTTCAAACCCCGGACTATATTGCATCCAGTCAGCCGCACGACCAAACGTCACCACCCGGCGGCAGTTATCCTGAGTCCTGGATGACAGGGGCAGAGAAGTGCGTCCTAGCAGACGCAGGCTGCTTGTTTTGGAGACATCTTAACCCACTCTATCTTTCATATTCAGAAGTCTGCAATTTCCTCTTGTATTTTTAAGCCACCGTATATACAGTGGTTATATCACTCAGTGAGTGATTTAACCGATGTTGTCAGTAGCGCAGTGAAGCAGTGACTGACTGTAACGGTAGAGTCTAGGCTTTAAGACAAGCAACGCTGAAATAAAACTACGGAGATCTGACAGTGACAGACTGCTGTGAGTTTCTTTCAGCATCAAACTGACTGCGGCGATTTAAAGTCCCAACATAAACACATTAAAATTAAACATTTTAAATGCACGTTTCGTTAATACAGATGGTTGATAATGATTTATTATGAGCAGAGGTGTACGGAAGAGGATTAGGGCCACTGAAGAAAAAAAATCGAATTCTGACTTTACCGTAGAGGTGGGTAGAGTACCCAAAAATTTTACTTTAAGAAAGACGTACATATTTTTACTCAAGTAAAAATAAAAAGTAGCGGTCCAAAAAAATTACTTGACTAAAATAATTTGGTATGTAGGCTACACGAGTAGCTATTAAAGTAACATATATTTATTATTATTATTATCATTATTATTAATAATAATTATTATTATTAAACCAGACAGACAAAAATATAAACTTGTGGGTATTTGGCATTTTAAACACGATAAAAAGTCACATTTTCAATACCAATACTTACAGTAGGTAATGAATGAATACATGTTAGAAAAAGGTACAAAGCACATTAGGCTACTAGGCTATATATTCACCTGACCTCAACAATGCAACAGACAGAAGATTATATTACAAAACCAAAGCTTTTGTAGAAACAGTTAGTCTCCTTTGATAAACTATAGCTGACTAGTTTTTGATATAAAAAGAAGACGTTTGCTCTTCACTTAGTTAATTTACTCACAGTAGATATTCAGAAATTTTACTTAAGAGTAGCAATACTTTATATGTCAAGTAAAAGTAAAAAGTGAGGCATAGCAAAAATACTCTAAAAAGTTTGGGGTTTTTTTCCAAAAAGTTACTGAAGTAAACGTAACTGATTAAATTAACTAGTTACTACTCACCTCAGAATTTTTTAACCCAAAAAAATGGTTGTGTGGTAAAGTGCAAAACAATGTCATACAAGAATTCAAACCATCAGCACCTGAATGGCAGTCCTGCTTCTTGACCACTCTGCCATAGCAGCATCGTGTATAACAAAGGCAGCCACGGTGTATTATCAAGCTAACAGAACCTTCGACATGGTCATAAACTTTAATAAACCAAGGTAATAGATTGTAAATCCGAGTGCACGGTATAATAAACCAAGGAAATAGAAGGAATCCGTGCGCTGGGGTCTGTACATTTGGCCCGGGTCCGTACGTTCGGCCCGCAATGAGGATAGAAAATGTTAGGAACCATATGATTGGCTGAAAGGGAACATAGCTGGGTAGTTATGAAATTGATTGACAGATTCTTTAGCCAATGGTGATGTTTTGAGACTCCGCTAATGCCTCAGCGTTAAAGGAGTCTCAGAATTCACCACACAGAATCCTCTCACAAATGCAGAGGTTCACAAATGAGAAGCTGTCCATAAAAGCACATTCAGCAATCCATATGATCTGAGTGAGTTAATTTTAAGTTTCTCTGAAAATTATATTTGTGAACCAGATTGTGTGCATTTGTGAAACAGATTGTGTGCATTTGTGTAACGGCTCATGTTCATTTGTGAATTTATATTAGAAGTGTGTGTTGAAATTATATTTGTGAACCACAGCGTGTGCATTTCCAAATGAGCATGTGCATTTGTGAAAAACCCTGCTTGAGTTTATGAGACTTTTTTGACTCCATACAACTCAGTTCCACATTTGTTTTAATCTGAATAAGATACATGTTATATCTTTTACCTTTTTGTAAATATGCATGGTTCCCCTTAACTTTAACTTGCTACCAGTACACTTGATTTCCCCCACTGTAAGGCAATAAATGGTATTTATACTCTATTCGTTTATTCTGTAAGACAGGCTTTGTTTGTACATTGTAAAAATTTCCTGTTTATTCAAACTTCAATCATCCCAGCCAACCAACAGATACGATTCGATAGCAGCATAAAATGTTTGACTTTGGCAGTCATGATTTGGCAAGTGTTTTATTTAACTTCCATTCTCAACTCTGCTGCTGAGCAAACAAACAAACTTTTCTTATGAATGTGGCTCCATTTAAAGGGAAATAAACTGCCGTTTAAACAGCCAAACATTTATTGCCAGAAGCATTTTTTACAGTCAGTAAATAATTGTCCAACCACAAATATTCTTTTTGTTTCACATTTATACTTTCCCTTGTATAGCTGTTTTTACCTACTTCATCACAAACATTTAAGTTTATCTGAAATTATAAAGTACACTGTCAGGATATGCAAAAATGGTGGTGGTGTTGGTAGATGTGTGTATTGTGGCTTGTCCTAAAGACAGTTCAGAGAGATCAATTAACCAAACAGTCATGGTTTTGTAGTGCAGATGGAAGCTAGAGTAACCAGCACTCACATGTGCACAGGGACAACCCGCATGGGTCTTTCCATGGAGAAAGACCTCAGGGTGGGATTCGAACCAAAGACTTTCTCACTGCAAGGCAGCAATGCAACCAACTGTGCCACCATGCAACCCAGCAGAAAAAAAACTTTTTCAAGAAAACGTGTAAAGATAAATTAGCAGTTAATGCCATCATCTACACACACAAGGTCAAATGAATATCAAAGGCCACATTCTTCAAATAAGGTTAAAAATGCAAGGTAGAAAATAATGTCAGCAAATTTTTAATAGTCTAATTAGTTTCTGTTAAAAAAAAAAAAGAAATCCAAACATATCGTTCTCTGCAAGGTGTTTTAATGATCAGATGTAAAGTTGCTTTAAAGGTACCGTACCATTTTTTGCCACCTTGACCTTCGTTTTAGCATGCATTACATTCATGTACTCTCTCAGACAGGTCTGGAGCCACTTGGAGTACTTTGGAAGAAGTTTATAAAAATTCATGATCAGCATATATCCATATAATGAGAGTTAAAGGGGCAAAGGACGTGCAGCCTCTAAATAAGGCCCCATCTGCCACACAACTCCTTCACTTCACCAATGTTTTGTTGTGAATCACTAGCGCTATTCCCCTGAGAGTTTGGAGAGTCTTGGGGTGCTTCTCAATATCCCTGCTCATCTCCTCTCTCCTCCGTCCTCCATCCCATGACCCGGAAACCGATCGAGCTCAGCCATCTTGAAGGACATCTCAATTCTTTATTTGCACCGCGAGGAGGCGAGGATCTAGGAGGCTTCGTGAGGAGCGATCAGCGAGGATACAAAGGTGTTTCCTATGCGGAAGTCTTTTATCGACTTAACGTGACGCACGTATAAATTCCCTTCCCCCTTCACGTCTGCTACAAGTGCTAAGCATTGCAGAAAATTCAAACACACATAAATGTGAGTATTAAGCATGAATGTGGGTTAATTTTTTGACAGTGCCTTTAATTTCTGTATAATGTGTACTTTTCAGCAGTTTTAATTATGTTTCTTACGTTTCTTGATTTTACTGGCTTGCTTTTAAATGTTTAATTAATGCCTCTTGTATTGATGAATGGGGATTAGAGAATGATTTTAATTTAGGCCTTTAGTTTATTCTTTTTAATGTGTTGAGTATTTGTAGCGGTGTAGAGTCATCATTACTTGAAGACGCTTTGAAGTGACTCTAAAGGGAGCGAGGATATATCATTTCACTTGCTTCCATTCCTCCGTCCTCGCATCTTTTCCCTTTGTCCTTCCCTCGCATCCTGAAGAGGTGGAGCTAAGACACGAGGAAAGGAAGCGAGGAAAGGAAACGAGGATGTACAAATAAGAAATGAGAAGCACCCTTAGAGGTGCTAGGTTGTTCTCTCCAAGGGTTTTTGCAGGCTTTTAATCCAACTACACCACAACACAATTTAAATTATGTCACTGCTGTGCAGCATCCCAGTTGTAGTCAGAGCATCAATTTCATCCTGTGCTTGATGGTGGTTGGTTAAACAGAACTTGCTACAGGAAACATTAACATGTATAGCGTTTGCATGTTTCCAAATTGCACAAAAAAATGACAAATGGACTAAGTAAAGCTTCCTTCGGCTCCCTTTCTGCTACCTATGCAGCAGAGGTGGGATCAAGTCATTGCTTTGCAAGACTCCAGTAAGCCTCAGCTCATTCACCACAAGTATTGCGTCAAGTCTCAAGTAAATACAAGCAAGTCTGAGTCAAGTCTCAAGTAAATACAGGCAAGTCAGAGTCAAGTCTCAAGTAAATACAAGCAAGTGTGAGTCAAGTCTCAAGTAAATACAGGCAAGTCAGAGTCAAGTATCAAGTAAATACAAGCAAGTCAGAGTCAAGTCTCAAGTAAATACAAGCAAGTCTGAGTCAAGTCTCAAGTAAATACAAGCAAGTGTGAGTCAAGTCTCAAGTAAATACAGGCAAGTCAGAGTCAAGTCTCAAGTAAATACAAGCAAGTCAGAGTCAGGTCAAAAGTAAATACAGGCAAGTCTGAGTTAAGTCTCAAGTAAATACAAGCAAGTGTGAGTCAAGTCTCAAGTAAATACAGGCAAGTCAGAGTCAAGTCTCAAGTAAATACAAGCAAGTCTGAGTCAAGTCTCAAGTAAATACAGGCAAGTCAGAGTCAAGTCTCAAGTAAATACAGGCAAGTCAGAGTCAAGTCTCAAGTAAATACAAGCAAGTGTGAGTCAAGTCTCAAGTAAATACAGGCAAGTCAGAGTCAAGTCTCAAGTAAATACAAGCAAGTCAGAGTCAAGTCTCAAGTAAATACAAGCAAGTCAGAGTCAGGTCAAAAGTAAATACAGGCAAGTCTGAGTTAAGTCCACACCTCAGCTACGCAGACTACCGCTATAATGACGCGCTGGTTACTGTAAGTTGAAATCTGATTAAAAACCCTGGATGAGTAGATAAACGCACTACATGCCGAAAATAATATCTAAGTTGCAAAAAAAGTACTTTGACTTTAAACTAAAGTAAAATTGTCAAATGTTCCAGGAACAGATTATACTGGGGGCCAATTCAGAAAGCAGGTTTGACAAACTAAGTCAAAACCTGAACTCAAGGTTGGCCAACTCTGAGTTGTTAAACTTTTTAGTTTCTAGTTTAAGAAGTAGTTCAATCAACTCTGAGTCACATTTAACCTGAGTTACACTCGTGCATCAGAATATAAAAAGCCCTAATCAGTGAGACACAGAAAACATGATTCACCATGGTAACAAGTGAAAAAAAGATTAGATCGTCCTACTTCTTCCCAGTGGAGCTGAATATTAATATATGCAGACAATAAGCATATTTAAAAGAACATCTAGTCTGTATGCAAATGACGATCCTGGTCCCACTGTCAATATCCATTTAAACTTGCAGCTAACATTGTGACCTGTGAACTTGGAGGTACGTTGATCCAGTCTAACATTTGTTTTTAAGTAAAGCTGACCATTTCTTATTAATATCGGACAACCCTTAGCATCTTCTTCATGACACTATCCGAAAACAAGAGTGTTTACAGTCAAAGGCTTATGGGTTCGCTGCAACACAGATTACTATAGTACATCCTTCCAACCCACAGCCATCAGGATCTACAGCTCCATTGTGGGACTAAAAGGTTATCTCTCCACCTTTGAACAGTACGAGCAACATTTATTTTCCCTGTGGGATCAATAAAGAAGTTTTGAATTGAATAGTATTCTTTTAAACAGTAGAGGGATTACTTGTCAACATGAGCGCAAATGTTGTGGAACCGAACCTTTACGTAACTCCATTTCCTGGTTATTTGCTGTAATCTAGCAGCTGTAGTTTAGGTTAGTTATGTTATCTTGTTAGCCAAGACTTACCTGATGTGAAGTTATCACTGCAGATTGTTGCATTTTTTATCATCTGTTCGTTCCAATCACCTGATCATGTCTCTTTCTGCAGACTAAATGCGCAGTAGAGCAGGGAGTGATGTAGCCTGCTAAAGCCTCTATCTGGGTTGTGATTGAGAAGAGACGTTCACATGGAACTGTGGATGCAGTCAGATCTGCAAAACTCTTCATCAGGAGCGCTGAATCGTAGATTAAACAGTGCGGGGCATCCGGTGTATGTGTTATTTGCATAAAAAAAATAATCACTTTAATTCTATGAATGAATCGCCCTACATTAGTGTTCATTTTAACAACCCTAAAACATTTTTTGTCTTTTCTTGTTTTTCTCACATTATGTGTTAAACCGTACTTTATGGCCACTTTATGTGCAAATGTTCAACCCCTAACATTACATTATTTCTTAAATGGTATAAACAGTCCATTAGATGCAATCTTCTGAAACAGAGTTCAGAGACCTCATTAAGCAGCAAATTTAGAGAATGACCCTTTTACTGGGGCATGTTGTCTCTGCTGCCCGGAAATTTAGCTGTTTAACATGTCATCGACTGTCATACAGCAACAGTCTTCAGTCAGGTGCCTCTTCAGATTTGCTGCTAACGAGGATCCTACAGCAACCCCCCCCCCAAAAGAAGCAATCAGAACAAGCGCTGGTAAATAAGTTGACACACTTTATTCCTAAAACAGAAGCCACACCACCAACAGCTGGCATGGGATTCATATATAATTATTTATATATATATACATATATATATATATATTTATATATTGCCGTTTGGTTTGTGTCTAAATGTGTGGTATAAAATATTATATACAACAATGTACCTCTTTATTTGAACACAGTGAAGTTCATTGCTGTACAAGTCCTCTGTAGCTACAGCTTTGCTGTAAGTCCTTCATGCTCAAAGGCATGGAACATAATTCTCCACTCCAACTCTTCTGTACATTGTGGCAATACAAATATTCTGTCTCCATTACAAAAAAATAATACTCTAGAAGCAACCTACTGGGACTCTGTTTCGTTTTTATGGGATTTTTTTCCGGTTTCTTTTATTAAGACGATTACATATATCCGAGACGAATTGCTTTAAAGCAGGAAGGTGATATAAACCTTCATTTTTAATATATAAAAGAAGGTAAGAAATATGACAATTATACATTTAAAAACTTACAATAAATAAGATAGATGCAGGCGTTTCATTTGGATACTATTTCATCTAAAGCCTTAAAAAGGAATTTCCTTGTATTAAAACCAGAAATCCATTATTGAGTTGTTTTTTTCCTAGATCAAATATGTCCCTTTTTCTTCCAATAACTTTACAGATAAACTCTCTAATACAGACTGGCCAGGGACTCTGCTGCCATGCTACATACCATGACAAGAAATCTGTCATTCTTTCACGTTCATTAATCACAATTCAGATTTTGCCCCCCCCCCCTTCCTTCTTCTTTACTCCCTTGTTGCCAACGAGTCTTCGGCATGGCAGGGATAGGACTGTGTGGACCTGTAGCGGCCACAGGGGACGGAAGCAGGGATTCCATCTGGGTACAGGATCCAGCTCTGCACGCCGATGTCCTCCTCGCTGTGATAGATCTGGTTGCTTTGCTCCTATCTGAAATGCTTCTCCTTCCTACACACCTCCTGTAACAGGCTGCTGGTTACAACATGGTCATGATGAAGTTGTACATCTGGTTGAGCACCACGAAGTGAACAGGCAGACACGATCTTCGGTCCTGCGTTGCTGGGTCACAAGTCAGCCAGGAGAGAGCGTTGTACTGCTCCAGAACGAATCTGCTCACACACACACACAAACAAAGCTTTCAGTCACATTTTCATTAAATTTGAAGATAGTTATAGAAAATCTGCGTTCCTACGCTGCTTGAAATTTCTGACGTTTGTGTACTCTAATAATAGAAACTGGGCTTGCCAACAAGCAAAGAGGCTTGAAATGGTAATCTGTGCACTTGACTCCAAGTGGAGAGAGTGTCATGTTGTTTCTTACCTGAGAACATCTGAGGTTTGATTGGAGTCGAGGGGGTGGGAGTGCTTGCTATGCAGTAGTTCGTCTGATTGCACAGAAGACACATGTAGGTGCAACGAGGCCTGAGGGAGGGAGAGAGTCAGACGTTTTAACCTTTTATTTCAGCTCATCAGAATAATTATTGATATTTTCACTGCGGTGGGATAGCCATGGTGGAGTTTGTAGCCAATTCTAGAGTCAATAAATACTGTTGGAAAGAAAAAAAATCACTGCGCAAATATACAAGCTCGGCTTTACTTGAATACAGGCTCTCCAAGCACTACATGCTGCACAAGCAATTTGCATTTCACAATCTGCTCATATTTTTACAGCATTTTCAAAGGCGACAGGACTCGACAGGAGATCTGACCTCTTGACAAGCAGTAGAAGCCCCTAAATGTAATTACTCCAATGTTGATTATTAATAACAAAGTTATTTTATAAAAAAGCTAATTTTCCTTATAGTACTTAATATTAATACAGGATATTTCTATCTATTGTTAAACTATATCAATCATATATATATATATATATATATATATATATATATATATATATATATATATATATATATATATATATATATATATATATAGCTGCTTTTCAGGATATTTGAGGGAAAGAGTTTTTTTTTTTTAATCCAACCTGCTGAGGCCCCTCCCAAGTCTCTTAAAGTGCAGAATGAAGTTTCTACAGAAAGTGATGATATCAGGAACCACGTTATCTTATGGAGTTGACGTTCATATTGTTTGATCAAGTCCCAACTCACTGTAGCCATTTATGGAGCTGAATGGTGATGCTTGCAGCAGGACACAGCACACTTACCAACACAAGCATTAATGGCCCTCAGTGTGCTCGACTGGCCAGCAAATGCTTTTAAAGATATGTTATTTTATCTGTAATCACTTTATCAATAAGTAGTGTTTATAATGTATTAATTAAGGGGGAGAAAGAGATACAACAGATAGATTTCTTGCCAAATAGTAAAATAATCTATATATTTAATCTAGAGTTGCTAAATTAAACATTTCAGACTAAGTTACTACTTTTGTAAAAATGAGTATTTGTAAACATTATTTTTGAACAAAAAGTACTGTGTTTTATCACTCCAATGTAAATATAAAGTAAAGTTGTGAAGCAACAGACTACAAGGTAGTGTCTTACTATGAAATGCTTAATTTAGCACCTCTATATTAAATATTTAGGTGAACAGATTTAGATCACTATTAAGAAACGTTTCAGTTTCATCATTTATTGCCTTTAATTCACAATAAACTTTTTAATGATTTATAAAGTGTTTAAAGATGAATTAACATATATTTTAATTAATTATAAGCTATTTATAAGGGGAGCCTTATTGTAAGGTTTTACCAACATTAGAGATGGGTTAAATGCTATCTGGGCTTCCAGAACAACTCAGCAGAACCACAGGCAGATGTCCTCAGTGTCTATTCATGCAAAAGGAGCCCAGACAAACTTTTACAACGCTTTTATGTACTCTATCAGTATCGGTTACAGTTAACCAAACCATAAACAGATACTAAAAATATGGAAACTCTGTAATAATTTCAGGGAAAATGTTTCTTTTTCATTTGAAATTTTAGTTTTGTGGTCATTGTTATTTTTTTTTTTTTCTAATTCAACACCATTTGTTGTAATAATCAGAGAAGACAATAAATCTCGTCTTCCAATTCATTGCATTTTTTTGTATGGTAGAAGTATCGGCATTCGCATTCGCTATCGGCAAGTACTCAGATCCAAGTGTCGGTATCTTATCAGTTTGAAAAAAGTGGCCTCGTTGCATCCCTACTTGAAATATACACTGCCCTATGTGTAATGAACTTATGTAATACATGAGTTTTACTTCTGAGTTGAATTAGTGAAACAAGTTAACTTGGAGTCACTGATAAACAGTTTAAATAGACAAAAGGAGCAGAAATGATAGAAATAATGACAGGTTATAGATCAATCTATATCTATCAAATAATGTTAAGAAACAAAACACGCAATTTTTATGTAAATCTGGTGATATGATATGGGCCTGATTAACTCTCCATGTAAAAGATAAAACAAAGGAGGAGACAAAAATCTTTTTACCCGGATTCTAGTTGCTGTTTTGTTGGACTAATTGCAGCAGTGTATGAAGGTGGTACCTAAACGATATAACAGGTCTGTGAGGGTTACCTTGAGGAAGAGCGGACACTGGTTCTGAGCCTGCGGACATGCTGACCAGAACCAGTCGGGCAGTGGGCCGGCCTTCGCAGTGGAGACAAGGTAGCCAAGTGCCAGAGGTTGCTGCAGAAGGTTAGGAACCTCTTCATGAGACTCCATCCGGTCTGTGCTCTGGCCCTGCAGGACAGAGGAAAACTTGACATTAGCCCTGTTAGCACGGATCCCGTCATTTTTCCCTGAGAAGGTGCGTACTGTCTCACCTTACTGCCATCCACTCCGTGTGGGTAATGAGGATTGGGGGAGTGTACTGGTGAAGTGGTGGGTGAGATGTTAATGATGTCTGGGTCCAACTCATTCTCCTGGTCCAGCAGGTAAAGGATCCCAATATCAGATCCATCTAGGCCAAACGGGAAAACAACTTAAGTCTTCTTTTAATGAAATACCAGTTCGGAAAAAAAAGCAGGAAAAAAAAAAAGCCATAACCTCAAAAAATGTGTTCTTACAGCTAAAGAATCAGACCAACAGGATTTGCAAACAAGCAGAAGGACAAGGAAAAATTATCAATTGTAATTGAGCTAAACTCAAACACAAAAAAAGGAAAAAATTTCCGGGAATGACAGTGAGACGGCTGAAGGAGCGCCACCGACCTGTGGTGGGGTTGAGAATGTCGATGTTGGAGTCAATGTTTGTGTAGTTGGAGCTAGCGACTTGGAGAGAGGCGGAGGTGGGAAACACCAATATGTGGGTGCAGGAGGTGTCCTGTGGGGTGTTGAGCTGCGACGTCTGCATGTTTAAGGTGGTGCTTCGCCCAAACACAGAGCCTGTGGAGACAGAGTCTGAAAGGGGGGGTGGGGGGGGAGAGAGACAGAGTCAACCAAACAGCAGGGAAAACGAGAGAACAGAGTACAGCAGGGGGAATCAGCTCACAATCCTTTCCTTCAATTCTCTAAGTCTGTTATGATTATACAAGTACCACCGTTATTTTTGGTACAGCCTCTTCAGCTTGGTACACACACGTACCAAACGAATACGGCTTTTTTCTCCCCGAACATATGCAGAATCTTCAAGTGAGGGATTTGAAAACAATGTTTTTTTGTGCAGCTACAGCAGAATAAGAAAGATGGACCTAACCAGAACTTTGTCAGCTAATGTATCTTTCAACAGCAATAAGGTAGATAACACCATCTGCAATGGACTGAATGACTCACCTGACACAATGTCAAGCTGAATGGATAGATCACTTATACTAGTGAAAAACCAGCTGATGTTCACCTGGCTACCAGTTGCATCCAAACTCCTGATTATGAATAAAATGCAAGCTGGCAGAATTCCCGTTGACGAGAAGGGATTTTCCATGCTACTTTCAAATACAGCTGGGTGACAAGGTTGTCGAGCATGTTTTAGTCTCAAATACGTCAAAGAATTATTTCAACATTCTAAACAGTAACACTGACTGCTTTCAAGTGGTTATATGGTTTTCTACTCTGGCTATGTCTGTTTGTGCTATTTTATGTATTTTTTTTTACCCAATCAAATCTCTCAGTACTATATTCAACTTTTTTAAGTTATAGAACATAAGAAAAGACAATTAATTTCAGGAATTGAAGGACGTAAATAGTGAAAAGGGATCCTTTGTTTAAAGAGTAACCTGCCCCCCTACCAGAGTATAACCCTGCCGACATTTATTTTTGAAAAACGGTTTAAAAGGAGGCGTTGCCTGGCGGACCAGGAAAAACATGGGGGGATGAAGGGCTGGGCGTGGTCTGGGCTGTGACTGACATGTTACAGGCAGCAGCGCAGAGTCACAGGCGGCCAGAAAGACGGAGAGAGCCGTAGTAACGCGAGCTCCTTTGCTAGGAAATAATCTGGAGGTTGAGTTTTTCACACCATGATAATTATTGCATTAAAAATGAACTCTTAGCCTAGATTTTATGTTCCATTTGCTGATATATCAGTTATTCCCTTCGTTTTAGGTAATGAGAAAATGTCAGCAAGTAGTGGTAATCACCTGCATAACGGAGCACCCAGGTTATGGGCCGATTATGCTGCAGGCAGTTCATGGTACACCGCTACGGAGGTGTGGCCGAGACCGCATGTGTTATATACCCCACCACGGCCGGACTGCTGTCGTCACTAACCTACCGGCCTACGTCAATAACCCGAGATTAGCCGTTAGCAAGGCAGGATTTGAATTCCAGTGAATTGCAGTGCAGTGTAATCGTTAAACCACTTGGGGCACTAAACTAACGGTTTTTGGTACAAAATTGATATTTTCACTAAAATGTACTAATATACATAAAATAATGACTGGACATGTAGATAGTGCTATCACAGACTCAATTATACAGTTTATCAACAAAAAAAGTTGATTTTGGGGTGAGTTACTCTTTAATGCTGTTCAAAGTAAAAAAAAAGTTATATGAACATTTGTATTTATTTTTCTTGATTAAAGTGTGAAAAATACATAACATTACAACCCTACTAATTATTCACAAGTATAAACACATTGATAAGCACAAATCTGTTTCTTAATGCATTAAATGCCTTTGATATACAATGTTGTGGAAAAGTTTTTCCCAACCTTCAACTCAGCCTAACATTAAATAAAGGTAACCTGAGTAATTCTAAAACACAAACAAATGAACTGAGATCACTTATATTTTTGGGGTTCAGTTGTCATACGTGCAGAATCAACGAATTACTTCAATAGATCCAGTCTGACAACAAACTACTAAGACATGATCTAACCAAGCTGAAGAACAGCTGAAAAAAGTCATCTGCATCTATCGGACTGGAAATTGGTACCCTATTTCTGAGGTTTTGGGAACCACAGTGAGAGACACTGTCCACAAATAGAGCTAAACATCGAACAGCAGTGAACCTTACAAATGGTAAAATGTTGAAGAATCATGCAGAAGGTCATAAAAGAGCTAATGTTCTGCAGAAATCACTGTCCTCAGCTGGTGCTCATGATTCAACGATAAGAAAGAAATGTAAGCACATCCATGGGTGAGTTCCACTGAACAAAACAAAGGTAGAAACAAAGAAAGTGTTCATCCTAATACACATAGCCTATCAGATATGATACAGTCGACCATGGTTGTGGTAGTGTGATGGTCTGGGGTTGCTTTGGCTCTTCTGGATGTGAATGCCTTGCAGTTTATATTGAAACTAAAGTTCTCATCTTTACCTAAAAAATCCTGCAGGACAACTTCTGGGCACCAGGTTGTGACTTCAAGCTCAAAAGTATTTGGGTTCTTCAGAGCCAAATAACACCAGGAGGTCCACTTCTGAGCGGCTTTACAAAGAAAGAAGGCTTCGGGCGAAAATCTAGACCGAGTCAAATGTTGTTGCTTGACATTAAAGAGTCTCTTTAGGATTGAAACTTCTGCTAAATGTCTCTGCACTGATATAAAAGGCTGATCGACAGTTACAGCACAAGCAGTTTTTACAGTGAAGGGGTTAGCAGGTTTCAGGGGTTTATCTTAGTCTGATAATAGAATTAAGTTAAAATGTGAAATATTTCAATGTAAAAGAAACAAAAACAGAATAAAACTAGAAAAATACTTGATGGTTTAAAATGTTTCCTACAATTTATGTAACGATGCTGCCATACAGCCCCCGTTCTGTTTCTTATCTGAGGTTCAGCGTTCAGTTTGCGAGCTGAACAGGAGATGTTTTCTGCTGAGCATAACTCTACATAATCCTAGTATGATGACTGACGCTTCAGCAGCTCCAGTCCCCCAAAATAAACCCATTGATCTGGCTCTCCATCACTCTGAAACGAGATCGATGGCCATCTAAGAGGCAGTGCTTCATGAGAGAAAGGTACACCTACGTCTCCATCATCAATCTACTCCGGACAAGGAGGTGGATATGTTTGTGATATGTGGCCGCCATCCATCTTGCCCCACACACACACACACACACACACACACAGACAGACATATAAACAGCCCACTGCTTGCTTTGTAAGTGGAGCTAAGAGGTGCACAGTGGAGCTAAAACTCAATCTCAAAAGTTGCGTTTTTAATCATCTTCCGTGTGATCACGTGTACGCATTTTACCTGGCATGATGATGAAGGACCCCTGCGGCTCCATGGCAACCAAGCAGACGCTGAGGATGCTGGGAGTGTCGGAGGCTGAAATTCCGCACATTCGACACATTTCCTTCAGACGTCGGCTGACAGATTGCAGGTTTCTCCTGCTCAATAAAATGCTCCAGTCTGAGACATAAAGGAAGGAGAAATGAAGGGATTAGTGAACATTGAGCCTGGGAAAGTATCCTCATTTATGGGCTAGTTTTTTTTGGAACTGGGTTTTTTAAAAGATACGAAGGATCCAACCATTAACCATTTTTTTACCTTTTAACTCTCCATGCCCCATCCTGCCTAACCGGCCAATCACCACTCTCCAGGGAACAGATGTCATCTGCACTAGTCCCAAGCACCAATCCCACAACTTCTGTAGGCCAAGTCGGCGTACAGAGCCTTTTTTCCTCCGAGCTCTGTGCAACACAAAGACGTTGCATTAGGTTTATTATCATATTTAAATTTATGTCTGCTTCTAATTCCAATTAATTCAACGGGCAATACAAGGAAAAGAAAGGAAAACCCAGCAGAAATGGGGGTCTGTCCTACCTGTTGGGCACGTCGATGTTGATGATGCTGGTCTCCAAGAGTTCCCCATACAGGTCAGTGCATGTAGCCAGAAGCCACCGCTGGTCGTGGGACAGACAGTATCCCACAAACAGCACGTTGTACTTTTGTGACGCTTCACCGAACGTCTCGCCGAGCTCCGTCTGCTTGTCCTTTACCGGCGCCAAGATGAATGGAGGCGTGTAAAGACGCAAACACTCTGGCCTCTGCAGATTGAAAGGAATAAAATACGGTAAGTATGCAGAGATATAACATTGCTAGGTTTAACAGACTTCTGGCCATAAGCAACCACCAACTGGACTGTGTAACTATTCCAAGTTATATACAAAAAAAAGGATTCAAAAAGTTTTCCAGTAAGACGGAAAAGTAAAACGTACTCCAAGGAAAAAAGGAAGCTGACTTAAGGAAGAAGGAACCGCGGTGTGATTTTTGAAAAATGACCATCAAATCTCACAATAAGGACGTTTCTAGGATTCGCCTCTTTTTCTTCCGCAATATTGCTAGAATCAGAAACTGTCCAGAAACATTTTTTACTTCAAGGCTAGACTACTATAATTCTTTACCATCAGGAAGTCCACAAATACAATTACAAGTCTTCAGCTGACCAGAAATGCTGCAGCAAAAGTTCTGATGAATATTACAAAAGAGAGATCAAATTTCTCCTGTTTTTGCTTCTCTCCATTGGCTCCCTGTTAAATCTCGAAAAGAGTTTCTGATTGTTCCATATGTTCCTAACAGAGAACTTCGCTCTCAGACTACAGGTTTACTGGTAGTTCCTAGGATTTATAAAAGTAGAATGGGAGACAGATCTTTTAGTCAGCTCCCAGTTTAAGTCCGTGAGGCAGACACCCTGCCTACTTTTAAGACCAGGTTTAAAACCTTCCTTTTTGATAAAGCTTATAGCTAGAAGGGCGTAGGGTATCCTGAGCTATCTTGGTAGTTATACTGCTATAGATGTAGACTGCTGACTTTTCTTCACTCTACTACTTTTCTCTTCTACTACTCTCCAGTTGTATTTTATGCTTTTATTACCACCACCAAGGAGGTTATACTTTTGCCAGGGTTTGTTTGTTTGTCTGTTAGTTAGCAACGTAACTCAAAAGGTTATACATGGACTTGGATTACATTTTTAGGAAATGTCTGCACTTGCACCAGGAACACGTGATCAACAAGTGATTTTCAGACAACTGTGGTTTAGGACTGAGCTGTCTTGTTGGGGGGGGATCAAGTGCTTTTCTAGTTTCTACCTTAACTTGATCTGTTCTCAGTGTTTTTTCTCTCTATAGAGGCTACACCTATTTTGGCAAACACACAACTTGGCTATATGTTGCATTTACCTCAGGGCTCTTGAGTGAGTTGTCGATGGCTAAGCCGGGGCCGAAGCCGGTTAGAGACTTGACGTTGGTGGAGGTGGGCAGCGGCCGTCTACACTGTGAGAAAACCGAGAAGGCGAGGGATTTCAGGTGCTGTGCGTAGATATGACGGTCTTCTCCTCTTACTTGCTGAAGCAGATATTGACATGGAACAATCTATAGAGGGAAACACAACAAGGGGAAGAAAACAGTTGTTACGATCCAGAGAGAAACAACAAATCACCCATTACTGCAAATTTAAATTATGAGAAAGTATGCATGTACTAACCAAATACTTTTTGGAGTTGACCGGTTCTTTTAAACTGTGATGGAAAAATCTGAAGGTTTTCCGTCGATTTAAAAGATTAGTATTCGCACCTCTGACTTGAGGTTGCGCTAGACATTTTTTTTGTCTGTCATTTGACTGGCAGGGTAAAAAAAATCTGGTCACATTCAAATCTGGGGTGGTGGGGGGGTGGCGGTGGCTTACTCCAGCAATTGTCTCACAAGTGAATACCAATTCAAAATTATCTATTAAGTGTTATTCAATCGAAACAACCTGTCCAGAGAACTACACGTATAAATTAAGTTAAATGCTTGTGTTTATTATAATAACACCCGATGCGATTTCTGCGGTAGTGGAACATAAATGCTAATTTTTTTATGTGTGTAATCTAATAGTCAGATTGTTGCAGAAGTTATTGACATGAGTTTTTGGATTTTTGCTTGGACAGAATAGATTACCACTCACGGGGAGGTTAAGCTTTTGATCTGCAGGCAGAATCTGCGCTTTGCTCCCAAACTGGAGACTCCAATTATGTTAATCTTTTCAGACAGACAGTTTTAACATGAGTCGACGACTCAGAACGAGATGTTTCCTGAACCATAAACTACGGGAGGAAAACCTGCAGTTAAAGCAGGAGCAGGTGCAGCACAATGCCTGTCTTTGGCGCACATTGGGCTCTTTGTAGCACGTCTAACCAGGCGCACTTTGGTCCTGTCCAGGACCCCCTGCGACCCTCCAAGGAGAAGCTTAAAAAATAATGGATTGAATGTATTTACCTGGACTCCGTGAATAGAGTTGGAAAACTAAGATAAAATCTGTGCATCACTTAAAGTGGTCAGAGGGAGATTTGAAAACTAATCTATAAAAATGACAGACAGCCTTCAGATTTTTCCGTCACTGCTCTAAAAGTACGGTCCAGTTCGGAAAATATTCTACCCCTTCCTCAGACCACTCGGTGCAAGTGCACAGACATTTTCAACTCAGGCTTGGACACTGTGCCCAATGTATCTCGTCAACCGGGAAATGACGGCGTATTGAAGAGATACCGAGGTTTGGAGCGAGTCGCTCCCAAGTGCACTGTGTATCATGCACCAGTGCTGCAGGATTTCCTATGGCTAAAGCAATAGCTTTCGGGGCAGGAAGCAGCTAGTCGAGAGACTCTTTCTGACTTTCGATCATTTTTGACTAATTGCAGAAATGTTCCCTAATTTCAAAACTTTGGCTGATGAGGAGCTTAATTCCACTCTCCAGTGAGGCAGCAGGGCAGATTCAGCCTCCAAAACAACAGCTAAACCCCCATGAGAAGTCATCCAAAACCTAAACTCAAAACCTCATGACAAGAAGAAGAAATCGTACTATTTGATTACTCACAAGCAAGTGCGTAGTATGCGTTCAGGCTACATCAGGCGAACAATTTGTATTTTAAGTATGATCATTTATTCATTTTTTTCTATGCAGTTCTGTGTTTGACATAATACATTAAAACATACACTTGTAAAAATGATATCTAATATTATGTGAAATGTGAACTGTGAAATTATATCATGATGTCATTAATAATAAAAGAGCTGGGATAAAAATGCAACATGGGTTTTATTTTGAAATGTACTGCATGCTCCGAACCAGCATATGTCTAATTTTCCTTTCTGGCTGATATAATTTCTATAACTTCATAGAAATCTGCATTCATCGTCCAGAAACATAAGACTTCATGCCGAAACTTACCAGAGTTATGCATCCAAATCGGTGCCAAAGTCGATGAGAATGCTCTAATTAGACTCAATGCTTTTCATCTTTTCGTCTTTGTTCACAAGGTGTCGATCAATTGTGAAGTAAATTTAAGCTCATGCATCTATATGTAGTTTCTTACATTCATCCATGTTTTATGCATATTATACTGTCACCTCACACAAAGAGCGGCTTAAATGCATCATTTAAATGCATGTAAGCCTCAGCACAAGAGAGCATGCTGCTTGCTAAATCTCCTCACCTGTACAGAGATAGAGTTGCGGATATGTGGAGGCAGAAACTGAAGCATCTCTAGGTAACAGCGAAGCAAACCCAGCGTCCACACGCTGGAATGGGTAGGCACTGGCCCCGAGCCACCGTCAGCCTCCTCATAGCTAAAGGGGTCCACGATGTAAACGACGATGGCAGGAGGATAGGTCACAGCGTGGGACTCCCCGTCTGTGGGCACGCCTATTTTCTCCCGCTCCAAAGTGCTGGAGAAAAAAAAAAATCACAGAGCTCACTTTTAGTATTAAAATATTAAAGTAAAACTAAAGCTTTGTTCTATTTCTACTATTAAAAAAACACCACCAAACAAATACAGCAACAGAATCCTTCTTGAGTAACAACAAAGTTGTGCTGTACCTTTCAGGAGGTTCTGTTGGCCCCTGGGCCTGGCTGCTGGAATTGTCCCCTGAGGTGGAAGTGTTCTGGGTGCCAGCCTGCTGTCCCAGCTGTCCGTTCTGGGAACCCTGGCTGTTCATGTTTCCAAACGGTGGAAAAGAGTTGGGCTTGCCAGACGGCATTGTGCTGCCAGGCTGGCCCGAGGATGCCGCGAGGCCGTTGGATGATGCGGAGGCGTTTCCACAGCCACCGTTGGAGCTGCTGCTGCTGGGAACGGAGGAGCCTTGCTGGTTGGCTGTGCTGGAGGTGGAGCTAGACTGTTGAGTGGATGATGTCTGGGTGGATGAAGAAGAGGCACTAGGCTGCGTGAGAAGTGAAATGTCTAATGTCTGCGAAGCGAGGTAAGGAGCTGCAGGGAGAGATAAGAATGCACCGTTGGAATTTCATTATTGACACAAGGTACCAAATAAATAAAGACAAGCATCCCTGCCAACAACCTGGGGTACACTTTAAATCCAACAGCCGCCCACAGCATTCAGTTGTCACAGCAGCAAAGTTAATACCAAACATTTAAGCATCCTGTAAATTATCCTGTATGTTTTACATCATTAATTTCATATCCATGATATAAATAATCACAGTTTAGTTGGTAACCAAACTCTTCCAACCTCATTTTTTTGTTTTCAGCCTACTGTTTCACCGGATGCCTAAGCGGCGCGTAACGTCTGTGAAAGGTAATACGCTGCTGATCCGGACGCGTCCCAGAATCGTGTCACGGCTCTGCTCTGAATTCCGGGGGAAAGTCAGCGCTTCTAAAACGGGTCAATCTGAGCAGTTTATATTGAGCCTGACAGGAAATCAGACGTGGAAGCAGTGTAAAGCATCCAAAAATGTTTTAAATAAATGACATACAGATATATAAAGACTTGTGATTGCTCAAGTATGAAAAAACTAAACACAACACAATTACCTGTGACACCAGGGGAGAAATCAGTTGGTCTTATATTTTTTTTTTAACACAGACAACAAGAAGTTAAACCAGTGCTCATTTTTACATGGACAACATGAAAAAGGCATGGATCGAAATATCTGCAGCATTGTGAGTGGATAATGAGTTTGTCATACTCGTAACCCCCCCCCCCCCCCCCAGTAAACTACCCTTTAAGTTAGCCAATAGCTATTCTCCTATGATTTCACGATCTCTTGGGACCAGCTGGGTGGAACTCTTTCACAGCCAATAAGCGTCTTAAACGCTCCCACCTGCTGAGATTGTGAGTAAAACGCATCTATTACATTATGTGCTGCGTATGCATCCGGTGGAAAGCTGGGGTCAATGAATGTTTGCCAAATTTTTACACTGAAAACGCTTATTAGCCAAATAGCTAGCATAATGCTTCGATCTGAAGCTGTTTGAAGGGGAGGACAAAAAAGAAAAAAGAAAAATAGAAACTCACTCAAATGAATTCCCTTCATATCAACATTCTCTTTATATGATCTCCCTCCTCAATATTTTATAACTTCCTGCCTTGTAAGTAAGATAATAACTGAACCAATAGGTGTTGAAGATGGAAACCAAGGAGAGCGAATAAATGTTGCTTTAAGTGTGAAGGAATCGTGAAGGCGATGCTTAGAGAGCAATACCTGGAGGTGTGTGTGATACGTACCGAGGTTGTGCCGGCACACTTGTGCATAGAGCTTAAGTTTGGTGAAGGTGTCACAGTTGCTGCTGGCAGCCTTAAGGAACCAGTCGCTGACAGGCTGATCCATAACGCTTTTGGCTCCGCTGCCGCCAACGACTACGACGCCTTCAGGATAACTCCTTGAGATAGGCCGGTGCTGGCCCAGACGACAGGACTGAGGAGGACGAAAAACACAGATAGAAGCAAAATGGTTATTTTCAGAAGAGTTGTACAGAAATCTGAGGAAGGACCTGTTCAACTTCAAATGTAGCTCCTCAAGACCTTCCTCAACCATCTTCTATGGTGTTGTCAGTTTATCCTAGGATGCCACCTCAATCCAGTGCAGGTGGTGGAAGACAGAAGGACTAACTAATATAACATCACTGATCAACAGTGTCTCCCATACCATGCATGAAGCTGTTGATGAACTGGAGAGCTCTCTTGGTGACAGACTGTCGCATCCTAGACGCATGAAGGAACGTTATTGCAGATACTTCCTCCCAGCAGCTGTTAGACTATAATCATCACTGCTCCCAACAAACTCAATGAATATTTACATTGAAATATTTATATTTACCTACTGTTATGCACTATTTAGTTGTATTTAAATAACATTTTGGATTTGTCCGTTGGATAAAGCTGTTTGACAAACTGAAGTCAACTCAACAAGAAAGCTTTAAACAAGAATGTCTGTTTGTAGACATTCTCGGTAGACAATGGTCTTGTATTATTGCAATCAGGTCATATAAGTTATTATCAGTCACATAAAGCCTAGTGGTAATGAGCTTTCTTAAGCTAGCCACTTAGCAGATTAGAGGTATGTTTAGGACATTATTCTGTTGTATATGAACAATGCTGGTCATCAGTGATGTTTCTCTTGTCAAAGACGATTGATGTCAGATAAGTTTTGACCGCTTGCCTTGACATCTGACGATCCATACCTCTAATTTCAGTTTATTTTTATTTCATTGCGTTACATAACCCTCCATATCATGATGTTAACCTTTTTGAAGACCCTTAAAGCTGCCAAGAGCCTCTAGAAGAGTTGTTTTGGCAGTGGCCTCTCTCATTGTAAACATGCAGTAAACTGTGATAGCTTGTCCGAGTTAGCAACGGTAACTAAGGAAGGCGGGACTTGGCAGGACTGAGGTCAATTCTTGGATGTGAGTATGCTATTTTTATTTTTACTAACTGCAAGTAGTACAGTATTTTAGTGTTGTGTTTTGTCCTTGTTGTACAGTAAGTGATTATACTTAATTAATTTTTTAATATTTCCAGATGTTTCTATTCTATTACATTCTATCAGCTAAATGCTGATGGAGCTTTACGCATCCATTGCACAGAAAAGAAATGGCGAGATCCGACTGAATGCAGCATTCTTAGGGGGGGGATTTTTGTTTATTTTTTTAAAAGTCCACAAATCATGTATTTACTTTGTGGTGGCCTATCACATAAAAGCCTCGTAAAAATACTTTGAAGCTTCTATTAACTGTTAATAGCGGATGTTCTGTACCGGCCCTATTTTCGTGTGTGCTTTACCTCGTAAACGGCTGTGAGGTCTCGGAAGAAGCTTTTGGCGCCGCTAAGCATGGCTTCGCTGTCGGGACAAACTACTAGGTACCCGATGTCCCGCTGAGAGCCGTAAGGATCCAGCAGAAGCTTTTCCCAGTAAGGCAAACCAAATGGAGACAGCACCACAAAGTCATACTCATAACCCACCAGGAAGGTGGGAATGGGTAGAGGCTCGGGAGACTCATCCGTGCCTGTGGAGGAGAGAAAGAATAATAATCACTTAAAACTAAAAAGATTTCAGCTCGGTTTCCAGTCGCATTATCTGGGTGCTTCAGCAGGATTACTCCAAATCCTGTTCAGTTCAATTTCAGTGGGTTTAAGGCAATAATTTGGCTTGCTGCAGGATAGCCTGTATTGATCTGATATCCAACTTTACCATAAGAGCCACGTCCAGCCATTTTGTGGAACTGCTGCCAGGTGAGGGGACCTTGAACCCCCCACGACCGCACCGTCCTCTTCTTCTGGATGGCATCCTGTAGAACAGGCTGGAGCGACATCAGCACCCGCAGCACGTCCTGAGAGCACAGGGAACTCACGTCCACCGCTGAGGGTCAAGGGAACAGAAGACAGGCTGATGAAAAAAAGAGAGAGCAACAACCTGGCAACAACTTTATTCTAATGTCCTTGATTTCCTTTCATAAAATCCTTTAATTTCCAACCAAATGTCTTCACATTGTTTTGTGTGATTTAGAAAACGGCACCAGGGGTTTTATGATGAACATCTCTCACCGTTTTGTTTGGCCCAGTGGTGCAGACAGGTACTCTTCACCAGCGCCTCGTCCACTTTGCCACCTGACATGTTGTCCATGAACTGCCTGCCGTGCTCCAGAGCCATGTAGCAGTCATTGCGGTAGTCTCTCTCCTCCACCCGTAGACAGGGGGGCAAAGAGGCCCCACCAGACGCCCTCAATGTTGCGTCGTGCTCCATAACTGAGATAGGTGAAAATGGGTTTGTGCACTGGTCCTGCAGCAGAACGATAAGCTCGTCTGGAACGCGGTCCCCCTTCCCGACCCCCGTTCTCTCTAGCGTGAAATGCCGCACCTCCTCGAACCTCTTTTCTGCCTCCTTGCTGAGGTCCGAGCCCCGGCCGATGATGTCCAGCTCGTCCTCGAGGAAGAGGCCCGAGCCGTTGCCGTAGCGCCGGTTCACGACGGCGCTGAAGCCGCAGCTGCAGCGGTCCTGGTCCTCGCCGTCGGCGCCACTCAGGTACACGCCCACGTCGGCTCCCTTGATGTTCATGTTGCACACGCAGATGCAGCAGCTGTCGAAGTTGCAGTCCCTGAAGAGGTTCATGACCGACTCCGATAGGATCAACGTCACATAGAGGCTGTGGGCCTCTGGGATGGAGGGGACCGTAGCCGGCTCCACCGAGTTCAGCGGTCGGCACGTGGAAGGGGTAGACGCCGGGGAGTACAGGTCTGAGTTCTCGTACTTAAGTGAGCCCTGGACGCTGGAGGGGCCTCGAGGGGTGCGCGGGGTCCTTGGTGTACGCGGGGTGGGGGCTGAGAAACGAGGGGTGGCAGGGGAAGGCAGGATGCCAGCACCACTGTTACTGGGGGGAGCGCTGTTGGACATGAAGGGAGTGTGGGTCTGAGGGGTGTAGGTCTGGGTGTAGTCCTGGTCCATGGCACTGCCCACACTGGGAATATTACTAAGAGAAGACAGATTGAAAGACAGGAATTAAAAGGAAGGAAACACTATTCTTGGTTCTGAAACACTGTCTGCAAAACTCTAATTTTAGTTAGAAATATGTCCATCTTTCCTGCTGAGAGCAGCCATCTTTAATTCATGCTAGACAGCAGAGGGCACGTTACCAAATATGAAAATGTAACAAACATTACTTTAAAACAACCAAAACCAGAACAGAAATGCCACTTTTAACCCACCTATAGCATCCTATGCTAGCAATTAATCCAGTTAGTAACTGGAAACAGTCATCAAATGTAGGTCTTCCCTTTATCTCTGAGACTGATAAACCACGGCCAAGACTTCCATCTCCAGCATGTTCTGGAAACAGAGAGTAGCGGAAAGCTCCAAAGATGAAACGGAGCTATTTTGCTGAACACCGTTTCGATTATCTGGTAGCTTATAGCCCTTAGCTTATCTGCTGAAAGCCTCGATCTCTCACAGCTGGTAGGAATCTCAGCTGAAATACAGTTCCCAATAAACACTTAGCTTTTTCTGACTAAACACACCACTAACAGTGAAAGTGGTAACAACGTAAGTGGGACCTGCTAGCCATTTCATATGAAAAAATAAAATATCCAATTTCTGACTTTCCGACTGCTCTGACACAGATCAATTTTTCCCCAAGTATCTCACTGAATGTTTACATTTCTTGTATAATAAGACAGCTAGATATTAACTGTTAATACAATATTGTGGAGTGATCTGACTGCTCAAGTTAATTCCTGCAAAAAAACACCAAAGAGAAACAGAGAGAATGAGAAATGGGTAGCAGCGAAAAAAAGGCATTAAATAAACACCTCGGTAAGTGTCCCTCTGAGGTAAGAGTTTATTTTGGACTGGGAGCTAACTGTGAGGCCTTGGATGGAGCGAATGAGTGGAGAGCCACAAGGGAGGAGGAGGGAGGGAGTACAGCATGTCCCTTGCTGCACGAGGGGAACAACTCCTGGCACAGACCCATCAGTAGGAAGTCCCTGCTACAGCACATTCAGTATGGGATAGACTGCAGCACCTGTGCTTACATATTAAGATCTTTATCTGCTACGCTGAACTCTGGCCAGACTTATTTAAATAGCACATTAAGACCAGATAGAAGTTATCTGTAAGTGCCCCTCAAGAAAGCTTAATGTAGTTAGGGAGATATGCTATGATGTATAAATGATTCTCTCATGTGTTTTAGTCCTTAGTATAAGAAAAAAAAAACAACTAATGAGTGATTTGGTAATTCACAGAAACACAGTATTGGCAATGATAAGCCTGATCGGTGCAGCCTGGACATGTAAACATAACAGTGCTGACCAAACACTGTCTAAACTACAAACAAACCGATACTTGGATCTGAGTACCTGCTGATACCAAGTACCAATACTTGTATCACAGGAAAAAAATGCAATGATTTGGAAGACAGGATTTATTTTTCGCTCTGCTCATTTCAACAAATGATGGTGAATTAGACAAGAAATAAAATATCAATAAAAAGACTACAAAACAAATATTTTGAGTGAAAAATAAATATTTGCTGTGAAATTATGCAGTTTCCATGTTTTAAGTATGAGAACGGTATCGTCCCCAAAAACCTACATCAGTATTGGTATCAGAACGTCCCTAGTTCAAACCCTTTTTTCCCCCTTTTTTTTGCTGTGCATATTTTGACCCCATTTGTTTTCCCTTTGACACCTTGGTGGCAGAAAAGCATCAAGGTGAGCCTAACATTTTAAAAAGTTTTTGACTGAAAACTGCAACAAAACTTCAATGGCTTCATTTTCATAATTTAAAGGCTTTTTAAAATGAGATTCTAGATAGAGCAGAGAAGGGGCTGCAACTTGCATATAGCCACATATACAATAGTATATATATTAATCTGTTTAAACATTCTCTTTCTGAGACTCTTGCAAGTTTCTGCGCCCAAAGCGTATTTAAGCTGCAGCAGGCGTGAGAAAAAGAAAGAAAAAAAAAAGAAAAATATTGCCGTGGTTACCAGGGGTGACTGTTCTGCAGTCTCTTTAATTTATTTTAGTCGACTTTGCTTTGAGCAGTAGTTTTATAAAAAGTTAAATAATGAACTGCTGTCACTGGGGAGGCGTGATCTAAAGGAGCACCCTCTACCTGAGAGGACGCAAAAAGATACAAGGCTGCTGTTGAAATCAGAATCCCGCACTACAGACAATCGTGGACCATTCATCCCTGGATCCGGTGAGATCTATTTTTTTTGTGTCTTTTTTTCGAGGCGGTACCATTTAACAAACTATCACATTTTTTCCGTTTTGCATTGTGAATTATAATTTGTTCGGCACTGCATGGGTCATGTGTGCGGCATAGCTTAGAGACAGCCCTTGAACTGTAAACTGGAATCATGGTTTATCTTAATTGGATTTTGAGGGAGTTTGTTGATTTGTGGAAAACAATGGCAGTTTTTGTGATGTGTGAATGGCTTTCTCCAAATAAAATACATAGCAGAGCTCAGTCCAACATCTGATTGGTGTGGAGTATTTGTTTGTGTGGTATAGAGGCTTATTCAGCACTGTTTGTATTCTTATTGATTTTTTTTTAATCCTAGCAATATCAGTGACATTAATGAACAAGATGAAATGTACAGTTAATATTTGGCAATTACTGGAACCTCTTGTGTTTCTCAGTAACACAGCACTTTAAAACTAAGTGAGTAGTAGGAATATTTGTGGCTTTTCTGTTTTAAAAGTAAATAACCTGATCTTGTTACATGCGTTTGGTTTAATTTGTGTCTCAATACTGTGGCATTATCATCTAAGGTTATCATCACCGGCAATAAATACCAGACCATACTTAAAAAAAGAGAGAAAAAAGGAGTTCTTTATATAAAAAAAATACAAAAAACAAACGTGTGTAAGTAAAATATGTGAGCTGTAGTGGAAGATGAAAGAGACAGAAACTGATCTACGAGCAGCTGGATGGCATCTAACTCCTCAACTAGGTAGATACATTTATTTATTTGTGCAGTGTGCCTCAAGGGAAGTCCTGCACGGATAATTGAGCTGGCTGCTAAAGCCGTGTCCAGGAAGAAAACAGTCGGTGTGCATGGACGGGAAGTGAGCAGAGTTTGATAAAGCTAGACCTCCAAGCACATGTTTTACCTGTCTTTGTTTAGGAAGCTCATCACAGGGACAGGATTTAGCATCTCCCTGCCCATTGTCCAGCTTGTTCTGTAGACGCAGTCCTCCGGTAGCTTAATGGGTGGGAGACACTGGCTGGGTAATGTCTTCAGGGGGGCAAACATGGAGCAGCCTACGAATGCCTGACACAACTCTGGCTTGTACACAAATGAATAGTCCTATAAAGAAAAGAAAAATCAATGAAGCAAGCTCAGCATTTCCTTAACATTTCAGTTTAAATCTAAATGAATGCCATGTCTGATCAGACGTAACCCTAGCAGGATGTTCTGCAGCCGGATTCACCTTGATCTCAGACGGCTTGGGACTGCAGAAGCTCTCCTCCACCTCGATCTTGAAGTTGCCTCCCAATGTGGAGGTGCCGTCCAGCGTGGTCATCCCCGCGTTGGCCTCCATGATGCTGTACTCCTTGCTGCACATGTTCATGGGCGAGTAACCCATGATGTGCTGCTCGAGGGAGGGGGGCGTGGGAAACATCTGGTGCAGGTCTGCCGAACCTGGTGGAGCGAAGGGAACAAGAAGGTATCGGCACGTGTCGCTGTGGCGTGTTTGAAGGAGACTCTTTGAGGCGTTGTCGTCATTTTAAAGGGATATTACACCCCTAAGTAAAAATGTGTCTGTTGCCATATTCCCCAGAGTTAGATAAGAGAGAAAAAAGCACTGATCTGGCAGCAGACTGATCGACTTTGTTAACAAAACTGTCCTTCAAAAAGTAATAACTTGGCTCATACTAGGAAAACATGCAAAAGTGCAAACAACAAAAACACTCAGTTTGAAGAAAAATAAGACATCCCATTTTACTCTTTTACTATAGATAAATGAACCATATCTGCCTTTTTTTCATGTAGTCTTTTGGGTAGAAAGAGGGAGAGACGCAAGGAAAACAACGAAGAATGCTAATAGATATAAACAAGGCAGGAAAATTATTGAGCCCATTTGAATTTATCAGGCGGTTAACTGATTTTGATTGATTTTATAGTGACAGACCGCCATCTAAGGGCAAGCCTGATTTCAGGGCATGCAAAAAAAAAAGCATTTGTTGACAGATGGACGGAGAAAAGGCTATAGACTAACGACAGGATGGAATGACTGATAGGCGTGGACAGGACGGATAAGTGCATCTCCAGTGGTCAATGGGTAACACCTGAACAGGTTGATAGTCCTTTACAGGACAAGGCATGATAAACAAGCACACACACTCCTCCTAAGAGCCATTTCGAGACCAATGCTCATGTTTTTGGACTGTGGGAGGGATCATGGAGAATCTGATAAATCCACACAGAAAGACCCCTGGTGAGGATTCAAACCAAGGAGCTTCTTGCTATAAGGCCACAGCGCAACCATGTGTTCTAACCTGCAGCTCTCATATCCGTTCTTATTAATGCCGTACCTCTGATATAGCTTGGTGACAAAAGAAAACTCTCCCCAGGGAATATAAAGAAGAGCTACAAATTCATATTTCTCACCGCTAGGTGGCGATGCCAAATGTGAGCAGCCAACCGTTTCTGAATACTGAAACACTTCCATGTATTTAGCGAGAGACTCCAATTAGAATTCACTGAACTCAAACTGGGAGGTTTCCATCTCGCCTTCATGTGAACCTGAGATGTCCAGGAAGTAATCCTATTCTACAAGAATGTTTGCTGTGAGTCCATCCTCGCTGACACTGCATGAGAAGGTGTAGGAACAACAACAGGCATGAGAAGGAGAGATACATACTAATGCAAGAGACGGGGTCCAGGGACGATGGCTTTGGCTCCTTGTTCCCAAACCTCTCATCTGCTCCATTCACAGGTCGTCTGGTTCCGGGCTGTGATAGAGAAACGACAGACATTAATAACTGGAAAAGAGCTCTAAAAGTCAGCAATGTGTAAAGGTATGGCGGAGGATGTTTTTTTTCTGGGTGGATCATCTACTCTTTTGGTCCTCCTAATTGTCATTTTTCCTGGGAGTTTGCATGCACACTCTTAGGTTTATCTGTCACGCTACGCCATTATCTATTGATTCTGCCTCTCAGTTCTCACCGTATTGTTTGAAAATGGCTGCGAGTCGCAAGAAAAAACAGCGTTAGATGTATGAGAGGAAGAGAACGGGCTCAGAAGAGAGAAAACAGGACCAGAGTGTTTTTAGGGAGATTCTTTCCAACAATGGCTTGTGCTAACCGTACAGGTTGGGCTCCCCACCGATTTCTGCGTTGACAGGTTTCTCATCGACAGGTAGGCTCAACGCAATCTGCTGGGATTCCCTTACATAGAAAACTTAACTGATTGGAATGTTTGTATAATTGTATTGAGATGACATTTGTTGTGAACTGGCGCTATATCAATAAAAGTGAATTGAATAGGCTAAAGTTTGGGGTTATTTTGTCAGGAGATCGCACAGGTATTGATTTTTTTCCCGTGATATATGGAAATTTAACAATAGTCCCTAACTGAAGCCAACGCCTCCAGGAGCGAGGCGTTGGCAGCGATGTCTCCGCTCCATGAGCGCAGCTCATGGTGAGGCGTTGGAGGGACTATCCACTTTATTTAAACCAATGTGTGTCATATATCCAACTAACTTCACTGCATTACGTTTGACATGTTATTTGGACAAATGCAGAAAAGATTAGGAAAAATCCTCCTCTATACCTTTAATGTTTCACACCTACAGGAGCCGAAAGTAGACGGACATGACATCAGTTTACAGACGTGAGAGAACAGTGATTTATCAGCTGATGAAGGGAAGAGCACAATATGACGGAAACACACACACACAAACAGCTGCCAGGTTAGGCTGTGTAACGGGGTATGCACTTCAGCGTGAACCAAGGTCTCCACTCACTGTCAGATCGTCCTCATCTGAGTTGAAGAGGTTGTCGAGGTCGGTAAAGGAAACCACCAGGTCCGTCTCGTGATACAGGCTGTTGGAGGCCATGCGGTTTTGAGCAGCCGCGCGCTGTGCATCTGGACAAGAAGAGGGACACAGAGGTAGGCGTGACGTTATGAATAAATACATCTTGCCTTGAACCATGCTTTCCTTATTCAATTCAGTTTTTCAGTTCAGTTTATTTATATAGCGCCGTTTCACAACAGATGTCATCTCAAGGCACTTTACAAGAAGAGTTATTACAATACAATGTTTAATGTAGAAATTAGAGAACCACAGAAGATTGCGCCGTGTAATTCTCAGCAATCCCTTGCTATGAGTACATTAAAGCTGTTCAAGAAGCCAGCGACCAAAACTTGGCCTAAAACCGATTCTATATTCAATCACACAGCTGGCTGAATATCTTCCTGATTCCACTTTTAAAACACAGCATAATGAAGTTGTTAGGAAATTCGATGGAGAAATATGTGAGGATGGTCGTTTGTTGTTTAGGCAGATTACCACAGGTTATTTTCAGACTTTTTAACCATTTCCACAATGAATAAAAGTAACTTTAAGGTGGATTTATGCAACAGACTAACACAGAGTAGTCCAAAATAATGTAATTGTCAACACTGTTTGGAATCACATCGCAAATTAGGTCTAACTCAGTCAGACTGGATGACAATGACAGAACAGTATATATATATTTTTTTATCTCGTCTCAGATAGTTGAAAGTACTCCCAGGACATAAAAAAATCAAATAAAAATAATTCACAATTGCTTAACCTTTTCAACAATAAATTAAAAAATCTAAATATTTTTACAACATGCGTATCTCCATTAAATGTGAGTGCTGGTGGGTCAGATTTTCACTCTTCTTTATTTGCAGTCGGGGCCAACACAAAATCAGTGCAAGGGCTGTAAATGACCCCGAGCCACACTTTGGACATCCCTGATGAGGGTGGGATTAGAACCAAGGACCTTATTGCTGCTTCATTTAAAATCTACCTCACCGATATGTACTACTCTGTGTCGGTCTATCACATTAAATCCTGCTAAAGTTACATGTTTGTAGTTGTAACTACAGCACATGGTGCCTCACACGACTGACAGCTGCTAAATAAACTGTAAGGAAAGAATGCTTACCATCTGTTTGACCTGCTCCTCCATCTTCACCCTGAGGGAGAAAAAATAAACAAAGATGAAACCTCTAAAGCAGATACAGACAGATGAAACTGTGAAACGTGTGGTGTATACCTAAAAAACTACACAACTAAATATGATCTACTACAAAACAGATCAGCAACACCAGAAACAAGCCAACTAAAGACACCCCCACCCACCACTCAATGTAAAAAAATCTGGGAAAAAGTATTAAATGATATACTGAGAGAAAATTGAACTGACACAGAGCAGAAAAGAGACGCTGCTTTCTTTCCACTGTGGCAAATGGGATTTCCGGCATGGACCAAAGTGAAATCATGATCCAAGGAATGGCTTCTCCGTCTCCTGCCCAGGCATCAATATCTGGGAGGGCCGGCCTTCTGGGTGAGCGTGTCTGTATGTGTACTGAGCAGAACTAGCTGGAGAACAGGACTGTTATGTCCTCTTCATTGATTTCATCTTGCTCCGGGGCTTTTCTCTGACCAACGCAGGCTCTAATTTGTCTCTCTTAAAGGCCCAACACACAAACACACACACACCAAGGTCGCAATCTATAGGCAGCAATGATCCCTTAACGCAATATCAATACGTCTGCCTTGGGTGGAAACATGCGTTCATGTATCAGTCTAGTTTTGAACTATTTTAATCTCTCTTATTTCCCTTTTCTACTCCTCTATGACGGCTTCCATGTTTGCATCCTTGACTTAATTCAACAGAAGCATCACTTCTGATGATGTACCCCTTGTAGCATGTTACATGGCCAGCACTGCAGTCAATAACTCTCCAGTTAAACGAACAGCCTGATGTTCATGAATGATTCACAAAAAGTCGGTTTAATATTCTGACAAAAAGTGAAGTGGGGATGTTGCTTCGCTACAAGACTCCTCCACCCTAAAGGAATAAAATAGCCGCACTGAATTCAGATGAAGTTTATGGCCCATACTTTACAGTAATCACTGTTACCAATAAGTAACCTCAAATTACCTTATAATAGATAAGATAGATATAAAAGTGATGAAAATACTGACAGATGGATGGATGGATGGATAGGTAGATATTTGAAGTGCACAAATAGACAGCCTGATGAATGAATGGACTGAAAGAAAAACACATTAATAGATGGAGAAATTGTCAACCCTTTTATTTTCTATTCTAACTCGGATCGATTGAATTAATTAATTGGAATTTTTTGTTGCAGGGGCTTTTTTTTTAGAAAAGTAAATAGAGTTTCTGTGTAATGGCAAATTTTTGGTTCCCCAGAGCTTCCGAGGAATTGGTGTGGGTTTGCTACGACAGAAGTGGACCAAGAGACCCCACGCTGTTACATTTTCCTAAAGCCCATCACAGCTAAAGCAGCAACACCACAAACCTGTTCCAACTCCTGAAACAGAGGCATCCAGCCAAATTTGAAGAAAGCCAGTCTTTCTGAGACGAAACAAACCTTGGCAAAAAATGGGAAACTGTATCCTAATCCATAAGTTGTGTGTGGTTTATTCTAATTAATTGTAACCCTTCCATACATTTGCACATATAGAAGTGACTTTAATCAAATTCCAAACTTTTCCGGCTTTAGGCTAGTGCAATGTAAGCATGTGTGCAAACCTAAATTATTGTTATTTCTAAAGTAAAGCTGACAAGGACAAATTTGGGTAAAACTTGTGTGTGTCTGCTTAAACACTGACATATGTCCACTGTTTTCACCAAGAGCTGATTCATCTCAACACCAGCGGTGATCGGGGTGCATGCAGCGGTATTCACCAGACTGAATAGAAGAAACACATTAGAAGCATCCCTTGTGTCCTGGAAAGTCCTGGAAACATTACAATTTTGTTATTTTCCTTCAGTAGGTTGGAAGCAGAGCCATCAGGAAACACTGAGAGGAAAGCAGTGAGGTAACTTCGTCCATTGACGAAAAGATACAATAGGGATTCAGGAATGACTTCCTGTTCAGTTAAACATGGCCAGTCAAAGAGGATGTATGAAGAAAGTGACTGCACTGTTATTTTTAGTGCCGCGCTGCTAAGGATGCAGGTGGTCTATTTTCAACCCAGATCTTAAACAAATAAAGCTTCTTTTTCAATTCTAGTAACAAGTCGCGGCTCTTCAAACAGAGAAACAAAAGAGAGGAAGAATAAGAAATTAAAGAGAAAGTATTGGTTGACAAAGTGTGAAAAGCCAGTGGTGCATTCTTCAAACATCCACATGGGCTTAGGTTGTGGGGTTCGTCTCCTGGCAACATCGGAGTTGGTGACATCACAGAAAGTATAGTCAGGTAACACTGGGGAACTTTCAACATGTGCACCAAAAAACTCTGAATACCGCCTGTTAACAGCTTCTTTTCCTGAGGTGCGGAGATGCTGCACCACTAACAAGCACTGAGCCCTCTCCCTGTTTATCTGCTAATATCATCTCACAGCCATAAAAAAAACAAGTCTGAGGAGTCCAAGACGTTTTCCTTGAGCCATGTCTGCTGATTTGCACGTAGTTTCTGAGGTTTACCCAAAAAATACGTCATGTCTACAGACCATGTCGGTGAGATTATTGATCAGGTTCTTATGTTAAACGAAGTATAAGGCCATCACTAGGAAGGAGGGAAGGAAGAAAGAAAACAGAGTGCACATGACTGGATAAGACAAACACTGAAGAACAAGAGAAAGGATGGAAAGACAATGAAGAAAAAAAAGGAAGGGCATAAAAAAAACACCCAAGGAAGTACACATTCTCAAAGACGGCTCGATGTTACGATGGCAGTTTTCACTACACTCGCAGTTTTAGTTACTAAAGATTTTCCGCTGTACGTTACCACATTTGCTCACTGTCTAGGGATGGGTTCAATAATATATTTTTGATACTACTATTTTAATAATACGTGGTTTTCGAGACCGGTACCTTAAGGAAACTTTTTTTCAATACCATGTTTAAGTCAAATTTTGAGAAAGCACTGAACATTTTTTTGTTTATTATATTCATATTATATTTAATTTCTGCTTTCTCAAAGCAAACCACAGCAAACAGCAAAGAAACAAAATTAATAGATTTATATATTAATAAAAACAGACTTTCGGTAATATTAATGCCCCACTTCATGTCACTAATAAGCCGGCTAAACTGCATTTTCTAATGTTGGGTAAGTAAAAGGCAGGGAAGTTTGTTTTATGGCATATTTATGCTTTTACAAGCCTTTTTTCCCCTCAGTAAGCGCCACTGTTTTTGTTTCTGATGAAGCGGAAGTACAATACTAATACTGTTCAAATGAATTGCTAATATGATTCAAGCTTCCAACAAAATGAGGTTGGATGTAGTGAGAAACACTTCCCTACCTTGTGTTTCTTTCCAGGCTGCCGCTCCCCTCCTCCTTTATCCTTTTTGGTGGAGAATGTGAACTTGACGTCTCCTTCATCGAAGGCATAGGGGTCCACCTCAGGCTCATGCTCTCCATCGCTTACAGCAGCAGATAAGTACTGGTTTCTCCTGGCTCTATACATCTGAAGCCGGTCCTCAGACACCTTCAGAGGCATTTTAGATGTAGACATCATTCTGGGAAAGACAAAACAAAAAAACCCCAAAAAATATCAAAATTCAATTCAAATTCATAGATACTTTATTGATCCCCGAGGGGAAATTTCAGTTTACAGCACAACCTGTGCAAGATCATTACAAACAACAAACAAAAACAGATCCAGGTTACTGAAGGGCTTGCAGCCGCCAGAGCAGCGCTCCCATGTATGCAGACAGAAACAGATAAATGTTAGGGAGGGAGGGGGGGAAAAAATGCTCAACTGTGTTTTGACTCCTTAATCCAGAGTCAGAATACAACTAAAAGAAAAAAAAAACCCACACCTATACATTTAAGCACATATGCAGACATTAACAATGACACAACAGGAGGGATAGGAGGGGGGGGGGACCCCAATCAACAGCTGATGTGCTGATGCGCACCATCTAACTGCTTCCTGGAGTGGGCAGGAGAGATTGGGGATACGGCTAGAGCAGTGATGACAAGGAAAGTGTATGCATCTGTATGGGTGTGAGTTTGTGTGTGCATGTGTGTGCATCAGTAGTCAGTAGCCCATGAACTCCACACAGCTCAATCCCACAGTCTGTTCGCCTATGATGTAATTTGCATCCTTGGAGAGCTGAGCCAGCTCATAGTTGAAGGTGTGGGGGTAGGGTGGGGGAAAGGAGCGTCCTCCTAGATTCCCATCCAAGGGAGTATGTTTGGTCTAGGCCGAATTTCAATTGATAAGAAATGCAAGGCAAAGATCACTTTTCCTTCTTAGCCTTAGAGTCTGTCAGAGTGGTCTCCCTTCCAAATCAGGGGTCATTTCCATTCCAGCCGGCTGAGAACTTCTCCAAGTTGTTTCCCCACACAGCAACAAACGAGTCCATGCTCGAAAATCGCAAGAGTCTGAGCGTTACAACAGCCTTCCCGCTTCCAGGCAGCCTGCCAATTTCTGCCTAAAAAAGCCATAAATTTGCAATACCTGGCAAAAACCTGCCATGCGCTAATCAGCAAATATCCAGTTATCATGAATTCAATTGTCCAGATGTTTCTAGTGTCTCGATGGTCAAAGTGAGAGACCCAGGATCTTCCACAGTAATCCATCGGGACAGCTGGGCACTCGCTTATTACCTTCTCCGGGAGAAAAAAAAATTTTTGCTCACGAGACCATCTGACCAGTCTATGTCCAGATCCAACGTTGATTATTCCGGAGGAGAATGCAAAAAGAGGCTCCATAGCAGAAGACAGACAAAGGGCTGTGGGATAAGACACACTAGAGAGGGAGAAAGATAAAAAGCGTCTGCTCTCGCTGAGTGCCGGAAGTGAAAGTGGAATAATTCCAAGAGTAAATTCTATTATTAAATAAAAATGGCAGTTGCAGCAGAAATGAGTGGCCAATTTCCAGCGTCCGGTTCTAAAAGAGCATTTTTGGGGGATTTTTCAGCCTTTTTAGCTGTGAGTGGTCATTAATGATTCCTAAATTTGAGTTGTCAGAGTAAAAACAATTATTTTGTGTTTTATAAGAAACATATCGAGTACAAAGTGAAAACTTTGTAGGGCAGGACGATAATTCTGTAAGAATATAAATCAATCGATAGATGTGTGGTGCAATAATAAAAAAATAATTTGAGAAAAAGTTAGACAAAAATTAAAACTTCCCACTCCTCTTTCATTAAAACCACACTGGACAGCTTATTACTACAGTCATTACTTAGTCCCACCAAATCACAAACGCAGACCAAGGCACGTTCCGACACAAAGCCCTCACTCCACTCGAGATAGTGCGGCAAAAAGAATTAATATAATTTAAATACTTTCAGTAACGTAATGGTTAATAACATCAGTCTTTTCTTTAGGTTTGTCAGTATTTACTGATCCCACTCGGTTCATTTAACTTGATTTCTTTTTGTTTCTTACAAACTTTCAGTAATCATTAAAAAAAGCTGTTTGAATAAAGGGCTGAACTGAATTCAGTTTTTTTATGTGTGCTTTATTAAAAATTGTTCATTAGAGAATAGTATAAAATGGACAGGGCTGTACTTAAAATGTATTGTTTCCATTTTTTGACGGTTATCAATAACAATAACAAAAATACTTTATTGATCCCAGATGGAAGTTATACCTTTATTCAATCTAAAACACAATGCTCCTAAGCTTTTCTTACATCTCTGTACTTCTTCTGACCTTATTTAACCATTTACAGCTTGCTTGCTGCAGAGTGTGGTTCTAACTGCATCCTTTTAAAGTTTCGAACGGGCTGGTTACCCGTCAGTGCAGATTCTGATCGAGTCGATTTCTCACTGCATCTCAAACACCGAAGCTGTTAAACAGGCAAATAGGCTAGATTATGGAGGGTAACTCTACGAACGGAGCGCTCTGTGTGAACAGATGGCACCTTGCAACATATGTCAGTGTAGCCGTCATGTCTGCATGCAGTTACATAAATGTCAGCGACTGCAAACAGTTCTGACAGCTGCCATTAGGACCCAACCGATGCAGCATGCTCGCCGTCAATTATACTTCAACATTTCTAGAAACCTGTTCACACGCTTAGAGGCTCATAGACCTGTTGCGGCAGCACAGCTCTTTAAATCCTGCATGCGGCCATTACTGCGGCCTACTTGCACATCAGGAAAGGAACGGGGGAATGGAGACGGGGGAAACAGAAACAGGTCGCTTGGCAGGAGATGTGTGGACCTCTCCCTTTTGCTGCGGCTCTTCTTGTTCGACCTGCTCGTCCAGCCCAGATGTAAGGTGGAATGTGTGCGCTGGCCCGAGCAGCAGATTAGTGGTCATTCAGAGCTGTGGCTGGAAGGATTACAGCTTGCTAGAAAAGGCTGGCCGAACAGCTGGGCCTTTGGGACGGCACAACCACACCAATCTAGTAATCCTCTCGCCTCTTTATGCCCGAGAGGGCTGGGCAATATCTCGTTGAATAATATATCATATCGATTTATCACATTTCTTAATATTTGGAATCTGGAAAAAAATTCCCTGATGCACCTATTGGGTTTTCCAAAGTGAAACCAAGGCCAAGGCCTTTCATCTTGTTTTACAAGATCGTTTAATAGTGTGTATTCAATTGGATTTTGAATTCAGCCCAACTCCAAAAAGGACTAATTGAATAAAAGCTTCAATAAATATGATGTCATTTTTCTTTTCTTTTTTGTGTGTTTAAAACAGAAAGGGAGGGATCGTCGCATGGAATAGTGGTTATTGCACAAAGGCCTCGGTCCTGGAAGTGGTCATCTCGAGTTCCGTCCTCACAGACCTTTGTGCCTTTCTTCCCCCACTTCTATTCTCCTTTCTATGTTATTAGCTGTCAAATAAAGGTAAATAAGGGCAAAAAAAGATTTTTAAAAAGAATAGAAAAGGAAAAAAAAAAATTGGATTCGTATCAAAAAACAAATTTGGCATAAACAAATAAAATAAATGAACACTTTTTAAACTTCTGTAATAGTCTGCAATAGTTCTGAAACAGTTGCATAACGTTTGATGACATGGTTAACTTTTAAAAATGAATCTTTAAATCCAAAATAATCTTCTGTAATCTCCAAATATTGGAACCAAGGAACGTATATTCTGGACAAAAACAGTGATTTGTTTTACACTACCGTTCAAAAGTTTGGGGTCACCCAAACAATTTTGTGTTTTCCATGAAAAGTCACACTTATTCACCACCATACGTTGTGAAATGAATAAAAAATAGAGTCAAGACATTGACAAGGTTAGAAATAATGATTTTTATTTGAAATAAGATTGTTTTTACATCAAACTTTGCTTTCATCAAAGAATCCTCCATTTGCAGCAATTACAGCATTGCAGACCTTTGGCATTCTAGCTGTTAATTTGTTGAGGTAATCTGGAGAAATTGCACCCCACGCTTCTAGAAGCAGCTCCCACAATTTGGATTGGTTGGATGGGCACTTCTTGCGTACCATACGGTCAAGCTGCTCCCACAACAGCTCAACGGGGTTCAAATCTGGTGACTGCGCTGGCCACTCCATTACCGATAGAATACCAGCTGCCTGCTTCTTCTCTAAATAGTTCTTGCACAATTTCGAGGTGTGTTTTGGGTCATTGTCCTGTTGTAGGATGAAATTGGCTCCAATCAAGCGCTGTCCACTGGGTATGGCATGGCGTTGCAAAATGGAGTGATAGCCTTCCTTATTCAGAATCCCTTTTACCCTGTACAAATCTCCCACCTTACCAGCACCAAAGCAACCCCAGACCATCACATTACCTCCACCATGCTTAACAGATGGCGTCAGGCATTCTTCCAGCATCTTTTCAGTTGTTCTGCGTCTCACAAACGTTCTTCTTTGTGATCCAAACACCTCAAACTTGGATTCATCCGTCCACAGCACTTTTTTCCAGTCTTCCTCTGTCCAATGTCTGTGTTCTTTTGCCCATCTTAATCTTTTTCTTTTATTGGCCAGTCTCAGATATGGCTTTTTCTTTGCCACTCTGCCCTGAAGCCCAGAATCCCGCAGCCGCCTCTTCACTGTAGATGTTGACACTGGTGTTTTGCGGGTACTATTTAATGAAGATGCCAGTTGGGGACCTGTGAGGCGTCTGTTTCTCAAACTAGAGACTCTAATGTACTTATCTTCTTGCTCAGTTGTGCAACGCGGCCTCCCACTTCTTTTTCTACTCTGGTTAGAGCCTGTTTGTGCTGTCCTCTGAAGGGAGTAGTACACACCGTTGTAGGAAATCTTCAATTTCTTAGCAATTTCTCGCATGGAATAGCCTTCATTTCTAAGAACAAGAATAGACTGTCGAGTTTCAGATGAAAGTTCTCTTTTTCTGGCCATTTTGAGCGTTTAATTGACCCCACAAATGTGATGCTCCAGAAACTCAATCTGCTCAAAGGAAGGTCAGTTTTGTAGCTTCTGTACCGAGCTAAACTGTTTTCAGATGTGTGAACATGATTGCACAAGGGTTTTCTAATCATCAATTAGCCTTCTGAGCCAATGAGCAAACACATTGTACCATTAGAACACTGGAGTGATAGTTGCTGGAAATGGGCCTCTATACACCTATGTAGATATTGCACCAAAAACCAGACATTTGCAGCTACAATAGTCATTTACCACATTAGCAATGTATAGCGTGTGTTTCTTTAAAGTTAAGACTAGTTTAAAGTTATCTTCATTGAAAAGTACAGTGCTTTTCCTTAAAAAATAAGGACATTTCAATGTGACCCCAAACTTTTGAACGGTAGTGTATATCGTGTTATATTTCAATATTGACTGATGTGAAATTGTGATAGAATTTTTTCATAAAACTTGCTGTTTGGGCGTAAAGCTTAGAGTGTGGACACTCACTCTGTGATGGACACCAGCTCCTGTGATGCAGCAGCCTCGTCCCTCAGCTTGTCTCCAGGCAGCAGCGGCGTGGGCAGCTCGGCCTCCTTCCTGCGGGGCAGGTTGAATAACCTCCACGGTGTGTGGGAGCCGTCGTCCTCCAGGTTGACTGCTGATCCCGTGTACACAGTCGGCTCAGGAGGCTCCGAGAAGGCAGAAGTTCCTGGATGAGAGTGGGGGTTATGGGAGTGGAAGTGCTGAGTCATGCCGTCGGGGCCGCCGGGCTCCTCGCCGCCACCCTTCGCCCCAGCCAGGCAGGGCTCCGGGGGTAGCTGGTAAAAGTGTTGGCTGTTGGGGGTTGAAGGGTTCTTTATGCCCTCCCCTGACTCCTCGCCGCGATCGCAGGGGTGGGGGCTAAGTGGTGGGGGTGGGGGCGAGCTGGACTGTTCTGAGGGCCCAGCGCTGATCGCTCCACTGTGGAGCTGGGGGGCTTTCGGGAGGACGGTAACGTCCGAAGATCGAAATCGCCCCCCATCCTGAGCCCTCATGGCCAGCCTCTGGCTTACTGCTACTTCAGTCTCTATGGATGTTTCGTCGCTGGTCAAGCTGCGGTGATGGAATGGCGTTTGGGGTCTCTTCTGCTGCTTGTCCCCCTTCTCTGGCTTCTCTCCTCCAGTTTTGTGCTTGGTTGGAGGCTGGGGGGGCTGACCCGTTGACTGTGTTTGTCCCGGAGTGCTGCCTGCTCGCTGCTTTCCTGATTTGTGTCTGCAGTGAAGGGGACAAGGGTTAGAGGACAGTTACAGTTTGAGTTAAAGTTTTCAATAAATACATGTACTATCATTAAGAACAAGTAATCCATCGAGGATTTGACATTTTGTTCATGGGAACTGTTATTTTCCCCCTGAAATGATTTCGATCAGTGTATGAATAACACCTACAAGAACATCCAGTTAGCAGAGTTTTACGCCCCCTCACATGTCCTGAATAGTGATACAATTCCAAATATGAAGACTAATATGATTGTCAAAATGGAGACTTTGCTGATTACAGCCCCCCTGTGCTTCTGCTCTGTTTCATAGCATTCGTTTTGTGTCTCACTATGGGAGCTAATGTACCAGCAGGCAGTGCTGTACCGGAAAATCCAAATGAATACACTCCTAAAATACACACCACAGTTTTTAAGGATGTTTGAATGGATAAATCAGTTTTCCTTCCACATCATAATTCTAAAATATTTCACACATAAAAATCCCAATAGTTTGTGGTAGTAACATGACAAAATGAGAAAACTTCTAAAGGAATGAATACTTTTTCATATCCTCAGCAGTACAAGCGACTTACCTGGAACAGCTGCAGTAGGACCTCTGTGAGGGCACCACGAAATCCCAGGCTCCAACGTTCTCCACCTCATCCTCCTCACAGGTACCGTTGGACGCAGTTGGAAACTTTCGTCTAAGTGTAACAGTGGAAAAACAGAACACATATAAGCCAACTTCCAAAGTCAGTTTTTTACTGTAATGTGAGGAACATGCATTCCGTTTTCACTGAGTTCATTATGCACAGAGCATGAAATATTAAGGATACATTTTTTTTGTTGCATTTTTGGTTGTTTTTCTGTGTTTTACGATCCCATTCGGTAAAAGCTTTGTTGTGTGGCTCCATCACCGCCCCTGGAGCCGCAGTATTTGGGCTGACGAGCCAAAATCTAAATATAGCTGGCAGTCTGTGCTTGGTCAAGGGGTAACAGAACCCAGGGTGCGCCCAATGTGTCAGAATCACTGAAGCTGAATTACAGAAAACTGGACCAAATTGCACACAGGGTTATTAAATTATCTACAAAACCATATATTTGCAAAAAGAAGAGAAAAATACAAAACTCCACATATGTTTCAAGGGCATCATGACACAATCAAAGCAGCAGATTTTCAGGGATCTTGTCCCTCCTCTGGAATTCAACAGAAACGGTCTGACTCGGCTCCAGAAAGACAAAGTAAATCAGACATCGGGGTCTATAAAATAGCTGGGCGGTGCTGAAATATCGAAGAGATTATCTACCATCTCCTCTGCTACCCAAACCTTTGGGAACCTTTCGTAACAGAATCTCTTGATTAAGCTGAGAGAGGCAGCAAGTATAACGCCTGATACAAATGAGCTAAAGCGGCTGCTCTGCCTTGTTTGCATGCTTGTCTTCCCAATTTCCATAAAAACCAAAACCTTTTAGTAGAATGTTTGTGCAGATGTGAGGTCAGAGAATTAGAGAACCTCCTCTCTAATTGCGACATTTTTATCTCGGACCGGTAAAGCAGTGTGTCACTTCACAGACAGATGCACACTCACTTGTTCTGCGCTCTGTTGATATTGCACTCTTGCCAGACACGCTCCACCACCTGACTGGCCAGCTTGCGTGGAATCTTGCCTCCGTGGTGACTCGTTCTGTCCACGCTGAATGCGTCGGACGATGATGGCATTTTGACCCACTTCTGCGCCGACTGAGAGTCCACTGAGGGAGAGAAAGATCAGGGTTGACAGAGCGAAAGAGGAGAAAAAGGGGAGCGCGCATGCAGACACAGTTCTCCAAACGCAGACTCTGCGCCATGCTACCTGTGTGCGCCTCCTCGGGGGATGTGGGAGGGGTGAGGGTCACCAAAGACATGGCAGGCTCTCGCTGGGAAGCAGGCACTTGGAGACCACCCGAGTAGACGGCAGTGCAGTGAGAGGACCCCACAGGGGCCACGACGGGGATATCTGACTGGGGTACAAGCACCAGGCAGGCTGGGTAGACCATACGCACCCCACCTACATAAACACAAACAGATGGGATGTTTAACAACTATAGCAAAGACAATAACAAATCTGATCATGAGGCAGATCAACTCAAATAAAAACTGACCAACAAGGACCTCTACAGAGGCCAGAGAATCATCCTCCCAGTTCATTTCCTCAGGCCTGTCCTCTGAAGGTCCCTCCTTGTTGCTGCGACTGATGGGATAAAACTGGTTCCACTCCTCGATCAGCTTCTGTGTGGGGGGGTCTGACATCTTAAACGACTGGCCAGTTAGTGTTGCCTTCAGGCCGAACGGACTCAGGATGACTGGTGGTGGGAAAAAGGGTGAGAGGAAGAAAAAAGAAGAAGAAAGAAGTGAATAAAATCACTAGCCACAGGTTGATCAAAGACTCTTCAACGAATATTTTGTCCTCTACTGATTTTTCCTGTTGTCTCTCCTTCCTGGGATTTTAATCCATGTCAATAACTTCAGCCTTCAGCCAAAATTTGATCTTTTTTTACTCATCTCCATCATGTTTTTATCCCCCTTTCGACCAAAAGCTGACACCCTGCAGAAAAAAAAACTGCAGAATTCAGGAACATTAAAAAAAATCTCAGATCACTCTGCTTACAGAGCACACTATCGTCCATCAGCCAATGCAGATTGATCCATCAAACACAATGCATAATGCATACATGTGAGCACAGGAACCATCAGCATTTTTCAGCTGGCGACATTCATTCACATACACATACGTGCGCGCGCACACACGCACACACACAAACAGGGGTTTCATCTTTCACTGCATAGAGTATGCATTGAAATGTGGAGAAGGGGGCATAATGGCTCATCGGACGGAGGGTCTGGGTGGGTGTGAGCGTGAGCATTTGTTAATGTCCCCCTCTTCTCTGCCTTTTCTGGGATGTCATTACTAGACTGGATGGGCTTTGTTCCCAGGTATTGATCCAGTGGCAGGATGGAAAAGGAAGGGGGGGAAGAAAAAACTTCCCAGACAGGAAAATGGCATGGTAGCATGGAACAGAAATAGATGAGAAGAAGGAGGCAGGAGGCACTGACCTTGTTGACTAAACAGGCTTGTCACTAAACCCTTCAATCTTTTACGGTTTGACATTTGACCGTGTTTTGAGCTGATGCAAATTCCTCACCAACTCAAAGGGTCTCATACATAGGCGTTACCTTCCAGCGCTAGGCTACAAAACATAAAAACCAGCGAACCTGCAGGCTACGTACTGTATTTTGCCTAGCAAATATTTAATTTAACAGCTACGTGCAGCAGTACGACGCGCTGTGTGTTGATGAGGTTTCAGCCAATCATTGTGTAAAAGCGGAAAATAACGAGTCTACCGGAAGCAACATTCTCCAGCTCCCCCAACCCTCTATACCATTGCCGTAGCCATGGGTGTGCCAGTTCCACCCACAGAGCCAGCTGGCACACCCAAAAAAAACTGAATGCATGAGAGAGAGAGAGAGAGAGAGAGAGAGAGAGAGAGAGAGAGAGAGAGAGAGAGAGAGAGAGAAATCACTTAAACAAAAAGAAATAAAAAAGTAAGAAAAGAAATTAAACCACAACAATATAAAATAATTTAAGTAACAAATTTAAGCAATTAAAACAGATTACAACAGATAAAACACAATCGGGTAAACAAAACAAAAAGTGATCAGAAAGCACAATTTAAGATTCAAATGCAGCTCTGATTAGTAGAGTTTTTATCTTTGATTTAAAAGAACCTAGCGATTCAGCGTTTTTGCATTCGTCTGGAATTTTATTCCACATTTGTGGAGCATAGAAGCTGAAAGCTGCCTCTCCCTGTTTAGTTCTGATTCTAGGGACGATTAGTAGGCAAGAGCTGGAGGACCTGCGGAAGTGCGGATTCTGCCTGCAGAGCAACAGCTATGATTACCCATGGGGTAATCTATTCTGCCCGCGGAAAGAAAAATTCCAAACACTTAAGGCCAATAACTTCTGCAACAATCCGACTATAAGTATAAAAAAAAAAAAGTGATATTCTAATAATAGCGCAAACGTTTAATTTCACTTTTATGTGTAGTTCTCTGGTCAGGTTGTTTTGATTAAATACTACTTAACAGATAATATCTAATATGCATTAATTTAGCAAACAAATTGCTGGAGATAGTCCCATCGTTTTCCCCAAGATGAACAGTTAACTTCGCATTCTCATTTTACTGCCTGTTACAAGTTGGTCTGTAGAGCGCCTTTTAGTCAGTGGTGAACAGGATTAAAACCAGCAGCAGAGCTACAATGCTCACGGAGAGACTTAACAGCATCTAATGGCTCATGTTAGAAAAAGAGCTTCCAGGCAAACGGGACTCTGATAAAATAATAAACCTGTTTAAGGCCAAGAAGTTCAGGTGCTTAAATAATATGTAGCCCTACATGTGATAGAGTAAGAAATAAATAGGATAAGATAAACAGGTTTACTTATAAATGTTACAGGAAATACATTAAAAAATTGTTAACAACTCATTTAAATTGTGTTAAAAACTGTGTTTAAAGGTTGAAAGGTTATGATGTATTTCAAAAGTTGGGAAGGTGTTTATTTACACAAGCTAATACCAGGCAGTGATTTTGAATATTTTATTTTGAAATTTTTAGTTGTGTCTGCAGGCCTGCAGGTAGGGGGAGCGCCTGCCTCTCCGCTTAAGGCAAATTATGAAACTGGCAACATGTTTCCTCTTCAGAGGGGCATTACATGCACACAGTAAAAAAAAAAAAACATTCGTTCAGAATAAATTTGGCACACCCATTATATGCTGGTGCACACCCAGTGTCATTTTTCTGGCTACGCCACTGCTCCATACGTTCATCAATGTTAACCGTAACACTTTCACTGTGGAAACATTCGAGACAAAGTTTAAGTGAAAAAAGAAAAATAAAGATTTGTGAGGTGTCTTTTTTACTGCGCAAATCTTCAGACCTGTTGAACATGGGGGTTAATGTCCTTAAGTAGTTTTTAAATAATTATCAATAACAGTGGTCATGCCTGCTGCCCTCTAAAATTCATCATCACGCATTTTGCACTCAATAGTGATGTGGACATCAGTCATCATGGCTGCAGATAATTTATAAATCAGCCCTGGTGACGGGTGCATATGAGCTGAAACCCAATATAAATTGTACATTCTTAAAAACAAAACAAAAAATTGTTGCTATATACAAAACAAACTATTACCCTTTTTTAATTAAATGCATATAAAAATATTTCTTTTGTTAATTTTAAATAAATATGAAGTAATAAATAGCTGTAAACTTGTGTCTAGCTTTTATATGCACACATATAATCAAAGCAGGTGGAACTTTTTAGTTTTACTGTTCAATACCAAAATATCCAGGGCAGATATTTTAGTCAGTTCAAAATCGTTAAAAAAATGTCCATCGCTTAACTAGTCAAAATAAGAACTATTAACAAGTGTGTGTATTTTACAGACTGTCAACGCCACGTGGAAGGCAAAACATTAAATAAAATAAAATGAAGATTGTGGACAGTACAAAATGTCTATTAATTATTTAAAGTATTGTAAATACAAATATAGGTTTTGTACAGAGTACAGTAGAAACATTTTAATTTTTTTATTTACACGTTTCAAAGGCGTTTAGGTATAGATGAGCAGCCTATGATTCCATCTTTGATTAAATGGCCATAGCGGTACCAATATTTATCGCTGAATATTGGCCAGCGCCCCTCAAGGTGAACCTTCTGGTCAACAGCTGCCTTCTTGGTGCATCTCTTGCACAAATCCTTCATAACTGAAGCCAATTTTAGGAAAACCAAAGCACAGTTTGGAAAGTGCCTCATAGTTTCTTTCCTGCCCTCATCTCCATCCGTTTATGTCCCTCTATTTCACCGCCTTTGAGTCTATCCTGGGCTCCCTGAAGACATGTCAAGTGTGCTCAGATCAGTGTAATGGGCTGAGAGTTCATTACATTCACTCTGCGCCCTTTTATGAGGTCACATCCTGGTGAGGTCCGTATGCCGGGGCGCTCTGCCGCACAGTAAACCGAGCTTGGCAGAGGTGAGGAAGAATAGCGAAAGGGGAGGTAAGAGGTGTTGATGGATGAAAAGGAGTGGATGTCAGCCCTTCCTCGATGCTACGCTTGGTTAGCCAGGAGGAGACACACTGCGGCAGAGAAAACCATCACCTGCACACTCAATACCCAGAGCAGATCTGCTTCATTTGGGTGCAACAGCGCTTCTACACACTGTTCAACGGCGAGTCCTGATTAGTATTACAACGTCGTTCTACTAAATATCACCTGACACGCATAGAAGAACCACATTTAAAACTGAGGAAATGTTACATCTCATTTAAGACAATCGGGATTAAGTGTCTTTGTTCAATGCATTTGTGGACTTATTGACTGGTTTGACTCGGGAGAAATATAATAATTTTCAATGAGTAACTAAAAGGTTTAAATCCCCGGACGAATCCAAATGTCAAGTTACAACAGTCATTTTATTTTAATCTGAGACGGTAGTCTTAACGGAGGCGCGTTATCACCTGGCCTCAGGAGGGCTCTAGAGACATTGAGAGGGTTTGGCTGTAGTGGAACTATTGCAGAGAACAGAGGAAGTGATCTTTACCATCATACTGAGGGTAGCTTAAAGAAAGATGGTAGAATAACTGAATCTGGAAAGAAACTTCCACCTAGATTTGTGTTATCTAGTTTATTTATTCGTGTACGTGTTTGAACATTTAGAAAAAAACTTACTGGATCTCAAAATGGACTTGCTAGATGACATCATTAGGAAAGGAATAATTTTCCAAGACATGTTTGAGGTTCATTCAGGCTGGGAAAGATAAGGATCTTGAGCAGATAATCAGAAGGTTAACGTCTACCAGCATAATCGTTACGTTTTTATCCTGTGGGGATTTGAATCTGCCAGTCATGAAGCGTGCAGGATGAAATTTTGGTTCAATGCAACATTCCTTCCAACCTTCCTTCCTTGGGACATTAGACTGTTGTGCGATACATTCACTGTAACATTTTTAAATATTGCACCTTTAAAAATCACAAATAAAAACTTAAATTTTACTGCAACTTTTCACAAAAATCTGGTATTTTAGGCCACAACAATCAATAAAAGGTCTGCAATATAATGGAGGGGCTGAATAAAAAAGACTACAGCAAGCTGAAAATGTCAACCTTCTAATTATCTCGTCTTTGTTTTAAAATAATACCACTGTAATCAAAAAAGACTGTTCTATTACACAGCAGGAAGGCAAAAGAAAAAAAATCTAATGCTTATATCTTCCTATATTATTATATATTAAATGAATTAAATATTGGCTGATCAAAGCTAGCTAAAAAACAGAGATTGGAAATTGGCCACAGAATTCTGACGATTGCATGTCTTATCATGATGCATTAGGAACTGATGAGTAAAAAAATGTAATAACTTTCACAATTAGAAAAAAAATAAAGATACCAGGAGTGAATGGATATAGAACCCCAGCCATTGCTCTTTCTGTGTTGAACAGAACTCTTGTTTCACACCTAAAAGCCAAATCAATTAAAGATTAAACAGCGCAGCTAAACCACACAAGCCCCACAGTCTAAACCAATGGACTCAAGCTCACTCCCATGAGTCTTTGCACTAACATACACGAAAATGTCTGGGGTACCAGCCGCCCTCTGCCCAGATCAATAATTTCCTTTGAACAGCTGATGAGAGAAAGTACAGTCAGACACCCCAAACTCCTTCATTCTCACCTTCTAACATTTACGAACATCTTTAACGTGATCTTTGTGACTCATGTAGCAACCAGCCTAACCAAAGTCACATTTATACAGTACTGGTGTGGGATGTCATCGGACATCAGTGCCACTCATTTCCAATCACAATCTAAACAACTGTGGCAGGTAAACTCTGCAACATATTTTCTTAAATAATTAAAAAGCATATTTTTTAATATCACAAATAAAAACGCCAGGGTTGACAGTGCCTAAAGCTGGCCACAGAGGTCATGTCTGATTTCTGAAGCAAAGGAGGATGTTAAGTCCCGCTTGATCAAGCTGAGGGGAAACTTTTTGGTCGAGTAGCTCACTGAGTCATCACGGTTTCCTGTTTGATATCTGATTTTCATACACTACCCCATCAATAAGCTGCTAAAACAAATGATGCTAAAGCAGTTCATTACAAATATGAAAGAGAGTAAAAATGCTTTAATGTATACCTACATACTAGGTGTGTAATGGTATGCCTAAAATCACAGTTTGGTATGTACACTTGTTTCAATTTCTATGTTTTAGAAAGTGAAAAACAAACTTTTTGTGGGATAACATTTATAATCAAACTATAGTTGCAATAAATAGATTGTCTCAGATAACATAAAATGGTATCTAATTATTAGCTGTTTAAATATTTCCTTTTTAGGAAACAACACATACACCCTTAATTAAAGATAAACATGTTGAATATGAAAATAATATTTTGAACTGTGCCACTCTGTTTGTGTACAGTGGTAACAAGTTATTTGAGGGTTAAACTTTTACAACGTAGGCGGGCATTTAAGCTCCTGGTTTCATTTAAAATAGTGACCGGTCCTAACTGTACAAATAATCGGACAGCATAGTAAAAGTCTGCTGCTTAGCAAGTTAAACATACTTAGACCATAAAACCTTTTACAAAACACGGACATACTTCTCTCCCTATTTCACACTGAAAAAAAAATTACAGTATTTTATTCTTGTAACACAGCTGAATAAAGAGGCGGCTGTAAACGTCCTCACTCACACAGAAATCAAACGCAAAACTGAGTTACAGTTAGGAAATAATGCTATAGTAAAAAATATAATTCAGAAAGTATACAATTTGTCACTCACTTCTCGTAAGGACGGGGCAGAATGTGAATAACAGTCATTACACTGTGACGTCTAAATGAGAGGATGCAAGCTGGCAATAGTTTTGACTTCCAGAGCAGGTCTCTGGTTGAGTGATGGGAGATCATTAAAGCTGCAGGTTTTTATAACCGCACCACATCTTAATCTTAAGTGACTGCAGGCTTTTCTTTCACACTAGCTGAGAGCCATTCGGTCATGAAAATCAGCCTGACAGAAGATTATATGTGCATTATCTTCAGCATCAGCAGCCAACAAGCAGTCTTTTAATTTTCATTCAAAAACGCACCAAATATGAGCCTTTCCTCTTTGGTATTTTCAGTTATTTTGGATTTTTTTTAAACTGGCGTAACTAGAGATACCCCCATGAGTCTATCGTGTTTGATTCATCAGGTCGCAGATTTGTTAAAAAAGGTACTCGGACCTAAAACGACAAGTTGACCCAATACCAAAGGGTAAAATGGATAGAAAACGAGCACTACAGACACAAACTAAACACCTCTAGAGCCTGCTGGACTGCTGATCACTAATCAGTGATTTTAGTTTAGATCACTGAATGGCTTAGCAACAAAACACATTAAAGATCTGATGATGTATCAATCGTCCAGACAACTCAGCTCTTCTGGTTTAACGCTACTCTGAATCCCCAGAACCAAACATGGGGAAGCATTTAATGTTTTGCTCCCCTACTCTGATACAAACTTCCAGAAAACTGCTGAAACAGAGATCCTATAAATCTATCTAAACATCCATCTGCTTTGATCAATAATCACTGAAACATTGCAGCTTTTCATGACTTTTTATTTTGTCACCATAATGTATGGTTTCCATTTTTGTTAATTCATTGTATTTTTATCATGTACAGCACTTTGAACTACCTTCTCGCATAATGTGTTATACAAATAAACTTGATTTTAATAACTTAAAAGACAGAGAAGAAGCCAAATCAATTGACCAGAGATCACAACTGGCAAATTTTCTAGTTGATCGGCTGGTAAGGTAGGGAAATAAATGTAATTTTTCTCTTTTTGCTTTTCTTGATCACTAAATGCATAAAACTAAAAAAGTCACCAGTTTTTCTTTTTCATAGCATCAAACAACAATGTGCACTGAGATTTATTTTGTTTGATGGATTAACAAATGTTAAAATGAGAAATGAGACGATATAAAGCCTAAATGTGGTCATGGTGAAGTTCCCTTTTCTGCTAAATTCAAAACTACTGAATCTATGACTGTAATCAACACATAAAGTCTTTTTTTTTAAAAAACATTAGCAAAACAAAGCCTGATTGGTGAATCTCTCAAAAGAGGATCCGACATCCTACATGTTTCTAATTTTTAGGAGAGTAAATCACCAAGTGCTGAATAGTTGCAGTCCCATTTCAGATGTTTTTAAATCAAATAATCAAATCATGTTTAAAGTAAATGCATGATGAGATTAATGCAAAACAAAATTTTCTCATTTTATTTAAATAACCAAAAGGAAAAGGTTCTGCTCAGATGATCCGATATTGTAAAAGCACAGGTTGAGACATTCCAGCTATTTTGGTGGACAGGCCTGGATAGAAACATGCAAATGCTCCGCTTCCACTGGAAACTGTGGTTAGTCTCATCTGATCAATGCCTTGGCTGGTCTTTATACTGAAATAGGAAATTCTAAAGGAGTCTTGATGCATCAAATTAAAAACAACAGGCTATCCTCGCAGGGAAGAGTTTTTCCTTCATATAATATGCAAGACTCTACTAGTAAAACTTTGGCTAATCTATTACAAACTGACGCGTCTAGCCATTAAGGCTCTACGGCGCCACTTAGAAGTCAAATTCAAGTAAACTAGAAAACCACAGGGTTTACGAGGGGTGCAATGGTACACAAAAATCTTGGTTCAGTAAACATTAATCAAGAAAAATCTATACAAATATGCATATTACTTTTTTATTTACCCTGATCAGCAATACACATAGAACCTTTTTCCTAATTCCTTTCCTTCGATTCCTAAAATGAATTTGATTTTATCATGTTCTATAACTTAAAAAAGTTACCAGACACACAGCAGTAATGTTTATGAGTGCTTGACTAATACATATAAATGAATAAAACATGCTTAAAAAATGTTGAGTTGTTTAGATATTTCAACAGTCTAGTTTTGTACGCTGTACTTGAATGTCACATAGACAGATGCTGGGAAAATCCTTTCTCATCTATGCAGGATTCAGTTGACTTGTTTTTTATCCAAAGTAAGGAGTTTGGTCTGGCTGGATGCTACAGGTAGCCATGTCGACGACAAGCTGCTGTTTCCCTAGTATCAGTGATGTTTTCATTCAGCTTCACATTGTTTCCGATGAGTTCGGCACATAAACACTCTGCTTGTGTTCAGGTAGAAAACAGCTGTGTTAGTTCAGTATAAACGTGTACCGGACCGACAGGGCCGTAACCAAACAATCTGATTACAAAGACGCGTATTGTTACACCGCCGGGGTTTTTCCACTCACTTATCACAGATTTTGCATACATATAAGGAGAATGTTCAGTATCTGTGTTTGAAAACGCAGTCTCCAACCAAACAGGTCATTATAATTATACAGCATTCGATGGTTGTCCAGCACAAATCGAAGACCGACCTTGAAAAGGGCTGGACGCCTGCTGGGCCAGAGCTAGGTGCTCCTCAGTGAGATGGTAGATGGGCTGGTGCTGGTTGATCTCCACACTGGTGCACACGTTGCTCTCGCCGTGTAGGAAGAAGGTGAAGGCGCAGGACAAGTGCTCACTGTGAGGGAACAGAGGCAAATACAGAAAAGGTGTCAGGTTTGTCTGAATTACTCTAACTATATAAGATGAAGTTAGGAGTAGTCATTAAAATAAAGAAGCCCTTTCAGATGGCCCAAACATTTGCCTTCAGTGAAGACGGGGCATGCTGTATTTCTCTTTTGTCCTGCAATCTGAAGCATCAGGCTACATCAGCTACAGCTAATTGGCTAACACTTTGGTAGCGCGTTGGAAACGCCCCTTGCTGGAACGACACACTGGGGAGGCCGTCGCCCGACAAACACTACGTACAGCAAATAATGAGAATGTAAAGGTTTAGAAAACATATTTTTAAGAATCGAAACTAACATTTTCGATCCAGAATCTCGTTAAACAGGAATCAAAATTCGGACTTGAATAAAAAATTTTAAGGCACCTCCACTACATATAAACAATGGTTAATTTATAAAAGGATGGATGGAGAGATGGATGAATACAACTTTTATACAATGAGGCAGGATATCAAGGCTAATTCAGGTGTCAAACTTTTGATTTTCCTCATTTGGATCCAGAACTAGGAAATAAATTCCTAACTATTTCAGGACTCCATGAATCCAATATGCCTAACAGTAATTCAATCTGCAAACAGTGTGCATGCTTGTAACTTTTTACACTTCCAGAGTCACGCCTGGTCTATAGCAGGAGTACATACAGCAAAGCTTCACAGGTACTTTTGAGCGCTGCTGGGAGCTAGTGGGCCCCTGTCTGCTTACTGTGGGGGTCTATGTGCAGTACAAAGGGGCCAGCCCTGACTAACGCTGGTATTCAAGCCAATAAGCTCAGCAGCAAAACACTACCTTACACACACGCACACAAAAGAGCTTCTCTGCTTCCAACAACGCCTGCCTGTGCCAGTCTGACCTCAGCAGCAAGGCAAAAGCGCAAAGAAAAAGACAAACTTCTGAGGGAAAGCGAGGCCGAGCACTGAGGAAGGAGAGCAGCAGGGTAAAATGCTGAGCTTTGTCTGTGGGCTTTCCTCTCCCTGCCAGCACACACCCGAGCAAACGCACACAAATGGGGAGAGTAGGGAGACAGCGCAAGTGACAAATGACTAAATAAGAGTGGCCGCAGTGAATTTGGAAGTAGATAAAGAAGGGTTGCCTCCCTGTGGATTTGGTTAAGCAAATATGAGTCTTCTCTCCCTGACACTGATGCTCTAACACACCTACTCTGCAGAGGATTAAAGACAAGGAGCAGCAAGAGAGGAAAGAAAGCTTCCAACATCATAATAGCATCGTTCAGGTAGAAAAAAAGTGGTTCTCAGTCAGCGTTGGCTCCCACAACCATCTACAGCAGAGGTACCTAACCACCCAGGTTCATTTGGTTCCACCCCGCAGAGAGAGAATAAATAACATGCAGTATTTCCCTTTTATTAATCATCCGAGTCTAAACGTTTTATTTTAAAATGACCGGATTCTCTCCGTTACATCCGACTTCAACTCATTCTTGACGCATTTCAAGAAGTTTCCCTTTGTCACCTGATGCGTCACCACAAGCTAGCAAAATTAAGGAAAAAAAGAGGTTTCGCAAAAAGGTTTACTTACAAAAATACGGTTCAGTGAAGAGCCAGAATAGGAGCCTTCAACTTTCAAGAAAAAGAAAGATGCACTTAACAGACAGTTTCAGGAGTCCAGCTAAAATTCTGAATTCATGGTGACAGGTGTTTTCGAAGCACCAGGCCCACTTCAAGTGATGTGCAAAAAACAGCTTTCTAATGAGGCAATGAAGCATTTAAAACTGCCCTAGACACGACTGTCTTGTTACAGAGAAACAGGGGCTCCACTGATTCACTGTAGCACTGAGTTGGATTTCTTTCATGCACTTTATATTTGTTTTTTAGGTCAAACTTATTTTAAAGACATGTCCAAACTGTCCATTGTGACCAGAGAGCATCAGGGGACAAAGAGGATATCACTTATGCTTAGCTGCTTGTTAGAAACACGAATAAAGTTACGAGCACACATTAGATTTACAAGAACCCAGTTTGCAACAGTCATATTTTGTAGTAATTTTGTTGCATTTTCCTGCAGGACCGTGTGAATGTTGTCCTATCTTGAACCGGTTGGTGATCAAAAATAAGGTTGGGGACTGCTAATCTACAAAACAAGAAGGGTTGAAGCCCTTTGCTCCATCCACCATACATTTAACCACCACCTATTGTATAAATTGTCTCATAGTATTCACCCTTGGCCTTTTTTAATAATTTGTAACATTACAAAGTCCCAATAGATTTTGTTGGTATTCAATGAGGTAAACTAACAAAAACTAGAGCATATTGGCGAAATGGATGGAAAATTATACATTGGTATATTTATTAGGATTAACCCACATATTTTAGTTTAATCTCTTCCTTTAGTTTTATTTAATATTACATTCGAACACACACATAAACCATTATGGATGTAATGGGACAAAATGTGAAAAAGTTCAAGGGGTATTAATATTTCTTGGAAGACAAAGCCAGTAAAATGTACTAGTGAAGTTTTAAGGTCTTATTCTTGGCTGCTGAGCGGCAGGTAATTATCAGCTCTTAAACATTTAAATGTACTTTTTCATCAAAATCAGTTTCTTCTCATAAAAGGCACCACACTGTATTCGTGAAGTGGACCTTGCAAGTGTTTTCATCACTGCACTGGTGTATGACTGTTGGCCTCCACAGTACAGAGCGTGTCAGCATATGCATGTAACAATTACAGCACGAATACGAAGAAGAATGACTGCACTGATGTCGAGCACTGTTCTGACACCCCGGCTGGCAAATTAAACCGATCCTCTACACTCTCATTAGCAAAGAGCAAAGCGAAGCACCGAGCGTTCAAATCGCTTCCCGTCTGTACCTGTCAGTAACTGGCAGACATGGCAAGGGGAAAGTTAGCTGATATTTACCTCGACGCTTTTTGTGCTACTTTGGAGCAATGCTGAACCTTTGCATGTAGACGTTTGCATTGCATATCACGCATGCAACAACACCGAGAACCTTAAAGCATTTTAAAAAGTAGGAGATTTACATTGAGATTCGACAATGATTTAAGGCATGAATACTTTTTTCTGTGATTTATTACCACAAGGTAGTTTATTAGAATAGAATAGAATAATCCTTTAATAGTCCCACCAGGGGAAATTCGGTCGTAAACAACAGCCAAAGAAACAACAAATATACAACATATGTAACAGAAGAGAAAAATATATACAAAAAAAAAATACAATAATACACAGAATATGTACATCGACACAGAATATGTACATACAGGTGAAAATAATGTGCAAATTATATCGGTTTGGTTGTTTAGTGCAAAATGTAAGATACAGTGCAGGTGTAAAATATTTATATTTGTTGGGAGCAGTTTTGGTTGTACAGTCTGACAGCTGCAGGGAGGAAGGACCTGCGAAACGTTAGGTGTAAGAAAAATGCATGTTTTTCTAAATGCATTTTTCTTTTCAAATGTCCTACTCTTCCAGACTACTTTTTTTTATTCCTAAAGGCCTTTTTATTCTGCAGCATCATGCACCAACACTGCTGCACTTTGAGTCTTCTTTTTCATACAAACTCATTGTAGCACAAATAATTTTTTGGTGTGTATTTTTATTTGTATGCCAATATTAAGATAGCAGGGAAGTAAAAAAATACTGATACGTTAATATATTGCAATATTTAGTCATAATAGTGTATCGCTACTCAAAAGCAATGTATTGATTTTTAATTTATTTCTTTAGAATTTGAATGGAATCATTAATGATGACAGTAATATTTGTAGAAAAATAAGCATGACTGGTAGTTGGTGGCTGTTTTCATCTTGTTCGCTTCACTATTAGTTAATGACACTGAGTTAAAAATGCATAAACATACCACACCGTATTATAGGCAGCATGGTTCAAAGCATGGGGGAAAATTTGCGACTTATAGTCCAGAAAATACAGTAAACACAACTGGACTCCATTGAAGGAGCAGAACCATCTCAATGAGGATCAGAAGATTGACAGCATACGAGTTAAATTTGAGTGTCCCTGCAAAGGGTGTGAATATTTATGACCATAGGATATTTCAGTTTTTCTTTTTTAATAAATTTGCTACATTTCTGTTGTTTTTTTCTCTGCCAAGATGGGGTCCTGAGTGTACTGCGGCTCGGGTGGAAGGGGTTTGTGATGTAATCAGTGGGTTATCGGTTCGTCTCTGGGTTCCGATGGTCTAGGTTGTTGTGTCCTTGGGCAAAACACTTCACCCCATTGCCCGCTGGGGGTGGCGCCTGCCTCCAGCGCAACTATGGCTGCAATGTAATAGCTTGACATGATCAGCGTATGAATGTGCGCGTGAATGACTGAATGTAGTGCGAAGCGCTTTATGGTCCTCTGACCTAAAAGGCGCAATAAAAATGCAGGCCATTTACATTATTGAGAAATAAAATGAACTTTTTTTTTATTTTAGCAAACTGCTGCAATGAAACAAAGAGTGAAAATTTTAAAGAAAACTTTTCCGTACCCACCATAATTCTGTAAAATTCATTCAAAACCCATTTAATATCTAATATGTTTTCCTGTTTTGCCGGTGCTGTAGGAAGGGTGGCGATGAGAATTTTTTTGACCCAGTCAGTAAAATGACAGACAATGAAAAATCTAGAGCAATTTCTCCTCTGGGGATACCTTTCTATAGAGACAGGACTAGGGCATGGAATGATTTAAATGAAGCATGTATCGGATAACACTGCCTCACTAAATATTTCAGATCTTTATAATTATGCATTACTTTGTCTACTAAAGAAGCGTATTGTATATCTCCTTGTTTAGCTCATTAATTCAGAAAAACAGAGTGTTTTATATATTTTTTTCCAATACAATACGCTTGTTTCTGTAGTCTACTACATACAAGCCCAATTTACTTAAGTTTGTTGTTGTCACTGGTAATTGCATTACTGAAAAGGGAAACTGGACGGGTGAGAAAAACAAAGGCGTAAAACGGCGGCAAGAGCATTTTGAAATAAACGAATGAAAACGCAGTTGCTGATGTGGCAGACCACCTTCATAGCTTATGCATATTAGAAATCTAGAAGACCGTGTGTATGGAAGACCGTGTGTGTTTGTGTTTGGGGGGGTAGATTGCTAAGAGAGTGGTGAGTAAGTGTGACTCACGGGGAGATAAAATGTGTCTGTATATTTTGCACATAAACATACACAGCGTCCTCCGCTCACGTGCAAAGGAAGCCTGACACTACACATTCTCTCTCTCTCTCACACACACACACACACACACACAGCTGCACTGTGAGAGGGGAGAGAGGGCTGCCATCTGTGGCTCAGCAGGCAGAAGTACAGCCCCAATTCTCACCAATACACATGCCATCACACCAAATCAGTGGTGCAGATTTAAACGTCAGGGTCTGATCGGGAGATGAGAAGATTACTACACACACCGGCTGGGGAAGTTCAGAATATTCTTCAGCTCGTCTCTTGGAAAACGACTTACATAACTGTTTGTTGACTTGAGCTGTTGTACCTTTTTCTGTTTGTTTTCGCCCCCCCATTTCAGATAATCCTAAAAGAAATAGTGTGATACTGGTTTGGTACCAAGTTCACAGTGGAATAAAAAAAAAAAAGGCGAGGTGGGTGGGTGGGGAGTTCAAATGTCAACAGGTGGCCGATCTGTGACGGCCAAGTTAGCGCCGCATCAACAGCAGCACCTGACACAGCTTCTCACTGTCTCGTCCACATAAACAGTGAGGAGAAGGCTTGAGCTGGAACAAAGTACAGCTCTGGGGGTCTGTGTTACACGGTTCTGCTCACGGTCCTTTTCACAGCAAACAACCACGGTGTGCTGCTGCTGCTGCCCTCTCAAACAAAAAGCTCACACAGCACAGCATGTGAGGAAACCCACACACTGGCAACAAAGCAGCTGCCAAGAGGTGCTGGGTGAGTGTGTTTGACTGCTGAGAAAACCGTGATCACACACAGAAACCAGGTCATGGGTGGATTTTGGGCAAACCACGACACTGAATAATCAGTAATTTAACATCTGGGCTGTGAAATGTATTCAGTGTTTACCAAATCCACCTGTGGCTAGGGTTATACCGTAAACACAGAGTCCTCAGACTTAATATTGCAAAAGGCAGTGTGAAATGCAATATTTGTTGGTTATTATTTTCTAAGTGTCAGGAATTAATGGACTGCATGCTGATTATATATTCAGAGAGTATGAACATAGACAGAAACATGGATTTATGCCAAACTGAAATAATACAAGAAGATCAGCGTCACAAAGCCCTTAAAGCTACAGTACGTTATAGGGATGGGACACAGTTATTACAACTACTCTTACTTCTATCCACAGAGTTTGAATCTTATATATATTGATATTTATCTGACTTAAATTCTAATATTGTGGTGTTTTCTGTTTGCCTATAGGGAAGCAACTGAAATTGAAGTGCATAGTAGGTGTCAAGGTTTAAAAACTCCAAAACTTTTACCTCACACCAACCCTACAGCTTAAAATCCATTGTAATGAGAAATTTAAACCACAAGGGGCAGTAAAGCTTTATCACACAATGTTCCAATGGAGGCCACGCTTTCTTTATGCTGCAAAATATTTTTAACAAGCTCAAAAAAACAAAACAACTAGATCCTGACTGTGTTAGGATTATTCTGAAAGTATGGTCAGAATGTAGAAAATATACTCATCTGTGTGTGAATAATCACTTTCCCATTGACTCCTATTATGATCACTTATTTCTAAGAGACTGTAATCCTCACATATAATCCTTCTTTAATGAAAACACCAAATAAATCTAAACCTCTACCTTCTGAATCAAAGCCAAACAGATTTCAGGTAAACAGAAAGAAATTGAGCTGTTTGGAAGGAGTTTCGTCAAACACAGATATTTTCCCTCGGTCCAGCTAAATTAAACTCCTTCATTGCACATTTTATATAACCTTGGACAAAAACAACTTCTAACTTTCTGATCAAAATTACTACAGTTAATCTATTGCCTTTTAAAGACAAAGGTTGCAGACCACAGGCCTATCTGAAAGCTTAAAAAAAGACACATTATTATAAGCAGGAGAGCAATTAATGCTTTTTAATGCAACTTGTTTTTACATTTTTAATGCCATCAAAACCACAGACGATAACTCATGAATAAATATATACATTAAAGAGAAGGTCTGGAAACTGTTTATTTTAAAGTACCTTAATGAAAATCTAATTTTTGAACTCAGGGGTCCAACAGATTTCTTCAAGTTAAATTAAAGTATTTTGAAGCCCTTTTTAAGACAATTTATATTAAAAAAAAATGTATACCCATTTCATGGCCCATTTCACAGCCCTACCAGCAGAGACAAACTAAACATTGAAGTTGCGTTCATTTTTTTCCTAGGGGAAATTTGGAATGTGTAAAAGATGTCAACAAGCTAAAAGATGTGAAAAGTCAAAGAACAGCAAGCACAAGCAAGTGTGCCTGACAATGTTAAGGTAATTTTTAAAATCGGTCGTTTATGATTTTTTTTTTGTTCCTTTTTTTAACAATCTTCATTTATTGTAACGTGTTCTGAGTATTTCGACCCATGATTCATTGTGTTCCCAATTATTCGTTACGCCACTATTTTATGCTATGTTATTTAATCAAAATAATTGTGGTTGACATATTAAACTTGAGGAAAAATACAATACCAAGTAGTGAAACACAGCACAACATTTTTCGACCTAAATATAAAAATTCAAGACTTTTTACAGTCTTTTTATTGTATTATTTCAAAATTCATAAATGTAATGCTTTTAAGGCTTTTCAGGACCGTGTAGGAACCCTGTGAACCGGAATTATAATCACTGAGCTCGTTTTGTCCTTTCAACATGTGAAACATTTGGCTGTGTTTGAATCTGGAAACTCACAGGAACAAGTCAGAAACGTCATTATTGGATGCGTATGAGTGGAGCTGACGGCAGCGTTCAAGAGCAGAGCACCTCTGCGTACAGCGCTTCGCGCAATCCAAATGACGACTGCTCGATGTTCCGATGGTAGTGTTCACTACACCTGCAGTTGTGCCGTTTGTGGTGCTCACGGTAGATGCTAAAGACGTTCCCCTGTTAGTTACAGAAAAATGACTAGCCATAGTTAACTACTGTCTGCTGAGAATTATAGTTATCGCTTTTCAATGAGCCACGGAAACCCTGTTGAATGTCAGCCTATGCTTAGCATACCAATAAAGTATAAGCAGACCGTAATAATGTGCATTCAAAATGTTTCTTCCAGGAATTATTCGGTGACTTGGGCGTTGTTTTTAAGCAGCAGTTTAAAAGCATCTTTTTTAACACACAAAGAAGACCTATGACTGGTTCTTTGGAGCATCTTTGTTTTTCAGATACTTGTCCCAAATTTTATTATTAGCGTCTCCAATTTCCAGTTTTTTCACAACCTTAGACAATGGGTTCTTTATCCTAGTTAAGAAAAGATATAATTTCTCCCCTCCATGAGTCCAAATTACAATCAGAACGTCATTCATTTCATGTGAAAACTTTAGGTTTTTGCCTCGGGGTCTCCTCTCCTTAGAGAGTTCCTTTAGGGTACTTATGCAGACACGCGGTCTTTGTTGTGCCTGCGTTGGAACTGATGTTCTCAGGGATTTCAGAATGTCATCTTCCCTGCAGTGAGATACAGCTTGCTCTTCAAAACAGAAAAAAAGGAGGAAAAAAAGAAGGAAAAAGGGCCAAACCCTGGAGATGTATATTGAGTACAACAGCAGATTGTGACTGGCTGCAATTAAAACACAAGCTGTCAGCAGCATGCGCTGATGGACACAGAGAGGCCTGGATGGATTTGTGTCTTGTCGTTAGAAGTAGAACGCAGCATTTTCAACATGAGGAGAGAACGTGAGCTCGATCAGGTGGCTCCCCGTCTACAATCCTGAATAACTTGTCAGAACATTTTGTTCGTTAACCAAATTTTTTGGGAACCCTCTTCAGATTCTCGTGTGCATCTCTGTGCGTCTGTCATGTTCAGAGGAAGGATAAAGGAGAATAAAAAACAGCCACAAGATCGCTTAATCATCTTTTTTTTTTCCTCCCTGTTTCTGCTTTTCCTCCCACTTCTCTCTGCTCCGCTCTTCATCTGTTAACTGGCAAATGGCTGGGGTTGCTCTCTGATCTGCTCTCGTCTCCTCCTCTCCTTCCAGTGGCAGGCAATGTTTGCTTGCTCTGATCATCCAGCAAGGCGCCCACCCCCACCTCTTAAAAGCAAACGGCAGTCTTTAAGCTAGTTGGGAAGACAACAGAATGATTCCAGTGACAACATGAAGCAGCGCATGAGACAAAGAAAGCTTAGTGGGCGCGCTTGCCTTAAGATGGCATGCTCTAGTGAGATGCAAGAGAGCAGCGGCGCCCTGGGCGATGGCAGAGGGGAGGACCAGAGCAAGGGAGACGAGTGGGGTGGATCAGCTCAATAGCTGAAAGTCTGGCTCTAATTAGACTCAAAATTTTTACACAGGACGACAGGACATTCCTCACTCGCGTGCTACACAAAATTCTGTAGCTAAAATGTTTCGCTATCTGACAAGTTGGACAATTCCCTTTTTATCTGATCATTATGTTCTGTTTCTCTATTTTCATGCTTGCCAGCAGACCAATCGGATGAGTTGTAGCAGCAAATTGTAACAAACTACACTATACTGTATTATAAATTAGGACAGGAGTCTGTTTTATTACCTCAGTTCCCCTGTTGTAAGAAAGAGGGTGTGTGTCATTTTTCTCCCCATCTCAGGATAGAGGTGTCACACTGGTTGTTGCTAAACTTTCAGCCACCATCTGCACTGCCTAGAGGACATATTCAGACCCCTAAAAATTCGAGACATTTTGCTAAAAACAATTATTATTTTTAAGTCTATCATTGGAATTTGGTCTAACAGACTAGAAAGTAGTGCTTTAAAACCATGTAACATTCCAGCATTTTTCACCTGACATGTTTTAAAAAAATGCATATCCAAATTAAAATGAGTATTAATTAAATAGAGTAATTTTTATACTTAAAAAGCATTTGGAAATGCATTTCTCTTTGTATAAAAATCACTTTATAAATAAAGTTTGATTTGACTGATGGCGAATTAAAATAAATAAATGACCGCAAAAGTAAAAATGTAGGTGAAAACATTTTCTGTGAAATTATTGAAGTTTCTACATTTTAAGTATCAGTTGATATCAGTGAACAAAACGATACCGATACAAGTACATTAGAACTGTATCGTTACTGATACCTGATATCAGCATTAGGTATCAGTGCATCCATAGTTAAGAGTAGGGATAAAACGATACCACACAGAGTGGCAATGCTGATACTTCTACCACACAAAAAAATGCAATGAACTGGAAGACGGGTTTCATTTTCTTCTCTGCTTGTTAAAACAAATGATGGTGAATTACATAAAATATTAATAAAAATGATCAAGGAACAAACATTTCTACTGAAAAATTAAAATGTTCTGTGATAGTAATGCAGAGTTTCCACATTTTAAGGATCATTTCATGACATTGGATAACTTAAACCATGCATCAGAACTGTAAACATCAGTCAACTGTGTCTGCATATTCTAGAAAGACAGACAGACAGACAGACAGACAGACAGACAGACAGACAGACAGACAGACAGACAGACAGACAGAAAGACAGAAAGAAAGAAAGAAAGAAAGACAGAAAGAAAGAAAGAAAGAAAGAAAGAAAGAAAGAATTCTGCATTCCTATGAATTTTGACTCCATAGGTTAATTTGCCAACTTTGGAAAGAAACTTACTCTTAACTGCAGTGTTTTTTACATTTACTTTAGTAATATAATTTTTAGTAATAATAATTTTTAAGTATTGCCTCTCTTACTTTCTTACTCTTACTGGAGCCCTACCAAATACAAGTAATTTCACTGCATGAAGAACAAACATTTTGACATGTTTAGTCTAACATGCCTGTTAGAGTGAGACGTCTTGTTTCTACACAGGCTTTGTTCCATTTTTTTTCATGTTCATTTGTTTCATTAAATGGCTTTATAAATCATTGAAACGTCTTCATTATGCATTATTCAAAGGCAATAGGTGATGAAACTGATGAGTTTCTTTCTAAATAGTGAACAAAATCTGTTTATATAAATATTTAATCCAGAGGTGCTAAATTAAACATTTTAAAGTAAACTGAGTCACTACCTTGTAGCAGGTAGATTCAGAAATGTATTATAAGGCTCACTGTGCATATTTATACTGTAGTGATTAAGTACAATACTATACCCGTTAATTAATGCATGATAAACACTTAGAAAATATTTGTAAAATAGTTTACCTATCAATTAATAATGTATCTATTAACTATTAACCAGTCATTTCTAAGGGAAGGCTCATTGTAAAGTGGTACCTTATTTTCTACCTACGGAGCCTGTCGAGACGTTAAAGGGACTTTACATACGTTTAACCGCAAATAAAAATATAAAGATTTAAAATGTCTCCCTCATACATGCTCCAGCAAAGCCCTGGTCAGTAGAATGAGTGCTCGCCTTTTCACTGCGGTTGCCTCTATATGCCTGTAAATTCACTTACATAGCAAGTGTTCGGGTCGAAAAAGCAGATTTCCCGACTGCTTTCCAGGGCAGCATGCGTAATGGCATCATGCACATCCAGAGTCAGGTGTAGGTGCACTATCTCCATCATAATACAAACCCTAGCACCAGGAAAACTCCAACCCAGACCCCAACTAAACTTATAACATTAACATTTCTTATCTCAGTTGAAGTCATGGCTGCAAATCAGTAAATTGTCCAGGACGGGACTGACTCAGCTCTTTCTTTTTGTTCGGGAGTTTTATATAAAAATGATTTGAAAAAGTTTTTCTTCAGTCTGAATGCATGGTTTCGTAATTATGTTATTTATTTCAAATTTAAATGAGAAAACACTTAACTGATCCCCCAGGGAAATTATTAAGTAGAATTATTCTTTGTTTAAATGTAATTATTTTAGTAGAATTTGCATGAGCATTTACATTTTTTGTCTGTCATATGATATATTTAAATATTAAATCACATATCGTGACAATGTCCTCAGTACTTGAGTAGCCTTGTTAAGTAATACGTCTTTAATCTGAGTCATTTCTTGATGGGTTACTTTAACTTTTACAGGAGGAAAAAAATGACTACATCTATCACGGCTTATAGTCAGAATCCCACAAACACCAACAGGGCTCTGATAATAAAACCTATCTATTATTCAATAGAATACTTTAGCAAACCATTAACATTTACTGCAATTTTATATCTCAACAGTAGACAAAAGCTTTAAATACAATTTTTTAACATACTGATAATTGTTGATAATCAAGTTGATAATCAAGTAGATATTTTAAAAGTCAGTTTTTGAGGTTCTCAAAAATGGTTTAGTTTTTCACTAATTTCCCCCCTAAATAGCAATAAAAAAGAATTTCTTTAATCTAGGGACTAAGATTTTTTTCCAGATTTTGAAGGAACGGATTATATAAACATAAATTTTCAAGTTTTACAGATATTCATTTGGATTTAGCTGTAGACTTTGACGAGACCGCTCTAATGCGTGGAAACGTTCTATCTAAACCATTTCTCTGTAGCCTAGTCTGTATGTTGTGGGTGGCGAACATCCACCTCAGTCTTAAATCCTCAGTAGCTCCCTTTCTTTCACAATGCACTTATGCATCCCCACAGCATCATGCTGACACTACCGTGTCTTACTGTGGGGATGTTGCGCTCAAAGTGATCTGCTGCGTTTGCTTTTTTATACCTAAAATTATCCTAACTAGTAACTATGTTTTTTTCCCTATTAACATGCACATCTTTATGTCTATTAAATAGCCAAATGTAATAAATCCTAAATGATCGACACTTGAAAAGGATGTGCTGAATTCAGCATGTCACCTTAGTTACCCCTCTCCTGCATTTTCTTGAAAGAAAGGAGTTTCAGGAAGAAGAAGAAAAAAAGAACGCTTCAGAAAGAACCGCCGCAGTGTTTTCATTTATGTTTCTGACCGTAGAACCCTGTCATGATGGTGGAAGTAGCGACAGTTGTCATGAAGCCCCAGCTTTCTGCACCATTCATAAACAAAAGTTGATCTAAAGTGAATGAAAAGGCTCTGAAAGCCGACAACTGAGGAGGAAAGCTGTAGCATTCCACGGATGTTTGTTGGGTTTTGCTGGCTGTGCTCTAAGAACTGACCTTCCGTTTAAGCTCATGTACGCTTCCTCAGCCCTCTTCCTCTGAGAAACAGGCTTTTTTTTTTTTCGTTGCCTTCTACTACTCGTTTCTAATCTGCCTTGTTTGTAAAGTTTTGCCACCGGTGACAGTGTGTTAATGTGATCGGGGGAGTGGAAACATGCTTTGACTGATCATGTGCTGCGGTGGTGACAGGACATGTTAGCTACGGATTCTGGCCAGACATTGATAAACTGCGTCTCGGGAATGGAAATTTACGGTAATAAGACTCAACATGACCAGTGTTTGACTGCTTGTAGCTGGTACAGAGATGCTGAGGAGTTATCCAAGCATCTTCTTGGAAGGAGCAAAGAAGAGTTTGTATTAAATATGTCATCTAGGGCTGCATGCAGAGGTTCCGTCAGCCAAATATTTGACATTTGTGACGGAAAAACCTGAAGGCCATAGGTCGTTATGACCGATTACAATTCAGACCCCATTACCACTTGTTGCAGACATACAGACAGTTTCAGCTTTACGCATAGAGTTTGGGAAGCTGAAACAAAAGAAACAAAAAGGTTCCCACGAGAGTATCTGAGCAACATCTGTGACCTGGAAACCATACTGACTGAATCACCGTACACAGACCGACTGTGGCAGATCGCTGCAGGTTAAGCCTAGTTTAAACGTCTCCGTCAGCAAATTTGCACCCAGAAGGAGACCTATTGGCAGAGACTTTTTTTGTCTATAGTTCTCTGTTTTTGTGCCAGTGTTGCAAAGTAATTCCCCACCAAGACAGCAGGGTGTGCTAACTTTTCATGACGATTCTGCCTACCGTTGCAATGTTGTTTCTGGTTAACTAGTTAATTTTCTTCAATTTGTGAACGCATTTGCCTCTCAAAGAGAAGTGGACGACAGAAAGTAAGTTTATATTGAGTTGGAAAGCTTTTTACTAGAAATGCATCTCACTGAATACTCTAAAAACGCATGTAAACAGCAGTCTGATTTGTTGTTTCTCTACACCTCCTGGTGTTCAAAATCGCCAAAAGACATTAGATAAATTGTCATTTCAATATACAGCATGTAGTGCCCAAACGCTGCATTGACTACTGATTACATCAACTATAGAGCACCGTTCTGGTGAAATTATCTCTGGCTGTTGCTGGGCTGACCAATCACAGGCATACGCTCTCTGTTGATGGAAATGGATAGTTAGAAAAATTGGGCTCTACTTTGTCTGTGCTTGCGTAGGTGACAAAGAGGCCTTGCGTTAACGGATAATGGCGCTGCATCTATCCGTTTCGACATAGACGAGAAGTATAAACTAGGCTTTAACCACTGATGCAGAAGGAGCACATGCTACAGGATTTCTTCCTGTTGAAATGATCAGAAGCTCAGAAAGTTGCGCTGAATTCAGATAGTTTATATTGGACAATTTTCCCCCCATATTTTGAGGCAAGAATTTGGCTGACTTCCTGTCTCCAGTGTGGCAACAGAGCGCAGATTGGGTCTCTATTACGCACAGGAGAAATGCTCAAAATGTAGCCTCGCCTATTAAGCTGCTGGATGTGTGATAGAACCAAGTTGATCCTCTGTTCAGTTGGTTTGGATAGAAAACAAATTGAAATAAATGAAATTAAACACTAATGAATGTTCTCATTTTAAAAACTGACCAACCAGTTTCTCTTTTGTTTTTTTGGTTTCTTGGTCAAGATGACCGACGACAACAAAAAATTGAAGCGTGACCTCTGGCTTCATGGTGGAGCACCGCTGGTCCTGGGTTTGAATTCCCCCCTTTCTGCATGGAATCTGCATGTTCTCCCCCTGCATGTGAGGGTTCTCCTTCAGTACTCCTACTGCAGCAGTCCAAAAAAATGACTGTTGGGGAATTCTCTTAAGTTTCCTTCAGGTGTGTATCAGTGTGTGCGTGTTTGTGCATAGTTGCTCGTCCATGCGTGTTTCTATGATAAGCTAGCAACCTGTTCAGGATGTATGTGTCTATCTCAGCTGTTTTACAGATAGATTCTCTCTACTGAGCTGTGGATCTTCCTCATTGGATCCTTGGATGCTGTTTGTTCTCTAATGATCTCTAGATAATCACCTTCATCATCACTTTCAGGCTTCAACTTCTCTCCATTCCACAGCTATGCAGCAATTTGAGGTAACCACATAAAATCTTAATGAAATAGTGAGACGAATGTCAGAAAGTTCAAGCGTTATACTTCTGCAAACCATCTCAGCACCATCTTATTTATGAGCGGACCAAATCCCAATTAAAAGGGAGAAAACAAGCGGGGTATGGGTAAACAGCAGTGATATCATCTTTCCTCCAGTCTAGCCACTGGGACCAGTGGCAAACAACAGCTCAGACTGCTGCCAGAGAGACGCCAAAAAACACACACACGGGCACGGAGAGACACACACAGCAGGCTAAAGCTCAAGCCGACGCTTCGCACAGGCGACTGGATGCTGGAGAAAACGCTCGGCTGAAACTCTTAGGCCTGGCACTTTCCCCACACGTAGAACTCTATTACTTTGAATTGATTTCCCTCTGCCACAAATGGAAAGCAGGCTGAGCGACTTTATAAATGTCAGATTAGACTTGGAAGGGAGAGGGAGAAATAGAACGGCATGTCCGCATGAAAAAAGAGAAAAAGATATCCGAACGAGAGCGAGCGGATCATAACCGCGCACAGCTACAGCCGGAGCTGAATAAAGATGATGCTGACATAACCCTGACGGCAGGTCAGGTTCCGTGCCGCACAGAGAGTGACACGCCGGGGTGTCTCTGAAGCCCCTGCTGTCAGTCACAACGTCCCCGTCTCAGTCGGAGGTGCGCCTCCTTCTCTAAAGAATCCACAAAGAATGGGAACGCCGCTCATCGCTCCAGCATACATTTAAACCCGTGTGTGGAATAATCCTGTCGTAATCAGACTTCACAGAAATCATACAATAAGTCGCATTTATTTAACAGTGAGTCATAAAGTTGCGAAATAATTGCTGATTAGCTAAGATCAATCCGTTTAGCTTGTGATTCCCAGTTAAAACTAATGAATAACTTTATTTGTAAACCCATGCAGACATCAAAGAGTCTCCATGCCTCTTCAGAGAGAGATCCGCCACAATTGCACTTTTCCAATGGTTACTGATGACAGAATCAATACCATTTCACTGCTATAAATACTACATGAACTAAGAGCCTAACCGCTTGCACTAGGGAGGTGAGGAATAAATGATGATGTACTGTACTTTGCAGCAATCCTCCAGTGGGTTTTGCATTTTATTCAAGCTGGGAACTGAAAGTGAAACTTAGATTTGGTTTGCAACAGATCATCTCCTGCACCTGAAACCCCAGATTTTTCATACGCAGCACGGGTCGGCGGAGAAGGGTTGCCTGAAGAACACAGAAAGGATTAGCTTTAAATGCGAACAGCCGCCTGAACCGCTGGATTAAGACACTACAGTCGGAATCCCGCTTTCTTAAAAGAGGATAGAGGAAAAAGGGAGGGGTTGGGGGAAGAAGGGAGTGACGGTTGATGGATTAACTATGACGAGGGTTTTTGGACCTTTGCTTTGCCCTTTGCTCTGCTGCAGCCTCGGAATAAATCTCTTCAATCACTTGGGACAGGAGTTCGCTTTAACTCAAAAGAGTACATCCAGAAAAAGGGTAAATAAAACCTAAGTGGTATATAATTTTGCAGCAGTTAAATCAATGAATTTGTATGATGTAATTATAGTAAAAAAGTCGTGTTCATGTTTTGGAGAGGAGCTGAGTGAGTCCTGGGTTCAGGGGCCGACCATGCACGCTTCCTCCCGAATGCGTTTGCTGGTGGGCCGACTTGATGCCGAGCGGCTGGCAGGCACGTCGTGGAAAAGCAAGTCTGAAGACCAGTCTCCATGTGTTTGTGATGTGCTGGGAGCAGGAAGGGGATAAATTTAGGACTTTAGCCCCAGACTGGAGGCAGTGGCCCTTTTATCCTGCTCTGTCCTACTTATGCCTCCGCCTGCCACCGGGACTCACACAGTCGCCTCCCGACGTTCCGCAGACATCAGAGCGTCCCCGTCGTTGCGGACGCTGGCGTATGTTTATGTATGCTCATGTCTAGCTTGAATTTATTCATAATCAGCCCTGCTGGGGAGCTTTTGCGGAGTAGCCCTGTTCTGTAACAGCTTGACTTGTTAATGATGCTCACAGTGAGACAAAAACAACAAAGTGCGCGACAGACTAAACACATCTAAACAGAGCGGATCGGCAATCTGAGGCTCCCCTGATTGCAGAGCAGTTGGGATACATTTACTGATTGGGTCAGTACACAGAGCATGCCGGGCGGACCGCGACATATTCTATCCTCTCTGTCTGGATCAAACTGAAACATCAAAGCAGACGGGATTTAATGTTGCTCTCAATTTCTCTAATGCAGCCAATTAGGAACAAGTCGACGAGTCGGTCTGCCTGAAGGCGGCCAATAGACCACGAGCATCCCGCTTCACCTTGGAAACACACGATCCCAGGGTGCATTTCCCTGCTGCCATGACAACGGAGAGGAGCTCTCCCTTGCTCATTCCCACACTCCCACCGTCCCTTGTGTTTTCTCTCCTCTCTCTGTGCGTCTCCTGAAGGCGGTCTAGCAGAGGAAGGTTGACAGAAAACAGCCAACCTGGAGCCGCCTGTACCCCAGACAAAGAGAATTACCTGCAGCTGTATCAACACACACACTGCTGTACTGCTCAGATGTAAAAAACAAAAGAGGGTACATTGTTTTTCCTATTAACTTCCATACTGACATGGGGGGGGGACTCTTGGGGGATCGCATACCTGATTCATTTTAACACTTTGAGTTCCTTAAACAGTTTGCTACGTGCTGCTTAGCAAAGATATCAGGCTACAATGAGAACGATGGGTGGGGAGGGCTGTGAGAGATGATGTAAGGGTCTATAGCCTGGCTGAGGTCTGGGATAGAGGTTGTGAGTGCTGTTAGATGACTACAGCCTCCACCAACTGGTGACTTTGGATGCTGCACAGGAGCTGTCACATGAGTAGCGGGGTACCCGATGTTCTCCACCTGCCGGCTCGGCTGAGCTGCTCGGGAAATATTCTTCACATCCAGCTGCTGAACAAGTGGAGAGCAGAGCTGACGACTGCTTAGAAGAATAAGCAGTGCGTTGGTCAAAACCGTGAGAGTAAAATAGGCATATAGAAAAATTATACAATTACTCTGGGCTCCGAGTGGAAACCTCCAAGGATTTTCTGTTTCTAACAGTATTGATTTTTTAAAGACAGTAGAAGAAATAAAGCCAGCAGCTTTTCTTTATGTTTTTCTTAACATATCCTGCAATTAAACCAACAGTTTATTTCCAAAGCCAAAAAAAAGATGCACTGACCAGCAGATCTTTAACAGTTTTCACTGTTTGTGTGTATATTTGTACGCATCTACGTATGTACAGTACAAGCCAAAAGTTTGGACACACCTTCTCACTAAATGCGTCTTCTTTATTTTCATTATTTCATTGTAGATTCTCAGTCAACAGCTGTTCATTCATTGTTTTGATGCCTTCAGTGAGAATCTACAATGTAAATAGTCATGAAAATAAAGACAACGCACTGAATGAGAAGGTGTGTCCAAACTTTTTGTCTGTATTTTATAATGTAATTTTTTGAATGGAAAAGTCAAACAAACAAGATAAATGTTTGGTTATTTATGTGTACATTTACAGTTATATAAGTTATTTGTTGTATACTTAGCTAAGCTGTGAAATCAGTGGAATCAAATTATAAAAATTCCCGTCTGCTAAATAAAAAATTATATTTTTTTTATATTTATATTTTTTCTGATGATATAAACAAATACAAAGAATATGATTTTCTTGTATTTTATTACATGCATTAAAGCCACTCAGCACTCCCACCATATTTTGCTCTTTAAAGATGAAATAACTGCATGAACTTGCAGATCTAGGTTTGATCAAAATCAGGTAACATCCTGGCAAATGGGCTTTAATGTATAAAAACCAATCTTAACAGTTGGTCTTTTTTCGAATATAAACAGGACTTGTAGTTTGTTTGTTTTTTTTCACCCGACCTTGTGTATTCTGGTCTTTAAAGGAAATCAGAAAAGGTCAGATCTAAAAGACAAAGGGAATTCATATTGGGCCTCACCTCTACCAAAATACTCTCGACTATGTGGGAATCCCCAACTGAAGTGGTTTGTTTATGACATCTAAAACTTAAAAACGCTTCAGAAGTATTTAATTTAACAAACAAATTCTCAGAGTTTAGTGGCTGAATTCTAGTACAGGCATGCCTTGCAACGTAATGTCCAAATTGGTTTAGAGAGGACAGCAATGCAAAATAGTTTCTAACCTGCTCTTCAACAAGAGCCAGTGTTTGGAGGTGAAGCAATGATAAACTACTGTTTTACCATTTTATCAGTTCATCAGGCTGAGAATGAAGCAGACTTTCCAGACTCATCAGCCTTCTAATAAAAATCTGCTAAATTGTTTTCCTTTTTCAGGAATTAGGAAATAAATGAGATAAGCAATACACGTATGTTTATAAGCTTTTGAAAAAAGCATCAAAAACATAAGGACGGTAATTTCTGCGTGGAAATTTTCTCTTGTTTACTTGGATGGACAGCAAACTGACTAGAAAACAGACGGCGGCGGTGGGTTCCAAAGTTGCTATCAGACTTGACCATTCAGCCACCCTTGTGTTGATGAACAGGCTGAGGCCACAATCCACCCAACAATCCAGAGGTCATGCTGTCCTGTCTTTACTCTTAACCAAGAAAACATTATGTTAAAAATAGAATATGGCACAATCTCATAAAAGGCTATATTAAATTAAAATACCTCCACCGGTTGTTTGGAGGGTGCAGAATGAAACAACAGCACTTCCTTAAAACTAAATTTTATTTGAATTAAAATATAAAATAGAAATTGTAACGAGCATGACAATGCTGTTATGTTCACAGCTACCAGCCAGTAGTGGCCGCCATTGCGCAGCGGTTGGTGGAGTCGGCAGGTCAACCAGCAACTTCAGAACCCTGGAGTCCAGTTATTGTTCTCAGGAGAGGAGTGACCAGAGAAGTGCAGAAATTAGAGCAAATAGGTGAAGATTACACTACATGGACCCACAATAAAAAGTTCCGCGTGCTGAAGAGGATCAACTTTATCGTGAGGCACAGTTCTATTACGCAGTACTGTTCTCTAACTGGTATAGGTCGCTCAATGGACGTATAGGCAGTAAACCTGGCAACGCTGGTTTTTCCGTCGTTGCAACTACAATCTCGACGCACTAGATGCCGCTATTGTGTTCGTATTCCATATCCAACCGTTAATCTTTAATAGGTTTACATTTCAAATTTTGCAGATTACTTAAAGCTTCGACAGTGGACCTGTTGCTGAAGCCTGCCGTCAGCAGCCTTTTTGCTGCAAAGTGAGTACAGAGCTGCTTGGTATCCACTTCTTCTAATAGATTTTAGCATTGAAAAAGCACATTAAGGGGGACTGAAGTTATTTAGCTGGACTGTTAGAATCATAATAACAAAGGAAGAAAATCTAGAGCTCCACAGAGAAGCAACTAAGAGCTTCTGAATCAAAGAGAAAGCTAATTGGAATACAGAAAAGTTGCTCTATTTATTATTTTACTTTTAATCATATGTAATATTTATATAGCACATATAAAAACAATATAGGCTGAACAAAGGGCTGCAAAAATACAACAACAATCCTGATAATAGCAAATCGAGAGAAAACAACTATTACAATAAACAATACACAGTATCAAGATGACTGAGAACTTATCAAACATTAAAGGGTAGAGCATTCCACAGTCTTACGGCAGCCGCCGCCAATGGTCAACCATCTCCACGTTTTAATTTTGATCTTGGAATATTGAGGACGAACTGTCTTTTTGATCTGAGCACTTTTGAGCAAATATGGAAGACAAGGAAATGAGTCAGATAGAAGGGAGTGTAAAGCTTTAAAATGAAGTGGTACCATTTTTTTATGCAAAAGCAAAGAGGGAGCTCTAAAGACTGGATTTATATGTTCATGTCTTCTGATGCTGGTTAGAAGGTGAGCTGCGGCTGCAAGGATTGATCCAGTCTAGCATATAAAGAGTTAAGGTAGTCCAGGCGAGAAGTAATCAAAGCATAGACATCTTTCACAAAAACCTTTGCAGGGAGCTTGACTTTTGCTATGAGACATAGTTGGTAAAAAACTAGACTTGATTACTGCAATTATCTGTTTATCCAGTTGAAACGTGCTGTCTATTATAACGTCCAGATTTCTGACTGTGGCGTGACTAAATGTCATCGGGGAACTAAGAACAGCAGCTGCAAAAAGAGAGGGCCAGCTTTCTACCAGGAAGCATTGAGGATAACGAAATGTTAGCCACCTATAAGAAGACTGAGTCTACAGGACTTAATAGTGCTTTAGTTGTTAACTGTTTAAAAAAACTGTTTCTATCTAATTTTCTAAGCTTTAAATAAAACTACTACTTCTACTCATCTCACGCTTTACTTGTGAATAAGTATTGATGTCTAAGTGCAGAATAGTTTGTTATGGAGGGATTTTGTTGATGAATGAATGAGGCAGCTTTTTAATAAATATTTCCTATATTTACAACAATAAAGCTAAAACGTTACCAAAAATCTTCTTTTATACCACTCTTGTATTCAAAAGCTCCATGCGTCCTCCCAGCCCTACCTCAGTCTCAGCAGTCTATAGAAATTTAGCAGCTTTGTATGCTAACAATGTTAACTTAGGATCAAAACGATCTTTCATCATTAGCGATGTTGAAGGCACGTACACAAACTTTAGCAGTGAAGCTGAGAGTGTCCGTGTGTGTTGTTCATATTTGTTGATGAAACAGCAGGAGAAAAATAAATTTAAAAGTTTTGTTGTTTTTTTTAAATAGTGGTAAGCAAATCTCAGAATTACATTTTATGATTAAAAAGTTATACAAAAGTTATTCAAAAAACAAGTTATACAAAAAAGCATAGAAATGACTGAAGCTTTGAGTGGATTTTTTTTTTTAATCAAAAAACTAGTGCAAGCAGACATAGCCAGAGTAGACAACAACATAACCGCTTGAAAACAGTCAGTTTTAATTTTAAGAAAAGATTAAATAATTTATCCACATTTGGGAACAAAATATGCTTAAATCACTTAAGAGTTCTTTTGATATTTTGGCAGCCTAGTCTCCCAGCTGTACTTGAATGCAACATAGAAAGCTGTTGGGAAAGCCCCATCTCATCAACTAATTTTAGGAGTTTGGGCTGATTGGATGCTACTGGTAGCCATGCGGACGTCAGCTGCTTTTTCTTTAGTATCAGTGATGTTTCCATACAGCTTGACATCGTTTCAGATGAGTCATTCAGTTCAGTGTAGAGGGTGCTATGGACCTTATTGCTGTTTAAGATGCGTTCGCTGACAAAGTTCCAGTTCGGTCCATCTTTCTTTTTCTGCTTTAGCTGCATGAGAAACCATTAATGTTCCTAAGTAGCAGAGTTTAATGACAGCTGGGAGTCCTTTCCGTTTTTTTTTTGTGTCACTTTTTTTCAAAGTTGCGCTGTACAACGATACACTTTGCTCCAATTCCACACATAAACCACACCTGCATTCGTTCAGTACTTTTGTGCATACCAACCTACTAAACCAACTGTTATATACCTAATATATAGGGGCATCTCTGTGAGTAATGGTGGAATTTTGACGTATGCATTTCATGTCAATTGAAGATATTTTAGACTGTACTCTATAAATATCACAGATTTCGATACTACTTCCTGACCTTGTAGCCTCTACTTCCAGAGGAAATGTTTATTTGACAAGAGTGGATCTAACTCTGAGTATCCAGGAAAACACTTACAGTTGAAGCTGAACAAACGGGAAAACACATTGTGTTTTTTAGGGTTAAATATCGATTTTTTTGTTGGGTAAATCCATTTATAGTCAGTATCTGACCTTAGAATAACCACCACACAGAGAAAAGACGCAACAGGGAATCCTCTGTCATGTTTTTGTGGTTCTTGGATTATCAGAATCCCTGTGTATTTGTGGTCACAGTGGATCCAACCCATGGAGAAGGGAAAACATCCTCAACAACAACAACAATAGAGATTCAGGGTGGCTGCACCACTATTTATAACCTGCCCAGTCTGCTTTGTGACAGCAGAGGGGGATGAAGAGAAAGTCAAGAGCGAGATGGAGAGAGAAAGGCAGACGGACAGAGGGTGGCCTGTGAATTCCACAGAGAGGAAAAGACCATTGTTTTTTTTCTTCCTTGACTGGGGCCCTGTGTAATCAGTACACTGGGTAAAAGCAATAGCACTTAAGATTGCACATCTAATGCTGGAAAGTGATCTCCGGTCCTAAATCATTCATTTAAAAAATACAGCTGTGTTCAAAAGTATTCAACCCTCAATGCTGTAAAGGGTTTGAGGAATTGAGTCTACATTTGTAATTGTGCTCAGAATGAAATCTTACAAGGACTTTTTAAAGAACCAAATGCAACTAAAATGACATCAATTGTTTTTGTAAGACAATATTAAATGTTTTTTCTGGGATTTTTCTTTTTTCTTAAGAACAGAGGTTCATTCAAGTGTTTTCGATCACGTATTGAGAACACCTGTGGATATCAACGAGCAGCTGTCAAGCATAATAAGCACCAATCAGGCAGATTTAAAATGACTGATACTCAGCTTCTTCTAGACATTTACTGGTGTGTTTACAAACATGGTGAAGTCAAGAGAATGGTCCAGGAAGACAGCAGAAGAGGTGATTTCTCTTCACAGGAAGGGCAATGGCTATACGAAGATTGCAAAGATGTTAAGCATTCCAAGAGACACCATAGGAAGCATCATTCGCAAATTCAAGGCACAGGGCACTGTTGAAACGCTACCTGGTCGTGGCGGAAAGAAGATGCTGACTTCGACTGCTGTGCGCTACCTGAAGCGCAAAGTGGAGAAAGGTCCCCATGTGACTGCTGGGAAACTGAAAAAAAAATTGTCAGATGCTTAGACAATAAGGCGCACACTGCGAAATGAAGGCCTCCATGCCAGAACTCCCAGTCGCACCCCCTTGCTGTCTCCAACCAATAAGAAGAGTCGACTGCAGTATGCCGAAAGTCATGTGGACAAACCACAAAAGTTTTGGGATAGTGTACTGTGGACTAATATAACAAAATTAGAACTGTTTGGGCCCATGGATCAACGCTATGTATGGAGGAGGCAGAACAAGGTATGACGAAAAGCACCTTGCCTCCTGTGAAGCATGGCGGGGGGTAAGTCGTGCTTTGGGGATGTTTTGCTTCTGCAGGGACAGGGAAGCTTCAGCGTGTGCAAGGTACCATGAATTCTCTCCAGTACCAGGAGATATTGGAAGAAAACGCGATGCAGTCCGTCACAAACCCACTAGACAAAGTCCACTAGAGCATGGTTGCAGATTAAAGGCTGGAACATTTTGGAGGGGCCATCGCAGTCACCAGACCTAAATCCAATTGAGAACCTCTGGTGGGACTTAAAGAAAGCAGTTGCAGCGCGCAAGCCTAAGAATGTGACTGAACTGGAGGATTTAGCCCATGAAGAATGGGCTAAGATACCCATAGATCGCTGCAAGCCACTTGTGTCAAGCTATGCTTCACGTTTGAAAGCTGTTATAACTGGAAAAGGATGTTGTACTAAGAATGAATGTCACTTGGGGGTTGAATAAAACTGATAATGATGTGACGACAGAAAAGACATTTGTGCTTATTTCATTGTAAATGTTATGTTATATTTTTGACTGACCCACAAGTGCCTCTTTGATTTAATCGTAAACAAGATGACTGAAATGATCAAAATCAATGTCGAACTGGCCAAAACACTCAATTTCAGTGGGGGTTGAATAATTTTGAACACAACTGTTTAGCAGAATCCTCATTTACAGATGAGGGTTACCAGGCTACATTATATGGTAAAACTCGTCCCAAGATGGAATTTTACTGAACTGTAAATCATGGTGAGGGAAGTTAAACAACAATGAGGCCAAAAAGCCTCTAGCTGCTTGTTTTTGTGAGGGAATAACCATCAGCGAGTTCAATACAGGAATCCCAGAGTTATATTTACTACCTTTTTTACCACCAACACATCAAGCAGCGGCCTTTCTGCGGGGCGGGCGCAAGCGCCCACACCTCAGAGAATCCCAAATCCAACAGGAGAAGATTCAGGACATTTGTTTTGCTTTTTTATGGACATAAACAAAATGTGAGGACCTTTCAAATTTCACAAACAAATGTTTCATTCAGATATTGATAACATGGCAAACGGTCCAACTGAAGAATGTGCTGGGAGGACATTAAGCAGCGAAATTAAGGTAAACAACCTCTATAAAACACAACGCAAAACTGTGAAAAAATTGCAGTGGGAACATGGTCCGAACAGAAAACGCCGATGTAATTTTACGAACTGCTGAAACAACAAAAGAGTCTGTTTCAGTGGGTGAGATGGCAGAGAAAAGAGACAGAGAGTGAGAAGAGAAGAGACATATGTAGAGAAAGTGGGACACGGCCAGAAAAACACACACACTCCCCTCTCACACAGACACACAGTCAGAGGAAAAAGCAGAAAGAAGCTGAGGTGGGTGGATTGCTCCAAAATTGTACTTATATGGGTAGCATCACTTTGTATTTAACTTAATTAAAAGTAAGAAGCAGCAAACAAAAAAAAACAGCATGAAGGGAAAAGCTACAATATATTGAATATTTTTCATCTTATAATTCCATTCTATTTCAATATAAAAATACGTTCTTTGTCTCAAGGGGAAATTAAATGTCTTAACTCATATCATCCAAGAATCTTATGGTGGATGGTGATGCTGTGGGCAGGAGAAGGGCGGCAGTAGGCCCTCAGACTAAAGTCCGTTGCTTAATGAAAGTCTCTTGACTGTGGCGACATGTTAACAGCTCAACATCCAAACAGCAGAGACCATATTTAAATGGTAGCCTGTCCTGGATGACACAATTAGTTGTTTGCAAGCACTGCTAATCCACCTCATTTGCTTTTGCTGCTCCAATTTAAATCTCAATATAGCCTTATGATTAAAAGGCCTGACTTTTTAACCATATGGTTACGCTTTTCCCGACTTAAATTCACAAGTAGTTGCTAAAGCATAATTACAAGAATTCACTATGCTGTTGTTTCCATCCAGGTCTGGTTTGAAGTCAAAATCTGCTGGAAAAAAACCCCCGCTAAGATGGGCGAAGGGAGAAGGGGAGCAAGGAAGGTAGGATGGAGAAAGAGAGGAGAGGAAGAAAGCATTGAAGTAAGGAAGGATAGACGAAAGGAAGAAAATAAGATGAAAGGATGGAAGAAAGTATTAAAGGAAGAAAGCAAGGAAGCACTGAAGGTAAGAGGGAATAACTTTCATGCTTGTCTAAACTGCAAAAGAACCCTGAATTAAATAACCACACAATGGACGATTAAACACAAAATGATGCCCAATTAGCTCTATATCCCTGCATCAAGTCTATCAATACAACCATTTTATTATGACATCCACACAAGTGAAAGACAGCAACAACTCAAACAAACTCTGATCCAAGCAGATTATGAGCTGAACAGTAAACAACCCTGCTCCAGTCTATAGCTTTCTCATCAAACACTCTCTTGTTGTTACATTTTTTTCACATGTAGGTATAAAAAATAAAATAAAAGATCTTGAAAATAATCTAAAAACATCTCTGACAAGAAAGCAGAAATCGCAGTGTGGAGACACTTTGCACTTGCTCTTGGCTTTTTCTGTCTCAAACAAACAAAAATGAAAAGCCACCATGGCCACAGATTCCTCGGTACACAAGTACTGCATGTGTTATCTAGAAGCCCAGACGCTGACTGTAAGAAATCCAGCTCAGCAGATAGCAACGAGAAAGGAGGATGGCTCAGTGGCACACATACTCAGAGTAACAGGGAGTATATGAGGCGGACAATGGGAGCACTAAAGCATCTCTGTGGATAACAGTTAAACACTAATATGACAAAGGTTATGTAGAGCACTGAATATTTTAGCAATGATCTGCTGTTTTGACAATTTTTAAAAGGAAACAGCACTGCTGAAAACTATATACTACACCAGGCCCAACCATGGTCTCATAATAACTAATAACAATGATGGTTTTAAATAGCAATAAGGAAGTAAATAGGCACAGTGACACAGAGGGAGGGATTTTTGTAGTACCTCTTGTTGATGGGCTTCTCGTGTTTCTCGTAGGGTTTGACGAACCACTTGCCGATGCGTACAAAGCTGCGATTCATGAGGCAGCGCTCCAGCAAGTTGTGGATGGCTTTGAACAGCAAAGTGCGACACTCGTACGAGAGGCCGTTCTCCCACGGATCGTCCTCCTCGGCTGGAAAAAAGAAAAGAAAACACAAAACAGAGAGGGAGGTTTAAAAAACGTCGTAGAGAACAAGCACTGCAGCCCGGCACTTGATCGGACGCCACATTCGCTAATGAGGGCCTAGTGTCACATGTCAACATGAAATATCAAGTTATTTACTACCTGCTACCTGTTTTAGACAAAGACAGAACACATCAAAGGGTGTCAGCACTATAAATAAGAATAAACCCGGATTAATAAGGGTCGATATGGACATTAAATTTTAATAATTTGCTTTAAAAAAAAAGATGTTGCAGATTAAAGTGATGATAAAAAAAGTATTTAAAAAGTCTTTGTAATCTTATTTCATTCTGCCTGTAGAAGTTTGACAAATTACATGCCAATTCCAAAAAAAACAAAATCGCATTTTTCGATAAAAACTTTTTGCGCTTGGAGGAGGGTTTTTTTTTAGAGCATATCGAAATGAATATATTTCGCAAATCAGCAATGCTTACTTTTTATTGCAATTAATTATTTTTTAAGTTGATGTTTTTTTGTTTTTTTTCCTGTTTCTCTGTTTTCTTAATTTATGCAACTGTGAAGCGCTTTGAATTGCCTCATGTATGAATTGTGCTCTACAAATAAACTTGCCTTGCCAAAAAAAAAATCGCATCACATGAGCAACAAGTGGATGATAGGCTACGATGAGCGAAAAAGACGTAGTAGGAGGAGAAAGATGGCGTGGCATGTTTGTGTTCACAAAGAGAAAGAGTTTTGTTTTTGCATTTGGTTTGTGATAAAGGCATAACTAATATATTAGATTCAAAACAGCAAAGAAATGCGAGCATTCACTAAGACCGCTCGCATGTAAAGGAGGCTCGTCACTCTAAAAGCCCTCTACGTCTCCTCCTCTGATGGCTGATAATGAGCGCTAGGGCAGTGCCTGCAATATGAATATATCTACTGTAAATGTTCACATCCGTCACCACATTTCTTACTCGTGTGAAAACTTGTGATTTAAACTAAGTTTGCTATTTAATTAATTGATTTATTTTTTAGGTTTTTTGGGCCAGAGTGGCCTTTATTGACAGAGGATGGAGATTGAAGGGGGCAGACATGTAAAAAGGTCACCTGGGACGGCCACGTTAAGGACTGAAGCCTCTGCATATGGGGCATCCGCTCCAACCACTGCGCCACACCGAATTTGCTATTTAACGGAAACACCGCCTATGTGAAATTGTGTGTTTTTTCCGACGCTTTGACAATATCGACAAAGTTTTGAGCATGTTTGTAATGGAAACACAGCTACTGATTGCATTTGATCATGTTATCAAATATACTGATCTTTATCGATGCTCTTGAGTATGGAACAGATATATAATGTGATAATTAAATTGTATAATGTAAAATGAAAAAGCGCATTAGTAACATTTGTTAATATATAACATTATTTAACTGTACACATTTTTTTATATAACCTTTGAGCATGTTGTTGCTCCAATAAAAAAAAGAGGGGCTGGGCGATTAATGCAATGTTTTGTTTATGAAGATTAAATTTTTCAAAAATTTTTTTTTTTTTTACCAATGCATTGCTTGGACTTCCATAGGTCAGAGTGGGGTCGGTCTGCCTAGGACCTACAATCTTTTAACAACTTTTTTTTTTAGTTGGACTTTGAATTCAGGTCAGCTCCAGGACGGGGTGACTGAAATAAAAGCAACGTTTTTGTAAATATTTTTCCTCCTTTGCATTTCTTTTTTAAAAAGCAACGGTAAAAATAAAAAAAAAATAATATCAGAAATCAGATTTGGTATTAAAAAAAGGTCACAATATCCAGCTCTATGAACAAGTAAAAATAGACTGTAATATACTGTTTGTTAAGGGGCTTATAAACATCAATTTGGATTATTAGTTATGACTGACAGACAGGCCGACAATAATTGCCCATTACCATTACCCATGTTTCCAAATAGACGCAAAAAGAAGACGCATTTTCCAGCAGCAAAACAAATTAAAACACACCGTGGATCCATCCCAACACATGGATATTTTATGCTTTCATTTGAGATCAACCTTTATAGACTGATAAGAAAAATTAACCTCCTGTAACCTGTTGAGCGTGACGTTCAGGAGTCCACGAAAATACCTATCCATTTCCTGAAATGCAAAGCCTGAACGCGATGTTACGAGAAGATGACATGTAAATGAGAACTAAAGCGCTCACTTCCAGAAAGAGCCGTTAGGTAGAAACCATGCTGCTGCTTCCTTTTAAGCTGAGGAGCTTGTAGATGCTGCCTGAGGTTTTAATACAAGCTGATTTGAGAAGGACCACCTCAACCAGCTGATATTGTAATTGTAAAGGTGTAAGCAGTCTGCCTTTAATTCCAACCAGACAGAGACATTAATTCCACACTCCAAACATACTAGATGCACATGCATCTTGTGAGTTGTGTGGGAAAAAAACAAATCAAAAAAACGAATCGTTGCAGCAGGCCGCATTAGAAACAGCAAGCGACGCCTTGCTGCTTGCAATAAAGAAGTGTGCCGTTAGACCCGTATCTTGCTTTCTGAATCCCATTCGGCGCTGGCCTGAATGTAGGTCTAATCTCATTAACAGCCACTGCTCACATCTTACAGCACTTAAGCTCCTTTTAGTCAAGTCTGCAGCAAAAATCTCCCCGACTGCACAGTCTCTGCGTGAGCTCTGGCAAAAATAAGTACAGAGGCCCAAAAGATGGCCATGAAGTCCACTCATCAGGTTCACTGAAAAATTAAATGGAACCCTGGGACTGAATAAGTGGACATCTTAATAACAAACAGACATCAAATTTAATCCGTCAAATTGATACAAAAATACTTTATCCCGAAGGAAAGTTAAATGTCAAAATATGTATAACAGGTATCTTCGAAGAGTTGTGAATGGTGATTTTTCCACATTAACATGTCCAGGATGGCACCAACATTTGTTGGCAAATACTGCTAATCCACGTCATTTTCCTTTGCCATTCCTCTCTGAATCTCTGTCTGGTAATATGGTTTAGAAAGCAAGGCAGAGAGAGGCTAGAGTCGGGGAAATGATCCTTGGCCATCATGATGAACGGTAGAAGAGATGGTTTGAACTTCCTCCTCCTCTCTCTGGTCCTGCTCTCCATCCAGGAAGCCTCCATTTTAACTCCTCTCCAACGTGGGGTTCAGGCACATATTTTACTTTATAGATCAACTGCTCCCAGTTTAAAAACAATCTTGCTTTTATTTATATTTTTTAATTTTTCTAGGTTTTCAATTTCTAAAATGCATTTACACTCTCATCGTGATTTTTGGTATTTAGATTCATTTCTCATGACGACCGGGACCTGAAGTGGGCTCCCGACCACACCTCAGCATGCCTAATAGAAGGTTCCTACCCGGGGTTCGTGCACAAAATCTAGAATCGTCTCGACTCCGATAAGTCAAATTCTCACAAATACGGTAAGTATGAAAAGATGCAGAAATTTACAGTAGATAAAGTTTTATAAAGGTCAGAATTTAAACCTAAAACCTTCAAAACTCACGGAAAGAAAGACTTGAATATAGATTTGACCATATTTCCAAATCCCCCAAAACCAAACCGAGGCGAAAAAATGAACTAAATCAATTTAAAAAGAGCATTTTGACAGTTTTTAAAGATGACAGAATTAAAATAGAAAAAAATACTTTGTGTTTTAAACGGAGCCATTTATCCCAACTCCACTAAAGCTCTTTATAACAGCTGTAACTCTAGTAGACACAGCAACTTGAAGTAGCCATAAAATCCTTTCCAACAACCAAAGAGGAAAAAGAAGGCTCAGGCTTGCTGCCAAGAAACAGGAGGGGGAGGGGCATACGTGCACAACGATTGCTGAGAGAACCAAACTAATTCATCGGCTGGAAATGTATCACAAAAGATAAGATCCGTAACATAAAAAGGCGGTGCAAAGGCAGGAAAAGGAAAGGAAAACAGCAATTTCCTATTAAATATTTACAGCGCCGGCTAAATAACAACAGAATAAAGCCATTTACCTTTCAAGAAATAGTGGAAGTAAACAGAGCATGCAGAGAGTCGAGACCTTTTTTTCTTAAGCTAAGTCTGAGTTAAGTGATTTAGCAGCTGCTGCGGCCATCCTGAGACACAAGGCAGACAGGAGGGCAAAAAGTCAACAAGCAGAGAAAGTTCACCCCTTGAGGCACTCATGATGCATTAAGAAAACGGAAAAGAAGAGGGAGAGAGGCCCGATTCTCGAATCGAACAGACTTGTTGAGATTGATAACGTCCACAGACGGGGAAATGACTCATATCTATGACAAGAAAGACATCAAACCAGCCTTTAAACCTGCTGCAGCCCTCCTCTGCCTTCTCCATAACCTGGCAGAAACCTCCCTGTCTCTCCCTGCCAAGACCACATCTGCCTCTTCAGTGGCCCTCCCTGTCGCCTGTTACTCCTCAGTCCCTCCCTACAGCAACAAGAAGCCCTAAAGAAAGAAAAACGCACACACACACACACACACACACAAACACAGGCGTCTGGTTTGCATCAAATGTTCCAAACGACCTGGTGTTTGCTGGTGTGAGGCCCGCTGCAACACTCGCCACTTCACACAGACCCGAGTAGCCCTGCAGTCGGGAGGACGCTTTTGTTCTCAAGTCAACAAAACAACACTGATTAGAAAGGACAACATCAGTGGGAAGGTTTCCGCTAAAGATGCAGGCAAATAAACCCAGACATCCAAAGGGGAAGGGCGGCTCCATGGCAGAGATGGGGCTTTTAAATTTTTAATAGCTTCTCAAAAATCTCTGTCACAGCCGTCGCCTGACAATTGCAGGAGGGTTACACGGGGACCGAACAACACTAACTCGAAAACACTTCTGAAGCTTGAATCCCTGAACATGTTTGTTGACCTTATTGCACTTGTCTGCACTAGTCCCCCAGCAACACCCATTAGTCTTCCTTGGGAGAAAAGAAGGAAGAACAGAAGTCTTAGCTGGCATTATCTTTAATCCACTTCAAACATCTAAACACGCAGCAGCTCATGAGGGTTGCCTAAATGGCTACTTAAGTTTTCGCTCCCATAAGTGGAAAAACGCATCTATGTGAATATGCCGTCACTTTAAGACAGTAGGGTGTCAGTTCAGCACCTTAATGTGGCTGCACTAAATTATAACGTTATTTCTTCCAGAGGGCAAAAAAAAAAAGCAGTGAAATGAGTGTTTAACTGTAAGCAACTGAAAAACCAAAGAGGTTAATATGTGGGCCAATAGCTTCAAGGTTGTGATGTAGCAAAGGAAAGATATAGGTCATTATCTAAATATCATTCTACATAAAAAGACTCATCTTTTACCAGTTATGGTTTAGTATTCTGTATATGATAGAAAGAAATATTAAGTGTTAAACGCCGCACAAACCTCCACTATTACTATAACTGTCGCATGCCCTAACAAAACAGAAAACCCCAACATGACCAACCCCCTCCACCTTGAAAGAAATACACAAACAGCAACAACATGGAAATAAACATCGGTTATTAATATCAGCATGGCTTTACTTCTGGAACCAATGCAAAGGCCTAACATCTGCCGATTGACATGCCGATAGATCATGCATCCATTTTAGACTAGTGTTTTTGTACTCACCAGTCTAAAATGGTGCTACTCATAAAAACAGCATTAAAAATACTCTATTATTCATTTTAACAAATATAACGATGATTGGATAATTCTTCAACTATGTTTTCAATACTCTTGCTGCCTGAATTTATTCACAATTAATCTGCTTTCAACAAACAATCTCAATTAGGTTGGGATTAGTCATTTGCAGTATATAAACAGAAATTTATTTGGCCGTATGTTATGCTAATTACCAAAACTGAGGCAAATTAGAGGCATTAGTCTACAAGTGTTAAAGTAACAATGGACAATATAGAAGTAAAATCGATTATTGTCGTTGAATGAGGGCATTGGCTGTGATTAACCCACATTTTCCTCCCAGCTCTTGTTTTTCTTTTCATCATCAGTGAGGGAAAAAAGATAAAGTCCATCTAACTGGCCAGATATATTACCCAAAGTTTCTAAAGTTTAAATGCCAGGAATCACAAACTTCCTACAAGCAGAGATCATTTTTGTACAGCTCTTTAGATCAGCTTTGAAGGAGATTCCAACCTTAAATCTTTGCAACATTCTCACCAGGATGACCAATCCTTCCATCTCTTGTCTGTTCTTTTTCACACACTTTACCCTAGTACGATATTTACCAGCTGGGTATGTCAACACAAAGAAGAGACTTAGGAGCTACTTCCTTTTCTAACTCAAAATAAGAGTCCCAAACATAAGCTATGCTCCCACTACAGGTCATGACACACAATTCATTTTTTTGGAGAGGTCTAACTGAGAGTGTGTATGTGGTAGGGGGGTGCTGAATGGAGGGAAGTGGGCAGAGCAGGGGGCTGAACGATGAGTGACCTCATAAAGACAAAGATTCATGGGCTCAGGTGAAGCTTGGGACACTTTCACATCTCTGCCTCCTAGGAAGCCAACCCAGATGAGCTGACCTTTCTAAAAGCGCTCAGGCAGAAGGCAAAGCAGTACAATAAAGAACGTTCACATCTGCAGGATGGAAAAACTAAGGAATCTGCAATGCCCTTACAGAACACACATTCAAAATATTTTACGATCTGCTTTGTTTTGGTCTTGACGCATTTCACTTTCAACTTAAGAGGAAAAAGGACAGGTGTCTTTCTCCGAAAGTGTGTATCAGCAATCAGAGCAGAAATCAGTCATTAAACAGCCAGATTAATGTCTTATGATCAATGGGGCTCAGGGGGATTGAACCCAGGCTGGCCAAGAGGCACTCGATTTACCTCCAGTTCCTTCTCATCTGCAAGGAAAGAGAGGGACCCCTCTGTAAAAAAAAAGTCTCCATTACTAATTGAAGAATATCTCTTCAGCAGGAGATGAGGGGGGGCAGACTAAACCCATGGGCCAGGGCTGTACGCATGGCTGGGCCTCTGCGCCGAGCCAGCCAAAGGAGATCCATCAGAGAGAGACTGGGAGAAGGAGAAGGAGATGAAGCGGGAGGAAAAGAGGAAAGCTGAGGGTGGTTTTACAGGCAGGAGATTAGCCCTGGAAAATTGATCCCCGAGCACAAAAAGCCATTGGGCACTTTTTCCTCCCAGGAGCTGGTCTGAGTTTATCAACTCATCAATCTTCGCATTACACACCGGAGTTTAGAAGATCTTTGAAAGGAGCAAGGAAGGAGAAAAAAAAAGAAGGAAGCAGCACAGTTCCAGAGCTAAGGTTAACCAAGTCTATCTAATTGTCTTTGATGCACATGCTCAGCCTGGCGAGTTCTGTAGAAGGGACAAAAAAACCTCCATTTAATGCTTCTGGACGTACTATGTTCATGTTGACAGCTGGGCAACGCGTGTGGAGAATTTCAAATTTCTGCCTGACTTTCACAGGTTGTCTGAGTCGATAACAGCTGGACAGAATGAGTGAGTAAGTGGCGTTTCTCCTCTCGGAATCCTTGCCCGAGGGCGTCCGTTGGACTCCACCATTACATCACCGCAGGACCGGCTCTGCGTCACAGTCATCGACGTGTCGCCGCTCATACGAGTGCAGAGAGAGGCCGCATATGTCGTTACAATCTGCAGCACGGGATTACAGGCACTGAGTCATGCTTTATGAAGCAGATGCGCTGACGTTTTGCTTCACATTTAACCACATAGCTTATATTACACTGACGGAGCTGATGGAGGCCACCTAGCAAACACATTTTACAGATATGAGTTGATCTCACGTTTTACAATCACAGAGAGACGTTTTTTTTTTAACATGGTCGGCATATATTGGGATACCTGAAAAATCGTCAACTGTTTTTAGCAACAGGACAGAAGCTCATAAAACAGGATGTTTGTCCAGAAGAAGTTTCTCTAACATGTAAATAGTCATGCTCAAATTAACTCCTTTAAGTGCTTTCAGAGCAATTACAGAAATATAGAAAAAATGATTAAAATGCTTGGATTTTATTGCAATGGTTTAATCTTACTCTTAAAAATGTTGAAAAAGGCTATCTTTGAGTATCTTTATTGAATTAGAAAAAAGTCTAACAGAAATATCTCAATTAATGGAACTCCTGTGGTCAATACTTTGAAGACATTCCTTATTATTGTTCTAGTCAAGTTTATTTGTATTGCACATTACAGCAACAGGGCAATTCAAAGAGCTTTGTCTGATAAAAACCTAAAATTATAAGCAAACGAAAAAAGACATCACAGGGGCAAAGTATGGAGAAGTAGCGAAAAAGTTGTAAACCAGACTAGAACTAACAATGTTCTGGTGATTTTTATTGCATTAATCAACTCAACCAAAGGTAAACACACGGATGACTTGCAGGTCTTGTTTGTCTCTCGGGGTTCAGGTCTGAGTCCATAACTACAACTAGATTTCGGGCTTGATCAGCAATTTCCAGCCATATTAACTGAAGGTGTGTGCCGACTTAGGTCAAAATATAATTACTTCAGTTCTGTTTCTGTTCACCTAAAAAAAAGTTATGGCGCATCCATGCACTGATTTGTTCTATGGAATGGGTTCATAGTCACCTGCTGACATTGTAATTTGGAGCTGTGCATCATCTGCATAGTTATGGTAACTAATCTCATTACTTGCCATAATATGAGCTAGCGGGATCATGTAGATATAAATAGGAGGGGCCACAGGATGAAGACTTGAGGGACCCTACAGGTTGTAGACCCACTCTGTAACTTTAACACCATAAAAACACGTGTTTTCGTAATGTTTGTGTGACAAAAGACGATTTTTGAGGTTCGTTTTCAGAGCTGTCACTACATGGGAGGGTCGTGCTTCCGATTACTGCTCTACGGAACTTTTCAGATCCAACAAAGAAACCAAAGAAGAAGTAAGGAAAAGGATCTGGGCTGCAAGAGCTGAAAGCTGCCGGAGCTTCATTGCTGCAGAAGGCTTGTTGTGATGATTAATGACGAGGTGCATCGGTTCTACGCAAGTTGTGAATCGGGGGAAGTTGCAGCATGTTGAGCCGCTGAGATGTACGCCGAAGCTCATGACCAGGCTGTTCCCCTGTTACGTCATCCTTGATAAAAGCGCACCTCCCACGGTTCCTGCTACCTGGTCGCTCCCAGAGCAGAAGGCTGGAAAAGGACGCAGGTGAGAGAAAACTTCCCTTCACTGCTTTAAAACATATTTTCTGTCAAACGGTTAATCATTTTCATCCTCAGTAGGATTAGCTTCAAAACCCCAGTGATAGAACTTTTAAATTTTGTGTGGTCAGCCACTGAGAGGGATTTGTTAGAGATCAAGCAGGAAATATGGATGCTGAACTAGCAATGTTGCTACTGGATTGGTAAGTAATAAATGTTTGCTCCAGGGTTATTTGGGCAGGATCTGATACAGTGCCAGGGAAACTGTTTGACGGTGGTGATTTGTGTCAATTATGGATACAGTCTAGACACAGTAAATGCTTTTGTCATTCACAAAGGTTAAATTATGTTCAACTAGCTTTTTAAACCTCATATCATTGACACAACAGAGCTATCTTTAATAAAGATCCGCAAGGGTCCAATTGATGTACTCCAACAAAATAGTCCAAAACAAGTTTTAAGTCCATAATCCAACGTTTTCCAAATTTCCTTCAGATGTGTCCATTTCTAAAAGTTTTCTTAGTAACTTTTTTATTTATTCAAAAAAAAAAAATTTGTGTAAAATTGGCAGATTTAAAGTGTTAAGAGTCCCTGTAGAATTGCTTCAACTACATACGTTAAGGTTCTGTATGGTAAGAGACTCCCAAAACAACTGGTTAGGAGGTAAACAGCATATAACGATTGTTAAGCTGAGGACACCCTATACGACTGTCACAGTCGTCACAGTTTCTAAAAGGACTAGGTCAGGGGTCTCTAAAGTGCAGCTTCTGGATGACCTTGTTCAGACCCCCCAACCAAAATTCAAAGAACCAAAAGAAGTGAGAGCTGTCATCTGGGTTCAGAAGCTGAAACAATTCAAGAATGGAGAGAGTCTGCTGATGCAGATGAACATTTTTCAGAAAAATTGTTCATTAACTATTTGTTTTGTGGTATTTTATTTTCTTAAATAAAAAAGGTAAAAAAGAAAAAAGGTTATTTTGCTTTCAATGATTAAACTTGGTGAAATACAGTAAGCACTGACCAGTCCCCCTAAAAATGCTTGGAAATAATTTGTCCGTTTTTCAGTACGGCAGCTGTACCAAACCCTTTTTATGTTTGGATCAACAGTGATTTACAGATTCCTTTTAGACAAAATTAGACTACATTGCCCACCTCATTAAAGTCTTGCATGTTTATTACCGCATCATTGAAGAGATAAATATATCAATTAGGAAATTCGCTTTTTCAACATAATCCTAAACAGTATTTTTTTTCATGGTCCTCGAGTGCTCTCAACTTGACAACTTTGGTCCTCATGGGAAAAAACAACAACATAGAATTGTGATCAGACACTTAATAGCCTGAGCTGCTGAGGGATCCCAGACAACAGGATTTATCAGAACCGAGCTCATCAGACCCTAGTGGAAACCCATGTGAGGCCTGCAATTTGAAGAGCTATAGGTGGCGGTAATTTGGCGGGATTTCTACTCAATATTAAAATTACACAATGACAATCCTCATTTACCTCACTTCATGTGTCTCATCTTGGCTATCATCACCTTTGTCTCGTATGGAAATAGACACCAAAACTTCATCCAACAGGCCCAATATATTTATAACAGGTAAAATATGAATTCCAGATAATTTGAATTAAAAGTTAACATATATTGGATTCTAAACAGTATTTGGTTGTACACATAGGTATGTTGATAGCGATCCGTTTTTGGTTTATTGTGCACATCTCTGTGAATAAAAGAAATCCTTGAAATCAAATTTTAAAAAGTTTTTGTTTTTTCTTCTACTGAACAAAATGTAATAAAAACTTTAAATCTTGATTACTCCTTTTTTTAAGGGGGTTTAAATGACTGCAATAAAAGAAGTCATTATTTTAAGGCTTTTTCCACATTACCAGGAAAGGCAACAAACAGATGCGTGACAGTATATGCCACCGATTTTCGCAGTCAGCAAGCATCTGCATTCCAAAATCAAGCTTCATACATCTTTCTGCAGGAATCAAAGAGGCTCAGTTGTTTTCTGTTGAAATATCAAAGAAAAGAGAGAAAGACGGAAAAAAAAATAGGTTGACTTGGAGGAAAGTGAAACTTTTCAGCCAACATGCCATACACAGACTGCTGAAATATGCCCTTTGGAACTAGCTGTTCCGCCCTGAGGTGTAAAACAGACCCTCTTTTATTTCACCCTTGATTCAAATGCACGGAGGAAAGTCATGACCCAAACAAAAGGAGGGGGACTTTTGAACTTAGCTAAGTCAAAAAGACTCCATGATCCAAAGACCGCTGACAAGGACGATAACCTATTCCAGATGATGTCAAACCAACTTCGACTAAAGCTACTGTTATTAGCTTCTCTCCCCTTCCACCAATGCACGGACCTCAAACAATGTTCATCAAACCCGTGGAGGAGACAGACACCCCATCCCCCACTCTTCCTTTGCTGATCCCCGGAGATTGGCTGCAACACCCAGTAATGAATAGATATGGGGGACTCCAGTGACCAGAGCAGAGCCGGTGGGGTGATAAAATGTTATAGGCAGCAGATGACTGCCTCTTCCGTTTGACCTTCCCCTTCACGTCCAATCATTTCTCAGCTTTAAGAATAATAATCATAGTAAAAAAGTCCGACTTGAGCATCGAAATGCCTTTGACCCAGTCAGCAGATGAGAACATCACCTTAGCTCTGATAATTTGACGCAAACTGTATGGTGTTTGACTTCAAACCTGTTCCTGGAGAAAGGAAAGCGAAGAAAACAAATCTGTGTATCCTACAGGGGGGGCAGCCATTTATCTTTCATGTTGGATGCCTTTGGTCAGAAGGACGCTGGAGTGGAGAGATCATTTGCATAAGAATACATGCCCATACTGAACTGGTAAAATGGGGGAGGCAAGCTGTTTAATTCAGCAACAGCAGTCGCTTGTTGAGGATAATTCCTGTGCATGGCCAGGGGAAGATTAGAATTGGTTTTCTCGTAGCGTTGAAGCAAGCAGGGCGATCCGACGGTTAGCGTGGAGAAGAATCTCGCTGGTTTGTTCCCCCTGTGCGATCCCTCAATGGCGATTAAGAGCCTGACGTTAAAAGATCCATCAAGTTTTCCGCCCTTCAGTACTCCCATCTCTGCAGCTCACTCCACTCCCCCCCCCTCGTCTCCCCGGAGAGAGGGGGATTACTGACACACTGGTACGCACAAATGGCACTTGCTCAAAATTAAAAGACTTTCACAGGCTGCTAATCTAATGAGGGTGAAAGAGGGGTGGCGGGGAATGAGCGAGCGCCATTTCAGCCACCCAAAATAAGAAAAAGGACAAGAGCGGATTTTCGTGTTTACCGCCAACACCACTCCCAAACACACTGAGCAGGGGCTGCGAAATTCAAAAGAAAGCGCCGAAAGTCCTGGGAGGCACAGAAGAAAGTCGAAATGAAAGCCATTGAAGCGGGCGGTGAAATGTGTGTGGGAACTGGAAGGCGTCGATGGTTAGCACCTTAAACATTATAACTACATTTTAGGGCCATTTATCAATCTGCATCTCCTCGCAACAGGGGATAGAACTTCTATAAAGAAGCAAAAAGTGAAATGAAACAGTCAACTCAATCAGTCATCATCTATCCTGCTGCTCAGGACAAAAATGACACAAACATCCAGCCCACCTAGTGGAAGTTCCAGAATAAACAGTACGATAAATCGAGCTCTACCTACTCTACAAGGAATACACAGTAATGCTGACAGTGTTAATCTGTAATACATGATGCAGGGCACAGCTTCAAATTTCAATTTTTTATGTTGCCTTTGTTGTGGAATATTTTTGAAAACCTGTTTAACTGCAGAGCGGTGTAACACTGGCTGCTCTCACACACAGTGTGCTATCCCTTGTGGGCAAAATATAATTAAATAATGATTGATTATGACAGAGACGCTTCTTAAGGTTCATACGTAGCAGCAATGAATAAAGAAATTATCTAACCATCTGAAACTGGAAATCTAGGATTTTTACCCTTCCCAGTAAAACAAAAACACAACTGTTACCAGTCTTGATTGGATTTCGTAGATATAAATAGAAATATTTTGTGAAATGGTACTTCATTTCACATGGATACATATTTACTACCCTGCCTTTTTATGGTATAATCCAGGATTCAATGTCAAACGCTCCCAACCCAGCATACTGCAGCTTTGCCTTCTCAGGTCCTGCCCAATTGGAGTCCAGAATTTTGTTACACGACTTGAAGCCGCCGCTGGCTGATCCTACCTGTGCTCTTGTTGTCTAAAATACGACTGCACACTAAAATCACCAATTTCACTCACAGCCCCCATCACTTCCTCATCTGGTCTGTGTGGTCACTTCTCTGAGTCTAAACTGGACACTAAAAAACTAAAGAAAGGAGTGGGAATCAAACCTTGAATTAAAAGGCTGTTTGAAGCCGTGCAATAGCAAGAAGCACATTATGCCAATGAATCCACTAGTAGACCTGGAATACAGAAAGGAACTTCATATTGATTTGAGGTCATAACATCCAGCCATAATTTTGGGGTATATTTGATGTAGTGCCAAAATCGATGTGTGTGGTGCGACTGGACTAAGGAGTCGAAGTTCGTCTTGTAATTGGAGGGTTACCGGTTCAAGCCCCGATTCTGACTGTCTCGATTGTTGTGTCCTTGTTGTGTCCACTTCACCCGTTTCCTACTGGTTGTGGCCAAAGGGCCCGTTGGCGCCAGTGTCCGGCAGCCTCGCTTCTGTCAGTGCGCCCCAGGGCAGCTGTGTCTACAACGTTGCTAGCATCACCAGTGCATGAATGGGTGAATGACTGAATGTAGTGTAAAGCGCTTTGGGGTCTGTAGGGACTGAGAAAAGTGCTATACAAATACAAGGCATTTATCATTCTCAAAGGGGGTCCACTGTAACATTATAGGTAATAGATGAGTACTACACTCGTGTAGAGTGCACTCTTGCTACATAATAAAACTAACAGTATGACATTTTAGACAATAGAGTGTGCAAATTTAAGATCCTCAGCATTATTTTTTCAGATTAATATTTAATCTGAAGATTAATATTTAATCATTTAGTCAATCTTCTGTACTCAAAACACACCACAGTTCTTCAACAAACATGTCCGTCAGGGACTCATAACAGGTCAGAAAATGTTTATCTAAAATCAGAGCACAGTATATATACTTATGCACTCAAAAAAAACTTATTGGTTGAACATAATAAAATTATGTAAATCATTTCCACCCAACTGATTTGGGTTGATTTAGCAATAATGAATTTTGTTGAGTGTTCAACTAAATGTAGAAATGTTGGGTCAACCTAATACTTTTAGGTTGCTATAAGGCACAAAAATAAAAAGCAAGGGATGGACTCAAACTCAGAAAAGGTGCTCTGTTTTCTAAGCTGCTGCACTAACCACTTTGCTACACATTCACTCAGAAAACTTGTATATAATAACACATTTGACTTCATTTCCATTGTTAACTAAACATGATTATAATGATTTCAGTAATACAATTCCTTCAATTTTTTTCACGGTCTTTATAATTTTATAATAATATTTAGTTAACACTGGAAATTAAGCCATATATATTATTATATACAAGTTTCTGAGTGGTTGTTAGTAGAGCTGCTGGCAGGGCCTACCAGAGCGAAGCACACAATGCTGAGGAAGTAATTCCGAAAAGAGGAGTCACATCTAAAGTTTAGAAGTTTATCGGCTTTAAAAGGTCAGACAAGAACCAAACAGCAACTTTTACAAGCACTTTTGCAAGCAACCAGTAGGGGGGAGTGTTGAGCGGTATTTGACAGTCTATAGGTACACACGGTCAATAGTCGCAAAACCAGTAGGAAAGAAATCCAACCTAACGGTAAATATTTTTTACATATCATCCATGATATTTCTGCCATTTTTTTCTGTTATCTGAATATTAACCAGCTAAAAATCTTCTGCAGTCGCCATGTTTATTTTAGTTCTGCTTTGGCAATATCCAGTCTGAGTCTGTACTCTGTCCCTAGTGGAATTCTTCAGTGCAAAGCCAGTACAAGATGCAATTTGATGCTTGCATCAACATGAGCCTTATGCTGCGTTCACACCGCACAGTTTGTCTGCGTCAAGCAACGCACCTAACGCATGTAGTTTGACACATGTACATTGAGGTTTGAAACGCTTGCTTCTGAGCAAAAAAAGACCGTGTAGGCGGGGCTTCCTCTGTTGCCGGACGTTGTGAACTATGGCGGATCGTATCAAGAGAATGGCTTGGCTTTATTTGCTAGATACAGCTAGACAACGTCGACATCGGGTGCATCAGCGCCCATTCTTGAGATGCGTTCTGAGTTTGGGGAGTTTAACCATTTGCTCCAGGAGCTGCTTATGGATGAGGTTCGCTTTCAGCGCTACTTCTATCTGTTCCGCGGCCAATTTTTCAACCTCCTGGGCCGCATCTGAGCTAAAATCTCCTACTAGGATATCAACCACAGGTGCTCTATTCCTCCTTAGGAGCACCTGTCCATCTGTCTTTGGTAAGTGTTATTTCCGATTTTTGAAACCTGCGTTTGCTGAAAAAGTTTTCACTGGTCCCGCGCTTCATTCAAGATACATGTAGTGACATCACTAGAGTGAGACGCTCTGATTGGTTGACGCACTGCGTCAAGTACGTTAAAAGTCTAGCTTGCTGAACTTCTGCGTTGCTTGCGTTTGCTATGTTGCCGCTTGCAACGCAAGAAACGCTTGAAAAGTTGACGGAGCCTACGCACACAACGCACCGCAGAGACTCTGACGGACCTCTGATGAACTCGACCATAGACTTTACATGTAACTTTGCCGCAACTAACACTAGCGTTTGGGGCGGTGTGAATGCAGCATTAGAACATCAAGAATGTCAACTAGAATCATAATCATTTTCATTCTTTTCGTATCATCCATCTATGTCTGAAAAAAACAACATGATGCAGTCCATATGACAGTAAAATGGGCCATTTAGGTTATTGTGAATATGAAAACTTTTTTATGGAATAAACTACCATTAGGTACCATAATACCGATATGTTTTTAAAAAATACAGTGATACGAAAATGTTGCTATACCGCCAAGCCCTACACCCGTGTGGGATCCCTCCAAAATATTAAAACATGAAAAGCAAGAAAATACAATGAAGGGGATAGATTGAAAGCGTTCCAGAAGTTTGTGCGTTATAAATCAGTCCAACGGTAAATTGCATATTTTCTATCAACAGAACACTTAAGTTCTGTTTCATCTGCTTTGAGTACTTGTGGACTCTACAGCACCCTACAAATGAAGATGCTCCAGAATACATCCTAGTTCCTGAAACAAAGCCCACTCCATCAGAGGAGCCGGAGCCAACCGCTTCAGGTTATTACCAGCCCCCGTTAGGCTTGAATGAGCTGCCCATTGCAGCCTTCAGTTTCCAATCTGAGTCCACTTCAGGCAAAGTCTCCTAATGAAGTGGGGGCTATAGACAGAATTACGTGTGGCTCAGACAGCAAACTTTCCCCTCCGTGACGGAATATCTGCATGAAGACGACATTTTCCCCACTGAAGACCACATCTCATCCTGCTCTTGCTCAAAAAGGGAAAAAGAAGAAAAGATGCATCTGCCTCATTTCTGCATGGCTGCACTGTACTTCTCACACAGGCAATGATTGGCCACCTATGCTTCCTCTTAAGGGGAGCAACTCGTGGCTATACGCCTGCTTTCGTCTCATCAAAACCAAACTGCAATGTGCTGAATTATCGGCCACAGGGCAGCTGCTGCGAAAGATCTGTGAACCCCGCTGTGAGCATGCAGGTAAAAATACCAGAGCATGAAGCCCGGCGTCTCCAGGGAGAACAAGATGCCCTGCAGATGTTGGCACCGGCAGCCTAGCTGGCTAGGTTATCAGTCAGCTGAGGGGTAAAGGCGGTGCAGAGGGGGGGATCAGAGTACAGAGATAACAATACTTCCTTATTGCTCTCACTTACAGGGCATCCCCTCTGGTGCCTGCCTGACAATCACCCACTAGAATCATTTTTTATGGCGCAATCAATAACAAATCTTGACATCCTGTTCAAGTGTATCCTTTAGAAAAGCTCGGAGCGCCACCCTTTCCTTGATCTTTTACAGCTGTCTTTCTTTTATAACCTTGGGTGAATCCAAGAATCTTACAGGTAAGAAAGTGAATTTTCCATTCAGACTATTTCTTTCTTGCTCTTGCCGCAGCAGAGGAAATTGTTTGCTCTTAAACACGCTCCCCCCACAAACTGCCCAGTTTCATCGAACTCCATTATAGAAAAACTACAGCCACCTTGGGCATCGCTCTATAAACTCCGTAAAAGCCAGGAGAAGACATAAACAGGCTCCAGCGGCACAGTTAAATAAACAGCATTACATGTGGAAGCTGAAGGGGGCACCTTACCTGCAAGCTCGTGGTGGATCAGATCGGCAAAGTTGGGGTCGTCCCCCCACCAGAAGAGCCAGAGCTCCCTCCAGCCCTGCCGTTGGCTGCGCCGCCACACGCTCAGAACGTCGGCCTTCAGGCAGCGGCTGAAGCTGCACAGGATGGGGTCCTCCTCCGTCACCGGGAAGAGGATGGGAGCAGAGGTGGGGCCCTGCCACACAAACTTCTTCCATTTGATCCCCGTCAAGTCAGCCTGCAATGGAGAACGGCAGAGAAGGGAAAGGCTGAGCGATATTAGACAGCTGGATGTTACTGCTCCACCTTCAATCAGCACATAGGAGAGCTGCGTTAATCAAAAGATGAAAAAAAGAGGCTTTTAAATACAGCACCTTGAAAAAACTTTTAATATCCTTTATGTGCACTGTTTTATTTATTTCGTTTTTTATTTGTTTGTAACTGATAGCTTCCCTGCAGAGGAAAATCATCCCCACAGCATAGTGTTACCACCATCATGTTGTACATGGTGTCTATATAGTGCTGTGCAGTGTTAGATTCCGTCACAGCTATCTGCAAAACATTCAGCTTTGCTCTCATCTGACTAGAGCACATTTATTCCGCCTGCTTGCTTGGTCCCAATCATAATTTGTGCTAAAGTTTAAAAAAAAAAACTCGTCAAGGCTTTTTTTTTAATCCCTCTTTTCTTCCGATGTAGCAGAAGGGTGGATCTCTGCAGCTCCTCCAAAGTTAGCATGGGTCTCTTTCACTGCTTCTCTGGTGATCATTATGTAACCCAACTCTGCTTTAACTTTCTCCAACACATCCTCCCTGACCTGTCTGCTAAGTTCCTTGCTCTCCAACATGTGTGTTCTCTAGGGCTGGGTATCGTTAGGAATTTCACAATTTTATTTGATTTTGATTCGATTTAATATTGATTTATTAGGTTTGATATTGATTCAATAATGAATAAATACACTGGTAAATAAGTACCTGAGTGTATTTCAAATAATGTGTGCAGTAGTACCAATGTTTAAGAACAAATTAACACCAGCATGTTTCCTGTCACGGTTTATTTAGAATAGAAAAGACGTGTTGTACAACGCTGAACGCTCTCACTGCCCCTGGTGGACTGGCCGATGGACTGAATTGATTCATAGTATTTGAGGAATCAATATTGAATTGAGAAACAAATAATCATAATACATTGATGAATCAAAATATTTACCCAGCACTAGATTTGGTTCCCGAACTTTCCAGTCTCTGACCCACAAAATAGAAATATAAGGGGCCCATTACCCCAAAACCTGATAGAAGATACCCACACATTTTTATGAAAACATAACCAACATCAAAAGCCAATATATTGAGAAATATATGAAGCCTTTATCAATCCAAGTCCTGGTTTTTAATCTTTTATTCTATTTATAGAATTGAATAAACATAGCTTACTCATTACCATTTCTGGTATTAACTTTTTTTCTCAAGAGAATCACAAGACCACACAGTTACATGTATTTGTCCCGACCCCAACTTTGGGAACAACTGCTCTAACAAACCTCTGAGGTCCTCGAGATTTACACTGAGATTCTTTACATCACTCTTTACTTGTTAGGTAACGTCTTAGAGCAAGCGCTTGCACCGTCTAATTCAGGCATGTTAGAGGTAATGGTGCTAAATGTAAAACATGGCTGCACAATACTGGAAAAAGCGAACGCAGCGATGAATAAAAACGCTCCAATCTGCACCAATCAATCTATATCTATAAGCCTTGGCTAACAAATAAGCTAACAACACGGTAACTGCAAGATAAGGGCCAGCGTCTCTTTCCGCAGCTTGGATGCTCGTTCATCCACAGTGTTGATAAACAATTAATACCTCTATTGAGAGGAAGATATCAGTTGTAAGACCAGTTTTCCTGTTTCCTCTTTTTCTCATCTGTTCTCCCATCAGTCTGAGATCTTTAGCGATTTCGGCAACGCTATTAGTGTCCAGCATGGACATGTGCTACCACAACACTCTTGTCCACCTGGCTGAATATTACATTAGCATAAAAAAATGTTTAGAGCACTGTAATTACTGCACTCTAAACATTCATTTTTTCATATGATTATTGCACACAGTGATATGTAGATGGCAACATATTTGAATTATTTTGTGCAGGTTTAATGCAATGGAATGCCACACTTTTCAGATTGAAGGGATGGAAAAAACTATATATAACAGCTTTTCACCTTTAATATTAAGCATGGATTTGTGTTGGTTAAGTAAACAGAAATAAGAAAAAAACGTTTTGAGTCCACAACATGACAAAACGTTTAAAAGTTCACAGTTCCAATTCATTTAGGAAGGCGCTGTATTTGGACAACTCTGTTAAGGACCGTGCGCGAGCTGTCAGCGGTTTCAAGATTACAGGGAACAAAATGGTCAAAACACATCATGATGAAGGAGTTCTACTTAATACGATCTCACTGGTTTAATCCGTGTTACTGGTCAGTGCTGCTGCTGGTAGTGGTGGTGTTGATGGGGAACCCAAATGAAAAATCCTCACTGGCAGTAAATCACCAGCGGGGTTATTAAGTGTTAAAACAGGAACATTAGGCTTCTGCGCTGGCCCGGGCCACTGCTTATCAACCGTCGGCCGACAGTCTACCCATGTTTACCTAAAGACTTGCAGCACGTTAGAGCTGCAGTAGAGAGCACAAACACCAGGCCTTGTAGGCACACATATCCATTCCTGCTGGCATGCGTGCTCCTCGATTTATTCTTGTAGGCATTTCGGCTAATCTGTAACAACAGGGTCTGTTCATTACACAGCCGTTTAGTCCTGTTTCGTTTAGGCAAAGTCAGCGAGCCTCCTCGCTGTATATTCAACCAATTAATCCATTTCAATTCAGGGGGATATCTTAACTCAAGTTCTGACGCGTTGAGCGTGTAAAAGTGATTACTCGAAGTTGTGGTGAAGCAGTTGTCCTTTTTTAGCCTCGGTGGGGAGAAGCTGAGAGATTTGTGGTGTTCGAAGGAACAGAGGCTGTGATGTAGCGCTGTGTGTGGTCGGCTGGAGCTACGGTGGCCCGCAGAGACAGGTCGGTAGCCCGTGGAATACTTATGAAGAAACAAGTTTAATCTCTGGCAATAGCAAACTGAAGGATGGACTACAATTTAAAATACACGAGCTGAAGAAAAGTCACGGATTTAAATCTCAAAAATCAAATGTTTTCTGATCATTAAACACCATTTGATGCCAACAACACCACCACTGGGTATAGAAGCTGTTCATGTATGAAGGAACTTAAAGTGAGTTATTTTATCAGTGTGATGTTTAAGAAGACAGACAACTCTGTACCTTATTAAATGTCAAGACGTGTCTGTTTATTGACGCTGAGAGAGAGAGAGCGCAAGACTTTCGGCAAATAACAGGAAGACTTAAAGCACAGAAAAGGCTTTGTTATATTGTTTTGACCTTTAAACAAAGATGGAATTGAAAATGATGGCAGCCTTTGGGAAATCTCAGTTTAGAATACCCCTGGATACCTAGAAGAGGAGGCAGGGGAAAGAGAAACTTGCTCTACTGTTGATGCTAACGTTAGCAGCTAACAGGCTAACTAGCTCACAGTGGCTACTATCCGTGTTTGTCATCAACCACAGCCGGGTTTCCCTTTAAGAAGTTCAAATAACACTACTGTACTGCTGTGGAAGCACCTTCTACTTCATGAATTTTGCATTACACATGATTCTCTTTTTAATCAATAAAATCGTCCAGAATTTTAGAGCTACGTCATTGGCTCAATCACGCCAGTATGTCAATAATATATACTCACGTCTCATTTACACACACACACATTCTGCTGCACAACAATCCGCAGTTTGGCTACTTAGGATGGAGAACTGTGTGGTATTGACAAAACTATAAGATAAGGAGGGTGCATGCATTAAAAAAATATCCCTGTTTATTCTAGGAATTAACTGACCCGCATTAATTTTGACAGCCCTAATCTAAACTAGAAACAATACCGGCATTTAATCCTATTTTTGAATGTATTGGTATTTATTGCTTCTTTCACTGAGCTAATAGTAGAAAGACCAATAAAAGTCCAATAAAACACCCAGTTTTTGCGGTTTTCGTAATTAATCAGAACCAAGTTATAACAATAAATCCAAATTATGAGAAAATGTTTATGATGATACAATAAATCCCCATCCATTATCTATAGTAATGATGAACCATCTTTATAACAAATGTTAAGAGATAAAAAGTACTTAAAAAGTAGTGTTTCGCAGTATCATTTTGTGGATCAGAAGCTGAAAACTTAATGGGTATTTTCAAAGAGAATGATAGTTTTGCAATGCTACCAGTGCTAACCATTGATATAACATGTTAAAACCAGCTTAAATGTCAGCTACTTTCATTTGGTCATTTTAAAATAATAGTAAGAACATTAATGAAAAAAATCTAAATATAAGAAGAACAAATGACATAAAGTCAGGAATGCTGATCTTGAATCTTCTCATCATACAGGTCTTAAAGAGACATCAGTGTTGGGTAAAATTCTTATAAATGAGTGAAAAATCAGAGATTGGAAATTGGCCAGAATATTCAGATCGGTGCATCTCTAATATTTTACTGAACACTGATCACAGAGGAAAACCTCTAAACACAAAATAATAGCCAAGGCTTTCCAACTGTCTGCCATATGTGCAACAATCTTCCACAAAGCACTATCGCACAAGTTTATCATAACTAAAAGACTGATGGACATCCAAACGTTGAGTCAACTGCTTCATTACATGCATCGAACAACATGAAGCAAATGTTTATTTCTACCCTACCATACAACTAACAACAGTAAAGATCAAATTCAGGTTGTGTTATATTCTTGTTTCACATATAAACACACGATCAAACACGATCCCTGATGGGCAGCCAAACTTGTAAAAATGCTCCCGACATGCTCGGAGGTTCAAAACAGCAGCGCTGGCTGTGAGAGATGCAGCAGTTTTAGGTCTTCTCTTTCCTGCTGGAGCGAGAGAAGCACTACTTTACACTTGCACCATGCTCGGAAACATCTGTGCACACAATGGAAAGGGAGGGTGGAAACAACGGTTGACTGTGAAACCAGATCGTAAGCAGCTCAGACAGGCAATTAGAATGTGAACTCATGACCACGTCCAGTCCCCTGCTGTGTGTGTGTGTTGTATCTTATAGAGGGCTTTGTTCTTCCTCCCGCAAAATTGGTTTAACACTTGTATGTGCTGCTCGGTCAAAGGAGAGGAATCTAACAGTTGCTGAGGCACTGGGGAAAAGCAACATTGAAATAAGACTTTCAGTTACATTTTCAGCACCGCAGACAATTTCACTCTTACAAGACCTCAAAATCAATGCACATAAAATCCCTATATTTCTGTTTTTAACTGGGGATGCACCAATACTGGTATCGGCTATTGGGGCCAATACCGTCCTAATGTACTCGTATCGGTTTGTTAACCAATATCTTGAACCAATACTTCGAATGTGAAAACAATTGTGAACGCAATAATTTCACAATAAATCTTGACATTTTTCACTTGAAATTTTATTTTCATAGTCATTTTTAAAAAATCAAAATCAACCATATTTTTTTGTAAAACTCTGTCCACCAATTTTTTTCAATTTTTGTGCATGACAGGAGTATTTGCATTGGTACTCTGTATTGGCAAGCAATCAGATCCAAATATCGGTATTGTATTGGTTTGAAAAAAGTGGCATCGTTGCATCCCTGGTGCCTTTTCCTCACGGCACCCAGTTTATGTAATCCGGTATCGGTATCAGTATCAGAAACGAAAAAAGTGGATCGGTGCATCCCTATTTTTAACATAATTATGAGGTTTGTGCCTTTAATGGTTCTCATGTAATGATTAAGCAAAGTCTGAAACCCATAAAACAGCCGAAGGTACGGAGTAGAGAGACTGCCAGAAAGATACAGGTTCCCAATTGATCTTACAGGTCAGATCTAAATGGCAGCAAACAAAAGTGGATACAGTTAGAGGGTAATTGCTTGACATTAAAGGATGACAATAAAAAAAGCCCTTCTCATATTTATATAGAGGATTAAAGGCCCCGCTAGACAAACACCATTTCCTATCGTGTGTGTGTGTGTGTGCATGTGTCTGTGTGTTGGAGGGGCATCACCACTGCTATTCAATCTGAACTATTTGAGTACAGCAATTAAATTGCAGAAAATGTTAACAGGGGATCTTAAAATAATGTATAAAGGGAAATTATTGGCTTAGCAGAAGAAAAAAAGAGCAAACGAAGCAAGTGAAGAGTGGTTTTACTAAAGCAAGGGAAAATCTGCATGTTTTATTAAAAGAAGAACATCAGAGTAGGGAATTTGCTCCTGAATTCCTTTTGAAGTTAAAACGGAAAAAGAAAAGCTCAGTTTTTATTAGGAACATCTCAGGATTTTTATCGATTACACATCAGAGGCAGCAGCATGCGATTGTCATTTTTTATACAAATGCCAGTCAGAGATTGAAAGAGGAGCGGCAAAAGCAAATGAGGTGGATTAGCAGTGTTTGCCATCAACTGATAAGAGTCATCCAGGATATGTTACTGCGGGGAAAAAAAAATACACTGCCTGAATATCTAAAAGTTTCCCCCAGTGCTTTATAGGCTAAGCATAATTTATGCAGTTTAAATAGTTTTTAATACACCAAATGAACATGTAAAATGTTCAAATTAAAATGGGTCCTTTAACCTGCAAGTCCGACTTTAACCGCATCTGGTGATACAGTTGTAAGCGAAAGAGCGACATCTTACAATCGATACGTGAACAGGGTGAGAAATGTATTTTCCATTGTCTGAACGCCCAAAACCTCTACCTGTCCATGTCGCGCTAACGGAGGACTCCACTTGTTCACCCCCAGGCCAAGGAAGGTGCATCTCCATCGAGGGGACCAAGCTGCGGCTTGATGATGAAGCAGAGCCAGGGCGAGCTACCAAGGCTTCTGGCACTTTGTCAGAGCAAACACCTGTAGGCCTAATGAGCCGCGATGGTAAACATTGAACTAGCAGATTTATTCCAAAATGGTTAGCAGACCCAAAATTTAGCGGATGGCTCTACAACAGTGATTCAAAACCAGGGGTACACATGCCCCTAGTGGTACGTGAGCAGATTACATGGGGTACGTGGAAATATTTTAATATTTAATTTCCTAGATGATGGGTATCTTGCATTTGACAGTATTGGTAGAGAAAAAGTTGGGCTGGGACGTGTTATGCCTAATGAATACCCAAATAAATACTGAACCAAGGTATAGGTAGGTTGGTTCAGCAAAGTCTGCTATTGAATTCAGCTTTAGATATGCTTTATCTAACACCTCTTTCGCAACGGGTGCGGTATGTGCGCAGCCGGTTGTCCATTTGGCTGCCTCAAAGAGGAAACAGAAAAAGAAAGCAGAAAAAAAAGCAGAGCATTCACACTGGCTGCGGCACCCCCTCAGTGGGTATGCGGAGCTCAGTTAACTTTGCGTGTCGTCATTTTTTTTTTCTTTTTTTTTCCGAATGCTGGATCCATTCTTTAATGAAGTTAAAGACAAACATATTTAGTGGTAATAAGAAGATTAATAAAGCACGTAACATAGCTCCATTGCTAAAGTTAACACAATTTGGATATTCAAATGACAAAAAAACAAAACCATTGAGACTTAAAAGATATTGTGGAGGATCTTTTTCTTCTGGGTGGATCATCTAAACTATTGGTGGTCCTAGTTGTCAATCATCCTGAAAGTCTGCATGCACATGTGCAGTCTCACGTTTATCTGTCGCGCTACATCATCATCCATTCGTTCTGCCTCACAGTTCTCACCAGATAGTTTTAAAATGGCTGTGAGTTGCTAGAGAAAAAGAGGTTTGTGGGAGACAGAGAAAGGACTTAGAAGAGAGAAACAAGGCCAGAGTGTTTTTAGGAGATTCTTTCCAACCATGGAGTGTGCTGACAGCACAGCTTGGGCTCCTCGCTGATTCCTCCGTCGGCAAGTTTCTACCCGGCAGGTAGGTGAAAGTTTGGGTTTACTTTTTCAAGAGATCACAGAGGTAATGATTTATTTTCTGCGATGTATGGAAATTTTACGATGGTCCCTAAACGAAACCACCGCCTTCAGGAGCGAGCCTTGGGCTGCGTTGTATCCGCTCCATGAGCGAAGCTCTCGGTGAGACATTGGTGGGAGTCTCCACTGTAATGAAACGGAAGTGTGTCTTATATTCAACTAACTTCAACGCGGTAAGTTTGGCATGTTATTTGGAGAAATGAATTTTACATTACTGCTAGAATAAGTTATCTACGTCTACATCCCCAACTTTGATTGGGAAATTCGTTGCTGTGACTGATGGAGCTTTTTTTCTCTCTTCTGAATGGGGAGAGGGATTTTCTTTCCTGAACTTCATAAAAGTCCTCCTCTATACCTTTGAACATGACAAATTATATTAACGTGGAATGTACTTATGCATTGTAGAACAACCCAAATGGATAAAAACTCTTCAATAAAAGCAGGAAAAAGTGAGTGTGGCTTTTCCTTACAATCCTTCATCTATATATATTTAGTTGTATGGCGTTAACCAACAATATTTGGTGCTCTAAAGGGAGCAAATTTTTGGAGACGTTCTGAACGAAACACCGCAAGTCTGTCCAACAGCCGTACGTAAATCTGACTGCACACATAATGAGGAAACAAACTTTGCCTAAGAAATGCTCCCTCTGTGGCTGAACTTGATTACAATTAGGCCCTAGAAGAGTTTTTTTTAAAAAACGACGGATTGCTTTCACTGATCAAACCTGTACGATATCACAGCGCAGCATTCCTCTTCAGCCTCAGAGTTCCCTGGTTTTACACATTAGCCATGTTTGCACTTTTTTGTTTATTAAATTATTATTAATTTATGTTCATTAATGGTACTTTTAAATGTGACCAGCAAAGGCTTTTTATATTACTATGATTTAATTTAGGAGAAAACAATTAACATGACTTATTTTAATTTTATTTTGTTTGGTAAAACCATATTTCAACCTAAATTAGTATTGTTAATAAATGGCTTATAACACCACATACTAGTAAGAATTTTAAGCTTTCCTGACTTTTTTTTTTTTTACAGAATCTCTTCTCTACCACTGGGCATGGCAAGTTTTCAGGGGGAAACCCAATATTGAGCTGTTAACATGTCATATAGCAACAGTATTCAGTCAGAGACCCCTCTACATTTGTTGCAAGACTGACTGCTGTCAGATATCCTTCCTGCTTACAGCTTCACCATCCCTAACAACTCCATGAAGAAAGTTCAATGCTATGAGATACAAATTAAAGTTAAACATCACTTAGGATAAATAAAGATAAAGGATAAAAGAGTTATATCTGAGATATTACTAGATATGGACCTTTATGAGGTTACCACACCATGATAAAACGGTTGGATAAGAAAAGCAGAAAATATTCATACAGCTGCTAAAATAATACAAAAAATTGATTATTAAAGTTATAATAATGCTAAATTTAACATCTATGTATCATTTCAATTTTGAAACACTGACTTAAGCAGAAAATAACATTTTAAAAAACTTTCGATTTAGAATAGTTATGGTGTGATTTATCAAAGGTTTGCGATTGTGAAAAATGGGCGCAAAATCCACATCGCAAAAAAAATGCTGAAGCTTATTTACTATCCGGGCGCATGTAACTCTGCATCTGTTAAACCTGCAGCAACATAAGCGCAATCTATTTAGCGCTTTTGCCTTTGATGATGAGGCAATGTGAGCGTTTCGGCCAAAAGACGCAAAATACTGGGAGGAGGACATCCAAGTAAGTACACGTTCCAGGTGCAGTGTACTTTTTTTTACCCTTTGTGCCGGCTGTTTTAGCATCTAATTTTACCGCCTCTGAAAGGCCCGTCTTAGCTTTGTACCACCACCACTCAATGTAAGTTTATTACTTACGAAAGAAAATGGTTCTAATTGTTCTAAACCTGACAGTTATGTTGATTTACTCTTTTTTTTCCCCCCCAAAGACGCATCATGAATCCACTGCACGTATTCCTCACTGGCTGGCACACATAGTAGCGGAGGCAGAGTCCTCATTTGAATACTCCTCTTACCTGTTATAAACTGCACAAGCATTCTTAGATCACCCGCAAATGAAGGACAACCCACTGTCACGAAATATTTGCGGCGCATGCAGTTTTGCGCTCCCAATTTGAAATTTTGATAAATCAGGCCCTTTGTGTTTTTTGCCCAATTTGCCCGTGTTTAGGGAAACATGTATGGCCTTCGTTCAGCAAGCTGACCAGCAGTGTGCAGCAACAGGTGTGGAAGGAGGGAGCTCTGACCTTATGTTTTCCTTCATCCCTAGAATCAGAAACATGCACACAGAGGCAGATTTCTGTGTCTATGCTCCCCTTATCTGGAACAAACTTCCTGATGACTGCAAAGCTGCTTTAAAGCAAAACTTAAAACTTGTCTGTTTAAAGCTGCCTTTGAGTAAACTATTATAATTGCTCTCTGATGTTTTCTTATAGAGTCTCATGTTTTATGCTTAATTGTCATTTTAATTATTTATACTTTTACACAGTTTTTTTTTTTGTCTAATTCATATTTGCTGTACTTTCTATGCTTTTATCATGATTGGTTTCTTTACCACCAAATCATTTAAAGCAGCCTAAATGACCATGTGTTAAAAGTGTGCTATACAAATAAAATCGCTTGCCTTTACTACAGAGGAAGGAAACTCACGTCCGCTCCGGTACTTTCAGTTGTTTTAATCAGATGCAGAGAAACGCTTGAAAACAATACAAAGAAATTATAGTTGCCGTTTGGTGGTGGCAGCTTTTCTCAAACCTTAATACACCTTGATGCCATTAATGAGCCAACTCCCATGGTTGGTGCTTCTCCGCTCTCGGTTTATTGACGTAAAAACAAATGGATATCAGCTTTCGGGACATGCATAGACGTGACTGTCATGAGACGGCGCTGTCATGTTTTATTCAGGAAAAGTCCAAACGTGTGAATGCTGCATGCTCAATCATTTCTAAACATCTGAATGTTTACGCTTTAGATCCAGACTTTGGGGGGAAAAAATGGTTGCATAGTATTAAGCTCTGTTAACACTGAAATTCGAACTCAGTGTTGAAGTTCTTCCTGTTTGCAGCCACCTGTTGCTGTCTTGCCATCAGCTACCATTGCCCACTGCCTCCTTGGGATATTCGCTTTGTTGGCTTTCCTTTCTGTATAAATATAAATACAACTGCGCATATATTTATATTCCTATAACATCTATAAAAACTATATTTAAACTGTCATTGTGCATACTGTATGGATTTAACTGTTTTGTTTTCATTGCACATATAATTCAATAGGTTACGCTGCAACAACTGGTAAGGCACCACCATATCAAAGCACAATTTTTTTGATCTTTAATGCATAGTAATGAAAAGGTTATGTAGTTAAATGTACGGCGTTACCGCTGTCAGGCATTGTGCATGTAATTATCCCTAGTTCCTACAGTGCAACTGAACACATGAGTCAAAAGAACACACCAACTGATCAAACACTGTGGTCACCCAGAGTCTGACCCAGTTCACTGCAGGGATTTAGCCACCGTTGTAGCAGTCGCAGCTCAAATGCCGATTAGTGCAGCAGGCACAGCTGCTGCTCGGCTGTTAACTTACAGGAGCAGCAGGCTGCCCTCCTCGTCTTACACTACAACTCCAGCCATGACCTTTTTGTGTGTGTGTGTGTGTGTGTGACCGTTTCTGATGTTATCGGGACAGTCACATCTTCCCTTTGGCTTCTCTGCAAAGAAGCCACCTGAGTGCATCACAGTTTGTTCATGCTTTGCAAAAATATTATCCCCCCCCTCGAAAAAGAACCCAAAAGCTGTTTTTAGGAACAGATGGATGGAGACAGCTAGAAAGCTTCTCCACCTATGCATGAGCATCAGAAAGTTGAGCATATGTCACCAACCTTAGCATGTGGGTCTGGTCCTTTTTCCCCCCTGAGATGTCAAACCCAGTGGATTCTGGGCTTGCCATCAGTCAAGAGCAATAAGGTAAACATGGCTATCTCTGTGCAAAAAAACTGCTAAAAATAAGGGCTGTGGAAATTAACGTACCAACGCGGGTGGATTAATTCCTAGAATTAACTTTTTTGTGTGTGTGTGTGTGTTTTACGAATTGAACGCATACAAAGAACAGCGCTCTGTTTATAATTCAGCCCGCACCACATCAGCTCTCCCTCATAACCAGCCAAAAATACGGATTGTTGTGCAGCAGCATGTGTTTGTGGTCCTAAATGACATGGGAGTATATTATTATTGGCGTATTGGCTTTATGGTGATATAAGTTTATAAGTTGTCTGTTGGAATTATCCGTCCGCCTCGGATGTCAGCTCCGGTGTGTGCGTTTCAGTGTTTGCTGTGTGTGCAGTGCAGTCAGAGTTTTGGGGTGTGCGGTGCTTAAAGTTTAAATGCTTCGTATTTAATTATATTTATACATGTTGGCTCACTATATAGTTTCAGTACTTTTCATAGTGAGATCCCGCTGCGTTGAAAAACTAAATTATTCAGATAAGGTGTTGTTTTTCGGACTTAAATTAGTGCCAAAATATTAGCGGAAGTAGCTGTGTCCATCTTCACAATAAGAACGTTTCTTTCCTGTTGTGTTGAACTGCAGAATCTGCTGTTTGCATTTGGAAAATTATCAATTGTGTTATTTGATTACGTTTATATTACATTTTATTTATGTGATATTTATCACAGACTGCTGATATCCAACTGTTGTGTTTATTTATATACTTGGCTTAGATCTGCCTCTATTTGTTATTATTCATATGGGACCACAAATAAATTGTAAATATGACTGTGGAGTTCAAAACAAAAAGTTAATTGATTTCTCCTATATTTATTTTTTAATCAGCAACTGCATCTTGATTTGGCCCTTTATTTACACAGAAAGTTCTAGTTAGTATTTTTTGGGGGTCATATTTAGCAATGGTGATTGATTCACAGCTATTTTTATTGTTTGACAGACCTACTAAAAAAAACAAATAAGTAAAATAAGTAAAAATAAGTAAATAAGGTATTTGGACCATGTTTGTATGTTTTAAATTCTTTAGGCACCGGTTCAGGCACCGTTTAAGCACTGGCACCGTTTCAAAAGTACCGGTTTGGCACCGGTATGGGATAAAACCGAAACGATACCCATCCCTACTCTTTTCCGTTCAGACTCTCATCTGACTCGATGTACAGCTCGACCCAGCTTAAGCAGAAGCACCTGTACCAGCCGGAGGAATTAGTAAATCTCCTCTAGAGTCATTTTTAATGAAATTTGTTCTACTCTTCCAAGACTTTGAGCTATTTAAACACAAAGCCAAGCATCTTTACTGGTGAAATGTTACCATACGTTACTGTAGAAGGACTCAAATTTATCTTTTTGGTCTCCCACCACCAAGCGCACACGGTAATAATACCAGAAGGGCTTATGCAGCACTCAGTTCTTCATTAAAAAGTTGGCTGAATGCAAGCAATAAAAGAATGAAAATATATGTAGACAAAACTGGGTTATGACACACAATTTGGTTTTAACATTATTACTGACTTAAGATGAGTAAGTAAAATATTTTATCTATTGTTTAGGTTTTTAAATATCGAAGGAAGCAGCGGTTTTAAAAGAAACTGGATTTCATGCGGCATACTGAGACATCTCTGTTGTTCATTCACTTCGGAAGACAACGAGATAGAGACTTTCAGCGCCGCCAAATTTAATTCAATTCAATTATTCTTTACTCTCCTCTGGCAGTCAGTGTTGCAGCGATCAGTGTCAACTCAAAGACGAGAGATAATTTAATCAGAACGGTGCTCTGTAGTCTATGTAATCAGTAGTCAATGCAGCGTGTGGACACCAAATTCTTTATTTAGTAAGGACAGTTCGTCCATTATGGTCTTTTGGCGTTTTTGAAAACAAGGATAAAGAAGATAGAGAATATAGAACATTAAAACAGACCGACTGCTGCGTTTGTTTGCTTTTTAGGGAATGCAATGAGCTGCACTTGTAGTAAAAAGCTTTCCAGCTCAATCAAACAATACTTTGTCTGCCACTGCTCCTTGTTGACAAGAAACGACAATGCAATGGTAGGCAGACCTGTCAACAAACGTCAGCACCCCCTGTTGTCCTGGTGGGGAATTGCTTTGCAACGCTGACACACCAACAGAGTGTCAATATGTCTACATGTGGGAGCAAACTAGTTGATGGAGAAGTATAAAGTAGGCTTTATTCCCAGTCCTGCTAATCCACCTCTCTGCTTTAGCCACTCCTCTTTCAGACTCTGTTTAAAAAAATCAGGCGGAGACTTTGGTGTCAGGGATATGATCCTTGCCCATTATCATATATCGAAGCAATGAGTGAATAATTCTTGCAACATGCAACGCTTCCGGAATAAAGAAGAAGGAAAAAAGCTCTAAACAGATCAGAACTGACATGCAGCCACCAGCAGTGTATCAATTATAATAACAGTATTTCTAATTCATAACAGCAGGGATGTTTCAATCGAGAATTTCTTACATCTGAAGAAATCATTGACGGCAAAAGAAATATTTTTTTACCCCTGCATTTTGCATGCATATCTTAAACTGTATTTATATTTACTGGGTTAATAATAATTATATAATAAACCTCACAAATTGTCCTTTTACGAGGTGTATTCAGATTGCTGTCAGTTGATGAGGTGCTACATTAGGCACACTAGTGAGACCAGGGGGGAGTGGGTGGGCCACAACAGACTTCAGCACGTTACAACAGTTTATAAATAACATTTGGAACGGTGACCTGTTTATCGTGGATCATGCAGGGATATGAAATATGTTTGGAAATGCCAGATCCATATCTCTAGAATGTACAGATGGAGACTGCCTTCTTTTCTTCTTTATGCGTTAGCAGAGCTGGCAACACTGATCGGCAGTAGCAGTTGAAAAAGCTAAATCAAAATGCCAACTTTGATCCCCATGTTTACATTTGAAAAAGGTAGTAAAAAACGGTTTTACAGGGACTGATGTGTGACGTCTCTGTCAGAGAGGACCGCGCAACCTGAGGGGATTGGAAAGATACTTTGATTTCTGCATCATACATTTTTAAAAAGGAAAAGGGACTGGTTAAAAATTGGTATTGGCAGGCCCAAAGGTTTCCAAAAACTGGAGTTTGATTGGTGCATCTCTATCTAAGTGAAGCTATGCATTTTAGCTGTTACAACTGTTCTTCAACAGCGAGTTTCATCTCATTTTGTGCACAAAAACACAAATTTTTAGACCTTATATCCATGTGCGACTGAACGGGTGAGTTGCATATCCGAGCTTTACTCCAAAAGATAGCTTTATCAACTGTAGTTGTTGTTTGTACTTTTTAAATAAATTAGTTACAGTGTGTAAAAAAAAAATTGCAGAGTGACAAAGATTTCTGAGTATTTCCTTCCAACAACCATGCTTCCCAGGAGGTGTGCGTGAGTGTACCTCAGACATGTTCAGCCCCTGTGAATCAACACAGCTTTCCTTCCTGCTTGTTTCTTACTAAATACTCAGGTATGTGAGCAACTGCTAGGAAAGGGTCCCAGCAGCCGGTCGGTCATGAGGAGTTTTAGATTTCATAACGCCAGAGCCAAGAATCACGCTGGTGCATTAGCCAGGATTCTGAGGCCAAAGCCACTGGATACAGGGGAGAAGTTTTCCTGAGGTGACGCATACTTTATAAACTGAGGATTGTGACCTCTGATGCTGCCAGCTGCTTTACCTTCCCTCGGGCAAATTTGTCTTCTGGGTCTGAATAGAGAACACTTTGTTCACGCTGCCTTTTAAGATACGAGAAAACAGGTGAGGATGCTAAAAATCATGTCACAGACACTCCTCTCATAAAAAAAATATTTTCTTGCCTATCACCTTTCTAGCCCCCCCCAAAAAAAACCCTGGTCTGAACCAGAAACTAACAGGTGCTTGTGCATCTTCTTTTTGAAAGTGATGCAAATTCAACCTTCCTGATCTAATACGCCTCTTTGGTATCATAAGCCATCCACTGAAGAACGGGGGGGGGGGGCTTCAATAATGTGTCCAAATTCTTTTGCCATAAAACCACAAAGTGGACTCTGTTGAGCAAGTGAGTCATAGAAGCAGTGCTGTTATGCTTAGTCTCAGCGGCATGCAGGAAGATAAAAAAGAAAAGAAAATCCTCGCCAGACAGGCACAGCACCACAACTACCAGCCTCCATCGTGTCCGTCCGCTGTAGCCAGCGCTGCCTTCAAGCGAGGTCGTAAACATTGTAATTATGAGCTGAGCTCGCACAGACGAGCCAGCAAGGCAGCACGGAGAGAGTGGGAAATTTAGTTTGGTTTTTTTTTGTGCTGAGAAATGTTACCTTTAAAAAGGGCGGACAGCTCGGAAAGCTGTGTCGGTGTGCGCTAAAAGCAGGGTTATGTTTCACTATATTGTTATTATAATGTATTTAATGTCAGCGTTAAGAATGATGCGAATCCAGGCTCACGTCTGCCTTTGGGTTGGTTGGCAGAGCTGGATATAGAGTCTGTGCAGTTTGCACTGATGTCACTGCATGACAGAAGGATTGTGGGTCTTTTTGATATGATTTCCCTGCTGCATTGAATCACTTCATGTCCAATGAAGGGGTTCCTTCAGTGGAAGCCTAATGTTAAAAGGGAGCACATTAAAGTGACCAGCTAGAATAAAAGTAGGCATGGGCCGGTAAGGGTTTCTCACAGTACCATAAAACTGAGAAAAATTATAACTGGTCTATGATGTCACAGTATTTACACAATAATATGAAAATAGCAACGTAACAATTAATCACACTGCTGCAAAAATTGCATGTATAATTACATTGATTTTAACATGTATTACCTTTATTTTTTGTAGTTTAATTTCAATCAAAACATGTACAAATAAACAGCGGCTGAAGGTAGCAATCAAGCGCGGGAAATCCCATTTCTCGTAAACGTGGAAGAACTGTTGCGAGCCAGCTGGCCGGCAGGGCGCAGCGGGTTTCGCCGGGAGCGCTTCATTATTCTTCGTCGCACACAAACAGAGAAAAGCTCTGATCACTTTCTGTGGAATCCCTTCATGAGAACTTTCGACTACAAAGGCTCCAATCAGGTTTTTCGTGATTGATTTCACTTTGCTTGGAAGAGCTGACCTGCTGATCCAGATTCTTGTTTCCTAAAAACTGTGCCGCATAAAAGAGAGAGGGGGGAAAAAAACTGCAGCGGGTTTGCTTATGGCATAGGAACATTTTAAAAACAGAACAAGAATTACAAGATCATCCCAATTTATAGATGAAAGCATAAGCACCACTTTATCTGATTCTTAGTAAACGCAAAAAAGCCCTGAGCGTACTTATGTCTCAGGGCTGGAACATACAGTTACGTATTTTGTTTTTCTGAGACACCCTTCCTATGTTGGCCTACATACACATATTGTATATTAGGCATGCTGTAAACTGTAACTGCTGTAAACTGAAACTGTAATAATTTAACCGAAAACTTTTATTTTATACTTGGAATTGTGGTTTTGTAGTCATTTTTTAAAATCTAATTCAGCATGACAAGCAGAGAAGAAAATAAAACCTGTCTTCCAATTTATTGCATTTTTGGTGTGGCAGAAGTATCGGCATTGGTACTGGATATCTGCAAGTACTCAGATCCAAGTATCGGTACCGTATCGGTTTGAAAAAAGTGGAGTCGTTGCATCCCTATTACATATAACTGGAAAGCTAAGACTCTTGAGATTCCAGTGATGTATACAAATAAATGATAAAATCATAACTGTGAAAGCTGACCACTTCACTGTTCAACCCCTCATATTATTGACAGACCAGAGCAGTGTTGAGCAAAAGTGATCTTTTTTTACACCCACGAAGGTCCAGTTAATGTAGTACAATAAAACAGCAAGTCCTCAAAAAGCCTTACGTCCACAATCCAACATAAACGGCTGCTGAAAACCTTCAAAGTTCTTTTACTATTTCTAACATTTTGGGTTAACAATTGCAGGAATTTTAAGAGGTTAAAGAGTATATTGTTACTTCGTGCATTTATAGAACGAAAACGATGACAGATCTTAGTTTTTATGCATTTAGTATTTAGAAAGACTTATGTGTGCTCTCATCTCTACTAAAAAAATGTAAGAATAGTGAAAACTTTCAGCAAACCTGTTGGCAAGCCAATTTGTCTGCAAGAACCAACACAGTCCCACTGTTTTCTTGATCATCTGGACAGAAGATGGACTGTAAACGGGCCCTCCAAGATTCACTGCTGTGCCATAAATATGGAGCAGGCTGTGGCTCTAAATGCACCGTTTGTCTCAAACGGGAGTAAAAGAATATCGGAGAGCTCTTGACCACGGCTATTTAGGGTGATGTTAACCAGCCACAACTCGCACCGCGATCACACAAAAGCAATGCGTCCAAACGAAGGCGGGATGAGTTTCATTTCAACTGAGAGGCATGTTGCTACCTTTTTGTTTGCACTGCCAGCGGTTCTGAATGCCAACGATTATATAATCAGCCTGTGCCCTAGTTGGTGCTGATACCAGAATATGAAGTCCAAGCAGATCAAGTCACTGCCAAAAACACACAAGCACAGATAAACTACGTTACGTGAATGCTACACAAATAATAACAACTACATAAAGCATCAAAACTTTCGAGGAAAAAAGCCTATTCAGAGGCGGGCTTGTTCGGACAAGCTGTGCAGCGACACCCGCTAGTTCCGTCGGGAGGTGTCAGCATTAAACATAAACAGTAGCCTATCTAACAGCGAGTGCTCAAAGGTCTGGCAGTTTCCAAGTCGAAGCTGCTCAGCGAAGTGCATCAAGTGTTTGGATTGCGGCTCCCCGCTTGATAAAACAGAGTGGAAACGCAACGAGAACCAGATAGTAGCAGGTTAATAATAAACAAGGCGCTGAGGCGAACGAGAGAAAGTGCGACAACGTCGTCACAGAGAGGCTTGTAGTAGCAAAAAGAAGCACATTTTTCCCATGTCTGCTGACAAACTAAATGTTAAATGAGATGTAGTAACACAAGCTGTAGCATGAAAGAGGGCAAGAGTTGTGTTTACAAGCAGGAACCCTTGAGGAGAAAGTTACAGTAAACTGACAGGCGAATGAAGCCAGCTGATAAAAAATTAAATATCAGTTTTATTTAAGGTGAAATAACCCTGCCGTTTAATAATGTTAGTTTTGACAGGGCCTTAAGCCTGGCTAAGCTATCAACTGATGCCTCTGTGGCTAACGTTAGCATAGCCCCCTTTCAGCTAGTTAAAAATGGCTGCTTTCCTTTAGTTTTAAATGTCTTACCAGACAGAATAGATTGGAATGGCAATCCTCCAAGCTGGCCCCGTTCGGTACGAAACAAGAACTCATCCTTCTTCACTGCGAGACCCAACTCTCCATCGTTTTCACGTCCAGGGGAATTTAAAAAACAATTAGCCGCTGTGTGTTTTCTCTGCAAGCCTAATCAGCGAGAAATATTTTTCTGTAACATTTGGCTGGAGGAGTTAATTCAGCAAACAACCTTCCGACTGCAGTTTCCTCCGCCAGAGCTAAAAACAAAACAAGCGGATAAAAGAGACAATGCCGTCCCTATGCCGACATCCCAAAAGTACACCGTAAAACCATGTTCAAGAGAGCGTAAAAATGTTCATAAAACAAAAAGAAAAGGAGAGCAAAGAAGCAACTCTCCCCCTCCCCCTTAGCCCTAAAACGGTCTCAGCTTTTTTTTTTTAATAATAAAAAGGTCTCGTCTCACTCCTCCATCGCTAAATTTAACCAAAAAATGAAATACATCCTGGCGAAACGTCTCGAAATCTGGCACCGGCCTACGGTTTAGTAATGATTTGGATCATAATTTGAGCCTTGGTTCCTGTTGGTTTCCATTTGAATTCATGGATTCCTTTCTTTAATGGCGGCCACAGGGACAACTCTGCCTTCCACAGCCTATTGGCTCGTTCGTGGTCAGAGCATTTGTCAAGCTAGCAGCACGTCAACGGAGACACCTCGCACAAGAGGCGAAAGTTCCGCCAAAGTAAAAGGCAGCTTCACACTTTCTTACAGTTTCATTACGAATATTTAGAGGTCAGCCTTGACGTATAATTTTTAATAACTAAATGAACTGTGAAGACATCGCTGTCTCCAGCTCTTCAGCTCTCTTGTGTTAAAATATATTTGGTCTCTTTAATGTATCAGAATTTACTTTGCCTCAATATTCTTCTGTCAACTAATATGTATTCTTCACATGAATCTTGGTCTTGACCTTCAATTTCGGGGATAATATGATATGGTGCCTATCCTATCAAGGGGTGGGATACACCCTGGACACCCAGTCCATGATCGCAGCGCTAATATTATAAAATAATATTAATAATAATAATAATAAAATAAAATAAAATAAAAATAATGAAACTATGTAGGGTAGTTCAAAAAGTTTTTTGTAAAAATATTTAAAATTTTGTAATTTCTTAAAATAAATTTAATAACAGTAAAAATATTAATAATGTATTATTGTTATTGTTACGCTTTTATTTTGTGTTGTAGGAGCAGTGTTGTTAGAATGTGTAGTCTAAATTAATATCCTTAGTTAATGTTATTTTCATAAAATGTATTATTATTATTATTATTATTATTATTATTATTATTATTATAGACATCAGTTTGGGTTAATGACTTGTGTCCAAAGGCAAGAAGCGCTTAATTCCTGTTAATAACAGCCTGTCTTATTCTGATAATTTAGATCCAGACCCTTTTGTGTTTAATATGGCTGCCTTGACTTTGAGGCGCTCATGAGGGCTGTAATAACACAAGACTGATAGGTATTGCCGCTGGGCCAGCGCAAGTGGCGCTACTGAGCAACAGATTTTTTTTTTCTGTTCTTTTTTTTTTTTAGTAACGATCAAATCCTATTCAGGAAACTTGCTGGCTTACACAGTGCACCACCTAGCGCACGCAGTGTTGCAGTTACATTTGAAATGTATATAGACTGTGCTTTGATGTGCCCTTTGTTATCCTTGATTGTAATAAAAGAGATTTTTTTTTTTTCACCCGTGAGGTGTCTGAATACTGTGAAGAATAAAGCGAATGTTAGATTTCTTAGAACTAAAGAAGGGAAACAAGCCAGTAGAGATAATGAGTTAGAGGTGGGGGGCGAGCAGTACAGAGTGTTTTAAAAGCACGAATGACGAAAGGTATCTAAATCTACTGACTCTTACGAAGTGTTGTTCTATTTTCAAATATTGTATCTGGAGACAAGGAGTGCGGCACAGAATGAAATCGAAGTATTTTTGTTCAACTTTTCAGTTATAATACATAATGTCCTAAATGATATATATTATATTTGATTATGCTCTAAAAAGAGAAAAGTGGCAGTCATTTCATCAGGTTCACATAGTTTTACTAATAAATGTTTATTTCTTGCTTCCTGAGAGTAACTGCAGCACGACCAGCATGTTGATTATTTATGAGATCTCAGGTCTGCTGGTTGCCGTTTCTGAGTGCCTGATCAAACCACCCCAATTCGTGACAGGTAGCTCTTTGTGTTCAGGCGGAAAATCGGAGAGTTTCACAATGGTGCCAACATATCAACCCACCATGTGCTGAGTCAATTTGGCCTTACAATTGTGCAGTTCAAGCAGTGGTTACCTCTGGAAATGACAAAACATTGCCTTCAGGATAATAACCGTCCACACATTCAACATGTTGCTTCTATTATTTATTTGTCTGCGTGGGTTTATGGATTTATTCCTTATATGACAGTTGAGAAAGAAGACAGCAGCAGAGGTGGAGCGAATAGTGCAACCATTTCTAAATGTTATGTTGTGATCAGAAAATAATATTTTCTAATATTTCTTTCTTCACTTTTATATCTATCTTTTTAACTCTTTTTTTTTTTTACTTTTCGTGTCATAATGAAATAATAATAATAACTGGAGATGATGATTTTAGTAATAGTGGAAATATTTGTACAAGTTTCACACAGAACAAAGGTAAATCTGATCAGCCTTGATGCCAATTCTCATGGTCTTGACTTTGACTAGGCTATTTTCACAAAGGTTTTGTGGCCAAAAGGGCCTTTATTTGAATCAGTTAGTACAGAAATGAGGTGCAAAGTGGGAGAGAAACAAATGTCCACGGGTTAGGAGTTGGATGATCCCTTCCAGGGATGAGGCCTTGGAACCTGGGGCGTCCATCTTAACCAATATTCACTGACTAGGCCGTGTAAACACACAAATATGATGTGTGCTCTGTGATCTAAATAATTCCAATACACCTGTACATCTAGAGTTTTCTTTCTGCTGGTAGGTGAATCTTAGAAGTCTCAAATATTTTGCCATGGTTCATTTGTATTCAGCTTTATTGATTTTATTAATTCTGGCCCCATTTCTTGATCTCTGCTGAAGAAAAGCCTTCCTACAGCCTCAGGATACTGTCAAACTGTTACATGGAGACTTTAGATTGACAGACAGGGTTTTTTTCTGTTCTTTTCCCCCCTACACGAACTGTAAACAAGACAGTTTTTTCTTCAAAGATGGCTTTTTACCTTTTTACCAATAAAGGTCATAGTTGGGATGTCCACTATTAACAAGTGTGTTTATAATTAATTGTACCAAGCCAAATCCAGACTGTGTCCTGTGTCTTGCAACTGTTTCATTACCCTCTGTTTCTGTTCCAGTTTCACATTACTGAGTGTACAGAGCCAACTAATTTCTGTTCAGATATGAGAGAAAATATTTCATTCAGTGTTTCTTTTAACAGCTTTGACCAGCCCATTTTAAGTCTTGGTCAAACATTTTATAGAGGAGCAAGTCCTACTCCTTATTGGGGGGCTGACAGTTGATCTCTGTTGCTCAGCCAGCGCAGATTTCTTTAAATTGTTACCATAGGTGCTCACTGAGCCAGTTTGTTGCCTTTGAATACAGCAGGTTTATTAAAGTAGAATAATTTAAGAGTTTTAGCAAGGGCTTTTTCCTAATTAGATTATGTGGCAGGCTGTCTTTAGACCTAACTTCTTTGAAGAAGTACATGACAGCTGGTTGGCTGTGTAACATGAAGGAATAATTACGCTCCTATAAATTCAACTTTTGCTAAGTAAACCCAAATCACTGTCACTTTAACTATTTAGGCCCAACATGCCTCTGTTACCCTTAACTGGTACCTTTATTAGGTCTTTTCTGGCTTTGTAGTTTTGCAATACTATGTAAACTTGTGATCATGTTCTGCATGAATAAGACGTGTGCAAACTGCGTTTAACAGATCCTTTCTCACTCTAACTGCCATACTTAGAGTGAGAACGGGGGGGAAACCAGGCCGTAAAGGAGGTGATGATAGCATGTCCCAAGGCCAAGAAACAGCTGGCTGCTCCAGAAACGCTGATGGAGTCCTGAAAGTGTAATTGCCTGAGGAAAACATGTGAGAAGACCGTTTTGGTGCTGAATCTTATCAGCACGGTATTTCACCATTGTCTGCACAGCTGTATTTATTGTTAAATACATGAATTATTTGTGTTTATTACCTTGGAGATCTGGTTTCTTATTCTATTTGAGCCAGGCATGCAGTGCAGATTTCTCTCAAACCACAGTGGGATTTTAATCTTCCATCTCAAACATAGGAAATAAGTTTCATCTGAATGATACAAAACTTGCACTGATATAATAATTGACCCATCATTTAAAAAATGCTACCAATTAAATGCATGACAAGAGATTTTGCTGTTGCTGCTCAGTCTTACAAACACACGCGCACACACACAAAATCAGCTTTGGGTCTCATCTTCATCTGATCCTGAAGGATTGAGCAGCGTTTTAAATCTTAAATCTCCTCAAGGGGTGATAATCTGACGTTCAGTGTTTCCCCTCTCCTTGCTATGAAAAGACAATTGGACACAATACCATCTGTAGGAGGCAGAAAAAAGCCATCTAAAAGATGCGGCAGATGTCATTGTGTGCTGAGTAATCTGGACGCCGGATCACTATCATAGCTGTCGATGGATTTCCCACATTTATCTGCTGGTCCCTCTTATCTAAAGCCCACAGTGTAAAACTTGTCATTTCAGTGCAGGACTAAAGACTATTGGAGAATTGAAACTCTGAGCTAGTTAGGGGATGGCTCACTGCTCTTTTGAAATGTGATTGGACATGCTTTGTACCCCCTGTTAGCCTGCTGCAGGGGCATTTGTTAAGCTGGGTTAGACTCATTCTCCTGTGGCTAAAGCCTGCGCATGAACGTGAATAGTAGAATATTAATTTAACGAGTCTCTTTATGTTCACATTACTTCGAAAAAATTCTGAGGTGAAAATTTTGACTGTATTTGGAAAGGTTTCTCTAAATTAATGAAGCTGAACACCCAAACAGAAGAGGTATTTTAGCTCCTCAACTGAGGCCTTCAGCAATTAGGAGGATGATTCAGAGGACCAGAGGTCAACATTGTAATGTGTGTTTACTGAGGCTAAGTGTTAATGTCCCATGGTTCATCTTTGCAAATAGGGTGATACTTATAAAGAGGGTTAACAAATCTGCCCTGTTCTTATGAAGTAGCTCTCTTCCTAATACAAGTAGATATGTGCACTTGGCTTTCCTGCTCTCTTTCTGTTACGATAACACACACACGTGCATATATATATAAACAAGTACCTGGGAATACCGCAGGCCAATGGCAACCTTGAACAGGCAACAAAGGAAGCAGCAACAGCCAAATATCTCCAACGAGTGAGGCAATTATTAAAGAAGTCAGCTCAGTGGAAAGAACAAGTCCAAGGCATTAAACAGTTACACCCTGCCAGTGATTAGATGCCTTGTGGGAATAAAACGTTGGCTAAAGGATGAGATACAGACTTTTAAGGCACACAAGCAGGAAAGCAAAGTGCAGGAGTGCAGAAGACCAAAGGGCTGTCCAAGGATGTCAGAAACAAAACTATTAGCAAAGAGCTGGGAGAGAAGGTGACAACTGTTGTTACAATTGTTCAAAAATGGAAGGAGCACAAAAAGACCATCAATCGACCTTGGTCTGGTTCTCCAATGATTCTATCAGTTTCTATCTTTTATTTAAAGTTATTTTTTCAATTTTCCTTTTGATGTGCTATCTGTCACTGTTAAAATAAACATATGAAATGATACTCATCTGAGACTTTTCATTTCTTTGTCATATGACAGACTTACGAAATCAGCAGGCTGATTAGGAACACCTGGAGCTCTTCCTACCTTATGAGAGCTTCTTAAGGAGCTGTCTGATGCTCAGTCAATGCCTGGTTTTTGACCTATCTGGATTCTTTCGGTTCTGTTCCTGTTCTCTGTGGTCTCCTTCCAGTTCTGCGTTCAACTCCCGCAGCAGGAACCCAAATATCACACCACATTCTGGATCTCATCGGCCGGCCCGGTCTCCAAACTTCAGCTCACTTGGCAACAGTACACCTAGATCCATCTCCTTACACAGTCGCTCCCTGCAAGGACCTAACACCCTCTTTGAACTTCAATTCTCCTGCAACCTGTAAGTAATTCTATACTCAGATCCACAATCCATCTCAACCTGCCAGCTGCTAACATCTCCTTTCAACCTGCAGATCCCGCTTCCTCCCTGAGTTGCTTTTTCCCTGCTGAAAAATCTTGACATGAAAATAAACTTGTTCATCTTTTAATTCTGAGTCTGCATGTGGGTCAGAAAAATCCCTGAAACCATGACTATATATTTTACATGTGTGTTTGATATAACATATACATTACATATTACAATTGGTTCTAAAATATATCTTAATCTCTTTCATCTTTTTGCTTCAGTGGTAACCACGGCGAATCATGTGTCTATATATATGTCTATATCCATCCCACTTATCCTCTGGGGGTTGCCGGGGGGCTGGTGCTTATCTCCAGCATTCAACGGGCGAAAGACGGGGTACACCCTGGAGAGGTCGTCAGTTCATTGCAGGGCAGGATAGAGACAGACAGGACAAACAACTATGCTCACACACACACTCGCACCTTAAGATAATTGGAAAGAGATGGCATGTAGCATGTAGCATGTGTGGCCAATTAACCTAAAAGTCCCGTTTTAGGACTGAAGGAGGGAGCTGGAGAGCCCCCATACATGCACAGGGTGTGCATGCAAACTCGTTGCAGAAAGATTCTACACCAGCATTCGAACCAAGGACTTTCCTGCCACAATTGCCTATATATACATCTTACTAGTAAGTTCATGTTTTTGCACTGGTTTTTGTTTAACTCACAGGGATATATGTTTCATTTGTTGCTTACATGTAATCTATTAAATTTCAAATCTGGACGGTATATATAATTACATCGGTTTTAACTGTTTCTTTTGGCATGACATCCATCCATCCATTATTTGGTCCATCTACCCTTTGCATGGTTGCTGGTGCCTATCTCGTGCAAACATTTGGCGAGAGGCGGTGCACATACTTGACAGGTCGCCTGTCTAATTGTTTTTGTATTAATCGTACAGTTTGAATGTACTTCGCTGAAGCGGGAACTTCTTGGTGAGTTCCAAAAGACATACATGTAGTGGAATCAAGGTGCAACGACTGAGCTAACAGGTGAGCTGGCAGTGCACAGAGATGGCGCATTGACCACGGAGGAACTTGGAGCTTGAAGGGAGTCGTGAAATGTTAACCCGGGTTAACAGAGAAGCTGGAGACCTGATCACCAGGAGATTACTGCGAGGAGACCTTGAAGACAGGGGCGTCACACCCGTGGGGGACGTGGGTGTTTTACGACCCACGCTTTTCCCGGCAAAACAATTACAATGATTTGAGCTGAAACAGAATTTTTTGATTGTCCCTAAGCGAACCATCACCGTAACTTCACCGCAGTCAGATGTCACAGCAAGGGAGCAGTGGAGGAAGTTGTTCTGGATAAATGTTTCAGTGGCCCAGGTAGATGTTGTGTCCCATTTTGAACCGATCCTAGACACACTAAAACACTAAACATAGCAATAATAAACGAAATATAATACTACGATCAGCTATCTTAAGCAGGACTCCCCTCCTCCGGCTCACTGCGCTGCAGATCTGCAGAGACAGGAAAGTAACCCAGGTCGCACTGCATACATCTGTGGTCGCGCTGCTAACAACACCTGTGGCTTTTATAATGTCCTCTCGTTTCTTCCCCCCTTTCCTCAGAAGCGAAAAATGCTTTAAAAACACAACTGGCTGCAGCTCTCAGTGACTGAGCTCAGTGTTCTGGGGTCTGTCTACACTCTGATGACTAGCTGGTTAGCTTTAGCCAACAGCTGAACCAGAGCTGAAGAGCTGAAGTGAATTGGAATAAGCTTCATTGGCAAACTAAACCAAAGGTTTTAGTCATTAATATTATAAAGTGTCATAAACTGTTTAAAAGATTAAAAAGCATCAAGATAAGCCTTTAATTTAAATTACTAACAATTAAAAAATATGTATAATACAATGGTTAATAATATTACTTTTCTTTGTACTTACTGATGTTACTCAAGTCTCTTGATGTGTTTCTGTGTTTTACAAATTTAGTTATGATAAAAAGAAGTGTTTGAAAAATGAATCAATTTACTTCTTAGTTAAAATTAGTTCACTGAAGAAGAATAAAATGACCGGGGAGGCACTTAAAATATATATTTTCCATTTTGTGATATTTATCGATAATTATCTATATCAATCAATATGGCTATTCCTTTATCGATATGCTCTTTTTCTACATCATCCAGCCCTACAAATAATGAAAGACAAGTGTATATTATTTTTCAAAAACAGTTATTCTTACATTATTTATACCACCAGAGATATAGCTTTGTGGTTTTTATTTTTTTATTTCTCCCCTTTTAAAGGTGCAAGTAAACTAAATTTAGCAGTCACAGTCTTGTCAGACCCATGTCACTATCAAGCTTACCAGTGTCTTTTTGTCACACAGTATCATTAAGATGCAGAAAAGACAGGCAGGAAAAGATTGGCACCTTTTTCAAGAGAAATCCTGTAAGTTAAGTTGAGAGATCAATGAAGGAAGAGAGACCATGTGTGTGTTTGTGTCTTGGCTGGTGGTTATTTCCATCCTAGGTGCATGCCTGTGTCTGGTGTTTTTATATCAAAATCAAAATTTAATTTCAAATGTCTTGATTAGTGCTTATGTGAGAATGTGACCAGGAGTGAGGAAGACAGAGATGAAAAGGGAGGAAAAGACAGACAAGAAGCAGACAGAGGAAACGAACAGTGGGGGAGAGGTCAGAGAGGAATATGATGAAGATGAAATGGTTAAGAGAGAACTCAAACTGTTACTCATCATCACTCATTGTGTTCATCGTTTTTATTGTTAACAAACAAATTACAACCCTCCCCCGCACTTTTGAAAAGCTTGCTACACCTCTGCTTAGAGAGAAATGCAAGAAAGTGATAACAGGTAAGTCACAGAAGAGTGAGGAAAAACTAGAAATTCTAAAGCTAACACAAAGGGCTTGGAGGTTTAGCAAGATGGTTCAACACTCAGGCAAAAAGGATTTGACAACCTACTCCTTATATTTAGCCTGTGATGAGCCTCAATGAGCTGCACTTGTGCAGGCTGCAATGAGATGGCTCCGCCCCCTGCTTAATGGACAGGTCCTCAGCTCACACAGATCCTAGGGTGGAATTCTGCACGTTACACAAAAAATAGGAAGACCAATATAAACAACAACAAAAAACCTAAGTAATTTTTATTTGCTAAATGTAAGAATTTGACAAGAAATATCTTTTGACAAGTGATTTTTTTCCATTCAAATTATGATATGTGCATACAGTGTTTGAAAAGTTTGATTCCTGTATGAACTTGTTCAAAGTTCAGTTCACATATTTAAAATTGAACAAGTTTAGCTCATATATCATAATTTAAATTTTTTAACCAAGTCTCCAGTTCCAAAAATTTGATGGTTCTTAGTTGTTTTTTTCAATGTGTTGCTTTTAGCTATTACCCTCAGATCAACAAACAACAAAACTCACCCCAGACTCCAGGCATGAAATTTAATGACACGACATGATCGCAAATAATCCATACAGCGTAGTCAATAGGTTTCCCATAGGCATGATATCTAATGACAGGAATTTCACATGCTGTTCACTTGTAATCCATTCCTTTTCACACTGGCATCATGAGACTCCGAAGGTTTTACATAGTCATCATTTCAAGTTTGAATTTCACATGGTTATCACCTACTCTATGTATCTGTCAAGTGTACTGCACGTAATGTATTGAGTACATTGGGACTAATTGTTCATACAGGGTGTAAAAAAAAAACTACTGATAGAAAAACATCTAAACACACGTTAACAATAAATGATGATGGTTAAAATTAAAATTGTAAGTTGTACCAAAAGTGCTAATTGTTTGAAAATGGAAATTAAAATAACAAATCACAAATTATCTTGTTAAAACTATTTTTTAGAATAATTGCCATCAAGGAAAGCTTTGTATTGAAACAGCTTTTTTTTTCTTCACATTCAAATATTGTGTGAATGAACATTAACATATTGCTTTTCTAGAAAGAAATGAGCTTAAATAGGAGATGTGATTGATAATATTTTTTCCACTTTTATTGCCATATTCTTATCCCCCAAAAGATAGACGAAAGAACTACCCTGCACCCCAGGCCTGCTGTTGTTCAGACGTTTGTCTCCTACAATTTATTGGTTTCACATGGGCATCACATGTACCTGAGGGGATTTAAAATAATTAGCATAAGGAGCTTGTTTTGCTAGAGGTTTCACATGAGTACAAATTGTAATCTGTCTGGTTTCACAAGGGAATTTCCTTTCAGGTATTTCAATCATTAAGTTAACCAATCCTGAAAAATATTCCAGCAAATAATTTGTGTATCTTTTGAATGGTTTCTGAGTGGAAAATATAATAAAAAAACAAATATAAACCTGTTACAAAAACCTTAAGTAACTGGTAATAAAATAGGAAAGTATCTAAACTCTTAATAACAATCTCAAAGGCTGCTTGTACCTTAGCTGAATCTGAGTCTATGGGTTAAGAAGAAGTCTCACCAATAGATAGATCATCAAGGTAATTACACAATCTTTCAATAGCTGGGGAACATCCCAACTGGCCCCAATGAGGTCTGTAGAGTCAAATAATGTTTACAACCATTGTCTTAGGTCTGAATTTTTCATTATTGTAGCTCTACAGGCTCCTCTTCCACCCCTGTTCTGAGAAATAAGTTGTTTTGGTGAGGTCTCTTTAAATCCAGTTGAGGCGCTGCATAACCAGCCCCCCTGCAGGTCGTAGAACCTTCTGCTTCCCCCCCAGACAGCCATTTTTGTAGTTTCACTGAGATACAACAATGGTTCAGAAACATTATTATTAAAATAGTTTGGGGAGTTAACATTCTTGCTTTTTCCGCCCAAAATATTTTAAAAACGCATACCCACATTAAAATTAAAGCTGTTCTTGAACCGTTTGGAGTAGAGATATGGCTGGGGTCTCTTTGGAAAGAAAACCCTCTGAAATATTTCATAGAAGATGAAAATATGTCTAAGTGCAATTGTTGCCCAGTTACATGAGCGCTTAACACAGATGAAAAAAAAATGTGTTCACTTATTAAAATTTATAAAATATATGTTGAAAAAAAACAATTGTGTGGTGACCCTAAAAACGTTGTGGGTCTAAAGTCTGATATATTACCTTTATCCACAAAAATGATCAATAAACCAAAGAAAGTTGCATTTTACATCATATATGATAAACCGAATGTCAAATGAGGCCAAAAAAGGTTCAATCTGTGCCAAATCTGCAATTTCCTTCTGATTACCCCCCAAATTACCACCAATGGGGGGTAATCCCAAATGGATTTAATCCTTTTCTTTCTTTGTTGGGATTAGCTTCTTTATGCAGGCCGTTTCCTATGGTAAAGATAATGTCCAACCCCTTGAGTGACCGATTGCTGTTTTCAGCATTCCATTGACTATTCAATGTGTCAGTCACCATTGTTCTCAGCCGCATCCTGTTTAAAGCACTTTCGAGAGAATAGGGATGGTACTTTTCAGCTATCAGACAATTGTTGATGATTTTGCCATAGAATACTGCGTTCACCTGCCAGCTATTGGATCAAGTCAATTATAAGTCATAAGCTAAGCATGCACAGTGTGATTTGTAGCAGGAAATCCACATGATATAAGAATCTGTGATAAAAAGAAACATACTCCCGGGTAGTTAAATTTTTTTGAATTTTTTGAGCAGATTATGTTGGACTGTGGATGTAGGTTAGGCGGGGGGGGTTGGTGATGACAAAGACAACTTCGGCGTTCACACTTATGATTGTGTCCTTTATTAGCATATATGGCAAAAAAAACAATACTATTAGCTTTCAAATGATATAAAATGTATAAATTCATAGAAATTATAATTCAGAATATCATGAATTAAAAAAAAAACATGGCAGATGGGCCCGCTCGCGGGCTGTTGGAACGTTAATATTTAACAGATCATATTTGATTGTCAGAGAGCCAGGCTTTAGGATACGATATGTAACATGTACTCTGCTGCTTAAAGGGAAAGTTTCTTTTTTTTATTTATCTGGACCTCATTTTTAGCATTAATTACGTTAATTTACTCACCAAGTTGGGAGACACTTTTTATGAATAGTTACCAATATTCCTCTGTGAGTTCGGCACGTGTCGGAGGTGCTACGGTGTAGTCTTCTGTTGTTTTTTTAGGTTTTCATTTAAACCGATTCCAATTTACATTAACCAGTGATTTCAAGGACATTGCAGCTATCTACCATTACAGCTGTACACTGCATAGGTTGCAAAAAGGGAGGCTGTGGAAACTGAACCAACTCCAATTGGTCATTCATTTAGTGCAATTTGGAAAAACGCAAATTTGAGCCATGTTGATGTCTGCAGTGGCAAGTTCTGTCTGACTGACCGCCTTAGAGAACAGAGTTAAAGCCCTGCTCAGACTACAACTAGGATGGAATAGGGCAGTGATGTAATTGAAATCACACAATAGTGTAGTTGTATTATAAGCTTCTAAAACACCCCACAACCGAATAAAGAAGCACATGTGAGACGTTCTGAACTCCAAGGGGTGTGGTGCTAATGTTCAATACATTGGTTAAATGATAGAGTTTTGGGGCAAATAATGCCTTATTACAGGCAGCAAATATCCTCCCCCCATTGATTCCCATTATATGTATATACGCTGATCGCGACTGGATATAAATGTCTTCCAAAGGACTCTTACTGGCTCCAAACTGAACGTAATAAATGCTAAAAAATAAGCTTGAATACCCTCTCCAGAAAGTTCTCTTTAAGCAACAGAGTACACGTTACACATCTTATTCCATAGCCTGGCTGTCCAACCAGCAAATTGTATGCATTAATCTCCAAAAACAACAATAAATCAGTTTTTAAAAATAAACTAACATAACTTTAATAATCAGTATCATACGGTAGCAGCAGCAATTTTGTAATCTTGGTTTTTCGTTTTAAATATAAGCATTTACTCTCTGTTCCAGTGTCTGTTTTAAATGTTTGTGTTGTAGATTCAGAAAACAGTGTTTCACTTTGTATTAGGTTTGTTCTGCTGAATATGTAATGCTGGCTGTTGCAAGAATAAATACACTCCCTTCATGAACACCATAATTCACCATTAATTGTTTCAGTGTGCAGAAAGCAGACGCCATGTAGCAAATGAGCTAAGTTGTAGGGGAGATCACTGAGTGACACTGATCTAATAAATAAGACACTAAGTTGACTGGAAACATTACCTGCTCTACCAAAAAAAAAGTGCCATCGTCTCACATTGCTATGCTACGGCATTGATGTGTTTTGTTAAGGAACTTCTGTTGTTAAATGGTGTTGGGAGGCTGTCAGGTCAGCTGCAACGATAATTTGCTTCTCTATCTGCAGTGATGTCTGGCTGAGGTCAGATCTATGCTCCCACTCTTGATAGAGCTGAGGGATAGTTGTTTGGGTGCTGGCCCTGCGCACTCAGGAACATTCCAGGCTCACAAATAAAGCCATAGCTGTGCCTTTGTTGCAGTGCTGACTAGACAAGTGCCTTTCTGCAGGGCTGATGAAGTCGTGCATCCCCGCTGGTAAACGATCTGACACACTTTTAACCGCTGCAGTCTTTTCAAAAGCCCTTTGTTATGAGGTGGTTGTTGTTATATGTCATCCATTTCCGGATCTATCTTCTATCCCTCCCTCCCAGTTCTTACGTCCCTGTCGTTTTTCACACATGTTGTAGACAGATGGAGGAAAAGGTGTCTATTAAGAATATATTTTCCCCTTCTTAAGCAGCCTTCCATCCTGCAGAACCAGCATGGGAATAATAAATTCAACATGAATTGAAAGCTATAATGTGCACCCCCATCTCTCCCTCCTTACTGCCAGCCACTTGGAAGAAGGCTGAGCAGCACACAACTCCTCGAGAGATGGAGAGAGTAAGGTGATTTTCACAGGCAGAAGTAGACAAAACTACAAAACTGGCCCGCTGTCAGCAGGCTGACCTGGGTGACTGGCCACAACATGTTTGGCATTCCTCTGTGACATGGTGCTTTGTCATTTTCTTCAGAGGGATGGGCCACATCAAAGCAATCTGGGCTTCTAAGTTGGAGAAATAAATAAGAAAACGGAATGAATAAAAAACGTTAAAGGAACACTTGAAAGTAGCTCAGTCCAACACTGAGCCTGTTGTGGTAAAGCAGTGCTGAATTCTGATGATCACCGAAAGTACACCATAAAAACAAACGTGATCCACAGGGCGTCTACACAGGTTTTCAAACACTGCAGTTTTGCAACCATCCATATGGACTGTGACAATAAGACCCGAGAGAGAGAGAGAGAGAGAGAGAGAGAGAGAGAGAGAGAGAGAGAGAGTGTGTCAGATACAGTCACTCAGATGCTGAAAGTTCAATTCAAGGACATGGTCAGTGGCACAGAGTTGCCTGCAGGGTTGCTCATGTAATGGAGGTTTCTCTTAGCAAGACCAGTCATGTTTCAAAGTTAATCAGCCCTTGACCTAAGTAATTTTTATTTGCTAAATGTAAGAAGTTGACAAGAAAAATATTTTGACTATTTTTTTTCCTTCAAATTATATATACATGCAATGTTTGAAAAGTTTGATTCCTTTATGGACTAGTTCAAACTAGTTCAAATATTTAAAATTAAACTATTAAAATTGTTTTTTTCAATGTGTTGCTGCGAGCTATTACCTTCAGATCATTGATGCAGAAGTAGTCCTGCTGTATTGACTGGAATTTGCTGCTGTGCTTGGCAATTTGACTATGAATGTGCTTTGCGACTCAGTGACTAGAGTTCCCAGATTTTGTTTCTCCCATATTATGGCCCGTTGTTAACAGCATAGACTTTATTAACATTAGATGTCACATAGACATGCCTTATATGTTAGCCTTTGTGTGAAAGGCTCCATGGAAATCAGGCACTCTCTTGAACAAAATTATATTGCAAGAGAGGCACATTCACAAACGTCAGAATGAGGACGCTCACTATAACGTTCATGAGACAAAATACAGTGAGTTCAGTTCACGTTCACAAAAAATATGTGTTAATGAATAATCATTTAATGAACTTGTTCAGGTACAACAGTGTCTACATACATTTCCAGTGTTTTTCAGAATTACTGTACCCATCGAAAGAAAACAGCCACATAGCATTATACTTTACAGGTATTAAAATGTTATCAGGCTTTCAAGCTACCGCCTTTTTCTTGCTACTCTAACAATTCTAGACATTAATGGCGAATTCCATTTGTAGTCAGAACTCAGAAATTCCAACTTCTTATTTGAAAAAAAATTAACTGGACCACAGAGATGTTTAATTGGGTTTAGGTCTGGGCTCTGGCTGGGCCACTCAAGGACATTCACAGAGTTGTTCTGTAGCCACACAGATATTTTGGCTATGTGCTTAGGGTCATTGTCCTGCTGAAAGGTGAACCGTTGCCCCAGTCTGAGGTCAAGAGCAGTTTTTTATCCAGGATGTCTCTGTACATTGCAGCATTCATCTTTCCCTCTATCCTGACTAGTCTTCCAGTTCCTGCTGCTGAAAAACATCCCCACAGCATGATGCTGCCACCACCATGCTTCACTTTAGGGATGGTATTGGCCTGGTGATGAGTGGTGCCTGAGTTCCTCCAAACGTAACACCTGGCATTCACTCCAAAGAGTTCCATTTTTGTCTCATCAGACCTGAAGATTTTGTTTCTCATGGTGTGAGAGTCCCTAAGGTGCCTTTTAGCAAACTCCAGGTGGGCTGCCATGTGCCTTTTACTTAGGAGTGGCTTCTGTCTGGCCATTCTACCATACAGGCCTGATTGATGGATTGCTACAGAGATGGTCGTCCTTCTGGAAGGTTCTCCTCCCTCCAAAAAAGAATGCTGGCACTCTGACAAAGTGACCATCGAGTTATTGGTCACCTCCCTGACCAAGGCCCTTCTCCCCCGTTCACTCAGCTTAGAAGGCCGGCCAGCTCTAGAAAGAGTCTTGGTGGATCCAAACTTCTTCCACTTATGGATGATGGAGGCCACTGTACTCATTGGAACCTTCAGAGCAGCAGACATTTTTCTGTACCCTTCCCCAGCCTTGTACCTCAAGACAATCCTGTCTCGGAAGTCTACACTCAATTCCTTTGTCTTCATGCTTGGTTTGTGCTTTGACATGCACTGTCAACCCAGGGGCCTTATATAGACAGATGTGTGCCTTTCCTAATCACTTCCAAACAACATAATTTACCACAGGTGGACTCCAATTAATCTGCTGAAACACCTCAAGGATGATCAGTGGAAACAGAATGCACCTCAGCTCAATTCTGAGCTTCACATCAAAGGCTGTGAATACTTATGTACATGTGATTCTCAAGTTTTTTATTTTTAATAAATTTGCCACAATTTCAAAGACACTTTTTCACATTATTATTATGGGGTGTTGTGTTAGAATTTTATGGGAAAAATGAATGTAATACATTTTGAAATGAGGCTGTATCATAAAAAAAGGGGAAAAAGTGAAGCGCTGTGAGTACTTTCCAGATGCACTGTAAGTGATGTAGTTGGATAGGTCACTTGGGCATGAAGTCAAACCCAGCTCCGAGTTCTAACTTCAAAAGTAGACCTGCGTGCTGTGTTTGTTGGTCTTCATGATGCTGTTTATTAACTGAAGTTCTGTAACAAACTTCACCTTCACACATTCGCTGTATTTATACCAAGATTATGTGACACACAGGTAAACTCTGTTGACCAATTAGTTGAATTCTAAAGGCTACTTTAAATTCTAAAGGGTGACTGTGGCTCAGTAGGTAGAGCAGTTGTCTTGCAATTGGAGGGTTGTAGGTTCAATTCCAGCTTCCCCCAGTCACATGTTGTTGTGCCCCTGGGTAAGGCACATAACCCCAAATTTCCTACCGATGATTGTATCAGTGTATGAATGTGTGTGCAAATGGGTGAATGTGGCTCTAGTGTAAAGTGCTTTGAGTGGTCAACATGACTAGATTTAATTATAAATTCAGTCCATTTATCATTTAAAGGCATTAATCAACAGGTGGGGTAATGGATCATTTCAACATCATATTTATCATTATGTATATTTTACTCTACAGAATTTGTTTCAGTACAGCAGGAAAACCACTTAACCGTATCCCATCCATTCATGCATTTGGAGAAAAGCAAACACTAATTCACTACATAGAATCCAGCTCTATACACTCTTTTATATTTTATAAGATGTTAGTCAATATTCACGAATAGGTTATATTTGGACATTTCAGTCGGCGCTCAATAAGCTTGCCTAGGAGCAGCATCCAAGGTCTCAGTAAACATTCTCCTGTCTATAGATATTATTGACAGATACGATATCTCTCTCTGCAAAGTGATCAATTTGTAGATGTTATTACCTTTGTTCAGAGTATAAAATAATCACTCTAACAACAATATATATATAGTTCCGATGTCACATACTCTGTAGAAGGAAAACAGACATCCTACCACCTGCTCCTAAGATTGAGTCAGTATGTATGCTTGTGAGTCTGTGATTCCATGTACAAGAAAATATTTTCAGTTAAATAAGCCAAAAATGCTATCAACAATGCAAACTCACGTTTCAACATGAAAACTTGGCCAGCATAATGCATTATGGATGATTTGTGTTACATTTGCTCTTTGAATTGTCTTTTGTGAGGGGCAACGCTAATAATAAGATGAGCTGAAAAAGTATTAGTCCCTTACCAGGTTTTTCAGATTTTGCTTTCTTTGGTGAAATTTGAATGTTTCAAATCACTAATTATTTCAGAGTAAACAGAAAAAGCTATTTGAAAATAATAATTTCCTGTAGATTAGGAAATAGTAGCCAAACTAAACTGCCTTTTTGGGAAAAGTATTTAGCCCCCCTTAACCTAAAACCTGTTTGTATCACCCTAGGCGGCAACAACTGCTATTAATCAATGTTTTCCATCCCTGTGGAAGAACATTTTAATAGCTGAAGGTGCTCCTTAAACATTTTTAAAAACAGAGCAGAATTTGTGATTCCATTAGATACAGCAATTTGTCCAGATTCTAAAGCACAGAGCCCCAAACTATTACTCTGCCAACACCATGTTTGATTGTTTATTTCAAATTCTGCTTCAGCTGTTTGCTTTGTTTTATCTCAACCAGGGAGTATTTCCAAAAAATCTCAGAAATAATCAAAGATGTTGTTTTGAGTACAATAAGAGGCATTTGTGTATTATTTTTTTTGGTCGCCAATTTTTTTCTCTTTTAAACTGTCCCACAGATACAGTTGCTTGTTTCTTATTGTTGAGTAATAAATGTTGACCTTGACTGAAGCAGAATAAAAAAATGTGCCATCTCCATTTGTTCTGTGAAAGAACTGATGCATCGAGGGGGTAGAAGTCAGTTACAAACAGACAGGCCCATGCCCACTGACTTGTGCTGGGGCAAGCCAGCTTCAATGGTCAAGGGAGTAATATAGTAATGACGTACAGGTTATATGATCAGCCAGCCACACGAGTGACTAGTCTAAGCAAATGTTAGAAATATATCCTACCTTGAACAGTAAAAAAGTGAGAAATATATAATCTAAGCTTGAGACATTTGGTCAGCCAACAACCGGGTCGCTACACTAGGCCTGTCAGCCATTATTTATTTTAAAAAGAATGGTATAGGAAGATGTCCAATAGATTTTATGCTTGAAACTGAAGTGGATAAAACACAAAACCTTTTACGATCTCACACTGCAAGCTATATTTTTTGTGAACTCACAGCTGTGTGGGAGTTCAAGGGGCTCTTCTTCTGCAGTTTGTGAGGAAATAGCTTTGTGAAGAAGGCTTGTGTTTGGTTGAGTCCCAAAAGCTTGGAAATGTTTGTAATCATTCAGACTGATAGATGCCATTTGCTCCTCATCTGTTGAATTTAGTCTCTTGATTCTACAGATGGGTGTAGTTATGCATATATGTGGATATATGTCACGAACTTTGGGTGGTGACCGAAAGAACGAGATCACGGATACAGGCGGCTGAAATTAGGGTGGCTGGGTTCTCCCTTAGAGATAGGGTGAGAAGCTTGGTCATCCGGAAGGGGCTTAGAGTAGAGCCGCTGCTCCTCCACATCAAGAGGAGCCAGTTGAAGTGGCTCGGGCTTCTGGTCAGGATGCCTCCTGGACACCTCCCTGGTGAGATATTCCGGGCATGTCCCACCATGAGGAAGCCTAGAGGAAGACCCAGGTTCTGGAAGACTAACTGGAGGGACTATTTCTCACGGCGTGCCTGGGAGCCCCTCTGGATTCCTCCCGAGGAGCTGGCCCAAGTGGCCTGGGAGAGGGAAGTCTGGGTCTCCCTGCTTAAGCTACTGACCCCGCGACCCGACCACGGATAAGCGGAAGAAGATGGATGGATGGATGGATGGATGAAAATGAAATCAACTTTACAAAGAACTTGATTAATCGTAGTTAATTTACCATGTAAAAATTGGTGTGATTACATTTTCTCAGTGGTCAGCTTGGTTTGGATAATACCTTCCCCAAAAGAATAAACTCTTTGAAATGTACATTTTAAACTTACTTATATTGATTTCTGTCTGGTAGAAATATTTCTTGTACAAATATATATTGTATAACTGTCTTCGAGAATTTTCTGCAGGATCATTTTAAAGACAAAAGTTTAATTTATGCTTTTTATAAGATGTTATCACAGTAACTAGAAAAAAAAAATATACAGAAGACATAGAGACCGATTTATCAACGGTTTTCGCTTGTTAAAACCCGCGCAAACTGCACAGCAGGCTCTGGCTGATCTATCAACATGGTACAGTGCGCATTGCGACTGTTAAATCCACAGCAAGACGCATTCAATCCATTTAGCGCTTTTGCCCTTGATGAATATGCAATTTTGGCGTTTCTCTAAGAAGATGCTAAATATTGGGAGGGGAATAGGCAAGGAAATAGGCTTTCCAGGTGCGGTGTGATTTACTAAGTATAATATGTTTGCATTAAATGTTTGCGCCAAATATTTTAGAGTCTGTTTTTAGCACTTCTGAAAAGCATGTCTTAATTTTGCGCTACCACATTGAAGATCTTAATAAAAAAAATAAAAAAAAATTATTCACACACATTGTTACCTAAGAGTAATTAACACTCCAATGGTCATAAACCTGAAAGTTATGTAAATATTTACCTGTTTTTCCCCCAGACGCGTCATAACTCACTGCGGTCATCACGTCTCCACCTGGTGAAGATGCATTAAACGCACATGATCCTAATGGATCCTCATTAGTTTCTCACGTTGTGGTTAATCGTCCTGGAGTCCAATTAATAAAATGTAGTAATCATATACAATATCACAAGGATAACTGGCATTATGACATTTTAAAAATGAAATTCAGACAGGCAGTTTTAATCAGTCTAAACCTGCAATAGGATGTGTGTATGCAGTAGAGAGCAGCACATGTACAACGCATGAATAACATTTATTACTGACAAATGAAAAACAGAATTCACAGCATTTTAGAATAACTTTTGTGCCAAAGATGCATCATGGATCCATGCGCATTATTCTTGTTCTTTCTAGCCATGATGCAGCTTGTAATAGCGGTCGCAAACTCCTCATTTGAATACCGCTGCTTGTGTCTGTTGAGAATTGCTTACGCGAGCTTAGTAAATCACTCGCAAATTAAGGACAACACCCTCACGCAAACTTTTAGCGCCGCAATTTTGCGGTCATTATCAGGAATCTTTATAAATCAGCCCCATAATGTGTACACTGGGGGAGTCAAGAGGAGGTGTGGATTTAATAGGCATTGGCTTCTCAGTATTTTTCAAACAGAATATTTAGTTTTTCTTTCTTATGGTTGATTATGTTTTCTGTTTTTTTCTCTCTCTGACATTTTTTTTTTACATGTTCGCAATAAAGATTTAAATCACTCAAAAGTGAAAGTGGCAAAAATGGCTGCATGTTCACAGTAGCAACACCTCTAATTCTGATCCAAATATGTGTCCACTTTAAAGGAAAGGAGGAGTTTTGCTAACATCTCTGAATGAGAGGTTCAAAGCTGCATCTTTAACCTCTCCCAACAGACGGAGCTAAATGTGGTAAAGTTACTTGATTTTACAAGATTTTGCTAAAAACTTTGTTTCTACATACCTGCAATTTTGACCACAGATTCTTTTAGGATATATATTTTAAAGCCAGTTGTTTATACTCTCTTAATACCCCCACCCACCGCGTGCGCGCACGCACACAAAAAAACACAGACACATACAAATTAAGCACGATTGACTCTGGCACGATTTTCTCTTTGATTCATGAATGTGTATGACCCAATGAGTCTGCTTCAGTACGGCATGAATAAAAGGAAGAAGTCAGTAAACTTCTGTGCCATTCTGTGGTATTTCATCACTGACAGCTACATCATGGGTCTCCAACCTCTCTGTATTCAGTAAACTAAAGAGTTTTCGAAAAGGTATAAAACTAGAGCCATTTTTAGAATGATGTTTTTTGGATTTTGTTTGTGTTCCCAAGTCTCATCCGGCATATTTTTATCAAAACACCCCACCATCTGCCTGGTGGTATGAATAAAAGTGAATGCAAATAACGTAATTGCAAAAATGTATTTGTTCATGTCTTGATTGGAAATGCAACACCGTTCTTTTTGAATCAATTAGTGTTAAAAAAAAAAAAACAATTTTGATGTACGAAAAGCATACAACCTAATTCAGTAGGTAAAGCATGGAACAGAAAATTTCTCCTGATTTAAAATGCAAGAGAATGACTTTGCTCGTCACTGACTGAAAAATTATGGTCACTGGTAAAATAATATTAATCCTGAGGTACAAATATGTAGAGATTCTTAAAGTTAATAAATAATCATAAATGAATACAAATGGAAGTTAACATTATTTAGGAAGTCTGAAATGACTGGCTGATTGGGGGTGTGGGGTACAGAACAGAGAGGGAGTTGAGCCTCTTCACAGCCTGGTGCATAAAACTGTCCTTTAACCTGCTGTTTCTGGCCCTGAGACTCCGGAACAGGGGTGGATTTAGGATTGAAGAAGATAAGGGGCTTAGCCCAGATGACTGATGTGCAGAAAACTGCTGCTTAAATAATACGGCATCTGAACATTTGAATTCTGATTACCTTCATGCAGATGAAAAGCATTTGATTACAGCTTTAATTAAGCAAAACACCACCATCAATCAACAATATTAACTATCAACAATATCACAAAAAGTCAGCTGCTGATTGAACTTACCTCAGATCACTGGTCCAGGGAATGCAGCCAAAAGTATTTCTTCCCGCTGAATCTTGCAAGTTCGAGAATGGGTGGTTCAAGAGTCTTTCTGACTACTTCCATTTGAGAAATGTTCCCAGATTTCAAAAGTTTGGCTGATGTGGGGCAGCAGAGTGTGAAATTTAGCCTCTAATACAACATCAGAACACCCATGAGAAGTCATCTGCTTGACGCAAAAATCTAAAATCTTAAGATAACAGCCTCTGAAGTAATCCTACTATTTGATTACACATACACGGGTGCTAATTAAACATTTATTTCTTTTTTCTTCGAGAAAATTGACACAAATGCATCTGCTTGATGCCTGATGATGGCACGAAGTGAATTATTCAGCTCGTTGAGATTTAATATAATAAAGAAGAAAAATTAAAGACATAACTCCATAAGTTTTCAGATTTTTGCTCTCTATCGCCTTCTAATAGCTTGCGGCATATTTTCACTGTTGTAAAACCAAAATATCTATGGTGAGGAAGTGTTCTGATGGTTTTACAAGCTAGCCAGCCAAAACAACAAAACATCAATCTAACGTGTCAGTTGGTAAACTGTTAAACAGTTTTCCGAGCATTGTATCACATCATCATACCCAAATAACTATGGAGCAAGCATTTACTACGTATCAGTCAAGCACGTCTAATTCAACATCCATACATCCTGCCGTAACTCTAACGGTGCTTACACACCGAATGCTATAGTTACGACCAAAAAGTATGACATGCCCCTGGCTGGTTGCCATAACATTCGCACCTTGAAGTGTGTCCAAAGAGAACTGGCCGCGCTTTAAAATATGCTGTTTTCACGCGTGTGAAAAGGAAATGTAGAAGGACCCTGACCGGGACCGCTCTGCTGCCCTTCTCCTCCTCCCTCCCTCCTTCCTCCCAGTGGACTCTGGTCTATGAGCTGACGACGTTAAAAGTCAGGACCGCTGCTGCGGTGGTAGACCCAGTCGAGCAGCGGCAGAGGGATGAATAAACACCACGGCTCCTCATCCAGTTTGTGCCGCAAAGGTTCAAGCTTTGCCCCTCTGCCAAACAAACTACCAAGCTGAGCTGTTAGTAAAAGTTTATATGTGAGCGGTGCAGGAGGTGCTTTGGTGGAGACATTACCAGGTCTGGGTGTCTGGGTGAGGAAGCTGTTTCGCCACACTGGCTCTTTAAAGAGCCACCCACAAACCTCTTAAGAGCATTCCTGTCTAAATAGTTTAACCTCTTTATAATGTTTATTTTTTTATTCCTTTCTCCTTATAGTAAACAGCTGCTGTCATGTAGTTTGGGGTGATTAGCCATTGTGTTTATCTGTTTACATGTCTTGCTGATGCTGTGACTCCTTTCAGTCACAACATCACTGACACCCCTCAGCTGATTTGTTGTTATGGCGTGACTTGAGGCTGTAGTTGATATTTCTCCGATTTCTGCGGCAGACATAAAATGCAGCACATATTTTGGGTCACGCCTGAAACGCATCAGCCACACTACTTGGTTGCATAAATCAGGCAGAAAAGCTTTTTTTGCAACACAAATCTGCTTCTGATGTGTCACGAGATCCCAAGTCGCGCTTAATCGCGCTCCTCCATTGACTTTACATTTAAATCGGACTCTCTGGATGTGTCTATCGCGTTCGGTGTGTAAGCATCGTAACGTCTCACTCATAGCGGCTGACCACACAAAACTGAAAAGTTGTAACACTGGGTTTTAGAAACTGATCTTACATTGACCTAAACTGAGCAACTGTTTGACAGAAAAGATCTTTCACAGTAGTGAAGGAAAGGAAATGTCCTGTCTTCTCCCATCTTGGTATTCTGGAGACGTACACTGCAACTTTCCTTTCACGGGGTGGCTGGGTTCTCCCTTAGACAAACCCTGGCATGTTAACATTGGTGATAACTTGAACCAGAGAGCTTTATCTGTGTTTACTTATGGTAAAATGGCATTTGATTAACGAGTCTACATTACATTTGATAAAAGTGATGTTCAACAAGAATGGCGATATCCAAATGTTAAGTTTAATTATATATTTTTCTTAGCTTTACCTTAGTTTTATTTTTTTATCAGAGACAACACATTATTCACACATACATTTATTCTTGGCACTGGACGTGGCTCCTTGGTCTTGGTCCAGCCACTCTGCGGAGTGCTGGGGTGGGGCCCTTTGACCGATGCCGGTCGGCCTCCGCGATGGACTGACCGGGTGGTGGGTGGAGGTGCTGGGTTCGGTTGTCTCCAGGCCATCGGGCAGTAGTAGCAAGGCTGGAGGGTGTCGGCCTGGGGGTTGGCCGCCTGGGGCTTCAGTCTGCTCACGGGCCCGGCGCAGAGTGTCCGGGGTATCCGAGTTGGTGCTGCGCTGGCCTCAGCGCGGGGGCCCTCGGGAAGCTGGCGGTGCTTGGGGCCTCTCTTGTTGACGGGGAGGCTTTTACCATCTAGCACAGGCGTTCTCTCTAACGGGGTGCGCTTGGGGCGGGGGGGGGGGGAGGGTGTACGGGGGGAGGGTGGGCTAAACTCAGCCTGGGTGTCTAGTGTCCTGTGTTTTGTTAGTAGTCTGAATGTTGTGATGGATTTAGGTCTGCCCCTAGGGCGGGGGCGGGCGAATGGCCTGGGCCATGGGGTACGGAGGGGCCGCTGCCGTGGGCCCCGACTAGATGTGCCGGGGCCTCCCACCCTTGGTGGACCGGCTGAACGGGGGTGCCTATTTGGGTCAGCAGGGGAGCTGGCTCCCTGGGGATGGCATTAAGTCACCCCAGTTATTTCCTCCCCATCCCCATTTGCCTCTGTCCACCTGCTCCTTCATTCTACCATTCACAATGCCTTGGGACGAGGGCACGTCACTGAGTCATTGAGCAACTTAGACACTTACACTTGCAACATTTACATGACACACGCACATGTAGGTACCTGGCGGTGGGTGCGCCTCGGCACTGGAGGCGGGGCCCCTTATAAGGGGCATGCCTGTGGTGCCGGTACCCACTGTTTAAATGCATCTAGACACTGAGGGCCCGGGGAGGGAGATGGGGGTACCTGGCAGTATTCCCATGTCCCACCCCTCTGTTTTAAGTGCACATTAGAACAACACGCAACAACACCACAATTGAGCAGGGGGAGAAGGCTGGGGGTCTTTCCACACCCCTGTTAGTTGGACCATCAGGGGTTGGAGCCCGGGTGGATTATCAGGCTGTCTGGTCGGGGACCTGGGCTGGTGGGCTACTCTTGCCGGCGTTTGGGCCTTGGCGGTCTGCTTGTCCCCGTCCTGGTGGGCAAGGGGTCCGTCTCCCGGGTGCAGGGGCAGGGTGCTCTATCGGGGCGTCTGTCCCTGGGCCTGGGAGTATAGAATATGTATGGGGTCTATGAAAGAGTGTACAGCGTCCTTTTTTCGTGTGTCCTGTATATGTAAGAATGTGTATGCATGAGAGGGAGGGTGCGTATGAGTGTCTCTGTCTGTCTATGTCTACTTGTCAGGTTGGGTGTTTGACTGCCCTCTGGCCTGGTGCATCTTCTTCCCCTCCTTCACTCCCCGTCGCTGATGGATGCTCCTGCGGTGCATATTCGTGAGTTTTCAGGAATAGAATACATTTTTATACTCATTCTGGAAATAGGATACAACGCATTCGCCTTTAGTTAAGCGTTCTCATGCCCCAGTCGGTTCACGGAAACCTTTTAAATAAAAAGAGCAGCTCCTAAAATTTCACGTTTGAAGGTTGAATCCCCTGCCCCAGTCAAGCCCTTGTCAGTTTTACTCTGAGATCGAGAGAGTTCAAAAGAAGTCGCTCGCAGAAAAAAATGTCTGCGTGTAGACTTCCTAGCAGTTGGACTTCCTTTGACTTGAGCTATTTGAATCAACCCCCTATTTGGTCTGTTATTTACCACTAAAGAGTCGAGAGCTCCTGCCATATCTTTATAGAATAACCCTGCCCTGAAGAGGCTTTGGAGAGATTGTCCCTAATAGTTTAGCAGGGTTTTGATTATTGACCTGTAGGGGTAGGTCATGCTAGATTGCGATATTAACCTGTCCCTTAAGGTCACATCGCACTGACTGAAAATTGTATTCAGAGGGTAGTTGATTAAACCAACCGCGGCATCCCACAACAGATTTGAACCATCTGCGTTTGTAATTTTCACCCTGAGGGGCAGCAGCTTGTCGGATAAGTCTAAATACTTCTCACCATCTCCCGGGATAAAGAATTCTATAGGGCACCCCTCTGTTATAGCCAAGACTTCTGTGTAAACGTTGTCTTCGACGGATAGCTGCGTCATAGGCGCTGAAAATAAATACAGCTCCGCCAATGTGCATTCTGTCGATTTGTTATGTAAAAACTAGGGTTGTCCCGATCTGGGGCCGTATTCACAAAGACTCTTATCTTACCGCTAGGTGTTACTCCTAACTCGCGCTAAAAGGTCTTACGTAGGAGTTGTCGTCTAAAACCTATTAACAAACGCACTAAAAGCTACTTTTACGTAGGACAAATTACTAAACGTAAGATAAGAGTGACGTCCCATTGCTATGGAAAACGTCATTTCCTATGCATGAGTAAATAGACAGACAGCAGTGTGGTTGGTTGTTGAATGACACGTGTGAAACCATGAAATGGAAAACTTCAATGTCAATAAAAGCGTAATTATGAACAGCGCAAATAGCAGAAATAATTCATGATGAGATATTTGTTTCAGCCACGAGACTCACACTTTATACAACTTATACACAATAGCCTACTTTCAGAGAGGGTGAAGTTTAAAAACGAAAAAACGTGAAATGCATCATATTATGCGACAGACTCGTATCCTATCCAGGGTGTACCCTGCTTAACGCCTGCTGATAGCTGGGATAAGCTCCAGCCCCCCCTCCACACGACCCTTAATTGGATGAAAGCGGTATAGATAATAGATGGATGGATGCATCATATTAAGGGAGTGATTGCAAGTAGGCAGGGATTATGAATAAGAAGAAAAGGGAGGCATGGGTGGAAATGAGCAGAAATATAAATGCATCTTATCCAGTGGTTTCTCGAACGGCAGAAGACTGTGAGAAGAGATGATATTCTATACAGTCCCAGTGTTGGCTCGAGATCCCCGCTTATAAAAAGGATGCTGCTGCACCAGATAGGCAATGTCCGTCATATAGGCAACCCTACATATGTTGCATAAATTAGAAGACGTGCACTTTTTCTTCTTTGTGCAGGGGGAACAATATATAAAGGAGACGATGTAGCCGGGTATCTCACAGAGATATTTTTCTACGGTTTAGCCTGTCATCTACACGTAAACGGAGATTTTCGGCACCAAAAACGAATCTTTTCAAAAGCTACGGCCAAATTGGAGATTTGCGTTTTCTCCGTATTCAGTATCTGCGTGTGGACGGTTGAAAACTGAGTTTTAAGAGCCGTAACGTCCCTATCCGCAACAAAAAATGCTCCAACATCACTTGTGCAACCGGTGTTTAATCTAAACAAAAAAAACAGCATTTATGCCCTCAGGGCTGTGTTGGTATCATCCATTGTTAAAGCATGTTTTGTTTGTTTCTTTTATAAGCTATATCACTGCTGCGTACTGAAGATAGAGGAAAGAAAGTTGTTCTTAGCGGATAGGATTTGGGAGAACTACTGCCCCGTACTGCTTTGTCACGTCTATGAATGTGCTGACAATCTTATTTATCCGGTTACGTGTGGATGGAGTCTTTTTTTTTTTTTTAGAGTCTGAGTCCGAGTTATTTGATTTTTATTATCCGCCGATACCGAGTCTCGATCTGATACTTCTATCGGCAATGCGTAAAAAAAGAATAAAGAAGAGTGGAGAAACTGATCCAGGATGTTACCTTTTTTTATTCACCTTATTTTAACATTTAACAATTCTGTTAACAAACGAGCACTTCTGTGGGGTAGCTTAAACAATCAAGTAATAAATAACAAATTATTCACTTTTGGACTTTAGTGCGAAAGTAGCTTATACATAAAAAATTCTTAAAAAATAGTACCTCATCTTAAATAAACTTAATAATGATAATGTACTGTATATACATGTCAGGGGTCATGTTAACTGAATGTTTTCTGGATTTGACCAGTTTATTAGAACAATGACAGAAAAATCTGAAGGCTGTCGTCATTTTTACAGATTTAAACTAACGGACTACGTGTTCAACTTTACTCACAGATTACAGGTAAATAAATCAACTAAACAAAAGATTCCTGGACACTTTAAACAAGGCATATGGCTGACTGGGAGCTTACTGCAAGTTTCTGTGAGACACTTCGGTGCGCAAATGCAGTCTTTCCGGTTGGTCAGATGTGCTACGATGTGGCAAACACCTGCTGCTGCTTCTTTCCTACCACAGGTTTTCTGCAGTTGAAGTGTACTTTACGGTTCCGGAAACTGTTTGTTCAGACTCTTGTAGACTTCTGATCGGTTTAATTGGAGAACTGTTTCTTCAATTTAAAACTTTGGCTGAAACAATGCGTAATTACAGTCTCCAGAGCGGCAGCGCCTAGATACAGAATCCAGAAATACACCTGAACCTCCACGAGAAGTAATCTGTCCCAGGCAAAAATCCTAAACCTGATTACAAAAACCTCTGCTGCAAACCTGTCTGTGAGTATCAAACACTGTTTGATTGCACATGGACATGCATTACAGTTTCATGTGTAGCAGAATCCGCACCAGGTGGATTCTAACTGCAACTGTTTAATCTCACCTTATTAAGTAGCTCTCTGTTCAGCTTGTTTAGAATGCATATTATTTAGAGTGAATAAAAGATAAAAACTATTGAATAGGAGCAGAGATAGAAAATAGCCCCGCCACGAGGAATTAAAAAACTGACAGGTAGATATGTATGAGTCCTGATCGGGAGGTAACACCCGATTTTGATCGAGTCTGAAACTATGTGACCGGGGCCGATTTCCAATCACACCTCGTACTTTTCTATCGGTCCACAGACGTTCCCCCAGGTCTCTTTTGTCCCCTCTTGGAGAATACTGAAATTAAAACAAAAAAAACTGACCCCCCTCCTCTTTCTGCTGAGGACGAGTAGTCATTTTTGTCATGGCTCGATTGATGACGTCAGAAGCGATGTTTGAAGCCGCTGTTTCAAGTGTGGTTTTGCTGTGGCTATGCCTTTTCTGACAAATGGTGAAACAAATCTAAATAGGCGTGAAAATAAATTGCGATACCTATCTCGAGGACAGGACGTACTTTGTCGATATTGGTAACTGTGTCTCAGACAAAATTCCCATGACCTGTGGACAACTTTTATTCAACTTGTACATGATTCCATTGGCCCAGCTACTTAACAGCACTAATGTGTCTTACCATAACTACGCAGATGACACTCAGATCTACGTGTCACTGACGGCAAGTGAACATGGGCCTATAGATACACTCTGTCACTGTATTGAACAGATCAGTGTGTGGATGGAAAACAACTTTCTCCAGTTAAACTGAGGTAATTGTTTTTGGCCCACAGACACAAAGAGAAAGTGTTATCAGTCATCTTGAGTCTCTCTGTCTTCAATCAAATAATCATTAAAAACTCGGACCTACATTTAAACAGCCACATCAAAGCAATAACATCAACAGCTTTTTACCATCTGAAAAACATTGCTAAGATATAGTGTAGGAGTAGTGTTAAAACCAGACTTATAGAGACTTATCCATGCATTTGTCTCCAGCAGGTTAGACTACTGTAACTGCCTGCTCACTGGCCTCTCTAAACGAGCAATTAGACAGCTGCAGTACATCCAGATGCTGCAGGAGCCCTGACAAGAACCAGCAAATACGAACATATGAGTCCAGTGCTCCGGTCTCTGCGGTCTCTTAATTTATGCAACTGTGAAACACCTTGAATTGCTTTGTGTATGAATTGTGCTCCACAAAGAAACTTGCCTTGCCTTTTCCGTAGAGAGTCGGTGCCCCATAAAAGCTCGGCAGATTTCCCCCCGCTTGATTTACATAGTAATGTACAAAACAGTGGGGGTTGTTTCTCTGTACAGCATACACCTCGGTGGGGTGTGTATATTCCTTTATTCTCTGGATAAAGATGAATGATCTCTGCTGACTTGATCTGTATTTGAATATTTTTTATATGGTTTTTTTGAATCTGGGACATGGATGGGTGGGTTAAAAGTGTGTGTAGTTATATCACCGAACGTATCCTGTAAAGGCAGTGGGCGTAAAAGTAGTGCGTAGGCTTCCCTAAGTATCTGGGGCCGTATTTACCAAGAATCTTAGGGCTGAAAGTAAGTCCTAACTGCCTAATTTAGGAGTAGCTGCTAAAAAATTTGGGCGTGTCACTCCTAAATTTAGGACTCCTAGTTCTCCTAGTCCTCCTCACAACCACCTTTAGGCCTAAAAGTAGCTCCTAAGTCCTTAAGGGAAGTCGAGAGGACTTCTAACTCCCTAAGACCTATTCACAAAGACTACCAAAACGATCGTAAAGGTTTTGAACTTGGTGCGGGATGCAATCACGTCTCCAACATATAAACATATAACAACCCGATCAGTCCAGAAATTAAATGTTTAGCGACACTAAGATATTTAGCCACAGGGAAAATAAAAGTTTGTAACGCGGACAACTTGGGTACCTATATCACAACCATCTATCAGCCGATCAATCCACCAAACTCTTAAAGCGCTCTGTCGACCACACATTATCCAACAATTCGTCTGTTTCCCATTAGACATCCAGCAACTGCATCGAATTAAAGCCAATTTTATGGTGATTGCAGGTATGCCGGGGGTGATCGGAGTTGTAGATGGCTCGCATATCAAAACAATTGCGCCATCAATAGATGAGGATGTTTATGTAAATAGGAAAAGATATCACTCCATAAACACACAGATTGTTTTTGACTGTGAAGACTATATATATATCTTTATTCCGGACAATCTAATTTATCCATATCAAACAACAATACAAAAGAATAAATATAATTAAGAAAATTCAAATGAATAAATAAATAAATAAATAAATGGGAACATGTACGTCAGTGATCATTCAGACATTTGTTCCAATATACTTGACATTCTGGCTAAATGAGCTGGGTCCACCCATGCCTCCCTTTTCTTCTTATTCGTAATCTAGGCTCCGAATCGCCCTTTGAGGACCGTCCTCCTCTCCAGTACCAAATGTGCCAGTAGTAATAATTGGTCCTGCAACCAGTTAGGTTTCCTTGCTTTTTTCTCGCCACTAATTTTTTTTCAGTTCACGAGGTGCTTTTCACGGTAGTGGGGGGTCTATTTAAGATATGGCTGATGTGCTCAATAGACAGCCTAATTGTTTACAGCCCACTTGCAATCACTCCCTTAATGTGATGCATCAATCCATCCATTATCTGGGGGGCTGGGGGGGCTGGAGCTTATCCCAGCTATCAGCAGGCGTTAGGCAGGGTAATATGATGCTTTTCACGTTTTTTCGTTTTTAAACTTCACCCTCTCTGTAAGTAGGCTATTGTGTGTAAGTTGTATGAAGTGTAAGTCTCCTGGCCGACACAAAGATGTCATCATGCATTATTTCTGCTATTTGCGCTGTTCATCAGTTTTCCATTTCCTGGTTTCACACGTATCATTGAACATCCAATCACACTGCTGTCCGTGTATTTACTCATGCAGAGGAAATGATGTTTTCCATAGCAACGGGACGTCACTCTTAGCTACTCTTCTCCTATGTAAAAGTAGCTCTAAGTGCGTTTGTGAATAGGTTTTAGACGACAACTCTTACGTAAGACATTTTAGCTCGAGTTAGGAGTAACACCTAGCGGTAAGATAAGAGACTTTGTGAATACGGCCCCTGATGGGCAACTATATCGCTATAACAATGCAGATGGTAGAAACCTGATTTAATATCGGAGGGGAAAGGGGCCATTCTTTTGTTAAATATAACCCATTCCCCTAGTAACGCACCGATCATTTACACCAGCGGGGCTTAAAATCGGAGGTGGAATTGCCCCCCTCCCCAAAATTCAAAAGTTTTTATAAAAGGGTTAAGTTCTGTATATCTGATCCAAGGCCACATTGATCTCTGTCTTCAAAGCCACGATTCCGTTGTAATAACCGCTTCTAATTCTATGACAATATTTCCTATAATCATCTTTTTTTTCCCCAATCAAAAAATGCAGATTCTTCGGGTACATTATACCAGATATGGGGGTATGAGATCTCCGTAGATGCTACCTCCCAATCACTGTGGAGGTTTTTATGCTGCGCTAGATTCACTCGGAAATCGGACGATTGATTATCTTTAAAAACATCCAGACTGGCGATGGCAAAGTTATGTAAGAAACGTTCTCCATTTTTCACCTTGTATGTCACAGCAGTAGTAAAGTCTCTGCTCACAACATGCGTGTCTTTTATAAATTTTCAAGATTGCTGGCTTTTACCCAGCTGTTGAACTTTTCAGGCCATTTTTTCTATCTGACTAAACCCTGCTTCTCCCCCTTAACAAAGCAGTGTTTTCTAATCTCTGCCAGTTGATAAAAGCGATCTTTGTCTAGTTTCACTTTCTCTAATTTGGGTTAATAGAAGGAGCCTTCTATATGTTGGGTATTTATCAATTAAAATTGATACATTTAATTTATGGTCTATCTGGTTAGTTTAAGGATATTGAATCAATAATTCATATATTATTAATTTAATTATTTCCTCAAATTATTAATGAGGCACCATCCAGTTTTCATAAAAATCTGGCAAATACATATATCTTATTAATAGGAAGTTATCAACCAATAATCTCACTTATTATTATTAATTATTAGTGATTACCAGACAGACCTTATCTGAAGGAAATGAATTAGTTGCAATAATTCACACACACACTCAGAGTGAAAGAAACCAGAGATTTGATTCAATTTAACTAATTTATTTTAAAAAACAACTAAAATAAAAACACTACTTATACCAAGACGGTTCTGTCAAGGTTAACGGTATACCTGAGCAATTTCGTAGGTACGTATGTCGGATCATGCAAGCATGTGTAGATGCGAGATACGTCTACAGGCAGGCAAACACCAAAAGTAGGGGGGATGTTTTATGGGTGATCTTTTATGGTCTGAGCAAGAAGCCTGGTGGTTTCTTCTGACAAAGAGACCATGTTGTGCTTATCTACTGGAGTAGCCTTTGGCTACAACGAAACTTGAAAAGGTTGAGTAAAAGAGAACGTAAATGACTCTCGGTGTCTACTTGCCACTCAGGAGGAGCGCCGTGACGCTGTAATCTGTAATCAACCCAAACACTGCTTGTCTATTAAACAATAACTATTCCAACACAATTGCACAAAAAGCTCACAGTTTTCCTGTAAATAAAAACACTAACACAGCACAGAAACTCCAACACGGATCAAGTGGCACAGACTCACTTGAAAGTAAGAATCATGCATGCATAAAATTACAAGGGAACTTTCCAATTCATTCTAACCAGGTTGGAATATAAAAATAAATGAGAACAGTTTTACTCTAAAGCGGAAGCTTCCAGGTGTACAAGAAAAAGATACGACTGATTGCAACGGAAAAATGCGAAGGGGGAACTGAGTGCAAAAAGGGGATGAAAAAAAATTAAAAGAGAGAGAGAGGTTCAGGGGACTGCGCAAATAGTGTTTTAAGGTGTCACTTGGGTAGGCGTCATTCTTATACTAGAATGATAACCGTTGTCAGATCTTGAAGCACATCTATGTATCTCCTAGTTTTTGGGTTAAAATTGCGATTAAATCACGGCACATCCTAGTTTTCAGGGTTCGGTTGAACCTTTCTACAACAGAGGCTTTTAGTCGTTCGCTGTGCTAAAATGCATATTACCGTATCTTTTAAACTTTTATTACAAAATTATTTTCCAGCGTCAGTCTGAAACTTCTACAGTAATTGACTGTTATGACCCAGGCTCAATTGGGCCACAACAAGGAAGGGATAAGAGAAAGAACAAAAAAACAAAACAAAAAAAAACGTAGGGGTTCTTTGCAAAAATAGTTACATGGGATTTATTTACAAAAAAATTCTCAGGCAAAATATTAAAAAAACTGGAGGCAATGCTGCCACATGTGGCATCGCGAGGGAGGATGGACAGATGGCGACACTCTGGCACGACCTCTCCTGGTTCTGGCCTCTTGCTTCTGTTCGCTAAGGATCTTTAAGGCCTCCACTTGATGCAATCTAACCTAGCTGATCCAATCAGCTGATTCCCCTCAGCTGGTATTCATCAGCTGATTGAGTTAGACAGCTCCCTGTCAGAACAAATGAAGAAAAGAGAACATAAAAGAGCAAGGACATTGCAAGTTCCTTGCAACAGACTCAGGATGGCCTTGGAGGTTTGCCATCTCCAGGGCTCAAACCCGCCTGCACGTTGTCATCAACCGCGGCTGATAACCCCTGCCGTTGTCATCCGGGGCGGCAGATGAAGCAGCAACCAGAGGTGCCTTTTATCCGAGCATAAAATTCTTAATACGGAGGTAGACTCAGTGTGGCTGATACTTCTGGAGACGTCTGTGAGGCCGAGGGAGTGGATGGATGGTACGGTCCTGGAAAGCTCATCTCTAGCGATTGCGTTGAGTATAGATCTTGTGAAGGATTAAAAGAACTCCAGTACAATGGTAGAGTCATTTGAACGCCGGACGCGTTCATTCTGTTTCTACAATCAGCAACGAGTTGAGGCTGAGGCTATGTCCTGAACCTGTTATATGTATGTCTGAGTAGGGCGGAGTTCAAGGTGGGGCGTTGTTAAGCAACTGAGGAGGTGTTGCTTAAAACAAAAGCGTTTTTTCCACCTCCCGGATCCTCTTCAGACGGCGACTTGTTTCAAATAATTACATGATAATTACATGATCAAACCCTTGTTTTTCACTCTCACGGCAGCTTTTTATAAAGAACAGTTCCACAGGGGGTCCAATCTGGATTGAAAAACGGCGTAATGGGTAACACTTTTCTCTTGAGCTTGCAAAATGTCGAAGCCAAGCTTATGGGGGGATACCGACCAGTTTTCTTTCTCATCATCCTCATCGTCTTCATCATCGCAATCCCAAAAACTTCCACTGGCCAGCCTCCTCCAGTCCGTATTGGCAACCGGTGTGAAGGTAGAAAAGTCAGGGATTTCATCCTGATCACTGTGCATTTGATAAAGAAAGAGAAGGCCCACATCATGTTTAAAAATCTAACCCAATTTTCCGATCATGCCGTACCACTTTAAACCCCATTCTTTTAGCATGCGATCATCAGGGGGCTTTAAAAACTGAGTCTTTCCACACACTTGTTTTTTCTTGTTCAAATCCATTGGCATGCTTTTAGAATGAACCGGAGTTGTTAAGACAGAGGCTTCAACCTCGACGTTGGATACTTGACGTGTAGACATTGCTTTCCTAACGAAAACCCATGCATTTCTCTATTTAAAGAGAAAAGAACCCCTCCTCCCTCATATACACACACCCCTGACTTGCTTATTTTAGGGCATGGCTATATTCGGTATTGCATCTTCCTACAAGAACCCCACCTCTTGGTGAGGCACCCATCATTTTGACACAAGGTGTTTGGCCACTCCTTCACCCCTTAACCCTTCCTTCCTCTGGGGGTTGTCCATCATCTTCAAATAAGGTGCTTGGCCACTCCTTCACCCCTAAACCCATCCCTCCTCTGGAAGTCATCCATCATTTTTGACACAAGGTGTTTGACCTCTGCTTGACCTCTAAACCCCCTAAACCAAATCAATCAAACCTAATCAATCATCCGGGGGTCATCAATGATTTTTGACATAATATGTGGCCACATCTACCTGAGTACTTTACTTTATTCACTAAACTTTGAGACAAGCATAGTAAATAAATCCCAAAGGTGTTGACATTTTGCAGATGAGTAAAAATAAATTCACAGGTGGGCCCTTACAGCTGTAAACCTTGCCTTAATATAGAGATAGATAAAAGAGTTTCAGTGGATTAGAGAGCAATAAACTATTTATGGTTCTGGATCTTCACCAAACCTTTTTAGGACAGGTGGACATAATTTCTAACTGTTAGTTTCTTTTCAAACTAATATTTTAGAGGAAAATAATGAATTTTTAAACAAAGGCAATCCAAATTGTTCTGGAACAATTTGATACATTTTGTGACTTTTCACTTGCCTCCCCTGCCAGCCTTGTTCCTACAAATGTCTCAATTTTAACCATAGACATGAATGCAACTGTCATGAGCCCATCCATCCATCCATTTTCTTAACCGCTTAATCCTTAATGGGTCGCAGGGGTGCTGGTGCCTGTCTCCAGCTGTCAACGGGCGAGAGGCAGGGTACACCCTGGACAGGTCGCCAGTCCATCACAGTCATGAGCAACAACCCTAATTAGATTTAAAGAAGAAAAATTGTCGAAATGATCCCCAGTTTTTTACACCTTTAATAATTTAACATGTTGAGTGTTCTCAACATCTCTACTGATCTAAAATTATGCATTTATTAATATGCAAGCAGGTTTTGAGATTAAACCTAAAATAGGAACTGTATATTACGTCCAGCAAATAAATCAGCATTCTTGGGGGAAAAAAACACTGAAATACATGCTCTGTCTTAAGACCCCCACACAGAACACACACTACTATCAATAGTTTTTGCCTGTCCCCTTTGTTTCTGCGATCATTTTCAGAACTTGGACATCATGCAGAACTTATGACATTATTCATGTCAAAGGCAGAATGAAAGAAAAGAAAGAGAGGATGATGCATAAAGTAAGAAATAATTCATCATATGGCTTACTAATAAATTATTAAAAGTAATATAAAAGCATTTATTATGATGAACATGTAATATTGCTTAAGTGTTTTATAAAAGCACTAAAGCTTTTGGTGGTCACTCTTTGGAATACAAATAAGCACAAGGTCAGTCCAAGACTAAAAGGTTCTTATTGTAGATATTGGTTTGTAGTAGAAACAAAGCCTAGTAGAAACAATTATCACTCCATGTACTGTATTGCACTTGTTGCATTCAACAATCCAACATTGGGCATTCAATGTGTTTTAGAGCTAGTTAGTAAGCCAAAGTTGACTCTGAATCAAATCAGTGTGTTGCCGTATTTATTGAATGAAGAGCACTTGGGTGAGGTGTTTTGACTGGTCTGGGCTGTGGATATAATCCTAAACTGTATGCTGCTGCTTGGGTACCTTGATGGCCTGGGGGTCCTAAGCAGAAGCTGAGTTTGCTTATATCTTGCATATTGGACTTTGTAGCACCAGTAAACAGGCTACTCAAAGCTGAAATTTATTTCCTTATCACAAATTGCTCACTGTTACAGCTGGACCATGCGTTGCATTCTTCTAACAAATAACTCACCACTTCTATTATAACTCACAACACACCTGGCAACATTATTAACTGCTGTATCACTATAAGAGCATCCCCCATGATCAGAGCGTATGTCAACAGAGCACATTATAGGTGACGCCAACTGTAACTATTGGCTAAGCTACAGTTAAACCATTGCGAGTTCAGATGAAGAACAAATAGCAGGTTGATGCCACTCCTGCTACTTTCAAATCACCGGTGTGGAAATATTTTGTATTCACTGTGAGTTATGTTGACAAAGTTTGGATTGTAAACAAGAAGACTACAATTTATGGCACATTAGGAGTATTTCCATGGATAATCTCTGTGCTTGCTCCTCCTAGCTGCCATGTCTCTATACACAAGTCACCCCTCTTGAATAATCAGCTGAGGACATCTACAAACCACACTTTTTGAGCAGCAAGTAACATAACTGATGAGCATAAAAGGCGTACAGAGAAGCAGAATAACAACTGAATCAACATGGAACCAGGAGGGCTTGTTGCTGCGTTTCTGCTTGATCTGACTCGTTCGGGCCAATGCTTAGTGAAGCCCTCCATTCAGGTACTCGATTGGATCCTGAAATAGGCCTGAAAACAACAATAGTAAGAGAAAACAATGAGAGTTGTGAACGTTAATAAAAACCAAAACAAGTCACTAGATGGCAGGCTATTAATCGATTTATTGGGAATCGGAACACAACTAGTCAACACTGTACCCCGGTGTGTCTGTGTAGACTATCTCTTCTACTAGTTTTAACAGTCATCCTGTTGAGTAAAGCCACACAAAAAAAAATCCCTCTCTCTCTCTCTCTCTCTCTCACACACACACACACACACAACTCACTATTTGAAAAGTACTGTGTTAATGAATATTTGACTAGGTTTTTTTTAATGGTATCAGAATAATCTTAAGGTCTCCGTCCTTTTGTCTGATGAGTCTTTATACCCTAAAAAACTTGGTGCAGACGCCCAAATTTTATTAACTTTATGCACGTAGTACAAGTAACTTAAGAGATCCAAAAACAAACAAACATTTTGAATCAAAATCTCAAAAATATTAGCTTAATCTAAACCTTCAATTTATATCTTGGACCAAATCCCAATCAAATTATTTAAAGAAATGTTCCCTCTAATTACTGCATTATTTACTGCTCATTAGTAAATGGATATGTACCATAGGATTTTAGGTTGCTGTAATTAAAACTTTACTCAAGAAATATTTTCATGATCAAGATGACATGATCAATTATAGACGCATATATAACCTTTATTATGTAAAATCCTTGAGAAAATAGTTAATTATGTAAGCAAGTATGTAGATTTTGTCGTGGTCAATAAAACCACCCCCAGTTCAGGAGTACTTAGAGTAAAATATCTTCAGTGGAGAAAAAGTCAAGCTGAGTTTCACCTCTGCAGAGAGTGGAGAAGACCTGTCCCCAGCAGGCTGAGTCCAAAGCGTTCTGAAGCTCTGCTGCAGGCCGGCTCGTTTTATTCATTCAACAAGGAGTGGCTCACAGCACATACACACCAATACATTTGCTGGGTATTTCCCCCACACACATTTCAGTTACATCTTGCGAGATAACAGGGAACCTAGTGGTGCCTAGTGGTGCCTGGCTCTGCAGCTTCTGCTCTGAAAAACAACTCCATATATGGTAGAGCATGGTACAGCACATCTCATATCAGATACTCCTTCCTCTTTACAGCTGCAGGCCTTGATTACTTTCAGCAAAGCATAAAACATTTAATCACATTAAAAATCCTCATTAATCCCCCTTTTGAACTCTCTTAAGAGTTCAACATAAGTCAAAGCAGTGCATACCGATAGTAGCTAGAAAGTAAAGAAACATATCAAAAATCATAATCATGTTAGAAAAGCACACCTCAAATTTTTTTTAAAGTACTTCAAACTCATCCTCTTCATTTTCTTCCACAGGTTCTTCTCCTAAGAGAGCAATCATCATGTGTGCAGAGTCCTGAGGAGCAGGGGAGATGGCCGTGGTGATTAATCTGTTAAGGAGGGCGCGTAGGATCCCTCTTTCAGCTGTTTAGGCCAGTCCCACTGCCCTCAGGAGTCCCCATAAAAATACAGCCATGATTATACACCAAAAAACGATAAGCACGTGGAGCCAAGTGGTTGTCATCTTTTGCTTCAAAGTTGATTAGATATACAAGTGATTATTTAGTCTGCAGAGGTGAAAACAGTAAAATGATAAATGATAATAGTTACAAGTTTTGCTCTTCTTAACCTGGCACTTCCTTTCCCCCTCTCTGGCTCCTGGCAGCTGGGAAGTTTGGTTTCGCTCTTTGTCTTTGTAGCCGTTGGCTGGCCTTCTGTTCCTCCTCCTGGTCGTCTACTTCTAGTCCCAGGCCTCTTCTTCTTTGTGGACTCAGGGGTCGACTACCCTGAGCCCTGTGATTTGGCCGGGGATTATTCTGCCCCACTATTTGGCCTCCTCACCTAATTGGAGATCTTTCTTTGTCTCAGAGAGGGATCTCTGAGGTCCCTCCGTGGGGGCGCACTGGCTCCAGTGATACCAGGTCTCTCCTTTTCCTCTCAGGCGAACAGCATGAGACGTCCTCTCTGTAACCTGATATGGGCCTGTCCACCTGGGTTCTGACCGCTTTCTCTTAGTGACCTTTAGCAACACCCACTCGACTTCTGGTGAGCTGGTGACTTCCGTTTCGCCTCTTTGATCCTGGACCTGTTTGGAAAACTGAGATACCACACTTTGCAATATGTTAAAATACATTATTTTGCTCAGTTGATCACATTCAGAGTTAAGCAAAGGGAGTTTGCTACTGGGCCCAGGAAATGGTCTACCCGTTTGTAGTTCATGTGGAGTAAACCCTGTGGAGTTATTCACTGAACTCCTGATGTACATAAGGGCTAGTGGTAGTGCTTCAATCCAATTCATTTTAGTCTGTGCACAGATTTTGCCAAATTGTCTTTTAATGATTGGTTCATTCTTTCCACTTTTCCTTGAGACTGTGGATGATAGAATGTTCCAAATTTGTGTTTTAGCCCCAGCATTTGCTCTACTTCTTGTAGATCTTTGTTTTTGAAATGAGTACCATTGTCTGATCTGATTTTTTTCAGGAAAACCCATGTTGGGGAATGTAGTGGTTTATCAGGCATTTGACTACCGTTCTACTGTCCTCTCCATATTGTCTAGCATTACACTAGCATACATTTATACTACTTTTTCTCCCCCTTTTTTCTGGAACAAAATGCCATTCATCCTTTCCTTTGTTCCAGAAACATACAGATGAAACGGCAGACTGTAGTTAGGGGTGGCCAGTTCAGTTGCTGTGGACAGACGTTGTTTGAGCGTAATGAAAGCCTCCTCTGCAGCTTGAGTCCATTTCAGAGGAGCAGACAGATTTCTCATCCCCAATTCCCTTACCAGTTCCCTTAATGGTTGTGTAAGTCCTACATAGTCTGCCACAAAGTTTCTGCCTTATCCCGTTAGGCCCAGGAAAGACAACATTTCTTTCACTGTGTGTGGTAGTGGATGATGTAAAATAGAAGATCTATGTTCAGGGGAGAGGGAGACCCCCTTTTGAAACACCATTCTCCCTAAAAATGACACCTGTTGTTGAATCCTGGGGACATAAACTTGTAAACATCTAAAAATGACAGTTTTTGATCCGGTCTTGTAATCACTCTTGATGATCATCAAAACAATTTAGAGGGCCTTTCGCCGATAAGCCCCAACTGCGCAGTCATGTTAGCCAATTTTGATCTTAGATTAAGATGCAGACGTACAAGTGAATTACCAAAAGAAATCCGCAACCCTGACCGAAGTCATCACATATGTAATCAATCATCACCTATCCATTTAACCCAGACAGACCTTAAAAAAGTTCCCATCACAGTACTGACAGTAGGTAAAGATTGTCCCCAAACCTGGCCTCATAAAATTTAATTCGAAATGCAATTTATTAAAAACCTACTTATTATTTTGCATAATCCCGATGAATCCCAAATATGTTTAAATCCTGCAACCATGCATTATCAATTTGCAAAAAATTAAGTCCTAAATTGTATATTGCCCTGAACCAATCTGCTACACAGACTTGGTTTGCCTGTCATAGTCATTCCCTATTTAAATTACATTTATTTTGATTAAAAGATTTTGCTTTATATCCGGTGGTTCATTAAGTTAGAAAGAGTCATAATCTGAAAAAGAATTAGCCTAGAATGTTGGTAACTGTATAAAATTTTGCTATATCATATTCCCCTATTAATAATATTTTGGTCTCATAATATAATGTTTGTTTTCCTCTTTTCTGAGTCCTGAGTACCTCTGCAGAATGTGTCGTCCAATTAGAGATTAGTTTCTGCCAGTTACCTCAGCCTTATTTAGTATCCATGTTGATAGGAGGAGTATATACCAACATTACCAAGTATGTCATTTTAATAACATAACAATACAAATGCACCCTCTAAAATGCAAAAACTAAACTATTATCTAACATTTAAATATAAGGTAAAAGTTACTTCCCGATTTCGTGTTCTTTTATTGGACATCCACTCCTTTTCGAATCTAATCCAACTGTATTGTGCTGAGAAATTATTTCACCCATCTTATTAAAAATAATCCCTGGGGAAAAAACAAATCCATGTTATTTTGGTGCAACACCGTTGTTATTCCTGAAAACTAAACAAAAACACCTCCCTTATTGATGGATTTAAAAGCAAGAGCAGGCTTAAGACTTTACTTTTTGTCTACAGTTCAACTGATTACTATCCATTTGCTTGTTCAACTAAATTGATTCTTTTATTTACTTATTTTATTTATCAAGTTTAAGACATACTTATATGTCTGTTTTACTATGTCTCTTTTTAAATGTTATCAACTATTCTATAATCCATTTCAGCTTTTTAATTACCTTAATCCGTGAAGCACTTTGATTCATTCTTTCTGCTAGAAATCAAATACAATTCTGACTTACTTTTGATTTAGCTGTTCCATTACAATTTATCCTATCTTAAATTTAGTACATCCCTGTGGATGAAACGTAAAAATAAGGATATCATTTAAGTCACCGTTACAGTTGTATATTAATAAGGAATGTATCCTTTGTATTCCTTAGGTGTTGAATTTAATATGTAAATAAACATTTTTTTTCAACTCACCAGCCAGCAACCCCATGCTATAGGCCCAGTTCTACCTTCCACCCAACTTTCAAATTGTTCCTGGTAAATGGTGGTGTTTTACCTGGAGATAATTCAGGGGAAGGCACGGGGTTTCAGAGTTCAAGCAACCAGGGCCACCTTCGATTGTGGTTAGTTCAGCAACATTGACATTGAATCAGCAGCCTTTGATCGTCACTTCTTCAGCAGAAATTGTCCATATTACACCAGCCAAGTGGATTCACACATATTGTCCTTGAAAGTTCAGTTCAGCATGAGGAAATGTGCTCTTTTTTGAGGGTGCCCCCTGCTTCACCCCTGAAAATATTCAGTCACTGGTGCCCCCCTGGTTTGGGAGCAGAGCACAAGACAGAAGAACTTCTGCGCTGGTTGTATCGATTTTTCTTTCTTTGGCAGTTATGGCGGGCACCTGGCACTATCCGTCATCAGCCCAGCACCCCCTCCCGTCACATCTCCCCAGGAACATAAATTACATCTCTAGAATGTTATCTGAGGGGTTCTCTGTTGGCGGGATGGGAAAGCGAAAAAGAGAGAAAAAATATAGAGGAAGGAAAAGACAGACAGAGTCGATCCTCTCAGCCTATTCAAATCAACTTTTATTTAAACTTTTTATTTTCATATTCATTAATCTCCTTCCTCAAAAGCTGAATTCAAATATCTTTTCCACTCAGACTTTCTATGTGGGCTCTATTTTACTTTTATTTTAATCAGTTATATTAGCAATAATTTCTTCAGTATTAGTTATGGTAAAAATATACTAATTTATAGGTTTGCTCTCTCCAACAGGGATGATCATTAATCCTTATATGTCTAATTAAACTGTTGTTCTAATTCTTCCCCTGCTTATTTTAATTAATGTTTCCTGCATTTTTCATCCAATTTATATTTTATACTTCATCAATGCAATGCCTTTCTCTATTTTGTCAATTTGATAAATGTCTCTTTCATCTCATGTGTAAATTAAATATTTATTAAGATTGACCATCGCAATCTTTTATCAACACACTTAGTTCTTTTTAGTGATTTAACCATTTTATATTTACTTTAATTAAAAATCTACTTGCTTTTCAATCTATCCTTTATCAATACAGCTTGTATTTTTATTCTTATTTAGCCAATTTAATCCTGTTTCAGAAACCAACTATAAACATATTCCTAAACTATTCAAATTTTTGCACCGTCCTCCATTTTGCAACTTGGTTGAACTTGTCGCTTGCTTCAGCTACATGTAGTTCTCTCGTGCTTCAGAATTTTTCTACCCTATTTTTAACAGGATCGCAGATCTGATCATTAGTGAGAATTTTCGGTTTCTTTTGAGCTGGTTCAGACACATTCTGAACAGCGTCCTTTAAAGGTATTTTATAATCCATTGAAAAATCCTTCTTTTACTTAAAACAATAAAAATAGCAATACATCTAGACCGTTCAACATGAAAAAATGCAAATTCTTGAATTTACTATAAAAACTCCTGCTTTTGAATTCAGAATTCTTCTATTAAATCTTAAACTAAAACTTACCAAATTAGACTCGCTGAGGAGTAACTGCTTTTACTTGTTTGTTTTTAATTGTCACACGAATTATTGTCTTAATCACTGTAAATGCTCATTTGTATTCTAAACATAAGTATGACAAGGTAGCTGTTTGCGTAATTATTTAATCTCTTATGAGTTACTCCTGGTCGTTTTCAAGAGGTCCGACCTTAAAATTGCTCCTCCGAGCTGTTTTCTCTTTTCTATCTATTTTGTTCGTTCCCCATTGATCTTAAGAGTGAATGCCCCAAGCCGAAGCTTAGTAAAGTGAAAAGGATTGATAAACTGATGTTTAGCTTCTTATCAAGTTATTTTTATTCAGAGATTTATCAAAAAACCAAGAGTCTTGAACAGAATCCGCTCACTTCAAGCTATCTCAGCAATTCACCATAGCCCACGGTCTGGTGCTAACGTTAGCCTCTTTCTGCCAACGTCGCTTAAAACAGCTAAACTCTACCATGAAACTACTCAACAAAATAGCAACATACCCTTCGGTAAATAGAGAACTCCACACCTCAATTTCAATTCCCATCAGCGTAATTCACACCACCTTTTCCAGATTTCAATGTGGCACAAAATTGGACGTATCCGTCACAAATTCAGTACGGACTGTAACGCGTACCCAACATCAGTTCCGCTATCTATATATTCTAGAGGGTTTAATTTCTCTTATCCATTCATATATTCTTATCCATTCATATATTCTTATATAATAGTTTATACTCGACTTTTTACTAATGATAGTCCTGTTTTAACACGAACCCAAAAGTGCAACTCACCTCTCAACTTCCTGCTTTCATACAAAGTTGAAATCTCACACACACACACACACACATACCCAGCGCTGAGATCTCTCTCACACACACCTTCTCCTCTCTTTTTCTCTCCTCTCTGTGATTCTATTTTCTTAAAACACCCTTTTACTCACGTTTTTGGGACTTGAACCCTCAACACTATATTAAAATTCTACTCGTATCACCCACTTCTAGATAATTTATAAACCTCAGTTACTTGAAGTCGAGACACAATAAGATTTTTGGTAAAATCCAATGAGCAGAAGAAAAGGTCTGCTTACCTTCTTTTGCGTGCACGCCTTTGAGTAAGTCTCCTTTCGCCTCGGTCAGTTTCAAATCAGTTCCAAAGAATCCTTTTTAGGATCCCTTCTCTTTTATTTCAAAATAGAATTTTGGAGATCCTACCTCCAGGGGCTCAAAACCCAGCTCCATAACCCGGTTATAGTACTTTTCTCGTCAGAAAAATATTAGGACGCCACTCCAAGATAAAACATTTATCAGACCCCTTGCCTGCCGTAACCCGGTTACGTTTCTAACATTTATCAGACCCCCGGCCTGGTGCAACCCGGTTGCTTTTTCTCTTCCTTATATATATCAGACCCATGGCCTGCCGTAACCCGGTTACGTTTCTAACATTTATCAGACCCCTGGCCTGGTGCAACCCGGTTGCTTTTCTCAATGCAGTATTCCTCCCGGAGGATTTAAGTGTGTAACCCGGTTACCACACAACTCTATGTTCAGTAACCCTGTTACTTTATCTCATACCTCGTTTTTCTCCACCGCAGTAAATTTAGGAACTTCAGGTATTTGAAGTCTGACACAAAAAACTTTTTTGAACAAAGCCAATGAGCAGAACAAAAGGTCTGCTTACCTTATGAAGGACTTGTGACTGTTCTGGTCTTGTTGGATCTTAGTGCTGCTTTTGACACAGTCAAACATAATTTTTTTTAGAAAGGGTTGAAAATGTAGCAGGGATTACATCTCACTTGTCAGACAATCTTTATTATCTGTAAATCCACAAAATGCAAATAAAAGCCTTCTGCTGATCCAAAATGCTGCTGCAAGAGTTCTGATGGATATAAAAAAGAGAGATCATATTTTGCCTATTTTAGTTTATCTCCTCTGGCTCCCTGTTAAGTCCAGAATAAAGTTTAAGATCCACTCCTTACATATGAAGCCCTTAATAATCATAATTTAGAGATCTGATTGTTGCATGTTTTCCGGAGCACTTTACTCTCAGACTGCAGGTTTACTTGTAGTTCCTAGGATTTCTAAAAGTAGAATGGGAGGCAGATCTTTTATTTATCAGGCTTTAACAGGTTTCTGAGATTTCTTCTTTCACCTAAATATTGCTAAAATTAGAAACATCCGGTCAGGGAGTGATACTGAAAATAGTCCATGCATTTTTTTACTTCAATGCTGGACTACTGTAATTCTTTATTATTAGGAAATCCACAAAATGCAGTCAAAAGCCTTCAGTTGATCCAAAATGCAGCAGAAAGAGTTCTGATGAATATTAAAAAGAGAGATCACAATTTCTCCTGTTTTATCTTCTCTCCACAGCACTTTGTTCTCAGAATGTAGGTCTACTGGTAGTTCCTAGGATTTCTAAGAGTAGAATGGGAGGTAGATCTTTTAGTTATCAGGGTCCTCTCCTGTGGAACCAGCTCCCAATTTTAGTCCGTGAGGCACACACTCTGTTTACTTTTAAAACCAAGGAAAGGCAAGGCAATTTAATTTATATAGCCCACTTTCAACACGAAGGCAATTCAAGGTGCTTTACATGATTCAGTGGTAGAGAATGTGTGAGAGTATGAAATTTAAAAAGAAAATTAAACATATAAATAAAAAGAGAAGGTGTAAAGAACAAATTTACGCATAAGAATATAGATTAAAAAAAAATCAACTAATCCATCAATAAAGAACAAATTTATGCAAAATAATAAAATTGAGTTTTCCTTCATTTTCTCTCGGCCTGGCGGCACTCCCTTTTTTCACTACGTACTAGAGGATTGCTGGTCCATGGAGACTTGTTTCTACCTGAGACTACTTTAACTTTAGGTGGAGCAATGGTATCAATGATGTCTGAGACTTTAGAAAAAAGTTATCTACCAGATTGTTAACAGAGTGTTTGTTGGGTAGTGGGGGGGGTGTTGGCTAGATGGGGTAGAGCAGTACATTTGTTTAAAGATTTCATCTGAGCTGTCAATGAAGAAGCATTTTTTTTTAATATGGTCTCATTTTGTACAGATAGTTTAGTTGGGATCATGCTTTCAAAGAAGATGCAAAAATGGTCAGATAATGCAACATTCACTATGGAGATGTTAGAGATTTTCAGTCCTTTGCTAATGATTAAGTCTAAAGTGTGTCCTTGTTTGTGTGTTGGCTGATTGACATGTTGGGTTAGACTAAAGTTATGAAGAGTATCACTTAGTGTTTTTTCCATCTATCCTGGTGGTTGTCAGTATGAATGTTCAAATCTCCCAAAAATAATTAGTTGGTCATATTCAATGCATATTACAGATAGAAGGTCATTGAGGTCATTAATGAAGTTTGAGCTAGCTTTGGGGGGTTGGTACATATTTACGAATAAAACTTTATTTGGCTCTTTTATCTCTGTGGCAAGGTATTCAAAGGAGTGAAATGTACCCAGAAATATCTTTTTAGAGTTCAGTGGGTTTTTTTTAATTGTGCCCTGTCCACCCCCTCGCCTTTGTTTCCTGTTTTCAGTTAGAAAGCTATAGTTAGGAGGAGTAGCTTCTATTATTGAGGATATTTCATTATTTGCATATAACCAAGTTTCAGATAAAAACAGAGCCTGTAAATTATGATTAGTAATATAGTCATTGATTAGGAAAGAATTCCTTGATAAGGATGGAATATTGAGCAATGCCATTTTAAGAGATTCATTGGTAATTTTTAAATTATTCTGACAGGTGATATTTATGAAATTTGACTTGATGTGGGGGATTTGCATTTGTAAGTTCTAATGCTTATAATCACAGGAATGCTATTTTCTTGGTAACCAGACATACGTCCAGACAGACGTGCTGGTGGGGGAGTTGTCTTGGAGTTATGTCTGGTGACCTTAAAAATCATACATCAGTCATTACCAGTGGTGGGAGAATCATCATGTCCAATAGACCTGAGTGAGAATCTTGGAGTAAGCTGAGTACCTTTGATGATTTGTTCCTGTAATTTTTTATAGAATTCGATCGGTGAGCCTAATTTTGCTGAGACATTTGATCCTGATTCATCACTCCGCTTTGGGAGAGCGGGGACGCATGATCCTTGGAGCTTGCAGATAGTGCAGTCTCTACATTATCAGAGGGATGCGAGCATCTGGAGGCTGAGCTGAGGAGCTGACCTTCAAGGAACTTTGTTTTAAGAGTCTCAGAGCACCGTTATTCAAATGAGCAAAAATATTAGGAACCAGGAGTTTAATTCCAGGTCTGTTGAGATAGCGCTGATTTTCTTTGAATAGATGAGTCATTGAACCAAAAAGCTTAAAGTTGCTTACATAGCCAAGTTATTTTTCCAAGCATTTTGTCATCCATTTATGAAGGGATCTTTCTCTCGACCATCGCTCATCCTTACCTTCTGGAACTGGGCCAGACATCCAGGTGTTTGAGATATTGAGCTGATTTAGAGCCATGGGCAGTTGTGACACATCAGCTCTGAGGATTTCGCTCTGGTGTAGGCTGATATCATAAGAGCCAGCATGTATAATGAGTGTTTGTATTTCTGGCTGAAAAGCAAGGATAGAGGAAATCTTCTCCATAATTCGTCTGATGGTGCTCTTTGGGTATCTGTGAACGCTAATGTTGTTGCTACTAATGTTTTCAATCTCAGAGCCATCATGAATTATCAGAACCTTAGCTGGGGAGGGTCTTATTTTATGATGTGGCCGATTCACACTCCTGGGCCCTCATTTATCAAAAGTTCATGAAAATGTTCCTATATGCTAACCCACGAAGGAAATTACTGTACTTTACTTTACTTTACTGTACTGTACGTGTACTTACGCACATCGTGCGTAAGTACACGTCAAAGTATGATTTATAAAACATGCGGTGTCCTCTCGTACGCATGCTTCTCCGCAATCAGCTGTTCATAAATCCCACATTTGCATACAGAAATGCTCTGAATTAACCATATTTGGTAATACCACATGATCTGTCCTTAAAATAATTTTTGATTTCGAGTTTGGCATTCGGCCCGTTCCATGCCTCGGTGAGAGAATGGTGTTTTTCAGTGCTTTCTGATTGAGGCTAGACCAAAGCACGGGCCTGTTTATTGTTGTTCCTTTGTTCGTAATGTTTTCTCGTTGTTATATCCAGTATTAATCTCAAGTTTATTTCCAGATGGCGCAGTTTTGCTTCCATATTCCGGAGCTGTTCCTCCAAGACGTTCTGTCTTTGGAGTATTGCTTCCATATTCTGGAGCTGTTCCTCTAAGGCTTTCTGTTTTTGGAGTAGCTTATCAAAGTTCTCCGCTGAGCAGTGTGCCATGTTGTTAATCCACAGTTTTTCACAGTCTTTCAGAGGTGTCCAGAAAAGGTGATCCGGTCTAGCAGGTAGCTGGGCACAAGTCTTCAGCTGAGTAAAGCCTAGTTTATGCTTCTCCCACCGCAAATTTGCACTCAGACACTGACGTATTGACGGAAACGTTTTCTGTTTATAGTAATCTGCTCTTCCACTCCATTCTCTATTGTTTTTTCAGCGTTGCTTGACCAGGACAGCAGGGGCTGCTAAGTTTTCATGCCGTCTCTGCCTACAATCACACAGCGCCGCTTTTTTTCTAGGCTTGCGAACGTATTTCTTCCTTAAGGAGAAATTAAGTAAAGAAAGTACGTTTTGATTAAGCTCTAAAGCTGTTTACTAGAAGTGCAGATTACAGAATACTCTAGAAACACATGGAAACAAAACCAGTGTTGGGAAAGTTACAAAGAAACTGTAATATATTTCACATTACTAGTTACAATGTCAAAAATGTAATATGTTTGCATTACATATTAATGTCTTAAATATGTAACTGAGTTACACAACTTTAAGTTACTTCTTGTAAAATATCTTAAATATTTACTACCACTTCTAACCACCGTAACTTATTCATTTAAATTTTACACAAGTATCACACCACAAATACTGTATTTTAAAAACTATTTAATTAAAACTAAGTCTCAAGTTCTTTTGCATGCCTTCTATTTCATGGTAATGTTTGTTAAATCTAATCAAAAGAAGGTGCTGAAAGTGCTCATCACAAAGATGTTTGACAAAGATGAGACTCCGATGTCTGAAGTCTTACAACAGATGGTTAGAAAAACTGTGTGAATGATGCCGCTGTTTAAATATACAGTCAATCTTTTCCTCAGCTGTCCTGATTCTCTGATGGAAGTGGATGATGGCTCTTGTTCTAGCGCATCCAGCTTGATTTGGTCTGTTGCATTAGTTGGCCAGAAAAACAATTTGAAATGCTTTTGTAACTTGAGTTACTGAAATTGTAACTAGTAATATATTGCTGTATATTTTGTAAGTAATGCATTACATTACTCAGTTACTGAAAAAAGTTATCTATTCCTGTAACTCCTAACACTGAACAAAACACACATGTACGATCATTTCAGATCTTTTTAAATAATAGTGGTGGTATTATTCAAATGTATGTATGGCATCAGATTACTTTCTTTAATGTGAGGCCACAATTCATAACAAAATGAAATAAAAATGGGTTGGGGAGAAACTAGTGTTGTGCCAATGAAGGATGTCATCGTCCATCGTGATGGTTGACCAACAGCACCATGGAAAGCCACCATCGTGATGCCATGTCCTCCACCCTCTCAGACACGCACTAATCCTTTAGTCTCTTCTATAGTTTAACTAAAACCTTTGCATGGACCGCTCTGTAAACATTGAGAATATAACTAACTAATGAGTGTAGCACAGTGGAAAATATTTTTATATATTTTTTTTTTATTTTGCGTGGTTTGAGTGTGTGGGTTTGGTGTGTTTTGTTTGCATTTGTTTCCCTTTGTGAAGCTCAAAAAAAAAAAAAAAAAGAATTGATCTGGATGATTCAGGACAAGGAGCGCAGCAACCAGCTGCTTTTTTACAGCTGCGCAAAACTTGTTAAGCTGAACCTAAAAAGAGCCGAAGCAGGACGGCAAAGACTGAACCCAATGGCCGAACAACACAAGCGATTACCGCGCACTGGAGCTGAAGATATTTACCCGAATCCGTCCACCTCTTTAGCGCGATAATTTATATTAAAGCGCTGCATTATTCCCAATATACCTGTCAAGATGTTACCGGCACACAGCATGTCATGATGGTAAGGGCCCACTCCTCTCAGATAAACTCATAGAAAATGCTGAAGAATAAATGCACTATTCTAGCGGAAAATGTGTGGTTTAATCGATTTGCGCTATAATAAGCTGCCAATCCAAATATACTCTTGAAGTCTCTCTGGTTCAGGTCGGTTCGGGGCCAACTTTTAAGGCCCGATTACAGCTCTAACAAGTCTCCGGCGGCAGACAGTCAGAGCGAGGCAGATAATTACCGTTTCACCTGTTTTGAGAAACGAGCAAAGATGGCCACAAACGTTGCTCTATGCGCACTATGAGTCAAGGCTGCGCAGATATTGGTGCCTGCCCCTTGTTTTCCAGCTGCTTTTGGCTGAAATGGTGAATGAGAGCTTCAAAGGAGATCTGCTGTCCACCTGTCAGATGATGTAGTGGTGTATGCTTGATTGGAAGAATTTATATTAAGACTTTTACCTGGAAGGAGAACAACCTGGTGAGAGTTTATTAAGTATAACTTAGTCATCTTTTTACAAGGTAAAGTAATTATGGACGGTTTTCAGTTTAAAGCTCTGAAAAGGTCTGGCACAATGCCGAAATCCATGCGCACATAAAAGTGTGAGTATGAGTTTCAAATACATACTCCAAGCAACTCACAAACTGCTTGTGTAGTAAAGTACAGTTTAAAAAAGTACTTTTTTTTTTTTTTTTTTTTGCTGTGTTTTAAGTACTTTTTAGGGCTGGTGTGAAGAGATAAATGAAATACTTGAAATGAATGAAATACTTAAGAAAAAAGTACCAACCAACCCCCCACCCCCACCCCCAACGATGACATCGTCCATCCCTAGGAGAGACTAAAATGATACTGTGGTGATAAAATGTGTTATCAGGAGCAAAGGAATTTTCTAACAAGGACATAATCATATTTTTTCCTCACATTTCCAAAAAATGTGATCACTTTCACAAAACTTTCTCTCCCTTTTTTCCCCCATACAAACTTATCCTATGCTTATCTTATACTCCTTCGCTTCTAGATTTCTCCAGAAGTGACGTCACAGATCCAGACTAGATCAAATGATGCACGATTTTACTTCCCGAGTTTCTTGTCTGCTTTTTTGTCGCATTAAAAATAAAAGCATGCTCATTTTCTCTGAATCTAATTTCCACAAACAATGAGATCTTGGAAACAATGTAATCAATATCAGTTTATTCAAGTTAGAAAATGAATAATTACCAGACAGTAAACTTAATTTATCGACTGATATAATCACGCCTTGTTTTAGGATTAAACTTTTTTTTACCCAAAAAATAAACACTCGTAGTCCAGTCCTAAAAAACTTAAGTCTTTTTCTTACTTAAGAAGACTTATGATTTTAGCATGTTCCTTCTCTCTGTGGTTAAATAAAATAGTTAAATATCAAACAACAGATAGGCTTTCATAGCTAAAAAAAAGCAAAAATCTTAAAAATCGCTGGAAATAAATATGCTAAAACAAATTACTGTTCTGTATAAAACAACTATCCAATAACTATAATAGCTCACTTTGTAAGACATTACATAAAAATTAGATTATGAGAAAAAGATCATGCTTCTTTTTAATGTAACAGTAAAAGCAGAGCAGAAAAACGGGAAGTTACATCATCCATAATTTAAACTTGTCTGGATCTGAGACGTCACTCCAAGAGCAATCTGGAAGCTAAAGGGCGCAGCCAGAGAAGTGAGAGAGTGCAGCGCTCAGAAGCGAGATCACACATGGGATAAGTTAGAGTGGGTAGAAAAAAATGGAGAGAAAGTTTTGTGAAAGTGAGAAAATATTTTAGAAAATTCCTGTGCTCATGATAACTTTTTTACTCACCACATTTATTTAAGAAGAAATTAATTTTGGAAATAAAGAGAAGAGGCACTAACACACTGTGCTATTGTTTATTTTTCGGGATGGGGGCACCTTAGGTCATTTGTGCTTAGGGCACTCAAATGGCTACCACCTGCCCCGTGTAAATCACTTCTGGCCATACCTTGGGCTGCTGATTAGGGGAATGTTTGGCTTACCCTGAAGATGCTTTATCCTGGTCTTCACTGGGTTTCTATACTGATTCGAACATCAAGATAAAATGCTCAAGATACACAACGCATCCAAATCCCATATCCATTGATATCCTCAATCAAACCTACATAGTCTAAAATTGGAGCGTTATGTAACTTGAGGAGAATCACATCTGGGGGCCATTTTTCAACCCATTTTCTACCCATTAATAGATGTCGGCTGTGTAGTAATTGACAATTTTCTCATAAAATTGTAAGAAAAACTAATTAGTTTTGACCCTTTCCTTCCAACTCCTTTGAGTCTGTATTGAAACTCTGTACACTGTGCAATGTTGGTAAGCAGGTGATAGTTTTATCTCCCTTTGGCTCCCAAATTAAGTTTGGCTTATTATCCCATTCAGTCTTAGGTCAGCAATGCTTTCAAACCTTGACAGTCATCAGAGAGCTGATCTCCAGATTTGAATCACCAGCTGTTTTACTTTGCATCCGCTGCACAGAACATTTCTTTAGTTTTAGTATTTGCTCGTTTATAGACATTTCGGTGTCTCAGATCACTTTAGTAAAACCTTTGACTCCAGCATTTTTGATATTCTTGACATGTCTTTGAGCATACCTTCATGGTTGTGCACTGAATTCCTCTGTGATCTACTCCCCTGACTACCACCACCACTTCTCCATCCATGTTACCTGAATGATGATGGGCCGTGGAGCTGCTGAGCCTTTTTCTGCCAAGCTGCTGCTTTGTTGTTGTTAGCAATGAAACATGAAGTGACTGGAAAAGGTCAATCGTTTCTCTCATAGAGAGAAATAAGAGAACCTCCAGATCATAACTTGTGCATATTTATGAGCCGTACAGTGTGGCTGTGACTCATTTCTGTGGATTTATTGACTTGCGTACAATCTTAAAATGGGGGAGTCATAATTGTGGGGAGACGAAGGAATCCAGGCAGGCAATATTATGTTAATGTGGCGTCAGCTAGATGTGAAGAAAGGATTGCAGAGCAGTAGTTGTGTTTCCCTGCCACTCAGCCCGCCTCTCATGAAAGTCAACATCAGGGTTTTCACTCTCTGTATGTGCTAAGCAGAGGTATTAATAGCTATGATTTCCCCCTGTGCAGAGCTTTGGCTTTGTTTCGAGCTTACTGAACTCTGCAATATGCCAGAGACGTTTAAACCGTTCATTTATTGTTCTAATTTCTTTTCATGAATCCAGAATCAGGTTAGGCTCTGCAGAACCAACTGTAATCTGCATCCAGCTCTTGCTATGTTTTTTTTGTTCCTCACAAGAACTGACTGGAAGGAGCTGGTCTCTTCAATCCTGCCAGTCTTCATTACAGGTTAAGATAGAGTAAATGGATTTTCTATGTGTGAATGAGCTGTCTCCCTGGGAACTGCTCTGTCTGTTTTTATGTTTGACTCAGGTGTATAAGACAATGTAAAAATACATCCACATGTGCAGATATAAGATAGCAGGACCTACTGAGCATAAATCCCTGATTCAATAAAGTAGCTTTATTCTGAATCATCTCTCACTTTAGGCAATCTTACATTGAAAAATCATAACATAATGACCAACTGCCATATTGTGGACTGATCCACAGACCCCATCTCACAAACACTTCAGACATGTTGTTGCCCTCAAATTGTGCCTAAACTAATTATGTGGTTTGGTAGGATGAATTTCCCAGTTGAAAAAGGCCACTTGGAATCAATCTGTGTATTTACATGCACATCTAAATCAAGCTATGGCATTAATCAAGATAATACCTTAATCAAAATCTTAGCCATTGTCTGAGTTTACATGTCAGTTAGTAAACTCAGTTTCTGAATAAAGTGTGTTCAACTCCATGATGTAGGTGGCGACATGCATCCTTTTGTGTTTGCTTTCTTCTGGTTGACCCAATACTAAACAAATGCTGGTGTAAAAATAGGGGTAAAAATAGGATATGCATGATGAGCGAAGAAATGGATGACAACAACACAGCGGCACAGTACATCTTGTAAGAACTTAACTGTTTGATCGTGTTACATGTGTTGCCGTGTTGTTGTCATACAGGTGTTGCAAGGGCATCGGTTTGTTTTTCAAAATTGCTGAGAACAATAACCATAAACTTGTTGGGGATAGTTGTTATTGAATATTCATTTATAAGTACTCATCCATTTTACATTTCAGGAAAGGCTGATTATGCCTCAATTACGCAGGTGCGCAATTCACATCCATGGACCACAAGGAAGACGTGACTCTCCCCTCAGCCTGCAGCGGGGGGAACGGTTCATATTTATTACTTGTTAATACATGTTTTGTTATTAATCATTAGGATGACTCCCCTTGGAGTTCAGAACATCTCGGAAGTGCTTATTTGTTCTGTTTCCGGGTGATTTAGAGGCTATAATACAACTACACTATTGCTATTATTCTATTTCAAACTACTATTTCAAACACTTGACTGCTGTGCTCCATCCCAGTTGTAGTCTTTTTTTATCTCTTTTTTATCTCTTTTTTTCCCCCTCATTTAGAGGCTATGATTATAATGACTTCACTGCCTTGCTCTATTCCGGTTGTAGTCTGAGCAGGACTTTCATTCTGTGCTCAATGGCAGTCGGTTAGACAGAACTTGCTACTGCAAGCATCAACATGGTTAGCATTTGCGTGTTTCCAAATTGCACTAACCAATTTACCATTTGGACTAAGTTCAGCTTCCACAAGCTCCCACACAAACTACAGCTGCAATGGCTGGTGGCTGCAATGTCAATGAAATCTCAGGTTGGTGTAAGCTGGAGTTGTTTGCATTAAAAGCCTGTAAAACCCCAAGAAGCTAATTCCTTAGCACCTTAGAAACGTTCTGAACTCACAGGGAACATCGGCAGCTCTTCATAATAAATGGTTAATCGTACGAGTTTTGACGCAGGTAATGCCTTATTACAGCCGGCAAATCTCCTGCCCTGATTGACTCCCAATACATGGATATACAAAGAAGTCATTTGAACGTCTAGTTCTCTCCTATCTCAAGACTGCAGCACCGAAGTGGGTGGTTTAAATTCCCAAACACAGTGGAGCGCTTCCTCTTCCAGTTCGCTTCTACAAGTGGGTAAGTTCTCCCAGAACTTAAAGAAGAGACCTCTTTTCCTAACACGTGTTTGGATTTTCCCCCTTTCTGCAAACAAGCCCCTTTGATAGTTTAGCATTTTTCCGTCGCAATCAGTCGTATCTTTTTCATCTACACCTGGAAGCTTCCCTTTTAGAAAGCAAGACTGTTTTTGTTTTCCAACCTGGCTGCATTGAATTAGAAAGTTCTCTTTGTAATTTTATGCATGCATGATTCTTTACTTCAAGTGAGTCTGTGTCATTTGAGAGCTCCGTGTTGGAGTTTCTGTGCTGTGTTTGTGTTTCTCATTACGGCTAAACTGTGAGCTTTTTGTACAATTGTGTTGAAATTGTTATTGTTTAAAAGACAAGCAGTGTTTGGGTTGATTGCATGTTACTGTCGCTCGACCGTGGGTTTTAAAAGCATCACGGCGGTCCTCCTGAGTGGCCGGTAGACACCGAGAGTCGTTTCCGTCCTCTTTTACTCAACCTATTTCAGGCTTGTAGCCGAAGGCTTAGTCCGGTAGATAAGCGCCACGTGGTCTCTTTGTCCGAAGAAACCACGAGGCTTGTTTCTCCGATCATAAAGATCAGCCATAAAGCATCCCCCTACTTTCTGTGTTTGCCTGCCTGTAGACGTACCTTGCATCTACGCATGTGTGCGTGATCTGACGTACGTACCTACAAAGCACCCCGTGAAGTCCCTAAGCAACGTCATCGCTAGTCGCCATCTTGCTCAGGTATACCGTTAGCCTTGACAGAACCATTTTGGTATAAGTAGTGTCTTTATTTTAGTTGTGTTTTTAGAATAAATTAGTTAAATTAAATCAAATCTCTGGTTTCTTTTATTCTGAGTGTGTGTGTGAATTATTGCAAATAATTCATTTCCTTCAGATAAGGTCTTTTAGTAAAATCACAACTAATTAGTTATAAACCCTTGGTTGATAACTCCCTATTAATTAGATATATATGTTTTTGCCCTGTGATGGACTGGCAACCTGTCCAGGGTGTACCCCGCCTCTCGCCCGTTGACAGCTAAAGATAGGCACCAGCTCCACATTTTCAGACTTGTAGAGCATTGCACACAGACGAACACAAGTAACACATACACAACTCCCCCGTTTCATCTATAGGAACTGATAATAAAAATGAGAATTTGATAAAAATATGTCGCATTTAAGAATTATATTCATATGTTTGTCTTCAGATTGTATTGCAATTACATGTATTGGTGCATGTATGAAGAACAAATATGCTACAGCGTCCCAGCATAATTCTGCACAATGGATGCGCTGGCACTCATTGAAGATTCTTTCTTTATGTCAGGCACGCTACTGTATCAATGCTGTGTCACCTGCAGTTCTTCTGTTTATTACCAAATAAATATTTTGCATGGATTATACTTTGAAAGTAGTTTTTAAGCGCACCTTTTCGCCAGGCTTTAAATATCTCGGAGTGCTTAAACTTATGTTCTATTGTGATTTAGTATTATTTGTTATAATTTGCTTTAAATCCAGTTTGACTGTCGCTATAAGAGATAATAATAGCCTATCATTTAAACTAAAATTAATGTTTTTATTTGTTTAATCTCTTGTGTTAAGTTATTTTTTACTCTAGTCTTCTAACACATTTCTTTTGTAACTATTTTTGTCTGTTTATGTGAAGCCTTTGGCTGAGTAAAGCTCTCATAGATCAACATTGATTGATTGATTGGTTGATTGAAATTAAACATTCTTCTCTGCCTCCGTAAGTAAAAAGGCGTAAGTAAAAAAAGTTGCTGATCTTAAGTATGGCTTTAGTAAGGATTCTGTGCAAAGTTTTATAAATGAGACCCTTGGAGAGTAAGCAGAATATAGCTGGTCTGGCTGAAAGTCAATTCAGAAGCTTTGCTACTTCTTTTGGTTCATTTCTGTGTCTGTTTGTATTAATGCAATACCTAAGCCAAGTCTGTAGGATAAAAGCATTGACTGTAAATAAAATATACCAACCCTGGGGTGACGTCACCCATAGGTTTCTGAAGAGCAGAAAATGAAGCCAACTGGGCAATTACCACCACATCCATCTTGTCCGCGTCACTTGCCTCGTCAATCTCAGAAAACCCAAAAATGGGCAAAGAGTTGGAGGTCTGAATGACGCTGTGCGGCTTGGGGCGGAGGGTTGATGCTCCGAGCCTACATAGCTACAACATATTCAGAAGCTAGTCAGAGCTAACCAAAACTAACGTAGGCTGCAGCCGGTTTCAGCCAGAAGACCGCTGTTGAGAGACTCTTGTCCCATTTTTCCACTAGGGTTGCTTTAGTCCAAGAAACATCTCGAGCGGGGAACTCATATTGATCTAACAACCCAAATGGGTCAGGTCACTACAGCCTAAAATGGTTGTATTTCCGTTACCATCGGTGGAGGGGGAGGAGATAGGTGGGCTTAGCTTAAAAACAACCTCCAGCAAAAAGCAATTACAAATTCATTCTTGACAACTCAGATCCTCTCAAAAGACTTTTGACTCACCTCACATCTCTCAGACAGCCTTTAGTTCATGGCTCCAGCTCCTGAACTGTGTTCCTCACGCCAGTAATGATCTAAGTGATTATCCAGTCTGTCTAGAGTCCGATTCTGTAGTCGTCCAGCCTGATCTAGCCGACTCCTGCTCTCTGTGGCTTCTCAGTCCTGCTGACTTTGTTGCTCTGCCACTACCCGACCGGTCTCCTGCTCCAACTTGCATGTAGAAAGCATAAAGCTCGGAATGGAACTCCCTTCCTCTTGGCAACCTGACAGAAGTTCTCCCCCCACTGCTGGCGAAGCTGCAGCCTGTATAAAGCCTCCCCCAAGCAGAGACTTCTTGGATGTTTTGTTACTGTAATCAATACCACAGCTAGCCATCTTTGTATAGCCATAAAGAGGGCAGAGGCAACTGATATTGAATTTCAGAAACGTGAAATGGCCAAAGTCTTAATGTTAGTGCCAGGCTGTGAAGGCCTTCCCTGAGCAAGCACACGGGAAGGCTATTAGCTATTAGCTACCATTATCCACCAGAGTTAGCCTAGATAAACCTGTCAGTCAAAAAGAAAGGCCCCTAATTATTCATAATTTCAAGATTAAATTACAAATATATGGAGGAGTTAGAAAAAAATTCACCCCCCTCAGAGTTGTCATGACCGTAAGCGTGAACCATCTAACCTAAATGGTTTTGTGAACCAGGCTGTAAACGTGTTTATTTTTGCTGTAAAGCTGGCCTTTTTAATGTGGTAGCCAATGGGAATTTGTTCCTTTTTGGAGCCCGCCCCCAGCGGATGAGGGAGGAATTGCAATTTTTGCCACTTCCTGGTTGGCTTCACATTCAGCCTCTTGGATAACAGCAAATTTTCTAAAGCTGTGAAACAACTTTTACTTACTGCATCTGTGGCATCACGGCAGTACAAGATTATTTCTATGTACAGAATAAATAAATGACAACTTTAAACTGATTTAAAGCATCACCTAAAATGACAACAAAACAGTCAAACCAAAAAAATTCCTTTAATACACAAAATCATAATATCTTCCAAACATTTCGGCTACATTACACTAAAATGTGGAAATTAAATTAAACGATTATTTTCATGATCAATTAATCTGTGGATTTTTTTTATAATTCATCGATTAATTGCTTTTATTATTAATTATATTTGGCTATTACTTTCACCTAAATGTTATTAAGAAGAAATTTTCATTAAGAACAGGGAAAACACAAGAGAACTGTGCAGTTCACTGCAATCTATTTTATAAGACCTAAACATAGTCAACAGTGTAAAATAATTGTAACAGTGAAAAATATTTGTCCAGATTAATTTTTATGCATCAAAATACAAAATTAGGTAGAATTCCACACTAATTAATGCACAGCATATAAACTATAATATCAGCCCATTAAATTAAAATCACATTTATTTATATTCTGAGTGGTAAGCAGAACGCTGTCTTAGTTGGGTGGTATTTTGAGGCAACATTGGGGCTCTCAGAATGAATTAACCTACCTTCACCAAACACAATATTTTCATGGTCTATGGGGTGTTGGAGTAAATGTGGCTTTCTGCTTTCATTTAAATTAACTCAAACATTTCACAGAAATGACTTGAAATAAACACCAAGGGACCATTCACATCTCCACATTCACTAAATCAGTTTAGAGATTTTCAGCAGCTCAGGTGTTGCCTGGCGGACCAGGGAACATGTGGGGGGGATGAAGGACTGGGCGTGGTCTGGGCTGTGACTGACATGTTGCAGCAGTGAAGAGTCACAAATGGCCAGAAAGATGGAAAGAGCCATAGTAACGCAAGCTCCATTGCCTCAAAGGGAAGCAATTTGGAGGTTGAAGATTTTTCTCCACCTCCTTCAGCAGAGGGAACCGAGTAAATGCCCTGAGCATTATCGTTTCCGTTTTCTTGTTCTCTGCATGGGGCAGCAGCAGATGTCGAGTCTGTAGCGGCATTGCGGCATAGAATGGGCGCCGTCACTGCGTGGTCATTGTTGTTGGCCTAATCTAATGTTAAATATAGATTAGCTCAAGTAATTTTGTGTGACTGCCTCGACAGGTGCACCTGCGGCCACTCTACGTCATTGTCCGCAACAGAAAATGCTTGTTGAAGAGAGATGCCCAAGGTATAAATAAAGTATCCAAGCATGACGAGAAAATGATTCAGGAATGTGCCAAAAAACTTTTCACACCATCACAATTATTGCATAAAAAATGAACTCTTAGCCCAGATTTTATTTTCCATATACTGATATCATTTATTCCCTTTATCATAGATGATGCACAAATGTCAGCAGGTAGGGGTAACCACCTGCATAACGGAGCACCCAGGTTTTGAGACAATTGCTCTAAATCCGTATATGCTGCAGGCAGTTTATGGCACCTTGCTACAGAGGTGTGGCTGAGATCATCAGTAATCAAAGCCTATGTCAGAAACCCGAACTGAGCCGTTAGCAATGCAGGAATCCAATTGTAGTGAATTCCAGTGCTGTGTAATTTTTTAACCAGCTTGGGGCACTAAACTAACGGTTTTTGGTACAAAATTAATATTTTGACTAAAATGTAGTAAAATACATCAAATAGTGACTGGACATGTGGACAGTGCTATTATACACTCATTTATAAAGTTTATCAACAAAAAAGTTGATTTTGGGCTGAGTTGCACAAGATTTTGTCTTCTAAAGCTAGCAATTTAGCTGCTGTTGATACCTTTGAATGAGAAAACTGTTTTGATATAAATTGTATTTACTAACAAGGGTGCGGTTAACTTTAATTAAAATAACCCGCAACAGGACAAATCCGTAAAGAAGTCATCTTTATTTTTTACAATAAAATATATTAAGGTTGTAAAATACCTCGCAACACACTTTAAACATGTTTCTTAGACAAAATGAAACTTTTCTCATTTTTCTTGCTAGTTTAAATACTTTCAAAGTTAATACCTTTGTAGATTTTTAAGCATAAAAGTAGTAACATGCAGCGTTTCTTTCATCCGCACCCCGCTCGCCTACATCTTTTTCCATGCAGTTGTCTTTTTTCAAGTGAGTAACATGGTTATGGGTTTGTGCTGTATTTCTCTGGACAAGAACATTCTTTAAAAAAAGACGTGGTAAATTTGGTAGGCGGAGAATACACAACACAGAGGAGATTCACAATTGCCTCAATCAGCAGCAGAACACAATGAACGTTAGTACGCTGTGAAGATATACTGTAAAATTGTGCTATAAAAAACTCAGCAAAACAGCTAAGTCACAAAAGGTGAACCACGCTATAGTGAGGTTCCACTGTATTTAGCATGTTTATTTTTCTAGTAGGTTTAAGTTACTTACCAGGCTGGCTCTTCCTCAACTCCCAACATGTTTTCGTTTCAGATGTTCGTTTAGAGAAGTCGTGCTTCCGTGCCATGCTAGATCGTTTTTGCATATCTTGCAGGTCACCTGTCTTCTCACAGCATCTAGAGAGTTTTGATGAATTCGTTCTGGGTTTTTATCTTCAGTTTTATAGTTTCTCTTTTTCTCTTGTACCATTTCTTGCTCCGCAATCTTGCTCAGTGTGCACGTCAGCCATGTACATGGTACATCATGAAAAATAAGGCTACCTATTGGCTGATTTCTTCTTCTACCGCTCCACTGGTAGATCAGTGGCTCATTACTATGGATGGGTACAAATATCCGGTGCCCTTTTGGTTCCCTTTTTTGGGTTCTTTTTTTCCCAGGAGATTTCAAACACTATGGATTCTGGGCATGCCATCAGCCAAGAGTGATTCCCCTATCACAAGAAAATGTAAACATGGCTATGTAAACTGCTAAAAGTTAGGGCTGTTAACTTTAATGCACCAACGTGGATCGATTAATTCTAGGGATGAACCGATACCGATATCAGGTTCCCAATACCATGAACCGATACTTAAAATGTGTAAACTCTACAAAAAGTTCAAGGAAAATTTTTATTTTTCACTTTGAATTTTAGGTTTTTGTTCATTTTTATCAAATTTTTTTATCTAATTCAGCATAATTTGTTGTAATATTTGATTACTAAGTCTATATTACATTTAGTTTAACACAGACTGTTGATATTAAAATGTGATGTTTATTCATTTATTTTGCTTAGTTTTACCTCTATTTGTTATTTTTTTTAATATGAGACCACAGAGACTACATTGTGAAGGTTATTGTGGAGTTCAAAACAAAAATTCAATTGATTTCTCCTATATTTAGTCAAAAAAAGAGCAACTTAATCTAGCTTTGTCCTTTATTTACACTGAAAATTGTAGTTTTTTTTGGTAATATTTAGGAATGGTGATTAATTCACAGATACCCCGTGATTAATTAAATTAAAACATTTTAAAAATAAAAAATAAGAGGGTTTTTGGACGAGGTTTGTTTGTTTACCATTCTTTAAGCATCGTTTGGAGCCCCATTTAAGCACTGGCACAATTTCAGAAGTACCGGTTTCGCACCAGTATCAGATAAAACCTAAACGATACCCTTCCCTACTCAGTACTGCAACACTGGCCGCAAATATAAACAATTGCATCCCATATAACAGATTGTGTTAAAAATAGAAGGCTTACAGTAAAATGTGTTTATAAAGCAACTAATTGATGACTAAATTAGTTGTCAACCATTTAAAAAATTGATTATAATCGAATAAATCGATGAGTTGTTTCAGCTAAAAAAAAAATGGAGCAGCATACACACTAACATTAACAGGTCCTTCTCAAAATATTCGCATTTTGTAATGAAGTTCATTATTTTCTGTAGTGTACTGATAAACATTAGACTTTCATATATTCTAGATTCATTACACACAACTGAAGTACTTCAAGCCTTTTTATTGTTTTAATATTGATGATTTTGGAAAAAAGTAAAGAAAAACCTAAAATTCCTATCTCTAAAAATTAGCATATCATGAAAAGGTTTCCTAAACGAGCTATTAACCTAATCATCTGAATATACTAATTAACTCTAAAAACCTGCAACTATTCCTGAGGCTTTTAAAAACTCCCAGCCTGATTCATTACTCAAAACCGCAATCACGGGTAAGACTGCCGACCTGACTGCTGTCCAGAAGGCCTTCATTGACACCCTCAAGCAAGAGGGTAAGACACAGAAAGAAATTTGAACGAATAGACTGTTCCTAGAGTGCTGTATCAAGACACCTCAGTGGGAAGTCTGTGGGAAGGAAAAAGTGTGGCAGAAAACGCTGCACAGCGAGAAGAGGTGACCGGACCCTGAGTAAGATTGTGGAGAAGGACCGATTCCAGACCTTGGGGGACCTGCGGAAGCAGTGAACCGAGTCTGGAGTAGAAACATCCAGAGCCACCGTGCACAGGTGTGTGCAGGAAATGGGAAACAGTGGCAGAAGCGCCTGACCTGGGCTACAGAGAAGCAGCACTGGACTGTTGCTCAGTTTTCCAAAGTACTTCTTTTGGATGAAAGCTAATTTTGCATGTCATTAGGAATTCAAGGTGCCAGAGTGTGGAGGAAGACTTGGGAGAAGGAAATACCAAAATACCTGAAGTCCAGTGTCAAGTACCCACAGTCAGTGATGGTCTGGGCTGCCATGTCTGCTGCTGGTCCACTGTTGGTGTGCTGTTGGTCCACTGTTTTTTATCAAGGGCAGGGTCAATGCAGTCAGCTATCAGGAGATTTTGGAGCACTTCATGCTTCCATCTGCTGAAAAGTTTTATGGAGATGAAGATTTCATTTTTCCACACGACCTGGCACCTGCTCACAGTGCCAAAACCACTGCTAAATGGTTTACTGACCATGGTATTACTGTACTTAATTTTTCTGCCAACTCTCCTGACCTGAACCCCATAGAGAATCTGTGGGATATTGTAAAGAGAAAGTTGAGAGACGCGAGACCCAACACTCTGGATGAGCTTAAGGCCGCTATCGAAGCATCCTGGGCCTCCATAACACCTCAGCAGTGCCACAGGCTGATTGCCTCCATGCCACGCCGCATTGAAGCAGTCATTTCTGCAAAAGGATTCCTGACCAAGTATTGAGAGCATAACTGAACATAATTATTTGAAGCTTGACTTTCTTTGTGTTAAAAACAGTTTTATTTTATTGGTCGGATGAAATATGCTAATATTTTTAGATTCTTTACTTTTTTGTCAAAATCATCAATATTAAAACAATAAAAGACTTCAACTACTTCAGTTGTGTGTAATATATCTAAAATATATGAAAGTCTTATGTTTATCAGTACATTACGAAAAATAATTAACTTTATCACAATATGCTAATTTTTGGAGAAGGACCTGTACATGTAGGTTTGCCCAGTTCATAACACAAACATACCCTATAGCAGGCTGCCCCAATTTCAGGAGCACTGTCATTCTATTGGCTGGAACGGTTGCCAGGTGACAACGCTTGTCAATCTGCAGGAGAGTGAAAAGAATCCGCAAGCAGAAGAGAGGCTTGCAAGTGCAGTTATGATCTGTACATAGACAGTTTGTGCATGAGGAGAAAATCTGTGAGCAAGAAGCATAAAATCTGAGCAAGAAAACAAAGATTTGAGGGAGAACAGAGAATATTTGAAAGAGAGTGGAGGTTTGAAAGCAAGCTTTACAAGTTTTGAAGGAAAACAGAGAATATTTAAGAAAGAGCACAAGTTTCGAGTGCAAGCATTACAGGTTTTGAGAGTGAAGACACATAATCCGCTTTCAAATTGTAAGTTTACACTCTAGCTTTATGGCCGCAAAATTCTTCCATACAGGTCCTGATATTTAAATGTTGAGCGTTTGTTTAACCTAGGCTTCTTCAACCAGTCTACGTGCAGCCCATATGCACCCCATTTTTACGTCAAATCGGCAGAATATATCATGTATGGACAACGCAGACCAATGCTGCTGCAAGCCTGCCCTGTCCCTCTCTTCCTCATATTCAGTCGAGCGCCGCCATTACTGGCTTTGGATTTGGAGTACGGACTTGAGCATGGAAAGTGAAGAAACGAGGTGCACATGTGAATTTCTCTGTTGTTAACTCCCATTATTGGACCAAGCTACCAGAGAGCAGTAGATAAAATTCATTTTTAATGACGCTGTTCCTGCAACCTTCTCCACTGGCTAACGTTCCTGTGCTAAACATTTTTAGCCAGAAGGCTTCCTAATTTCGGAACAATAAAAGTCAAAGATGGCTTCAAAGCTCAATTTGGAACGAGGGGCTTTTCCAACAATCAGAGACTTGTCTGAAATTCAAACAGTAGGGCTGTGGTTTTATTACTCTACTGTGTATAACAAACTGCAGCTAGGGAAGGGAGCTGAAAAGCATGCTCTAAATGTGGGTGCCATATTGGAAACAATCAGAGGTCAAAAACTGCCAAAGACATAGAGAAAGCTGATGTAGGAAACATACATTGAATGCACTGAATTTAGTACGTCGCAGCCAGGTCGGGTTCAGTCAAAACTTGAGCCATGAGTGATGTGCTGAAGCAGAGCCTATGGTGTCAACCCCCCTCCTTCCCGCCACCAATCAATTGGCCCTTCATCTGCATAATTATGACAATCCAATACAGCCACAATATTGAACATAATCTCGTAAAATTAAACTGGGTATAGAAATAAGGGTCAGAAAAGGCCATGTTTTTGTTTTTTCGTGTAAACTCTTTGAATGACATGAAAGACTATATTTGAGCGTGGGTAACCATGGTAGTAATAGGTTATTCAATTCAATTCAGTTTATTTATATAGCGCCATTTCACAACAAATGTCATCTCAAGGCACTTTACAAGAAAAGTTAAATCTAGGAATTAGAGAACCACAGAAGATTGCATCATGACTTCTCAGCAATCCCTCACACTGAGCAAGCATGAAGCGACAGTGGAGAGGAAAAACTCCCTTTAACAGGAAGAAACCTCCAGCAGAACCAGGCTCAGCATAAGCGGTCATCTGCCGAGACCGTCTGGGGTTTGGAGAAGGCAGCAGAGAAACAGAAAGAGCAACAGAACTGATGCAGAAGTTGGTAGCAGGACGTTGAGAACGTTCCTCCACTGGAATGCCATCTTATTCAGGGTCGTCAAGCAGGGCGGGTCAGGAGCACCTACTGTAGGAAGAGACTAAGAGAAAACAGGTTAGCGTTTGAATTGACAGCACATCATGCAGTTGGGGAGAAGTAGGAGAGAAAGTAGGAACAGACCCTAATAATGTCCTCCAACAGCCTAGCCTAAAGCAGCATAGCTACTAACATTAACCTGTCTCCTAGCTACTAGGAGACCTAGCTACTAACACTTTCTGCCTGGCTTACATTAACCTATCTGTACCTAGCTACTCTACCTCTTCATATCCCTTCCTAGCTTTTGACACTCTACCTAGCTACTAACATTAACCTATCTCTTCCTAGCTACCTGTCTCTAACTACCTATTAACATATCTCTAACTGTAAGCTTTGTCAAAGAGGAAAGTTTTCTGCCTATTTTTAAAGATAGACAAGTGGTCTCCTTCACGAACCAACCCTGGGAGCTGGTTCCATAGGAGGGGAGCCTGATAGCTGAAAGATCTGCCACCCATTCTACTTTTAGAAATCCTAGGAACTACCAGTAAACCTGCAGTCTGAGAGTGAAGGGCCCTGTTAGGAACATATGGAACAATCAGGTCTCTTATGTATGATGGAGCTTGATTATTAAGAGCTTTATATGTCAGAAGGAGGATCTTGAGTTCTATTCTAGATTTCACTGGGAGCCAGTGAAGATAAGTGAAAACAGGGGAAATGTGATCTCTTCTTCTTTTATTCATTAGAACCCTTGCAGCAGCATTTTGGACTATCTGTAGACCTTTAATTGTATTCTGTTTACTACCTGATAATAAAGAGTTACAGTAATCCAGCCTTGCAGTAACAACGGCATGGACTAGTTTTTCAGAATCACTCCTGGACAGGATGGTTCTAATTTTTTCAATTTTCCTAAGGTGAAAAAAGGAAATCCAAGATACTTCTTTAAAATGAGATCTAAATGACATCTTGGTCAAAAATAACACAGAAGTTCTTTGCTTTATTACTGGAGGCTGATTTAATGCCGTCCAGGTGAAGGGGTTGACTAAGTAATTTCTTTTTCAGAGCTTCTGGTCCAAAGACGACAACTTCTGTTTTATCAAAATTCAGAAGCAAGAAGTTTAGAGTCATCCAAATTTTTATGTCTTCCAGACATGCCTGTAGTCTACCTAACTGATTGGATTCATCAGGATTTATGGATAGATATAGCTGTGTATCATCTGCGTAACTATGGAAATTTATCCCATGCTGCCTAATGATTTTACCAATAGGAAGCATATATATAGTAAAAAGGATCGGCCCAAGCACCGAACCCTGTGGTACTCCGCAAGTAACCATTGAGGCCGAGGAAGATCTATTGTTTACCTGAACAAACTGAAATCTGTTGGACAAATAAGATTTAAACCAGCCTAGTGCTGTTCCTATTATACCGACACTTTGAAGCCTTTCTATGAGAATATTGTGATCAACAGTGTCAAAGGCAGCACTGAGATCTAACAGGACCAGAATGGTCACCAGTCCATTGTCTGAGGCTATGAGAATATCATTAGTAACCTTCACCAGAGCTGTTTCAGTGCTATGATGAGCTCTAAAGCCTGACTGAAACTTCTCAAACAGCTCATTATTGTTTAAATGCTCACACATCTGGTGTGCAACTATTTTCTCAAGAATTTTAGATAAGAAGGGAAGATTAGATATCGGTCTATAGTTAATTAAGTCGTTTTGATCAAGAGATGGTTTCTTAAGTAGAGGTTTAATTACAGCAATCTTAAACTCCTGTGGTACATATCCATTTACTAAGGATAGATTCATTATATCTAAAATTGGAGCAGCAATCAAAGGGAAAACCTCTTTTAAAAGTTTAGTTGGGACTGGGTCTAACATGCAAGTTGAAGGTTTTGATGAAGCTAATAATTTTAGTAGATCTGAAAGTTCAGCTGCATTAAAGCAGTTCAAGCATATATTAGGTTCAACCATTTTTGATGCTGCCTCATTAACTAAGGAAGAAGCAAGCATATTGGGAAGGTTCCCATTTATCTTATTTTTTATAGAGTCTATTTTATTTATAAAAAATTTCATGAAGTCGTCACTACTAAGAGCTGGGGGAATGGTTGGCTCGACAGAGCTATGATCCTGTGTGAGTTTGGCAACTGTATTAAAAAGAAACCTAGGATTATTTTTATTCTCCTCGATTAAAGATGAAAAATATGCTGTTCTGGCTGTTCGAAGGCTCTTTTTATATAGCAATAGACTATTTTTCCACACTAAATAAGAATCCTGTAAATGCGTGGAGCGCCATTTTCTCTCTAGTTTTCTAACATTCTGCTTTAGGGTACGTAGCTCTAAATTAAACCAGGGAGCTAATCTTCTATGGCTAGCCCCCTTCCTTTTCAAGGGGGCAGACAGGATAGGGTTATGTGGAAAGACTGTTATTTCTTCACAGTCAATGCCATAAGTCAGCACAACATCTAAAGTGTGGTGACAAGAATGGGTTGGTCCCTGCACATTTTGAGTAAAGCCTATTGAGTCTAAGATAATGTTAAAAGCTGTATTAAGACTATCACTTTCACTATCAGTTATCAGGCTCCTCTCCTGTGGAACCAGCTCCCAGCTTTAGTTCATGAGGCAAATACTCTGTCTGTTTTTAAGACTAGGCTTAAAACCTTCCTTTTTGATAAAGCTTATAGTTGCTTATTTAGACACTAGACCTAATAATCCCTCTCCGATTTCTAACAGTAATGTATTAATTTACCAGAATAAAATGATTAGAGAATTGAACAAGGTTGAATCATGAATCAGGACAGAAACAGATTTACACCAGGTTTTAAGGATAGAAAGTGATTAACAAAGAGGCTACTGACAGCGTGCGTTGGTCAGTGCACTGCCTTCGCCTCCCTATTCCAAACTAGCCGTCGTCGACGTAAATAATTCCAGAGCCTTTATCTACTCCAGTTATATCGCTTACCAATAATATTTTCTCTCTAATACATAGATTCTACATAGAGGGTGCAGTCCTATGAGCAAGGAGAGATGCATAAGCACTACAATACTTACCCACTTACGTCCTTCTTTCCTCCTGGATTTCCAGGCAGGGAGTAGAGGGAGATGGAATGTTCAGCCCGATCCGGCGATGGGAGGATGCAGCCCTCCTCATCTCCATCTCCCTCACACCGTACATTGCCAATAGACTTAAGAATTAGGGGGGAAAAAATCCTTTTTCAGACTCAACTGACCTTAACACACCTTCTACTTTTCTTTTCTACTACTCTCCAGATCTATTTTTTCTGATGTTAATGCAATTGTTAACCCAGTTTTCTGTCAGTGCTTTTCTCCCCATAGAAGCTCTACCTGGTCTGGTACCCTGCTCAGCTATAATGCCCCCTGCTGGATGGGGAGCGTTGGTCCAGATGATGCTCAAAGTCACCGAGCACCCTCCATGCTGTCTCTTCTCTGTATTCTCAGACCCCCAGACGGTCGTGGCAGATGACCGCTTGTACTGAGCTAGGTTCTGCCAGAGGTTTCTTCCTGTTAAAGGGGAGTTTTTCCTCTCCACTGTCGCTACATGCTTGCTCAGTATGAGTGTTTGCTGAGGAATTGCTGTGGTTGGAGTCTCCATGATCCAGGAACAATCTCACGTCGATGACTCAACGCAATCTGCTGGAATTCCTTACATAGAATACTTAACTGATTGGAATGTTTGTATAATTGTATTGAGATGACTTTTGTTGTAAAGTGCCTTGAGATGACATTTGTTGTGAACTGGCGCTATATAAATAAAAGTGAATTGAATTGAATATCAACATGAATATTGAAGTCTCCAACTATAATAACTGCCATGCTAGCAGTGAAGCTAAGCTAACCTAGCGATACCTTACCTAGCCCAGAAAACAAGTGTAACACTTAACGAGTTCCCAAAACGTAAAGAACACCAACAGAAAATAAGTGTTTCAACGTTTCTCTGTGTTAGAATAACTCAAGCTTCTGGACAGAGAAAATTAGATTAATTAAAGAGGGTGAGAGCACTGAGATGCTTCAGCCAAGTGAGTCACCAAACAGGAAATGACGCGATACGCAGTGTCCGTCGTCCGACACACAGCAGACAACTCCTTCAAAGTCTGCTATTTCGAGAAATTTTATAAATGACCTTTGCCTCACACAACGCATGACCTCAGACAGTTATAGATTCAGGATGTGCAAAATGGCAGAGTCTGTTGAGCTCAAATCCATTAATAAACCCTTTTGCACAACCCAACAGTGGACTTGCAGCGCAATGTGATTCCCTTGAATGACCTTCTCAATCATGGTGCCAAATATGACAACAACTGAACATCAGGTTTAAAAAACAGAACAATGAAATAACATAGACCAAAACAAACCGTAACAATGAAAATGCTTGAAGCGCAGAAACCAAAACAAAAAAGCCAAGAACACTGTCACTCATGATGCACCTCGCACTCTACTACTCTATCACCCCCCTCTAACCCCCCCACGAAAGTTCAAAATGACGTGCAGCCACCTGCGCTCCCTCTGTCCTGTTCGATCCGTTTTGAACCAAAGGAGACTCACCCCTTTTCCCATACAGTCTGGGACATGTGCTTAGCATTTCTTCACGCTAGCAAACCTTCCTTAAGCTGAGTCTGGCCATTGAAGCAGCCCCCTTCTCTCCCCTTTTTCTCATGCAACGAGCTGAATTCCACTTCCCTTTTTTTTCTGCGTTTTTTTCTGTCGTAATCAAAGGATTTACTTTTGCTGAAGCTGACCATCAATGCCTCAAAGTAAGAGCTTTCCTATCTCGTTTAGCCTGGGTGGAGCAAATTAAAATTAAGATTTATTTTTATGCATGCATGTTCTCTTAACGTTCAATGATCATATCTGTATTTGAAATTTCCTGTGTGTCTTTTTAATGAGCAAGCTGAGTTTGATTATACGATTGTGTTGAAGTATTTTTTTTAAATTAGTAGACAAGCAGTGTTTGATTGATCTCGTGTTATTTTTGCTTTGAACTCGGCTCTGAACCGCTGATCGGAGATTTTTGCTTAGTGGCAGGCAAAGCTGAATATAGTCTCTGTTCGAAGGCTAGTTCATTTGATAAGCGCCACTCAGTCTCTTTGTTTAAAGAGACCACGAGTATCTCACCCAGGTAATAAAATTATAAAACTCACCCTGTTCGGTGTTCTGCCTACCCGCGGGCGTACTTCGCTTCTAAGTGTGCGTGCGTGATTTGACGTACGTGCATCAGGAAAGTCTCCATGACGCGGCCTCTGTGACGTCCCCTTTGTCCGCCATCTTTGTTAATTTCGCAGGTAGCTTTAGCTCTTAGCTTAGCGGTTAGCAGAACAGATTTGGTTGAGTTTCCAAGTTATTGTTTGCTGTGGTAACTACTTAATAAAGTGGTTAAACTGGATCAAATCTTTGTTTCTTTTATTTGAGTGTGTGTTTGAATCATTGCAAAGGGCCACCCTTCAGAAAATTGATATATTTTGCCTATCAGAAACCTGGTTGTAGTTGGAGACCAATTTTTAGCTACAGCTCCTTTGAACATCTAATCCATAGTTTTCCTCATACAAGCTGCAAAACATTAAAACCACTTTTGTTTGTGGTATTGTATCGCCCACCAGGCCCTTACTCTCAATTCTTGGACCAGTTCTCAGATTATTTATTTGATTTAGTTTTAAACAATGATCAGGTAATTATAATAGGGGATTTCAATATTCACATGGACATTGAAAGTGATAGCCTAACTGCAGCCTTTAATATTATCTTAGACTCAATTGGCTTTATTCAGAAAGTGAAGGGACCCACACACTCCGGTCAGCACACTTTAGACATTGTATGGGCATACGGCATTGAGCGTAATGAACTAATAGTCCTCCCACATAACCCAGTCCTATCTGACTATTTCCTGATAACCTTTGAATATACTTTACCCAACGTTCCAAAATCTGAAAGAAAAATTAATTACAGTAGAACTTTATCAGACAGTGCTGTAACAAGTTTTAAAGAATCTGTTTCATTCTTGGTTCCCTATATGTCCCAGAATACCACAGTGGACCGCAGTAATTCCAACACTAACCCTTCAGAAATTGATGGTCTGGTTCAAAGTATTACTTCCTCACTGTATTTGGTGCTAGACAGTGTAGCCCTCTTAAAAAAGCAGGTAATCAGCCATAGGAGGTTGGCTCCCTGGTTTAGTGCAGAGTTGCGTACTTTAAAGCAGAATACTAGGAAACTGGAGATAAAAAGGCGCTATACACACTTAAATGATTCAATTCTAAACTGGAAAAATAGTTGACTACTTTATAAAGACGCCTTTTGACAAGCTAGAAGAGCGTATTTCTCATCATTAATAGAGGTAAATAAAAACAATCCTAGGTTTCTTTTTAGTACAGTTGCCAAACTTACACAAAGTCATACCTCTGTTGAGCCACCTATTCCCCCTTCTCTCAGTAGTGTTGACTTTATGGGATTCTTCATAAGTAAAATAAATTCGATTAAAAATAAAATCATTGCCATTCTTCCAAACATGATTGACTCTCTTTCAGAAAATGAGGCAGTATCAGAGAGAACTGTAGAACCATGTCTATGTCTGTAATATTTTGATTCTGTTGAACTTTCGGAATTATCACAAATACTAGTTTCATCTAAACCCTCAATTTGTATGTTAGACCCAATCCCAACCAAATTATTTAAGGAAGTGTTCCCTCTGGTTACTGGCCCTATTCTAGACATAATAAATCTATGTTTAATAAATGGATATGTGCCTCAGGAATTTAAGGTTGCTGTAATTAAACCTTTACTTAAGAAACCCTCCCATCAAGATCAAGATCATTTAACTAACTACAGACCTATATCTAACCTTCCTTTCTTATCCAAAATTCTTGAGAAAATAGTTGCTAATCAAAAATGTGAGCATCTAAACAGCAACAACCTGTTTGAAGAATTTCAGTCAGGTTTTAGAGCTCATCATAGCACTGAAACAGCACTGGTGAAAGTTACTAATGATATTCTAATGGCCTCAGATAATGGATTTGTGATTGTTCTGGTGTTGTTAGATCTCAGTGCTGCTTTTGACACAGTCCATCATAATAATTCTCTTAGAAAGGCTTGAACATGTTTTAGGGATCAAGGGAACAGCACTAGGCTGGTTTAAATCATATCTGTCCAACATATTCCAGTTTGCTGAAATGTGATTTTTCTGTTTAATATTCATCAGAACTCTTGCTGCAGCATTTTGGATCAATTGAAGGCTTTGAAATAGCATATTGTGGAATTCCTGATAGTAAAAAAAAACAGTAGTCTAGCCTTAAATGAACAAATGCACGGACTAGTTTTTCAACATCACTCATGGACATGATGTCTTTAATTTTAAAATCATTCCCAAGGTGAAAAAAGGAAGTCCTAGAAAACTGTTTAATATAGGGTTTTAATGTTATGTCTTGGTCAAAAATAACACCAAGGTTCTTAACGTTATAACCAGCGTCCAAATGAATGCCATCCCATTGCCAATCATGGCATTCCCACTCCTAACCACTTGGTGCAGACATAAAGACATTTTCAATTCTATGCGCATCATAAAGTTCATGTAACTAATCAATCAAAAAAAGATACAAATGAGAATATCTGAACATCACCTCAGACCTAAACAAACCCAGTGTATCTCGCTAATTAGGAGCTGACAGCGCACCTTAGTGTTACGGAGGCATAGAGCACATCTGTGGGTACACAGTTCACAGATCAGCGGTGACAGATTGCTGAAGTTTAACCACTTATGCAGAAAGAGTGCTGACGTGGATTTCCTCCCACTGAAGTGATCAGTAAAGCCTTCGTTCAGAGAGTCTTCCCAAAATCTTATCACTTATCTGATCATGTAGGAGAAATGTTCCCTGATTTAAAATCTTTTGTTTGAGCAGCACTTGTAATTCCAGTTTCCAGTGGGGCAACAGAGCACAGTTTCAGTCTCTATACTGCAGTTCAGCTTCATGCAGAGCATTTAGGCCACAGAAGGTGAAATGTTCATACTTAATACATGCAGCTTAGTGATCTGCTCCGTGTGTGATGGAATGATGTGGAGCCTCTTTCCAGTGTGCTGGGATTGAATACTAATTCACACAAAGGAAAATTAAATACTCCTGAATGTCGTTGTTATCATTTTAATAATTGATGGGTAAAAATAGATGACTGGATTTTTTTGACCCCGTCAGTCAAAATGACAGACAACAAACAGTAGCAAGACTGCCCGGCCAAAGCTTACCTGATATGAAGCGATCACTGCAGATTGGTGCACTTTTGATCATTTGCTTGTTCCATTTACTTTGTCTGATCGCTTTCAACCAAATTACATTGTTTGTTTGTTTGCCTTGAAATGGTGAGAATTTGTTGGAATTCTATAGAACTTGTATGTTTTATTATGTTTATAAAAGCAAACTGTAAAACCAGCAGCACAAGACGACATGATCACATCTCTTTCTAAGTCCAGAGAGATTCTAAAAATACCTTTGGTTACTGCAGTTGATGTTGCAATAGGATGTGATATGGAAATGAATCTGTTTTGTTGATTTGACCATTGGATGATGGTCCATTGTTACAGGTCAGCTCATCTGATTTGAGTTCAAGTAAAATATCTGAATATCACAAAGATTTCTTGTACTTCCCTTTGACTGATTTTTCTCGCCTTTTAAATTGTCCTTGGAAAAAAAAATCACTTTTCATCATAACAAGCCTGTCTGGGCCACAGGGATTCTCTCTTGCCAAAATCTGTTAGGATGCCTCATAATGACATCCTTGTGTTTTCTCTGGCCGAGCAGTCTCCATGTCCTTGACTCTTTTAACTGCTTGGCTTTCTGGAGAACACAACCAGATCATGATCCTTGGTGTGTGTGTGTGTGTTTGAAATGTGCTCAAAAAGATTATGGATGCATACTTTACACACATCTATGTTGCCTTTTATGGTCTGTAATATATATATATATTTTTTAGCTTTACAGTACAAAAGCCCTGTGCACTGCTACAGCACAAATCCAGACTCTTGTTCCTCAGCCATCCTGCCCCGTCTCTGGTGAGTAATCAGGTAATTGATCATAGAGACAGGTAATTATTCCTGTGCCAGGCTCACCGGCAAATGAAAAGTCCGGCAAAAAGCATCCGTCTCATCCAACACTGCCTGCGGTAAGAGGACAAGAGAGGTGTAAAAATGGGACACTGGGAGGATAGATAGCCAAACGAAAAGACTTTGGGTTTTTTTCTATTCTCCCCATAAAGTCTGAATAAAGTTGAAGCAGATATTTAAATGCAGTTAATTTTTATAAAAGGACACATGAAGAACTTTTTTCTTATGGTCTGACATTACAATAGACAAAATCTGGGATTGCCAAATTATTTTTACTGTCAAATATCAAAATAATGAGAACAATTATTTTATTACTTTCTTTAGAGTTCAAATTTGACATACATGAGGATAACCTGGCTATAGGCAATTTGTGACATAATGGAAAATTCTTAAGAAATTAGGTACAATATCAGGAAAAAAGTTGTGAAGCTCTACAAGTCGGGGTACAGTTCCCAGATCGCTAAAGGTTCATTTATTCAAATTATTATATGTGGGTTAAAAAACCATGAGAATGTCCAGACATCATATCATTTAGAAAGGAGATGGGTTCTCTGTCCATGACATGAACATGTTTTGGTGCAAAATGTGTCTATTAACTTCACAACAAAAGATCATTACCAATCATTATCCACAGAGAAATGAGTCCTGTACCAACTTGGGCTGAAATACTACTCAGACAGGAAGAAGCAAAGTTAAGAAAAGCAAACTAGCAAAGAGGGGAGCTTGTGAAACAGAGGACATCATCCCAGCATCATGTTGAGTTGGTGTTTTGGTCCAGGACGGACTGGTGCACTTCATAAAATAGATAGTATCATAACAAAAAAAACCCTTTACATTCAAGATATGAGCCAGAAATTTAGAACTTTGACAGAAATGGATCAATAATCCTAAGCAAAGAGTGCAACAAAAACATGGCTTAAGGATAGCAAAGTCAGGGTTTTGCAGTTGTTTTAACGAAACCATAATCTCTGTTCAGAAAATAACAAGTCTGACTCCGTTCAAAACAAATCTGACATCAGTTCTGTCAGGAGGAAAAGGCCAAAATTCCTTCTGCAATTAGAAATAATTTTGGTGCTCTAGCTGACCCAAAAAAGGGGAAGTTTTGTCAGATAATGAATAAAAAAACATGTATCTCTTTAAACAGTGTATGCAAATGGTTCGACTACCTATTACATTGGTGCAGATCCTGAGCTTTTTAGATAACCCAGGAGAGGAAAAGTTTAGCAAAAGCCCAGAATCATAACGGTAGCTATCCATTCTTACTGATGATTCGAACATTTTAAATGGTTATATAGTGTTTCTCACTTGGCCTGTGCTCTGTCCGACCCCCACCCAACCCCCACCCCCATCTCCATCGTGACTCCTTCCGTTTCCTGGGCACCACCATCACCCAGGACCTCAAGTGGAGCCAACCATCAGCTCCCTCTCAAGAAGGCCCAGCAGAGGATGTACTCCTGCGGCAGCTGAGGAAACTCAAGGTGCCGACCGAGATGCTGGTGCAGTTCTACACGGCCATCATCGAGTCCATCCTCACCTCCTCCATCACCTGTGGTCCCCGGCGCCCAGACCGGGACAACACCGACTGCAGCCATGTGCGTGCTGCTGAGAAGGTGATTGGCTGCAGGCTCCCATCCCTCCGGGACCTCCTCCAGGAGGCTGTGGGCGGATCACAGCTGACTCTTCTCACCCTGGACACCACTATTCTCCCTCCTCCCCTCAGCAGGAGGCTACGGTCCATCCAGACCCACACCTCGCCACTGACAGTTTCTTCCTCCGCCATCAGACTCATGAACAATAACAAACCCATAGTTCATTAAAACCCATGTAGAAGAACCATCTGCACTACGAACTTTATTACTGCACTGTGTGTCTGACACACTAGATCGCTGCTTCATTCACCTGCACATCAAAACCCCCAAAAAAACCAACAAACAACAAAAAAAAAAACACCACCACAAACAAAATGTTTTATTGCACAACTGTACCGGAAAAAATTCCTAGTTTGTGAACTTGTTCTCAAACAATGGCAATAAAACCGATTCTGATTCTGATTCTGATTCTGATTCTCATAAAAGGTGAGCTACTGTTGATGTGACAGAGTGCTTACACACAGAATTTTACCTCCCTCTGCCCACATCTGTGATCTAGATTGCTTGCTTCATTGGTGTCATTTAGGTTTGTTCTGGAGCAGTGAGTAAACCAATCTTCTTACATGCACCCTTGTCTGCAGTTAGCCCTTGATTTATGAACAGGGAATAACTGAGCCGAACTTGGTGCTCATTTGTAACCTGTCATTAAGATGTACTGGTAAGGTGTTTTCTTGTTCCTTACAGCCACCCTGAGCTCCCTAAGCCATCTCAGTCTCAGAGCTGTTGATGATGCTTTTGGGTCTGTGATGTGAAGAGCGGCAGCAGAAGAAACAGAGGAACAACAGAGCCTTGCTGCCTCTCCAGCTGTGCCTAGCTCACAGGAAAAAAAAAGCCAGCTGCATTATGTGTTGTCAGGTTCGTCTGCTGTAATTGCATAGCAGTCTGAAGCAGAAGATCTCTTCCCCCTCGCGGCGATCATTCATTGTCATTTTTCATCTTCGCAAGTTTGTGCACAATGCCTTTTTCTTCTCTTTGCCTCCCCTGCCATCTTCCTCACGCACCCCTCCACCCCGCTCAGAAGTGGTTGCGCTCTTGTGGGCTGAAACTCCCACTGGAGACAGACACTTATTTGGCTTCAGGATAAAGCGAGATGTGTGCTGAATTGAAATGCTAAGTCTAGCATGAAACTCCAAGGGCCATGGGAGACTAATCAGTTGTTGAAAGGAAAATAAATATACTGTATAAAGGCTGGATGCAAATCGAATTTAGTCTGGCTGTATTTGGTTGTATTTTGCTGCTGGTAAAACCTTAATTTTAAAACAGTTGAATTACAATCTCTTCCAACGACCCACCCACTACATTTGTGTCAGCTCAGGTTGGTATGGTTGTGTCTAAAATCCTTCAAATTAGGTTTAGGTTCTAAATTATTCATTCATTGTCTGCTATAAATTAATAACACAAAGACGATTTAAATAGAATAAAAACTACTAAAACAACTTTCATTCCAAATTTCAGATCCTGCTTTAAATGACAGCTGCAGTCTCAATGCTTCAAGCACATATGTGCAAATCAGGTTTGGTGTTGGGATGTTTTCACATCTAAGGTTTTTAATCAGTTTAAGACAAACTCTTGTAAGTTTCCCCTCTTAGGCCCTGTCCACACTTCTGCGTTTTCGTTTAAAAACGGAGACCTTTTGCTACGTTTGCACCTCCCATCCACACTAAAACGGCTAAAACGGAGACCCAAAACGGAGAAGTTTAGAAATGCTGCCGACCCTGTTTTTCGTTTTGAAACTCCGGACGGGGTTTTGGTGTGGACGTCTCAAAACGTAGGACTTTAGAAACGATGACGCAGCAGATCACACTCGGCTCTATGATTGGGTTTCATCGGTCATGGCGTATCCTTCCCTGATTCGTCAGCCACCCATCACATGACCCGTCCCAGAAGATAACATACAAAAACAGCCTGGAGTACATTACGTTAGAAACTGCAACATGGATAGCGAATTACAAGCGTTACTGGCTTTGATGTCTTTGCTAGCAGCTGAGGAATGGTCAATCTGTTTCTCTTTTTATACCGGCGCACGCATGCCCAGTGTTGGAGAATGGTCATGTGAGCCGCGTTTTCAGTCGTTTTATTGTGGATTAAGATCAATTCTAAAACGCAGGGAAAACGCTAGTGTGGACGGAGATAGTTTTCGTTTTAACTCTCCGCTTCTAAACGAAAACGCAGTAGTGTGGACTGGGCCTTAGTGCGTTTTGTTTCTGTGGATATGAACACAGCAATTGTTCTAGCCTGTGGACGAAAACAACTCGGTACAGTTCCAGACGAACTCTAGTGGTTCATTTATGGTTTGCACCTTGGTCTGACACAGGTAACAGGCGTGAGCTGCAAGCTGGAGCAAGGGCCTTACTATAGCTAGGTTTACATTGAATTCTGGGAGGCAGTAAACAAACTACTAAACAATGGTGCCGCATATTTTTCATGAAGAATAAAGCTGTATGCGACTTCTTAAAATAATTTGGTATACTTCTCAGATAATTTTGCTTGAAAGAGTACAGAGAAGCACTCAAGGATATAATGCAATTCTGCATATTTACTTCTAGCCCAGGCTATAACATTTGCTTCCTGTATTTACATATTTGGTTCACCCACCTCAAAAACATCTGACTTTTAAACAGATTAAATGTTTTCCTGTTTGTAGTGACAGATTTTTTTTTGCTTGGAGTTTTTCATGTGTCCAAAGAAGCCGAAAACAACTGAAAAAGTTATAAGTGAAAAAAACTCATCAGTTGATCTAAACCAAAGTAGCCAAACTAAAGTTGTGAAAACGTATCCGAAACACACTTAACACAAACAGTCAAGGGCTTTGTTGGTAGTACTTCAAATACTTGAGCTGTTGATGTTATTTTTTCATTGCACCTTAGAAATAAGGACAAATTAATTGAATTGTTCAGAAAGTTCAGAGAAGACCTTGTAGAAACAAGGAAGAGGAAACAAAATTACGACAAAGGCCCCGATTCGAGCTAGAGTGACAATTGAATATAGTTTGCAAGAAAAGGTGCTTGAAGAGGCAGGTTGTCAAAACCCTCAACTGGCTGCAAAAACCAAAAGAAGAACAGGTAGAACCAGGTACTGAAGTTTTAGTTTCCACACTCAAAAAAGTCAAACCTTAGATTTACTTAAAAATATTGCGTCTACTGGTTCCACTCAACTGCTTTAAGTAACTGTCAAGTAATATGGTTAAGTTACCAAGTTGTTTACCATTCACAACTTCTGACGCAAAGCTCTAGAAAAGTCGGTGACATTTTGTCCACAACGACATTAAAAAAGCCTGGAAGTTTCAATATTCATTTTATGGGGAGTGGTGAATCAAAACGGTATCTGTTTTGGCCTATGGATCAGAAGTATGTCTGGAGGGGAAAGAATGAAGCACACACTGCTATAACATGTTTACTACATCTTAACTTCAGGGTAATATTACTGGACCTCCACAGTGTATGTGTCTTCTCCCTACACTGGGCTCGGCCTTTTAAGGAACCAACGGAGTACCAGTCTGGGGGTATGTTTTCAGAAAAGGCACGTTATACTCATGCTCTTTGGTTCTGCCCACCTGTCAAGAAATATTGGTACCAGATATGTGAAGACCTATCAAACTGTTGGGTTGGGGGCCCTTGACCGGTGCTGGTCAGCCTCCGTGGTGGACTTACCGGGTGGTGGGGTGTGGGCTGGTGGGTGGGGATGCTGGGTTTGGTTGCCTCCCGGCCATCGGGCGGTAGTAGCAAGGCTGGATGGTGTCGGCCTGGGTGGTGGCCGCCTAGGGCTTCGGTCTGCTCACATGCCCGGCGCGGCATGTCCGGGGTATCTGAGTTGGTGCTGCGCCGGGTTCCGGCCTCAGCGTGGGGGCCCTCGGGCGCTGGCGGTGCTTGGGGCCTCTCTTTTTGACGGGGAGGCTTTTACCATCTAGCACAGGCGTTCTCCCGAACGAGGTGCGCTTGGGACGGGGGTGGGGGGTTGGGGGGTGTACGGGGGGAGGGTGATCTAAACTCAGCCTGGGTGTCTAGTGTCCTGTGTTTTGTTAGTAGTTTGAATGTTGGGAGGGATTTAAGTCTGCCCCTGGGCTGGGGGCGGGTGGATGGCCTGGGCCCCAATGGGGCTCCGAGGGGCCGCTGCCGTGGGCCCCGACTTGACGTGCCGGGGCCTCCCGCCACTGGTGGATCAGTTGAACGGGGGTGCCTATTGGGGTCAGCAGGGGAGCTGGCTCCCTGGGGTTGGCATCGTGTCACCCCATTTATTTCCTCCCCATCCCCATTTGCCTCTGTCCACCTGCTCCTTCATTCTACCATTCACAAGACCTTGGGACGTGGGCACGTCACTGTGGGGCGGGATGGAGTATCCGTCTTCGCTACCCGGTGGCGGCCTGGGTCCCAATTTTATTGAGCAACTTAGACACTTACACTTGCAACATTTACATGACACACGCACATGTAGGGACCTGGCGGTGGCTGCGCCTCGGCCTGTCGTGCCGGTACCCACTGTTTAAATGCATCTAGACACTGAGGGTCCGGTGAGGGAGATGGGGGTACCTGGCAGTATTCCCATGTCCCACCCCTCTGTTTTAAGTGCAAATTAGAACAACACGCAACAACACCACAATTGCAGGGGGAGAGAGGCTGGGGGTCTTTCCACACCCCTGTTCGTTGGACCATCAGGGGTTGGAGCCCGGGTAGATTATCAGGTCGTCTGGTCGGGGACCTAGGCTAGTGGGCTACTCTTCCCGGGGTGGTGGCCTTGGCGGTCTGGTTGTCCCCGTCCTGGTGGGCAAGGGGTCCGTCTCCCGGGTGCAGGGGCAGGGTGCTCTATTGGGGCGTCTGTCCCTGGGCCTGGGAGTATAGAGTATGTATGGGGTGTATGAATGAGTGTACAGCGTCCTTTTTTCGTGTGTCCTGTATATAAGAATGTGTGCGCATGAGAGGGAGGGTACGTATGAGTGTCTCTGTCTGTCTATGTCTACTTGTCAGGTTGGGTGTTTGGCTGCCCTCTGGCCTGGTGCATCTTCTTCCCCTCCGTCACTCCCCGTCGGTGATGGATGGTCCTGCCCGCTGGTCGATGATGGCTCTCGATGCCTGGGGCCGGGGGTCCCGGTTGCGGCCCGGCTCGGTCCTGGTGCATGCCTAGCTGGTCCTGGGTGGGCCGGTGTGTCGGGCGGCCGCTGTTTCGGGCCGACATCCTCCTTGGATTGACTGGGGCACCTCTTATGGGGGTGCCGGGGTTGTAAGTAGGTTGGTGCCCGGCGCCCAAGCTCCTGCCAGTTCCATGAGTTCTACTGCCTGGTCGGTTCATCTGGGGGGGCTGTCCGGTATTGGCTGGGCCCCAGATCTTGGCGCTCTGCATGGGGCGGGATCTGGACCCGGGAGCTGGTAGATCTGGATGTCCAGGTGCTGGCTGGGCGCGGCCTGGGGAGGGCGTACATCCGCTGTGGCTTTACTGTGGCTCCCTGGCGTGTGGGTGTGTGGGGGGGGCCGGGTTGTTGGCGGTGGGTATTGGTCCGGGGTGGCGGCGGCGTGTATTGTCCGTCGATCGGCTGCAGGCGCCTCCTGCCCGGCGGCGGCGGCGGGGGACCCCTCTCGGCGGGTCCCTGGTCGGGGCCCTGCTGGGGGGCGGGGTGCCCCTGATCCCCGTGGCCTCCGGGTCCTGTTCCGGGCCCGCCCTGGCGTAGCCGGTTTCCGGCGGAGCCCGTGGGCTCGTCCCTGCGATCTCTCGGGGCCCCAGCATTGCGGCTGCTTGGTGTTCCCCTGGGGCTTCCATCTGTTCCTCTCTTGGTGGGTGATCGGCCCTGCGCTGGTCCGCCTGCGGCTCCTGCGCTCTGTGGGACTCTGGATGCATGCGTCTCCTGCCTCCTTCATGTCTGTGTCGATTCCTGTAGGACGGATTGACGGTTCCTTACACCAGCTATCAATCACTTGCATGGGGAAACCTTATTCAGACCTGCATGCTCGCACACACACATAGGTGTGGGGACATTGGTGTGGACGGACATATCTTGAGCTGAGGTTATTGTCATTAGTTAGCTTTTACCAGGAGCTTAACAGAAACATTAGTATTGTGTTTATTAATCCATGCTTGTGTGTAGTGAATGTGTAATTCTTAATTTTTATTACTGGATCTGAACTATTGGTGTGGTTCTGTTCAGTTCGTTGTTTTTGTTTGTTTTGTTTTACCGCTTCTCTGCCATCCGGCAGAGGCGGAGGACTGGGATGTTTTCTTGTGTTCTTTGTTTGCCTCCCTGTCTTGTGTCGTCAGTTCGCGCCTCTGCTGGTGCGGTTTCTTTTCTTCACCTTCTTCCTTTCTTCCTTCTTTTCTCGGTTTCGTGTCCATGACTTCAGGAAATTGAACCCTCAGTAATCACTAATAAAGATTTTTTAATACATATACATCAAGTGGAGTGTTACAGCAAAGCTGTAATACTCTGCTTGGGAAAGTAAATCTGTTGGGCTTGTACTTGGTACTCAGACACCAATTCTGAGTGGCAAACTGCTAGACAGGACACGTAATTAATAAAAAAATGAAAAACTAAAAATAAGAAAAGGCACGTTAGAGTTGCTGGGTGAGAGCTATTGTTAAGTCACACTTATTGGTTGTAATTCACAGGGAAATGACCAGACATTGTCAAACAACCAGCTTTTTAAAATAAGAGTTGCTGGCAAAGCTTATAACAGCAAACAGAAACACAGCAGCAACCCTGCTTCTTCTATCTATACCTTATTTCTACAGCTGTGGGCTCCTGTTGGTGCTGATAAGTGATGCTACTCCTGAAATGGTCATGATATGAGGATGTCTTAGCTGTCCTTAAAGAGCCGCTTTTGTATGGATACACAACGGCTGAGAGGAGTTAGCCAACAGATTACCCTGTCAGATGAAAGATCTGGTAAGATTGCCCTGAAGATTCAATAGGGGAAAACATGCCTATGATGCTGGTTCAGTGATGTTCTTAGTAGGGCTGGATGATATAGAAAAAGAGCATATCGATAAAAAAATAATCATATTGATCAATATCGGTAATTATCGATAGAAATCTATATCTATAAAAAAATATATTTTAATTGCCTCCCCAGTCATTTTGTTATTCTTCAAAGAACTAATTTTAATAAGAATTAAATTAATTAAATTTTCAAACACTTCTTTTTATCATAAGTAAGTTTGTAAGACACAGAAACAATTTAAAAGACCTGAGTAACATCAGTAAATACAAAGAAAATTAATATTATTAACCATTATATTATATTTATATATTTTAATCACGTTAGTAATTTACATTAAAGGCTTATTTCTATTCTTTTTAATTTTTTTAACGTTTTATGACACTTTATAATATTAATGGCTGGAATCCTTGTTTTAGTTTGTTAAGTTAGTTAAGTAGTTAAGTTATTAAGTAGTTTGTGAAGTTAGTTTAGTTTGTTAGTCAAGCTTATTCAAATTCACTTCAGCTCCTCAGCTGTAGGCTAAAGCTAACTAGCCACTCACCAGTGTTTGATGGAGTCCAGAACACTGCAGCTCTGTCACTGAGAGCCGAAGCCAGCAGGTCTATCCAACCCCTGTTGTGTTTTTAAAGCGTTTTTTCGCCTCTGAGGATTGGGAAGTTTCTTGTGTCTCTCTAGATAGATAGATAGATAGATAGATAGATAGATAGATACTTTATTCATCTCCAAGAGAAATTCACAGTTCTAGCAGCTTACGGGAACACAGGGGCATGCAGGGAGAATACAATATAAAAATTTAAAAGAAGAACTAAGGTAAAATATAATGGTATAAAAAAGTATAATGTCTGCCAGTCCAGTTCGAGTACAGTTGTGCAGATGTCAGTATGCAAAAACAGTTGAGTAATGGTCAGTTTGTACGTACTTATAAGGGATTCGTAGCTGGAGAGGGAAGTCCTGCTTAAAACAGCTGATCGTAGTTTTATATTTCGTTCATTATCGCTACATTTACGGTTCAAAACGGGACGCAAATTTACATGAGCCACTGAAACATTTATCCAGAACAATGTCTTCCGCTGCGCCTTGTTGTGATGTCTGAGTGCGGCGAAGTTACACTGATGGTTCGCTTAGGGACTATTCAAAAATTCTGTTTCAGCTCAAATAATTTCTTCTTTTTTGTGGTTTGAAAGGAGAGAGGGTGGCTGACAGAGCTGCGTGGGTCATTGTTAATGATTCGTTTGGAGTAAGTAATGAATGTTGTATTAAGCTGCCTGATAGGGTATAATGAAAAAATGAGGAGAAACTTTTTTTTTTCTATCGAACTTTTTTATGGACCCCTTTTTTTCTATTGACGTGCACCACACGTCTATCGATCGATATATGCTGCTATTGAATTATCGTCCAGCCCTAGTTCTTAGTAACTTTGTTTCCTTTTTAAGGGAACCTTAAGTATGGGGAAGCCATTTGTGAAGCTAATACTTGGGTATCTTCAGACTTTAAAACAGGGTAACTTGCACTGATGTTTTGATGAGTTTAAAACAGGACACGTCTCCTAAGTTTAAAGTTCACCAAGTGTTAATATCAATATAGCCATCACAGTCACCTTGTTTGAGCTCATTTGAAAGTCTCTGGTGGGAATTCTGTTGAGAAGCACCAGGAGCAGTGTTAATATTGAACATGAGGCCTTTACCCATGAGAACTGGGCTAAACTTCCTCATGAACACTGCCAGAAGCTGAGGTCTGGCTATGACTTACATTTGAAGGTCATAACAGCAACTAGAGGTGGTCAACTAAGTACTACAAATTATTGTTATCAAGGGGATTAAACAATTCTGAGTTTCATGTTGATAACTCTACACACTCAGAAATTAAAGTACAGAATTGAACTTTTAGGGGTACAATGTCTTGTCATTGGGGTGGTACCCTCAAAGGAACTATTTTATACCCTTAACTGTAGGTACCTATTTGTACCTTGTAGAGTTAACATGACTGACACATTACCTGACCATAATGTAGCCAATAGTCACCTATTTATTTATTTGTTTGATAAAAAAAGATGTATAAATACAATTTTTAAACGTGTTGACAATAAAACTATGAAGTCCATGTTCATAAATCTAACTTTGCTAATCAAAGTATTTTAGTAAAAAACATAATCACCAGAACTTGTACCCCATCTGAGAAATGGTACAAAAATGTACTTTTTAGTACTGAGGAACACATATGTACTGGTCAGACAATGAAAAACGTAGTTATCTAGAGGTCTAATATCTGTTCTTAGACTGTGTTGATTTATTTTTCGTACCTTGGGGCACAGTAATGTACCTATTCTGTACCCCTATTTCTATCAGTGTAGTTTATGCAATAAACCTAAATTGCAGTGAGGGCTCAACTATAGGCAGGTATGGGTCCCTTCCTGTCCCTGCATTTATACCCAGAGAGGTTAAAGGCTGAGTCTGAAAAGGACCCAGTTGGAGATGTCATTAAATATGTATTTCCCTCTCCAGATATCCCTCTTGACGTACTGCTGAACTGACATTCAGTTGATGTCCTCTGAGCTTTATGTGGAGAGAGGGGACAATGAGGTTGGAGTGGAGAAAACAACCCTGGCAGTCAAATAAAAGAGGTTTTGAGAAGAAGAGTAAATGATAGGGGGACATCTTTGACAGGTATAAGAGGCAATGGCAGAAAAAGGCTTAGCTGACAAATTATCTGATGTACGCCAAATTGATAGAGGAGTATGTCATACTCTATGGATCCATTGAGATTCTGATACAGATGTTTTCTTGCTCTCTGGAGGGCAGGTTCTTTGTTCCTGTCATGATTTTTGGGGGATTTGTTTTGCTTTCTGCTCCTTTCCAACTTGTTTTTTCCCTCGCTAATCAGGGCTTGTGCTTTATTTTGTCGTGATTTCTTGCCATATATACAGTATATTTCTTTTGTACTTTGTTCAGAGCATGAAAATTGGCTTCAAATCAAATCACTTTATTAGTTGTAAAGCAAACAGTATATAACAAAAATTAGAAATTCTCTTGGATAATTCTAACAATAAAATTTTGCATTTTACCAGGTTGTGGAAGGAGGCTGTGTAGCAGTGATGAAGAAGTGGTAGGTTTGACCTGATACCCCAGTTCAAAAAGAGTGTGGGGAGTGAGTATCTGACAGCATTAACTGCCTTATTCCTGCAACTTTCCTGCTTTGAAAAAAAGACCTGGATGAAGGATATGGACTTTGATGACCTCCTCTCTTATCCTCACTATCCTCAATACGGCCATCTTGTCTACCATATTACAGCTGGATCAATGTATGTTTTATTGCCTATCTATGATTATTGTTTAATTAAAGTTGAGTTGGTTGATCTCACCACTTGTCTCATTTCTGACAAGGTTCTTAAAACCTTAAATATGTCTCAGAACATTGTTATCCAAGAACTCACAATTAAATCATACCTGAGATTCAACAAAAACCTTTGTATTTAATGACAGATTCTCATTTGATCAGCATCACTGGATATGGGATCTGACCAGGCATATTGATACCACCATCATTCTCCACCATAAATGGAGGTGGCTGGTAACTAGATACATTTTGTCAGTTTACTTGAGCAACTTTTTGGGGAAAAAATATTGCTTGAGGGGAAAATGCGATCACAAGTTGGAGAAAAGAAGTTAACCAGAAATGACACTGCAATGATAGGCAGACCTGCCATGAAAAGTTAGCACCCCCTGCTGTCCATATGGGGAGTTCTTTTGCAACACTGACACAGAAACGGAAAACTATAAACGAAAAATGTCAATACATCTGTGTTTGGGTGCAAACTTGCTGACAGAGAAGGTTAAACTAGGCTATAGTCATTGCTAAAGAATCTGTGACAGCTTGAGAACACATGGTACTTGCTACAATATCGGAAGAGTAAGAAGGCAATGCTATAGCTTTATTAAACCAAGACTGTGATGAGATGTCATGATGGTTTCACCATCTTTCCTTTACCTCATAATATTTACCAACGTGAGTAAATAAGAGAATATAGGAAAGATGATGACAGGCAAGGTCTAAAATGATTTGATTGCATCCCAGACAGTTGAGACTAACTAGGAGTTAGCAACTGGACTAATGTGCATACACACCCCCTCCATAGGGTTCTGCCCTATGGTTCTGCCTGATTATTTAACAGAAGCAAGTGGCAGTATTTGACATGGTTTCACAGGCTGTGTGCTGTGCACAGTCCTCAATTATAGATGGGAAAAGTGACACTGTGACAGCTGTAGGTCTCAGAGGGAGGCAAAGCGAGAGAAGAAGTATGCAAGGAGTGACTCCATCCTCCTGAAGCAGAAAGAAATTAGACTGTCTTCTGCATATGTGTGTGACATGCACACAAAGTAACACACACGCACACACACACACACACACACACAAATTTTCTTGTTCATGTTAAATTAAATATGGGGTGGAGGTAATGAGGAAATTATTCAAAATCCTTGACATGCTTTAAATCAGATTATGCTGTCCCCGTGCCACACCGGACTCAGTCTTAAGACTCAGATGAAAGCCTTTTTTTCCATAAGGCATGCACACACTCACATGCACACAAAGTGAGATATATAGAAAGCTCTGTTGGATCCATCTCAGTTAGAGACAGAGAAGTGAGGAGAGGCAAATTATTCACTTCTTTCCTTCTGTCTGGGTTCAAAGCAGGAAGTGGGATTGGGTCTGTTTACATCTTGGAGAATTGTTACATACAGTTCTAAAGGAAACCATGGTGGGGGTTTGGGGGCAATCAGCACAGCTGTCTATTAAAGGCTGTACTAACCAGTTGATGGAAGGACATCGAACTGAGAGGGCTGGCTGAGAAAGACCTCACCGGTTCCATCCACCCCACTCCCTTTTTCATGGCATTACATACCTCTATTGAGGAAACAGAGGGCCCATTGTTTAGTATTAAGGGTTCTTCCTGTGAGAGAGACATCCTCACTGGTACACCCTGCAATTATGTGATAATAAAGTCCATGTATTTTACATGTCATAGCTGGTAGCAGTATTAGTTCTAAAAGTCACAATTCAGAGTCAAATTGGAGTCGTTCCACTGCGTTAAGTAAATGGGTGATAAACGGGTGATACAGCATGTTATGCAACCATTATACATGTTATCTTATTGTGAGGAAATGTATTACCTGTGACCTTGTTGGCAACCTTAACATGCATGATCAACTGTAATGTATGTAAATTATTGGTGCGCAATGCATAAATAATATATGAGATTAGAGGTTTGTGTGCGTGTGCACAGTGTGTGTGTGTGTGTTTGTGTGCGAGAGAGAGAGAGAGAGAAGGTTGGATTTGGTTGGTCACAACATGTTTCACAGGAGCTCAAGGGTTAAAGCTCACAGCTGGATAGGCCACGTCTCAGAGGCAACAATAACAAAAATCAGCTTACACAAACAAAATGAAAAAGTCAATCATACCCACTGTTAGTGAAGGCTGAAATGAGAAAAAAATGGAGATGCAGAAACACACACATGCCTGGTTACTCATTTAGTCCTGTATATCAGTGTGCATGTCTGACTCCTAATGCATTTAATGCAGTTTGTATATGGTGTTAAACAAGTTCGCCAACAACAGAGATTGTTCACTATATATTTAACCCATCTAAATATCCCTGTATGAATGTTCCCTTGTTGTAACCCAGCATGCATATTCAGTTATTCACCCAGTTATATCACTGGGATTATTTTTACTGTATTGATTGTTTTCCAGTGAAGCAAGACAACTCTATGATCTTGGGCTGAACATGTTCTCTTTAAGAGTGTTAATTATTTAATGTTACGCGAAAAGTAGATTCTAAAAGCAGATTCTAGTTCTAAAGATATCGGAATTTGTTCAAATTGGTATTGGCAGATCAAAAGATCAAATGTTGCTCCCAGTGACTGAACATCCTCCATAACTTGTTATCAACGTTTTACTGTCTTTAAATTAGAAATTACTAGGGATGTTTGATATTGGCTTTTCTACCGATATAGCCTAACTCATAATTTCCGATACCGATACCGATATGTGGGGACCCTCCCTCATAAAAATCAAAAACTACTAAACCCTTTTAGGTAACTACAATGAGATATCTTCTATCATGCATACTTGAGTTTTAAACATTTATAAAATGTAATAAGTACTACAATTTTAGTTAGGCAATTGAAAAAGGTGCCATTTTTATTTTGTCTACAAAAGTAGCTGGAACATTTTTTTCTCACAGAGAGAATACTGACAAAGGCCCACCACTCAGGACAAATTTCTACTTTTAGAAAACGTAAACAACAGTATACTGTGGGGCAAAAAAGTATTTAGTCAGCCACCGATTGTGCAAGTTCTCCCACTTAAAATGATGACAGAGGTCAGTAATTGTCATCATAGGTACACTTCAACTGTGAGAGACAGAATGTGAAAAAAAAATCCAGGAATTCACATTGTAGGATTTTTAAAGAATTTATTTGTAAATTATGGTGGAAAATAAGTATTTGGTCAATAACAAAAATTCAACTCAATACTTTGTAATATAACCTTTGTTGGCAATAACAGAGTTCAAACGATTACTATAGGTCTTTACCAGGTTTGCACACAGTAGCTGGTATTTTGGCCCATTCCTCCATGCAGATCTTCTCGAGAGCAGTGATGTTTTGGGGCTGTCTCCGAGCAACACGGACTTTCAACTCCCTCCACAGATTTTCTATGGGGTTGAGGTCTGAAGACTGGCTAGGCCACTCCAGGACTTTCAAATGCTTCTTACGGAGCCACTCCTTCGTTGCTCGGGCGGTGTGTTTGGGATCATTGTCATGTTGGAAGACCCAGCCACGTTTCATCTTCAAAGCTCTCACTGATGGAAGGAGGTTTTGGCTCAAAATCTCACGATACATGGCCCCATTTATTCTTTCCTTAACACGGATCAGTTGTCCTGTCCCCTTAGCAGAAAAACAGCCCTGAAGCATGATGTGTCCACCCCCATGCTTCACAGTAGGTATGGTGTTCTTGGGATGCAACTCAGTATTCTTCTTCCTCCAAACGCAACGAGTTGAGTTTATACCAAAAAGTTCTACTTTGGTTTCATCTGACCACATGACATTCTCCCAATCCTCTGCTGTATCATCCATGTGCTCTCTGGCAAACTTCAGACGGGCCTGGACATGCACTGGCTTAAGCAGGTGGACGCGTCTGGCACTGCAGGATTTGATTCCCTGTCGTTGTAGTGTGTTACTGATGGTAACCTTTGTTACTTTGGTCCCAGCTCTCTGCAGGTCATTCACCAGGTCCCCCCGTGTGGTTCTTGGATCTTTGCTCACCGTTCTCATGATCATTTTGACCCCACGGGATGAGATCTTGCGTGGAGCCCCAGATCGAGGGAGATTATCAGTGATCTTTTATGTCTTCCATTTTCTGATAATTGCTCCCACAGTTGATTTTTTCACACCAAGCTGCTTGCCTATTGTAGATTCACTCTTCCCAGTCAGGTGCAGGTCTACAATTCTTTTCCTGGTGTCCTTCGAAAGCTCTTTGGTCTTGGCCATAGTGGAGTCTGGAGTCTGACTGTGGACAGGTGTCTTTTATACAGATAACGAGTTTAAACAGGTGCCATTAATACAGGTAACGAGTGGAGGACAGAAGAGATTCTTAAAGAAGAAGTTACAGGTCTGTGAGAGCCAGAGATCTTCCTTGTTTGAAGTGACCACATACTTATTTTTCACCAAAATTTACAAATAAATTCTTTAAAAATCCTACAATGTGAATTCCTGGATTTTTTTTTCAAATTCTGTCTCTCACAGTTGAAGTGTACTTATGATGAAAATTACTGAGCTCTATCATTATTTTAAGTGGGAGAACTTGCACAATCGGTGGCTGACTAAATACTTTTTTGCCCCACTGTACCTTTATAGCATTGATTTAAAGTGGAAACAACTGAAACAAGAATAAAAAATAAAAAACCAGCAAATATTTAAGCAGGGCCAATAATTAACCTACATTGGGTATTACAATCCAAAAAGTAAAGTGGGCTTAAGCAATGCATTAGTTTAGCTCTACATGTAACTGGCCAATGGCCATAATTTAATGCAATCAAACAACATTGACTTAATTAGCCATCTTTCAAGTAACCAAATGTGCTAATTAAAACAGTGTCCCAAAGAGGAAACAGTGATAGATTAGAGCCCAGTAAACAAAAGTCAGTCCTTTGTTAAAGTTAACCTAAGGTAATCTGTTGGGATATCTTAAATAAAAATTATTTTTAATGGATTGGAATGTTTGTATAAGTGTATTGAAATGATTTTCCTTGTAAAGTGGCTTGAGATGTCATCTGTTGTGAATTGGCGCTATATAAATAAACTGAATTGAATAGAGAACTACACAATATGATCAGCGGGTAGAGACATACCTCAAGGACTTAAACTTGTAATTGCAGTGAAAGGTGTTTCTGCAAAGTACCGACTCGCATAGCCTGAAAACAAATGCGCACAAGTTTTCAGTTTTTATTGACGTTTTTAACATTTTTGAAAATCCTGTTCTATCATCTTTCAACTTTCTAATTCCAGTGAAATACAATTAAGATAATGTGAGTATCTCAGCTAAACTTGAAAAATTTAAGGAGTTGGAATACTTTTCCAAAGAACCCATAACATAGGGCTAACGATAGGGATTTAAATCAAAAGTGTGCATCATCTCCTGTTGCCTGGGTCAACAACAGATTACGAAACACAACCAGTACGTCTTAAATCAGGAAATTTGTTGCAAAGGTGGTCCTCGAAAGCAGCTATAGGTCTGATCTTTTTATTTTATTCAGATATGATCATTTTGTCAAATAAAATACACTTTTTGCAAAGCATAAAGAAAATCTTTCTCAAAAGTTTACAGCTCAAATTAAATGTTTCTAATTATTAATCACCTAGAGATATCCAGAATGATGTAAATAAAAGGGCTCTTTAAATTACAATTGTGACAAGTTAAGAAATTAATCACATAATGTATTCTGACAGCTGACCACACTTTGCAATATGCAGATTGTTTCAAAGCTAGTATTGTATGCTTTTGATAACTAACATCTGGAAGGAAAAAAAAAAAATCACCTTCAGCGTGCCTTTATTATGTCATGTTATCATGCTGGTCTTGCAGAGACCAAAAGCAGTTGATAATACCAATGCTGTATTACTGCTTCTCTAGACTTTCAAGGAACACAGGTCTTCCTGGAGCATCTTATAAGAATGCAGAAGGATGCAAGGTCAGCCGAGCCTGCAGCGTTGAGCAGCAGTAAATGAAATATATTTCCCATTTCTGCAGAACAAAGTCAGCAATATTCATGAGGATTATAAAGAAATTGTGGAGAGGTGAACGGCTCCACTAAAAGCTTGTCAGCTTTACCTGCACAGCTGTTTTATTGTATGCCGTGCTGAAGATTCCAGCAGTGGCTAGTATAATTAGCTTTTGGCAATCTCCATAAGATTATTTCCTTAATGACAGAGAAAAGCAAATGATATGCATCCTACTGGCAGAGAAGCCTTGAAGCAATCAAGCACACAGCATCATTAGGAAGCCTGCTTTACGCTTGAAATTAGCATGAAAGAGCTCAAACATAATTAAGCTGAGGTGGAGGTTAGTCCTACTGGAGCCAGGGGATTTTGAACAAATAATTGGACTCTGTCATTAATGAGGCATAGACACTAACCATCACACATTTAATATATTTTCCATATATTAAGACGCTTTAGTACTTCTAATCCTATCAAGGACGTTATTGGACAAAAAGAACCAACAGTTCTAACTTTTACAACTGAAAAGGGACATTCAGGTTGCTAGTGTCTAGTATGGCGGAATCGAAACAATGAAAGGCCTAATTTGTAGAGGATGATAAATACTTATAAACAGTGGAACAATCAATGCAGTTTACTTATAAAATTTATTATTTTTCATATCGACTTCAAGTCTAATGAAAATCATTCTGGAGGACATATCTATGTCCTTAATCAGAAGGGGTCTCATTGCAAAGTTAAAAAGGATTGAAATACAGATGTATGAATTATATTGGGGGGGTATCCACTATCAGAACTTCAGGGTCTATTTTTTTTGTTTTTCATGTCCACTCTGGCAGTTGGAAATGAACCTATTATTGAAATGTTTAAAAAAAAAAAAAACAGCTAGATCCATGCGAGTGGTGAGAGTGTTCTTTATTTCTCACTGAAAACCATTCAAGGAAAACTTGTACCAAGCTGTGTAGTTTTTTTAGATAGCTGACATCAGCACTGAAAATATTTCATTATAAGGAGGACGTTTCTCGTCATAAATTACAGATCAGTTTGGGATGCTTGAGTGTAGTTTTGAAGAAATTGAGTAAAAAGTGTATATATATTAGAAGAACGATTTTCACTCTAAAAAGTGACAACTTAAGTCTGATCATAAGGAGAAACTTTCTCACTATGACTAACACACTGCTCCTTTATCTATTTTCAAGGTCTGGTAGTTATACACTTCCGTAGATTTTGGTATCACCTATTTTGAGTAGTTTTCCTTTTTTTAACCAAGAGTTGTAACTACTTGAGTCATGTTATGTCAGTGGATTGTCCTTCAGTGTGTTTCAGGGTGGATTGCGTTAAGGCTACCAAACAAATGTTGACACAATTGCTCCAATGTCTCCTGGAGGGGTTTAGATGCTGTCCAAACACAATCACATTGCTCAGTACACATGTTAGTGTCACATGGGTGAGGCATGTTTACTCCATCTGACAGATGCAAATAAACTAAAAGGTCAAGATGTTGCATAAGTTTTTCATACAGCATATGCATGGGGGTAAAATAACACAAATCTGGGTTTATCTTTAAAGATCAAAAGGTAATTAAAAACAAAAAGTAATGGTGGCTAGAAATAATTAAACAAGCACATTTTAACCAAAATAGGGAGCACAGTTGCTGTTGCCTTGCATCAACAGGATCCTAGGTTCAAATCCAACTCGGGTGTCTTTCTGCCTGGGATTTCTTATGTTCTCCTCATACATGTGTTTGTTCTCTCTGGGTACTCCAGCTTTTTTTTAACAGTCCAAAACATGATTGTTAGATTAATTGGTCTATCTAGACTTGTCCTTTGGTGTGAGTGTAGAATAGAATAGAATAATCCTATAATTGTCCCATAGATGTACAGAAAGAACATGATACAGAACAGAAACACACATAATTATTACAGAAAAAAGAAAAGTATTTACATCACTATAGTTACAAAGTACGGATTGTGCGTTGAGCAGTGCATTTGAAGAGTAGATCTGCAATTTTCTTAAAGTTCTTATAAATAGTCTGTTAAAATTAATGTGCGATTTATAACAGTGTTGTTGTCGATTTTGATTTAGTGCAAACTAGCAGCAATGGTGTGAACATATATGTCTGTTAGGAGCAGTTTAGATTGTACAGTCTAACAGCTGCAGGGAGGAAGGACCTGCGGAAACGCTCCTTCAAGCATCTAGGATGCAGCAGTCTGTCACTGAAGGAGCTCTGCAGGTCAGCAACATTTCCATGCATGGGGTGGGAGACTCTGTCCATCAGAGATGTTATTTTAGCCAGAGTCTTTCTGTCTCCCACCACCTGCACTGGATCTAGGGGGCATCCTAGAACAGAGCTGGCCTTCCTGATAAGTTAATCCACCCTGTTCCTGGCAGCTGTTGATAAACTGCTGCTCCAACACACAACACTGTAAAAAAATCACAGAAGCCACCACAGAGTCATAGAATGTCTTTAACAGCGCACCCCTGGACTCCAAATGACCTCAGCCTCCTCAGCAGGTAGAGTCTGCTCTGACCCTTCCTATAAAGAGCATCAGTCTTGTGGTTCCAGTCTAGTGTATTGTTCAGGTGAACAATCAGGTACCTATAAGAGTCCACTATGTCAATATCCGCTCCCTGGATGTTCACCGGTGTCAGTGTGGTGGGTCTGCGTCTCCGAAGTCCACCACCAACTCCTTGGTTCTTCCAGCGTTGATCAGCAGGTGGTTCTGCTGACGCCATTACACAAAGTCAAGAGTGGTGGTCCACTCCTGACAGCTCCAGCTAGCTGGATGGTGTTAAAAGCACTGGAGAAATCAAAAAACATGATCCTCACAGAGCTTCCAGGCTTCTCCAGGTGAGTCAGAGCTCGGTGAAGCAGGTAGATGATGGCGTCCTCCACCCCAATCCCAGGTCGGTAAGCAAACTGCAGCAGATCCAATGAAGCACCCAACAGGGGGCGCAGATGGTTTAGAACCAGCCTCTCGAGGGTCTTCATCAGATGTGATGTCAGGGCTACCGGCATGTAGCTGCTGAGGTCCTTGAGATAAGAGGTCTTTGGTACCGGTACCACACAGGAGGTCTTCCACAGCTGTGGTACTTTCCCAAGCTGTGGTTGAACAGATATCCTAGAATGCCTCACAGTTCATCTGCACAGCACCTCAGGAGCCTGGAGCTGATGAAATCTGGTCCTGCAGCCTTCTGCACATTCATCTTAAGGAGCTCTTTCTTCACTTGAAGTGCTGAGAGGATCAAGATGTTGGTCGTTGGAGGTGGATGTGTGTTTGGGCCTTAAGGAGCTGGGGGTGGCTGGTCAAATCTATTAAAATATTTATTAAGGTCATTTACCCACCCCAAGTCTCCTGCAGGCTAGGGGGTTGTTTTTTGTCCTGAGATTGATTTTAAACTGTTCCAAACTCCCCTGATGTTATCCTGCGGCAGCTGTTCCTCTATCTTCCTTCTGTAGTTTTCCTTCCCTTGCCTAATCTTCCACTTCAGTTTCTTCTGGACAACTTTCAGCTCCTGTTTGTCTCCTGATCTGAAGGCTCTCTGCTTCTCCTTGAGGAGAGGCTTTATTTCAGGATTTATCCATGGCTTGTTGTTAGAGAAACACTGTACCTTTATGAGGGGTACGGTGTTGTCTACACAGAAGTTGATGCAGTCCGTAATGTAGTCTGTGATGCTATTGAGGTCCTCCTCCAAAGGGCTGCAGAGGTTGTCCCACACTGTAGAACGGAAACAGCCCCTAAGAGCCTCTTCAGTCTCTGCCAACCATTTCCGTACTGTGCATTTCACAAGTGGTTCTCTGTGTACAAGAGGTTCATACACAGGCTAGAGATGAACCAGGTTGTGATCTGAGCCCCCCGGGGGAGGAAGAGCTGATGAGCTGAATGCCTCCTTGGAGTTGGCATACAATAAGTCCAATGTTTTATTGTCTCTGGAATGGCAGTTTACATACTGGGTGAAGGTGGGGAGAGTAGAAGTCAGGGAGATGTGATTAAAGTCCCCATAGATCAGAAAAAGGGCCTGAGGGTGCTGTGTTTGGAGTCTGCTGGTTACAGTGTGCACGGTATCGCAGGCTGCAGCAGCGTTAGCAGAGGGCGGGACATACACAGCTATCACAATAACGTGTAAACTCTCGCGGTAGATAGTACGGTCTCATGCTAACCGCTAACAGCTCAATGTCCTTACAGCATAACTCTTTGATACATAAATGTCCAGAGTGACACCATTAATCGTTCACAAACACAGCCAGACCCCTTCCTCTCTTCTTACCTCCCTCCATTGCTCTGTCGGCCCGGATGAGATGAAAACCGTTAATGTTTATGTGTGAGTTCGGAGTTAGCGCGATTAGCCACGACCCTATGAAACAAATCAGAGCTTAACTCCACGAGCTCTCCGGACAAAGATGCCGTAAAAATAGTGGAAAATAACATAAATAAACAGAAATTTCTGGGCGCCATTGTGAGCGAAAGCAGTCCACACAGAAAAAAAGAAAAAAAGAGAAAGAAAAAAACATATATTAGAAAAAAACAAGAATCAGACGATTGGAGCTGCTGATACGGTGCCGGAAGGATTTATGTTTGATTCAGCTATGAGGCTTGATAAACTGTCCAGCAAGACTCTTTTTTTTTCTTATTGTTCATCAGGAAATCATTCAAAACAGATTGTGCAAGTTTTAGTCATTGTTTCAGTATAAGAGTATAATTAATAGGAGTCTGGGGTGTTTGTCTGTCTGGTTTAGGCATATTTCTCAACTGTTCTGGATATTTCCACCAGAGCTCCTGGCTGAGCTGAGGACCTGTCCATCAAGCCAGGGGGAGAGCCAGCCCAAACGCACATGCAGAGCTGCAGCTCACTGAGGTCATCACTGGTTGAGGAAATAAGGGGCTGACAGTCAGATCTTCAGTGCCTGAGTGTTACACTGCCTGGTAAAACCTTAAGTCCTCCGTGTGATCTCCAAGTGTTCCTAGTGTGATCTTTATGACACACCTACTAATACCTCTCTGTGTTCCTACCAAGGTTTTCCTCGTTGCAACCTTATTATGATTAGTAATTCATCTTCTCAGTAAGCCTTGGTAATTCTTCCAGCGCTAATCTCCTCAGTAATTCATGCTCCATCTCCATGCTCTGCCTGCCCGCCTTCCATGCTCAAACCTCGCTACCGGACTCCACTATCTCCACATCTCCAAGAACTCAGCAGAAGCTGGTGTTCAATTTACCATCTACCGATTAGGTGTTACCTGAGTTCATGCAAGCAATTAAACTTTCAGATACAATCTAATCTCTGGACTTCTTCCTCTGCAGTTCTTCTCACCTCCATTTCCTTGTGCAGTGTTCCCGGTTCCCACGCCTTTGATCATCATCCTCATCGTCACAACATAATTGTTTGAATAAAAAAACTTTAACAAATGGTCTCCCTGTTGATTTTCTGCATGTGGGTCAAGAAGGCAAGGCAAGGCAAGGCAAGTTTATTTGTAGAGCACAATTCATACACAAGGTAATTCAAAGTGCTTCATAGTTGCATCAATTAAGAAAACAGATAAACACGAAAAAACAAACAAAAAAACATCAACTTAAAAAATAATTAATTACAATAAAAAGCAAGAGTGCATATAAAATAATTTCAATTTTCATATGCACGGGTAAAAAGAACTGTTTTCAGCCTGGGTTTAAACATTGTTAGAGTTAAGGCTTGTCTCACATCCTCATGAAGACTGTTCCAGATTTTAGCTGCCTGCTAGGATTCTGATAAATATTAAAAGGAGAGATCACATTTCCCCTGTTTTAGCTTCTCTTCACTGGCTCCCAGTAAAATCTAGAATAGAATTCAAGATCCTCCTTCTGACATATAAAGCCCTTAATAATCTAGCTCCATCATACATAAGAGACCTGATTGTTCCATATGTTCCCAACAGAGACCTTCGCTCTCAGACTGCAGGTTTACTGGTAGTTCCTAGGATTTCTAAAAGTAGAATGGGTGGCAGATCTTTCAGCTATCAGGCTCCCCTCCTATGGAACCGGCTCCCAGGGTTGGTTCGTGAAGCAGACAATTTGTCTATCTTTAAAACTAGGCTAAAAACTTTCCTCTTTGACAAAGCTTACAGTTAGAGATATGTTTATAGGTAGTTAGAGTCAGGTCAGACAGGTAGATAGGAAGAGACAGGTTAATGTTAGTAGTCAGGCAGAGTGTCAAAAGTTAGGAAGAGATAGGAAGAGGTAGAGTAGCTAGGTAGAGATAGATTAATGTAAGCCAGGTAAAGATCCGGAGCCGGTCGCGGCTTACCGCCGCGGAAGAAATGTGCCCCACAGGGGCCAGCCAGCGCCGGAGAGAGGTCCCTCAAGGGGATCCTCCCGCACAGTGCGGCCGCCCATTACCTGCCGGGTTGAATCCCCCGGGCAGACTGTGCGGACCCCACCCGTTTATCTCTTAAACGTTTCTCGCCCTCTTCAACTCTGTCCTCTCAGTTCTGTCTATTTTTCCTTAAGATAGTTGTCGACTATCGGTCTCGTGCCGGTATTTAGCCTTAGATGGAGTTTACCACCCACTTTGGGCTGCATTCTCAAACAACCCGACTCCGAGAAGACCCCAGCATGACGGGGGCCGTTACCGGCCCTACACCGTCCATGGGCTGACCCTCGATCAGGCGGATTCAGACAGAGTGTTGGTAGCCAGGTCTCCTAGTAGCTAGGAGACAGGTTAATGTTAGTAGCTATGCTGCTTTAGGCTAGGCTGTTGGAGGACATTATTAGGGTCTGTTCCTACTTTCTCTCCTACTTCTCCCCAACTGCATGATGTGCTGTCAATTCAAGCACTAACCTGTTTTCTATTATAGTAGGTGCTCCGGATTAGCCCTGCTTGACGACCCTGACTAAGATGGCATTGCAGTGACGGAAAATTCTCCACGTCCTGCAACAAACTTCTGCATCAGTTCTACTGCTCTTTCTGTGTCTCTGTTATGTATTCTCCAAGCCACAGACGGTCGCGGCAGATAAACGCTTGTGCTGAGCCTGGTTCTGCCGGAGGTTTCTTCCTGTTAAAAGGGAGTTTTTCCTTCCCACTGTCGCTTCATGCTTGTGTAACCTGTCGGGAAAAAGGGAGTAAAATAACCTACCCTTTTTACCTACCTGAATAAGGAAAGAAAAATGTTTTAATGGTTAAAGATGTTTTATGTTCTCTTTCATTGAGCATAATTTTAATTTAATTATTAATTGTAGTCTTTATTTCATCCTGTATTTTATTTATTTATTTATTTGTTCCCAGAGGTCTATTTTGGCTTCCAAAGTGGTTCTGTGTAAGCAAAGAAACCCCATTTGCTCATAGTAGTATCGCTGAATTGCTATTGGAGAAACCGGCTCATATCCTGCCCCCTAGGTGCAAGGTTATGAGACCCGCAAGATACACACGCAGAGCACGGAGCGGTGTCAGGACGAGAACAGAGACACAGAAGTCGTAGTGGGAAAAAGTTGGCGAAAAAAATACGTGATATCGTACATGCTGGAGGAACTGTGAGGAAAAGTGAATTGTTGGGTACGATCTACCTGGAGCGCTGGCGGACCACAGAGAGCGACCCTGGGAACCTTACCATGTTTCTAATTATTTTCTTTTCCCGGCTGGTTTTTTTTGGATTCCAGTGGATTCTGGATTCTCATCCCTAAGAAGGGAGTGTCGAGCCAACAGTGGGCATCTGGGTTTGAGGACTGAAGACGGACCCTCTCCTTCAGCATTGGTCTAGCCTGTCGGTGGTGGCGTAGGACTAGGACAGACACTGAGATACGCGAGGGAAGAATTTATTTTTTTTCCTTCTTTGGGAAACAAAGATTTTATTTCTTTCTAAAGGGTGCACCCAATTTAAAAGACACTGAGATAGAAAGTCAAACTGAAGGCCGGCCATATTTGTAAAACTGTTTATTCTATATATATATATATCTGTTAATACAGTGACATTTCTAAAACTTACCTCTGTGTGTTTACTCTTACTCAATTGGTGTCTAACTTTTATTCCTACGATCCACTTCTCCTACGATCTAGAACATTCTGGTTCTAAAGTGTTACTTACCTGTCAAGTGGGTTACACTGTAAAAACATGGCGAGCCAGCCAGGAGTGGGAGATAATTAATTTATAAGCAGATTAAGTTGACACCTTTTGAGTAATCAAGTGTATTTTGAAAAAAAAAAAATATACATATATATATAGATTTTTTAGGTATTTTGGTCACATTGATTAAGATCATTTTCAAGTTCATTGACTTCAGTTTGTACTTTGTTTAAAAAATGGATGTCATTGTGAGAGAGGGTGTCAAGATCCCAAATGCTGGCTTAGTTAGTGGATTAACCAATAGTGAGGTTGACAATGAGATTTTTGACTTCCTTAAGCGATATGGGTCTATCTCTAGGATAATTGAAGTACCTACCACAGAACCTGTAACGCAGGCAATTGCAGAGTTTGAGTATGGCAGCGCCATAAAGGATCTTGAAGCCACTGGTTTACCCTACCGAAGACCTTGTGTTGCCAAACCTGAGGTTATCTACCATGTGCAGAGTCTTGCTAGCGCTTACACTAGTCATGTGGGTACCAGTGTTACAGAGACTTACCTCTCAGGGTTGAAAGACTTAGCTAGGATGAGCGGCAAGGATTTTGGGGATATCCTCCGTAAGGAGCTGGCCAGGATCAGTGAATCCATCAGAACTGAGACCCCAGTTGATACCAATGAAAACTCTATGGAAACCGAGACGCCCTTTATACGAAGTGATATTCAAGCCACTGCCCCTAGTTTTGTCAGTGCCCCCACGGAGATGAGTCAGACCTCTTACAGACCCCAGGCCGGCATTGAGGTAAGAGATCCTCTCTTTCCGGGAAGGGAAGGAGCCAACCCTTTCCACCTACCTTCAGATCAACTCAGCACGCCAGAAGTGCAACGTGTTGTGGTTGAGCACATTGTCAAGAGCAGTGAAATTTCATCTCACCTTCATTCTTCTTGCAAACTAAAAAAGTTTTCCGGGCGACTTCCACAGCCAACCTTTGAAGTCGACTACGAAACGTGGCGCAACAGTGTGGAGTTCTGCTTGAGTGATCTATCAGTCTCTGACTCCCAAGTGGTAAGGAAAATTGTTGAAAGTCTTTCACCTCCAGCAGCAAACATAATCAAGTCATTAGGACCCCAAGCCTCACCAAAGCAATACTTGACCCTACTTGATTCTGCTTATGCCACTGTTGAAGATGGGGATGAGCTTTTCGCACGATTCTTGAACAACAATCAAAATGCTGGGGAGAAAGCATCAGACTACCTGCAGCGACTTCATTCTGCATTAAGCTATGTGGTCATTAAAGGGGGAATTCCTGCTCATGATGCTGACAAACAACTTCTCAAGCAATTCTGCCGGGGATGTTGGAATAGTCTTCTCATCACCAGTCTCCAGCTTGAGCAACTCAAGAGTAGGCCACCATCATTTGCAGAACTTCTTCTCTCACTGCGAACTGAGGAGGACAAACAGGCCAACAAAGCTAGCCGAATGAAACAGCATCTTGGTTTTACCAAGCCAAAAGCCATGTCAAATGTGCAGGCTGCACACACATCCTACACAGAGGATATAGGTGTGCCACAGGAAGCAGAACAAGTTTTTTTAGCTATGACCAAAGACATCCAGAAGCAGATTGCTGAACTTCAAGTTCAAGTTGCAAAACTTAGTGCATGCGGCCCAGAGAAACCTGGAAAAAGGAATGCCTCGGTGAGTACAAAACAGAAACAAAAGACAAAAAATACCCAGCCGGGTGGACAGCTTCAGCAAATGACAGCCATGGTGAAACCAAAACCATGGTATTGCTTTAAATGTGGTGAGGATGGCCATATTGCATCCACATGCAACAACATGCCAAATCCGACCCTTGTGCAGCCCAAGAAAGCAGAACTTAGAGTGAAGCAAGGTGCTTGGGAAGCCCAGAATGGCTCACCCACCACACCCCAGTTAAACTAGAAATGGCTTCCATTGAGGGGAAAATGGAAGCCAAACAACCACGATGTCCCCCATCTACAGGTAAACAAAAACCCTGCAATTAACTCCCACAGAGTCACACAAGAAAGAAAACTGCCGAAACATCTTGTAGGTAGCAAATGTACGGCCAATGTAAATGTAGGTGGGGTAGACTGCAGTTGTTTGCTTGATACTGGGTCACAGGTCACCACAGTGACCGAGTCTTTCTATCAAACCCATCTTTTCGATCACCCTATCAGATCTATCAGCGATATCCTTGAAGTGGAGGGAGCAAATGGCCAACCGGTTCCTTACAAAGGATATGTGGAGGTTGATCTTAAATTTCCGAAAGCCCTTCTTGAGTCTGAGCCAGAAATGTCAACATTGGCTTTAATCGTTCCTGATCTTCGGTCGAATAGTGGTGTCCCATTGTTAATTGGCACCAACACTTTAGACCCTCTCTTTGATCAATATTGTAATGAATCCTCATTTTCCCTTAGCTCACCTTGCCATGGCTACAGTAATCTTCTTCGTACACTGCAACTGAGGAGAAAACAAGCAACAAGTGGAAAACTTGGTTTTGTGAAGCTCAGAGGGAAAGAACAGGAAGTCCTCCCAGCAAAACAAAAAGTGCTGCTTCAAGGCTATATGTGTGTCAGCTCAGTCAACTCAGAGACATATGGCCTGTTAGAGCAACCATCCAGATCCACCTTGCCAGGCGGTGTGTTTGTGGAATCTTGCCTCATTTCCTTGCCAGAGCGTGGCTCCAACAAGCTGCCTGTCATCCTTAGAAATGAAACTGAACATGACGTCATTCTACCTACCAACTGCATTATCGCAGACCTGACTGTTGCAGATACTGTTGTCGAGAATCATCATGCAGTTGATGAGGAGGTTCAAAAGAATGTTGCTGAGTGCTCTTTTCACCAGACAGGGGTTAAGCTTCCTGAGAAAAGCTTTGATTTTGGCCCCTCTCTTCCTGAAGAGTGGAGAGAGAGAATTACAACAAAGCTCAGTAGCTTTTCTCATGTCTTCGCCCAACATGATCTTGACTTTGGCCATGCAACCAAAATCCAGCACAACATCAAGCTGATGGATGAGACCCCAATCAAACAGAGACCTCGCCCAATTCATCCTCGAGATTATGAAGCAGTCAAAAAGCACCTTCAAACCCTTCTTGACGCCGGTGTAATCCGAGAGTCCGAGTCCCCATTCTCATCACCGATTGTGGTGGTGAGGAAAAAAAATGGTGATGTCCGCCTATGTGTGGACTATAGAAAATTAAACCTACAAACAATAAAAGACTCATATGCATTGCCAAACCTTGAAGAGTCGTTTTCCGCTCTTGCTGGATCCAAGTGGTTTTCTGTGATGGACCTGAGGTCTGGATACTATCAAGTCGAGATGAATGAGAGTGACAAGCATAAGACTGCCTTTGTGTGCCCCTTTGGATTCTGGGAGTTCAACCGGATGCCCCAGGGCGTCACCAATGCACCGAGCACATTCCAACGGCTCATGGAGAAGTGCATGAGTGACATCCATCTAAGGGAAGTCCTTGTTTTTCTTGACGACATTATAGTGTTTTCAGATACACTTGAAGAACATGAGACTAGGCTCATCCACGTGCTCAGCCGTCTCGAGGAATATGGCCTGAAACTTTCACCTAATAAATGTAAGTTCTTCCAGACTTCGGTGCGTTACTTGGGCCACATTGTTTCCAGCGATGGAGTGAAGACTGATCCTGAAAAGGTTCAAGCCTTGAAAACCTGGCCGAGACCACAGAACTTAAAGGAGCTCCAATCCTTCTTAGGCTTCTCTGGTTACTATCGGAGGTTTGTGAAGGATTACTCGAGGATTGTCAAACCCATGACCAACCTTACAGCCGGGTATCCACCACGGCGGAAAGGAACCAAGGTTGGTCTGAGTAATGGAAAATACCTCAGCCCAAAAGAACCCTTTGCTGAACGCTGGAATACTGAGTGTCAACAGGCCTTTGAGACAATTATACACAAGCTAACATCGTCCCCAGTCCTTGGTTATGCGGATCCTAAGCTTCCTTATGTGCTCCATACGGATGCCAGCACAACAGGATTAGGAGCTGCTTTATATCAGGAGCAGGAAGGGAACTTGCGTGTGATAGCCTATGCTAGTAGAGGACTCTCCTGCAGTGAAGCAAGATATCCAGCGCACAAACTGGAATTCTTGGCTCTTAAATGGGCCATCACAGAGAAGTTTCATGACTATCTGTATGGAAACTCCTTTACCGTCGTCACAGATAATAATCCCTTGACATACCTACTTACCACAGCCAAGCTTCTCTCAACCTTCACTTTCGATATCAAGTATCGAGCTGGTAAGCAGAATGCGGATGCGGTGTCAAGGAGACACCACGGTGCCTTAGAAAATGATGCTGCATCGCAGGAAGAGAGCCAAAGGATTGACAGATTCACTTCCCAGCTATTAACATCCATAGGCAGGTTTGAATTGGTGACCCCAGAGACTGTCGTGGCTACCTGTCAAAGACATACTGTGAGACAAGCTCAAGAGCTCTCACCTTTCTATGGCTACGTGGAATCCCTTGCCATTCAAGCAGATTCAATCCCTGCTGTTTTTGAAGGAAGTGAGTCGCAAGATGGAGTTACAACAGTACCCAAGTACAGTGAGTCTGACCTCAGTAAACTGCAAAGAGAAGATCCTGTCCTTGAAAGAGTTGTTAGGCTGGTGGAGTCCAACAACTTACCTGCAGATCACACAGCAGACTCTCCTGAAGAACGGTTGATCCTAAGAGAATGGAAAAGGCTTCAGTTGAAATCAGGCATTTTGTACCGGACACGGCAGTGTGAAGGACAAACCCTTTTCCAGCTAGTTCTCCCAGATGCCTTAAGACCCATTGTACTCAGGAATCTCCATGATGAAATGGGGCATTTAGGGATGGAGCGCACCCTTGAACTCACCAGATCACGCTTCTACTGGCCGAAGATGGCCGCCGAAGTAGAGAGGAAGGTGAAAATATGTGAGCGATGTGTTCGTAGAAAGACTCAACCGGACAAGGCTGCCCCGCTTGTTAATATCCAAACCACTTGACCAATGGAGTTGGTCTGTATGGATTTTCTTTCATTAGAACCAGACAGCCATAACACTAAGGACATCCTTGTCATTACAGACCACTTCACTAAATATGCCGTAGCCATCCCCACCAGAGACCAGAAAGCCAGTACAGTCGCTAAAACCTTATGGGAACATTTTTTGGTTCATTATGGTTTTCCTGAACGCTTGCACAGCGATCAGGGTAGAGACTTCGAGTCTCACACCATCAAAGAGCTATGTGCATTAGCTGGTATGCGTAAGGTGAGAACAAGTCCTTACCACCCCAGGGGAAACCCTGTTGAGCGGTATAATCGAACACTCCTCAGCATGTTAGGCACCCTACAAGAAAAGGAAAAGACTCAGTGGCGAGACCATGTCAAACCCCTCACTCATGCTTATAATTGCACGAGAAATGACGTCACGGGGTTCTCGCCATATGAATTAATGTTTGGTAGACAACCAAGGCTGCCCTTAGACTTAGCCTTTGGGTTGCCAGTCAAAGGAAAAGAGCCCAGTTCACACTCTCAGTATGTAAGGAACCTCAGATCTCACCTGGAAGAAAGTTATCAGGTCGCCATTGAAAACTCTCGTAAGGTTGCAGAAAAAAACAAGAGACGGTTTGATAAAGTTGTCAGAGAGTCTACATTGGCTGTTGGGGATCGAGTCCTTGTCCGCAACCTTCGTCTCCGCAACAAACATAAGCTGGCGGATCGTTGGGAGTCCACGGTCTATGTGGTATCAAAGCAGATGGGAAACTTACCTGTCTACGCGGTGAAGCCGGAAAAAGAGGAAGGACCAGCCCGGACGCTACATAGAGACCTTTTACTTCCTTGTGGATTTCTTCCTGAAACTGAGAGAGAGGAAGAAAACCTGAAGAGCAGCCCAAAGAGACCTCGAACAAGGCAACAAAGTGCCATTCAACAAGATAAAGAGCCCTTTGATACAGATTATGACCCATATGACAACTGGTATGAAACAACTACCTTAACGGATGGTCAAGACATGAGGTTTGTCAAGGTGTATGATATGCCAAAACACAGTATGGCACCGGTCCCAAATAACAATGGTCAAGACCCCGCAGAACCTCACCCCTATCATGTCAGTACAGCTGGGGAGGAGGGAGAAATGGAAAAGTCCAAGACTCCTGCACCTGAAAAGGAAACAGGAAAGTCATTTGAAACTGAAATGGAAAATTCACCTGAAAAGGAAGCGGAAAACTCACCTGACAAGGAATCGGCAAATTCACCTGAAAAGGAAACAGGAAAGTCATTTGAAACTGAAATGGAAAATTCACCTGAAAAGGAAGCGGAAAACTCACCTGACAAGGAATCGGCAAATTCACCTGAAAAGGAAATGGCGAACTCGCCTGAAAGTGGAACAGGAAACTCGCCTGAAACGGGAAACTTACCTGGAACGGAAAATCAAAATTTACTTGGAGTGGAACCTCATAACTTATCTGATACAACTTCAGAACACCTGGAAGAAAGTTACGTGGAAACAAAAACAATGGACCATGCAGAAATACCAACTCTTGAAAAGACAGAGGGGACAACAGAAAAAACGACTCATGTTCGGCGATCACTCAGGCAACGTGAGCCAGCACGTAGGTTCCATTACCCTGAGTTGGGTAACCCTCTAGTTTCTGTTGTTACATCCTTGTTTCAAGGGTTGAGTACAGCCCTCACCCATTCCCTTAATGAAAGTGCTAGTAGGGATTGGCTAACAAACATCCCCATAGAGGTAACACATACAGCAGTTACCCAGCAGCCCTGTAGCATGCAGCGGGACGTGCATACATTTTAGAGGGGAGAGTGTAACCTGTTGGGAAAAAGGGAGTAAAATAACCTACCCTTTTTACCTACCTGAATAAGGAAAGAAAAATGTTTTAATGGTTAAAGATGTTTTATGTTTTTATGTTCTCTTTCATTGAGCATAATTTTAATTTAATTATTAATTGTAGTCTTTATTTCATCCTGTATTTTATTTATTTATTTATTTATTTGTTCCCAGAGGTCTATTTTGGCTTCCAAAGTGGTTCTGTGTAAGGAAAGAAACCCCATGTGCTCATAGTAGTATCGCTGAATTGCTATTGGAGAAACCGGCTCATATCCCGCCCCCTAGGTGCAAGGTTATGAGACCCGCAAGATACACGCGCAGAGCACGGAGCGGTGTCAGGACGAGAACAGAGACACAGAAGTCATAGTGGGAAAAGTTGGAAAAATACGTGATATCGTACATGCTGAGGAACTGTGGAGGAAAAGGAATTGTTGGGTCGATACCTGAGCGTCTGGCGGACCACAGAGAAGCGACCCTGGGAACCTTACCTGTTTAATTATTTTCTTTTCCCGGCTGGGTTTTTTTGGATGCCATGGATTCTGGATTCTCTCCCTAAGAAGGGGAGTGGCGAGCCAACCAAGTGAGCATCTTGGTTTGGACTGAAGAGGACCCTCTCTTCATCATTGGTCGTCCTGTCGGTGTGGTAGGACTGAGACAGACTCTGAGATTAAAGGGAAGATTTTATTTTTTTTCCTTCTTTGGGAAACAAAGATTTTATTTCTTTCTAAAGGGTGCACCCAATTTAAAAGACACTGAGATAGAAAATCAAACTGAAGGCCGGCCATATTTGTAAAACTGTTTATTCTATATATATATTTGTTAATACAGTGACATTTCTAAAACTTACCTCTGTGTGTTTACTCTTACTCAATTGGTGTCTAACTTTATTCCTCACCATCACTTCCTCCTACGAATCTAGAACATTCTGGTCTAGTGTTACTTACCTGTCAAGTGGGTTACACTTGCTCAGTATGAGGGATTGCTGAGAATTAAACGACGCAATCTTCTGTGGTTCTGTAATTTCTACATTAAACATTGCATTGTAATAACTCTTTTTGTAAAGTGCCTTGAGATGACATCTGTTGTGAAATGGCGCTATATAAATAAATTGAATTGAAATTGAATTGAATTGAAACTGAAATGCAGCCTCACCGTGTTTATTGTTGACTCTGGGAACCACCAGGAGACCCCTCCCTGAAGTTCTCAGAGACTTATTTGCATTCATGTTGAACCAAAAGTGCACAACAAATCAACCTCTGCCCACCCTCAGCATGTCTGGAGGGAGATGCGGCCTGTTTTTGTCCTCCAAGAAGAGACACAAACATGATTCCTTTGAACGAAGAGCAAAGATGAACAGAAAAATGAGAAACAGCAGCAGGATGGCTTTTGTGTTTGTTATGCAGTGGACACGATCTCTTTATGTCCCCAGTTCCTGTCTCAAGCAACTTAAGATGTTGTTATAATTTAGAATTAGTGACTGTGGAAATTTTTAGCTCTTTGGGTGTGCACTTCAACTGCACCAGTCTACAAACACAATGAGCTCATTTCAATAACCAGAGTCATCCTGCAAAGTAAGACAACAAATTCAACTTTTATTAAATATTTCTTTGGTATTGACTTGGATACACACAGACCTGTTAATACCAAGGAGTTGGTGGATTTACTTATGGGTATTATTACTAATAATCTTGATACAAATGAAAACTACACTTTTGAGAGTTTTTAGAAAAAAAAAAAACTACAATTTTTGTTCCACTTGAAAGTTATAAACTCCTTTGATTTATTCTGTCACATACTTTCAAAAATGCAACAGAGCTTGTGGATTTAATGTGACGAACTTTATAGGTACAAGTGCTCTAAAAAGCAAGTCACTGTAAAGAGTTCAGCAGATAATTTAAAATATGACTGGTATCAAAAGCTAAGAGAAAGCATAAGATTCTTCCCTGTATTCAGAAAGTTACATTAAAGGTACATTTAGCCCTTCAGTGTGGGTGGAGGTGTCAGCTCTAGATCCTCCCATTCCTGCAGGATCCTGCCGGGCCACACTGCATCCACCCACTGCAGTAATTAAGCACAGCCCACACGAATACACCCTTACACATGCACTCAGGCATACACTAATTGCAGGCAGGATGCCTCCTACTCGTTACAGTCCAAATTAAAGCAATCAATTGAAACCAGAGACCAGCAGAGAGGAATTCATTTACTAAGGTCTGATCTCTGCTACAGAGTGCAGCAGCTGTGTCAGTTGTATACCTCCACATAACCCTGCATATTGACCAGGGTCTCTCACCCATCAGCCTGTTAATGAGCCTCATGGTCTGCTAATGTGTTGCACTTATATGGACTGAAATAGATTTAAGGCATCCCTCACAGCATAAGAAACCCTGCAAAGTCGTTTAGATGACAGAGCTTTCCTCACCAAGAGAATCTCCAGGCTGACACAAGAGGCTACATTACTGCACACATCTGCAAGGCATTTCCTCCTTTTCTTTCTTTTGCTTTTTCCAACACAAACACACATACACCAGAGGGGACAGAGCTGTCAAACATCATGGTCAAAAACCGAGTGTGGCAGGTGTGGTAATGCGCTCTGATTGTCTCTGTGTTTAGCACAGGCGCTGGAGAAACGGAACACATCTGCCAAAATCAGCCTCTGAATCTTTACACAAGCCTACTTAAGGGAGAGCAGGAGTCTGAGTGTGTCCAATTCCAACATTTCCCAGTGTTTTTACAAACACATCACGCTCTTGTCACTAAGGAATCCCCTCCTCTCCCATCGCCGCCAGCTAGGCCAACTGTTGCTCCAACTCTGGGTTAGATTAAGGGAAGCGCTGGCTCCTGTAGAATGCAGGCCTGCTGCTGCTGCCGCCGCCGCTCTCAGCTGGGGATTTATTAGCACTGGCGTAGCAGCCCAGGCTTTTGGCCTCCAGCAACCAGAGAGAGGAGGAGAGGGGAGTTGAGGAGGAAGATCTCTGCTGAAATATTAAATGCTCTCAAATAGAAAACATGGTGCTTCTTAAAAGGACACGGCACTTTAAAAAATGTGCAAATTCTGATTGGTTCTTCGAAATGCTTTATTTCCTCTGAGGGCTGAGCACAGGATGTTTGAGATTCTGAGCAGATCTTTATTTGAAATTTCAAGTGCCATTTTAAGTTATGTGTACATTAGGGGGCAAAAATATTTGTCAATCACCGCTTGTGCAAGTTATCCCACTTGAAAAGATGAAGTCCGTAATTTTCATCATAGGTACACCTCGACTGTTAGACAGCATGTATATAAAAAAAAACAATCCAGGAAATCAGACTTTATTATTTATAAAGTTTATTTGCAGAATCCAAAATAAGACAAAGTTGGGACAGTATAGAAAATGCTATTAAAAATGGAAATTTTTATGATTTCTAAATTTACTTTGACTTTTATTTCATTGCAGACGATATAAAGACAAAATATTTCATGTTTTTTGTGGTCAACTTCATTTCATGAGTAAATATACATCATTGCATAAAGAACAAGGTTTCAAGCAACAATCGTTATATCCGATCCCTCAGGTGACACTGGATCAAGAACTGTCATTCATCTATAAGTGATATTACCTAATATGTACAGGTCTACTTTGGAAAACCTTTATCAAGTACCACAAAATGTAATTACATCCACCAATGCCAGCTAAAACTATTGTGCCAGAAGTAAGCCCTATGTTAACAGGGTCCAGAAGCTCTGTTCTAGGCTTGAAGGCATCTGGGAGGGACCATCACACAGTGGAAACGTGTACTGTGGACAAATCAGTATTCCGGGTATTTTTAGGGAAAAATTAATGCCATGCTCTCCAGACAAAAGAAGAAAAGGATCATCAAGTACCACGAAATGTTGTTCAAAATGCTGTTCCCAGCCACAAATCCAAAAGCCAGGGTCTAACATGGTATGGGGTTGTGTCAGTGCCCTGGCAAAGGTAACTTGCACTTCTGTGATGGAACCATTAATGCTGAAAAGTACATCAAGATTTTTAAATTCAAGAAGACATATTTTCTAGCGATTCTATGCATGTTTAAACAAGACAATGCAAAACCATTCTGTACATAAGATGTCCTGGCTGCGGACGAAGAGGATACTGTTGCTTGACTGTCCTGCTGGCAGTCCCAATAAAGAATGTGTGGTGCATTTTGAAGGGCACAATCCAACAACAAAGACCCCGTACTGTTGCCCACCGTTAGACTTGTTTGCAGGAAAAATAAGACAAAAGTACACCTGAAACATTTCATCACCTGGTCTCTTGAATCCCTCAAAATGGCAATGGAAGCCATCAAATTACTGAGATGACAATGGAAACAACCTAACCATTCTTGTCTGGACTGACCCTTAGTTGAGTCGACCCTAGTGGAAAAGGGGCATTAGACAGTTCTCTGGTCATGGCCAGGGTGGAGGTTGGAGTCTGACTGTTTGAAGGCATGTACAGATAACGAGCTTATACAGGCGCCATTAATACAAGTAACGAGTATAGAAGAGCTTCTTAAAGTGTAACTAAACCTCAAAACCACTTTTTGTGCTTATAAACTGTATGAATGGGTTTTTACCAATGCAATCTTTCAGTTTAAGGGCATATATTTGACATTTTCCTGTAAACATGTTAAATTCCACAGTTTTTGGTCTAAAAACGTCTTAGTGCTGCTTTTCATGGTCATTGTGTGGTACTGCATTTGAATTTTCTGATTGGCTGAGATTGGTACATGAGAGACCATGCCTAAGTCACAGGCATGGTTTCAAAGAGACACCCTCCCTTTCTTAGACACACTTGCCCCGCCCCGTGACGAGTTGAAACTGCTCATCTTGTGTGCTACATGCGTACACAGAAGCATAGGCTACTGAGAGAAACAGAAGAAGCTGAAATCTGTATATCGCACTTTGGAGGACCACAACGTCGGAGTGGTTTAAAGCCATATGTTATAACCTATATGTTTTAAACACACCGTTTATAAGGAAACAAAAGCTGAGGTAGTTCCTTCCTAAGCTACTTAGCATCGATGCTAGCGCTAGGCTTGCTGTGCTTGTTTGCTGCTATACGTGCTGCTGGCTTCAGGCAGCGCTGACTCAGCGCCCTGAGCCAGAGGCTCGAACTGATACGTCTTTTGGCCACTGGGCTCCATGGAGCCTCTCTTTACCTATGGTGGATGGCAGAGAAGAAACCTAATTTCTCCCTTTACCGTAGGTAAATAGAGGCATCACAGAGCTTGGCAGCTGTGACTGTCTTCCAGACCACACCCTCACGTCACCCCCTCGCACTCATCCTCCACACTTGGCCATGCCCCTCTGTGTCTCCTGGCCCTTCCCACTTTGGTAGCCTGGGGGTGGGATGATGCTTTTTTTAAGGGGTCCAGATATACTTTAAGGAGGAAGTAATAGGTCTGTGTGGGCCAGAATTCATGCTTGTATTTACGACACCATTATACAAACAAATTCATTTAAAAAAAATCATACAATATAATTTCCTGGATTTTTCTTTTACAGTCTGTCTATCACAATTAAAGTGTACCTATTATAAAAATCACATAACTGTGTTTTTAAGTAGGACAACTTGCACAATTGGTTGCTGCCAGAAAATTTTTAGTCCCACTGTAACAAACTCTTACTTTTCAAACCCTACCCCTCTGTCAAACCAGCTGCCTACCAATTTCAGTTCAATGCCATAGTCATGTGTGGCAAACAGCATAGTAACAAGGCGGGTGGCCATGGTCTGCAATCGCTAATTTGAATAAATGTGACAGAGCCCTCTAAGCAACTCATTCTGAAAGGAAGTTAAATTTGTGGAGAGGACTTCATTAACATTTGTACAGACTATAGACCTATTATAACTTGATTTAAAAGTGGAATAATATGTAATGTGTAGGTAAATGAAAAAGCACTACCTCCCTCCATGGAAAAGTAAGCATGTCCTAAAAAGTTAAGGTAAAAAGTATACGTCAAAGTAAAAGTTAATAAAAAATTTCACTAAGTTGGGTTATGTTGTTTATGGTCAGATGTTCAATGGCGTCTTTAGTCGCAGTGACTCTGAAAAAACATACCAGGTCATGCATATTAAGCTGTCTGTGCAATGCGAACATTAAAATGGACTCAGCCCGAGCTGCGATAACAAAAATATTACACCGCAGCAGCAACAAGATGTGAGCAGTGATGTGTATCCACGGAGAGTGGCTAAGAGCCTCCATGACTAATGCAGTGGCCTAGATCCAGGCTGCACACATCGATCACACTGACAATTGAGGGACTGTGTCGCCGCTGATAAGTTCTTTTTTTTTTTTTCATCGTTCACAGAGACGGAAGTAAAAGCTGTGTCTGAAGATGAAAGAGAAAAGCGGAGGCAGAAATTTGGTGTCAGAGGGAGGATGATGGGATATGTTTTGAACAAGCAGTGATGCACAAAGGTCACCACGGAATGATTTTCTTTCTTCTCCTTTGGAGTTCACCTGTGTGCTGTGGGGACGAGCCAACAGGGCCGTAGTCATCTGCTCTCTGTGAGGCTGCTTTATGGCTGCATGTGTTTCAGCTGCTCAGTACGCTGTAAATCTCCATGTTTTGTGATGACTGGCTACAGATACCTATAATTATAGAACAGAAGCACTGGTGTTTGCATCCGGCATTTACAGCCTGTCATCTTAGCCCTAAATCACTCCAGTTATTGGTAAGTTTTAATTGGAGTGTTAAATAATCTGCTGTACTGCTTCCTTGCTGTCAAAGCACTGATTAGTGTCCTCCTCACATTACTTATCAAACAGCACCACCTGCTGGATATTGAAGAAACAAGCAGATGAAAATAACAAGTACCTATTGTGAAATATACTTATATACTGTCTATAGAAATATCAGACAAACTGTCCATTGTAGTTCTGGTTCCATCAGGAATGTAGTTCATGTTTTATTCGTGACTGTCATAAACTCCCACAATCTCTTCGGTAATGTGTTGGTGAGAATCAGTAAAATTGTGCTGGATGTTTAGTCTTTATCATAGTAAGTGTTATAACAGTATGCATCATACAAGAATGAGTTATGTGCATCTAAACTGTTATTATACATACAAAAAAACAAGAAACAAGTACTTTTTTATTACATACAAGCTAGCATGCATGTCAGAGGTTTTCATATAGTTAAAACCAGATATTTGAATAGAATGTATGAAAAAGGCATTGCACCCTTATTCCTTGTCGTCTATTGGGTGTGGTTTATAAAGTTACACGGTCAATACTTGTCACAAATAATTTGGGTTATTTAGCCTGTGATAAAAGGGGAATCATTTTTGTAAGTCATATTTGCTACTGTGTTATTTAATCATTTATAAATTTTATACCTAAATATTTAATTAGTAGGCTATACATTTAGTTCAAACTAATATTTAGTTTCGTAGGTAAATGTTTAGTTTAGAGTTAAACATTTAACTTGTAAACTAAATATACATTTTTTTTAGGTATGAACTGTGAGATTTATAAGTGAATGAGTAACACAAAGAAAATCTGACTCAAAACGAATTCTCGTTTTCCTTCTCCTATGACAGTCAAAATAACTCAAATTATTGGTGTTAAATTGTTTGACTGTGCAACTTAACAAAGTGTATTTTATTTTTTTGTACATTTGCTTGGCATTTGGTAGAAGTGCCTTTAGAAGCTGCATGACTGGGGTCAAACATTTTGAGTGACCCTCTTCAAAGCTTCTCACAATAGTTTGCTGGTCTAACACGGGTCAGGTTTGTATGTCGCCTTGCTTTCACACACCTTTTCAGCTTGGCCAACAAAGTTTCCATCGTGCTATATCAGGCCTTGATTCGGGTTCAATGTTTCTACATAAAGCTCTTTCCTCATGTTACTATCTATTTGGTATAAGTGCATACTTTGCAGTTTGACATCAGATGCATAAGCGGTGTGACTCTTTAGTGTTGCCAGATTTGATCTTTTCAATGGAGATATCTTCAAAAATGTGGTTCTGTTATGGAGTGCGATTTGAATTGTTATCTGCCTTTTTATGTCGATTTTGGAGTAGTAAATTCCTACGTGCTCAGTGGCCTTTCAGCCCATATATGTGCAAAACTTACTTCACTATGTATAATGACTTTACAAACATATGAACCAGACTTCCTGGATATCTTGGCTTAATTCTTTTAATATGTTCATAAAGAAGTGGTGTGATGAAGCATTGTCTTTGGAATAATTTATTTTTCTTCATAATTCTTTTTCGAACTAGCAGCAAAAGTTTGAATTTATTTTGAATTTTTCCCATCCACATATGGTCAAAATTATACATCAGGGTAAAGTTTATTCAAAACAAATTAGAATGCTTTGAAAATTGCTGAATAATATTACGAGCTACAAAAGGTAAATTGCTTCAAACAATCACCTAAACTCTTTTTAGCTTGTAGTAGTATTTCATGGTAAAAGCAGGGCAAAATTAAGTATTCAGAAATATGCCATAAGTTTGCAAATTCCTACAACAAAAATGTTTGTTTTCTTTGCAGGTCCTACGGAACATTTAACCAAATATTAGTGCGGGTGTATGTATGTATTTGAGCTTGTATTCATAATTACACTTTATGGGTAAGATCCAATATATAATCAGACTTTAGCCCCATACTGTAATTTAAAGTGCACAATTAATATGGAATTAAAAGCTGATTTTGCCTCCTAATGGTATAGGTGAAATGTTTTCTCATTGTGATTTTAAACAGCAGTAAAAGTTTGGGTGCTCTTGTATATTACATGCAGCCTCTAAAAATTCATGCTGGTTGGAACTAAGTTAGGATTTCTGGGATAAAGATGCCTGCTATAATATTTTTGTTTGAATGAGGCACACATTTGATCTAACAGTTGCCTATGTGTCAAGATTATTGTACTTTGTTGGATCATATCTAATCATAAAGCCAATAAAACCAAATGCTGGTATGCATTTTTGTCACTCTCAATTGTTCAGATAAGCAAAGTACGGTAATTCTATACCAGGCGAAGAAAACTTGATTAAATACAAAAAGTTTTTTTTAAATATTTTCATTCATGAATGGAAAATAGCTATTCAAACCAAAGTGGCAATATGGTTAAAAGTAATTTTCTTCAATAGCTTTTGCCACACCAGAGCATTTGGGAAATTATTTAAAAAATCCTTTATGATAAATCTGCATTTTGAAGTCTTATAAACAGTAAACATGCTTCAAGACACTTTATAGATAACAAAATACAGAGTCAGTGAACAAGTAAACATTTTCATTGCAGCTCAGGCTCTGCAGGAACTTGTCAACTACCCATTAATGTAAAGGTGTTCGAGCAGAGCAAACATCTAAAACATGCAAGGCACCTTCCTCAAGGATCAGAACTGTCCACTTCAATCTGCGTCAAGCACAAACAACCCCTAGAAAAAGGAGACACAAATAAAATTGAAAATTCCCATAACATTTTTATTTCAAATGGTGCAAATAAAGTAATTCAATAAAATGTGAGATTCTAGCAGTATTAAAACCTGGAGTTAAGAGTCCATGGGTTCAAGATCTAGTAATTAAACAGGAAATGAAAATATACATGTATGACCAGATCTAATTGTCTATATGTAGATAAGAAATGAAATAATTGTTCCCTAATTCTGCTATAAAAAAGTAAAATATCAATTATTATATTTAGACCTATAAAGCTCTCAAAGCACACACCACCGCCAGGGCCACTCATCCCCCATGTTGTGATCCAATTTTTACTTTCTTTACTTTTCTAACAAAATGTCAGTTAATAAGACATTCTCCTGTGTTTGTTCTGTCGCTGTTCTCCTCTCAGACAGAGGGGAGATCCCATTATTGCTATCTGTGCATATGGTCCAATCCGTTGCGGGGCTGCTGCACAAGCTCAGCCATGTTTGAGCTCTTTGAGACGGGAGAGAGTCTAAGATGTCACCGTTTGGTGGCTGGATATAGACTTTATTCAGAATTAACTCTAAAATTCAATCAGTTGTTCCTGGTTTCATTGAGGACTATTCCTGAAAATGTAATTGAAATCTGTCCTTTATTTTTTGAGTCATCTTGCTAACAATTACTAACAATTATTGAAAAAGCTGTGTTCCAACAATTAAACAACCGCTTTGATATTTATCAGTCTGGTTTTCATCGGCACCACACCACAGACACAGCCCTCGTCAAAGTTTTTAATGACATCTGTACAACTACTGACTTTGGTAAAACCACAGTATTGTGTGTGTGTGTGTTTGTGTGTGTGTATCTGTATTTCCAACATCTGGAAAAAAACTGCCGGATGAATGCAAAACTGCAGAGAGACTGAACTCTTTTAAATCTAAAATTAAAACGTACATATTTAGACATGCTTATGAGTAACTGATACTGTTATTGCCAATACCATTTGTAAGGTAACGATCAAAATGGCCTGCATTTGTATAGCGCTTTACTCAGTCCCTACAGACCCCAAAGCGCTTTACACTACATTCAGTCATCCACCCATTCATGCACACATTCACACACTGATGATGGCAAGCTACGTTGTAGCCACAGCTGCCCTGGGGCACACTGACAGAGGCGAGGCTGCCGGACAATGGCGCCACCGGGCCCTCTGACCACCACCAGTAGGCTAGGGTGAAGTGTCTTGCCCAAGGACACAACGACTGAGACAGTCAGAGCCGGGGCTTGAACTGGCAACCTTCCGATTACAAGGCAAACACCCAACTCCTGAGCCACAGTCGCTCCCTAATCAAGTGATCCCTGCAATTTCCTATTTAAGTAGGGCTTACTCTACCGCTCTGATGAGATCTAGAAAAACTCATCCGTGCATTTATCTCCAGCCACCTTGATTACTGTAACAGTATCTTCACAGGTCTGCCTAAAAAATCTATTAGACAGCTGCAGCTGATCCAAAACGCTGCTGCTCGTGTTCTCACTAAAACCAGGATAGTAGAACACATCACTCCATTTCTAAAGTTCTTACACTGGCTCCCTGTAGCTAAGAGAATAGACTTCAAAGTGCTTTTATTTGTCTATAAACCATTAAATAGGTTAGCACCACAGTACATTAGAGATCTGCTATCGTGGTATCCAGGTCACTCAGGTCCTCCAACTCTAATCTACTGATCGTCCCTAGAACCAGAACCAAGCATGGAGAAGCAGGTTTTAGTTTCTATGCTTCCAAGATCTGGTACAAACTGCTGGACGAATGCAAAACTGAAGAGACACTAAACTCTTTTAAATGTAAAATAAAAACGTACCTATTTAGATATGCTTATGAGTAACTCATACTATTATTGCCAATATTATTTGTCAGGTAGAAATCATGTGATCCCTGCCATTTTCTTTTTAAGGAGGGTTTACTCGAAGCAATGTAACATTAGACGGTGTCATACATAACATGTTACTGTGGAATATTGTCTCTACTGCATGGAAACTGGGCTGTTAATATGTCATGACATTCATGAGGATGTAAATCAACAGTCTTCAGTCAGAAGCCTCTTCAGATTCATTTACTGCTACTGCCCGAAGCATCACCATCCACAACAGCGATATGAGTTATGTAAACATTTAATTTCCCATTGGGATAAATAAAGTAGCTTTGAAATGACTTTTCACACTCAAATATGGATGTGCTGACTGCACTTTCATCACTGGCAGTACCAGTGTGACAGCAGGAGGCAGCTGGCACCAAAAACAGTGAAAAGAACAGAAAAAGACGGCTGGCGATACACAGTGTCTGTCAGAAATTGTGTCAGGTCACTGCTCTGCACACCAGCTCTCTGTTGAGCTCCATTCATCTCATCAGATACCAATTTCTATGTCAGGTTAACCTCCCTCCACAGTGTCGCGTCATATGCCTTGACTGGGGCAGATCCACTGACAATCCTGTAGAGCAATAACACAATTACTGTGAGAACAAAGCTAGGGAACAGCTCACACAGCCTCAGTAAATTAACTTCATTTTAAAACAGTTACTATTATCCAGATCCTACTCAGTCCTGGTGGCGCAAAAGTAGAAAATACAATCTGTGAAAATTAAAGTTGCCATAAAAGATCATATATATACAGTCGAAACCAAAAGTTTACATACACTATGTGGAAACGCACATATCCTTTTTGTTCCCTCACTGTCCAACAGGAAATCGGAATAAACTTTTCGTATTCTAGGTCAATTATAATAAATACAATTATTTCTTTTACTAAATGTCAAAATAAAAAGAGGAGGATTTTTTCACAAATGTTTTAATAACTTTTGTCAAAGTCAGAAGTTTACATACTGTACATTTTGGTATTTGGGATTATTGCCTTTAAACTGTATGATGTGGTTCAAACGTTTGCTTATCCTTCCACAAGCTTTGCACAATAGTTTGTGGGGATTTTGGCCCATTCCTCCTGACAGAACCGGTGTAACGGAGCAGAGTTTGTAGGTCACCTTGCTCGTACACTTCTTTTCAGTTCTTCCCATAAATTTTCAATGGGATTTAGATCTGGGCTCTGTGATGGCCACTCCAAAACATTGACTTTGTTATCCTTAAGACACATAGTAACCAGTTTGGCAGTATGCTTTGGATCATTGTCCATTTGAAAGACCCATTTACGCCCAAGCTTCAACTTCCTGGCAGATGTCTTCAGATTTTGCTTCAATATTTCCACATAGTGTTCCTTCTTCATAATACCATCTATTTTGTGACGTGCACCAGTCCCCCCTGCTGCAAAACAACCCCACAACATGATGCTACCACCCCCATGTTTCACAGTTGGGATGGTGTTCTGAGGCCTGCAAGCTTCGCCTTTTTTCCTCCAAACATAATGATGATCATAGTGGCCAAACAGTTCAATCTTAGTCTCATCAGAACACAGGACATGTTTCCAAAAAATAAGGTCTTTAACCTTTTGTGCATTAGCAAACTTTAGTTTGGCTTTTTTGTGTTTCCTTTGGAGTAAAGGCTTCTTTCTTGCAGAGCAGCCTTTCAGCTCTCTTCTGTACAGTACTCGTTTCACTGTGGATAATTAAACACTTTTACCATGTTCAGCCAGCATCTTCACAAGGTCTTTTGCTTTAGTCCTTGGGTTGTTCTGGACATATCGGACAGAACTGCGTTCATCTCTGGGACCCAGAATCCGTCTCTTTCCAGAGCGATTTGATGGTTGGATGTTCCCATCGTGCTTATACTTGCGTATAATTGTCTGAACAGATGAACGTGGCACCTGCAGGCATCTGGAAATTGCTCCCATGGATGAACCAGACTTGTGCAAGTCCACAATTCTATTCCTGATCTCTTGACTGATGTCTTTTGATTGTCCCATGATGATTCACAAGGAAGCAGTGTGTTTCAAATGTGTCCTTAAATACATCCACAGGTGTGTCTCTAATTAACTCAAATGAGGCCGATTAACCTATCAGAAGCTTCCAAAGAGATGGCATCATTATATTGGCTTTCCCAAATTGTTTAAAGGCATAGTGATCTTTTTGAAGAAGTTATTAAAACATTTGTGAAAACATTCTCCTCTTTTTATTTTGACATTTAGTGAATAGAAATAATTGTATTAATTGTAATTGACCTAGAATAGGAAAAGTTTATTCCGATTTCATGGACAGTGAGAAAAAAAAGATATGTGCGTTTCCACATAGTGTATGTAAACTTTTGGTCTCGACTGTATATATATATATATATATATATATATATATATATATATATATATATATATATCAAATCAAATCAAATCAAATCAAACTTTATTTATACATCGCTTTTCAAACAAAGAAAGTTACTCAAAGTGCTTTACAGATTTAAAATATAACCCCACAACCCCCCCCCCCCCACCCCCCCCCTTCAAAAATGAAAGGAAACACTGGCAAAAAGATTAAAATACGTTAAAATATAAAGTTTATAAAATATAAAGTATATAAAGTATGAAACAATAAGTGTAAAACAAATAATAAAAATGCAAAGCAGATTAATAAATAAACAGTTAAAAGCTGAACTAAAAATTAAATCAGGTAAAACATGCTGAGCGATTAAAAATATATTAATAAATAATAATTAGTTAAAGGCTAAGCTAAAAAGGTGAGTCTTGAGTCTGCTCTTAAAAACATTAATGTTCTCTGCGGCCCTGAGGTCCTCTGGCAGCCTGTTCCAGAGGAGAGGGCCATAATAATGGAAAGACGCCTCCCCATGAGTCTGTGTCCTGACTTTGGGGATGATAAGGAGACGGCTGCCAGAGGAGCGCAGAGACCGCGAGGGTTCATACGGTAAAAGCATTTCTGACAGATACGAAGGCCCAAGACCATTAAGACACTTAAAGACCATTAAAAGAACCTTAAAATCGATCCTAAAACATACGGGGAGCCAATGCAGTGATTCTAAGACCGGTGTAATGTGCTCCCGCCTCCTAGTCTTCATCAGGACACGAGCTGCTGAATTCTGTAAAAGCTGTAAACCTGAGGTAGTCTTTTTGGGAAGACCAGAAAGCAGGCCATTACAATAATCAATTCTACTGGTGATAAAAGCATGCATTAGCGTCTCCGTATTGGCCCGAGAGAGAATGGGGCGGACTCTGGCAATGTTCTTTAGGTGATAAAAACCTATTTTGGTGATGTTTTTAATGTGAGGGATAAAAGTCAGCTCAGAGTCAAAAATCACACCCAGGTTCTTCACTTGTAAGGAAGGATTAAAAGACAATGATTGTAGTTTTGGTAAAAGTTTCTCTCTCTGAGCCTCAGGACCGATAACTAAAACCTCAGTTTTGTCCTGGTTGAGCTGGAGAAAGTTTTCTGCCATCCAGGATTTAATGTCTAAAATGCAGTTAAAAAGTGCATCCATTGGCCTTGTGTCATCAGGAGACATGGAGATGTACAACTGTGTATCATCAGCATAACTGTGAAAGTTAACTCCATGTCTCCTGATAACACTGCCAAGAGGGAGCATATACAGGTTAAAAAGCACTGGGCCTAAAACTGAACCCTGGGGAACACCACAAGTGATCTTATTGACCTTAGAGGAACAGGTATCTAAACTTACCGTAAAAGTCCTGTCTGTGAGGTAGGATGTGAACCATTTGTGAACAGTACCAGAGAGGCCGATCTGTTTTAAACGAGTTAAAAGAATAGTGTGGTCTACTGTATCAAAGGCAGCGCTTAGATCCAGAAGAACCAACACTGTCACCTTTTTAGCATCATAGCTTAGTCTAAAATCATTTAAAATCTTTAAAAGCGCCGTCTCTGTGCTGTGGTTCATCCTAAAACCAGACTGAAATTTCTCTAGGACATTATGAGCGTTAATAAAATCATTAAGTTGAATAAAAACAAGTTTTCTAAAACTTTGCTTAAAAATGGTAAGTTAGATACTGGTCGGTAGTTGTTTAAATCATTAAAATCTAAATTGCTCTTCTTCAGCAGGGGCCTCACTACCGCCGCTTTAAAGGCAGCAGGAAAAACCCCCGTCTGAAGAGAGCAATTCATAAAGTTTAAAATCTCATCTTTAAAAGAACCATAAAATTGCTTAAAAAACCTGGTGGGAATCGGGTCCAAAGCGCTTGTGGTGGGCCTCACTGAGGAGAAAACTTTATCAAGGGTCCCAGCTTCAACCAGGACAAAACTTTCCAGTGTTTCCTCTGGTGAAGGCAGACACTCTGATTTGTCTAAAACCATGTTTGTTTGAGAGGATAAAATATTACATCTGATGGTGTCTACCTTCCCTCTGAAGTGGTCTGCATACTCCTCACAAAGAGTGTTTGAGGGGGTTTTCTGAAAAGTATTAGAATTATGATGTAAAATGTTGTCAATGGTGGAAAACAGAATTTTGGGATTATTTTTATGTTCTGAGATGATTCTGGAAAAGTATGTATTTCTGGAATTTCTTAAAGCGTTGTTATATAGTCTGAGATATTCTATGTATATCTGATGATTTATTGTGATTTTATTTTTCCTCCATTTCCTTTCTGCCACCCTGCAGCTCCTCTTTAATTTTCTAATACCTGCATTTCTCCACGGTACTGTACGTTTTGAATGAGGGTTTATAACTTTAATTGGAGCCAGCAGGTTGAGAGCAGATTTAAGCCTACTGTTAAAATCATTAACGATAAAATCACAGGGGGCAGGTAAAGGTATAGGAGGACATTTTTTAAAAACTTAGAGAAAACCTGCAGCCACTTCAGGGGTTAGATGACGCTTCCTGACAGTTCTCACAGAGGTCCCTGATTGGATAAAACTGGTGATATTAAAAAACACACAGTAGTGGTCAGAGACAGCCAAGTCAACAACAGAGGACACACTGGTGGACAGGCCAGACGTGATGACCAGGTCCAGGTTGTGTCCTCTGTTGTGAGTCGGCTGCATGACATGTTGGCTAAAATCCATATAATTTAAAATATTTAAAAAATCTGTTGATAAAGGATCTAAAAGGTTATCTATATGTAGATTAAAATCACCAGCTAAAATTATCTTCTCATAAGAGTTGTGTAAAAATTGATAAAAACTCTGAAAATTCTGGAATAAAAAGTGCATTCCTTTTCGGAGGCCTATAAACTGTGACACATAAAATCGGATAAGTGCTAAAAACAGAGGCAGTGTATTCAAACGTGGTAAAATTATTAAATAAAACAGGTTTGGCGGAAAGAGTTGATGAACTAATAAAAGCAGTTCCGCCTCCCCTCTGGCTACTCCTCGTAGAATAAGAAAAGTTATAATTAGGTGGAGAGGCCTCTGTGAGAACAGCAGGGGCATCTGCACTCAGCCATTTCTCTGTTAAAAATAAACACTGAAGGTTATTATCTAAAATCAAGTCATTTATTATAAAAGTTTTATTCAGCAGAGAGCGAACATTTAAAAGAGCCATATTAATAGTGGTTGGTGATGGAGTGACTGTATGACTTACTGTAGGTGGGATTTTTAGTAACTGTTTAAGATTATTTGGGTTGCATTTTCTTAGTTTATGATTATTTCTTCGCTCTCTGCTGACAATAACAGCTATGAATGAAGTAGGGTAAGGTCCAAGTCCGATATGTGAGTTACTGTTAAAATCAGGATTGAGTTCATAGGAACAAGGACCAGCTGCACATCAGGATGTTGTGGATGGGGCAGAGAGGACAGGAGCAGCTGGAGCCGGTGCAGGGGACAGTGGTGGGCGAGGGTATGCCAGGCTTAATGCCAGCATGCGGGTACCTTGTCTGTTTAAATGTAGTCCATCTGCCCCCAATAATTGACTCCTACCCCAGAAAATGTTAAAATTGTCTATAAAACCAATGTTGTGCATCACGGTAACAGAGGAAAGCCAAGTGTTGAGAGAGAGTAACCTGCTGAAGCGATTTATTCCTCTGCTTATGGTGGGAGTGGGGCCAGAAATAAAAACAGATAGGGGCTTGTCTTTTAAAAGATTAAAAAGATAAATAAAATCCTGCTTTAAAAGCTCAGACTGCTGTTTACGGATGTCATTGGTTCCAGCATGAATTATAACTTTACTCACAGTAGGGAAACGTTTGATGGAGTCCAGAATCTGTTCAGATATATCCTTTACTGTAGCTCCAGGAAAACAAAGGGTGACAGCTCCTCTCATCCTAACATGCCGGATAATAGAATCTCCAATGATGAGAGTGCTGGGTGGATGGTGTGCTGGCTGCTGGGCAGAAGACCTCTCGTTATCCAGGACCTGCTGGATGTTGGGCAGCTTGGCATCCACAGGACTGCAGCGGTGTTTAGAGGGCGCCGAGGGCTCGTTCCGTGGATTCGGGGTGTAGTGAAGCACTCCTCGGCGGTTCCCGGCTGTAGTCCTGGGTCTGGCGCGACGTGGGTGGATACCGGAGTCTGACTGCTGCTCTGGCTGCTGGGAGGGGATGGGCGGCGGTCCTGCGGAGCTGCTGGTCTTCGGCGCGGTCGGAGGGACGGTCAGAGGAGGGAAGTCGTCCCCCAGGGCACCGAAGCGGTTCGACAGAGGAAGGCCGGGTGGAGGAGAACGGTGAAAGCCGCTCCGGGCGCCCCCACTGCGACCAGGCCCGACCGTCGACCACGCACCCTGGGGCACCGGAGTGGAGCTGAGGGGGGCTTTTGGCTTAGCCCCCTGCTGGGTCCAGCACTCCTCCTCTGCCGTAGATGTTGTACCTCCGCCGGAGTTCGTCTGTCCGAGTCCGCCTGGAGACCCAGCGATGGGTCTCCAGGCGATATATATATATATATATATATATGTATATACATACATAAAGTGTAATTGTCCATCTTTAAAGATTACTGACTAATATATATATATTTTTTATCATTGCCTAGCCCACCCAGTACATCAGTCATACTACTGTCTAATCAACACTAGTTTCTTTACTAATGACTGAAATAAGGACATATCAAACACATTTGTTTTGTCAATAATAGAATTAAAAAAAAATCAAAAATAAAAACAAGTTTAAGTTAATAAGTTAAATACTAGAAGAGAAACTAAAAGGACTTAGATACTGCAGGCTGGAGTGGAGCAAGCTGAGCAATTTAATGTTGGTCAGGGATATAGGCGTCATTTTTACTGGGGACGCTGGGGGACATGTTCCCAGCAATATTAATGATTGACGGGTTTATTCCCCACCAAACCCGATGCAAAAATTCTTTACCAGCACTGATCTAACATCCATTTGTGCACCCAACAAAATTTCCACATAGCCTACTCAAGATCAGATTTAAAAAAAAATCTGAGATCTGGTCCAAGAATTGAGAGTAAGGGCCTAATGGATGATTCAAAAACCACAAACAAAAGTGGTTTTAATGTTTTGCAACTTGGATGAGGAAAACTAAGGATCAGATGTTCAAAAGAACTGTAGCAATTACTTGGTCTGACATTAATTAGTAAATCTAAATGAAAGAAGGTTGCTTCTCCTCCTCCTCTCCCAGTACTTCTAGGAATGGGAAAATTAAAAAAAAAATTGGAAGGAGATGACTCATTTTTACTAGCATAATCCTCATGCAACAGCCAGGTTTCTGATAGACAAAAAAAAACTATTTTATTATCATATATCATTTACTAATAAAGTCTTTGAGGAGAGAGATCATATGTCCAATAAACGACATTTTATTGTTTTATTTTTTTTTATTAGCCAATGTTGTATGTATCTTAATGAGATAATTTTCATAATTCATAATTTTCCCCAGTCACTATGGTGTAATTCTCACAACAGCATTAAAGTTTGGACCACTGCTAACACGTTTGTCAAAACAATTTGTGCAAACTGCAAAACATGGTAGATAACCTGCAAAAGCGAGTCACTTTCTCAAAATGGAAAATCGATTGCACAAAAGCAAGCCAGTAGCTCAAAATGCTTCAAAAGTAAGTTACTTAATAAAAATGGATACTTCTTTCTTCAAAAGCAAGTATTCATGTCAATGAAAGTGTCAGTGTCATAAAAAATGACAAGTTATGACATGGGCATCTTTGAACAATCACGTCAAAAGTGTTGAACATGCTTTCATTGTGACAGGTTACTCTGGCAGTGCTTCCCAATGCCATGTGTAGTCAATACATCCTTATGTACCATCCATGGCATATTGTAAACTAAATTAAATAAAAATTAACAGACTGAAACCGATCATGGACAACTAGATGTTCCCATCTGTCTGGCCACATATTTTCATCTACATCACAGTGAATAAGAGCTCTGTCGATGCACCAAGGACAGTATCTTCTTGAGTTCTGAAACCCCCCTGTGCAGGACTATGCTGTGATATCATCACAAGCTGCATCCATGGCTGCTAGCAGGGTCATTTGGGTATGTGGATGCAGGTCATATACATTCCACCTCCAGGAAGAGAAAAACTCCTCAATTGGATTCAGTAATGGAGATTAAGGAGGAAGATACTCCACAAGCATCATGTCATCTCCTCCAAACCACCGCCCTACTACAGCAGAGTGGTGGAAGCTTACATTATCCCTACTACTATGTTCCTATAAATAGATAGATAGCTAGATTCCGAGCTAAATAGAACGCACCATTAACTACAGAGATAGCAGGATAACCTAACCCATTTGAAGGAGGCATGAGAAGGGCAAAGCAAGGGAGAACCGTCTTTCAGGACTGAATTTCCCCCCAGATGGTTAAATTGTCAGCTACTACCTCCCCACTCATTAAACAATTGGGTTAGCATCCCTATATTTTTTACTATAAGCTTTATGAAAAAAAAAGTTTTAAACTTAGTCTTAAAAGTAGACAGGGGCTGCATCCGAAACAACTAAATTGGTAAGAGGTCTTACGCCAAACCGGATGTGCGTCAGCGTCTGCCATGATAAGATGCATCCGAATTGGGCTTCCAGTTTGGACGGAGTTAGGGAAAGTGGCCTGTATGTATGGGGCGCCGAATGTAACATGCAATATTTCGTGGACAGAATGACTTTTGTGTCACGAAATGCATATATTCATTACGAAACCATGTTACGTCGTAACGCCGTTTGTCCACGAAATCCACAAATTGGTTTACATTGTGTCCACGAAATACTGAAGAGAGCACATCGTTTCGTGGACCAAATTGACTGGTGGCCTTTTCCTTTCGTTGACATAAGGCTGAATGCACTATTCACTGTCGTAGACTAAATAAACTCTCGTACACAAAAGTATTGTGTTTTGTTACAGAAATTATTACGTGTAGAAAAGGGATTTATTCTCCAACTCTGCAGTTAAAGAAGGCATTCCGTCCACAGGATAGTAACTTCATAACTTACGAAACGACGAACTGCATAATAGAATACATTTTGTGAGTCAGCAGTTTACGAAATGAATTATATGTCCACGTAATGCCATTACATGGACGAAATACACAACAGAATCACGAAATCAGTTATGTGACCTGCTACGATAGCTTTCGTGAGTCAGCAGTTTACGAAATGATGGAGCCTCAGACCAAAACAGAACATGACAACAATAACATCACTTGAGGGCTGCAACTTTTCACTTTTACATAATATTCTGTGCGGACCACTATTGACAGTGATATAAGTATTTCAAAAGAACATGATTTCTTAATGTCTAGTGACATATCGGGGCCATTTTATGATGAATTAAAATAAATTTCTTACATACGTTTCCTTTAAGGAAAAGTTGCTAGTGTTAGTGCTTAGAGGCTAACATTCAGTGGTTTCGGATGCAGGGAGGGTGTCTGTCTCACAGACTAACATGGATACCACAGGAGAGGATCCTGGTAACTAAACGATCTGTCTCCTATTCTACTTTTTAAAATCCTTGGGACCAGAAATACACCTGCAGCCTGAAAGCGAAGTGATCTGTTAGGAACATATGGAACAATAAGATCTTTATGTGTGACAAGGAGGATCTTAAATTTTACTCTAGACCCAACGAAGAAAAGCTTGAATAGGATAATTCTGATCTCTATTTTTAATTGTAACATGTCAATGAAATAACATTGTTGTGGACTGGTGTTAAATAAATATCTGATTTAATTTATTTTCGAATTAACAGAAACCAAACAAGGACATTGTACACTGAAATGACATCTCTAAAACAAAAAACTTTGTTAATGTAAAAATTGGCCAGAGTTCATCTGTTAAACATAAAAGACAATTGTAGTCCCCACAAGAGCCATGCGATGGTCTCCAATTATGACAATGTGACGAGGATGTGTATTGTGTAGTAAAATAAAGCTACAGATCTCGTTCTATGCCAGTAGTGGCACAAAGCTTGTAGTAATATAGTTACAAAAACTCTACAGTAGGGGGTAGTATTGCTAGACTTTACACACATACTAGGAGGTGAAAAAAAAGCAGTCCGTGACGCTTTCGACGTCAAAATGTCCTGCATGAACAGTTTAGCTTAAGCTAGTAGCTCAGTTTTGCTTATTTTTGTTTTGTTTTACTTATTTTTGCGTTCCTTTCGCTTGGAGACCGAGGTTATGTTCTAAATGGCGTCCAGGGGATTACCATGAAGCTCCGGATTCAGAATGACAGGTGACCTGGAGCTTTATCAGCCGCTTCTTTGGACTGATAGGAAACAGCTGTTAGCTGCTAACCGCTAGCTGTGGTCTGGAAAGTGTTTGTTGTGCTATCTGTCGAGCTGCTAATGATGGATACTATTTGTTTGGGTTAGCTGTTATTAACGTTATTAGAAATTAATCTTGAAACATGCTTTGAGTTTTTCTTGGTTGGGTTCCGTTTTTGTCCTTTAAAATAAATCTGGCGAGACAGTTGAATAGACTGTCATTAAATACTGTGTTGTCATGTGAAACATTTAAACTTAACCTTACTCCCAGCTGCAGGATCATGAAATTCATCCTACTTCTGTTTTCTTTCTAGGTATGATTCCAGAAGAGCACTGTCCCTAAGGGAGTCTCCTACTGTAATGCAGCCTAATCCAAGTGAACAGAGTCTTCATGCAGGAAATGGTTTATCCTTAAATCTGCAAGCAGAGTTTCTCACCGAGGAACCAGTTACTACTACTGCTGCTGCTACTTCCAGCAGTGAGGTCAGAGTATCCATGACTGGGAGTTCTGGCGACCCAAACGGAGGCGCATCTTCCAGGAGATCCAGGGTCAACTCCCATACCCACTCCCACGCCCATTCCCACTCCCACGGACATAGTCGGGCGCAGCTCCACTCCAGTTCAGAGCCCGAGCTCGACCCAGCCGACTCTGACGCGGATCCTGGTGAGCCCAGCACGTCCCTGACTGAGCTTCGCTGCTTGTTCCGTTGGATCCAGAAGAGTCTTCCCTTCCTCGTCATACTGTGTGCTAAATTGGTTGTCCAGCATGTTCTGGGTGAGGATGAGTCATACTGACATCATTGTGGTGATAAATGCTGAGCGCAAGTCAACCTGTAAGCTTTCTCTTCTTTTTACCAGGTCTAGCAGTTGGGGTGGGCCTCCTAATAACTTTTTTATATGTGAATAAAAACATTCAAACTCAAGTCTTTCTTCAGGTGAGCTCCAGTGATGTTTCCAAGCTCCAGCATTTATTAATTATTTTCAAATTCCCTGATAACAGCCATTTTCTTCCTGTGTGCACCTATAGGATCGTCACTCGAAGCTGCAGTGTTTATGGCTGCTCGTCTTCCTCACCTCCTCAACGCTCCTGCTGTACTACACCTTTCTTTCGGAGACTCTTTACCACTCGTAAGGAGTACTTGTTTTAAAATGTTTTTCGGAATATACAAAAATTGGATCATTCTGCCAAACAGAAGCAAAAATACACACTTGAAAGGGAAATACAAACACAACACTCTCCCTTTGAAGAGTTCATGCCCCTAAACTGTCCCTTTTTGCTGTAAAACCAGATAATAAAAATAAGAATTACCCAGAGGAGATACTGATCACAACAGCAAAGGTTATTGTATTTTGTCGATACTGTGTTATAAACATAAAGTGATGTATCACTTTGAACAAAGAGGAAAATGTTAAGAAAAATGAAATGACTAGAACTTTTGAAAGATTCCTAGAAGTATAGAAACAGATTAGGGGTCTTAAGTAGGGATACACCAATCCACTTTTTTTTGTTTCTGATACTAATATCTGAGGTTCATAATCTGCCGATACCGATCCAAACAGTACTGAATTATATAAACTGTGCACCGTGAAGAAAAGGCATTAGGGATGCAACAATTCTTTTTTTTCAAATCAACACGATACCAATACTTGGATCTGAGTACTTGGCATAGTCCTACCACACACAAAATGCAATAAATTGGAAGACAAATTTTATTTAGTCCTCTGCTTGATACAAAAAATGTTGAATTAGAAAAAATAAAAATATTAATAAAAAATGAAAGTAAAATTTGAAGTGAAAAATAAACTGAAATTATTGCGTTTTCCACATTTGAAGTATCGTTTCATGGTATCGGTTAACTTTAACCGATATGATGCAGTACATCAGAACGGTATCAGTGCATTCCTAGTCTAAAGTTGTGTAACATGAATATCAACTTCCTTCTAGCCTCTTCTTCTTAAGTCCCACCATCGAGCCGCTTGGTTTCTGGGAGATTCTCTGGGCAGTCGGGATTACCAACTTCATAATCAAGTTCCTCTTTATGGGACTGAAGTGCCTTATCCTGTTGGTGCCCTCGTCACTAGTCACCTACAGAAGCCAGGTATGGCAGGCAGCTTCCTGGTGTTGTAGCTGAAGAAAGAATAAGCTCACCGATGCTTACCAGTTGTGTCTCTGGCTTGTTTATGTGAACAACAGGGTCGGTGGCTGATGTTGACTGAGGAGCTGGGTCAAGTTCACCAAGCTGCAGCACCTGTTCCACTGTGGTTCCGCTACCTGGTTACCTACCAGGAATCTGACGGGGCCCCTGGGCTCACAGTTGGGATCCTGTTGGCTTTACTCTACCTCATAATGAAGGTGGGTCCCTAGAATTGGAGCACTCATTGTGGCAGCGTGTTAGAGTAGCTCTATTACATTGGCTCTGATTTAGTTAAGTACACATCCATAACCAGAAGGAATGTTGCTATTCCCTCTGGTTATGGATGCTGTGGAGTTGGAAGGATTTTTGATCTTAGTTTTTTTTTTTTTACTTTCAGTTGTTAAGATGCACAACTTTGGCAACTGGGAGCAGCTGAATAGCATTTAAAATGCTCAGATAATACCAAGTATGACCCCACATCCCAACAGCATTATAAAGAAGGCTTAATGGATGTGGTCTGTTTTAGTGCAGGACTAAAGATTAGAGAAAGACGAGAGAGCTCTAACCATCTCTTCTGTCTTTCATCCATAATACTCCACAATAATCGTTTCTCTGATGCCAATGTGTCTGCCTGACTTTCTATCACTACGTCCAGACAGTTTTTAAAAAAAATTGTCAAAAGCAAATGAGGTGGATTAGCAGTGCTTAGGAACACCTGATGGTGTCATCCATGACATGTTAGTTGTGAAATATGGTCTCTGCTGCCTGGAAATTGGGCTATTAGCATATCATTTCAAACAGCATCATCCTTCAGCGGCTTCTTCAGATTTGTTACAACACAGACTGCTTCTGCAAATCCTTCCTACCCACTTCGTCACCAACTATGACTCTTTGAAGATAGTTACATATGAGTTATGAGAACATTTAATTTCCCGTTGGGATCATTTTTTATTGAATTGAAACGTTCAGATTGCTGCTGCAAAATTGTCACTGACGTCCGCATGAAACACTTCCTATCTTTAGCTTTTAGGATTGTACAACCAGCGGACGTCTCTACTGAAAACTGTGAAGATATTTGTAGCAGGCGAGGTCAGTAGCGAACACCTTTCCTTATCAAAGAAGTGACAATTGGAGCTTCTGAACAGCTGTACATTTTCATATTTTCAATGTTGTTGTTTCAGCATACAGGCTCTGCAGCAACAAGAGCTCATTGCAGTGAGGCGGGAGATGTATGTCCCATCTGCCAGGGAGAGTACAGAGACCCTCGGGTGCTTATCTGCCAGGTAAAGGGGGGAAAAACCCACAAGTTGCTGCATACAGGATTGCTATCTGTCAGATCATTCATATAGATTGAAAAAACAGTAAATTATGATGTTTCAGTTGAATCATCTGTGAGTTTGGTCTGTCAAAATTGGTATATCTTCCTTGTAATTATATTTAAAAAGCATCAGGATTATGAGAAAGTAGTTCAAATATCAACTTAGCTATGTGAAAATTATGAAGTAGGTATGTGGGATTGTCTCTACCCAGTACGCTACAGATGTCACAGCTAGCTAAATGCAATCAAACCAAAAGTGGACCAGTTCTTCATTATAGTAGATACTTTTCATTAGTTCTGCAAGAATGTTTTTATTACACAAAGAAGTTCCAGTTGGCTGTGAAAAAAAGTTTGTTTCTCTACTGATAAGTCTGGTAGATAGCATGCAAACTCACGTAGTCACAACCCTTCCGAGGCCTAGTGTAACTTCGTAAACACTGTTTCACATGGCAAAACGCGTTTAGACAAATGCTGAAGTACTACAACGTGCTAACCTGCTCTACTTCTTCTGCCGTGCAGCACGTGTTCTGTGACGAGTGCATCGCTCTGTGGTTTAACCGGGAGAAGAGCTGCCCCCTCTGCCGCACAGTGATCACAGACAAGGTGTACAAATGGAGGGATGGAGCCACATCTCCACACCTGCAGATTTATTGATTCATGAGGGACACACGGTGACTGTGTGGGTGTTGGGTGATGACAGTGGTATTATTTTGTATGCAATCCGGCTTTTTCTTTTTCCCTTTCGAACCACACCAGCATTTGTTGTACACACATTTTCAGTAGAGTGCTAAGGGCTAGTCTCTGAGGAGATGAGTTGCACAGCTTGTATGGTTGTTTTTTTTTTCATCATTTCATCTGATGTGTCCTCAAGTATTTTTTTTCCTTTTGGTTTCTTTTTGCGTAGTATCATTTTCTTGGCAACACAAACCTTTCAAGTGGGGTTGAAATTAGATCTGCTGCCACAATCCAGCATATTAAGTAAATTACACCTAGTATTTAAAACTCGAACAAACTCACAAAAAAAATCATTATTTTCAGCCTGCTGTTTTAATTGTTGGTGAACTGATAAATATAAAAAGGTTGTACCTCTATTTTGAAGTGCTAAATGTTTTGCTTTTTCATGTCTAATGAGAAGAAAAAAAAAATCAGCTTTGAGATTCATTTACACATAAATTATTTTTCTATAGGGGTTACATCACTGTTTTTGTAAAGACCAAAGATTGGAATCTATTTTATGTATTAAAATGATTTAACTTTTATTCATCAACTATCTGAATAAAGATTTACATTTGAATAATTGTGCAAATTTCTCTTCTCAGTATGCTGCAAACTTGGAAGAATTCCCCTAATGAATCTGAGTAAATTATCAGATCAGAGTAAAAAAAAAAATTGCCTTAAAGTGGTTATAAACAGGGCTGCACGGTTTGGTAACACTGCTGCCTTCAAGCCAGAAGGTCCTGGGTTCGAAACCCCCAGCCTGGAATCTTTCTGCATACACTCTGCGTGTTCTCTTTGTGCATGTATGAATTCCCTCCACATGCTCTGGCTTCCTCCCAAAGTTTTAAAACTTGACTGTTGGTTTAATTGATTTCTCTAAATTCTTTTTAGGTATGAGTGTGCATGGATGTTTGTCCTGTGTTTCTGTGTTGCCTGACGATGTACTGCTGACCTGTCCAGAGTGTAACCCGCCTCGCCAGCATTGTAGATGGTTATAAGCAGCGCAGGGGAATGAGTGGGCTGGTTACAAAATGCGTCTCTCTCACTCATCTTACTCTGGTGAATATGGTAACACATTTTCACTTAAGGGTGGAATATCCCTTTAAAATGTGGAATTTCTATGTTCGGAAAAAAATTGCACATTACACATCCTGTGTAATAGAAGTTAGTACATACCTGAAGCTTATCTTTGCAGGGTTGCAAGTCCCGATTTCCACTGGTCATTGGACGAGAGGCAGGGTACGCCTGTCCAGGTCGTAATTCCACCGAAGGGCAACACAGGCACACAAAGGACAACCATGCACACATTAACACCTACAGAGAATTTAGAGAGACCAGTTAACCTAACAGTCATGTTTTTGGACTGTTTGAGGAAGCTGGAGTACCCAGAGAGAACCCACGCATATGTAGGGATAACAGGCTGGGATTCAAACCCAGAACCTTATTGCTGCTATGCAACAGTGGTACCTACTGAGCCAAGATGCAGTTCACCTTCAGTTTCAAGGATTTTCCAGACATTTCTTAGATACAATAGTCTGACTGTAAAAGCCACTGTTTTAAAGCATCAGAGACTAAGACACTTAAACGGGAAGTTCATAAAAAAAAATTTCAACCTGGACCTTATTTTAGCATTTATGTTCATTTACTCACCCAGACAAGTTTGGAGCCACTTGCAGTCCTTTGAAACACGTTTATATCCAGTTGCAATCGTATATCGATATGGGAGTCGTTGGAGCAGACGAAGTGCCACCTCTAAATAAGGCATCTGCATTTAGAGACTTATAACCTAACTACACTAACAAGCTTTTTCAGTGACGTCACTGCTGTGTTCTATCCCAGTTGTAGTCTGAGAAGGGCCTTCGCTCTGTGCTCTACGGCGGTTAGAATTTGCTACCGCAGACATCGACATGTTTCCCGTTTCCAAATTGCACCAACCAAATGGCCAATTGCACTGAGTTTAGCTTTCACAGGCTCCTTTTCCAGAACCTGTGGTGGGTGGGTGGCTACAGCGTTATTGAAATCGCCGGTTTGTGTAAGCTGGAATTTGTTAGTTTAAAAGCCTGTTAAAACCCCAGGGCCCTCATTTATCAACTGTTCATAGAAAAGGCCCTATATTCAATCCTACAAATGAAATTTAAAATGTTTTTACGAACATTCAAAAGTGGGATTTATGAAATGTGCGGTGGCCACTCGTACAGATGTTCCTCCGCAATCAGCTGTTGATAAATCCCACATGTGCGTATCCAGGTGTTATTGTGCCCGTACAGTGATTTGGATACAGAAATGCCCCCAATTACCCATATTTGTCACATGCATTAAGTCCCTGCATTCTTCTTTTAAATAATGGCCAAGAGAGCGAAAAAAGGCATTCCAGTGTCAACTAGATCAAAATGAATCATAGGTGGGGCAATAAAAAGTATTCATGATGAACAGACCTTTAAAACAGCTGTCACATTTAATAGAAATTCAGCCAGCGGAGAGCGCAGATTGCTAGTGACAGGATCTTCGTGCATGATCACCCCCAGCATAAAATGTGTACTTCTTGGCAAATTTCCAACATTTCTTGAAAGTTTATTGCCAATCCGTCCATAACCTTTTGAGTTATTTTGTTGAAAGACAGACACCAACATTTATTTCCTTGGGGGACGCGAAAAACTGCTGAGAGAAATATTCTGTCAAAGTAAAACTGTTTCAGAGTTGCAGTTTTCCTGTTCTAACACTAGATGCCGTGTGTATGCACGGCTAGAACTGTACTTATATTTAGGAACATTTCTACACGCAGGTACAAGTCGATAAATAACAAACAATGCGTAGAATTGTTCCTACGCACAAAATACGCTCAGATCTGTGCGTAAGTACGATTGATAAATGAGGGCCCAGAAGATTACACTATAGCACCTCCGAGACGTTCTGAACTCAGGGGAATATCGCCAACTATTCATAACAAAACAATAGAAGGAGTTTTGTGGCAGATGATGCCTTATTACAGGTGTCAAATCCCCTGCCCCTACCACTCTCATTATATAGAAATACGCTGATCACAATGGGATATAAACTTCTTCCGAAGGACTCCCAAGCGGCTCCAGTCTTTCCTGTGTGAGTAAATCAATGTAATAAATGTTAAGAATAAGGTCCAGGTTGGGAAAAAAACAAACAAACAATTTCCCTTTAAGTATGTGATGCATAATCATGTGTTATAAATTAGTCATAATTATGTACAGAAAATAGGTTGAGGTTACCGAGACTGCACATTCTTCCAAACATGAGAGAAACAATGAAACAAAAACTGCTCAGGGAGGCTGTAAAATGTAGGTATCCTTAACATTAAAGAAGCTGCTAGAATTTCTGCTTACATGGTGCATTTGATGACCTCATATGTATGGGCTATTGAGGCTGTACAGTCGGATGCCAAGATGGAAGCCTTTTCTTACAAAGAACACCCAAGCCTGGCTAAAATGAGCAAAAACATATTTGAGATCTCCATGTAATGTGTGGTAAAATGGATAATGTTCTGATGAAGTCAAAGTTGAAGTGTTGGGGCATAACTGCAAGATATGCCAGACACAAAAATACCTACAGTGAAGCATGGTGGGGGAAGTATCATGCTTTGGGGCTGTTATGGTGCGTTCCAACTTGAACACCCTCCGAAGTCAGATTTCCCACTTGGAAATTCTGAGATCTTTTTTTCTTAGTTTAGACTGACTTTCAAGAAGGCATGCCTCACATTAACAATAGTAGTTGTAGTAGTCACTACAACTACGGCTACCTGGGCGTCGCCATGTTGGATCCAGACTTATCAGACTACATTTAATGGAACGCTGTTTGCCTGGGCGTGATGTCAAATTCTGCTTTGAGTTCCAGCTTCCGAGGTAAACTGAACGTACAATTAGTCAGTTGGAACTGGTGCCTTAAGGTGGTGGAGAGGTATCCACATCTTCCAATGATCAGAGGACAGTGGTACACAATAAAATTGGGCAACTATTGTAAAGTCAAGCTACTGTTTGGATACCACTCAAGGTCGGATTGCTATAGTAAAATCTAAAGATACTTCAACCAAGTATTTAGGGTAGCTTTGGCCAGGGCTAGTGTTCCACATCTTTTAGTTGTTTCCCTTGTTCATTAGCAGGCCCCTAGAGAACTCTGGTATGAAAAGAGGCAGTTGGACCGTTACAATGAGCCATTTTGTGGCAGAGGGACAACTAGATCTGACATGACACAGGCCCAATGGAAAACCATGTTTTATGGCACACTCATGCCTCCACATTAATTTAGTTGTGTTTTTTCCCCTTAAAGAGAGCTGAGATGTACCAGATTTCCACAGAAAAAAGGTGAAAAACATTTTTGGGGGAATTTGTTTTGCGTCACAAAAACCCGGCCTGTCCGACTGTTTTTATTCACTGTGTAGGCGTAGCATTCCAACACACCACCAGGATTTACAAACAATTGTTTTTGTTTTATTTTTATTCAATTATGTACATGATACATATTTTCATTCCTAGATTTGCCCCTACAAAGGGGAGAAACAAAACCAGAAACAATGTTCAATGCTGATCGGTGATTTCTGCTCGGGGGAGATGTTTTCTTCTGGAATAGCGTAGGAGCTGATCTGAACATGGAAAACTACCAGGATCTGGTGGGTCAAACAGGTGATCCAAGTCGGAACATTTCAAACTAACGTTGTAAATCAAAGAATGCAACATCAGCAAGAAGAGAAAGAAAGTTGGTGATTGATCCCAGCCTGTTCCAGAAACTAACAATTTACAGCTCACTGTACATACATCAGTTACAGTGTAACTTAAAGGCACAATACCACTCTCATCGTTTTATTTGCAATAAAAAGTCTTAAAAAAAACATTATTTTTTTAAATATCCCCATGAGTGTAATAATGTGGCACAAAATAAATACTGTAAGACATTTACGCTAATTCCAAATAAGACTAGCTCCATCAGAGGTTGGAGGAGGAGTTAAGTGGAAAGGAAATGACCCTGTACATCATTAAGATGAGAAAAGACCCCAACTTTCTGTAGCTCTTAATACTACATTATAAATACATCCTTTTGCATAGAGTGCATAATGCAGTGGAAGCAAAATGGCACTTAAAATAAATTAACAAAAAAACAAAAACTAAGGAGTGACTTTTCTTCTAGTTGGAAAGCAGAAATCATAAAAAGTTCAGTATAATGGTGATCTGTTATTACAGCCTTGATCATTGCTTACAAAGACATCGAAGATGCAAATAATAAAAAACAAAGCCTTAATAAAAATAAAAAAACAGTGTCAGTATGATAAATTTGTTCGTATAAAAAACGGACAAAAACATTCAACAATGATAACTGAGATTCTTCGGTTGTTCTCCCAACGTTCCCAGGAACGACAAAGCAGGCCGAAACAGTGCGCTTGGACCATTTAGGAAATTCCCAAAGTATTTGGACTACAAGAGATGGAAATCTGCCTGCCACCATGTGGTCAGCTTTATATAAGAGGCAAGGAGGGGTGTGTGTGTGTTCGTGTGTGTGTGTGTGGGGGGGGGGGGGGGGGGGTCAAATGGCTTGTCTCCACAGTTCATACAACACAGCTCAAAAATCTGCAAGTAGAAAGTCTCCTTTTAAAACAGAAAAACACTTTTTCTGCAGAAAAACAGCCGAACCGGACCAGTGAGCGATTGGAACACCCAACCCCGGTCCTTGAGGCACACTGCCCTGCATGTTTGAGATGTTTCCCTACTTCAACACAACTGATTCAGATAAGACTTGCTAAGACTTTCAGGCCAGTGTGCTTTGAGGCGTATGCGGGGTCATCACACATGTTGGTCCCCAGAACTAAGGAGGTGGCATGAGTGATGTCTAGGAGATTAAAGAGAAGCATATATCAAACAAAACAAAAAAACAGCAAAAAAAAAAAAAAGAAAAAAAAAAAAAGAAAATAAAAAGCAGTTTGGACCGTTTACATTCAAAACTGCCGATCGGTGCTTCTGCAGTAAGAAATGTGATGGCAACACTCCTGTTAGAAAGCAGCAGCAAAAAGGAGCGTTTGGTCAAGACTGGGAGGGAAATTCTATCGTTACATGAGGATTTTTACCGTCAGGCATGCTCCACCTGCTCACTCTGACCCCAAAACAGAAAACAGCGACGTTATGATTGGTCCATCTGATAAGTGTAACAGATAAAAATTAGATCTGAAGGCTCGTTTTTTAATCACAGGAGAGCCTGGAAGCAGCAAATTAAAGGAGAACTTATCTCTCTGTCCTAGAATAGAACTGCTAAATACAGTGGGAATAAAGCCAGGAGATAAAAGAGCACCAGTAACATCATATAATGCCAGCCAACAGCAGAACTGATCCCCTTCCCAACCGCTGAGGAGGCCAGGCTGAGCAGACTTTGGAGGCCAAAGAGGAGAAGGCGCTGCAGGAAGAGCTGGTGATCAGCGTCATCATGGTCAAAGTTCCCAAAACGGTGTAAAATAAAATACTACAAAACAAAACCAAAGAGGAGAGAAGTCCGTAGGTAAGCCGAGTGTCATAGGTTCATCCGCAGGTGCTCTGGCCGCCTGGAGTTCAAGGGGTACGTCTGCTTTTTGTAGGGCCCCGCGTGGAGGCCAGAGGGATGCCTGATGGGAAGAGGAGCGGATGTCTCTGTGATGAAGCCGCTACTGGTGTCCATCTGCTGCATGGTGGACACCTCCATGGGTTGGTCAATAGAGCTGCTGGGGGAGAGCAGGGGCGGGGTGTCCGTCAGCGGGGGTCCATGGGGCCAGCAGTCCCCTCTCGCAAACTTCACGGGACTGTGGAACAACAGGTCGAACAGAAGCAATTAATAATCAAAGTAAAACTTTTGAATATCATAAATTTGTGTTGTTTCCACCTTTTTTCCTAAAGTAACAGGAGGCATACATGGTCAAGTCCTGCTTCGTTCCATTTTCTACCTCCATCACATCCCATTGCAGTTTTTTTCTTTGAGTTCTACTTTTATAGATGACAGTGGGGCCGGTGTAGGTACACTTCTTTGATTAACACCGGTCGCAGAATGAATGCAGCCTGGTTCTCGTACGGATGCCGCACGGACGGAAAAAACATGGAGTCCAATCAGAGCATTCACACCTGGCGTCTTGAGCGAACGCGGCGCTCCGTTTCCCTTCCGGATCAAGTCGAGTTTTTCCCCCGACGCTTTTTAAAATTAAGTTCAATAAATTACATGAGCCAGCCATCTTGATTCTGGTATATTTCAAAAATAAATCCAGTGCGAGCAGATTAGTGTGGCTTTTTTTTTTTTTTTACAAGCTCCTCTCTATACACGTGGTTATCGCGCAAGCAGCTGAGATTTGGTGCTCAGGCTAGAGCACACGTCTGGAGACGTTCCACGCGCAAACTGCAGCTGGGGTGAATGGCAGTTTGTGAGACAGCCTTGTGGACTTCTGCTAGTTAGCTTGTGGGCTGCTAACATTCCCATCAACAGTAGAGCAAGTTTCTCTTTCCCCAGACATGTCGGCTTTTTACCTTCTCTAGGTATCCAACGGTATTTATAAATGTCCAGATTCTTTATTATGACGTCCTCTACGGCCCAAGCTGCTGCTAAGAGGCTGGTTCTGATCTGTTCAGAGAGAACAAGTAGTTCTGCTGCTGTTTAAAGGAGATCAAGGTGCAACAACCTGCTGCTTATTATTATTGTATTAAAATAATTATTTTTTCAGAACACCATTTCTAGACAGATTCCAGATGTTGAATTGCTGTGAACAGGAAGGATCTTTTTAGAAGGATAATACAGAGGTTTTGATGGAACTCCTGACACGTCATGTGTCTGCTGTAATGCTATTGTTTAATTTCATTATTGGTTCATAAATGTGCAAATTTATGATCGAGAATACATCATGATCTACAATGACTCCTTGAAGAGGGAGCACGGTGGCGCAGCTGGTAGCGCAGCTCACCTTATAGCTAGAAGGTCCTGGGTTTGATTCCCGCCGGGGACGCTGCGGGTGTGTCCCATGTTCTCCCCGTGTTCCCTTGAGTAGCTAATGTGAGCCACAAAAACATGCACTAGTTCTGGGCTGTACACTGCCCCCTCCTGGCTGACCAGGGCGCATGAGGGATTGGGCCGAATCTGGCTGGAATAACGTGATCCTTCCACGTGCTACGACCAGCTGGTTCTCCAGCTGAATCTCCAGCTGGGGGAAATATAAACTGGAACGCACTCCTCAAAGTGATGAACTTCAAAGCATGAATGCTGCGTCCTAAACTGATGACGACAACAACACGACAGCATATAATGACAACAGCAAAAATGAAGAGTCTCGCTATGCTACTTCTTCTTTTGCAAATTCAGACGTTTGCAAAGTTAACCCTAACCTACTTGCGGATGAGAAGGCGACACACGAGGCGATCCAGGAGGCGCCGACAGCGACATAGATTATACGCGTCAATCTGTGTTCTTTTTGTTTTCCCCCGCGCATGCCCAGTACATGCATAGGTGGGCATTGGATTGCACAATCATGGGACCTTAAACGGACCGTAAACGGGGCGTAAATGCTCGTGTTGAGTGGATAACATTAGGCGTCTAACTCCCCGTATAACCTTATCCATCTTAGTGTGGACGTAGCCTTAGAGATGGACACTGGATGATTTAGTTATGAACTACAATACTTAATTTCCCTCTGGGATTAATAAAGCATTTTAAAATTGAATTGAATTAAATAGGCGATCATCTTAACAGTCAGTATTTTAGATACTACATAACACTGAGGGGCCCTGTGATAGACTGGCGACCTGTCCAGGGTGTACCCCGCCTCTCGCCCGTTGACAGCTGCAGATAGACACCAGCCCCCCCGGGACCCCTGAAGGACTAAGCGGTTCAGAAAATGGATGGATGGATAACTCTGCGGTAAACCGCTTATATTAGAGCAGCTTTTTGCTCCTGCAATAATGGTGTGTTCTATTTGTAGTCGGAACTCGGGAAATTCCGACTTCCGGGTGGGAAATATAAACTGGAACGCACTCTGAAGTCGGACTTCCCACTCGGACTTTCAACATGGCCGCTCCTCACGTCAACAATAGTAGCTGTGGTGGAAAAATGTCTATTTTACAAGACACACTAGTAAGAATGCATTTAAAATCTATCTTACATGTAGAGTCTGCAACTCTAACCTTAACAAAATAAAAGGGGTGTTTGTATATGGAAAGTACAGCTTAAAATGATGTTTGTCAGAGGTACAGCTACGGCTACCTGGACGTGAACAAATTGGAATCCCGATTTATCGGACAACGCTACTGGAACGCTGTTTACTCGGGCTTGACGCCAAACCCAGCTCTGTGTTCCGAGGTAAACAGATGGCACAATAACATACGTTTTACACATGATCCGATTAGTCGACTAATCGGCAAAATAAAAGGCGATTAGTGGTTTATTGCAGCCCTACTTGACATAATCTAATACAGACAGCATTTGCTTCTTTTGAAGAACTGAGTGGTTTTGAAAAGCCTAATAGAAGAAGACGGAGCTCAAGGTTGTCAACCTTCGGTTCTCCAACAGGATGCTCTGAAAAGACACATGACCGGAGATCTCAACAGATTCAGCTATATGCTAAGAAAAGATAAGGAGATCCATAATGGTGTTTATGGTTGCGTGTTTATTGCAGGACTTTGATTTAAAAAGGGGCAACTGAGTGCTATTGAAACTTTAAATACAGTTTAGTAACAGTTCTTTAACAGAAATCACAATCAGCCAAAATAGGAGCTTTAAAAAAACAAAACTGATTGGAAATCGGAGCAGTTATAGAATCAACAGACAAAACTTGCAGCCAACAGCAGACAGACTGCTGAACTAAGCACTGACCACAGCTCCAAGTAGATCCAGCAAGCTACATTTACAAGATTAGTAAATGAGTCATCAACAAGGGGGAGACTTGTTTTGGAAAAAGCTGTCAAAGACGGAGATGATTCAGCAAAACCCGAGACAAAAACAGCAGTTACCTCACAGGTGTCCTTGGGCTTCCAGGGAACTTCCGCGGAGAGCGGACCTTTGGCTCGAAGGAAAATTTCTCCTTAAGGTTCTCAAGCACAGATGGGGCTACATATGTGAAACCCTGGAGCAGAGCAGGGGGACGAAAACAGACAGACATCTGATTTCCACCTCTTCAAAGACCAAATTTCCAAAAGCAACTCGCAGCTGATGATGAGCAATGCAACTATGAGTAAACCATAACATGCAATGTGGTGGAAGGGGGAGAGAAGGTTCCAGGAAAGCTGGGGTGGGGGTTAAAACACATGGGAGACATTAACAGCTTCTCGTAAGACAAAGCTTGGTGAGAGAGAAACAGGAGGGACAATACAGCTGCTCGGTTTTTATTGCTTTACTTGCAGAATAACTGCAAACCAACTGACAGCCAGTTTGGTATTCAAAAAAAGTTTCCACTTCAACTCAGCATCATTAAAGTTTAAATTTTTTTTTACTAAAACAATATTTATTTTAAGTTGACAAATGTCAATGGTATCTTAGAAAACTCATTGAATATTAATGTTATCAGAACTGAAAGGGTTAGAAGGCATCGAGTTAGATTTGTTTTATTAATCAGCCATCTCCAAAAACATCCCATCTAAAATTTCAGCAGCAATAACATTTTCTCCACTAGAGATGCGCTAAGAAGTTGGCTGTTGACTGGAGTCACAGTTAAGCTGCTCCTTCATCGCTTGGCGAAGAAACCTTGTTATCGCGGTTGAAAATACCAGAATTCTAAGTTTTCTTTCTGTCAGAAAGCACCATGATGATGCTCACTATTCATGATATTAGCATGAGAAAGCAAGGCTGCGCGGTTGACGGTTTGCACGGCGCTACATACTCACCAAGAAGACTTGATTGGCGCTTTCGCTGAGCGTGGAGTCGTCAGGGCTGTCTACTGGAGTCTGGCTGGTGAATTTGGAGTCAAACTGGCTGACATCATCAGCTGATTGCTGCCAAGGGAAACCAGTCTGTTAATCACCGGTAGGTTAAAAGACGTCATTATTGATTTCTAGTCCAGCAAATGGAGAGAGATTGAAGCCAATGAGAGCTGAGGAGATGCTGCAAAGTTCCGGAACAGGACTGATTGAGGGCTATTACTTGGTAATGTCTCTGCAAAGCTCCTATAAGCAAAACTTTCACTAGTAAAATGATAAATATAAAGACGTGTTGCACTGTCTGTTGATTTAACTGGCTACTCCTAGCACCTGTGGTTGTAGAAATAAAAGCATGTGGAAGTACCCGCAGGTCATAGGAAGTCTCACCAGAAATGGTTTGAAGGGAGGTTCCACTTTGCGAGTGAGGAGGTCATCCCAGTTAATAAACCGGAAGAAAGGGTGGGCCTGGAAGAAACCGTTGTAATTTATTTCCCCCCTTCAGTTACACCACATGATGGTATTTGAACCTTTAGGAGGCAGGTGGATGTGTTTACCTGGACCTCGGCAGAGTCGCCAGATCCTCCACCTAGTCGTGATGAGGCACTTCGTCTCAGCAGCTGTAAAGAAAACAGTTTGGAGGAATTTTCAGCTTTGTTAGAAGTTTTTCTTAAAACAGGTTTCGAAACACATTTCTGCAGCTTTCCAGATTGAAATGTTTTCTGTTTCTTTCATGTCTAAAGAGCTGCCCCTGTGTCTGCTAGTAGAGTAATAGTTGGCTTGTAATCGGAGGGTTCTAAGGCCTGTTTCAAACAGGCCATGAAAAACTGAAATTTTCCGGACTTAGTTTTTTTTTTACCTTCGTGTCCGAAAGCAAACTTACAGATTCTGTGTGGCTCACTTTTACGGGTTTATTATCCCCGGACCCCCTAGTAACAAGACCGGACATGTCTCGGCAGGGTCTTTGGGATCAGAATCTCAGATCGAGTTCCAGACAGCCTGGGGTGGGGTGGACAGGGAAAGCTGTGATTGCACACAACGCTTCACACTCCATTCTTTTCACTTCCATTTTCCATTCAGCGTCTTCATTTACGTCTCTGAAGAGTATCCATGCGACTAGAATTGTACATCTCATAAAGACGAGCATTGTGAGGCGTTCTGCTTTTTCAGCCATCTTTTGACTTTTTTTGGGGGATTTATATTATTTTATTAAATGGTTTGCAATCTTTACAGCTAAAATAGGAAGGAAAAATCCAGACGGCCGTTTTAGGTCTTGTGTCTGAAAGGGTTAAAGTTTTCCCCGGTGAACTGTTACTTATCCAGTGTTGTGTTATTGAATTACAGGCATATAATTACAATATATAATTACATAAGTGGAATTTAAGCTTCGTCCATTTACCATCCAGACCTAGAAAATGTTTTAATCAAATACTAGTGTTTTCCAGCCTGGCTAGTAACTCGGGTTTAAAGCATTCTCACAAGGGTTTTTAACATCTTACCTTTTTCAGGAGGTCCCTGGCTTCTTGTGTGAGGTAAGGTGGAAGGCTGAGTTTGCATTTCAGGATTTTATCAATTGTCTTCTTTCTGTTTTCACCTGTAAATGGGGGCTAACAGAGAAACGCTGGTCAGAAACTACACCTCCGCTACAGATCGCCCTTTCTTTTTGGTCTTGTTACCTTATGAGTTGAGCTAAATAAGGAACTACTAAGGACTTACTGCTCCAGTGAGCATGTCGTACATGAGCGCTCCGAGACTCCACCAGTCCACCGCTCGATTGTGGCCACTCCTCATGAGGATCTCCGGTGCCCTGAGGGAGGGAAGGAAAGGAAGTCAAAGAATATTATTCATATGCCTTAAAATCTACAGTTCAAATTAATCTACTAGGACTGCAGGATAACAAACTGCCATACATGTACTCGATGGTTCCACAGAAAGTGTGGGTGTACGTTCCGTCGTGGATGGACTCTTTGCACAGACCAAAGTCAGTCAGCTTCACATGCCCTACAACGTAGAAGAAGATGGCTTTAAAAGGCAACTAGACCCCACTTAATCATTAAATCACTGAGTTAATACATGAGGCAGTTATTTAGAGAAGCAAATGTTTCACAGTTAGGTACACATAAATCACAGTCCCGCCCGTTTTTGGTACATTTTAATCAGGAAAAATATATAAAATGGTACGTTTTACTTTTTTAAAAACTTTAATCAACATCAAACAAATAACTTTTTTCCTGAATTCCTTCTTTCAATCCTTGAAAAGACGTCGAGGTTTTATATGTTCTATGTATCAACAAAGGTGAATGTAAAGAACTGAATAGAGATGTGATTAGATTTTTTTTTGTTGCATAAAAATACTATAAGCAGACTAAGTAGAATTGAAAAAAAATATAACCACTTGAAAACAGTCAGCGTTATAAGTAAACAATTGTTTAAATAATACTCTACTCATATCTAAGACTAACACATGCGTACCGAACAGACAAGGCTGTACCAAAAGAGTCAAGAGTACATGTACCGTTACGCCTCCACTCCGACCAGATTTAAATCAAGTTCCTCGCTTTATACAAGTATCAAAGCTTTTTAATATTGAATGTTAGAATGTGTTCAGTCATGGTCAAAAGTTCTGGCAGCAACACAAAGGCTGGTAATTTGCAACTTCTGTTTTTTTGGGAATAGTTCACAATGTTTTCGCTGCAAAAACGAACTGGTTCGTATGAAATAAATGCATATGTGCTTGAAATCCTTGTTTCCTTGTGTTGGGAATGGTTGTCTCCAAGGGAAAAGCATGCAGCTAGTATTAACAAGGAAGAAAACTGGTGTTAAGGGCAAAACAGCTTAACGAACCAGGTTTCCATCCATCGAGATCATCAAAGCGGGCAGCCATGAAGAAGACCTCAAAATGTTGAGGACCTTCTCTCAATGAGAAGAAATGGTGTTGCCACCAGCGCAGAGCTTACTCACAACTGGCCGCAGGTAGCGATAAGTGCACCTGCAAACAAGAAGACCTGATGCTAGGTCGTTCTGAACTGAATTCCCCATCAGACTCTTTGGGAGAGCTAAAAAATCCATTTCCAGCAGATGAATGGTGAGAAGTGCAAACAACATGGTCAAAAGTTAAGAATGGAATCAAAATGTCCTCCAAGGGGAACCATTTACAGCAACCCAGGAACCATTTGGTTATGAATCTGTGCCATTTCAAGCATGATGAAGCATCAGGTCACGAGTCAAACGTGCCAGTAACATTACAGCATTATGACTTTGGAGTAGTGAACGAACAAAAGCCAAATGAGCGTTATTTAACGCGCAGACAAAGCTTGCGGTCTGAACGCACCATAAGAGAATATTATGATCAGCTACGTCAAAAGCAGCACGAAGATCCAACAAGACCAGAACAGTCACAAGTCCACTATCTGAGGCTATGAGAGTATCATTAGTAACTTCCACCAGTGATGTTTTAGTGCTATGATGAGCTCTAAACCCTGACTGAAATTATTCAAAATGCCTTAAATGGAAAATGTTTTAACTGATTGGAATGTCTGTGAACTTGTATTGAAATGACTTTTCTTGTAAAGTGCCTTGAGATGACATCTGTTGGGTATTGACACTATATAAATAAACTGAATTGAATCAGTAAAATTTGGCACAGAAGTTGAAATCAAGCGTATGGGAATGAAACTCGGAAGTCCGATAAATCACATATTGGTCCATTTCATTTTCAGTATTTGAAACGAATGAAAAGTTTTAACATTATTCTTCAGTACACTGCAGAAAGCTTTTAAAATGTTTCTATTATTACCAAAGCTTCTGAGCATAATTTTAATTAGACTTTTCCACTCCTATTAGAATTGAAAATCGTTAATTGTGGACAATTCAGTCTGGAAAGTTTCAGTACCGTTGTTATTAAGCATGATGTTCTCCGGCTTCAAGTCTCTGTAGATGATTCCTTTCTGGTGCAGATGACCCAACGCCATAGAGATCTCCGCCAGATAGAAACTGTCAACAGAATTATTATTTTTTTTATTATTATGATGTTTTGAAGATGTCATCACATACAGTGGCTCGCAAAGTGACACACCCATTTCCCCCCCTCATATACAATGAAACGCTGCAACAACTTGTTGCTACAAGGGTGAACATCCTTAAAGTAATACTTTGCATTTTGATTTCATTTCAGCATTCATATACATTTGCCCACTTTGGCTCACCAAAGTTCCCACAGATCTACCAGATTTAATTCTGTGCTCTACCATTTATTTATTTTTATATATATAACTAAAGTGTAATGCTGAACAAGAAAATAAATGTTCCCCTCGATCTTCTGAAAAACATCTGTAGTTTTTTTTTCCAACATGTCCAAATGGTATTGGGAGCTATTCCAAATTTCCCCCACGGTGACAGAAAGGGTCTATCTGAAGAAAAGCAAACTAGGAGCATGCTGCCACCACCATCTTTCATAGGGTTTATGGTGTTTTTTAATGGTGATGTGCTTGGTTTTTTAGCTAAATTTTGGCCAAAACCTCCATAGCAGCTTCACCTGTAATGTCGCGATTGACCAATATTGTCTCCGATTATTCATATTCTACTTTTATGGTGTGAATGGCGTGCATTTTGTGTTCCTCTCTCCTCACTGATTTGTTGTTAATTTAGATCATTTTGATCCTCTGTGACCTTTCAACAAACGACTGGTAACATCCAAATACAAAAGTGAACTCCAATTATGATTACATTTAACAGCCCATTTCCTGTATTAGAACTTTAGCGTAATTTCACCAGACCTTCGCGTATGCATGCGTCTCTATTTTCGGGCCATTTCAGGAACGGACAGAGTACCAATCTGGGCCTACTAACTTAGAAAAAGGTCCGGTAGAGTCGCTGGCAGGAGCTGTGGTTAAGTCCTGCTAATAACTCAAAAGAAAACAAGAAGACGTTGCCAATCAATCATCTTTGTCAAATTGTTTACTTTGTCAAATTGAGTTGTGGGCGAAGCAGAATGGAAGGAAAAGAAAATAAGAAAAGCTACCACAAGTGGACCAACCCTCGCTGTGTTTTACAACTTATAGGAAATAGAAACAAGGTAACCATCCTTTCTTCTTCGATTATCGTTGTGGTTATTTTCTGCGGCTGCCTTTTGGTGCTTATCAAACACAGCGGCTGAGGGGACTGGGCCAACACATTTACTCCACCAGAAAAAGATCTGGTTATATTACCTTGACATTACGATAGTGGAAATGCGCCCATTATACCTGATACTGCATGTGAAATTAAGAGACTGAAAGATGAAACTGAACGAAAAGGTGTTTGTACTAGCGCTGGGCAATGTGGCTTGAAAAAACAAAACATCATTCTTGTTTCTTAAGAAGAAATTACAAATGACATAATATTTTCTAAAACTTACTTTACTTTCAATCATCCGTTTCTGAAAATTGAACCGAATTCAATCACTGCATTTACATGCAGTTAATAATCCATTCAAACCCGGAACATTAGAAATAACCTGGTCACGCACGACCATGTAAACACCGGCAAAAACCCGAATATGCCCATATATGACCCCTGGGGTACCCCTTCTTCGACTCGTATATTTGGTCATGTATAAATGCGTATCGGTACCCTGGAAATACAGAGTTCTAGCAAGAGCACAATTTGAATTGCCACTGCAAGTCGCTCTGGCATCAAGCAATGATGCACATTACTGCGTTATGTGAGCATTTTGGGGAACCAATCAAATTTGTGTATCTGATGTAGGTGGGCCAGAGGCTAGCTAAGCTGATGACAACAGTGCTGCCACATCCGGAATAATTTAGTCAACATTGAAAGATGGCTACAGGTGAACGCCAATTGTTTGAAACAGCTTTGGCCACTACAACGAACGAGTTAGACTTGGCCTTTCATCTAAAAGACAAACAGAAAACTGCGCTCGAATCGTTCCCTTGCAAGAAGGACATTTTTGCTGTTTTGCCAACTGGATAAGGCAAGAGTTTAATCTACCAGTTAGCTCAGCTGGTAGCTCGCTCTGGATACGTCATACCATGTGTTGTTGTGATTGGTGGTGACGTTATCCAATTGCATGCAATGAGAGTTTCAAATCCATGCTTCCGCCCCTCGAGTTCGGCCCTTTTCATTACTTGTTGCCTGACCCTTAATCTTAATAGATTAGGGTCTGGATTTTTCCAGGCTAGAGAATCGGCATCAAAAGGGTATGCATTCTGCACATTTTCTACTCGCAAGGAATCTTGGGTCTTTTGAGTAGAGGAACTTCTTGTATGCTCTGTCTGGCATCGAATTCCAAGTATACAGGAGTAACTCTCTCTGCTCACGCATGTAAACGATTATTCCGACTGTTTCAGAAACCTGAATAATGACCTTAACCCGATCATAACCTGAATATTGACTGCATGGAAACGTACTTAAAATCCAACTAAATACAAACTGTAAAACAAGATGGAAGATCCCAGATGGGCTTACATCACTCCGAACTATGGAAGCCTAAATAGTGCATTGGTTCATAAAAGAAAATCATCATTTTCAAAAAATGCAATCTTCACCAATATTAAATTTCATTAATAGATCAAATGAATTGATCACACAGTCCTGGTTTTAATAAAGTAATAATTTAAGGATGCAGCTTTTTGATTTCCACCCCTTACAGACTTGAGTTCCAAAAAAAAAATCGTACAGAACAAATGCGAGATCATACGTGTAAATGGTTTGTGTTGTGTTATGCTGGTGTGATTTATTACATCAAACAATTTCAACAAGATTATGTACACTTTTGCAGCATTTTTATTAGATACTTATTTGATTTTCAATGTGTCACACTTTTAAGTTGAAAAAGTTTGATATTGTTTTATGAAAATTCTATGACCAACTCACCACGCTGTGTCCTCCATGAAGATCCCTTCTCTTTCTAGCTGCATAAATAGCTCCCCACCTGCAGTCACCACATTCAGGGATAAGAATCTGTTTAGGATTTCTTGTACTGGAAAACATACCCAGCCTTTTCTATGCACATTATGACCTGTGTTTAAAGAGATGTGGACAGATGATCTCAGAACATCAACCATAAGATTCTGTGTTCTACCACCGTGCTTACCGCTCAGATACTCCAGAATCAGGTAGAGCTTTCCTCCAGTCTGGAAGGCATAGATGAGGTCCACGATGAAGGGATGCTTCACCTCCTCCAAGATGTTCCTCTCAGCTTTGGTGTGGGCTGTGTCTTTTGCGTTACGCACAATCATGGCCTGGGAAGGAAAAAAAATAGGAGTTGGGATGTGAATCCTAATAATGTCAATAGAATGGGTCATTAATCTCACCCTTAAACTCAAGGTTAACTGCTTAACACATAAAACCCCATTTTGCTTCCTAAGGTCTGTAAGTCTACCATACATTTTGATGACCATTGAAGCTTTTAAAATCACAAAAACAATTGTTAGGAGATGAGAGGACGCAGACCCACTAACCTTCTTCAAAACTTTCATGGCGAATATTTTCCCAGAGGCAGCGCCTGCCACCTTCCGTACCTGAAAGACCTAGAAAAAGTTCAACCTTGGTCAGTGACAGTCAGTCTGATCTGAAAACACTAGCAGTGTAATGTGTTTTAATGTGTTTTTTTAATGGAATAACTAAAACAAAGGGCTAACAGTGATAATCAAGCCATCTTGATCAAGCCAAGTGACAAAGCTATTGAGATTGTACAGAAGTCCTCATGATTTCCCATTTACAGATGACCTGCAGATGCTGATTTCTGTCAGCAGGTGGCAGAGCTGCACCAATTGGAAGGCCAATACTCTCTTCAAATACAGGCCAAAACTACTTCCGTCATACTGAAATCATATCATTGAACGGTGTTCAACCCTGCAGATTTTAGATGTTTCCCTGCTTTAACAAAACCATGCAATTCAGTAAAAGCCATTTTATCAACTATTAACTAAAATCAAATGTGCTTGAAGCAGGGAAAACATCTAAAACATGCAACACAATGTACCTTGAACAGCAAGGTTGAGAAACACTGCCATAGAATCTTAGCATATGAAATTATTCCTAATAAACAGAGAGACAGGTTATCAATAATGTTGACAGATAAAGTTTAAACATCAGACACTGGAGCTCTGCTATCAAAGTTTCAATTTTAATCTAAGTACCACACATATTAATGGACACATTGGTGTAAATATGCTCAGATTAAAGCCAGTGGCTAATTGCCATCTTTGGTCCCTGGACAGGTTGTTACAGACATAATAGAACATACGTCTCTGTATTATGTTTGTAACATAAAAGAAACATAATACAGAGACGGAAGATAGCATAACATAAAACATAACATTTACATCAAAGTTCCGAATTAGAAAAGGCATCCAGTTATAGCTGCAGCCTGGAGAATTTTTTACGGATCAAATTTTTCCAGATCTTTCAAATGATAGTTTGGTTCTATACTATGATATACAGGTGGTGCAACATAACATTTGTTATTATTATTAAGTCCTTCCTTCCTCCCATAGACCCCTATACAATTCAAACTGTATGGCCAATTTTTTAAACCAATAGAATTCAACTTTTTGTCTAGTCGGCTGTCAATCCATGTGCATGTGCATTGCGCAAACCTGTGAAGACGGGGCCATAAATACACGCCGGACCTTGTCTTTCTGTTTACAGTTGCCATAATAAAGAGAGGGGTCCAGTGACAGAACTTGCTGAAAAACACCTTAGAAACAAAAGCAAAATCTAAATCCATTTAATCTAAATGGATTTAGATTGATGGATTTAACAAAAAATGATCTTGCTTAAAAACTTCGTACAGTAGATTTAAAACAATGTATCAATATGTCTAAAATAACTTGGGATGTCCAGAGCCCGCTCTCAAGTTCGGCCAGATATTTTCGAAATTTTTAGTGATTGGAGATTGGCTATAGTAGGTGACGAGTCATGACGATTTTTACGAAAGTACGTCCTAGTTACGTTTGACAATTGCGCAATAATTCAAAGATCAATAGCTGTGCGAAAAAGGACTCTTAATGACCACAAATCAGCATAGCAGATTAAACATGTTTCTAATATGGGTATCCTTCAACAAATATGCTTAACTGTACTTTATACTGTACAATAAAGGAATAAAAACTCACCTTCTGGCATTTACACACAATAATGAACCAAAATAAGCAAAGAAAAATGCTTCTTGCTCCCGCAGCGAGGAGGAAAAAAGGCAGACGCTGAACATCACCTGCGCTGCGTTCAACAAGCATCAGATATCTATGCCGAGTTCAGGAGCATGTATTTACTCAAAAATAGAGTGAATTAAGATTCCATGAAAATGTAGGGCAGCACTGTGCACACCAGCAGAAATACTTTTTTTCATAACACTGTACCAAGTAACTGCTTTGCTTTTAATTTTTTCTGAAACATTTCAATTAATTTGACCTTTAATGCTCAAAGATTTTGATTTCATGGGATTTACAACAATAATAATAATTAGGGGTGTCACGATCTCGATCTTGTATCGAAATCGATTTAAATTACTTCACGAACCTTGCGCATCGAAATCCAAAATAGGATCGCTATCACCTCCTCCTTCTGTTTACTGTGCGTCCCCCTTCGGGACTCCATAGCGACAGTTGGCAGGCAACCGTCCATTTACTCAGGTTTCCTCATCACAAGGAATCACACATTGCATTTTACCTAATAGGTAACTCTGACTAGTTCTCCTACAACTCACAACACCACCTGGTAACGTTTTAACTGCCTGTATCACATCCCCCATGATCAGAGCGCACGTCTACAGAGCACATTAGCTGATGCTAGCAAGTAGCTAAAGCCGCTCATTCTACTCTCAAATCCCCAGTGAGGAAATTTTAAGTTCCCGAAGAGTTAAGTCCACGTTCACATTGTAAACAACAGGACCACTGTTAGCTGCATTTTGCTCGGTGAGTCCTATTGAGTATCCAGCTGTTCTGCAGTAACTAAAAAGAGTCACTAGATGGCAGCCACTCTCTATTTCTAATAATTTGCTATTAAACAAGATGGTTACACTTTTATGGTAAATAAAATTATTTCAGTTTGACCATTAATGCCTAATGTGATACATACACAAGAATATTAAACATGGCATCAATTTTGTCTTTTAAAATAAGATTTACTGTACCAAATTGGATGCATAAATCCTAAAAATGACATATGGCTCTGTATCGCAACGAATCGTGACCCTAAAATCGAAAATCAAATGGATTTGAAGAATTGTGACACCCCTAATGCTAATACTTATTAGTGAAATTAGTCTTATTAACATTTTAGTTAAGTTGCCTAGACTTTTTTGCTAAAAATATATTTCAGTTTTATAAATTTCAATATTAAAGGCAAAATATCAGATATCGGATTTGAAATCGGCTCGGATTTGAGGTTAAAAGAACAGATCGGGATCAGAGGCCCAAAATGCTTATTGGGACATCCCTAACCACTGGAGTTATACGTGGTGGATACAATGTCGGTGCGTTTTTATCCATTGTTTTCAACTCTTTTTGAATGATGAGTAATTAATTATATATCTGACAGATATTGGTAAACTGTTCCATGAGCATATGCCCCTGTATGATGTAACCATTTCACAAAAAGTTGTATTTCGCTTGATCCCGGCACAAGCTCACGTCGATGACTCATCGCAATCTACTGGGATTCCCTTACACAGAAAACTTTCAACTGATTGGAATATTTTTGAAATTGTATTGAAACGACTTTTGTTGTGAATTGGCGCTATATAAATAAAAGTGAATTGAATTGGATATTACAGTTTCCTCTAGTTATTGCCCTGGTAACTCACCTATTGTTTATTTGTTGTTGTTTTTTTATGAATGTCTGTATTTAACGGTGGTGGTGCATCTGGGATTCCAATGTCCTGGAGGAAGCAAGCAGGAATGAAAACGTATAAAACTGGAACGGCAGGACAATGTTGTGGAACAACACTGAATGTCACAGAGGTGACTGTTGTGGCGCTTGTCGTGTGCCGGCGGCGTGCTCTGCCCTCGAGGCTTCGTACCAGGTTTACCACAGTTTATTTAAAACCCAACCAACAATCAAATGCAAGGTATACGCAGGAGCAGCCAGCTGTGAAGAAAAACATGTAATAGCTTTGGGTGACGCGAGCTGCGGTTAATAATGAGCACTAATACACTACGAAGTCATCACTGGTAGTTTATGTAGTGTTTTTGGCTGGTGTCTGTGCTTGCTGTGAGAGCTGACTTGAACTGCATAAAAAAAATAAAAACATAAAAAATAAAAAGGGAAACGACAATAATTTCAAATGGCAAAGATCCTTAATTTCTGGCAACAACCCACAATAAGTTTGAATTATTTTACCAGTAGTAGGCATAACGATCAGATAATAATCAGAGATTACAGGATAATCAAACATACTCCAGAAAACAGGGGTATTTCCACTGAAATGACGTTGCGACCTGCTGCTGAGCATAAATACTCATTTAAGTGACTCTTCTTTCCCGGTTCTCCAGGCTGCTCCTGCTTTCAGAATGAAGACGCTTTGATGATGCACAAAGCAATGACTTCCTGAGGATTCAAATCTATCCTTGCTCTCATAAAGACAAATCAATAGGAACAAGGCCCACTGATTTTAAAACCAGACCCAACTTGTTCATTAAGCCACAGCGTTTAAAACCTGTAGATGAGCTGTACTTCAGTGCCTCCCATGTGTTTTCCTACCACCTGACCTTGATTATGGTACAACCACAGACCTTGGTGAATTTTATAATGTTAAACAAGAATAGATCACATAACTGGTCCATTGTTTTCACGCTTGAAAAAAAAAGTACAATTTGAGATGTGTGAAGTGCATTTATGATCAGCTCACCTTTCACCGCACTTCCAGAAAGTCTTGTGGAGCAGGTTTCTACCAGCTTTGAACATCCAGAGTTGACATCTTTGCACACTATTCTTAGAACAATACCTCGAGCTCAGTCAGATTTTATGGCGAGAGTTTCTAAGGAGCAATTTACAGCCGTTCGTACATGTTTGAAATTAAGTTTGGGTCTGGATTTTGATTGGGCCATTCCGACACATGACTAGGCTCTGATTTAAACCAACTGATTGCAGCTCTGGCTGCATGTTTACAGTCATTGCCCAGTCCGTCTAGGAGTGCGCGGCCCTTTTTGTGATTGCTGCAGCCTAAAATGCCTGATGTTGCGCCAGCGTTTATAAAAAGTAGCAACATATGTCTAATATGTGATTTTCTTGTATTTTTTGCCAAATCACTTGAAAATTGTTTTAAAAAAGAATCCATTACAAATGTTAAATTCTTAATTTGAACAATTTTCATTGTCATAAGTGCACTGGAAGAAATACTGAGCATTCTGCAGAACACTCTTCAAGTTGTAGCTTATTGCTTGAACAAAATAAGAATAGAGCAACAATTCCAGATTTATAGAACTTTGGAATACAGAAACAATAAAAGTGAGTCTTTTCTGAATCTTTAAAAAATTGTTCAGCAAATTTCTCAATGCCATCTAAACTTTTTTTTAAACTGAGTAGTCTCATTAAACTTGAAATGACAACAATATATGCAACTTCGTAACGTTTTAAAACAAAATATTCTGCAGACAAAACCAAAATAAAAGGTGCAAATCCTTTAGGTATAACTTCTTCTAAGATGAAGGGTGCCTTTCTTTTGCGTAAGTACACACCATAATATTGTGGCAAATTTAAGAATTCAAACCGACAGTATTTGTCACCTACTTTTATTACCTTTCGTCAGCATATGCTTGCACTGAACAGAATTAAAGAACAAACCCAAACTGAGCTCTCAGTAAACCCAGTCATTTGTGTATGGATCTTATTGATTTAAACCCTACGCCTCAAGCATCCATTAAAAACAGGACAGGATGAGGGAACAAAAAAATTATAGTAGAAGAATATAGCAAAAATACTGTAAGACGATTGAGGCTCGGTGTATTCTTTGTAAAACTTTGACTGACCGAGTCGAAAATTCCTCCCTTCATAATCTAACTTTACCCTTCCAATTTTTAAAATGATGACAGGTATGAGACCGTCAGCTATAAAATTATGAGAAGGCGTATAACAATTGGTCAAACATGAGTTAGAGTTACAATAAATGGATAAAATTGCAAAACGTGCAGAAGTTGCAAGGTTTGGCTGAATTTGCGCAAACAGATGCGATCGCAACATTGCAAAATCCAGGATGGACTGTATAAAGAGATCCCATTGCACACGGGTGAACTCTGTTCACTGTTTAGGTGAACTGAAGGCAGTTGTTCACGCTGGTCTTTTATTTCAGGGCATCAGATTAAATGGGACCGAATACAAATGTGTGCCAGAAGCTTTCACTTCCACTGTTTTGGAAAAAGAAAAGAAAAAAAAAGGGGAAAAAAAAAAGTTTGTGGCTCCAACATGACAAAAAGTGTAAAAATCCAGAAGCTATGAATGGTCCAAACGTTTTTCTACAACAAACACAAATATTGATTTAGCGGAACTGCACCACTGAGAAACAACAATGACAGTGTAAAACTATGCTTTCCTTTCCTGTAATAACCCCCCCCGCTTTTGGTGCAAAAATCCCCCACCAGCTGGAATTATTCTAGACTGCATGTTCTCACCAACACACTGATGCATGTCTTAGCCTTTTCCAGTTGAGGGGTAACAAATAACCAACAGGTATTCCTAGGAAATAAACCTACTTCAGCAATAGAGCTTTGAGAACAAGAACAAAATAACTAAATGTTAATGTGATGGATTCTGAAAACATAAATAACTTAATAAATAAATAACATAACATGAAACTTTTTTTTATATATATATAATTTTGTGCTTTTCTCTGAATTTCTTTCTTTTTGAGGACTGAGAAGCCTTACCTTTCCATAGCCACCTTTTCCCAAAACTTTCAGCAGCTCAAAGCATTCCGGCCCGATCTGCTCCGTTCCCTTGTTGACGCTGTTCTCTGAAATCTCAAACTTCTCACACCCGTCCATGTTACTGAAGAACAACAACAAACATCCAAAACAGCGAGTTAACAGCAACAGGCGGGATATGGAGCAATACTAGAACCTGAGGAGAAGCACAACCGTGAGAAATGAGTAGAAGTAACGTTAATCAGTTTAGTTTAGATAAACAACTTGTTTTTATTTGTTAATTTTCTTAACCATCACCAATGCTAAAAGATCTGCATTTTAAGATATGAAAACTATATATTGTTTCCAGAAATTAAATCCTCATAAACAGAAAAAATTCAATCAACCAAAAACAAATCGATTCATTGTCCAGCCCTATGTTTGGCCTTATTAAACAATCATATTAAAATGATACATGGCCTCATTCATCCTTTCCCTAATTTTCCTGTCCTCTTTTGCAGAAAAGCGCCACCCAGCATTATGTTCCCACTCCCGTGCTTCACAGTGGGTGTGCTGTTCCTGGGATGCAACTCAGCATTCTTCCCCCTCCAAACACAGCCAGTGGTGTTTATACTGTCCCATTTTGACCTCATCTGACCAACATGAAATTCTCCCAATCCTCCTCTGGGTCATCCAGATGGTCTCTGGAAAACTTTAAACGAGCCTGAACATAATCTGTTTTAGGCAGATGGACTGCAGGATTTTAATGAATGACAACATAGTGTGTTACTAATAGTAACCTTTGTTACTGTGGTCCCAGCTCTCTTCAGGTCATTGGCCAGTTCCCTCTGTGTAGTTCTGGGCTGTACCTCACCATTCTCAAGATCATGTGTACTAAATGAAGTGAGATTTTAAATCAGGACCCCAAGTCAAGGAAGATTGGCAGTGAACTTTAAACAGGTGTCATTAATACTGGTTAGGAGTGAAGGACTAAAGAGCTTCTTAAAGGAGAAGTAACAAGTCTTTGACGGACAGAATTCTTGCTTGGTTATAGCTGCTAAATCCAATTCCCTAAACCATTATACGAATAAATTCATTAAAAATCATACAATGTAATTTTCAAGATTTTTCTTTTACATTCTGTCACTCACAGTAGAAGTGAAACGAAAATTAGGTACCTCTCATATTTTTAGGTGAGAAAATGTACACAAATTGGTGGCTGCCAAATACTTTTTTGCCCCACTGCATATAGCTCACCCGTTATTTTATTTTATTTTTTTATCCTGCAGCTAGCTGGTTGAGCAAACCATATGTGAATTACTACATCCCTCTGCTGGAACACAAAGCCATTATCATCATCCTATACGAGTCAGCCGACGTGGGCCTGTGACTCGCTCAACCACCATGCTCGCCATGTCCTTTCACAAAACACACCGACATGGTGAAAAGGTGCATTGATCCCACCTTGAAAAGGGTTAATGTCACACTTGTTCCACAATCCTTTATTAATCCTTACATTTCATTGTTGTCACAGGCTTGTTATTACCTCCCATAGTGGATCAACGTGAGGTTAATTTCAGAATCAGTATTTTGCTATGTGTTCTTTCAGTTGATCGTGAGAAAACAAAACCAAAGTATGATCTTCAAAGGGCTTATATAAGACTGCATTAAAGTGATAGGTAACATCTGATTCTGTGCAAATAACCTGAATTGAACAGGTGCTTCAGTTGCAGTTTAAACACTTTTAAGTTTCTTTGTATCCGGATTGGTTACAAATTATTACAGGACCCCACACAGCTGAGGTTTTCCTGATGTTTAATTATTAACAACATGAACAGCAATCAGCAGCCCAAATAATCCACTGACACTATATTATCTGTTAATGTTACAGCTGGAAATGCTCCAAACCTCTACCTCTATTAACGGGATGGTAGTGCATTTGGCCATTACACAAACTGGGGGATGAGCTGATGTGAAATAAGAATTTTTAAAAATCCCATGGATGTATAAGAGTTTAACTCCACTAAATAGGTTGGTCAGAGTTAATAGTAACCAGGAAGCAGAGAATCACTACTTACAATTCAAAGCTGCTGCACTGGTCCATGTATTCACCATGCTGAGCCTTAAAACATGAGGGGCAACAAAACACAACACTGTAACAAAACATTAAAGCAAATATACATATTAATAGTAGACTACATTTTTTATTTGCCGTTTAACAAGTTATTGGTAAGTAATATGATTATTTCCAAACAAGCTCAAAATAAGGGTATATTAATAATAAATAAAATCTGAACGTAACTAGGAAAACGTAAGTTGCCAAAACAAAAAGGGAGATTCTAACATGACGCTGAAGTAAAAACTGGAAGGGAAACTAGCTAACACTGCAGAGATTTTAGACAGGCTTGTTAGCATATTAACAGTTAGTCGGTAGAGTAATAATTAATTCTATATAAATATATACAAATTAAACTGTGTGTCTTGGTAAATATGTCAAAAAGTTTGGACCTTGTCTAAGTAACATCCTTTTTACACAATACAATAAGTAGCATTTTCAGATGCTAATGTAAAGATTTAGACCGCAGCCAATTTTTTTTAATCGGCAAGTAGTGATGCTTAATGTGTAACGCGTCTACTGATTAGCTAAAAAATGTGCTTGAATTTCATCTTATTTGATCTAATATGAACCCCTATTACCCATATATCAAAAAAAAAAATTGTGAACAACGTTACTGTATAAATTAATAAGTTAAACTGACCGCAGGGATTGGCTCATTTATACAGCTTTTATTCAATATCGATGATATTTTTATTTTATTTTAGACAGGACAGATAAGACTGGGTAAGTAGCTACGTCGCAGCAATATTTTATAAAAAGAAAATCAAATCGAAACCTTACCATAAGTCAAAAGTGGTAATAGGACGGTAATAAATTGTCCGATAATGGAAGCCTTGGCACTAGTATTAGCAACATAGGCCTCAAAGCTGCCAAGTGCTAGTTAGCTAGCAAGCAAACGGCGGGCTCAGCCATAAACTCACCCCATCCAGTTCGTCGTCAGAGACATTGTCATCCGGTTGATCCAAATCGATGTCGAAAACCCCGGCCATGTCAGCGACAGTTCAGTAAGTGTTTAATCAGGAAAAAAGCCGCCCTGCTCTCCCACCTCATGGGAGAGCCATCACCGCAACAACCGGCTACAGCAAAAAGCATATGAAGCTAGCCAAAGCTAACCAAAACAAGACAGAGCGGCGGAGCAACACGACTCTCTACCGTCAGTCAGCCGGTGTTCTGTCTAACATAAATTGAGTTATCTATATAACTCGATTTGAACCGTAGAGGACCGTCTCTGCCAAAAAATGTACAATAAAAAAAAAGTGGATGTAAATAAATAAGTGAGTAAATACAGTTGCAAATAAGTAACAAAAAAAAGTGGGAATAAATAAATGTGAAATTACATAAATAAATAAAAAGTATTTTCATAAGATGTTCCAGACAAAATGTTTGGCACATTTGGAACCTCATATTTATTTATTTATTTATTTATTTATTTATTTATCTATCTGTTTTTCAATTGCATTTACCCATTTATTTATCTATTTCCACATATATTTATTTATTTAATGTCAATTTTGGCAGAGATGGTCCTCCAAATTCAATAAGATTCACACCAATCAAAATTCATTAACTTAACTCAGCAGCTAACGCAGCTGAGAGTTAATACGCTAACCTGATGTCATTCAGATTACTAACTAAGTAAGTAATCTGTTATGTAGCCTAAAGAAACCATGTGTTTACTTCGTACTTGTGTGTTTTTATTTTAAACTGAAAAACAATTAAATATTTCATATTTTTGTCAGTGTTTTATTTATTTATTTACCTATTCATTTATGTAAAGAAAAATGGATCCTGTTATTTTTGTCCCACCAAGAGATGGCAGCAGCAATAAAGAATCATTTCCTGTGGGCTAACCTACTGCTATTAATTAATGTTTAAAGGGAAAGTTTGTTTCTTTCCAACCTAGACCTTATCTTTATCAAATATTACATTCATTTACTCAACCAGACCCAGTTTGGAGGTACTTGGAGTCATCAGTGTATATCCATATAATGGGAGTCAATGGGGGCAGGAGTTCACCACCTGTAATAAGGCATTATCAGCCCCAAAACGCCTTCATTTAGCCATGTTTTGTTATGAATATGAATTAAACTAACGTGGGACTTCAATGACGGTGGAAATATAAAAATCCTTGTATTTTAGTAAGACTGCATTATCAGTACAGAAGAAACAGACCGTCATACAGTAGGACAGATAAAAAAGGGTGAAAGTAAGTCTTCAAGATAGGTACAGTACATTTGAGATTTTTTCCCGAATTAAGTACAGTACAGAATCAAAATTTTTGATTTTGAATTTTTTTTTTCTGAATTTGGCAACTTGAAGGCTGTTCCATGAAGCGAACTCACACAATCAAGGTGCATTTGAAACAACCTCGCTTGAATTAGCTAACAGTTCAATCCAGGCTTATTCAGTTGTAAGAACGCTCAGGTGGATTCAATCCCTGCTAATTCAAGCTCTGCTTAACAAACCAGGCTCCTGTGCGTCAACGTTTCAGTAAAGGCAGCCCCTGCCAGGCTCAAGTGCGTCAACTTTACATTTATGGCAGCCCCTGTCACTTGATGCTGGATAAGTGAGAATGGAAGGAAGGGAAAGAGCCGCGTTCTTTTCCCCTGCTAAGAATTATTATTGCAAGCCTTTGAGCATCAAAAATACATAATGACCAGGGCTGGAGTGGGACTCATTTTCACCCTTAGAGTTTCATACCTCAGACCGGCTCACTTTATACCACAAACTATTTTTATTCTAATACCGATACCGTTACTGGTATCAGGGCAAAAACTGTTCTTATATACTCATATCGGTATTGGAATTTAACCAATACTTAAACTGTGGAAACTCTGCAATAATTTCAGATTTAAGTGGTCTTTTTTTATATACAATTCACTATCATTGGTTACAACAAGCAGAGAGAAAAAAATAAAACCTATCTTCCAATTCATTGCATTTTTATGTGGTAGAAGTATCAGTATTGGTATTCCATATTGGCATGTACTCAGATGCAAGGAGTGGTATTGTATCAGCTTTAAAAAAAACACGGTATCGTTGCATCCCTAATTAAAGTCATGTAATTATAACCTTGCATATTAAAGCTATGACAGCATACTGTTCTGTAAAATCCTGTAATTGAGTATTTTTTTCTAAAAAGTACAAATAAGGGTTAACGACTTCACGAGCTGGATTTATTTTAACATGTGTTCACATCTACATTATTCTTTACAGCCCAACTATTAACAATTTCAGAATCTATATTTTGAGCTGATACATATCTGTAATCAGACCCAAGTGTAATCAGTCCCTGATTAGACTGCTCTCCCTTTCAGACTTCCTCCAGTTAATCTAAACTCATCTGCTGCACCACATTAATAATAAAAAAATCTTCATTCAGATATTCATTTCATATGGAAAACGCATTTGACCAGGGACGATACTGTTCTAATGTACTCGTATCCGTATTGGTTAGCTAACCAATTCCATAAAACGATACTTAAAATGTGGAAACTCTGCAATAATTTCATAGAATTTTTTCTTTTTTTACTTTTACTTCGTTGTTAAAATCTTTATTAATATTTTTTTTAATTCACCATCATTTGTTGTAACAAGCAGAAAACAAATCCAATTCATTTTTTGTGTGGTAGAAGTAACAGCATTGGTATTTGGTATCGGCAAGAAACTGTAATATCTTTCACATTACTAGTTACAATGTCAAAAATGTAATATGTTTGCATTACATATTACTGTCTTAAAAATGTAACTGAGTTACACTACTTTAAGTTACTTCTGGTAAAATATGTTAAATATTTACCACCACTTCTAACCAACGTAACTTATGAATTTAAATTTTACACAAGTGTCACACCACAAATACTGTAGTTTTATCACTATTTTATTAAAATTAAGTCTCAAGTTCCTTTGCATGCCTTCTATTTCATGGTAATGTTTGTTAAATCGAATCAAAAGAAGATGCTGAAAGTGCTCATCACAATGATGGTTGACAAAGATGAGACTCCGATGTCTGAAGTCTTACAACAGAAGGTTAGGAAAACTGTGAGAATAATGCCGCTGTTTAAATGTACAGTCAATCTTTTCCACAGCCGTCCTGATGTTTTGGTTTTAAGCAACAGGAAGTGGATGGTGGATCTTGTTCTACTGCATGATTTGCTTGATTTGGTCTGTTGCATTAGTTGGCCAGAAAAACAATTTAAAATGCTTTTGTAACTTGAGTTACTGAAATTGTAACTAGTAATATATTGCTGTATATTATGTAAGTAATGCATTACATTACTCAGTTACTGAAAAAAGTAATCTATTCCTGTAACTAATTACTTTTGTAATGCATTACTCCCAACACTGCTCATCACTACTGACTCTTTACTCTGTTTCATCGATTTGGATCAACCGGATGACAATTCACATTTAAAAATCGTCATATAAAACTGAAGTCTTAGTCATCGGTCCTGAGGCTCAGAGAGAGAAACTTTTACCAAAACTACAATCACTTAGTACATTTACGTGCAGCAAGAGAAGTCGAATTATTAACTTAGTCCGACTCAAATCAGACTTCTGAGATGCATTAGTCTGGCTTGAATCGAACCGAACTGGAGTTTCAGAAGCTCGACTAAGATATCCAGATAATGTGATTGGGAATTGGACTACTCGGCAACCAATCCCCCCGCCCCTGCCCGTACTTGCCCAACAAACGACAAACATGAGCAGCCGATCAGTGCATATTTGGACTGACGAAGAGACGATGGATTGTGCTTGTGAATATCCTGCTTCAACTCCATCTGCTTCACTCCCACCAGCCTCTGTTTACTTCCTGTGTGAAGCTCGAAGCTAACTGCTATAAGGCTAACGGTGTGTTCACACCTTCCCAAATGACGGCGTAAAGAGCGGCAAGATTACAAGATTGCAGTCTCTGCGGCGCTTTGTGTGCGTTGGCTGCATATGCTGTTAACCATAGACATATATAAACACTAGATGACACAAGCGGGATTCGGCAGCGTAGCTAAACAGCGGTCATCTTACTGAAGTCAACTGATGAGCCCCGGTCTATGGTAGCAGATGGAAGGTGAGTGATCAGTTTACAAAAAATACTTATAACTCGGTGAAACATTAACGGATTTAAAAGCAGTTTGCCTTATTACAAACGAGTCTATACACAGGCTTGATAGAGGATAATTGTACATGTTGAAATTATTACTTTTGCTTTTAAAAAGTAAGTAAGCGAGTGCTAATTCCAATCCTCTTCATGGTTCTCTTGTTAGTTAGCTAGCCTATCGCAAAACACAAAGGCTTCCTTTTTCCCTGGTAGTCTACCAGCGAAAAAAGTCTTCAACAGTCTCGTTCGTGGCTCGGTCTTCTTTGCTGTTCATCGTCTCCTTAACGAATCACAATGTCATTCTGTTTATGAGCATATGCACAACAGATGTTCTTTACGACAACAGGGAATTTCTTGTTCGTGATTAACGTAATCAGGTTCAAGATTTTTTATACTAACAGTAATATTGCTATATTTTCTAATTGAAATACAAACTAAAGGGACTTTTCCTTATTTACAATGAAAAACAGAAAATGCATTTCATTAAATGATGATAACCTCAATAGTTTATAAATAGTTCTTACGGAAAAGTTTTGGAATAACATTTTGGAATAGTTTGATCTTAAAATGTGCCGAATGTTAAACAAAATAGTTGTTAATAAAACATTTTTGGAATATTTTTACGTTATTGTTAAAATAAGAACACCGTTCTCGGCTGCATGATCCCAAAATTATTTTTTTAAGTATTAGAGGTTTTTCTTGTATTTAAAATATTTGCAGTGTTATTCAATGTTACGGTGGCGCTATTACATAATTTTTCCGTGTTCAGGAGAAGCAGTTGGGTAAGGTTACAAAATGTTGGGTTGCCTAAGTTCAAGTTTCTGTTTTTAAAAAAACAAAAACCCCATTTTCCCTCTCTGTAGCCTTTACCTTACCATTGATGAGAGGGCTTTTGACTTAAACAGGCTTTTATGAAAGCTGTTTTTGCATACTAGGTGTCTGTGTGTTTTGACTCATGTTTATGCTTGGTTTTAGCAGGTTCCTGCTATGGCTGGATGACATAAACATTCCTCAGAGCAACTGTTCCAAAGAAACCTATACTTTGACATTATTCAATATCTCTTTGAATTGTTTTTATTTCATAAAAAAATCCTGAAACAACTGCTGTTCCATCTCTGCTGCTTCTGCTTTCTGTTTTTCTCCAACCAGCGGCTGTTCTATCCCCGCCACCGCCTCCTCCTATACGGTACATTGTTTATCTATATGTTTATTAATTTTGTTGAACTGGACAAATAAATATCTCCTTTACAAGATTAATGAAGTCTCTATCTAGCTGTTTTGTTTTGATTATTTCTAAGCTTTTTCAGAGTCCTTAAGTAAGAAAAGGAAATGTCAAGAAGTAGTGAAAATACAAAATAATTTGCTGGGGACGATTTTGTTCAAGGTGAGCCAGTTCTGTTCTAAATGTGTTAAAATCGCTTTTTAGTACCTTGCAACTGGTAAAAGAAAACTTTATTGATGTAACTTTACATTTTGAAGGCTTGAAACTGTTCGTATTTAGTTGGTAAATAGTTTTACATGCTCTCTTAAATCATGTTCTAAAAATGATTAACTGTCAGCTATTTTCTGTCGTGTAATATTCTGATTTTATTAATTCACAACAGACACAACAGATTATCATGAGGTAATATGATTTATTAACATGATTGTAGAAGTTTGCAGTTAGAAACGCTTCTCAGAGCTCCTGTGTCACACTGTAAACAGTACTTAAGGTGCATTACCTAATTTACATTATAACACAATGCAACCTGATGAGCTTTTATATGTAGCTGGTGTTCCCCGTATTGGTTATGATGTAGTTGTAATGCTCAAAGGCTGCATTAATAGGTCTTGCTCAGACTGGGAAAAGAACACGGCTCCTTCCTTTCCTTCCATTCTCACGTACGTAGCATCGATTGACAAGGGCTTCCTTTAATGTAGCATTGATGTACATGAGCTTCGGTTGTTAAGCCTCGCTTGAATCAGCGCGGATTGAATTCACACAAGCTTCAATTGTGGAACCGAATAGGCCTGGATGTAACTGTTACGCTAATTCAAGCGAGGATATTTCACACGAGTCTCTATTTCTTGAGCTCGCTTCTTGAAGGGCCTTTAGGTTAGCCTTGTTCATGGAACTGAATTTTGGCAAATTAAGACGGGATTATCAAAATAAGACTGGCTATTGAGAGTAGATTGCTTTGTGGAACACCCCTCAGATAAGCCTGATTTAAATACATTTATTAAAAATATTTTTTCTATTATTAAATGCACATGTTGTCTAAGGAATCTTGACTGAATTTCAATCAGCATTAGGAAGCATTTCAACCCCTTCTAAAATGCAGTTAATTTAGTCAGCTACATTTTTTAAAGACGCTACTGTAAATCTGTACATGTTTTACTAACAGGACTTCCTCATCAGAAATCAGTAATAAAAAACAAACTTAGTTTTAAGATACAAAAATAAATTCAATTCAAGTATCTTGCCTTTGTATTTTTGTCAAAAACCTGTTAGCAATTTTAATTTTACTCAATTTTCCTTTCCTGTTTAAAATAATTAGAACATAAAATCCAACACTTCAACCGATGTTGTACCTGTAAATGGGAGGAATTAGTGGTTTCCGGTGGTTTCAAATATCACAGTCACAATCCAGTTAAAATAAAATGACCAAGGGTTTGTATCAGGCAACCACATATGACAATATAATGCTTGTCCACATCCATACTAATCAAAATGTTAAAAAACGAAATTAAAACAAATTTAGTATTTCAGAACAAAAACCATATAACCAGCTCTTCATTTTATTTAGTTTTCTATGGCTGGTTTTTGATGACAAAAAACTCACAAAAAAAACTAGATACCAGAAACATGCACAGTGACAGAAGGTTGAGATGGGGGTTGGATCACACGTTACAGATGAGGATAGGGTTCACAAAATTAAGTCAAAACAGTAAGAAGCTACAGTATTTAAAAACAAATGTATAATGATATGCTGAAACATTTTCAGATTTTCGGAGGCTAAACAGGATGGCTGAACAGAGAAAGCTACCCAGTTTTCTTTTTCTTTTAAACATATCCTCCTTGTCGAAATTTCCTGCTCTCTCACAGCTTTACAAAATGTAACGCCAAATAAGAACTCTCTGTATGTTTACAGCTAAGAAACAAGAAAGGTTTTTCTGGAGGCAAAGAAAAAAATCCCCCATTTACCCATCACTAACTCCATCGTAAATGTTTTACATTTAGCCCCTGCTCCTTTGATAAAACTTTAATCAAATTATGTCAAAAGTCATAGCTTTTACAAAAACTGATGAATGCAAATCAGCCCTAAACTGTGCTTGATGTGTCTTTGGAAACAAGTCTGCTCTCTAGGTCAAGGCATAAAATCAAAGAGGAGCACTAGATTTGTCATTTCCCTTTATTATAAATCTTTGCAATTTATTTATTTTAGTTTGATCAAATAATTTTTTTTTGTTTAAACCCAAAAACAAAAAATTTTCCAAACTGAATGCTATGTCATCACATAAATAGCAGGAAAAACAGCTAGATTCACAAGACAAGAATGTAATCTTGAGAATCTGCACTCTGTTGTTCTTCAGTGGACTCAATGACGTGGAGACGGCAGAGGCGGTTGACTGATAAGAATTTGTTTTCAAAAAATGTTATTTACACTGCATCTGACATGATATCACAGTAAACATAGAGCCAGATACATATGAAATCCCCTCTGTGTCCACAGTTTCAAATATAGAAGGCCAGTGTTCACCACAGCTTCTTTTACTGTGGGTTTGTATGGTTACATAGTCAGGTGGGGGTTCACCTAAAACTTCTTTTTTTTCTGCATGAGGAAAGCCCCCCACACCCCTGCTGGGCAGTTTAATTTTGACCACTGCCTTCAAGCACATCCACAGGGTTTGTTTTACTTCAGTTGCCTTGTGATGAAGACCAGCTCCAGTGGATGACAAAATATTTTTTTGTGTGTGTTCTCGCTTCTGTTTATCCTGAGAAAAGCAGCTGACTAGACACTAGTAGAGAGTTGTGGTTCTGTGTGACAACGTGAGGTCGGTTTTGTGTTGTTTTTTATCCTTAATCACTTTGAATATCATCACACTGTGTAGGGTTCCTGAGCTCAATATGCAGACCCAAACATTTAAGTCTGGTGACTGAAGCTGTCAGCGATTTCAGTTTACTTTGTGGTCTGCACAGTTGGTAGCACTGTTGCCTAGCAGCAAGAAGGTCCTGGGTTTTGAATCCTGGGCCCTCATTTACCAAAGGTCCGTAGAAACTGTCCAATATTCTACGAATGAAAGTTAGAATGTTCGTATGAACGGTCAAAAGCCTGATTTATGAATTATGTGGTGGCCACTCTTACACACGCTCCGCAATCATATGTTGATAAATCCCACTTGTAGGTACCCAGGTGCTTGTGGCCATTTACATACTAAAACACCCTCAATTAACCATATTTGGTAACACCACACCATCTGTCACATGCATGAGATCATTGCCTTTTTCCTTAAAATAATGGCCAAGAAAGCAAAAAAAAAAGAAGAATTTCAGTGTTACTACGCACGAAATACCAATGGATCGATGCGTAAATATGGTTGATAAATGAGGGCCCTGGTCTGGGGTCTTTCTGGATTGAGTGTGCATGTTCTCTCTCTGCATGCGTAGTTTCTTTCTGTGTGCTCTGGCGTCGTTCCACAGTCCCAAATCATTACTGTTAGGCTAACTGGTCAGTTTATATTGTCCTTAGGTATGAGTGTGTGTGCATTGTAGTTTTTTCATATGTGTGTGTGTTGCCCTGTGATGGAATCGTGACATGCCCTGGTTGTACCCCGCCTCTCACCCAGTGACAGGAGAAAGACATCAGACCTCCCCTACTAAAATCTTTCAATGATAAGCTGGTATAGGCAATTCATGGATGGATGGATGTGTGCTATCATTCATTGTTGCCCTTACAAGAGTGCATATTGGGAAATTAGTTCAGAACTCATGTTCCAATAACAGCAATAAATTTAAGATGAAAGCAAGTGGCATTGTAAACGCAAGGTCAGTATTATCTCATTTCCTGTTTATGAAACTTTATTCAACGAGGAAAATCTAACTGAGATTCAAAACACATTTTCCAAGGAATTTTTGGGGAAGAAGCAATAATTTTGAACACAGATACAACAACATTAAAATAACATAGATCATTAAAAACAATTACATATTATTAAGGCAATGACACTGCTTTCAGCTTGGTTTTAAAGGCGTTTAAGGACAACAGCTCAGCCAACAGTCTTTCTGAGCTTCATAACTTCTTTCTGAGCTGTGTGGAGGCAAAAGGGACAGAGAGAAACAGTTCGTCATTGGATCTTAAGGACAAGAAGTCAGCACTTCTCACTAAATGAAGCACAGTCTTTTTGTGAATAAATCCCAGAATATTTTCCACGGTTCGTAAAAAAAAAATCATCCAAAATAACCAGATAGGTGCATTTTTAAGCACATTCATAGACATGGCAAACCTGTAGGCAGCAGTAGTTCTCCAAAATCCTATCCAATAAGAGTATCTTTCTACTTTAACTTCTACATACAGCAGTGATAGACCTTTTAAAAACAAGTGAACAAAAATCACTTAGACAATTAGTTATACCATCACAGCTCTGAGGGGCATAAATGCGGTTTCTGAGTGTCGCAGAAGGGATATAGGAAAATTTTTTGTCAGGGACAGTGACATTGCAACACTTAAAACTCCAGTTTCATCTGTCCACACGCAAACACTGAAAACTGAGAAAACACAGATCTTCAGTTTGACCTGAGTTTTTAGAAAGAATTGTTTTCGGCGCAGTCTTGTGTGAATGACAGGCCAAACCGTAGGAGAAAAAAAAATCTGTTTTGTGAGATACCTGACTACGTGTGGACAGGGTCTTATCAATGTCACTGCATCATCGTGGCCAGTGCCATTCATCCCATTCATGAGTACAAATCAAATCACAGTGATACGTTATGACTCTACAGATAGTAATAAACCTCAAAGAAGCACAATAAATCTAGTCCACCGTTTAAAGCAACACCAAAGAGTTTTTTTTTACCTTAAAATAATGTTTCTGAACTCTTTTCAGTGGTTCATCAACTCATAACAGGGTGAAACGGATCTTCTGCATTCGCTTTGAGGCCCTCTATCGGCCGTAACCGTACTATGTAAGTTTGGGTCGTCGGGTAGCGTTTTGTAGTTCAAATGAGACTACAAATGCGACTTACGCCTTCACAAAACACGGTCGGTGGAGCATCCTGCAAGGCTCTCTGGGTGGAGCATACTCGGCAGGATACCTAGCAGCCGGTAACTTGAACAATTCTCACCATGACTGAGCCTTCAAAGAAAGGGAAGAGTATGTCGGAGGAGGTGAAGAAAAGAAAACGGGAGCATGATAGAGAAAGAGCTTGAACTAGAGTGAACATTGGACCAGGTTTTACACGTTGGCGAGAGTTGAGGGAGGCTACAAGATGTGACTCTGATGGTCGCTTGGCTTTGTTGCTGCTGGACTTAAGTAATAATATTTTTTTCACCCCAACAATGTACATAGATCTGTGTACAATACATTGAGGAAGGGGAGGAATCCTGAAATAAATTATTTCACACAAAAATAAATGGCAAACAATGTCATTACTATGTTTTATTTTGTTTTCATACTTTCATAAAGTCATTCAACATATTCTTCCTTGTCACTGGACATCGTTATTTACAAAGCCGGTCCAGGATAGCATCCAAACAAATAATGTCCGTATGACGCGACGGTAGGCTTAATTATTCACGAAAGCGGTAATGGACAATTCCGCTTCCGACCTGTAGCGGGACCGTACAGCTAAAAGTCTTTGGTGTTGCTTTAAAGACAAGAAAAAGAAAAGATCACCATAATCCAGCACAGATAAAAAAGCTGCAGTGACAAATTACTTTTATAATTGAAAAGAAAAACAGAACTTATTATTGAAGAAAAATTCTAACTTAAAGTGACAGTGTGTAGTTTTTGCAGTACATCTTTGAAAATAGCCATTAAAATATTATGTAATAATAATTACGTAAAGCACATTAATTGCAAAATATTGGCAATATTGTAAAATATGACTTTAAAAGTCAGTTTTAAAATACATAGGCGCGTGTCCTCTTTTCAGGGAATGTGTAAAAAGCCCAGAGCCTTGTGGCACCCTCTTTTGAACAACAAAATTCAATATATGTGATGCAGTCTGTCCATTTTATTCAAGGAAATTTGCGAAACATGCAACTTTATGTTCTGACAATCCGAGGCTAAGTAGACAATTTAGGAGTATGTGGCACTGATGGTACTGTTGGTCCTAAGCCATAGTGGCATGGAACTGAACTGCAAAGACTGAGACAGAACTCCATGGTTTAAAGACTTATCCCACAAACACTAATCTATTCAGTTTCAACAGGAAAAGGAGGAACTTCATGGGACATCATATAAGCATAGACTTTGCACCTTCTCTTTCTCTTACCTACAAGCCAAAGACCTGCTAGCATTGTAAGAGGTGTGCACTTTAGACTTCCATCCTTTGCTGGCGAGGTTGGGAGCGAGCTTCTGGAAGAAGCCTGTTGGATCCAAAATATACTGCTCACAAAATTAAAGGAGCACTTTGAAGAAACACATTGGATACATCAGATCTCAATATGAAGTTGGATATCTACACAAATAACGACAGGGCTATGTCTTAGGAACAGAAGGATCCCCTTATTTAATGGAAATAAAAGTTTTCAGCCTACAGAGGGATCAATTGTGTAGACACCCTAAAATCAGAGTGAAATGAAGATGTGGCAGCCTAGTTAATTTTTTCAAAAACATAATTTCTGCAACTCAAAATGCTTTTCAGTATCTTGTGTGGCCCCAACGAGCTTGTATGCATGTTTGACAACGCCGGGGCATGCTCCAAATGAGACGACGGTATGGTGTCTTGTGGCATTTCCTCCCAGATCTGTGTGAGGGCATCCCTGAGCTGTTATACAGTCTGAGGAGCAACCTGGCGGCGCCTAATGGAATTGAAACATAATGTTCAACAGATGTTCTATTGGGTTTAAGTCAGGGGATCGTGAAGGCCATTCAATAGTTTCAATTCCTTCATCCTCCAAGTACTGCCTGCATACTCTTGCCACATGAGGCCAGGCATTGTCGTGCATTAGGAGGAAACCAGGACCTACTGCACCAGCGTAGGGTCTGACAATGGGTTCAAGGATTTCATCTCGACAGCTTACGGCAGTCAGAGCACCATTTCCTAGGCAGTAGAGGTCTATGCGTCCCTCCATGGATATGCCTCCCCAGACCATCACTGACCCACCACCAAACCAGTCATGTTGAACGACGTTGCAGGCAGCATAACATTCCCCTTGTCTTCTCCAGACTCTTTCACGTTTATCACAGGTGCTCAGGGTAAACCTGCTCTCGTCTGTAAAAAGTATGGGCCCCAGTGGCGGACTTGCCAATTCTGGTGTTCTCGAGCAAATGCCAGTCAAGCTCCATGGTGCTGGGCAGTGAGCACAGGGCCCACTACAGGACGTTGTGCCCTCAGGCCATCTACATGAAGTCTGTTCCTGATTGTTTGGGTAGAGACATTCACACCAGTGGCCCTCTGGAGGTCATTCTGTAGGGCACGAGCAGTCCTCAGCCTGTTCTGACTTGCACAAAGGAGCAGGTATCGGTCCTGCTGATGGGTTGAGGACCTTCTATGGCCCTGTCCAGCTCTCCGAGAATAACCACCAGTCTCCTGGAATCTCCTCCATGTTCTGGAGATTGTGCTGGGAGACACATTAAACCTTCTTGCTGCAGCACATGTGGATGTGCCATCCTGGAGAAGTTGGACAACCTGTGCAACTTCTGTAGGGTTACGGAATCGCGTCATACTGCCAGTAGAGATAATTACTCAAGCCAAAACCAGCCAAAAAAGATCAAGAGGGAGAACTTGAAATGACCTCCACATGTAAAACCAGTCCTTGTTTGAGGGTTTTAATTGTTGCCACTGTGGTGGACCTGTTGTTAAGTCCATGAACACCAAAGCAGCTGAAAGTAATTAACAATGCCCTCAGCTGCTTAACCAACCAGAACATTATCAGACAGGTTTAATTGATTTCATGCCAGGCCCAATAAAAAAAAGTGTTCCTTTAATTTTTGTGAGCAGTTTATATGTACAGACTGCTGATCGTGGATCAGGTAACTGTATCTGGCTGATGAAATAAGTCCAGAACGTGACTTGTTCAAAACACTACAGAAGGAATGTTTGAATTACAAATTCTATTCACTAAAGTGAGAGTCGCCGTATCTTTGCTGACGCTCTGCTGTCCCAGCCTGCTGCATGTGCTGCGCTGCTCACCTGAAAATGCTCAGCTGAAGGCTCCCCTTAATAAAGGAATGGTCTGTGTGAGAAGATAGGAGCCTAAAGCAGCTTGGTCAAGTTAAGCTGAGAGGACAACCCGATGTCCGAGCTAACTGCGGCACATTAGACAAACATCCACAAGACCTCACTTCTAGCTTCAACCACTGCTAGCACCCCATGCTGATGCTGCTAGCAGAATCACCTAACTATATCTGCTTTCATTTATGGCTGAGTTTCCTTCACCAACTGTTTGAATTCAACTGTGACCTAAGGATCTTTCAAGTAAGGTTGTGTCTGGGCAGAGATAAATTAGTTGAGGATAAACTATTTACAGATTGTTTAATTATTTCATTTTGTTTTGCTGCATTTTTAAGATTTAATTCTTAAGTTGTTTGGGTATTTATGTTTTTAAAGTCTTTTGACCATACATTTTTCAAAAGTTATTGATTTCTAATTCACCAAATTATTTAATGAAACATTACTTTCTCCAAATAATCTTGTCTTCACTTTTGCTTTGCAACTAACTTAACTTCACATCCAAAACTTTCCAATACAATCCTGACTCTTTATGCATAAATATTCATATTGAAATGTTACATCACATTCAAATGATTGATTATTGTTTCTACTTCTATGCATATTTAACTTTCTTTATCTTTAGTATTTGAAGCATTTGTACTTGAAAGTGGAATTTGTTTGTTAACAAACTCTTATTTTGGAAAGCAGCTGTTTATTATTTCACATACATACTCTATGAACAGTGTTGCCACAGTTACCTCGAAAAAGTAATATGATTACTGAGTACTGATTACTCATTCCAAAAGTAACTTTGTTAATTTACTGATTACTTTATTTTAAAAATAACTAAGTTAGATTACAAGTTACTTTATTAGTTACTTCATCAGCTGTCAGTAGCACTTCCCTCTCCCTCAACATAGAAACAATAACCAGTTTTGCCAATACTCACTTTATTGGAAGTGTAGTTTAACAGTAAGGCCGGAAATATACTTGCTTTTTAACCTCACGTTGACACCAGCAACTATAAAGCAACAAGCTGTGTTTTAGGGACGTACTAGCTTGCTCACTGCACGTACTACTGGAGAGTTCTACTAGGGGCAGATTCAGAGTACAGATTACAGAACTCAGACTCATCTACCAAACATAACTTTTTGCTTAAGAAAATTAGAAAAATAGTAACGCACAGGGTCTTAAACAAGTAACATTGGTGGTTGCTGGGGTTGTTGCGCTGAGGGCCCGGGGAGCAGCCATCTTTTTCTACCACCAGCATTTTGGCGCCAAAGCCCGGCGATGCCTCCCACCCTGCAGTTTCCAGCCGCCGGGAAATGGCAATGCCAATGCTCGGTAGCAGCCGCGGCCGTTGGCAACAGGGAGAGGCTGCATTATATCGAGGACTCTCGGTCTCTCGGGGAGACGTTTTCTGGTGGACTCCGGTTCGCAGAAGAGCCTGGTTCCCCCAGATGGCTCAGACAGGCTGGCTGACGGCTGTGGACTGTCGCTGACTGCTGCTAATGGCTCACCCATCAGGACTTTTGGCGAAAGCTGTCTGCTTACATGGTAGAGACTTTCAGTGGAACTTTGTCGAAGCCTCCAGTTCGGTTCCTATCATGGGGCCAATTTCCTCTGTGCCCACGGACTCCTGGTTGATGTCGCTAACAGGTGGCTGATTGACGCTGAGTCGTTTTCCTTTCTGCCTTGTCTGACGTGCGGAGCTGGGCTGTCTTTCCATGCTAATGTTTTAGCTTCAGGGGATGTTTTTCATTACTTGTTATCAGAGTTTGCTTCGCTGACGGTTTCCAACTTCTCCACTCATGACACTGAGCATGGGGTATGACATTATATTCCCACCACCAGGGCTCCAGTGTTCGCGAGGGCGCGCCGCCTCGATCCCGCCGCCTCGATCCCGCTAAACTGATCATTGCTCGGGAGGAGTTCGCCAACATGGAGCGCTTAGGCAACGTTCAGCGCTCTACCAGTCCTTGGGCTTCACCGTGTGGGGATTTTCGCCGCCTGAATAATGTCATGGTGAACGATCGTTATCCGATCCCCGACATCCAGGACTTCTCTGTCCATCTCTCTCGGACCGCCATCTTTTCCTTAAGGGACCTGGTTCGGGGTTATCACCAGGTTCTGGTGCGGGCGGAGGATGTCCCCAAGACAGCCGTAATCACTCCGTTTGGCCTGTTTGAGTTTTTACGTATGTCTTTCGGTCTCAAAGGCGCTGCTCAAACTTTCCAGAGGTTGATGAATTCAGTCTTGCGTGGCTTGTCTTTCGTGTTCGTTTATTTGGACAACATCCTGGTGTTCAGCAGCTCTGCTGAGCAGCACTTGTCGCACCTCCGTCAAGTTTTTCAACGTCTGGCGGCGCACGGCCTGATCGTCCACCCAGCAAAATGCCAGTTTGGGTTCCTGGTCATTGACTTTTTGGGCCATCACATTTCTGCCAGCGGTGCTGTCCCATTACCCACTAAGGTGCAGGCGGTGACCGATTTCCCGCATCCACAGACAGTAAAAGCCCTGCAGGAGTTTCTGGGGTTGGTTAATTTTTACAACCGTTTATACCCAGAGCAGCACGACTTCTGCAGCCGCTTTAGTGCGTGCTTAAAAAGTAAAATGCCACAGAAACCTTGGACTGGACCCCTGATTGTCTCCAAGCATTTAATAATTCTAAATCCGCACTGCCCGATGCCACCCTGCTGGCTCACCCCTCTCCATCAGCGCAGGTGGCTCTGACTACAGATGCCTCTGACGTAGAGAAGGGGGCGGTGTTAGAGCAGCGCATCAGTGGGGTTTTGTAGCCGCTTGCCTTCTTCAGCCGTACGGCGTGCGACTACGAGCGTAAATACAACACTTTTGACAGGAAGTTGCTGGCTCTCTACCTGGCTACACAGCATTTCCGTTTTTTCTTGGAAGGCCGCACCTTCGCAGCTTATGTTGACCACAAGCCTTTGGTATTTGCCATGTCAAAGGTTTCTGCCCCCTGGTCTGTATGGCAACAGCGCCACCTTGCTGCTATATCCAAATTTACAACAGACATTCATCATGTGGCTGGCAAATCCAACTTGGTCGCTGACTGCCTGTCCCGTGCTCTGGTCTCACCAGTTTATGTAGGCATTCTCATGCTGCTGTCTAAACTGACTGGCCTTAAGCTGGAGGAAAGGCAGGTTAGGATGGTGGTCCTTCCCTCCTCTGTGATGTCTCAACTGGTTGTCCCTGCCCTCTGGTTCCTGCTATGTGGCGCTGATACCTTGCATTCCCTTCCCCATCCAGGTGTTCGGTCCTCGGTCAAACTAGTCAGTTCTAAATTTGTCTGGCCCGGATTGCGGAAGGCTGTGAGGGAGTGGGCCACAGCATGTGTCCCCTCCAAGCGTGCCAAGGTTCACAAGCACACAAAAGCACCATTGAAACCATTCCCTATTCCCAGTTGCCGGTTCAATCATGTGCATGTAGACCTGGTGGGCCCTCTGCTTCCATCACAGGGTTTCACCACCCTGCTGAACATGATCGACCGCACCACCAGTTGGCCAGAATTGGTTCCGCTGGGGTCCACAACATCTGCAGTGGTGGCTCAGGCGTTTTTATCGACCTTGGTGGCATGTTTCGGCCCCCCTTCAGACATCACCTCTGACAGAGGTCCACAGTTTGTGTCAGAGCTTTGGTCCTCCATGGCTGAGGGCCTGGGGGTCAGGATCCACCGCACCACCGCCTATAATCCACAAGCTAACGGTTTATGCGTGCGTTTTCACAGGTCATTAAAGGCTGCGCTCCCTGCTGTTCTGACCCGTGGCAACTGGGTTGACCGTCTCCTGTGAGTTATGCTGGGGTTGCGTTCCGCGGCTAAAGAGGACCTTGGTGCTTCTCCAGCTGAAGTGGCTTTGGGCCAGCCGGTACAGGTTCCAGGCGTGTTTTTTCTGGAGGCCTCTTTCACCCCAGTTTGCCCAACAGTTCCTACCTCAAGAGGGCCCTTCTCGCATTCCTGGTCCTGTGCATCATTGTTTGCCCCAGTCATTCGTCCTGAAGAGCTTGGAGTCTTCTAAGTTTGTTTTTGTCAGCACAATGCACACAGGACACCTTTACAGCCACTGTGTGATGGACCGTTCAGGGTCCTTGAACCCGGCCCCAAGCACTTTCTTTTAGATTTGGGGCGGGCATAAATAAACTGTCTGCATCGATGGACTGAAACCCGCCCATTTTTAAAAAGACTATGAGGTGAAAACAGCCCAGGCTCCTCGTAGAGGATGTCCTCCCTCCACGGCGTTGACTGCTTTCACCCTTCCAGCCGTCAGAGCCCAAATCATTCTCAGCCACCCCCTCGTCATCCTCCGCCTTGCCTGCAGGCGTTCCGGACTGGTTCTGCAGGTTCCAGGTTCAGCCGTTCCGCCCATTTACTCAAACCCAGGATCCTGGATTAGATGTGGACCCTACTGGGTGTTCAGGGGGGCGTGTGGCAGACCACCAGGGGGCTCCACTCACATGTTTGTATTTAAAAATGTTTATGTTTTCATTCAAAATTGTTCAATTTGGTTGTTGCGAGAATGTTGCAACTGCTCTGACTTACCATTCTTCTGTGGCTCAGTTGGAGTTGATTAAACGAGCAGATCAGATCTAGCTGTGTCGTCTTTTCATTCATTCTCAATCTACTGTATATTTTAATATTTTAACTTCTTATTTTAGTAATCCTTCCAGTGTGTCCTCTGTGGGAGCCCTCGGGAGCGGTGTTCGGCTCTGGCTGCCTGGGTGCTCTCAAGGTAATGCTTGGTTGGAGGTGGGGGTCTCAGCCTTCCCTCCAACAGGTGCCCTGGGTCAGTGCCTTGGCTGCTGCTGCTGATCTGCTGCTGCCGATGCAGATGGCTCCCATGATGGAGTTTCCTGGCTCATCTGTACTCAGCCCAGTCAAATCGCGTTGCGACAACCAATCAGGGGACAGATTGTCAGTGATTATGTGACTGTCATGGAGTCACAGCCTCAGCAGGACATGGAGGAAATACTGATAAACACCATGGCTAATCACCCCGAGCTACATGACACAAGCTGTTTGCTATAGAGAGACAGCCTAGAAGTGAGCCTTGAAACGGCCTCCTCACCTGGTTTCCTAGTAGCTCCCGCACCACGTCCCACACTGCTCAAATATTATAAACTTTTACGAACCGCAGACAGATGGACAGCGGCTCAGAAACGTAGTTGGTGTGTTGGCAGGCGAAGTTTGGACCTTCACTGCACATTAGTTTTTTACTGGGAATAATAACACATGACAGTACACACAGATGGACTCCTTTTAGGAAGTAGGTGAATCCTTGAGGCAATTTGTGGTATTTAATTTTATTTAGAGGTATCAGAGTAATGGCAATTGTTAAAATACATGGCTCACATACAATGATTTTATATGTAAAAAAAAAAATTCAATTGTATCTCATTCCTTCCATCTCAAGGTTAATTTCTACTCAATGCAGAAATATCACATAAAAATTAAAATAAAATAAATTTGTAGCTGTTTGGGCTTTCCGACTGGATGTGGTGATGATAATAGATGCTGCTTAACATCAAAGTTGTAGTAAAGTACAGGGGGTATAAAGCATTAGGGAGGTTCAGGTGAGGTTGTTAAAGTAGTAAAAGTCCTCTGGTGAAGTAGCACTGCAGGAAAGCCTTTCCAGATGAGCTGCACGTGAGCACAGCATGTTCGCTGTGGAGTCTGGTTTTGTTTGCTCTTTGTGGTTGTTTGCAGCATGTTGATGGGCATGTAGGATACAAACAGACTGTGCTCAGTAAAACAAGTTTCATACGTAGTATGTACACAGCCCTAAAATTAAACCCGATGCCACAGAGGCTTAAAGTAAGGTAAACAAAAGTAATGTCATGTGGCTTTGATGTGAGCACACAGGCACACTTCTAACAGAATTATGGCTGTAATTTGTTTTATATATAATAAAAAAGCAGTAATACTGAGTACAGAAGTTTTTTTTTTTTTTTTGTCCTTTGTTGATCAAAGCTTTACGATCAGTTCAAAAATTGTTAGTTTCATTTGTCTCTGTTACTGCCACAGTTGGGTGTTTCCATCATCATCTCCATTTTTACTGAGTTCTTCAATGGCAAGCTTACTCTTTGGAGCCACAGAACACCCTGATTTAACATAATAATCACAACAATGGGAGTCATGCTGTGTTAGCTTTCCACACAGAAAAAAAAATCCCCCCTCATCATGCCACGCTTCTACAGTACTGGTCTTTAGGTGTATGACTTATATAGGGGACATCCTGTACCCAACCATGCTCTAGAACATTTTGTTCCTGCTTTAACTCATTCTTTAAACTACTCAGTGTGTTCTCTAAGGAAGAGAGGATGGGACTCCAATAAACACATAAATTAAGACTGAAGATTTTAGTCTAAAGATTTAAGACTTATTTTATTAATTTAGTTTGCATATTTAATGCAGTTAGTTTTGTTTAATAATTCAGTTCTCTCAGGCCACGTCCACACGAAGCCGGTGCGTTCCCTATCCGATAATTTTTTTTCCTCGTTCTAAAAAAAAAAATCCGTAAACACAGCGTCGTCTCAAGAAATATCTGCGTACGCACGAAACCGACTGAAAACGGTGTAGTATATATGCCAGACCAGTGTGGGGCGCTTTAATTCTGCCATAGAGATACACTATACACGGAGAAGAAGACTTTGAGCATGCGCACAACTTTGCGTATGCTGTTGTCCATTGTCGCTTGTTGCTCACCACAGTTGCATAGAAGCAATAGATTTTGCTGTAATAAAGCTAGTAGGCTTAGTAGCTTCTGCAGCACGAACACAATCCTGTATTCCGCCATTATTGCTGTTGCTGTTACTTGTGACGCAGTCGACACGTCGACACAAAATGCACGGATTGGCCGTACACACGAAAATGCAAGGGCGGCATTTTCAGATTTATCCACCTTGGGACCCGATTTAAAAAAATAGCGGTTTTAGTCTCCGAAAACGTCGGATCTGTGTAGACGAAACGCCAATACGATAAAAAATGTATACGTATACAGCGAAAGGCGTCTCCGTGTGGATGGGCCCTCAGTTTCACTTATTTTGTGGATTCATTACACAGTGATATGTTCATAGAGATTTCTATTACATCCGATGACTTGGCTTACAGTGAATGAAAACCTAAACTTTGGGTTCTCTGAAGATTAGAATAATAAAACTTTTTTTTCAAAAGGGGGATTCTTGTGGAGAAATATGGAACTACTGAAAGATATGTCAGTTTACTTTAAAGTTTTTGATTGAAATGTCAATTCCCCTGAATCTATCTATCTATCTATCTATCTATCTATCTATCTATCTATCTATCTATCTATCTATCTATCTATCTATCTATCTGGATTTTTTTTTTTTGGTTTTGGTTTCTTGAAATAAAGACTTGAACAAGTCTTGAAAAAAAGTCCAGTTGCCTGCAATTAAACCCGTTGGATTACCATGACCTGGATAACTGACAATCTTCACCAGCATATTGAGTCTCTATTGTTTATCTTGACCATAGTGGGGAAGAGGGTTGTTGGTTCAAGCCCCACGGACTGTCTCCGTTGTTTTGTCCTTCACCCGATGCATACTGGTGGTGGTCAGCCGGTGTCACCAGTGTCTGGCAGCTTCGCCTTTGTCAGTGCGACCCAGGGAAGCTGTGGGTACAATGTGGGGGTGTTTGTGCACCGTTTCAGAAAGGGGTTCCAGAGTGAGAAATTCTGACAACGTTTGGTGATTTGCTGTCATGTAAAATGAAGGCTGGGGACTTTCAGCAATGGTTACGTTTCTCCCAGTTGTCCACGAAATATTGGACTGACGCACTCCGCCATCCTCCAATTCTTTTACAATAAAAAAACACAGCATACATGGGGCGCACTGCCATCTAAAGATCGGGCATATGTACTACATCATTTTCAATTAGATATGGGTTTTTTCTCAATGCCCAGGAACCTCGCCTTGATGCCTTGGTCCTGCCCCGGTTGCCTAGGAGATACATCATCAGGGACCACCAAGGCGTGCTCCAATGTTCATGTGCTAACAAGGAATCTGTCCTTTGTTTGTCTGCTATTTAACTAACTGACCAAGGATACATGTGAGGTGCCTTCATGCCTTCCCTCGGTCTAAAAATTTCCCAGATTACAGCGTAGTAAATTTCCAGTTTAAGTGTAAGTCAACTAATTGTAGCTATCGAGCTTATATCTAAAATATTTTTTTATTACTATAAAAAAAATATATTTTGATCCAAAGCAGTAATATATGGTTGGTTAGTTGCTCAGTAGTTGTAGGTTTGGTGACTACCAGGTACTAACTCGCTTGCACATTTGATTTAACCGACATATACACAGTTAAGTAAAACCCTGGTTATACATTTCCAGTTCCATGGATGAAGTAACGTTACTACGCTACTATGCTACTACGACAGGTAGGACGTAAACAGAGCATGTAAGCCAGCAGCCGCAGTCACGTGAGGTAAGTCTGTATTCCATTTAACTGTTTTCTTTGACCAAGGAAGGACAGTGTCCTGGTAAGCAAGGCGCCTCATGCCTCGGTAGGCGAGTCGCCTTAACATTGAGAAACACCCAAGATCACTGATCTATTGTTGTGTACAGTGCTCCGTGGTTGGTTTAAAAGTGTGAAAAGGAAGTTGGAAGAGATGTCAATACCTGGGTATAAAATGGTGGTACAACTTGGTTTTATAAGAATCTTTAAAGTTGCTACTGACTGGATTGTCATCAGAAGAAAAAAAAAACCGTTAAAGTTGAAATGAAGCTGTTCTGCTTTTTTTTTTTTTTTACTATTTTTCTTAGCAGGAGGAGGAGATTCTTAGCTTTCAGATGAAATCTAACAAAGTTTCCCAAACCTACCATAAATCAAAGTTTATTGCACGTTCATTGTGTAGCATCCTGTGTTTTTTGTTTGTTTTTTAGTTTATTCCAGCATTGCTCAGTTTATGCGTCTTTAGGAAAACATAGCCACTGATCAGTTTTCTATCCACCATTTGCGGGTTTGGGGACCAGCAAGAATTTGAGGGACTTAACATCAAAGTCCTCTAGAGCTCCTGAATTTTGTGCATGACAGCCGACTCTCAGGCCATGTCCACACGTAGCCGGGTTTTTTTTTAAAACGCAGATTTTCCTCTGCTCCTTGAAAAAAAATCTCCACCCACACGTAACCGGATAAATGTGTTTTTTAGCACATTCATAGACGTGGCAAACCTGTAGGGCGCAGTAGTTCTCCTCAGTCCTATCCGCCAAGAGAAACTTTATATCCTCTCTTCAGTACGCAGCAGTCATACAGCTTACAAAAGCAAACAAACAAGACGCGCTTTAACAGTGGATGATACCAACACAGCGCTGAGGAAATAAATGCTGTTTGCGAGAGTAAACAGGTCGCACATGTGGTGTTGGAGCATTTTTTGTTGCGGATAGTGACGTTACGGCTCTTAAAACTTCGTTTTCAACCGTCCACACGCAGATACTGAAAACGGAGAAAACGCAAATCTCCACTTTGGCCGGAGTTTTTAAAAAGCTTCGTTTTTGGTGCCAAAAACCTCCGGCTACGTGTGGATAACAGGCCAAACCGTAGAAAAATGTCTCAGTTTTGTGAGATACCCGGCTACGTGTGGACAGGGCGTCAGAAATATACCCAAATTTCAGGACTACTCTGAGAACTGCAGTTACTCTTCCTGTAAGTGTGACTGAAGCTGAGTTGACCTTTTCAAAGCAAAAACTGGTGAGGACATATCTGACGTCTAGTGTGATTCAGGAATGCTTCAGTAGCCTTGCCATCATCAGCATCATCGATGCAATTGCTTAACGCTAGGTGTTACTCCTAACTCGCGCTAAAAGGTCTTACGTAGGAGTTGTCGTCTAAAACCTATTCACAAACGCACTAAGAGCTACTTTTACGTAGGACAAATCCCTAAAAGTAAGTTAAGAGTGACGTCCCGTTGCTATGGAAAACGTAATTTCCTATGCATGACTAAATAGACGGACAGCAGAAATAATGCATGATGACATCTTTGTGTCGGCCAAGAGACTGACACTTCATATAACTTACAAACCTAACTGGTGGCAGGACCAATTATTACTACTGGCACAGTTGGTACTGGAGAGGAGGACGGTCCTCAAAGGGCGATTTAGAGCCGGGATTACGAATAAGAAGAAAAGGGAGGCATGGGTGGAAATTAGCAGAAACATAAATACATCTCATCCAGCTGTGTCTCGAACGTCAGAAGACTCTACAGTCCCAATGTCGGCTCGAGATCGCCGCTTATAAAAAGGATGCTGCTGCAACATGTAGGCAATGTCTGTCATATAGGCATCCCTACATATGTTGCATGAATTGGAAGACGTGCATGTTTTCTTCTTTGTGCACCCCCGGAATACCTGAAGTCGCCATGAAATTGGCTATAATTGGATGCAGTTGCTGGATGTCTAATGAGAAACGGATGAATTGTCGGATAATGTGTGGTCGACAGAACGCTTTAAGAGTTTGGTGGATTGATCGGCTGATAGATGGTTGTGATATACCCAAGTCGTCCGCGTTGCAAAGTTGCATTTTACCTGTGGCTAAATATCTTAGTTTCGCTAAACATTAAATTTCTGGACTGATTGGGTTGTTATGTTTAGTTGGAGACCTGATTGCATCCCGCACCACATCTGCAATGAACGATTTAGTCGGTATCGTTTGGTCAATTCAGAATCATCCAGTGACCAACACATTGCGTCTGGCTGCAGCCATTTTGGGACTGTTTGTGAATAGGTCTTAGGGAGTTAGGAGTCCTCTTGACTTCTTTTAAGGACTCCCAGACTTAGGAGCTACTTTTAGGCCTAAAAGTGGTGGTGAATTACTTTTATCTTAAGAAACTAGGAGTCCTAAATTTAAGAGTGACACGCCCAAATTTTTTAGGAGTTACTCCTAAATTCGGCAGTTAGGACCTACTTTTCGCCCTAAGATTCTTTGTGAATATGGCCCCTGATCTCATATGATGAAATGATTGATGACTTTGCATTAAGGAAGGCATGAAAATTCCTGATGTAGGTAACAATATTTTCCCATTTGAGCTCTGTTTATGTTTGTACACTGTATTTATGTTAAATAAATCCAGTACAACATTTGTTATAGATAAAGTCAGGATTTTACATTAAGTAATCATCTCCTTTGACTAGTACACAGTAAAATGATTTATCTAAACTAAAAAGCAACGCCCCCCCCAAAAAATTCTAATCAGTCGTTCTTGGTCCCACTGCAGCTATTTCTTGAAAATTTGATCACATTCCATCTGTAACTTTTTATGTTATGTTGCTAACAGTCTAATAAACAAACCCTAGAAAAAACATTACCTTCTTGGTGGGGGTACTAAAGTTGTTCCTAGCACCCTTGGTGGGGTAGCGGCATGAGAAAAGGTTTTTGCCCATGGCAAAACGCAGGCTAGGACCACCCTTGACAGAGTTCACACACTGCTGGGCCTGGTATGCTCGGAAGGCAGTGTGGTGCATTCCTGAGTAATATTTTAAAGACAGCATCATGTCATGACACAGAACACTGCGTTGATGTGTAAAGCCATGCGTAAGCAGCACCTGAGGAGAAACTGCTGCAGAGGTGGATCCGTGCTGTCAGATCGAACGCATTCCATGGGCTGACTCAGAGGTTCTCACGTCCAAAGGCCGTGCTGTTCCTTAGGGAAATATCAACAATTTCACACCCACCCTACTCCCTTGCATGCTGTACCTTGTTGTGCTTGCTGAGCGGCACTCGTTCCATATAAGTGTTTGACACACCTGAGTGACATCAACACATAAAAGGTAAGCTGGCAAAAAAGGCAAAAATGATAAGGATTCATGTAGGTTTTTTTTACACTCTTCTCAGCCTTGTTATAACATGTTGGCTTGTAATCTAAGAAGTCTTTTTATAATTTTATTATCTTCCGTTGAAAAGTAAGTCTGTTTGTTTTTATGGAAATAAAAAAGCATAGCCTTTGTGGTTTTGTTTCTTTCCTAAGAAAACTTTTACGCCATGCTAAAGTCTCCAAAACACTTTATTGGAGAATGTCAGAACTGGCCCAAGGTAGAAGCAAACTAAGCAGCTGCATATTGCCCCCAGACCTTCAGGAGCCCCTCCATAGATCTTGAATTTTTAAATTTGCTTATTGAGAATGAGAAAACTATTCCATGTTATTGAATAGTTTCTACGGAGATAAATTAATCAATTTTAAGTTGACATTTTAATATAAGATTTAGGGAAACTGGCAAATTCACTTTAGTTAATTTCTTGTGTTACCATAGCTTAAAGGAGATATATTATGCTTTTAAATCCTTCCTTTTCACATGTAAATCATTCACTTGTGGTCTATGTAAAGTAGAACCACAGTGGTTTGGTCTGAATTCCATGTTATTGTAGCCCCACAGACCCTCCTTATACCGTTCTGAGGAGCATCTTTAGAGCAACTCATTTTCAAGCGGTCCCTTTAAATGAAAGTGAAACATTTCATGCCCCGCCCCCTCCAGGTTACAGAGCGTTCCGCTCCACCCCGTTCTGACATTTTTCTAGTCTGATAGCAGGGATTCGATTACTACCGCCAGATAGACTTTTTATTGCAAAGCGATCGTCACTAAATTCCTGTACATCATGTGTACCCCACGACAAAAACCGGCAAAAAAAGCCCAATCATTTTATTCAAAGCATGCAGTGCAGTTATATCCTCAGCTAAAAGCTAGCACACATCACTAACAGAAGCAGAATGTACAATGCTACAACTATCAAAACAATCGCCCATACGACATATTAACACACAACATTCATGTCTAAAATAAAGTTTACTGTCATTTTAATGTTATTTGAAGCTTACCGCTTTGCTTTGTCCGTCATTTCCGTGGAGAGAAGGAACTGACCCTTCAATCAGACGAAGTCTTTTTGGCAAATCACTCCTGATACAGACCGACAGCACTCGTCCTCGAAGTGCTTCGCGCAAACGAGGAGAACTTTCCCCACGGATGTCGGTATATTTCCACTAAAAATAAAATTTAACCAGGCACTTCTCAGCGGCTCTGATGCTGGGGGTCGATGTAGGGATTTGTGTGGGTTTATACACCCAATAACTGAACATTTTGACTTGCTTTCTTGTAATTTCGACATGACTGACCTTGGACTACAAATCGCTGTGGGGGAGAAAAAATGGCGGCTTCACGAAATTGGTTACCCGGAAGTCCATTACCTTATTTGGCAGTTCAACAACAAATGCTGTAACGTAATAGACAAGAAAACGTAATAGCGAATAGAGAAAACTAAACAGACTGAAAAATATGACCAAAAAAGAATGTAAAGATATAAACACAGCACCAGAAGAGAATAAATGTAAGTTGTCTTCACTCCTAAACACCCAAAATACACATTTACATGCATTTAAGGGCTAAAAAAAGTGGATTTTCCATGATATGTCTCTTTTAAATGTGATGCAGTACTATGAGTTTAATCTTTGTATTGGAACTCAGTTTGTTCACAAATATGTCTCAGCAGCAAATAATAAACAATTATCAGTGATTACTTTTAAGCTTGACCAATTAAACTTACAGTGTGTTCACACTAAAAGCGTCAAACGTGCCACACACCCCTAGGTAAATGCTTGAATTTCGCACTGCAGTGTGTGTCCAAGGCGAAGTGGACGCATGCAAAATTATGCCATTTTGTCACGCGTGAAGCTGGAAATACCCAAATTGTGGGAGGATCCTGACCCAAACCACTCAGTAGCAGTCGGCAAGTCTCCTCCTCCCTCCCACCTTCTCCCGACCCTCCGGGAGCTGCTGCAGCTGCCGGTGGCCAGTTGGCACTAATCAGGCAGAAAAGCGTTTTCATGGCACAAATCTGCTTCTGACGTGACTCACGAGTCCCTGATGCACATCAGCACGCTTCTCCATTGACTTTACATATAAACTGGATGCCCAGTACGCTTTAAATGCATTCGGTGTGAATGCACCGTTAGCCCTCTCTGTCCTATCCCACCAAATGGTGCCGTTGATCTTCACAGGATGAGGGGCCCTTAAATCATATTCTGCTTCACACAACTGACTCCACACAACCTGACCATATCTTGGGAAAATGTAATGTACTGATTAATTTAAACCTGAAGTTGTAAGCCCCATCACTGATAGAACTGCCCACAGGAGGCATTTTAGTGTTTGTAGCATCATTCTCTGAGGTTCATTTTCTTCAGATAGACCTGGGGTTTCACTGAGGTTAATGAAATTCTGATTATATTTCCAAATGCCTAATTTTATTTTGACCCAATGTCTTCTAGAAAATAAAAACGAATATGAATCCAAATCCAAATAAGGATTTAAATGAGAAAAAAAAATGAAGTACTGTAATGACCGAATCAAAGTCCAGAACTAAGTTCGACAGAAAATATTTGGGTTCATCTTAAGAGAGCAGTGTACAGGAGATGACCTGAGAATCTGATGAAGAACCTTTGCTTGGCAGACGAACGTATTGTTGTGTTTCTTTAAAACTTCCTTTGTGTTTGTGTTTTGTTTAAACTTTGGTTGCAAATACAGTTGCTCTTAAGTTTTAAAAGACCTACATAATATGCCCCAGCAGTGCCTCCTGGCACCACACATTAAAGCATCTGCCATACTGGCTCCGTGTGGACAGGAAGAGCAGAGGGTTCTGCCAAACTATGCTGTTAAAACACCCACACATCATGAGTTAGTTCTGCCTGACATGGACGGAAGTGTTTTCATGTGTCCAACTAAATCCGACAAACGCTTCGTCATATCCTAGTTATGCTTTGAATGGCTGTGTTTAGATAATTAGAATTCATCAACAAGGGGGCATCTAAGTGCATGCTGATATATTTGGTAGTCAATCTATCATTGTGAAGAGACCTTGTGATCTCATAGAAATAAGCCCTCCTCTCTCAGATGAAGTGAATTATGATGGGTATGAGGTTGCTGATAAGCCTGTTTGATCTTGGCACGCCAAAGCCACAAGAAAGGGAGCAAGGGCCTTTGGAGTCGGGCCTTTGCATTAACCACAGTTATGATGAACGAGTGCCTACAGGCATCTGTTTAACACAGGGAAACAGATAAGTTGGGCAATTCTGAATCTCAGCGATGAGACGCCTCATGGCTTAAGCTGGAGTTTTGAGTGATACCTGATCCAGGGTAAAGACAAACTTTGGAAATGTTCCTCAAATGCAGTGCCATGTAGACTCAATCATGCCATTTGAAGTTGGTCATTTTTTTAACTTGCTTTTGTGTGTGTGTGTGTGTGTTTGTAATCTACAAACAACAAAAAAGTAGTGGATAATTGTGAAGCAAAATAAAAATTATATGTGAAATTTTATTTTTTTCCAAATATAAATCTAAACGGTACGGCTTGCGTTGGTATTCAGCTACCCTGACTAAATACTATTACAGCTGCAACTCGTTTGGGTCTCCACCAGTTTTGTGTACCTAGAGACTAAAACGTTTTCCCATTTTACTTCACTAATCATCTTAGTCTCAGTCAGTTGGATAGAGAGCATGTGCTGATAAAGCTTACAGTTAGAGATATGTTAATAGGTAGTTAGAGACAGGTTAGACAGGTAGCTAGGAAGAGACAGGTTAATGTTAGTAGTCAGGTAGATTGTCAAAAGCTAGGAAGAGATAGGAAGAGGTAGAGAAGCTAGATAGAGATAGATTAATGTAAGCCAGGTAGAGAGTGTTAGTAGCTAGGTCTCCTTGTAGGTAGGAGACAGGTTAATGTTAGTAGCTATGCTGCTTTAGGCTAGGCTGTTGGAGGACATTATTAGAGTCTGTTCCTACTTTCTCTCCTACTTCTCCCCAACTGCATGATGTGCTGTCAATTCAAGCGCTAACCTGTTTTCTCTTGGTCTCTTCCTACAGTAGGAGCTCCTGACCCGCCCTGCTTGACAACCCTGACTAAGATGGCATTCCAGTGGAGGAACGTTCTCCACATCCTGCTACCAACTTCTGCATCAGTTCTGTTGCTCTTTCTGTGTCTCTGCTGATTTCTCCAAACCCCAGACGGTATCGGCAGTTTCTTCCTGTTAAAAGGGAGTTTTTCCTCTCCACTGTTGCTTCATGATTGCTCAGTGTGAGGGATTGCTGAGAAGTCCCGACAAAATCTTCTGTGGTTGTCTAATTCCTAGATTAAACATTGTATTGTAATAACTTTTCTTGTAAAGTGCCTTGAGATGACATTTGTTGTGAAATGGCACTATATAAATAAACTGAATTGAATTTAATTGACACAAACTTTCATTCATGCAGGTCTGGACTTGGCCATCCTAACACATAAATGAATCATGACCAAACTGTAGTTTTGGTGTCGTTGAAACAACCCAATATCAATCATTTGCAGCCCCTAATGACTTTTTTGCCAGGATTCCACTGTATTAAGCGCCTTCCATTCCTCTTCCTGTTAAACTTGAAGTTCTCCCACAGCAATATACTGGCACCCCCATGATGAGTGTTAGTTGCCTGCCGCAGTAGCATTTTTTTTAATTCATGCAACCTTGTTAGGCTCATCTGACCAGAGCCTCTACTTGAATAATTGCTGTCCCATGGCTTCTGGCAAACTGCAAACACAACTTTATTTATATAGCTACAGTAGTTTTTATCAAACAATAGTATTTTGTCTCGCGACTCCATAAAAGTGAGATTTGTTGAGTGCCCTCAAAAGTTTCTCCCACCTGAGCTGTGGATCCCTGTAGCTCCTCTAGAGGTACTATTAGCTGAATAATGCTACCCATATCTTGATTTCTATCCTAACCACCTTTCAAAGACAAACGTATGAGAGTGCTTTAACCCAATACAATAAAACAGAATTACAGAAATGGAAACCCAATAAAACTAATTAAGTGACTTCTAAAGGGAGATAGATTGAAAAATAATTTATGTAGGTAGAGTAAGCATAATGGAGGCGAAAGCATGTGACATTATTTAGATGATTATTTGTTTAAACAAATTTTAAACAATACATTATATTTTCTTCAGTTTACAGTTGTCACATTTTGTGCTGCTCTATCTTTAAAAAAAATACATGGTAGTATGGCATTGGAACATAATATATTCTTAAAGTTCAGGTGGCTGGAATATTTTTTTTTTACAGCACTGCCTTACATTTATCCTGTAAGTTGATCATTACCTGTTTATTATTGCTATCTATAAACATTGTTTTGTTGTTATCGATTTCTTTCATTAGTTTAATTACATTTAAAATAGACAATGATTCAATCACCCGAAAAGGAATTTGAATGTCATAACTCAAATCCTCAAGTATCTCCAAGGAGTAGTTGTGGATGGTGATGCATTTTGCAGCAATATATGTTAATGTATGACAGTCTCATAATTATCATGACATGCTAACAGTTTAATATCTAGACAGAGAAGACAATATTTCATAGTAACATATTCTGGACGTCACCATCATTGTTGACAAGCACTGCTAATCCATTTCATTTGCTTTTGCAGCTCCTTTTTAAATCCGTCTGGCAGGTTTGTAAAGCTGCGCCGGGAGGCTTTGGATTGGCTGGGTGTATGATCCCTGCCCTAAAAATTTCTATGGGTTTTAATATACAGAGAAATGAATAGAATATATATAATATTTACACTCCAAAAGTTCTGCTTCAGATCACCTGCTACGCCCCAGTTCTCCCAGTCCAGTTTTAAATGAAGAAATCAGATTTTTAACTCTGGATTTGATCTCTTTGACTTGGGGCTGTTGTTTTGCAAAATGTCTTTGTCTGTATATTTGATCTGCCTGCTCACTCTGCTGTGGCCCTGCTCATTCCTACTCACAAAAACAAAGAACCTTAATGTGTTTTTTTTTATTAAACAGAAGGAAAGAAATCCACCGGGTCAGCATAATTTAATGAGACAGAGTGTGAAAGCAACTAAGTGGATAACCAAATGCAGAGTGGGCTTGTGGGTGGCCGGCGGATGAAGGCAGTGATATTTCAGCATCCCGTGGTGGTTAGCCTGCTGACAGGGAGGAGGTGGTCGGAAGAAGGCAGCAACAGTGAGAGACAGTTAGGTCGGACGGGGTTCAATCACAGTGGCAGAAATTAAGACAGACCCCACAGATTTAAGAGTACTGTATGTACAGCTTATGGGGAGATCAGAAAGGGGGGTAAACGAGGTAAGAAAAAAAGCAGAGTCATTATTTGAACATCAGTCCACTGGCCTGTTTGGACAGGCACAATCTAAATGCTGAGGTCCAAACTGGGAGGGGTGGGTGGAAATAGGTTCATCTTCACCTGGGTATGGCTGATCAGGGAACAGGACAGCCCTCTGAACAGGTTGTGACACCAGTACACAGGTTGATGCTGGGTGGTTTCTGTTTTAATATGTCACCAAACCAGACAGATTTGAAGTGAGGTGCACCTACAACATGTAACAGCAAGATAAAGTTTCTCTTATGCAAGCGGAAATATACAGAGGTTTTTAGCTTTAGATGCTTTTTTATATATGTAATCAGGTAGTGTTTTATGTATAATTTGTCTTACCAAATGATTACCTAATCTGAATTTTGGATTCTTAAATATTTACAAAAATGAGGGCAAATTTTTATTTCATTTTTGTCTTTCCTTTTTTTTCTAAAATATTAGTGAAGAACAAAGCATTGGCATGATTAAGAACTACAAGCTAAGGCCTGGCTTGGATTCTTTATTGGAGATGATGTCAGCGTGGCGGGTGCAAATCAGTAATGTGATAACCGTTTGGACGTGAAACACTAGATGTGGAAACTGGAGTTGTGAGGGACTCACTATACTCCCTATCCCTATTTCTTGGCTGACATGTGAGATTCTTCAGAGGCTCCAGGGTTCGGCGCGGACCCCGCAGTGTTGTCAGGACTCATCACATAAAAAAAACAGAACACCAATCTTCTTCATTTTTGAACTTTCAGCTTTATTAATGAAATGATTTACAGTAAAACATAACGCATACACCTTTAAAAGCATTTTACAGATGTTCATCATAAACAGGAACCCACCCTGGTACATATAAACGGAGTTTCTATACACACGCGTTTAGGTAGTTGTGCCAAAAAGGGCTCCCTGTTGGAACAGGACATCCTGAAACAGGCCAAGAAAAACATTCCTTATGACAGCAAGGCACTCCAACTTAATTCAGTTATTTTACTTTTACAACCTAAAGAAAGTTCAACTTGTTTGCTTTAAACGGGGGGAGGTCAGACTTATTTCAGCCATGTAGATTTACTTACTTGTGGGTAAAAAGAAAAAGAAAACACTCAACAGGGCTGTTCCAATAAAAGTGCTACCTAGTACAAAATTTAGTATTGAGCAACAGAAGAAAGTTTTCATTGCAACAGAAGAGGGAAGTGTAAAAAGGGGAAGGAGAATGCTGGTTGAGCACTTCGTGTACTATACCTAAGACTGGTTGTCACCATGTGATGTTTTGCAATGAGGTGTGTACTGTCTGGATTCTCTGGAAATTCAAAAAGACAGAGTCAGCTCGCACACACACACACACACACGCGCATACACACTCTAGCATCTGCATTTCCACAAACACACTTCCTCACGTAAAGCCACATGAAAACCCTCACAGACGTCAGCGCGGAGGAAATAAACAATAGACCCACATCGCCGACGTTTCGCAAGCGGTTGGGAGAAGGGGAATTGACATTGCAGGGGCGCGCGCGCACAACCTCTGAATGGGAACTGATGCTAACTGAAACAATGATGTACCAACGAGGAGAAGGAGGACACAACGGGATGCTGGTCAGATGAAAGAGCCCGAAATGTCAGACAGCCTACAGACTGTTGTCGCCTCGCAATCTTAACAGCCAACACCAGTCTGATAAGCTATCTGACAGGCCGAGAGAGTGACGGACATACCTGAGGACGTATGCATGGACACACAGAACAATGAATTTTTTTTAAAAAGGGAGAAAGAGAGAGAAAGAATCCTAATCCGACTTACCGTGGTGGGAGGAAAAAAAGAGGACATGTGAATGTTCTAGACTAGAGCCGGTGTGGAGCACAGGGTTCAGCTCACCCAACAGTACCCCTCTGTTTTGAATCTACTCGAGTGATTCCTCTCCTGGCTCCGTGACTGAGGGGAGTGCAACGAGTTCATTCGAGGGTTCAGCTGAGGTAACGGCACAGACGCTTTTCACTGTGAGCTGGAGGAGGGGTTTTTTTCTCTCTCTCTCTCTCTCTCTCCTTCCCTCCTCCCCGCTGCTTGTGCCTTCTCTAGCGTCCCCGCTGCTCTCAGTCCAGCATAGCGCAGAGAGGGGAGAGGAAAATTGCACTTTTTGTCCGCGATTGCGGAGAAAAAAGGAGGAATAAAAAAAAAACTGAGAAACTGGAAAAGGCAGTTGATAATTGGCGAGCCAGCTGACATTATCCAACAAAGAAAGAATTTCCCGGTGTCCTCCTTTTGGTAAAAAAAATAAAAAAAGCTCCGAAACGACAAGAGGAGACAAAGAAGATTTCTCACGGGAACAGCTCTGATCTAACACACCAGGTAGTAGACTGAGCTCACGATCTGCTTTAATCCACAAAAACACGAGGCAACCATGCTAACAGAACCCACTATCATATATATATATGATCATATATCATATCATATATATACACACCTCTGCATCTGGTAAAGTAGCCCAAGGCTGACTCGTGCTCTCTTCCTGGAAGCAGAACAATGAGGGGTAGACAAAGGGATCAGTGGGGGGGCTGATTCAGGACTGATTTATCATTACTTATCTAAAAGTACTACAGCCCACACAAAAGAAGAAGTCACTTATTGCCCCATGTGTAGCCTAAAATATTCACTGACATCCCGGCAGCTGCAGGAAGAGGAGTGGAAATGATGCAGTTCTAAAGAAAACCTTCTTCACTACATTTCTTATCTAAACAGCCATAACGGAACAACTTACGAAGCTATAAGAATACGCTGACAAGCAAATAGCAATATAGTTAACCACTAAAAAGAGTCTACTCCTGGAGTAAACTTAGGAAGACTTAAGAATAGTTCAAAGCATGGATGCCTACATCTAGTCACACACATCCCAGCAAGCACCTACCTTTAAAGGAAATAAAACCACACATAAATCACAAAATAGCTACCAAAATGCAGAGGCTTCACAAACAAGCAAAATGGAAGTCCAAGTTCAAGATAAACATGTTGTTACAGAAGCAAGAGACAAACCAGGTGGGGCAGATTTTTTTGTTTTTTTCTGCCTAAGATAATGATGGGGTATTGGCCAAAAGGGAGCGTAGATATAAAGGAAGAAGGGCTTGGAGGTTGGTGGTCCATCTCAATCCCCCCCACCACAGCTGGCCCTCACTCTGTCTTGCTGTCCGAGGACTTCATGTGCCGCTTGCGCTTGACGTAGCTCTGCGCCATGGAGTTAACAATGGAGCAGACAAAGAAGCATACCATGATGACCACAACATTCTCAAAGAGCCACGAGAGCCAGCTCTCCTCCTGCCAGGAACCACAGAGAGAGAGAAAGAGAGAGAAGAGTTTGGTCAGTAAAAGGAGGGCCACCCCCCTTCTTCTCCAACAACCCCCCTGCACCACGCACACACACACACCACATGCAGCACCCCCGCTCTACCCTCCACTCCTGATGCTGTAGGCTAGGTGGGGATCCAGCTCCATGTGTAGGACAGATAGAGATCAGGGGTAATAAAACACACGGCAGCCCCCGCCATCCTCCCTCCTATAACGCCCCCGGTGACCCCAGCCTGCAGCCTGCCTCCACCGAGTTAAATTGCCTTGCTTCTCTTTCTGTAACTGCCTGGAGGCTCAGGTTACAAGAGAAAAGGAACATTGTTCTAGAAAAAGCCTTAATCTGTCCTTGTGCAACTCAACGTTTACCCTTTATTCCTTCTCCTTCCTCGTACAGACTTAAAAGAAGAGAAATCGTTCTCAATGAATCACTGACTACAAGGGAGGAGAGTGTGAGACAGAAAAAGAGGGAAAACAGCTTTAAAAAAAGAAAAAGGCTTCAGCTACAACTGGCTCTTTTTGTTCTAGATTGGGAGGGGGGGGGGGGTGATGGATTGTCACAAGGGATGGGGTGGAGGGGTGGCTTGGTCTACAGTTAGTGCTGGGTTCAGGCGGGGCACTGAGTGCAAGTGTGTGTGTGACACATAGGGGAGTGACTACACTCTCACACACTCTTCCCATTGGTAAGATGGAGCATGAGTCAGCACGCCCCGTGCTACAGTAGTAGAGTTCGGTTGAAGCTGCACCCCACGCCGGCCCCCCTCTCCTCCTTCCGTCGTTCTCCCCCCTCCCGAATCCCACCCGAGGCAGCGCGGAACCTACCCCGTCATTCTGGCCCCAAACATGCCTCTGTAATTTACTGGATCGCTAACAGGTTCAACGAGAAGCAACAGAAATTAGGAAGAAATTAGCTCTTGGGCTTTTTCTTCTTCACAATAAGACAAAAAAGTAGTTTAAAAAAAAAGTGTGTTCGAGGCTGAAATAAAGACAGTTATGTAAACATACAGAGAGAAAAGTAAGGAGGGGACGCTTTGTTTTCTGGGCACGCACATGTGGACTAGTAGAAAGCGAGATTTGCGTGGGGGGGCCGAGGCCCCGGTACTTACAGCTGGGGTCCCCGCTCCGGTGACATGGTGCAGCTTGGCCTTCTGGGCCTCCAAGTACTCCCTGAAGGGCTTCTGCAGTGCCGCACCCAGCAGAGGAACAGCGCTGTTTCCACCAACAGATGAGGATGAGAGGGTTGGGTGGTGGTAGAGGAGAAACAGAAAGAGAGGGAGCGGGGGTGGGTGGGTGGGGGCAGGTGGGTTGATGGAGGAGCACAAATCACGTCACATCATTGTTACTCACCAGCCCAAGGGCAGCAACAAAGGGAGGCATGCTGTCCTGTCTCCTGTACTGTACAGAGCCGGCCCCGCTTCCTCTCTCCGAGAAGAGAGAAAGACGGAGGGAGCAACGAGTGCAACCCCCGTCACCGCTCACCCACCCCCCTACCCCCACCCCCACACATACATACACACACCAAGAACAGTTCACACACAGATGAGAAGAAAAAAAAGAACAAAACTACAGCAAGCAATTACCCTCAAAAAGCAACCAGAAACCTGACAAAAAAGACAAAAATTAAAGTTGGCCTCATGGTCCTCATGCGGCAGCTGCGGCACCAGTAGTCAGTCACATATTCCTGCTCAGCTTTCCTCTCTGCTCACAAACACTCACACACACACATACATACTCGGCTTCCTCTCCCGCTCGCTCTACACTCTCTCTCACGTCGGTGAACTCGTTCACCTCCCCTGCAGTGCCTCCTCTGCCGCTGCAGCGAGGAGAAATGAATGACTTCTCAGAACTCTCACATTTATCATAGGCGGTTCCTGTAAGAACTGGTTTCAGCCAATTAATGAGGAAGTGAGTCGTACAATCACTGGCTGAGACCTGGGGGGGAAGGCCCACTGGGGGAGGGCTCTGCTGTAAGACGGCCCATATTAGGAAACCCTTTACAAAATGTAGTCACCGACTACAAGCATTCTACTTGGCCCCCCCAACCCCCCCTTCCTTCCTTCCTTGCCTTGTTACACACACGCTCAAAAAAAAAAAAAAAGGATGTGAGAGACGACAGAGAATGGCCTAGAATAGCGAATCAGCGGCCCATCCCTGAGTTGGAGTTAGTGATTAATCACTAAACAAATACATACTAAAGACCTCCACTAATTTTTATTTATATGGATGCAACACTCCCCATGAGGTTTCAGAGCAACACATTCCTTGGTTTTCACGTACAAATCTTTTTTGTTCGCATCGGGCAGGCACCATCAAAGCTCGGAGGCACATCAAAGATTTTAGGGCAGCGTTTTGCGTGGGCAGCCATGTCACATACGGTTGGGTTTATGGCTGATAACTTTCTCTCAAGGAGGCAAGTCATTTCCGTTCCTCCCCACCTCTGCACACACACACACACACACACACACACACACACACACGCACACACTCATCCTTTTACACACACCTATGTTATGGTGAGAAAAGAAACACTTTGAGTTAAATGATTGTGTTTACGATGAGGAGTTCCTTTAATGATTAACTTTATTACAGGTAGTTCATATCCGACTTGTAGAGGCACAAAGTAGACAGAGCTCTGTGGACTGCACTCAGAATTTAAATCAGATTTATTCTATATTAAGAACCTCATAGCAAAACGTTTTTTGTTTTTTTTTTGGGAGGGAAAAACGGGCTTTCATATACCCATCCCCCAATTTTAGTGAATTGCTTTCACGTTTAACTTAAAATAGCTAAAATCATAAATAAATTCATTTGACTTAAAGAAAACCCCTCATATTTGTCTGATCAGATGGAAAGTTTATGAAAACTTTGAAGAAAGACATTCCTTCTGTGAGAAAAAGTACAGAGGCAAGAACAAAGAGAGAAGAAGAATGTTCAGAAATGGCGGGCGAATCATCTCCTACACGATGAGCAAGACTGAGTCATGAGCTCGAGTAAATCCACCAACAAAGAAGCTCAATGCTTACAGTCTGCAGAAGAAAACACAGCTATACAGTCTCGGGTCTTTGCTTTATATGTCTGATCATTTTCACTGTTTTGGGGAATATATTTCTGTGTCCTGACAGGGTCTATGGACAATATTGGATTCAGGAATTCCTCCTGTAGGTGTGATCAGAATTTTATCCGTGAGTACAATGTGCTGAACATCTTTCTGTTAAGAAGAAATTCAACTTATTAATGGCCCAAAAAGTTATTTATCTGTTAGAAAGGAATAAAAGTCGTTTTTTTTTCTAACTTGGAAATGCATGAAAAAAAAATTCAAAGAAGCATTGCAGAGGTTAAAAACCGTAAAATACGCTTTCTTGTTCAGTTAAATGTTGGTAAATATAACGTGATTATTTTCAGAGAATTCGTTTGAGAAGTGCTGAGGCAAAAATGTAAGAGAGCAAAACAAAAAGTCTTATCTGTCAAGCAGGAACCTAATTAGTATAATTAATGAATTGCTATGAATACAAAAAAAGAGAAACTACATGAAACTCTGCAGGGGTAAAAAGAGGAATTCGAAAATTTGATCAGAAAATGTTTAAAAAGTTGAATTCTGTGTCGAGCAGAATTTGCTTCTTATAATGTAATTTTAATTTAGTTCTTACTGTAAATGTCATAAATAGTGAAGTTCCCCTACTGAAAATAAAGCAGACACTCATGCCCCAATGTGTGTTAAATAAAGTGGGAAAATATGTACTTCATGTGCCATAAAGGTGTGTCCCCCCTTCTATCTGTCAGGGAAAATCAAACAATGAACTATTTCCTGAATTAATATAAAATATTAATAAGCATACAAACAAATAATGCATTTTTGTTAGCATGATAATCCTTTCTGGGTGTTTGAAACAGTACATCTCTTCTTCTTTTTGTCAATAAAAAAAGGAAAACGTTGTGTGTATGCGTGTGTGTGTATGTGTGTGTATGTTACTCTCCTCAGAAAGCTGGAGAAAAGGAAGACGGAAAAGCAATAATAATAGCAGAAAGGAAAATTTAAGGAGGTTGTAAATGTTCCACATGTGGATCCCCTGAAACGCTTAACAGGTTAAATTATCTCAACTGGCAAGAAAATTAGTGTGTGTGTGTGTGTGTGAAGACTTTAAAAAAAAACACATCTTACACTTAATATAATTCACAAAAACATACAGAATCTTTTTTTATTTACACTTTCAATTGTGAAGACCAAAAGTTGCTTAGAGTCGCTAATACAAAATATGCGTATTTACTGTAAAAAAGGGTATTTATAAGTTTTTTTATGTGCAATGAATAACTGAAGTTGTTTTTTTGTGCATAAAATTGATTTGAATTCCTTTCCAAATTAAAAGGAGACATAATAGAACATTTATTATTTAAACTTTAAGGTTATTTTTTAATTTTTTAAAGGTTTTATTATTTGATCTGTACAGGATTAGATTGTGTTTTTAATTGTATTTTTTTACATAGAGATTTAAAGGGGAACCAGAACGTACATCACTTACAATCCATTAAAACTCTCTTTGTTCCCCTGTAAACAGGGTAATACCACCTCATCTGAGAGGACAGACAAATTAACCCTGCTCAGTTTGAGCAACACTTTTTGAACATGAACTGCTCACATCAAAGCTCTTACCCCTTCCTATAATACCACAATCACTTTTGCTACTTTTCCCCTCAAACCTCTGCATTCACAGGGTAACATCACTGCAACATGTCCAAAACACCGATAACAATTATAAAACAGTTTTTTCTGACAAAATCAGTGTATTAGGTGAGATTTCATAGTTCTGCCGGTCACAGATTTTTGCAGAAGTAAAACTACAGAGATGTGTTTAAATACTTGTACACATACACCCAGACATGATTTGCCTATCTGCAAAGGCCTAAAAACTTAAAATAAATAAATAAATACAAATGAGTAATTCATTCAATCAAATTATGAGTGAAACAGACTCTTTTCTTTAGCTTTCTGATGAAAACTGATTAAAGATTTAGTTCAGTGCAGAATGCTTTCTTAATTTAAAAAAGATTCTTGAAAAATCCTAAATTCTTTGTTGCTTGTTTTGATATTTTCTGTAATGTGAGTTAAAGAATCTAGAAGAGTGTTGTGGGAAAAAAGGCTTTAGTTAAGTATGTAAAGAAAGGAGGGAAAACCCCAAATCTCTCAGCTTCCTGTTACTTGTTTATTGTTCTAAGGGGTTAATTTATGAGCAACATTTCAGCCATCTTGTTTTTTTTTTATTATCAACTATCATTTCCTGCTTCTGTTCATGGAGAATGGGCATTTCTGGATGCCCCGTGTTCGTCCTGCGAACACTAAATTCCAAAAGCCTCGAGTCAGACATAACCTTTGACACGTCTCCCCCTCCAAGAGCTGCCACCTTTAGGATTCCTGATCTCTTCTTCCTCATGTTAATGAAACCCGAACACACACACACACACACACACACACACACACACACACCTACAGGATGACATACGCGGGCTCGCACACACGCATGCCCTGACGTCCCGGGCAGAGGAAGATGGAGAACAACGGCTCCCATGACAGCCAAACGCTGGCCAGGACCAACGGGTTACGACATCATCACAACAACAGGGTTAGGCAATCACTACTGTTACCCAATGCTCCACAGGGCCATAGTTCACACCTAACATAACAGCAGCAACCCTACAAGAAGAACACACACAGGGTGGCGAGGTGGTGCGCTGACCTGTGGCACAGAAACTCTGATCTCCTCACCGTCTCTGTGCAAAAAGAAAACACAGCTTCACGCTAAATGTCTGTTTACAAGCTTGTTGTGGAATAAACCAGCCCAGCTACAGTCCGATCTGATCAGACGATGGGAAACTGAAACAACAGAGTCCGTAAAGGAAGGCTGCGTTACAGCTAATAGAGAGGAAAAAAACTGTGATTCACACGAAAATGCATGCAGGTAATATTTGCCTGCGTTTTTGAGGGAGTGAGTGTTTGTTCCTCCTCCAGTTCGACCAGGCTTTTTTTTCCCAATGACTTCACCACTGAAACATGGAGCCCACTCCTGGACGGAGATCCCCCTGCCCAGAGTGTTTATCACATCCTCGCTTCAGAACCATCTGTGTCAGCCAGCACAGACGCACTCACTCACACCCACACATGGACACATGCCTTCCCCTTGGAGTACCCAGAAAGACATGCTCACAAAAATCACCTCCACACACATACAGGTTTGGGCCAGCATGCCCACACAGAGCTTCTAGGCCTGGGCACCGAGTTGTCAGGTCGCTGGGCAACCACACCTGCCACACTTACTGTGTTTTAACATGAATTTAAACATTATTGGGCCTATAACTAAGCCATAAGGTAACAGAGGGGGATTATAACTAAACAAAAAATTGCTCTATACTTTCAACACCTTGAAAAAGGGTTTATACCGCTTAATTTGTTTGTCATGCTACAATCAGAAACACAATCCATATTTTATTTAGGATTTTATGTTATAAACTGGCGTAAAGTGAATTACTAGTGAATAATTGGGAAGCAGAAGGGAAAAGATAGTATTATTTATTTTTTTGCGTATTCAAATCTCAAATGTGTGGCAGGCATTTGTATCGGACCCGACTGCTTTGGTAAATTGTAGAGCAACATTTCATTGCAACTACAGATGCACGCCTCATGTGGTATCCCTCAATGAGCTTCTAGAAAAAAGTGAAATGTTTGCGTATTCCTCTTTGCAAGATAGCTGCAGCTCAGTCAGATTGGATGGAGAGCACCTGTGAAGAGGAGTTTTCAAGTCTTCATACAGAGTTTGTGTTGACTGTAGGTCCAAGCTTTGACTGCGTAACGCCTCACTATGCTGTGGTCTAAACAACTGCATTGTTGCTTTGGCTGTAGTTTTAGTGTCATCCTGCTGAAATGTAAATTTCTGCCCCAGTCTCAATATTTTTGCACTCTTTAATATGTTTTTTTCACCTTCTGCACCCTCAGAGCATAATGCTGCCACCACCCTGTATTACTGTGGGTATGGTCTGGTGTAGTCAGGTGGACGTGTAGTGTTGCTTCTATGCCACGCAAGGCTTTTGCACAAAGGCCGAAAAGATGAGTGCCAATTCTTGGGGCAGTTCAGTGCACTGGATATTATTAAGGTGTACCATTGTAGAAGGAATAAAACTGAAATACACTTTTAGATACATGTTTTAGATTTTAACTTGAAAATAATTCCACAGTCACATCCTTCTTTTTGTTGGCAAAAAAGGGAAAACGATTAAGGGGTGTGAATATTCTTTTGCACAGAGCAGGAATGTGAATCCGACTGTTTCGATATACAGTACACAGTGGCTCTGTCTTGTGCCTATGAGGCATGTCGCATACACTGCTGTATGCTGCTCAAATAACCACATAGGTTACAGTACAATGTACCTGGCAAAAGCCACAACATGCTCCATATCTTCTGCTCTCACACGTCAGAGCTTCAGCAGACAACAACAGAGCCAACAGATGGGTAACGAGATCAGCCGCTCATTATTTTGTAAAGACGGTTTTTGCAAGACATAACCAAAACCCAGTAAAAAAAAAAAAAAAAAAACGGGAAGACAAGCATCTGCAGATTTGTTTTTGTTCTGATCTGTTAAATGGACAGTGAAGCTGAAAAGTACACGTACTGCAGACGCTGTGGTTAGAACGCCGGCAAGTGCAAAGTGAAAGTACTTGTTGTCTGCATGTCAGTGTGCATGCATGTCTCAATGTCTTGAAGCAACTCTGAACAGTTGAAAACAACAGCAAAATTTAAATATAAATTTAAATATATATATATATATATATATATATATATATATATATATATATATATATATATATATATATATATTTAAAATTTAGTTAAAGAGCTCATAATGTTCAGAAACATAACCACACATGCTTTTACTGTATCAGGAACTGTAAGAGGTGGCTGCCTTATTTTTCAGACTGAGGCCCTTCACCCCCCCCCCCCCCCCCCCCATCTTAACAATAAAATAACTCAAAACTTAAGACTGCTCCCTCTTAATGACTTGTTGCTGTAGATTAAAGATTCTGATGGGGAACAATGCCTCCATTTTCACTGAGGTGTGATTGATACAAAAGCTGGGAGCAAAAGGGGGCCCGGATGTCTGTCCAGCTGCCCTCTGAGTCAGGTCCTGTCTGGGGTGACTCGTCTCCCAGAGCACACACAGTGTCGTGGCAACTCGTAAGACTACAAGCACACGTTACAGAAGTTCTTGGGACTTGGAAAACAACACACTTCAGATGGACGCTGCTGATTAAGAGTTTGAGGTCAAGTTTTGTTCCCCTTGACAAATTAGCTGTTCTAAAAAGGAATCAGTGTCATACTGTTACCTAAAAACGACATGTAGGTCATTTGTCATACGCTCACCATTTTCTGGGCTATTGGCCTGAACATTAGCAGGAATAATCTGATGAGGAAGCAGAATGAGGGTAGAAAAAAAGAGATACCAGGATGGCCATGGGCCAGGTCGAGATTCACACTGTATAATAATCTTAATAAAAAAAAAATGCAAATTTACTGCTTTGTGAGAATGACACACATAATTACAATGAATATTTAACAAGATCTAACTGCTTTCATTTTTAACATGTAATAATTATTTTTAGTGCTACTAAAAAACATAATGTGGATTTTTACATCTATGATAATCTTTCATATGCTTGATTGCATTCAAATTTTGTTTAATTTTTTTTTTTTTTTTTACATAACCAGTTAGATAACATTTATGTGTTTTACCACTTATCAAAAAGCAAGAACTAAGTGAGGGGCAACAATAAGACCAGGGGTCTGTAACCTTTGTCATCAAAGGGGCTACTTTTGCCCAAAATCCAGCAAAAATGATTGTGTTTTAGAGCTGCAAAAAAAAAAAAAAAGACCTTTTGAAAAAGACAACCTTTAATTTACATATAATACATATTTTGAATACAAATTTTAATTTTAGGTTTCAAATAAAAAAAAAAAAAACATTTGCAAAAAGAGGATGGATATGTTTTCGTTGGAATATTAACACTGGTGGAAAATTGCCTTAAAAAAAGCTTAGTTCCCCAACTGATGACAAGAAAAATACAGTTACGTCTTAGAAAATTAGAAAATGCATTCGGATGAGGCCTGTATATCAGACCTGAAATAACTTTTCAAAATAACATTTCAAGCAGGTATAATCACTAAGCCCACATCAAAATGTTTTTTTTTCTTTTTTATTCATTTAAAACCAAATCTTAAATGTATTTTCATTATCTATAAGTAGAAAATCATCATAATTAACAGAGAGAGGCTTGAAAACATTGGCCTGTCTGTCATTTATCTATATAAAGTGTTTCACATCACAGTTGACTGAGTTATCTACACAAATTAATTTTTAATACGATTCTAATTTATTAAGATGCAACTGGTGATCTAAAAGAAATATTAAAAGTACTTTTAGTCTCATTTTATCGCGAGGATTAAATGCAATTATTCCATCAATAAGACAATAAAACTGTTAAAATCTGCATTTTATCATATTTATTTTACAAACACATCAATTGGTTCTTAATCAGTGTTAAATAAAATCATTAGGAGCCAATGTGAAAGCTCCAAAGAGCCACCAGCGGCTCTTGAGCCAAAGGTTGCAGATAACTTAGTTTGACGAATATATTCTATTTATTTTATGTTCAAAAATGAAGCAAGGAAGTAGCTACTTATTAAGTCCTGCTCTCTTCAAGTTAAAACTATAGTCTTATCCATTATAATATAATATAATATAATATAATATCTCCTGAAATGTGTGTTTTAAACAAGAAAATGAAAAGAAAGTAATCTTAAAAACACTAAAAGCATAAATTAAAACCTGAAAAAATTAAATTTATAGAATTTCCCTGCTATCACTTGTTACTGTAATTACTGTCCCTCCAATCTAACATATGGCAGGTTTTGGTAGTTGCTGCCAACCTACAGATTGTTGTAAAATGTTACTTCATACCACACATTGGACCTAACAGTGTTCCTCCTGCAGTGGCCATTTTGTGAACCCATCTCAGAATTAGAGGTTATTGTGATTTTAATCGGTCAGAGGAGTTTCTCGTTTTGTTTCTGCCTTGAAAGATAATATACTATTAGCACCCTGAAAAATAAGATACTGAATAAAAAGCTGGTTCGCTTTGATAGGAATTCGCTTTTGGCTAAAGCCATGTGGCAGTTAGTTTAAAGTGCTACAGCTCATTTGGTTGTCTTGCTGATTCTAGCTGTTGGTCACAGATGTATAAACCTATATGAGTTTAACATTAAACTTCCATTTGAAACACACAGTAATTAAAACCTTTTGCATAAATTATGGCAAAGAAATCTGTCCATTCAATCTTAATAGAATTTAAAAAATGAGATATTCATATCTAAATGTATTGAGTGGCCTATAGGACTAAAATATATAATTTTAAACTTTGTTTAAATCTTCTAGATCACTATCAAGACAACAAACCTCCCAGAGTGTTACAGTAGTTTTGATTTTTATATATGATTTGTCGATATTAACTGCAAAAAAACAAAGATCATATCTATTTTTGAGCTTTGAATTAATTATACTGTATTCATGCTTGGACGTTGAGGTGCAGAAAATTTCTCCTAGTCATCCTCACTCCTTGTACTTTAGAATCCCTCATTCCCTTAAGAGTGTATGGCCTCTGCCTTATAACAAAATAACATCTGAATGCTTGATCGTAACATGTTTTTTTAAAACAACCAAATTTTACAAAAAGTGACCCAGACCATAAAACTTTAATTATCTAAGAACAAAGAGGTTAGATAGTTTGACATCTACGGAGTAAAAGGTGATCGGTTTTTTTGCTACCGTGGTATTTAGTTGTAACAAGCTTTTAATTAAGTTGAATTTAATTTTCTGGGGGGAAAAAAAGCTTCCTTACACAACTTCCACTCGTAACTTTACATAAGGCACAAGGAGGCTGATATCTTAATTGTAAACATTTTGCTGTTCTCTTTTACATGTTTTATAAAATTCCCCGAAAAATGTTTGCTTTTATTTTGTACAACTTCTGTGAAAAAAAGATATGTCTCAGAATCCATTTTGAGATCTGTAAAACGCTGCTTGTCCGTCGTGTTGTTTACTATTCCCAGCCGCCCCTTTAGATTCTTGTGCCTCTTGTGATATCATCCCCCCAAATACACACAAAGAACAATTCGTTTTTTTTACCTTAAAAAAACCCCAAAACTATTCTGTGACGTCCAGCAGCAGATATAAAAAATTTCACAACCCAGCTGTGTTTTTACTATCAGAGTACACGTCTTAGGGGAAAGCATACCCACACAATAGCATTTTTAATGGCTGCAATGAGACCTTTTAGCCCCCTGTTTGTTTCCTATGGTCTAAAGTAATCAGAGCTGAAGTAGGTATGATATGGACATATGGACACCCCTGCTGAGTCCTGGGTTAAACGTAATGACGGCATGTAAACAGAGAATCCGTTGCAGGCCGCCATGGCCCCCCAATACCGCGACTGTTCTGTTCATCATCTTAAGGTGTTCTGGTTAGTATGTAGAAGAACTGATCAATGCCATCTCTGTCAGGTCACTTCTCAGTGACAAAATTCTCCCTTCCTGCAAGGAAGAGCAGGAAGACTTTACTCATGAAATGTGTGGAAAATCATCCTTCAATCAGCTATAGGTCAGTCATGTTTTCATGCAACAAAATAATCAAATATAACATTCTGTCTTAATTTTTTTTTCTAAAAGAAACCGATAAAGACAAGTAAGAGCCCCAGATTAATGTGGGGAAAAGAGAGAAAGCAGAAAAAAATCCCTTCATGGCAGGTGATTTTCAGATCTCTCAGTTGCTTCCAGTGAAGGCAGCCACACATTCACTTTGAAACTATACAAACCTTGTTTCTATATGAGCTAGGAAAGAGTGTGTAAATGTGTGTGTGTTCAAGATGGGTAAATATGTCAGTGGAAACAAGCTGTAACAGACGTTTTCTTTCTCCCATAACACACCAGCAGTTCAGTATGTGCACAGAAATAATAGAACTAGTGTGAATACTCAGTGTTATTTGCATGGCCCTCTTTAATTTCAGTTCTCTACTTACACATTTATACATGTGCATAATAGGAAACGTAATGGACCGTACGAAAAAGAAGATCACATTTTTGTAAACCTTTTCTACAACATTTATGTTTAAAATATTTTATTTATATTTATGCAACGTTGTATTTGTCTAACTTGATATTCTAACAATAAAATTTTTTTTGAAAAAAGAAAAACACAACACAACTTTGCATTTTTTTTTTTGCATTTATCTTTTAGGGAAAGAGCTATTGAAACAAAATCAGTAAAAGACAGCGAAAAAGCCTTAAAGTATGTGCATTTAAAAACAACAACACAATGAACAGATCTAAATTGACATTTTCTATCAAGACCATAAGACAAGAATATGTCTGAGCATCCAATGTGATTATTTTCTAACTGACAGCATTAGAAAGGTCAACCTGAAACATAAGTTCAACTGATCCACTCATTATTTTCCTCGAATGTTGCTCTTCAACCTCAAATTTATATTGAACATCATATAAAAAGTGAACAATGATTCACTTCATTTTCTAAATCAAAGTGTCTACACCTACTTTCTACAGGGTCCCTTCTAAAAACAAGAGAAAACCAGAGAGAGGTAATGTCCCATTGCTTAGAAAACGTCTCACTAAAGATAAGAATAACTGAAATGATCTACATGAACTCTTTATCAAACACATTCTGCGACTATAACTCACTATTACTGCACGTCACATTACTCTAGAGGATCAGATGAAACAACAGCATGATTCTCTGAGACTTCAGCTTTGGGTATTCATTTCAAATGAATCATTTTCAACGTCTAAGAGGGAAAAAAAAGTTATCCTCTTGAATTTAATTTGCATCAGACACATACAAATACATGTCCTATTTTGAATAATCATCCAATTTGATGAAGACAGTTGAAATAATTGATTGGCATTAGTGTTTTTATTCGATACATAATTTTTCTATACTTACTGTTTTGTTTTCTTAAAACTACATATGTCATCAAGTTCAATGTCACGCATCTGTGAGCTTCATCCAAGATATAAAATCAGAACAACAATTGTGGATAAACACTGGCTTTAGTCACGTATTAACCAGGTAAAGTTGAAAGTTGAAAGACTGAAAGGATTTTAAGTATGTAAGTAAGGTGCCTTGTATATGATACTATTGGTGTACAGACAGAAAAAAAAAAAAACTAAGTATTTTCTAACTACTGAATGGACTCTATAAGGTCTGTGAATAACATTTTCCTCTGAATGAATAGAAAAACGTTTAGACAAGAATTCTAGCAGCGTCCGACTGACTAATGCCATGTCTGCATGAGCAAAACACTTTCTGCATGCAAACAAAAACGTTTTGCTTTAAAGCCTGTTTTAATAGAAAATGTAAGATTTTTTTAACTTTTAAAAACATGGTATACATGTATACATTTATTTTTGGCATGCCATTTTTGACAACGTACATTAAAATAGTTGTTTCTTTCCAAGCATATTCTCCTTTTACTGTGCTTTTATTTTCAAAGAGAAATGTGTCCTTGTTTCTACTTTCGGTTGAATTAAAAATAATTTGAAACCTAAATCTGTCAGGAGAATTAATCATTTCTGTATTAACTCTGAGTCTCAAAGCTCTCCTTGGAATCGCTCTAACCTTTAGCTACCTCCACAGACCCTCAATCAGATTCAGGCCAGAACTGGCCATAGTCAATAAAAATGTGCATGTTACTTCCAGTAGGGAGAAACATGTTGGCAAAATGAAAGGATTACTTTTAGTCTAAATCTTTCAGGGGTATAAAGTGATAAAAATATAGCAAATTAAAACTGATGTATTTCAAAACCTAATTCAACAAACTCTTTTTATTTGTATGCGTTTAAAACAATATTTAAATGTGTTAGGAAAGTCAATGTCAGACTAAACTGTACAACACCACAAGAAAAGTGATCTGTTTCTGTTGGTACAATTTGTCTAAATGTTTTGAATAAAGTTTTCATGTAACAAGCATTTACATTGTCTTTAAATGCATTTATTGAAAGAGCAGTATTTTAGATTAAGAGATAAAAAAAAAAATACTAAAAACATAATTTTTTACAGAATATTCTTTTTTGAAGTGTTTACGAATACTCCAGGCTTTACAGCACTCAATTTTTAGTGGTTCGAAACATTTCAAGTACACTTTTTATTTATCAGACAAACAGAGACAGACTTTTAATTTATTTTCTACTTTTGACAGATTAAAAAAGGTAAAAAAAAACTATTACAACTGCGGTAATATACATATAATGTATAAAACAACAGTTTTAAAATTATTTTATTGTATAGCGTCTTTTAAAAACAAACAAACCATTGTTACAGAGGTTTTTCATTAATTACTAAGCAAAAAAACATTAAAACTCCTACCACCCGTTTTGAGGTCCATAAGGCTAGAAGACTTTTTTTTAAAGACATAAATTGCATATCGAAAAAAACAAAAACAATTTAAATATACAATGTGTACTGCAACTTCATCTCATTAAAGACTTGTATATGATATAGGCCTTGACTTGGAGCTGCCATGCAAAGACTCATAACCCATCATTGATTCTGCCTCTGGTAACAACAAAATCCTGTAAGGGGGCGTCTCGGGGCATGCCCCCTTCCCAGAATTTGTGTTCTACTTTATGGGAATTTCTAAATTTGTGTTTTGGTATTGTCGGAGAGGAAAATAAAGGTCTGGTGCAGTCGCAGATGCCTGCCTCTATAACTCTTCTTTAAGAAGACTTTCAGACTGCCTCGGGAAAGTGTTTCAATCAGTACTGTACGTTTACATGCACAGCTAAATCGAGCGTTTTGGAGTAATCGGACTAACGACTTCCCTCCTGCAGCAAACTGATTCCCAGGTTACATGTCTATCAGAAAATCAAATTATTAAATTAAGTAAGTTCCACTCCCCAATTATAGATGGCGACACGCGCCCCTACGTGTTAGCCTAATAGCATTTAGCTTCCAGCTGTAAAGTAGTCTGATTTAAATCGCATTATGCAGCAGGAGAAGTCGAGCTTCTGAAACTCCAGGATGGTTCGATTCCAGCTGGACTAAGGTGTATACATGCATTTTAAAAGTATGTTTTTAGTCGCACTAAGGCAATAATTCCAATTTCTCTTGCTGCATTACTCTTTCGAATAATGGATAATCGTGATTTATTTGTTTTTTAAATTTCATACTCTTACATAAATTTTATTTTATGCTTCAATTACTAAATGCATTTCTTTTAGTGATGATCTGTTTTAATTTTCATACATTTATAAAGTATTTGGTTTCTTTACCACTGAATCATGTAAAGTGCTTTGAATTGTGTTGTGTTGAAAGTGTGCTACATAAATAAAATCGCCTTGCCTTGTCTTCAATATCTCACTGTCGATTCCAAATAAGGCAACATTTGCCATCCTCCCTCCCAAAAATTTTTGAGAAAATAAAATATCAGCTATTTTTAACCGATAGCATGTATTATACATGACCCACATAATAATAATATAGTCTAATAACCCAATAATATCGGTTGCGCCCTAATTGTAAACCTTTCTTTGATCATTTTACTCCATCACAAAATTGTTCTGTCACACACAAACATAAGTCTTTGGTAAGTCCTTGTAATTCCTTAATTTTTTTTGTAGCCATGATTGTTTAATTTTATGCAAGTTCTTGGTGGGAATGCATCTGCTCTCTGCCATTAGTTGATTGTCAAAGGTTCAGTTTTAATAATATTTAGCCCGTTTGTTCAGACTTCTAGGCAATCATACATTAATATGCCATTTTTCAGTCAAATTCAGAGTTTCCAATTAGATGTTTAAATCCTGAACATTCTACAAGTTACTAAACTTTCCCTTTTTGTTAATTTAGCCTTTTGTTATTTCCGACATTAAGAATGTTAAGTTATTATAGTCCTTTTCACAACATTCATTTAAATGCTAATACTTGACTAGGAAGGTAAATCTAGAGGCATATCAGCTCAGCCACCAGTTTTTTTCACCAGCTGTCACTACTTGCAGCCCATTTAAAACGGAATTAAAAGTTTGCTGAACTTGTCACCTTGAATTGCCTTGTTGCTGAAAGTGTGCTATACAAAATTTCCCTTGCCTCGTCACAAACATGGCTGCCTAGCACACACTTTTACGGAAATTGATATTAGAAATGGAAAATACATTTAAGAAACTATTAAATTAGTTTTTTCTTTCAGATACCATTCCAAATATCTAAATTCTAGACATTAGTGTCATCTAAAGACTGGACCAGTGAAGAAGTTACATAAAGGATGTTTGTCTGAGTTAGAATTGAAAAAGGTTCAAAACAACAGTTCCAGAGGGTCTCATGTCTTTGTTCACTCTGGGCCCCCAAACTGCTAAATCCGCCCCTGTCCTTGTGTAAAGTGGAACATGTCTGCACTTCTGTACCAATATGTCAGAGGTGTGAATTACAATTGCAATCTAAACTATTTAAACCTATTTAAAACAACCAAACCACCTTCAGATCTTTCTGTCTCCATGAAAGAAACCTCCCCCCACCAATAAATGCAACATAAAATCTGGTTCTGGGCCAATATATTAATGTAGGAAACAGCAGGGAAAGTTGTGTTTTTAATGTGTGTCAGGATTTTCAGTTATTTATAAAGTTTTCTTTATTTAATGTGATATTGCAACATTTAATATTTTTGATATTCCTATAACTTACTGCCTCGAAACATAGATTGTGATTCAAAGCACAGATTTTGTTGAATGTAGTTTTATTCATTCTCCTTTTGTATAAAGTGGTGCATATAAACTTCTTAATAGGTTGGTCTACGAACTATCACATGGTTTCCTGATTTGATCGGAATCGGATGTTACCTCCAGATCAGGACTCAGATATATATGTATATATATTCTCATTAAGGTAATGAGAATAAGGTAAGGTGGCAGCCTCCCTGGCTGCCACCTTATCGCGGTGGAGGGGTTTGAGTGTCCCAATGATCCTGGGAGCTATGTTGTCTGGGGCTTTATGCCCCTGGTAGGGTCACCCATGGCAAACTGGTCCTAGGTGAGGGATCAGACAAAGCGCAGCCCGACGACCCCTATGATGAATCAAATAAATGGATCTAGTGTTCCCTCGCCCGGACGCGGGTCACCGGGGCCCCACTCTGGAGCCAGGCCTGGAGGTGGGGCACGTTGGCGAGCGCCTGGTGGCCGGGCCTTTTTCCATGGGGCCCGGCCGGGCTTAGCCCGAAGAGGAAACATGGGCCCCCCTTCCCATGAGCTCACCACCTGTGGGAGGGGCCATAGGGGTCGGGTGCCGTGCAAGACGGGCGGTGGCCGAAGGCGGGGACCTTGGCGGTCCGATCCTCGGCTGCAGAAGCTGGCTCTTGGGACGTGGAACGTCACCTCTCTGGTGGGGAAGGAGCCGGAGCTGGTGTGCGAGGCTGAGAGGTTCCGACTGGACATCGTCGGCCTTGCCTCGACGCATGGCTCTGGCTCTGGAACCCGTCTCCTCGAGAGGGGTTGGACTCTCTTCCACTCTGGAGTTGCTCCCGGTGAGAGGCGCCGAGCTGGGGTGGGCATACTTGTTGCCCCCCATCTCGGCGCCTGTACGTTGGGGTTTACCCCGGTGAGTGAGAGGGTAGCCTCCCTCCGCCTACGGGTGGGGGGACGGGTGCTGACTATTGTTTGTGCTTATGCACCGAACAGTAGATCAGACTACCCACCCTTCTTGGAGTCCTTGGAGGGGGTGCTGGAGAGTGCTCCTTCTGGAGACTCCCTCATTCTCCTGGGAGACTTCAACGCTCACGTTGGCAATGACAGTGAGACCTGGAGAGGCGTGGTTGGGCGGTATGGCCCCCCCGATCTGAACCCGAGCGGTGTTTTGTTGTTGGACTTCTGTGCTCGTCATGGATTGTCCATAACGAACACCATGTTCAAGCATAAGGGTGTTCATGTGTGCACTTGGCACCAGGACACCCTAGGCCGCGGCTCGATGATCGACCTGGTTGTCGTTTCATCTGACCTGCGGCCGCATGTTTTGGACACTCGGGTGAAGAGAGGGGCGGAGCTATCCACCGACCACTACCTGGTGGTGAGTTGGCTCCGGTGGTGGGGGAGGACGCCGGACAGACCTGGTAGGCCCAAACGTGTTGTGAGGGTCTGCTGGGAACGTCTGGCGGAGTCTCCTGTCAGAAGGGGTTTCAACTCTCACCTCCGACAGGACTTCAAACACGTCCCGGGGGAGGCGGGGGACATTGAGTCCGAATGGGCCATGTTCCGTGCCTCCATTGTCGAAGCGGCTGACCGTAGTTGTGGCCGCAAGGTAGTTGGTGCCTGTCGTGGCGGCAACCCTCGAACCCGCTGGTGGACACCGGCGGTGAGGGATGCTGTCAAGCTGAAGAAGGAGTCCTATCGGGCCTTCTTGGCCTGTGGGACTCCGGAAGCAGCTGATAGGTACCGGCAGGCCAAGCGGAGTGCGGCTCGGATGGTCGCTGAGGCAAAAACTCGGGCGTGGGAGGAGTTTGGAGAGACCATGGAGAACGACTTCCGTATGGCTTCGAAGCGATTCTGGTCCACCATCCGGCGTCTCAGGGGGGGGAAGCGGTCTGCCGCCAACACTGTTTACAGTGGGGGCGGTGTGCTGCTGACCTCAACGCGGGACGTTTTGGGTCGGTGGATGGAATACTTCGAAGACCTCCTCAATCCCACCGACACGCCTTCCTGTTTGGAAGCAGAGTCTGGGGACTCTGGGACGGACTCTCCAATCTCTGGGGCTGAAGTCGCCGAGGTTGTTAAAAAGCTCCTCGGTGGTAAGGCTCCGGGGGTGGATGAGATTCGGCCGGAGTTCCTCAAGGCTCTGGATGTTGTAGGGCTGTGTTGGTTGACGCGGCTCTGCAATATTGCGTGGACATCGGGGGCAGTTCCCTTGGATTGGCAGACCGGGGTGGTGGTCCCCCTCTTTAAAAAGGGGGACCACAGAGTGTGTTCCAACTACAGGGGGATCACACTTCTGAGCCTCCCTGGTAAGGTCTATTCAGGGGTTCTGGAGAGGAGGGTACGACGGATAGTCGAACCTCGGATCCAGGAGGAACAATGCGGTTTTCGTCCTGGCCGTGGAACACTGGACCAGCTCTACACCCTCGGCAGGGTCCTGGAGGGTGCGTGGGAGTTCGCCCAACCAGTCTACATGTGCTTTGTGGACTTGGAGAAGGCGTTCGACCGTGTCCCTCGGGGTGTCCTGTGGGGGGTACTCCGGGAGTATGGGGTACCAGGCCCTCTGATACGGGCTGTTAGGTCCCTATATGACCGGTGTCAGAGTCTGGTTCGCATTGCCGGCAGTAAGTCGGACTCGTTTCCAGTGAGAGTTGGACTCCGCCAAGGTTGCCCTTTATCACCGATCCTGTTCATAACGTTTATGGACAGGATTTCTAGGTGCAGCCAAGGTGTTGAGGGGATCCGTTTTGGTGACCTCAGGATCGGGTCTCTGCTTTTCGCAGATGATGTGGTCTTGTTGGCTTCGTCTGAACGTGATCTACAGCTCTCGTTGGAGCGGTTCGCAGCCGAGTGTGAAGCGGCTGGGATGAGGATCAGCACCTCCAAATCCGAGACCATGGTCTTGAGTCGGAAAAGGGTAGGGTGCTCTCTTCGGGTTGGGGATGAGGTCCTTCCTCAAGTGGAGGAGTTTAGGTATCTGGGGGTCTTGTTCACGAATGAGGGAAAAATGGAGCGGGAGATCGATGGACGGATTGGTAGGGCGTCTGCAGTCATGCGGGCGCTGTACCGGTCTGTCGTGGTGAAGAGAGAGCTGAGTCGAAAGGCGAAGCTCTCGATTTACCGGTCGATCTACGTTCCTACCCTCATCTATGGTCACGAACGCTGGGTGGTGACCGAAAGAACGAGATCCCGGATACAGGCGGCTGAAATGAGTTTCCTCCGTAGGGTGGCTGGGCTCTCCCTTAGAGATAGGGTGAGAAGCTCGGTCATCCGGAGGGAGCTCAGAGTAGAGCCGCTGCTCCTCCACATCGAGAGGAGCCAGTTGAGGTGGCTCGGGCATCTAGTCAGGATGCCTCCTGGACGCCTCCCTGGTGAGGTGTTCCGGGCATGTCCCACCGGGAGGAGACCCAGGGGAAGACCCAGGACCCGTTGGAGAGATTATGTCTCCCAGCTGGCCTGGGAACGCCTCGGGATTCCTCCCGAGGAGCTGGCCCAAGTGGCCGGGGAGAGGCAAGTCTGGGTCTCCTTGCTTAGGCTACTGCCCCCGCGACCCGACCCCGGATAAGCGGAGGAAGATGGATGGATGGATATTCTCATTGTTAAGTTTATTAAAATTGAGGGAGAGATCGGGATTGACAGAGGGAGCAGGCAGAAATTGTCATAAATTCAATGGAAGTGGGATTTTAACAAATTGTCCCGCACAGGGCTTGAGGCACACACTGTGTAGTAAGAACAATAACTTTTCAGCTCCCTGTTGCAACAGGTCTCATTCACTCATTTTTTCAATAAATTTCCAGTCGTTAAAAAAAGAAAAAAGATGTCTCACTCCTGCTTCTGGAAGCTGCAGTTTGTCGGAGGAGAGGTTGGGGTGAAATGTCAGAATCACAAGTCTAACTTATTATTATTCACCATATGCAAAAATCTAATCTCTGATAATTACATTACTTTGCTGGCCTGGTGTTTGAAAGACAAATTCCAGCTGTTTGTTCTTCAGCTCCTGTTTCTTTGGTAATAAATAAAAATAATAATAATAATGTGACACTGATGTTTACAAATAAACCAAGATCAATCTTGTTCTGCCATGCTGTGGACTTGCTAAAAATTAGCTTTGCGCCAACAGTTAGCTTTGGCTTCTAGCTTCTACACTGTAAACCCAGATTTAGTTTCTAGTCAAACTTCTCAGTCATCAATACTTATGCTGTTAAGTTTTGTAAAAACCTGTTGGCATTACTAAACAACATTAGTTGATTGTACTATTTAGCTGAAAGATCAATTCTACTAATCAGGTTTAGTAGAGATAACTTGGGGTGTTTAGTTTAGGGGAGGGGCCGCTGCTTGACCTGCAGTGTGCGAGGTGCATAGCAATTCTATTGTGAGGTTTGTGTTGGTTGTTGTTATTGCTTTGTTCAGTGTTGCAAATGTGACCTTCATTTGAAGCGCTCTTTTCCAAAACGCTATAAATCCATTTCAATAGTTTTCAGGAAAATTACATTTTTTACCTAGACCCACACTTTTTGTGAATGTTCAATTTATCCTGATAATTTTTTTTCATCAGTTAGAACATGTTAAACAATTATTATTAAATCAAACAACAATATTGTTGATGATTAATTCAAAGTTAGTTTAATTTGTCCTCAAAACGCTATAAATCCATCCATTTTCAGAGTGAGAGAGCCACTAGGATGGATCACTCTTCATCACCCAGGCCTGCATTTTCAGCATACTTGGCAACCTTGAGACCTCAGAATTCGGGAGACATTGAAAAAGACCCACCATGGCCCCCTTTTAGCCCCTCTTTATTAACCTCCTGGATACGCCCCTTCTCAGCAGAAGGAATCATTCTAAAAACTCATAAGAGTCTCTGTGTTCGGAGAAGAATCTTTTATTACTTTGGTAGCAGCGCAGCATTGAGTTTGTTGATTTTGCTGTAACTTTGTTTTCTGCCGAAACAAGCATGATCGGGCTCGAAGAAAAAGCCTTGATCCACTTCTGAAGTTACCATCGGGCATCCAAAAGGAAAGGAAACTAGAGTTGAGGTTGGTTCAAACTGTTTTTAATCCTAAATATCTCGGAAGATTTAAAAAGTAACTGAAACTGCAGCTTTTGTCAGTCACATAAAGACTATTCTGAAGGCTTGCTTTTGCGTCACTAATTCCAGCTGATTGTTTCCCTCATCAGACATATGTAGTTAACCTATTTTGGATTCAAAACGGCAAATTTAGCCAACAGGTGATAGATTTTCATGACTGAAATGAGGAAACTGTACCTCATAGCACCTTCCTTGGCAAAATAAAAACGTAACAGATTTTATTCTCCATCCCTCTCACATAAGAAACGGGGAGTGTACATGAAATGGGACGCTGTCAGATGTCGGGAGAAATTCGGGAGAATGTTGGCTCTGGGAGATTTTTGGGAGGGGAACTGAGATTCAGGACTCTCCTGAGAAAATGGCAAGGATCAGACAAAGCATCAGACACACCTATTGCTCCTAGTAGTGCCAGCATATCTCTTTTTTTGCAGCCTTAACAGATGTCTGCTTCGGAAGTACCTCAGGTTTCACGTCAGCCCACCGCTTGCCCACTATGGAAACTAGGGCTGCAACTAATGATTATTTTGATAATAGATTAATCTGTTGATTATTTTACGATTAATCGATTAATCGCTTTTAATAATTATATTTGGCTATTACTTTCACCTATATAAATTATTACAAACAAATTTTCATTAAGAAGAGTGAAAACACAAGAGAATTGTGCAGTTCACTGCAATCTATTTTATTGGACCTGAACGCAGTTAACAATGTAAAATTAGCGTAACAGTGCAAGATGTTTGTCCAGAATAATTTTTAGGCATAGAAATACAAAATGAGATAGAATTCCATACAAATGAATGTACAGCATATTAAAAAATTATCTCAGTCCATGAAATGAAACTGACATTTCCATTTCAGGAATCAAGGAGGCTGACTTAGTTGGGCAGTATTTTAGGGCAACATTGGGGCTCTCAGAATGAATTAACCTGCCTTCACTAAACACAACATTTTCATGACCTGGAAGGTGTCGGAGTAAATGTGGCTTTTAAATTTGGATCTTCTGCTGTCAATTAAATTAACTCAAACATTTCGAAGATCAGATTTGTGAGAGACAGCAGGCTGCAAAATGTGAGTTGTGCATAATTCTTCTTCGAGGAGGGAATGGTGGGGGGGGGGTGTGTGAGAAAGACAACTACTGTGTTCAAAGTTATGATTGTGTCCTTTATTGGCATAAATGGTTAAAAAAAACAAGACAAGCTATCCAATGATATAAAATCTATAAATTAATAGAAATGATCAATTATAATACCATGGATTAGAAAGTAAAAATGGCGGACGGGCCCGCCCACGGGCCGTTGGAATGTAAGGGGTTAAGCTAAAATGTGATTATAAAGCAAATAATCGATGACTTAATTAGTTGTCAACCATTTTAAAAATCGATTATAATCGATTAAATCGATTAGTTGTTTCAGCTCTAATGGAAACGTAGTGTAGAACGTTCACTGAATTCTGATTAGTTGAGAAGATATATCACGTTTAGGCAAAAAATTCGGCGCTTATGGCGGTTTGTAAAAAAACAGCATCTTGTACCTACATTTTAACAAGGAAATATAGCATTGGCCAAACAACGTTAATGGAGCAGTGAATAGCTGACAAACTCATTTTAAAAAAAATGCCGTTTATTGCGTTTTGGAAAAGAGCTACTTATTTGCTGGTGTCATGGTTGGCACTGTGAGTGAAGACATCATTTAAAGGTAATAAGACCTTTGTGATAGTCCGTTGTTTAGGCAATATTTCTATGTTTGAACATCATTGCTGATGTCAATCGTCTCACTGGCTGATAACTGTCGGATATGACATGGCCTATAATTCAGCTAAACAACTTTTGAAAGTTGTTACTATCACAATAAGAAGTTTCTTACTCAGGTATCTGTTTGAATCCTGTCAGTAAGGCTTTTTGTTCAATTTAAGTAAAATTAAAGATGAGTAATTCAACAAAATTTGTTTTAGCTTGCGTAAAAGTTAACGTTTTTGCTGACTTTTTTTTCTGTAGCTAATGCAGGAAATGGGGTTGGAGAAAATGTTTATGTGCAGCATGCATATTCAACTCAGAGTGACCAAAGGTATTTTACAAAGAACGTGGTCTACAAAGTTTCTCAGTGAACTAGTCCTTCAAGTTAGAATCTTGTTTTGAATTGGGCCAACATATATATATATATATATATATATATATATATACATATATATATATATAAAACAAAATATTAAGATGTATATTTTTTTAATATTGTGCCATTTTATTGTTATAAAATTGGTGTCTATGAGCGTTTCAAAACACTGAGTTCAGATGAGGAGCTAACAAGTAGACCAGACTTTCCAGTAAAGTTTAATGTGTTGAAAACAGCAACAGTTTACATAAAATGGATCGACAGAACACCACGTTAAATTGCATATTGACATTTGGACAATACTCACCTGACTTTTTAAAGCTTTATATCCTGATAACATCTGATAACAAGCCTCAAGTGTTGCTTAGACTCGACCTTTCCTGTTTGAGTCATCTTTGAATCTCTGCTGGTAGCCATTGTGGAACCTTGACTGAAACATCCAAAACCCTGACACTGTCTGAGAGCAGATAAGGGGAATAGAGCCATGCCTGAGTGGAAAGAAACGGACATTGGAGAAGGAGCTGATGTTGCGGGAAAGTTACCAACTATGAAGATTTACAGCTGAGAGTTTACGCACTGATCGGACCGGTTCGAGTCATTTCTCCACACTAGATGCAATAATAGACACATCTTGGTGCGTTTTTTCTACTAATTCTGGTGGATTCTGGTGGTCTTCTGATTCATGCAACCAGTCAGTGGACACGATGTCTGAAATGACTTCTCAATACCTCATCTTTTGCCTCATGGTGGCAGGTAAAATGTTTGTTTCATGATTCAGCATGCAGGTCTGCATTGATGGAAAGAGAACGGTTGCTGCTCCATTCATGCTGCATCACGTTGCCTCACGGCTCATTCACATCAGGTGTGGTATGTGTGCGGTCGGGTTTTCTGTACATCAGCCTCAGAGAAAATAAACATTCGGTCCAATCAGAGCATTCACACCAGCTGTGATGTGTGCGTGGTGGGTATTTTAAACCCAGTTAACTTTTTGCATCAAGTCTATTTTTTCCGGGTGCTGGAATGCCTTTTTTAATAAAGTCAAAGATATAACAAATATATTTAGTGGTAAAAGATAATGATCACAGCACATAACTCCATTGATAAAGTTAACATGATTTGGATATTTAAAAGACAAAAAAATTGTGACACTTATTAAACATGATAACGTTAAACTGTATAAAAACGTAGTGTACTTACCCATTGTACAACAAGTCAAGTGAATAGATAATGGTTTAAAGTCTGGGAAGGCAACTGGGATTTTGCTTGCAGTATTTACAATCTAGCTGGAGCAAATTTCTGGAGATCGGTGTGAACTGCAGTCTGAGCGACACGTGTACGGAAACCTGACCGCACCCGGTGTGAATGAAGCCTCTGGGTCGGACATCGGGTCAGTCACGTACGGCTGTACAATCTTTTGTGTTGCCATTGTTCACAAATGTAATAGAATCTAGCTTTTTCCAAAATACTACAATGCCACATAGAAAAACTCTTGTAAACGATGTCCGAGTCGACTCCACGCACATGCTGTGATGACTGAAGGGGGAGTGCCAGAAAGGGTAGGAGTGTCTTAAGCCTAGTTTATGCTTCTCCGTTTTGATGGAGACGGATTGACGCAACGCCATTATCTGTCACCTACGCAAGGATGCACGGAGTAGAGCCCCATTTACTAACTATCTGTCTCCGTCAATGTATACTGTATGCCTATGATTGGTCAGTTCAGTAACAGCCAGAGATGGCTTCATCAGAACGGTGCTGTATAGTCTCTGTAATCAGTAGTTATTACAGCGTTTGGCCACTACATATAATAATTTATCTAATCTGTTCTTTTTCCGATTTTGAACACAAGGAGGTGGAGGAGAACAAAAAAAGGCTGCTGTGTTCGTTTCCATGTGTTTTTAGAGTATTCCATGAGCTGCACTTCTGGTGAAAAGCTTTACAGCTTAATCAAAACGTACTTTCTGTTGTCCATTGCTCCTTGAGAGGGAAATGCGTTCACAAGCCTAGAAAAAACTGAAACGACGCTGTGATAGTAGGCAGAGATGCCATGAAAAGTTAGCACCCACTGCTGTCCTGGTCGAGCAACGCTAAAAAAACAATGGAGGGCGGAGAAAAAACAAAAACGGAGAACCATAAATAAAAAACGTTTCTGTAAATACGTCTGAGTTCAAATTTGCGGTTGGAGAAGCATAAACTAGGCTTTAGAGAGACAGAATATCAAGCCGTCAAATACATAAATGATGAGAAGGGAAGTTTCTTTTCAATGGATTTTGATACATACATGATTTTTAAACAAACTGAAGGTTACAGTTTTATCTGATTGATCTGCACAATGGTACTATGTGCATAAAAGAAGCATAATACCCCTTCTTTAAAAGGGGGAAAGAGATGAGATGTTGTTTCAGTGACTGTGATTGGTCAAATGAGGATACATGGTATGCTGCAACAAAGGTGTTTGCTATACAAGATGGAATCACCTTCTTTTTCTGCGAATTAAGAAAGGATAACTGAAACCGAACCCCTCCCCAAATAAAAAACTCTTTAGATCTATACGATTCACATAAACACCGTTTTTGGTTTCAAAAATTGTGAAGTTTGCAGGTATGAATATGATAGTTCACACCTACATCAGTTGTCCTGCCCTGGCCTGAGATTCTCCACCGGCTCCCTCCTGAGCAGAGCTCATAAAGCCGACAGGCGTGACTGCAGGAACAGTAATCTGGGAGCCCATTGTGCTTGTAATGGACTCCTGCGTTGAAGATAGACTTGCATGTAAATAGATGCATTCTTATGGAGCTCTGTTGCTCCCCCAACAGAGCTCCATAAGACGCTCTGTTTGGGGAACTTTTTCCCCCACTTCTCGGACTCAACGCATCATTCTACAGTGGATAAGCTTTTGGGGTTTGGATTTTCCTCTTTTGCATGTCAATGGCTTTCACCACCATGGTATGACACATAGACACCCTCTCATGAAAGATGACTGAAATATTTATCAAGCCTCATGCATGACATGGAGTTTGGCTGACTGGGCTAGGAGAGTCATTAAAAAATAGATAGGCTAGAAGATGAGACGACTCTTCTGATTTTTTTCATTCACGTCATTTTTTTCCTCCCTTCAACATCCTTAGAAACTCATCTGAATCCTTCAGCTTATCAATGCCAAACACAACACCGAAGCCATCCGACAGCCCTCATCACCGCAGCTTGTCTCTCTGAACAAAGCAGTTCAGCCTAAACACAGCGTATTGCTCCAGATGAAATTAGGACTGAGACAAGATGCAAAACACAGGAAGGCTCGATGATCCAATATTGCATGCACTGAATGATTTTGAGATTTTCCTGCTTTACATCATCTGCTTGTTGGCTGACAAAGCCTAAATTGAAAGAAGAGAAAGCAGGGAAGAGAGGAGTAGGCATAGAGGGGAAAAAAAGATAAATCTGTTGCTCCTGTGTTACATGAAGCGTAGCCGTGAAGCACTGCCAAGTCTCTGAAGTACTTTTCGAGTGAAGTGCATTTGGACTTTACAAGATCTTTAGTATATCCTCAGTTAGAGAAAAAAAATGAAGATTAACTTTAAGGCTGCATTTTAGAGCAGTATGTCAGGAGCAAAAAAGAAAAGAAAAAGAAACACCATACCCATTGTTAATTGTTGTAGTTGCAGCATCATGCTGTCTTGTTACTTTTATTCAGATGAAGTCGGGATTTTGTCAGCATGGATAAATTATGTACAGTTAAAATACCAACAGTCTGGTTAAAAGGAGAAGATAAAGAAAGATTACATTTTTCAGCAACACAGTTCAAGCAGAACTCCAAAAAAAAAGCTTCAGCAGAAGAAAAGTTTTAGTATGGAACTAAATCGTAAAGGGAGGTCACCCAAAACAGTCTCAGAAGCATTAAATCATCTGCGACCATTGCTAAAAAAAAATGTTTTATTAGAACATTTTTTAGCATTCCAGAAAGTAAGCTGGATGTAGAAACAACATTGTGCATCAACTAAAGAATACCATCCATGTGCTCAAACATGGGGGAGGCAGCATTATGCTTGGGGGTTAGAGCTTCCTGCTCAAACAGTCTCCTTTTAAGCATTGCATATGACCTTAATGTTTAAATTTATAAGGTAGATATTGTAACTGCCAAGTTTTATCATTTTTCTTTTTTCCCTGCTAAATCTCAATATTTTCATGAAAAAAAGTTATATTTATTAAATGTTGAACAGATTTATGCTGCGGACTGTCTTTTTACAGTTTAGCAATAACACTTAATTTTCTTGTTAAGCTGGATTTTTGCCAAATTATCTAGAATTATTAAAAGTTACAAAGTTATGTCACTAATATACAACCCCAGACCTTCAAGTGTCTATTCGATAGCTGAAGATGAAGATGGTTTTTATTTTTTGGCAACACAGTGTGTCTAAACATCCTTGAAGCAAAGTATGCGAAGCCTAGTGAAATATTTTTTATTGTATATTTTCCATACAACTTCATAACTTTCCAAATTTATTTAAATATCAAGCTAAAAAAAGAAAAGAAAAACCTGTATATTGCATATACTTAAACTTTGGAGTTGTATTTTTAAGCTGTCTGCACTGTCCTAACATAAAACACAGTGCTTGCACCATAATGTATAGGGCTTACAAATCTCCATCCAAGATGCCACTTGTTAAGCATTTTTTTTCCACTGTGTATGATTTACAGGATATTTTTGAAGCACTGTAAGCAATATTTATTATGTTCATAATTTTATCATTCACATATTTACTGTTCAAGTCAACATTTTGATCTACCTCTTCAGATGCTACTGAGGTTCTTCTCAAAGTTGGTAGAAATATACAGTCATTACAGTTTTAGTCAGTTTTGATCCAAAACCTTCAAATGTGTGTTATGAAGCTGACATTTTTTTAGATTCATCTTTGGAATAGATTAGCCAGAGTCCAGCACTGTATCTGACATAAAGATAGTGGAATAACCTGAAAAAGGGCTGTGTATAATAGATGTCTTTACAGTCTAACTCCTCTGGAGAACTTTTGTAAAGTAATGTGAGAAATATTGCTAAGTCAAAATGGAACATGCCGATAGATCCATATGAAAGCAGACATATTGCTGTAATTAAATCAAAAAATGCTTCAACAAAGTAATTTTAAAGGTTATGCACGGTCATGCAACCTCATTATTACAGTTTACCATTTTTACCCTAAAACACATTTTTTTTAAGAGAAAAGACCACATTGTGGATAAAAGGTGATTAAACAATTAAGCATGCTTTTATTTTTTTTATTTTATCACCAAATCGAGAAGTGTGTTCATTGTTTTTGTCCACTGCAAAAAAGAAACCATTTTACATTTTATTAAACTTTATTAGACTCATAGCTTGCAGAATCTTGTCCTGAATTTAACTTTGGCTGGATACGCTTGAAGAGGAGACATCTGCACATTAGTCCAAGGTTGTTAACAAGTCTGATCAGACACCAAGCACCATTCCAAGCTATATATCAGCTTTAGCTATCAGCCCAAAAGCCATTTGAATGGGGCTTTTTTTGTTTCTCAGTAAAAGTTCAAAGCCAACCTTGCTTTTTTATCATCCTGCTGCGGCTGAAACTGACATATTTAACTTTATATGCTTTGCATGTCAAAGGCGACTGTGAGCCATCTTTCTGAGAGACACACATTTCTCCAAAGTATTTAAAAAGAACTAAGAACTCAAAGCTCCCAAGAAAAAGCAGGGCGGTTTATTTAATTAAGTAATAGTCAAGGTATGTGACTTATTTTTCAGAGTTATCTATTTCAGAAAGAACATCAAACAGTCATAGTTGCATAATGGAAAATTTGAGTCACTATGTTTTAGATGAACAATAAAAGTAATTAGCATGTTGCAAAGGTCTTGTCTTAAAAAGGGCAATGAATAAAATAAATAATTGCTGTGTTGTTTTGGCTGTAATTTAAAATCTTATCAATTAAACTGAAATTTAGCGGCATCATTTGAGACAACTGTTTTATTTAAAACTGTCTACTAATGGCAGAAAACGTTAATGATAGAAAATAATCGATGAAATAATAATAGATGAAAATAAGGCTGTGAAAATAAGTGAGAGGAAAAGTCATTACTAACATGAGGAACAGCTTAGAAATATTGTGTGCTGCCAAAACAAATTGAAGCGAATAAACGGAATAATGCTTGGCAACAACGTTCTTTACCAACATTAACCAAAAAAAAGGAAGAAAACGATGATGCTATTCCACACGTGTAATCTAGCTCTACTTTTAGGCAATAACATTATTAATCCAACTTGATCATAAATTTCACAATCATATTCAGGTAAAAAAACAAACAAAAGAAAAACTAATCAAGCAAGCAAGTCCAAAACACTCATAAGAATGTAAGAGTTGAACAAAAAGTTTCAAAAATAAAAAATGGATAGGAATGACTGAAAACACTCAGTTCGAAGGAAATCACCTAAAAAGACTAAAACCTGCACTGGAGCCTGAAAAAGTCACAGTGAAAATAAATAATTAATGGACACATCAAAACACAAAATTGTTTTGCATGATAAATATATATATATATATATATATATATATATATATATATATATATATATATATATATATATATATATATAAAAGTAATGAAATAGAATGAATCTGTAGAAAATAATTTTGCTGTGTTGAGAATGTACTCAGTTGGTGATAAAAAAGCTTTAAATCATTTTTCAGTCCAATGTTATCTAACACCGTCAGAATTTACAACCATGAACTACGTGTTCTTTGTGTATGCGTGTGTGTGTGTGTGTGTGTGTGTGTGTGTGTTTATGTGCCATGGAGTTTACCTAAAAGGCAAAAAGACAAGAAAGAATTTTTAAATATGAAGTAGGAAGTCAAAATGAAATCACCAGAACCAAAGTCCAGCAGAAACTTCAGGAACTCACAAACATAGTCAATAAACAGAATAAAATAAAAAAGAAAATGCCGCTTTTCAGGAGTTAAAATGTATCAATTTCTGGAAAAAAAATCATTAATTTATTACTTTATTACCTAATTAATTAGGGGGCTTAAAGTACTCTATTTGATCACAATTTTTGCCTCATCACCACACTGCTGATGTGAAACAATGAAGTGTAAAACGTTAAACCCATCTGTGGCTGAGGTGAGAAGGAAAGAGGAAACAATAACTAGCAATTTTATCAGCTAAGGAGACATTAAGCATCCAAAAGACGGGTGCCCACTGTGTATTTGCATGCATGCACATGCAATCCTGCATGTGCACGAAGGGTAGGGGACGAGTGCAGGTGTTTGTATTTCTGTGAGCATCAAGCTGCTTTCATGCATCTTTACAGTTATGGCTGCGGTACGCCAGCTCGAAAAGGTATCAAGCGGTGAGACTGTCACTCATTCATAAGGTGAAATGTGACTGAAAGCGAGAGTGTCGCAGAGAGCAGCAGAAGTGAAGGCGGAAAAACGTTCGCAGGGAAGGAAGATGACGGTTAAAAAGTTGTAAAAGGGGGAAACTTCCAACAGAGAAGAGGCAAGACATGAGTCAGACTGAAACTTGTCAATAACCAATCATCTGTCACCCAGAATCTGCAGCTCATTGAACAGTGACTGCCAGAGAGTACAGTTCCTTCACAGCACATAAATACACAATATATATCTAATACCTTTCCCTCACGTATTTGGGGGAACTTCCATGATCAATAGAACCAGATTTTGTTCAAGTTCTGCCTGGCAAAACCCCCATTTACACCCCCAAAAATGTACAAATATATCTAATTTTATACAGCTACAAACCTAATCAATAAAGCAGAATGTGTGCTGCTATGAAGCTTTTGTCAGATTAAAAGTAACTTTTTTAAATAACTACTTAAAACAAGTCTATAACACATATTTTTCAGAGTCCACATTTAAGAATAATTTGTTTTGATTACCATTTTATGTATCTAATTGATTTTTATTTATATGGAATTATATTTTAAATCTAATATGTCATGTTTTCATAAACTATAAGCAAAGAAAATCATCATAATTAACAGAAATAAGGCTTGAACACATTTGTCTGTGTGTTTAATTAATGTTTAAATAAAATCAAATATGATTGAAAACGTAGAATATTCACTTTCTTTAAATCTGGAAAAAAAAAGACAAAAAAACTGATGCAATCTTCTAGACTTATTTCAACACTGTGGGACTGTGGATAAGACCAAGGGTGTGTAAGAGGGAGAGACTGTAATAGTTTAACTGTAAGTGATTTTGTATGACTCTTCTTGTGTGTAGTAATAAGTGACACTCCTAACAGCAGCAGGTGTGCCCAGGGTAGTTTCCCGTGTCTTAACTCCTTCTTTTGGGAAAGTAGAACTGTCATCTGTGAAATGTATCATTGTAAAATTTATTACAGTAGTCTATCAAATTATCACGTAAAGCACAAGTCATTAAAAATGCACAGTATTTAATAATTTGATTGTAAAAAGCTTTTAATCTCAGTCTACCTGAATACAAGTAAAAAATAAATAGTTAGAAATGTTTCTTTTAATAGTTTTGATTTTTAAAGTGAAGTTCTGCAAAGTTATGATCAGTAAGAGTTTGCACATGCATAGTAGAAAGAAGCCATATATCAGTGGGTTTTGCAAATAAGCTATAAAAGGCTAACAGCTAGAGAAACTGACCCACTAAAATAAGGTAATACATTTAGGAAACAAGACTATATGATGCTATACATTTACATTTTTACACATATCCATTGTCAAATTTCTATCTTTCTTCATAACCAAATCAAACGGTGAACAAAAGCTCGACTGATTGATGTATTGTTCCACCACTGCTTGTGAGTGAGTGCATTTGTGTGCTTTTTCAGGTCCAATAGTGGAGGAATAACAGGCCGGGTTGATTTTAACAACCCACTTTACTGCAAAGGGACATTGTTTGGCTAAGAAAACAGTGACAAACGCAACCCTCTGGGGTCCTTGAGTCATCATATTCTGAGAAGCTTTCAAAGGTTATCAATAAGAAAATAGGCAACTAGACAAAATACAGAGAATGTTTGATCTGAGCCGCATTTTTACATATTTATATATATATATATATATATATACATACATATATAGAGTGGCGAACATGTTAATAAAGTGTGTAAAAGTCAAAAATTGATTAACAGATCATTAAGCTGCAGTTGTTATGGATATTGTCATATATACTTCCAATACAGGCAAAGTAACTACAACTAGAAGCAACTTCACAGAACCCTGATGCAAAAAAACCAACCAAATTATCCCTTGCTGCTAAAAGTCTACAGTTCTCTACTGGATGGGATCTGTGTAACCTACAATATGTGACTACAGTATGTTACACAAGATCATTGTGAGCGATGAAGTGGAGAATGTGTTTTTGGTGATAGACAAGAGGCCATCCTGTCCTGAGACGGAGCCAGAACATGTTCATGCTCATAGTCATCCAGTGGAAAAATCCCAGCCATTAATCATGGAACTCAGCGGAGTGAGGGCTCAAAAGAGGAATAAAATGTGACAAAACGTCTGTTTCAAGATCTCAGCAAAGTCTTTCAAGCAGGATAGAGCCACATGCAATCTCCCATTATCACTATATGAACTCCACATGACTTCTGACAGTGAAAGACCAAGAGGACAGGAAGGTAGAGTTTATTTAACTGCTGACTGATTACCTGAACGCCTCATGATCAAACACAGGGCACCTAAACAGTGAAGCTCAGCTCCAATACTTTGATTTGTTATTAGCCCCAATTGCAAGGGATACTTTTGGACTGCAAATACACACATGCACACACTCACAGACACACACATAAACAAACAAACAGACACACAAACAATTTGGCTTGCTCACCCAATGAGAGAGACCATCTGCTCGACAATGTGCTTGCTGAAGGTGATGATCACAAACAGCTTCTGTATGACAAGGAAGCACACAGAGAAGGAACGAGTCAGTTACTGAGCCATAAGGTCATCGCTGGGCTGTTGAACAAGGAGCTGTGTGTGCATCATAGGTTGACCTGTAATAATAGCTCCCCACATCACTCCTCAACCACCACCATGAGACATCATTATGCCAAAACCCATCCCCCGTTAGCCTAAAATGGTTTTGGTGAAGACAAGAAATTTGGTCACGCAGGGTAAGAAATAAAAAGGCCTGGATTGTGACACATCACCGACACAACACCGTAGGTCAGGATATAAATGAGACGATCAGCAGAACATCAAGGGTATGTGTGTGTGCGTGTGCATGCGTATGTTTGTTTGTGTGCGTGTAAGAAACACAAGACAGAGGAGTGGAGGAATCAAAGGTGATGTGTCACTGCTTCAGAGGGGAGTCTGGACTCAGTTCCTGTCCGGCTTGATTGCCTCTTAGTCACCGAGACAGCAGGGAGAAACAGGCAACTGGCGGCTGTAGCGCCCATCCTGGCTCGTACGGGCTTGGTGTCATGTTGGGGGGTGAGGGGGTCTAGAACATGCACACAGTAACTGGCCTAATAATAGGAATCTGCTGCTTGCGTGAAGAAACCAAGAATTTGTTTTCTTGCTCATCTACAGACATTTGGTGAAAATAGTAAAACATTTTTTAGTCTAGTTATGTCTTAGTAAATTAAAAAGTATAGTTAAAAAAACTAAATAAAACGAAATTACTAATTTATATTTTACCCATTCACTATGTGTGAAATTCTGGACCAATCAATCAGTACGTTATTTTGATAGCCAGCTAGTGCAGACTGTTTTTCTTCTTTTGGTAAATTTCAACTTTAATAGTCAGGGGAACAATAAAACGTGTTGTAAAAAAAAAAGGAACAAGGAACAAATACAAGGAAGCATTTTAAATAATTTCTGCCTTTATACACACTAGAGACTTGTATGACTGATGATGTGGACCGGTTCTTTTCAGTGCTTTGAGAAATATTAGGTACAGTATGTATCACTCCTGTCAGCTTTAAGGAAACGACAGTGTTGCCCAAAAAGGACACACAAGATGAATATTCCAGCAGCCATCATTTTCAGTTATCTTACTTGTTGACTGGCCAAAGGCTTTAAAAAGAGCTTAAATGTAAGATGGAGCAGTTGTGTTTCTCACAATGCATGTGTGACTTGAAACACTGAAGATCAACCCTGATTATAGGCAGATATGTTTTGAGGGACAGATTCATGACTGCTGTTAAATTCCAATCCGAATAGTGATCTGACTACTTTAGTGTGTTTAACAGGAGTCATTAATATCGCCAAATGAAGGAAGGAGAACAAAAGAAAAAATGTGTTGAACACTTAAAAAAAACAAAAAACAGTTGACCTCAGATAGAGCAAGATAAAGTAGGATGCAGGTGGTTAAACAGAAGTGAGGTAACCACGACAGCAAGCTCAGTACCAACGATCACGCTACACATCACTCGGCACCAGTTCACCGGGGTGGCAATTTTAATTTCTTGTGACAAGGCGTTTCGATCAGTTCTTTGTTACAGTGTTCTCTACCAGTTTATGTAACATGTAATCCAGGTCATCCATGTATTGTGGCATGCTTGCCTTGCTCTTTGTGTGGCTGTTGAGCTTCTGTGCACGGCCGAGGGTTAAAAAGAACGAAGGGACACACAAAAAAAAAAAATCTAACAATAAGGTTACTGTTACTCATTGTTATTTACAGAGATTCCTAATACTGTAAAAAGTGATTCTTTGTGGGGTCCTACAATTGTTTCATTTACATTAATAATAAGTGGTCTTAGTCACAAGACATTCCCTTTTTTTTTGCTTCTCTTAAACATATCGGAAAAGCCATGTGACTTCAGCAAAGACAAACAGAAGGTGCTCATGACCCCTGCGGAGGTGTAGCCAGCACTGATCAAGCTGAGCTTTTAAACTTTAAAATGCATAATATGGAAGATGAGTCTTGATTTAAAAAAAAAATGTGAGTGCATGATATTATCCGGTTGTGCAGATGCTTTGTACTTATCTAACAGAAATCGGCACTAATTGTACCCAAAATCAAAGGCTAATAACTTAATTCATTTATCAAAGCCAAATACATTGTTCAATTTATGTAATATGATTCAATAATATGTCAGATTTTGTTGGGTGAGGACATTTTAAGTGTCTTTTAGCAGCTAAAATCCCTTTTTTTTTTACTACTCAAAACTATTAATGAAATCCACCAAAGTTAAACCCAATCATTTATTGGGTTTATTGGCTAAATTCTAACTGTCTGTTTTTCGGTGCAGAAATGGACGGTACAGTAATTCGCTTGATTAAAGAAACTGAGCTCCAACAAGCACTGACACATGATCCGTCATCTAAGAAAAAAGGAGGAGGAAGAGACAACAAGATGGCAGGAAAGCTGACTAAGACCCTCAGAATTGGTCTGCTCGGAAACTGATGACATTGTCTTGACTCGCTAATTCTCCTAACTGATAAAGTCAACAAAGGACACACAGCATCCTCTCCCCCTCTCTCTCTCACACACAAACACACACACACGGTATCTATCCAGGTGAAATCAACTCGCAGCGGTTCTCAACATGTTTCAGCAACTCTGACTACACGTATATACACAAGTAAGAGGTGTAGAACCGTAGCATCTCAAGTAGCATTTCCAGCTGCTTCTGCTGCACTTTGCTCTCTGCCACGCCTAACAATTTCTGTTCTCAGGAAAAAAATCACCTGTCCCAAGGGTCCAAAGTGTGCACTTTGGTGACATCACCAATGATCCTCAAGTGACCCGCTGCGTCACAAAGCCGATGACGTGAACCATTCAGCGGCACGCATTCAAAGCAACAAAAGACGGGGAAAAAAATCTCAGTCCTTGGAGACAGGAGAGGACACACCTGAGGCACAGGTACAGAGATCAAACATTTACTTTGGAGTATTTAGAAACACACACGAGCACAAACACACACACAAAGATACACAAAGTAAGTCCCCTTTTGTTTCCTCTTGGCCCATAATCGAGAGAGTCACCTGCTCCGCTGTAGGTTTTTTTCTTGTTGTTTTCTGCTCACACGCTGTAAATTACAGATTATTTCTTATTGGAGGCAACAGTTGAGTTTGAAGTAAATTAGACCAAGCAGTTACAGGACAGACTGGGCCCCACAGGCATGCCGGAGAGCCGGGAGAAGTCTTTCTTTTCTGAGAGACACAGAAGGACACACCTCTACCACTGGGGGGGCCCCCAGGGACCCCTGGGTGAAATCTGGTACTGTATGTGTAATTGTGCTTGCCCCACATGCATCCACTCCCCCGCCTTCCCCTCACCCCATCTGTCCCTCTCTCCTCCTCTTTCTCCATCACCTCCCACAGACAGACAATGTTCATCTGCTGTAACTTGCGCTCACTGCAAACTGGCACTTTTTTATGTTCTTAAAGCAAATTTAGTGCAGGACAGCGCTGCGGGCCTGCTCCTAACCTCTCTTGTGCGTCACCATGAGCACATTCCCCGAGTCTGCTTGGAAAACAAAACGCTAAGCTCCTGACGCTAATCACGGACATACTGCAAATTCCTGGACGCAAACTCGGGATTTTTCAGGATTAGATGAAACATTAGTAATTCCAAAATTCCCAACTGTAGTTTCTTAGTAGAGCTTTAGGAGACTTTCCTGTAAGTTCTCAGCCTGCTGTACAGCACACTGGGGCTGCTGCTGCAGCATTCACAAAATGGTCGACTCCCCTGCTTCTGCAGCACAAAATGGCCTCCCCTGCGAGCAGCTGCTCCAGGACAGAGATGCTACCCTTGACAGTGAGTCATTGCATAACACAGCTGTATGCCACAACTGCATGGGGCACACATATTTAAATAAAGGTTTTAACTGAATAAATTACAGGAAATATTCTAAAAGCAGCAATGCCAGGCTTTTTTTTTTTTTAGAAGAGATATGGGAGAGAGCGAGCGCTCACCTGAATATGCATTTTGATCACGGCCTTCCCAATCAGCGTTGCACCAAAAAAAGTCCAGAAGGGGACCAAAAAATGTCCACATGTTATTCCTGCCAGGTCAAACAATGGGTTCGGAATCTGAGGAAGGGGAATATTTTATGTTTAGACCTATGTTTCACATCTGCACAGGAAATATGTATTTAAAAAAAAGGAAACAAAGTAATTCTGTTGCTGTTCCTAGCTTTGCTTCATTTATGTGTCCCGCTTAATAAATTAGAAGAGATGTAAATGTGCCACCTGGACTGTCAAAAGAATGATAACGATTTAAACTCACAGAGGCGCAGGCTAAAATCCCAAAGAACCCGACCTTCTGGATGAGCTTCTGGACGGTTACTTTCGCTCTGGATGCAAAATCCTGAAACATTAAAAGAAAAAGAACAAAATTAAGAATTTTGGGTTACTCTCCCCATTTTTGGCTTGCTTATATTTACAAACAAGTTTTTTTCTCGTTCTTAATTTTAAATGATAAACTTTTTTCAGTGAACAGGATAACATTTTTGCTATTTCTTTTAAATCAGTATTCATTTATCACCCTATGGAAGCTGTGTCAAAGATACATTTCTGTTTACACTGTATAATATAACAGACAATGAATTTTGTATTCCCTTCTATTCTATTATAACCAGAACCACATCAGGAACGACTTCAGGAAAAAATAGAGAAATATTTTTTTTTACTACATATCATTTTTTTTGTTTGATGCCAAATTACTTGTTCATCAGAAACGTTCAAACCAACATTAATTATCCAGCTGCTGTAAGCCTCATTAACCAAGAGTCAGTTATTTTTTTAAGCTTTTTTTCTGTTGCCCTAAAAGTTGGAATAAAAAGTTTGTTTCTTGTCTCCTAAAAAGATGAACAAGGTGATTTATTCTTGTCAGACAAAATATATTCTGAAAGTTTATTATCAAAGCTCTCCCAAACACATCACAGTGAAAATGAAACCACAATAATGACAGAAATCTATCCAACATAGAAATTGCTCCAACTTTATGGGCAAGAGTATATATATTTATGTAGCACAGCAATATTTTAATTTATGTGAAAGAAGATGGTGAACAAATCTGGACGATTGCTTTTTTAATTCATGTTTAGCGAAAGATCAGAAGAAATGATTTCCAAATAACTTTGGAAAGTATTGCTGACTAAAAATCTGCTTTTAGGGTTTTTCTGTCATCTTTACGTGGCAGCATTTGTTTTTTGTTTTTGTTATTTTGTTTTTGGAATCTAAAAACCTTATATTATCAAAATGACATGAAAGAAATACTTGTTCTAAATTCTTCTAGTCACATTATGTGCAAAGGAAAACCAGCAACATCAGGGGATTATTGTTCCCCCTGTAAACAAGTTTGCAACAAACAATATTTTAACAGTTTATGCGCACTAAAAACAAAAAAAGATTAAATAAAATTAAACATTATAAATACATCAGAACAGATTTTTTAGGACTTTATAAGTGGATCAAGGAGATTCTCTAACAGTAATATCACCCTCAGAGATTTTCTGGTATCCAAAGTTGTAGCATTTAATTTCACAAATCTGAAAGTCTTTTTTAAAATTTAGCACACAATAATTATTTTTAGACATTTTTAAATTACGTTATGTCTAGATAATGCACCTTTGTACAACTACATGTAAAAAGCAGACATGGTAAAGAAGAGCGTATGTTGTGGAAGAAATACTGATGCTGCAAAAGCAAATTTGTAAATATGAATTATTTTTAAAGTAAATATTTTTTAGAAATAGAATTTTAAGATCAAACTAGTTTTTGTGATTAGGTCAGAACTACCCAGTTTTAAATGTGTTCAAGTTTGCCTTAAAATGTTCTAATTCACCTGTCTCCTTCTCTAAAAAAATTACAAAAAATATTTCTCAACTTATTTAATAGCCTGAAGTAAAACTCAGCTGTTTTTGCACTTCTATAGTTTAATGTAAGTGCCTAATTAATTTTTTTGGGTGGTAATGTGAGAGAAAGACAGCAGCCTCTGGTTATTCCTCTGACTCAGAAATCCAGGACTCCTCCGCTGCTGTTACCCTATCGCTCCTGACAGAATAACAAAGGCCTCTTTTCACTTCAGTGACACAGATTTATCCGGAATATTCAAGGAAGAGAAGCTTCTGGATTTAAGCTAAAAAAAGTTTCTTTTTTTTCTGGGAAGACAGTGAATGCCAGGCAGCACTTCATGTATGAAATCTCACATTTTTGGATGTTTCTTTTAATATGAAGGTAAAACTAAAATTATTATTTTAAGGCAGAATTGATTTTTTAGTAATAAATGGAAGGTTTTATTCCACAGTAGCACTGATTTTGTAGTTTATTAAAAAATATTGTTGCCATATTTATCTTGAAAAATTACATTTCTCAAAATGTTTAAAACAAATATTCAGATTTTTGAGACCTGAATATGATGTGAAATTGATTTTAAACAAGCAAATATCTGAGATTTCGCACTAAGGAAATAATTTGCATTAGATTCATTTCGATTCAAATTGTATTGAATTTTCTGTTTTTCTTAAAACACATCAAACTAAATTTATTGTTTTGGTAACGATGTTTTATTTATTAAAACAAAAAACATTTTATTTAAAAATATATTTAATTTTACTTCATGAAATATGAAACAAAATCTTCTATTCTGCTTTTTTTTATTGATTTCACCCAGACAAGTTCTGAAAAACAAAAAATTTAACATGAAGCTTTAAAGATTTAGGCCTATTCTTCAGGGACACAAAAAAGAACCGTAAATAGAAAAGAAATACCAAATTGTGGTAATTAAATTTAGATTTGCTGCAGTAATGCATTTACATTTAAAGTTTGATGTAATCTTTTTAAATCTCTGTGAGGAATACTTTCATTAGCACGGACAAAAGATTTTCGTGCAGAAATGAGTGTTGAAAATGCATTTATTAATTGTACTTATATGAAGGCCTTGCTGAAAGTCAGAAAGAAATAATATTTTTGCATTTAACACTAATGCATGTAAATGAATATTCCTTTTTAAGTTCAAACAAAAAAATAGAATAAGTGTGGTTGTTTACTGTATTTGAAGTTTAGTTTTACAAAGAATAAAGATCCCTTCTGGCTTGAAAGAGTCTAAATTAGCATTAAAAATGTTTTATGTCTATTAATGAAAGACAAGTAAGGCCTCTCTCTAATTTTCTTCACGATCTTTTTGATTGTCTTTTCTTTGCTTCATGAAGTCCAGAGGGGAGGCTAGTGATACAGTAGTATGCCTTATATGGTCAATAAAACCAATTCGGTGCTGATGAAATTCTTTGCGGGGTGCAACCCAGCATACAGGAAATTTGAGAGACACGGGAGGTGGCCTAATAAGGTGGTGGTGGGGGGAGCAAAGAGACACAGAATCTGATTGGTTCTTGATTTGAATTTCTGCCTCCACTGATGTCCAATCATGAAAGGTTCTCCTCAGACAAGCCAGTAGTTTTCATTTCACCCTGTCCCTATGTACATCTGTGTGTGTTTGTGTGTGTGTGTGTTTGAGCAGCTCAGCTGGTGGGATACATGGAGGGAAGGAATGTGCATGGCTGCTTTACAGCCGAACCACTGAGGACAGTGTCTGGGACACCTGACAACACCGACTGATCCAGTTCAGCCAGACTTCTGCAGAACCAATCACAGTGGATTTCTTTTGTTTTTCCGACATAAGTTATTTAGCTGCTGCAGTTGAACTTTTGGCTCGTGCAGTGAGGGACCATAAAAATCATCAGAGAGCATGAAAATATCATCATAGTCAGAACAAAGGCTCCCAGGGGAGACAAGGGGAGGGGGGCGCAGAGCGTTAGTGAGTGTATGTGTCAACTCTTGACACTGTGATTTACTACAGTTGAACTCCATACTTGGATTCTCTCTCCTTTGTGCATTTCTGGGCTATGGAGGCATCTATATAGGATGGTTGGGATTCAGACATCCTGACTCTGCCGCTGGCGGCTAAAGGAAAATCACCATTTTCCCCTGGTAGCTTGCCAGGAACGTGTCCTCCCGAACGCTGTCCCAGTTCTCCACCCCAGCTAATGATTCTAGGCAAGGAAGGAATTACATTTTGAAAGATCATTGGGTGGCTATGACTTCGTGTAACAATGGAGATTTGGTTCCGTCTTTACCTGTAGGTCACAAGTCGTTTCTGCAAATAAATTATCCCTCAAAATAGAGATTCTGTGTGAACGTGCCACATCTGCTTTCTGTTGATTCAAACACATATACTGCAAGTTATATAAAGCTATTGAAAAGCTGGATCCAGGGGTGGTTCCAGAAAGTTTTTAAACGGGGTGGCCAAATGGGGTTAACTGAGAATCTAAAAAAAACATTCGATTTAAAGGAGTTTTTTTATATCATATATATGGGACAGGGGAATGGAAGTGGGGGTGATTATTTGATTGGGTGTCAATTAAAGACATTTAATAGTGGTGCCATATGATCAGTGAAAAAGACAGTATATATAGCCATTAATAATGTTGCACCTCCATTAATATCATGTTCATTTAGTGTAAGCTGTTTATACGTCTGTCTGGCTTTGGGGGGGATGTTCTAGTAACTCAGCAGGTGGGATCACAGGTTATACCAGGATTAATTCAGGATAGAACTACTGCCAACACATTTCAAATGATGCAAATCCAGAGTGAAAAAAAAGAGACATAAAGGCCCTTTTTTCTGTTTATTCAAGGGACTCTTAAGAGATGAAAATGTCCTTTTGCAGAGCAATACCATGGTTATATTATATTGGTGGAAAGCATGTATATGCTTAGTATGGTAGTTCCAGAAATTTCTCAAACTGATTAATTGTTGTATTTCTAGACAAAAGAATATTCAACCAGTGATCGGAATGGGTCTTTTTTTCAGGTTAACATGTGATCAGCAGGTCAAGTATTTCTCTAATCTGTCTCTTTATTAAATTAAATTAAATTCAAAATACCATGTCAATAACAGGGGGAAGTAAAGTTTTTTTTTTTAGTCCAATTATTCAAGGATTTGTTGTAAACATTGATGGCTGTGGGCAGGAAGGATCTCCTGCAGCGGTCTGTGTTGCAGCAAAACTGAAGAAGCCTCTGACTGATAGATGATTGGCATCAACACTCAGAACTCCCACCATTTTCAGTTAAGAAACATTAACCACCAGCATGCAATTCAAAACACTTTTACATTTTTTTATTAAAAAATCTGAGGAAGATCATATGTGTTGATGTTAACATGAGGATAATCTTGTAATTTCGTTATAGTCACAGAAAATTGGAAATTGCTTGCCAGGAAGTGACTGATTAGTTTTATTGTTTTGCATTTAAAAACTTTATAGAGAATACAGGATAATGTGATATCAATTTATTAAAGTCACTGACACTGACAACACTATGAGATAGGGAAAAATCTATTCACTTCCAATACACAAATGAACACCAACGCAACCCCCCCTCCCTTTTCTCTGTCTTTTCTATTTTCTCAATGAAAATCTTTCACTCAGAAAAAACACACACACACACGACGTGTAACGTTCATCTCATTAACTCTTGACAAGCCCACGCCTGCTCTGTCTGCTACAGGAAGTAGACTGATTAAGAACTCGTGACGCAACTGACGTTACAGTCCCTCTTTCAAGAACCAAGAAAAAGGAAGAAGCGCACATTCAAATCCATCCACACACACAAACGCACACACACACAGTCAGAGGGAAATGCACCCCTGAGTCCACGTTGACAAATTCTTTAACAAGCTGTGGTTAAAGGGAAGCTGGTTTTAGTGTGAGTCACCCCCCTCCTTTCAAACAGTTTACTGGAAATAAAGAGGGAGGAGGAGGGAGGGGGCACTTTCAGAGAAGTCACATGATGGGGCTGGGCAAACCACAGCACAGAGAGGCTTTGAGTGCAGTAGGCCAGGGGGGAAAGGAGGCATACGCCCAGCGCAGATGGCCCTGATTTGAGTTACAGGAGATACGATCCTGGGAGTTGGCAATCAAGAATTCACAGCACTGTTAACCCCTTCCGTTCCAGATAAAAGAAAAAGAGAGAGAGAGGAAAAATGTTGCTTTGCCAAATAAATAACTGTAATGGAGATTAATGCTGGTAGGGCAGAGTCCATCCAGGATCCTCTGGGAAAGCATGTGTCAGTTCAGAGGATTCCATGTGCTCTTGTTCTGTGTGAGCAAAAAAATTTAAGAGGAACCTGACATTCATGACATCAGCATCTGGAGACGTTAGAAAAGGCATGACTTCATTATTTTGAATAGGTCTGTTGAATGAGAGAGAGAGTTAGACAAAGAGAGAGAGAAAATGCTTTGAGAGGCTTGCTGTTGCGCATCACGTGCACTTGTGGCAGGAAGTTGGCTCGAGCATGCTCAGAGAAAAACCACAAGGCTTAAGTCAACCTGCTTGGCACCGGTGGACCTTTGAGACAGAAGCGAAGGTGGTGACAAAGTTAGCGGCGTCTAAATCAAGCTGGGATGAAGAGTGTGTGGGCTGAGGGTGTCCGCTGGGGGGGCTGTATGGATTTGGAGCCATTGTGGGTTGAAGCGGGGTCACATCCTTGACAAAAAGGATTAACCACTTCCTGTCTGATACACGGTGATCCGATCATTACCTTGTTTTTCTCCATTTCAGTCCCACAGGATTCATTTTGTTCTACCAATAACCAAACGTTCAGCATTTAATAATCTCAGTCCAGCGTAGGTTCTACAAAAAAGGTGAAAAACTGATGCTGCCAGAGCATCATCAGAGAAGCAGTTAAAAACCCTGGGGGGACAAAAAAAAAAAGGTTCCGCATGTCATAAGTCCTTAGTGGTGCAAAAAAACCTGCATCCAGATGCTGTTCAAACACAAAAGCCCTTGATGCATAATTTCACCGAGAGCTGCATAGAGAGAGAGGAAAACGAGAGAGAAGATACAGAGAGAGCAACGCACAGTGGCGGACAGAGGAGTTGTAAGAATAGCAACTGAGGGACAGTGAGACTAGGTCAAAAAAAGAGCAAGGCTGAGGTTGCGGTAGCTTCGTCACTTCCAATCAGTCTCTCCATGGATGCGAGAGTGAACGGTGATGCTCCTCCTGCATCCCATTGTCGCTGGCTTGTTTGTGGACGCGCAGACAAGAGGTCCTCGGGACACAGATGATAAATCTACAAAACATCTCCAACTTCGTCCGCGTGCCTCACTCCTGTATGGTCTCCTCCACCACACTGCCTGCCTGTTCACTGGGAAGCGCCCCTATATCAGTGAGTGATGTCAAAGCAGCCCTCTCACACATGTGGTCCGAACTCCAGGGCTGATGTTGCTGCCAACCTACACAGCTGTCTGCAGCGATTTTAGCAGGTGCAGCATCCCTGCACTTCATCTGGTTGTAGGATGGATCCCTTATGCTGCTGTATTTTTTTCTTTTTTATTCGCGACAGACCCATTGGGGATTTCTTTAGCAAAATGTGTGGGAAATATGGGGTGGGGGAAAAAAACATTAACTCAATTTCTGGTCAGAAGTTTACATTCACCCATCATGAACATGAATGTTTTTGAGCTATGAGAATCATTTTTTTCAAACAATCTGGAAATTAAACTGTTTTTAAAAATAAGTGCGGGATGCACATTCTGACATTTATTGGTGGTGTCTTCCTGTCCACACAAGGATACAATTACACATGTAGACTCAAATACGTTTTAACTTGACTTCTCACAAGTTACTGTGACTGATTGCGGCAGGCAATAGATTTGTAAACTTACAAAAATATTTATCTGACAGCATTGTTGGGCAAGTTACAAAATAATTAATATATTTTATATTTCTAGTTGGAACAAAAAAATAACCAAAATGTAATAGATTTGCGTGACATATTACTGTCTCAAAATGAAACTGAGTTACACTACTTTGAGTTACTTTTGGCAAAATAAATATAAATATGTAACAAGATTTTTAAATACTGTAGCTTATCAATTTACATTTCACACAAATTGGACACTACAAACACTCTCTTTAGCAATATTATTAAACTTAGTCTCAAGTGCATTTTCATGTCTTCTATCTCATGCTAATGCTTATTAAATCTCATCAAAAGAAGGTGCAGAAGTGCTGGTCAAAGTTGAGACTCCTGAGACTAAAAAGTCTTTCCATGCATGGTTGGGGAAACAGTGTGACTTCACCATGTCTATCTATCTCCCTCAAATACTCCAGACTGCAGCTTTGTGTCTTTCTATCTGTGTGTTTTTGCTGAAAAGTAAAATACATACAGCAAACAAGAAAACTCAAGCCTGGTTTATACTACTCCGTTTTGACTGAGACTGATTGACGGAGTGCCACTATCCATCGACGCAAGGGCTCTCCCGTCATCTACACAAGGAGGGACGGAGTCTAGACCCATTTTCTAACTATCTGTCTGCATCAAAGGAGAGCGTATGGCTGTTATTGGTGAGTTCAGCATCAGCCAGAGATTGTTTCATCAGAACCGGGCTCTACAGTTGCTGTAATCAGTAGTTAATGCAGTGTTTGGGCACTAAATGCTTTATATTGAAAAGAAAGTTGATCTAATCTGGTCTTTTGCTGATTTTGAGCACAAGGAGGCGAAGAGAAAAAAAAAACAGGGTGCTGTGTTTGTTTACATGGCTTTTTAGAGTATGCTATGAGCTGCACTTCTAGTAAAGAGCTTTACAGCATAATCAAAACTTATTTTCTGTCGTCCATTGCTCCTAGAGGGGGGAAATGCATTCACAAACTGAAGAAAAAACTCTAATTAAACCGAAACTAAACTGCAAGGGTAGACATACCCACCATAAAAAGTTAGCACCCCCTGCTGTCCTGGTAGGGAATTTCTTTACAACACAGAAAAATCAACAGAGAACTGAGAAAAGAAGCGGCGCACTATAAATGAAGAACGTCTCCGTAAATACATCTGTGTCTTGGTGCAAAGTTGCTGTCGGAAAAGTAAAACCTTGGCTTTAGTCCTCAAACACAATCACTCGCTCACTCACCCACATGTTAAATGTGTTACTGTGATAACCAGTCAGATGAAGTAGTACCTGGTTGAGTCAGGAAGAGCCAATAAGTAATTTACATGCACATCTAAATTGAGCTTTTTGGAGAAATCAAACTAAGGGCTTAACCCCTGTTGAGAGCAGAGTTCCAGATTTCCTGTCACTCAGAAAATCGAATTATTAAATGAAGTACGTTTGACTCCCCGACGATAGAACATATTAGCCTTATAGCAGTTAGCTTCAAGCTGCACTGAGGCAGCATTCCCTGATCGGCTGCTTACGTTTGTCTTAGGCACCATATTCTTCTTAAAATACGACCGTGTTGTTGCTGAACCGCACTTCCACGTCTCTTCGCTTCCCGAGAGGATGCGCGAATACAGGCAACTTTGTAAACGTGCTGAGTGACTCAGTTGTTCACAAGTTTACAACTGTTTATGGATGCAGATGTTTGGTTTCTCCTAGTCTGTCTGGATGTTTGACCCACATGAGAAGAGAGAAAAGCTTTCCCGGGATTCGACACACGTTCTGCATGTGCATATTTCCTTTCATTCCTCTTACACTATTCATAATAATAGGAAGACAACAAATATTTCCAAGAGGACTTAGGCATTGTTGAAATATGTAGGGGAATGACATGCTGAACATAGTTTTGAAGTAGATTTCTTAATGAAAGGGCAGTTGACTCAAGTGTATCACTGATGTTCTTAGTCATAATGTTGTGCAAGAGCTTGATTGTGACAGTCTCATTGAGAAATATAGGTGGGGCTTTTTCATCAGCTAAAATGTGTGGTAAATCCCTCACTCCAGAGTTCAGTGGAAACTTAGTGAGAATCACCTTTATAACATGAGTAATATAGGAAGACAGAGAAAAAAGTAAAGGGTTTAGATGGCACCCTGATGGCAACTGTCAAACAGGATATGGGCAGAAGGTGTGAGGAGCAATGTGTCACCTGGGCAGACTCGGTCTGGTCCAGCATCTCCTCAAACTTCTGGTAGTCTTCATCGTCTGGCTCAGTTCCAGAGAGCCTGGCTGCTCGTGCCATGAAGTAAGGCGGGAGCTCCCCTATAGCTGTACCAGCACCCTGTTAAACAAAGCACAGACAACCCACACACACACACACCCACACAGAAAAAAAGACTTCAAATTAATATGTCAGCTTAGAATAATAATGAGAGAAAATAAGTACTATAAAAATTTATTTTCTACTCAAATCATGATTAAGCAAACTAGAACAGTACAAACAAACATTTTTTAAATGATTGGCAACTTTTAATCTTTAAGTGGGGCATCTTATGTGTATCCGATAACTTTTTTGCATCTTTATTTAGCATAGATCTATCTCAGTTGGTCCTGGAGGACCAATTGAGCATTTCCGATTTCAAAAAGGTTATAGCAATCTATGGAAATACTATTTTATGAAACTTTAATCCATTGTCACTTTTGGATTTGCCCATTTCCACCAAGCGGTATGGCATGGGTCGGCATTCCATTTTATCTTTTTCCATTGTGAAAGCGCCTCATAAAACCAAACCGATCTGCTCTATTCCTGGGCCATTTTCATTTCTAAGTCCATTGGACAATGTTGGAATACAGTTATGGCAGAGCCCCTAGCACCACATGACACAGTCCATTGATTTGGGCAGAGTAAAGCATTGCTGCCTGCAACAAGCACGATACAGAGTAGTTACTCCCGTTTGTTGTCGAACAAGTATGTTGCAACGTTAGGCATTTGAGTTCAAGCACACTTGCCCAGTCAGATTCCAAATGAAGCAAGAAACACTCTCCTGAATACGTTGGATAATAAAACAGAGAACCAAATCAAAACGACCTCTCCCGTCGCGTTCAGTGGAGACAAGGACATATTGGTTGGTGTGCATTTGATGTCTGAGGCAGTCTGGCACCGATAATCTTCCCATAGAGCATTTCCACTCAGAATATATATACCAAATAGAAACTAATGCAGAGTCCAAAAAACTTAAATAGTGTTCACTCAAAGGCTATGATCATTTTGGTTCTTACACAACTTTGTTCTTCAGACAGTAGCTTTGACTGGAAAGGACTTACTCCTTATGTGTTCAATAAAGGAAGTTCGCCGGTGGCCTAACACCCTCCTACCTCTATTTTCATGTTCATCAGTGACTGCTTAAAGTTTCATAAAATAGCTTAGATTGGAGGTGTTTTCTAATTTAATCAAAAATTGAATGTAATGAAGACACAGAGAAAGTTATCTACTGGAGGTGAAATATTGACTGCTCAAAACCTCTTCTGAATCTCCTTAAAAATACTTAACGAAAAGAGTAAATATACAAAAAAAATGTCTAGGTGAAGATAAAGCGAAGGACAGGAGAGAAAAGAGAAGGATCATTGGTGCACTACCCAGTTGTCTGGGAGCTATGTTACAACATTCACCACTCTGTAGTTTGCTACCAAAACACATGACTGAACTGCCCGTGGCTGGCAGACAAGAAACATTTTATAACTAAACTGCCAGTCTTTTCTAGGTTAATGTTAGAAGCTTGAGTTTATCTATGTGAAACGAAACATGCAAATCTCACAGGATGTTTCACTACTCCTCCTTGTTCTATACTGTATATGTTCTCTTGTACAGTGTAAAGAGGTTTTCCAGTTGATTGTAATTTCCAAATTCTTTTGTTTGCACAATAGCTCAGAACTAAACAACTAATCTCAAATGAAACACAACCCTTCTTACTCCTTGCAATGAATTCGTTTGCTACATTAAATAGAGCAGCAAAGACAGGGGTAGAGGTGGGGTCCAGTCAACTAAAGGAAGTCCCAAAGAGTTCCCTTAAAGGTCAGGTAACTGTGCCAACTACAGTTAATATGACTAGCAATAACTTTAAATAAAACTGCAAACATGAAAAGCCAAAGTCCAAATAAGCTTTCATTGCTTGATGTTTGGGATTGTGTAACAGGAACACTTAACAAGACTAAAACAGAACGGATTTAGAATGGGGAAAATCCCACACAACTGCCAAAAGGAGCTTGTAGCTTAAAGTGTGATTGACAAAAAGCTTAAGAAAAAGAAAGCGGAAGTTATTTAAGGGGAATAAATACCAAGTATTTTGGTGGGTTTGTCAGGTTCATGCAACAAAACATGACCAGAGGTGGGTAGAGTACCAATAAATTGTACCCAAGTAAGAGTAGCACTACTTCAACATACATTTACTCAAGTAAAAGTAAAACGTAGTGGTCCAAAAAAATTGATTGTGTATGCAAAAAAAAGTATTTGAGTAGAAAGGCTACTTTAGTACTGAGTAGGAAAAACATCAGACAGACAAAAAATATGAAGTTATGGGCAAATTCAATACTTATTATAAGACTTTATTAGAGCAACAGGTTGCACAGGATTTTATTTAGAGGATATGGACAGCAACTTTCTCAAAACATTTGAGTCTTCTACCCACAAGGACAAGTCTATCCATGCAAAGCTCCTGAGTTGAAACACAGCAGTGGGCCACTGTTTTACGCCTGCTTTACGACAGTCATGACAGCGCTATGCATAAAAAAATCTGTCTGAAAACTATTCAATCCAAAACAATAATGGCAGATGAATAATAAGAAATGGGATGTTTTTGGCCAAATAAAGTTCTTCAGATGTGAGTTATACATCTCACCTTTTTAAATCTGCAGTCCGGAGAATTTATTTATGCATCAACGTTTTCCACAATCCGCTAGTGTTTAAAACATCCAGCAGAGAAAGGCCCGCCTACGAGCTTTGCAAGGTTCACCTTAACAATGTATCTGCTGTGTATATGCGTCGAACTGGTCGTGTTGTTTGACGCTGACAAAGCTCGCAGTCTGAAGACACTATTAGTAGGGATGCACCGATCCGACCTTTTCAGTCCCGATACAGATACTGATGGCTGGATTTTGTATATCTGTCGATACCCGATTCCGATCAGATACTATTTGTGACAGTGTGGAGGTCCTGTCACTCTGGCTCCAATAGATGATGTGCCCTGGCTGCTTGGCCACAGGGATATCCCTTTGGCTGACTGGTTAGCGCACATGACCTTCACCTGGGAGTCGTGGGATCAAATTCAGCCTGGGCCCTTGTTGTGTACCTTGCTGCATATTGTTGAATTAACAGAAGGTATTACTTCTGGTGCCTTTCTTGCAGAGACTAAAGGCACCAGACTTTACAAACTTAACATAACTGAGACAAAATATCAGATGTAAAATATAAAATTACCTCAAATATAAAATTTTAAGTGAAAAATTAATCTTTTTTGGTGAATTTGTTGTAGATTTCCCCCATTTTGAGTATCGGTTCATGGTATCGGTTAAGTTCAACTGATACCGATACCAGTACATTAGGCAGTATCGGGGCCGATACCCGATACCAGTATCGGTGCATCCCTAACCATTAGGTGTTTGTTGTGTTTATCAGAGTGACAGTCTGGGTGAAGAAACTGGTGGCTCCTTTTTGCAAATCGTGCTCTGTAGGGAAAACAGGTGGTGCTCGACTCTAAACAGTCTGTGTCCAGGATGTGTGGGATCTGCAGAGATGATAAGCTGCTTTTTTTTCTGATCCAAGACTTGTACAAGTCCTCAGTGGTAGTGGTAGTTTTGTTCAAACAACTATACACTGCTTTCTGTTGGTCTATCACACAAAATCCATATATACATACATTTAATGCTAATGTTGACAAAATGGGAAATAATTGAAGCGGTACAAATACTTCTGGGTAAATTAAGTCACCGTGAGAAAATGTATTTTTATGATTACAAGCTTTGATTATTATTTAACATTATCACAACATTAAACCATGCAGGCAAGAGTGAAAAAAATGTTGTGGAATTTGTTGTTCTTGTGGAACACACAAATCCTATCACCATCAAAGAGGAGCATAACTAACTAATCACAGGAGCCTTACTTATATGTTGCTGACAGGCTGAGCCAGAAGATGATTAGTGGGTAGTTAGCTACCATGGCAGCAACAACAAGCCCAAACAATCAGCATCAGGAGGCGGTGCTATCCCCCAAAATCTGGACACCCTGTTCTCGGGTTAACACAGCAGTCTTTAATGAAATCTTCTACTTTGTGTTTTTTATAACGGCAACGAGCTTTAATCTCCCTGACAGCTGCTCCATTCAAAAGTTCCGCATCTGTTTGTGAGCATGCAGCTCGGGGTATTTGTCAAGCAGGGCGATGAAATTTGTCCACCTGCACCGTGTCGCTGTTTGAAGTAGAGCACTTAGGCATCTGCTGTCATGGACTTCAAGAGCAAAGAGAAAGACAAAGAAAGGGGAGGAAAGAGAAAGTTGGAGGCAGGAGGTGGAGGAGAAGGTGGAGAAGCAGTTGCGAGGAGGAGGAGGAGGGGGGGCTGTTTAATGTCTCATCACCACCATAATCAGTAGTCTGGCAGTAGATGGTGGGGGGGAGGTTACGTTGCGTGCAACAGGTGCCTCCATCTGTAGAGCTGACAAGCCTCATAGGTGGGGGTGACTCCGAAGGGGGATTTGGTGATAGAAACACAACAACAAACAAGAGAGTGTGGTAATCCTTTGAAAGAAGGAAGAGTGTGTGTAGTTAATATTTTACAGCTCTATTGAAGCCTGGGGGCCAATTACAGTGGAGAGCAGCAGGACCAGTTCCCGTAAAGGCGCCAGTAGTGAAGAAGTAACTAAAGAGGTTTATTTCCCCCTCAGCACTTACAACCTTCCACATTACAAGGAAGAGGGAAGCAGATGATTGTAAAACAAAGCATAAATCTACCAAGTTCAGCTTTTTAATTTCCCCGCAGTTCTCCGTATCTAAACCAGAAACAAAACAAAAAAAGTGAACTGAGGATAAAAGCGAACTTGAAAAGCTAAACAGAAATCTGAAACAGAGTGTGACTTTTTGACCCGTCTGGAACATGTCTTCTTGTTTGTTATGCCCGTGTGAGTCACTGATAAACCAGCAGAGCCTAAAGGCTGCTCTTTAACTTACCACAACTTTTAAACAAGAAACCTAAAAGCTTAATAGTATATATATATATATATAGATATAGATATTTAAAGAAAAAGTAGAGGAAAGGTTGCTGTTCAGACTGATAAAACGGCCTGATAGACTGAAAACTATTTTGTCTTCTTTGTGGCCACTAAACTGGTTAGATGTGTGAAACTATTGAAGTTGCTGGGTGGAAATTCACAGTAAGGAAGTGGGGTTTTCCAAGAACACAACTTATTTTTGCACCTCATGTAAATGTGTGACATTTCTAACCTGTTACATGAAACCAAAAAAAGAAGAAGCATTTTCAAAATGGCAAACAAAAGACTTAAAGCAGCTGCTAAAAGAGCTTTTAAATTGACGCTAAGGTGAAAACAAGATAAAAAATTATTTGTGTTTGGATATTAATAAATATTAAAATGAGATAAAACAACATTTTTCGTGTCTGACTCATTTGAAAAGCACATAATGGTACAGTATGAGTCTCCCCCTGTTGTTTAGAAAAGCAGTTAATTCTAGTTAGGCTACTTTATTCTTTTGTCTCGAGAAACAATAATTCATACACCCTGAACTTTTGAACATTTTAATTAATTATAACTAAAACCTTAATGTATTTCCTTGGGATTTAATGTCACTGACCAACACAGAAGTGACCGGAGAATGACACTTGTAGTTGATGGTTTTGACAATTTTTATGAATACAAATCTGAGATATGTGGGATTCTTTTCCATTCAGATTTCTTTACCCATAAAATCCAATGCAACCCTCTGCATAATTTAATCTCCGTACATTGCAGTTGTTCTGTAGGTTTATTAGAGAACATTACCAAACAAAGAGCATAGCAAATACCAAGGAACACAGTGAGAGGTAAAACTCTTGTTAGGGTAATAAAATAATATGTGAGTTCTATACATCTCATACAGTGGTGTAGCCATAAATAGCTTCTTAGGTGGACCCAACAAAAACACCAAAAAATGGGTGGGCAAAATAAATATAATTTAGTTAAGAATATTTGTAAGTTCCACTGTTGCTTTAACAGATTTGTGTCTGTATACATTAGAGACCAACAGATACAGTTTTGAACAGAAACAGCTTAGAATAGCACATTCAGGCACATTAAAGCTGTATCCTTAGACAGATAGCTCATGTCAGCTGTCGGCGCCTCCTGGATCGCCTCCTGTGTCGCCTTCTTATCCGCAAGTAGGTTAGGGTTAACTTTGCAAACGTCGGAAATTTGCAAACGAAGCAGTAGCATAGCGAGACTCGTCTCCATCTTTGCTGTTGTTATTATCTGGTGTCGCGTTATTGTCGTCATCAACTTAGGACGCAGCATTTGATTGACGTCGCTGCTCTGATTTAGCTGGGGACCGGATAAGCTGCGTCCAGACTTGCTCATTTAGCCGTTGAGATAACAGTTAGACGGCTCTGTTACTCGGCTAATACTTATCCGGCCACAGACCACAAACAAAGCCGCCTTAGTGTGGACGATAAGGGGGTGTAGACTAAATACTTATTATTAAAAACACACCATGTCTGATATCCGGCTTAGTAATACTAAGCCGATAAGGTTATACGGGGAGTTAGAGGCCTAATGTTAGCCACTCAACACGAGCATTTACGCCCCGTTTAAGTTCCCATGATTGCGCAATCCCATACCGACCTGTGCAAATACTGGGCATGTGCGAAAAGACGCACGAAACACGCGTATAATCTACGTGACGCCAGCGCCTACATAATATATACAAGAAGCTCTACAGCACAGTACATATCTGCTTGTCCCGTTAACCGAAGAGAACAATAGCTGCTCAGAAGAAGAGAGAGTTTTTGGTGTGGACAGACAACGAGATTGATGTATTACTCTTCGCTTTTGTCTTTGTCTGTAGTGTGGTATTGTTATTGATGCACCATTCATTGACGCCACTTCCTTTCATTATCCGGGGAAGCTGTCCACACTGGCTCGTTTAGCCGTTGAATTAAGATGTACACGGCTCTCTTCCGCGGCTAATAGTTATCCGGCCACAGACCTTAAACGACGCCGGGTTAGTGTGGACGATAGGGGGGTGTAGACTAAATAATTATACGTTTAAGGCATTATCCGGCTTAGTGTGGACGTGGCCTAAGAGACTCACTCCTAGCTCTAGCTTGTCTGGAAAGTTCGCAAGGCATATTATTCAAAACAAACAATGACAGCAAGTCTTGCAAAGATGGAAATATCACCTCCAATTTTATTCGGCCTTAATTAATGATGACTTTAAGGGACACCTAATCTAATATTAAATGTAACTTTAACATTAACATTGGGGTGGGGGGTCCGGGTACTCCAGCTTCCTCCCACATTCTAAAAACATGACTGTCAGATTAATTGATCACTGTAAATTGTCCTTAGGTGTGAGTGTGTGAAGGACTGGCGAACTGTCCAGGGTGTACCCCGCCTCTCGCCCGTTGACAGCTGGAGATAGGCACCAGCACCCCCGTGACCCATTAAGGATTAAGCGGTTAAGAAAATGGATGGATGGATTGGGGTGGGGGGTAGCCAGGCCAACCCATAGCCACGCCCACGATCTCACAGAAGTACAGAGCTGTTTAGTCCATCTGAAAATGGAAGAATTGTGGTACAACTGCAAACTTTCCAAGACACACCCAAACAAACAGGCAAGAGGCAGATGATAACTCTGAAGGAGCTGAAGAGATCCACGGCTCAGGAGAATGGGTTTATAATGGTCAGTAGTGTGGTCCAAAAGATCTGACCTTCATGGAAAAGCGCCTCACACGTTTCCTCTTGAATCCATGGTTGCACTTTGCCAACATGTAAAAGATTGTGTTTTGGTCAGAAGAGACCAAAATCAAAATTTTTGATATACAAGCAAAATTGTTTTGAAAAAACTACAAACACACACAATCCTGAACACATTATCCTCAATGACAATCACAGTGGTGGCAGCATCATGACTTTGGGAGGTTTCACTTAAACATGGAACTTTTGGTTAATAATACAAATAAGCATGGGTAAAGATTTCATTATTTAGATGTCTAAATCAAACAGAAAAAGCATTCCAGATGCATTTGCAGTGCCTGCAGTACATTCAAATAAATCCATTGAAATTTGTAACAACAACAACCTAAAAATTACATTTGTATGAAAACTTTTGTAAGGCACTGTTGTTTTCATGTTGCAGTAAAGTATACTCTGAAGATCAGTGAAAGCTGGTTCCGATCACTGCAAAGAGACTCAGCCATGACACAGTTGACAAAAGCTTTACTTGTTCCCACAGGTGTTAAAACACTAATAAAACTCACCCACATACAAGCTTCCAGGCGAACTTTTGAGATGATGGTCCAAAGGGAGACACTTCCCTGGAGGGTTGCTGGACCCACCATTCCATCTGCTCCCACATCCACCTGCTCAGCACCCGGGCCGGATGTTGGTGCTTCCTCTTGGGGACAGACAATTTGGTCCGGATAGGGAGGCTCAGGGAATTCCACTGAACCACATTCATAAGCTGCCAGAGTCACTGATGCAATGTGAGGTCCCTGAATAATAGAAAACAGACACAAGACACAGACAGTGGGAAATGGGGAGAAATGCTAATGAGTTCAAAGCAAAAACAAGTGAAAACTACAAACAGACAGAGTAGGAGTAAAACTACCTGTTGGTATTTTGAGTCAGTGGAAGACCCCTACAATATTAACATAGGTGAAAAGTCGCAGCAGTGACTCAAGTACTGACTGATAACTTAATGACAGCTATGTGTGCCAGTCTCTAAAGACATTGTTCCCGAGCTTGTTCTGGTGCTGTTTGGGCTGCAGTGTAGATAAAAGTTTTGAGTATAAAATATTTGCAAGATGAAGACTGATAAATTGCAGTAATGCAGAGCTAATAAGCGCCAACAACCAAAGGATGAGCTGTTCAAGCAAACTGATCTTTGCTTCATTAGGAATGTGCAGCAGAGAAAATGTCAGGAACTTGAAGCATGAACAAAAGCACCCACAATAAAGCAGAAACAAATCTTGCCAATACTGTATATGATTTGTTTTTATGTATGTCTGATGTCAGCCAAATTCGCCTCAAATTCATGAAAAAAAAAAGTAATGTGGGAATTTTCAACTCATAATCTTGGTGAGCAGACTTAGTGCTGTTTTCAGTCCGAGGTAAAGACATTACAAAGCCATCAATATCTTGGACTTTTAAACACTGTAGCAACATGTCACTTAAGACTGTCTAGTACTGTCAGTTCAAATTAGTGAGAACACGAGTGTTAAAATGTCAACATGAGTGTTAAAATTAATAATAAAATCTCCAACTCTAATCAGTATTGACCAAAGATCAGATAAGAAATCTAAGAACTGATCTAAAAATGGAAATTAAGTGCCTGGTGGAGGGTACAAAAACAACAAATGGTTTGAGTGCCTTCTAATTTAGTTGAGGAAAATTAAGGGTTAGATGTTCAAAAGAAATACAGCTATCAATTGGCCAAGAATGGTTGCTAATCCTCTTCGCCCAGTACTTCTAAGAATATGAAAATGTAAATTTGAGTCATTCATACAAAAAAAATCCTCTAGCTGCAGCCAGGTTTCTGTTGGACAAAAAAAAACGATTGTAACAATAAAGTCATTAAATAAAACAAAGGCTTTGAAGAGAGAGATTATTTGTTCAATAAACTAAACTTGAAATGTTTTATTTTCATATTTAGTCAAAATTGTATTCAAGCTTATGAGATTTTCATGATTTTCTCCTTTTAGTTAGCTTTTAATCTATTTGATTTTGGCATTGAGCAGTTTCTTTAACATTCATGGACAACATAAGTTTCGATCTATGGCATCTATGGTATTTCAAACGGGATTAGAAAAAAATCTTTTATCGCTCCATTCACTCTCATTCAATGTTTTTGGCAGTAGGGGACGGATGGACCGGAAGTAGAAGGGCGTAATGTAGGCTCCACATCAAACGGTACAGTTCTTACTAAATTGACTCTGCTTCCTGGTCATCTTGATGTCATTAAAAAGCACGCTGGAGGTGAATAAAAGATTTTTGCTTTGCTTTTTGGAGGCAAACTTTACAGAAAGAACGGCAGAATTTATGTCCTGAGGTGAGCTGCAAAGGATGCAGTTCAAATGCTGGCAGTTTTTCTAGTCTTTGTGTGGACTCATATTGATAATGTATGGCCATGCACCTTCCCTCACGTTCAACTCAACTATGCCACGTTAAACTGCCCTTTAAACAGCATTTATCAACATTTATATCAATATTCTTTAGTAAGAATGTTAACTGAGGGATCAAACGTCAACTCTCAAAACTAACAGAATAAACAGATTTGATTTTTATGACTGGAGATTTTTTCAGCAACCTAGCTTCAAAAGGCAAGTATTTATTTAAAAAGAAGGAATATTGTATTAGTGTTTAACTCTCTGATGACCATTTTTTAAACTCTTTTGACTGTACAGCTATTTAAAACTGCAATGAATGAGTGCTTCTGCGTCTTCAGGCCTCAGGACAACTTTACCTTCCAGTACTTTTTACTTCTTTATTACTTCTTCTGTATTTATGTTTCTGTGTGCAATAACAGTGTAAAGGAAATACTAATATGCCATATCCCGTAAGAAAATTATTAAACTTGACCACATTTACATTTTCATTATACCTTTTTCTTTACTACCGGCTGAACTGAAGTCGGAACTAGCTGTTGTTGAGGGTAAACTGGCCCAGCAAGGCTGTTTTATGTTCGTATAAATTGGATTGATTTAAATTCAATTGCCTCCTTTACAGCTGATGTCACTATTGAGCCGCTTAAGGGCTGCTGCATGCTAATGTTAGACAAACAAACAATAAAAAAAATAAATAAAAAAACACAGAGTGTTTGGACGTCGATGAGAAGGCAGAAATTATATGTGAAATTGATATGCAAATACAGGTTTATCCTGGATTGGTAATAGGCAAGTGGTATGAACTGAAAAATAAAGGACTCACTAGCCAAACAATACATTACCATGACAACGCCCAACAGCAGCTGGTCCACAAAGTTAGTAGCTTTGAGTCAATTTAATTGGCAAAAAGTTCATTTGATATGTAAAATACATAGAGTTTGTACCCTATTGTCAAGTAGTATTGTGTTTGCATTGTATTTTATCGTTATTTTCTGATTTGTTTCTCATAACTTTCTCTAATATCTGATCTGGGTATCTAGAGTCTGATTTGCACAACCCCAAACAGCTGTGCTTAGTTCATTCTCATTAGAACCTCTTTATCAGACGAAACTACAACTTCATGATGGTCATAGTGACTCAACCCAATAGGCACCCATGCAAAATGCGCACTTGTTTGTCTAGGGCTATCACCCGGAATGTAGTGGGATGTTATGTCACAATCTATTTTTAGCTACTGTGAAAGGCACTATTTGAACCTAACTGGGTTCAATATAACTGCATATCGATTGGACCACCAACTGCCTTGAAATTATCTTTTTGCAATTTACTACTATGTACATGGTGGTGAAATATTATTTGGCCCTCTTACAGATTTCTTCTGTTTAAGATTTTCTCACATTTAACATCGAAATTTCAAGATCAAAGTTAGATGAGAAACACAACCATTGCAATCTACCAGTCTGAGCTAGAACTGAATAAAGGTTTAGGACTGGCCTAGTCAAAGTATGGACTTAGATTCGATTTGAATGACATGCTGTGTCATGATCTTGCATTGAACCTTTAATGCTCAAAGCCTTCAGTATGCTGGAAGAAAGAATTATACAAGGAACAAGCTGCCAAAATTAATCTATAGTGAAGGAAAAGAGTCAGTACCTTTTAAAAAAAAAAAGCTCAAAGGCAGTATTGCTGTGAAATTGTAAAGATAAAAAAGAAGGTTTAGGAGGCAGTTTTTTTTCCACATAGCGTCAGGAGGGCTCTGATAGCTTTCATAATTGAAATGATCATTTTAAAGCTGAATTTTGTATTTGCTGAAGTTATCTACGTGTAAAAAATAGCCTAACTAGAAACATCAGTGTCCCTCAGTGCGGAAATTCAGGAAATAAAGCTGAATATAAATATTTAAAATGTACCAAATCAGTTAGTCTTCTGGTGAGAAAATATATGGAAAATGTATGGTTATCTGACACTTTTGCTCCTTGTTCCCTGGTGGATCTGCCTACCATTGCAGTGAAGTCTCTGGTCGACGACATTTTACTTACTTCACATCCACTCAAGGAGCAGTGGCTGACAGAGAGCAAGTTCCCACTGAGCTGGAAAGTTTTTTACTAGAAGTGTAGTTCATTGAATACTCTAGAAACCCATGTAACCCAAAAATAAAGTGTTCTGATTTGTTGTTTGCTACACCCCCTAGTGTTCAAATATCAGCAAAATACCGCATTGAATAAAACTGGGCTCTACTCCGTCCATCATTGCGTACCTGTCAGAAAGCCCTTGTATCCACGGATAATGATGCTGCGTGTCTCTACACCTCCGCAGACAGAGAAGCATAAACTAGACTTTAGTGTCCACAACATTCTAATTCTGCTTCATTTAGCAGTAAATCCACCACTTTAAATCTTTGAAATGTAACACTCAATTATTTCCACTTAAAAATGCAGCTGCATGAATCAGCATTTTATGGCTTTTGAACAGTGTTTAAAGAGCAAGTTAAAAAAGTAATTTCGTTTCCCAGTTATATGAAGTGAAAGAACTCTGTGATTGCAGTAACTACCACTAAGTAGTGGGTTAAAAGAAAAACTATTTCTTACAACGTTGTTTCCACTCCTGTAATTCAGTTATCATTATGGGCTTCCTGAAAATGAACAACAGCCCCTTTAAACATCTTTCAGGGTCATTCAAAGCTGACTCCCTTTGACAGTAAAGATAACATCTTGTCTAAGAGCTTAAAGTTTGATTAAGCTTTATAATGAGCAGAAGCCATTGAGAAAGGAGGGATCATGTGACCAAATGACTTAAACAAACATGAAACATTCTGAACAAACATCTAAACGGATATGAAACAACATAGAGAGAGACGATCAAACAATTCTTAAGTTGGATCCCTGTAAATAAAGGCATGCCAATGGGGTGGAATGATGTAAGAAGACACTCTGTACTGTTTCTTCCTTGTGTTTACACTCACGTACGTGCATGCGTGTAGGAAGGGTGCTCCCAGTGACGCACAAAGGCAGTTTAGCATTACACAATGCAGAACCAAATGCAGTCTGGCGCACCAGCACGGGACAAGGCAGGACAGGACAGGATGGGACGTGGGAGGACAGTTAAGCAACAGAAAACTGCAAAGTCATCTTAAAGGAAATGTGCTTCCTCTTGAAATATGTATGGTACGAATAACATTTGCAATCACACTTCCAGTCAAAAGTTTACTTACATTCACCGGGTGCATGAATATCATGTTAATTTAGGGTGAAGAGATAATTTAATATTATTGTAATGACTTTAAAAACAATAACTGGGTTAACATCTTAGAAAGTTTACATTCTGTGTGTATATCTCTTTCCACAAGGATGAGGATTGTACAACCTTAAATAAAAACATGCTCGTTAATTATTTGGCAAAGTGGCTGATGAAAAGCAGTTTTGACTATTTTTATTTTATTTTATTTGCCATCAATGAGCTTCTGGCATATTTCTGCCTGGGTTGTAGGCAGAATTAATTGAGTTTCTGAAAGTAGGTTGGTTTCCTGGGACACACATGGGATTTAATCAAAATCCACAAGCTTTCAATAGAGGTTCAATGTAAGACTGCTTTATCTATTTTTAAAATTAATTTAGATATGGACTTGAGGTCATTATCTTATTCAAACACCACACTGTTTCTGTCTTAAAACACTTAGTAAGGTGTTCCTCAGTTTGAAAGACAAATATTGACTCCTCCAAACTTGCAACTCTTCATTGTTGTATTTTAATATTTAAGATAGGCTATTGCCAAATAATTGCAGTCTTAATTTCAGAGCGGGAACATATTTCTATGTCATCACTCACTCAGTTCATTTATGGTCAAGTCACTTTGCAAAGGACAGTAAAGATTTTGCTTTAGCTGTTTCTATGGTGGTTCTTCTCATTCTAACCAATTCTTCTGAGCTTCAAAGTTAGGACTCTTTCTCAGATCTTGGTGATGGGAACATTTGACTACTTACAGAAATATAATTGCTTCTATCAGTTTTTCCCCAACCCTAGTCTTCAAGGAACACTGTCTTGTATGTTTGCTCTCTGTTTCAACACACCTATATCAGATTATTGCAATTTAGCAAAAGCCTGTTAATCAGCCATCAATTGAAATAAGGTGTGCTGAAGCAGGTAAAGGCCTAAAGCATGCAGGGCAGAGTGCCTTGAGGACCAGGGTTTTGAAACGCTGGCTTAAATTGAGCAGCAGCTGTAGTTTAGAAAGATTATAAAGATTGATGAAAACTATCAGCTGCAATCAGTCATAATCACTACCAAGATTATAACAGGCATTTGTAACATAAAAACAAATGTTCCATAATCAGTCTGAATTGCAAAAAAACTTTTCCATAAAATGTTTAAACATCCCGAGTAAATATGACATTTATGCCACATGTAAAACCTCTGTATGCATAAGTGCCTACATAAACACTGCCACTCCTGCTGTAATAAGCTTTTCCAGATTTCAGAGCAAAAATCCGGTTGCTAACACTATTGTTACCCAACACAAACAGGAATATCTTAGTGATCCAGATGGAAAAATAAATGAACTCCCAGCGTCGACCCAGTCACAGTGGTAACTTTTCTTGTTCATGTCCTCCCATTTAAATATGCAGTAGGGCCACTTTCACATCTGCGCGTACAGATCCTTCATCAACACAAACTTGTCAAGCAGACGGTTGCATGGACAAGGAACTATCCTCATAACTCCCACTGTGTTTACCCAACACACACACTCACTTAGAGCTCAACAATAGAGCGTGTTGCGTGACTAAGAGTACCTGCTCACACTCGTTCTCTTTTTCTCTCCGTTTAATGCTGTGTCACTGCTTCTCTCCTTCCGGAAAAATACAGCCTTTTCATCCTGTCCAGCCGGCTTAGCATCCAGGTTGCGGCCACCACTCCCCCCCCATCATAGTGGGTTTCCCACTTGATGACAGACAGACATGGACAAGCAGGAACCAATTCCTTTAGTCCTAGAGCAATGCATTTAATGATTAACAATAATGCACACACACACACATATATAGTTTACTGTAAAGAAAATCCAGGTGAGACTCGATGTGTACCCCACTAACTAACCCCCCTTCCCACCTCCCCCTCCCCATGGTGTTTCTGTTTTCATATCTGTCCTACATAACAGGCTTCCATGCCACAAAATAGTACTTACATCCACACAGATCCAGTAACAAGGAAATTGTGAACATTTCTGCCAGTGTGTGTAGTGATATCACCTTGACATGTGGGTGTCTGTTGGAACACATTGCTTTTGAACAAAACAAGATTAGTAAGATTGTAGGATAATACTGTTTGTTAAGTTATACTGTCAAATATTAAAGCTAATAATCTCAATAATTCTGCTTGTCATAAAAGAAAGAAAATAGGAGTTCATTTTTCTAAGACACATTTTAACAATGTTGTTTATTCATTTATAAATGTTGGAGCTTATACCTAAGCAAGCTAATTATTTAGTTTACAAACTAAATTATTCACTAAATATTTAGTTTTTAGTTACACTAACTTTCTATTAATGTACTTTGATACAGTATTTTTTATTTTTTAATGTATGGCTTTGTTTAATGGTGGACAGCCTTAGAAAGTGGGAAAGAAGTGGGGGATGACCTGCAGTAAATGTCCAAAGGGCAGGATTTGAACTTGGGATAGCCGCATCAAGGGTACATCCAACTTTTTTTTTTTGTGCTATTACCTTTTGAGGCTTTCCCTCCTTAAAGGGAAAGTATTTTTTTTCCAACTTGGACCTTATTTTTTTTTAGCATTTATTAAGTTAATTTACTCACCCAGACAAGTTTGGAGCCACTTGAAGTCCTCCAGAAGAAGTTTATATATAGTCGCGATCAGCGTATATCAATATAATAGAAGTCATGGGGGCATGCGAAGTGCCGCCTCTAAATAAGGCATTGTCTGCCCCAAAACTCCTTTATTTACCAATGTTTTGTTATTAATCATTAGCACTACTCTATTCAGTGTTCAGGCATCTCAGAAGTGTTTCTTTGTTCTATTTTTAGAGGTTATAATCAAACTACACTTAACACACGATTTCAATTATATCACTTACGTGCGCTCTCCCAGTTGTGGTCTGAGCGGAGCTTTCACTCTGTGCTCTACGGTGGTTGGCTAGTCAGAACTTGCTACTGCAGACATCAACACGATTTGCATTTGCTTGTTTCCAAATTGCACAAACCAAATGACCAATTGGACAAAGTTCTGTTTCAACAGGGTCCTTTTCCGAAACCTACTCAGACTACAGCTGTAATGGTGGGCGGCTGTGACATCAGTGAAATCACTGGTTGGTGTAAATTTAAATCGGTTGGATTAAAAGTCTGTAAACGCCCCAGAAGCCTACACCGCACCACCTCCTAGACGTTCCGAGCTCACAGGGGAATATTGCTGACTATTCATAACAAAACAGTGGTTAAATGGCGTTTTTTAACAGATAATGCCTTATTTAGAGGAGGCACTTTGCTTGTCCCCACCACTTCCGTTATGTGGATATACACTCATCTGGATATAACCTTCCTCCGAAAAAATTCAAGTGGCTCCAAACGTGTCTGGATGAGTAATTGCTTATACCCTATACAGTAGTGTCTCTGTGTTCTCTTAAGTTTTTAACAGTATGAAGGCATGAGTAATCGGAAGCTTCAAATATACACTTCCATCACAAAGCACACGAGATTACAAGGATAATCACATTAGATTTATAAAGGTTTTCAAGCACCACCATACTGAAAGACATTTTAAAAGAGTTGTATGGCAGATCTCAGAAACAGCAACGGAAACACACATTATCTATTAACACTGCCTGACTGTTTGAAGCATGTGGTTCAACTATCTGATTCGTGCTCAGATGTTTGAATTTCCATTTTTCAAGTTGAATTTAAAATCCAAAATGGCTGCCTGGGATGTATGCTGTCTTGACCATGACTATTTTGTAAAAAGAAGTATTAAGTCTAAGTCTTCTGGCAAAATAAAGGTGAAATGGAAAAGCTATGAAAGTTATTAATAGCACCAATAAATAAAAAACAATGTTTTCTTTGCCTCTCTGACTAGTGTATTTGCTTAATCCAATCTTTAACAAAATCACACAACTGTATGTACAATATTCCTTAGTGAATACGTAGGTAAGATGAGAAAGTGTGAAATGCGAAACATTTATTGTCATTAAAGGGCATTATATCAGTAGTTAAGTTCACTGGGCAAATTAATTAGCAAATTGGTTTAAGAAATTAGATCTTCAGATCAATGGGTTTGATTACAAACAAACAATATACCAAACAAGTTTTGCAACAATGACTACAACACTTGCGGTTGCAATAATGAAGTAAAATGTAGTGAAAAAGCGTTTTCATCTCAACATACCTTTCATTTTTTAACTTTAATTTTTTATGATCAGTGTGATTTTTTTTGGGGTTCTTTTTAATATTTTTATTTCCACATCATGTATGTGTGTGTAGCTATTTTTTTTTGTAATATAGTTTTATACCATAGCTACCTTTATTTATTTTATAAAATAAATAAAATCTGATGTTACAGTCTCAGACCCACCCTGGGCCCTTTTAGCCCCTCTTTATTAACCTCCTGGATACCCCCCCCCTGCTCAGAAGCACAGAACATTTAGGAATAATCACTTATTAATCATTCTAAAAACTCGTAGGAGTCTGTGTCAGAAGAGAGTGAGAAAGTATTTTTTCCCCACTTTGGTTGCAGCGCAGCATTAACTCTGTTGATGACGCTGTAACTTTGTTTTCTGCCAAATCAGCACCTTAGCTGATAGCTGATGACGATAGCTGATTGTTTTTATCATGGGACATATAGGCTACGAATCAAGTAGGTGAACTATTTTGGATTCAAAATGGCAAACTTCGCCAACAGGTGATGATTTTTCATGACTGGAATGAGGAGACTGTACCCCGTATTTATTCTCCATCCCTCTCATAAGAAACAGGGAGTGTTTATGAAAGGCGATGATGTTGGATATCAGGAGAATGTTTGGAGCATGGTGGCTCCGAGAGAACGCAGACACAGTCAGCTACCCCATGAGAATTTTTATTCAATCCAAGCACAGATAGTCACTCGTATTACTCTTATGATACTCGTACTCAGCAAAAGTGCTTTATCCGTACCATATACTCGTTTCAGCCGAGTATCCAGCTCAACTCTAGTTCCAACTTCAGATGTAAATGACAAACAAAATAGCTTCATGCTTTTATCGTCTTGTTTCAGTTCAAACTGAGGGTTTTCAAAGTTTTCTGATGAAGCAAAAATCAATCTTGTGGGATAATTGTTGTTTTTGACTGATGGTGCTTATTAGCTTTTAACATTTTTTTTTTACAATTTGCATTTAAATTTCTTCGAATTACCTCTAAAGACAGGTTGAGAATCAACAGAGTGACTGGTACCACAGATTAAGACCCATGGACCAAGAAATATGAGATACTAGCTTTTAAATTGAATTTTAAGTCTGATTATATAACATAATACAAAAGGTGTTTAGCCTTACACTCATTTTCCTAATGAAATACTGGCTAATATTCGTATTAGTTCGACAATAGGAAGCTTGAGGCTAATGCTGCAAACTCTTTGTCTCAGTTTTCAGCAGCTTGTGGAGCCCATCGCGGACATTAATGGCCGACCAGAAACTGACCAGTCCTCAGTGACCACAGCCACAGGATGGTCCCATCATTAACAGGTCGCTGTGGTTGTCAAGGGTCATTTATGCACATTAGACACGGTCCAGCTAGCAAAACCTGCTAACCACTTCTTACAGTGGGAGACTGCCGGAGGCAAAGCATGACAAACATTAGAGGTTAGTTCGTTATGAGGAAGCCCCGGTCTGGATCTAAGAGGGAGGTAAAGGAACTATGGACTCAGGCCATGGATAGAGCAGAGACACAGAGAGGAGGGGCAGGGGTGTTTAGAAGTGGGTGGTTAAGTACACACCATGAAGAGGTTAGAGGGGCTGGTCCTGGTGATTTATCCGTGTGGTTTCACCATATGACTTGGTGTTCTGAAACCACTCCCCAGCGGACACACAGATTCATTCTGTCTTCAACAGTTTAGTAGAGGAAACATTGGAGAAGAGAAAAAAAAGATTTCATTTAATGTCAGTTAAATGTTCAAATGTAGAACATGAAGTTTAAAAAAAAGTCTGCTTTTTATATATTACTTGAAATAAATTGATAGTTAAAGATAAACTATGATTTGGTAATCTGTATTAATAACTTTAAATTACAAAACTTTAACAAAGTTTAGAAATAACAGTAACTGTAATTTCTTGCTGTCAGACTCAATTTAATCAGCTCTTTTCAGAGCAGAGATATATAAAGACTAATGCATTTATGTTTTATTTAATGGCTGTAAAATTTCAACTAAAAAACCAAACAAAAAACCAAAGGACCCCCCCCCCCCCCCCAATAAAATAAAAAAAAAAAATGTTCAATGACTAAATGATCCTGGCAGGTTTTTAAAGGCAGGCAGAATTTTCAGTATTGTGCAGTACGGTTTTTACCGTGTTTCTAAGAAATTGGCAAAGAAAAGTCAACTCCACTCTGGGTAAATGGTAACACGACTTCTATGTACTAAAAACAAAAACAAAAAAGATATTTTACATCAGTATAATGTTGTCTGTTCACTTTCTGTTAAAGACAAAAATAAATTGTGGATTAAATTGTTTATTGTCAAGCACTATTTCAGACACTTTTCCCTTAGAATTAGGCAAAATTAGGAGGAATCACTCTTATTAGTGGTTAATGTCAGCAAACAATTTTGCAGTATTTAGTGTTTATTACATTCAGAAAGACACAATATTATTTTATTTTATATTATTTTTACTTAAAATAAATTTATGACAATCATTCTTCAAAAAAGTTTACTTCATTTTCTCCTATATATATATATTTTTTTCTCTTCAGTGTCTTGTCAATAATCAGTCACAATAAATAACAGTCTAGGTTTCATTTCCAAGTTTCTATTATCTGGAAGGACAAGAGGCTGACAGTGGTACTATCATACACAACCACCTACATTTATCGAAAAGGCATCAAGTAATCTTATGCCATAGAATGTCATAAAATAGCTATGCTAGAAATCTTACACGTATGCACTGGTCTTGTCATGTTTGACATGTTCTGGGGTGCTTGTTGGTCCAATTTACAAACAGTAAACGCACTTTGGGCTAGGATCTGCTTCTTTTGGCCCATTAATGTGGCTCTCTGTGTGCAAAGCATTGAAGCTGAATATAAATGCTACTTGGTATCGACAGGATTCCTGGGGTTTATAACACACCGAGCACCAAATGCCTCAAAACGCTGAATTGGGACAGTTGAGATTCAGATCTTATTAATCACACAAACATACACACAGAATTTCAATATTGTTATGGTATTTGTCTTTACCAGAACTTTAGTAAAGATGAGTGACTCACACGATGCTCAGGCATATCCGTGTCTCCAGTTTTATTCAGAACAAAGATAAAGTACTTAATGATCATCAGTTAAAGAATTTGTGTTGCTTGCGTCATGTTTTTGTAGCCAGAGGAAGCATAAGCCTTTTTCCTGCTTTTGAATCCCATCTCATTCATCGTCCCCTCATAACTGGAGATATAACAGGAGGAAAAGCCACAAACAATGCCTCTTTATGGTGTGTAATTAATACTGCCTTTTTAGGAGTGACGGGATCAAATCCATGTGACAAAGCTCTGACACACTATCTAGATTTAGTTAAAAATTAATGGCTCCAAACGGAACTTAAGGAGGTGTCGAAGTTAAAGTGAGATATCTGTTACTGCAAGGTACCGGTGAGTCAAGAGGCGCTTTTCAGCTTTTTCTATGACCAACTGAACTTGATCCTGATGTGTCAGTCCTTTTCAAGGAAACGTGTATGTAGAGTATTTATTCTCATTTTGGTGTTAAAAAAGAGATGATCGGGCCATGATGAGTCATGTTCAGTTGAGGTTAAATGCAGAAGGAATCTGCAGGGGCCATGTCACCGACGGCAACAATTTCATGACTTGTCTCCAAGATTGGAAGTAGCATTTTATAATTATAAATACTCGTTCAAGTAGCTAAAAAAAATGGTTTAAAAGAAAAAAGTCAGTAAAAAAATGTATAGTATGTATATATTTTTTACCTACTTTTTTCATATATATTTAAAAGTAGGGTGAAGGCCTCAAGAAGCACAGATTCTATATAATTGGAAAATGTAAATTAATTCAGATATAGCTATATCTTACGGTTATAAATGCTACTTTGCTGCATGTGTATTTTTGTAGCATGTATAACAGCACAAAGCTAATTTGGTCAGTATGATAAATAATAAATAAATAAATAAATAAATAAATAAATAAAATAAAAAATCTGTCACACTGCCAGTAAGTGTAAATATTTTTTATAAGATATGCCCAGAACTAATTGGCATAAGTATTCAGTAAGAACATAATAATCCTTAATGAAATCATAACCTAAATTTCATTTTATTATCTCATAAAATTAAAATAATAATTTAATGAGACAGACTAAGAGGCAGCACTTTGAACTGATTTTGTATCAGGAACAGGTGAGGTTTTCAGGATAGAGGGAGTCAGCAGTAAACCACCACCATGATACTGAATACCTGGGTTGAACCTGAAGTTGCCTCACTGAGCCACTAATCCTGCTCAGCAGTACAGCCCCCAGGTCATATAGCGCCGCAAAGGTTGTGAGTCACAACTCAAACAAAGCAGCCGAGTTTCTGTCTGTGTGAATGTGTATTTGCCCTGGAATAAAACACAGGCTTGTTGCTGCGAAAGCAATACAATGATGAAAAGTGCAGCAAAAGGCATCACTCACATACCAGTCCTTTGTCCGGTGCCCTGCCGTGACGTAAATGAGTTTTCCCTCACCCACATGTTCTTGTCAGACGTTAGATGTGTGGGCAAGCTGCACTTTACACTAAAACAGACGACTGCTTCAGAGTAACTGGATCACTGAGGCAGAGGTGTGTGGCTGTAAATGTAACAACAATGCAGGAATAGCCTCTGAAAGCCACATTCTCCAAACCCGCTCATCGCTTAGAGTGATAGTTGGCCGTAATTAAAGCTGTGCTTCTGGTAATTGCCAACAGTCCAAGTTTAATTTCAGAGGGGCTGCAGTGGAAAATCTGTATATTCTACACAAGCCTCCATTCGCAACCTATAATCTAGCAATCCTAAATGAAACTCAATACAAAAAGTACAGAATGTTCCTTTATTTAGATAAGCTGTTGTTGTTTAAGGGAAAGCAGCTGTAAATCACAAGTCAAATACACACAACTAAATTTGTTCATTCCCCTTTTACTCAATCAGTAATTGGCATCCCGTGCAAAAGTATTCATCTACCTTGAACATTTTCGTTTTTTTGTTACATTTTGATGCATTTCAACCTCAAATGTCAAGTGCACGATTGTGAAGTAGTAAGAGAACTGTATATGGTTATTAAACAATCTTTCAAAAGAAAAAAACCTAATCGTCTTGCATGTATTTGTATTGAGTTTCCCTATAATTTGATACCCCTAAATAAAATCAAATGTAATCATCAGCCTTCGGAGTGTAGAGTGTATCATTTAATTTCTGTATAAATCCGGCAGTTCTGTCAAAGCCTCAAAAAAGTTTGTTGGACAAGATTACAGAACAAACAGCGTCGTGAAATAGTCAGGTCAGGGTGGATGTTATGGAGAAGTTTAAAACAGGGGGAGGTTATGGAACAATATCCCAAGCTTTGAACATTACAGAAAGTTCTGTTCCAAACCATCATTTGAAAAACAGTAAGCCACAACTGCTATGGCAACTCTGGAGGAACTGGAGGGATCCATAGGAGAAAGGACAAAAATGGTTTGTGCACTTCACAAATCCTTCATGAAAAGATCTGGCGAACGAAAGTGTATTGTTTAAAAAACATCAATTAAAAGGCTATTAGAAAGCAATAATCTAATCAGATGACATCAACCTTCAACTTTCTGGCCTACATGCAATGCTCTATGTGGTGAAAAACAAATCTGCCCTGAACACTTCACACATCACCCCAATGGTGAAACATGTTGGTGGGTTGCAGCATCATGCTTTTCTTCAGCTCAGAGAGGGAAGCTGGTCAGAACTGAAGAGGGGATGGATGGCGTTGGATAAAGAACAATCCTAGTAGAGAACCGGAGCAAGACTGCAGAAGACTTGAGACTGGGGGGAGGCCGAATGTTATGTCAGGACAGCTAAACTGAAGCTTACACATCTGACTTACTTCTGCAAACCCCTGGAAATTCACAGGGCACATGTCTCCCTCTTTAAAAAAGGAGGAAGAGAAAATCCCTGTTGCTATTATGTAAACAGTAAAACACACCATTTTTAATTATATTGACTTCAACTTTCATGCTGCTCTAATGACCTAATGGCAAGCACCATTACTCATTACCTCATACTGAAATATAATTTAATGTAAGACTCAGTTGAGCTTTCTTCTAAAATATTCACAATATTTCTAAGCTCATAGGAATCATGCATAATAAAAATGACTTAAAAATATTTAATGACAACAAATCTAGCCTCAGAGTAAATAAAATAAGTAAAACAAGATTTGGTGAAATCTGGTTGCTATCTGTAGACCCAGAAGTTATTGTGGCAGGTGGTGAAGGGGCCTTCCAATGTGAGAACATGTTCACAAATGCACATGTCTGCACAATGTCCACTGTTCCCATTGAAATTAGATCTCTCCAGCTTTCCTGTGCCATTTTATTGTTTTCATGCAATGTAATGAGAGCAGCCACCCACCACCTCCCACTCCTAAAGCAGCTGGATAAAATATACTTGATGATGTGCCAAGTTTGTCCTTCTTCTCTCCCCCCTCCACCCCCCATACGCTTGAGCGGCGGCGTTTTGTCTTTCTCCATTAACCGGCCCTGAACCGTGTACAATGATCTCCCGCCGTCTCAGCGGGATGAAAACACAGGAGACACAGAGCAGCAATTGCCAATGTCAGAGAACAGGAGAGCTGCCACTTGTGGTCTGCTTTCATTGACTGGGATGGCTTGCATGTCATGTGACTCGTTAGCTCCCCTGCTGGCCACCTTGCGACATTGCCTGAGTACGATTCTCACTGTTTCTTGCCAATTTCTAAGAAAGTTTGCAATTTAAGACTGCGACGTGTGCTAATTAGTCTCCAATAAGGTGAGTTAGAGTGGAGCTCAATTTTCAGTTTCACAAAGTTTAAATAAAAAAAATAAATAAAATAATTTCTTTAAAATGATGTTAACTGTCAGAAATAAGAGTTGTATTCACCTCCATTCATTTATCAAGAAACTTAACAGAAAAGTAGAGCTGGAAAGTCAGAAGCTAATCTAACAACCTCAATAAACCTGAAGATATTCAAAAGCAAGGCTGTTTTAATGCATTTCTTAGTCTTACATTTAACACGTGTTCATTATCATGTCAGTATGACTGCAAAGTGAAAAAGTTAAATTCAAAATTTTTTTCCTTAAAATAGATCAAATGAATATTCAGCTGCAGTGTTTATGACCAATCAATATTAAAATGTAATAACAGTGTAGCAGCTGCATCTTTAGACCACTGGCACCCTCTGCTGACAAACGAAATTGGGTTAACTAACAGTCTTAATCTCAGAATAAAAACATAGTTATGAAAATACTTGCTAGAAAAAGGGTTTTACATATGAAAACAGTTCTTATTTTCATCTTGAGCTGCTGTCAGAAAATCTCAGTTTCTCAAAGTTACTTCATGTTTTTTAAAAGGTTGAAAAGACGTCTTGGTGCTTGTTCTGAGTGTGCTTGACCTAATTACTTTCACTGACCCAACCCTGATTACTAAAAACAGGGCAAGACATCCACAGGCATTCTGCTTGCATTCTAAAGTACCGAACATACCAAATATCTTGCCAGGTTTTAAAACTGTGCAAGCTCAAAACAGACTTGGGTTAGATTTCCATGAAACAAGTAGACATCAAACACAAACAGCCAAAGTCATTTACATTCAGATAAATGAACAATCCTTACTGCAGTTTGATGACATAAAATATATAAGATCAGTCCATCGAAGATGGATTTATATCAAATAGCCAATAAATTATATATAATTTTACATATATATATACATACAATAAACAAAAGTATAAACGCAACACCTTTGTTTCTGCTCCCATTTTTTATGAGATGGACATTAAGATCTAAAATTATTTCCAGATACACAATATTACCATTTCTCTCAAACATTGTTCACAAATCAGTCTAAATGTGTGATAGCGAGCACTTCTGCTTTGCTGAGCTAATCCATCCCACCTCACAGGTGTGCCACATCAAGATGCTGATCTGACAAAGCCGAAGTGCTCACTGCCTGGGGCAATGAGGTATGAACAGCATCCAGTTTTGGTCCTTGGGCAAGAGCCTTCATGCTACTACCTACCTCATACAATGATTAGAGACAATGAAATACCGACTCCCGGCCCAACGAGGTCTGCGTCAGGTGCTGGGGAACCAAGGCAACTTGGGGAAAAATGTGCAACTGAAACAAGGCGGAAATGGACGAGATGCGAGAACAAGGCGCTGTTGGAATGCAACTACTCAAGTAACCCTAGTCAGAGGGGTTACACAAACAGAATATGAGCTGAATGGTTACTTCGAAACCCACAGTCACTGTTGACGATAAAACAAGTAGTAGCTCAGTGTTCGAACATCCACAAACAGCAATTGCTATCACAACTTGAGATTGACGAGATACAACACAAATGCAACAGCAAGGAACAGTCAGGACACCAGGTCAGAAGGGAGATACCAACTCCCCCACCACTGATGGGGAATGGACCCCCAATGAGTGAAACCATAGCACTGAGCGAGGAAGCTACTGACCTGAAAGATAAGATCATGTTGAGAATGAATGCAAGACTACCCCGGATTATCAGTTCCACTCGAAATCTAAAAAAGAAATGCTGCAACTATATAAACATGTTGAGGCATAGCAATAATAAAAAGTATGACGCACAAAAAAAATAATATTGTGTTTATTTGTTGGGTTTAAATATTTTAAATAAATATTGTAAATAAACCATAGTTTATTTACAAATAAAACAGAATTAAGAACTGAAACAATTGCATGTACATAAAACTCCATAAGCAAATACTGTGTAGAACCATGTCTTCATACCAGTACAGCTCCAAATTCTACTAACTTTTTCCTAATCAGCCTCTTCGGGTTATCTCCCTGTAAAAGCCTATTGCCAGAATCTGATGTGCATGCACGGAGGATCTACATTAATTTGAAGACAAGTAAACACAAATAAGAGAAGAATATGGACAAAATATTAGCATGTTTTATCAAGATAGCTTTTAAGCAACTACTTTGAGGGTAAGGCAAAACATTTGGAAAATTAATCTTACATTAAAAGTTGATTCTCTTAATAAAGTGTATTTACATTCTTCCTGAGAATAATCTCAAATAGTTTTATTCCAAAATATATAATCTGGATGAGTTGGTCCATCTTAGTAAGATTCATTTGAGAACCATTGAGCATTATTATAAAGTTTTTTGCTCTGCTGAAACTAATCATTATTTACAAATAAAAAGGCTGACTGCACTTTTCCTTTTATAAGAAAACCTGTAATTTGATTAGAAAAATCAAAGCAAATGTATAAATTAATGACCTAGTTGTTTTGCCTGTATTATCTTCTGAAACTCTATAATTTCTTTCAAAACAAAAATTGTTTATTCCCACCATGCCATTGGATTAAAGAAGGCATATTTTTAGATAGAATTCTACATCAGCAGAGCTAATAACAGTGTTTAACATGCTGTATCATCCAGGCTGGAGACATTATGTACAGCAGCAGCCACAGGAAGGAGCATCAGGTTCTGTCATGAACTCAGTGACACCACAAACTGCAGTAACAGCTGTTCCCTGCAGATGGCGATAAAACCTTTTAAAAACCCTCCAGTGAAATGAGCTGAGAGTCATGGGAGATTAGGAAAAAAACAACAACTCTCATATTACATTTTGGAGCGTCACAGTTTTGGCTTTAAAAAAAACAAACAAAAAAAAAACACAGCAGAATAGAGGACGTGCACTTCAAAATTTCCAGTTCGGCTCCACTGGCCACAAGCAGCCGAGTGTGACAGTGAAGTCCCCCATGACAGATGGACTAGAAGCAGTAAGGACCAGCAGATGTTCTGGTATCAGAAGTACATAAAACAACACCCGACCCCCTTCAACATCCCCTGTGCCCTGAGCTGAGGCACTCCAAGATTAGGACTCTTGGTGGAGAACATATGGGAGGAAAAAAAGGAAAGGGGAAGGGGTGAGTAAAACTGGGAACATAAACAGAGGAAAGGCATAAAGAGAGAGAGAGTGGCAGAGAAAGTGAGAGTGAGCAAAACAGTGGAGAGAAAGAATAGAGGGAGAAAGAGAGAGTGTTTTTATCCTCATGTGCACTCAGTCAGAGGGGTCAGTGAGTGCAATTGTTTTTAGTCTGCCTGTCAAAACAGTGTGGCTACCACAACGCCTGTTCATCCCCACCCCACTCTGTAATGCATGCACACAGAATGCATATTAAGTTGCAAATTCATAAGGTAACTCCAGAAAGCTTCCCCACCACTCTTATCAGAACTCTGCAGCAGCACAACAAACAGCGTTAACAGTGCCTTTAAAGACCTGCGTCACTGGCTGCACCACCGCCATCATCATCATCATCATCCGCTCTGTTTGGGTTTGAGCAGAAACCAGCATGGGGAAGTGAAGAGCTGCAGCGGCGTGAAGGAGCAAGACAATTCTCCCTGAAGAAATTCTGTCTTACCAGGTAAAGCAGGAAGGTGTGCAGCCCGGTGCCAAGACCAACAGAGGAGAGGATCCCCAGGCCAACCCAATAGGCGCACCACAGTGTCTTCTTCTCCATGTAGCGCACGTACTGCAGAGGCCAGGGAGAGGGACAGTCCACCACATGGCAGAGGCACATGGATGAGTGTATTGAAAGGGGGTGAGGGGGGTGGCAGTGCAAGAGGGGAGGGACAGGGACACACACACAGAGAGAGAGAGAGAGAGACAGAGAGAGAGAGAGAGAGAGTACAAGAGTAAAAGTGTGAAAAACAAGGGAGGGAGAGAACGAGAGGAAGAGAGAAAGAGAAGCTTTTAGAGCAAGAGGTTGTTGAGTTTCATGCGCAGAGCCGTGGGGTAGGAGTGTTCAGCACTCTCAGAAGAACAGCACCATTATTCTTTTTTTGGTGGCAACTAGCTCTTACACAACAAGCAAAGTAAGACAAGCAAGATCTATTTGTCTTCCACTCCTTTTTCTCCATTTCCCTCTGCCACTATCTCTCCATCACTCCATTTACACCTCCTCCCTTGAGCCAGGGCAGGTTGTTTCCAGGAGGAAGCATCAAGAACCCAGATTACGGGAAAAGAGGAGGGGACTATAGAAGCTTTGAAGGGAATGTGATCAGAGAAAAGGGGGAGGCTTACCAAAGACTCAATTTCCCAGGAAACCCAGCAAAACAAAAACAGCACATACTGTCTTTCTGTTTTCTGGCAGAGTGCTGGGAAGTGAGGGGCCAGCCATGAGGAATTGTGATTGTGAAAAGTGATTACACAACTCCCTGGTCTTTGCTGGAAAGGAAAAAAAATGCCAATGGGATGTGAAATATATTGCAGAGCTGGTGGAAAAAAACAAAGTGGAAGATTTGTATGCGGGTCTACAGGACAACCTGCTGAGTTTTTAGGGAAGTTAGAAAGAAAATGTATTACTAGAGCATTCCCTCACAAGTTACCCATTTAGAAAATACAGCTAAAATGTGTTTTCACCAGCCTAACTAATATAATTTGAAGTAATCCAAGTACATACAATATTAAATTTTTTTAAAAACCCACCATAATTACAACAGAAATATTTTTTAATAAAGAAATTACTTCTATACATCTCTAAAAACTTGGGTACAGACAATAAATTACCAGGCATCTCCTCTGCAGTTAGACCAAGCTGGTTACATCACAGCCAGTTTCTATAGTATGTCAATATCAATAACACATAAGGAGTTCAGTCACCTTCTGATGTGCTCCCTCAATATGGTAAGCAATGGAGAGAAGGATAAGCAGCATCACAAGGCCAAACACCATCTGTCTTTGATGCCAAAGCCTGAATAAGGAAGAAAAAGAAAATGAACGGAAAATGGTGGAGAAAGAGAAGAAATTAAAACCTGATGACTAATCTTGAAGTATGAGTGAGTAATGGTTATGACATTTCATCTGTGGTAAAGAAACAGGGCTGTTAGAAAGTGGTCAAGCCTCGACAGGTTTAATCAGTTTTGTTCTTAGTTGGATCTTCCACTCTGTAAGCTCTTAAATAGGAATAACCCTCATATCAAATAAAGCACAGATGAGCCCTTATTTATGGTTGAATGTTGACCCAACTAACAGAAGTGAAATGAATACTGGGAAACATTTCCAAGGTCACCCTAACCAGCCACACGTACACACACCCACACCCACCCACACAAAGTCAAAATCATAGTGTTTAAAGTACAGACCACAATGGTGTTAAATTCAGAGTATTCATTGTTCAGTCACCAAGTTTAGAGCAATAATTGATCGTAAAATTATATATATATATATATATATAGTGACACAAAGATATTATTAGAGGACTATACCTGTCAGAAACTAAACTTAGCTAGCTAGGCTTAGGCAACTCTCTTTTATAAGTAGGGTAATCCTGTAGATCTTTTCAATAACTATTAGATAGTTAAAGGAATGTAAGCCTCTGTTTTTGTCATGTTAGTTGGAAGTAAATGACATAAACGACAAAAAAAATCATAAAACGGTTGGTTGAAAGGGGTTCAATAAAATAAGAGAACTTAGAGAAATGATGCACGGAAACTGAGGGAAAGACACTAATTAACACAGGGTAGGAAGAAACTACTGATCAACACTGATTAAAGATAATTAAATCCAAGTGCTAAACAGAAGACAATATTAAACTAAGAAACTAAACACAGAAATATTACCAAATAGGGCAACACCTTTCTAACAATAATGAACACAGGGAAACTAACTGAATATGGCAACATCTAACGGATGTAAATAAACAACGAGAAAATAAAATACAAACACCCAAGGATCATGACAGTTTTTTGTATTTGTATGCCTGTATATTTCTATTTATAGTTGCCACTAGCAGAAGATGACACAGTATCTTGTCTTATTGCTTTGGTTGTGCAATTCTGGTACCAGTTAAAACTTACTAAGTTAATGCTACATAACCATACCAGAGCATCAACTTGTAAATTATTGATGGTTATTAAAAGATGGAACAAATCACTACTTGTGTGGTTTTCAAACTATTGTACAAATACCATTGGTGGTACCATGGTTGTATTTGTAGAATGCAAAAATGTGTAATATAAACAAAACATTACCAAAAATGTCTCAAAAGACAAATGAAGTAAATAAATGCTTTTTCTACACACTGTGAAGGGAACTACAGAGAAACAGGAACGCTTGCTGGTGGATTCCTTTGTTTTGAGTTAACATTTGAAGTTGCAACCTTTATGTGGCAATGACATCCAGCCTAACTGAACTGTTTTCTGATTCCAAGTTAGAAAACCAGAGGCATTTGCCAGGGATATTCTCAGTTAACCAATGTTAGAAATACAAGTTGTTAGCAATGTATTTTTCTGTTTTTGGACTTTTAGACTACAACTGGAAAGTCACTATAGGCAGAATACCACTTAGAGAAATTAAATGAATAGTGAAAAATGCAAATAACTGCGGTTGCCTTATTTTTTTTTTGAGGTAGCACTAAAGTTGTTTGCAAGACATTAGATTTGGACTTCAGGGCTGGTGAAAAACACACAATTTCAAGATTAGAACTCTGGCTTTAAGGGGCCTTAATATTGTATTTTGTAACTTATCAATTGGAAATGTATATTAATAGTATGACACATCAATAATTGCATTCTAACTAATACTGGCTTAAATCCTTCCTGACTAGTCAAACATTTAAAGTATTCTGACGGGATGAAATCCAGATCTCACCACCCATCCACTGGTGTTCCTCTGAGTTCTGTTTTTGGCCCTCTTATCCTCTCGGTCTACACCAACTCTGAGCTCACATGGTTACTCTTACCACTGCTATGCTGATGACATTTAGCACTTCCTTTCTTGACACGACTGTGTGAGCTCGAGATCCCCCCTGTCTCTCTGACATCTCTGCTTGGATGAAAAAACTGATGTCCAAGACAGCTGCGTTGTCTCTGCAATTGGGGCCGGTTGGGCCAAGGCCCCACCAGATGGCGCTGTGAAGCTCTGTAAACGGTATGTCTAAATTAATTAGTAGAACAGGATTGTATTATGTAGGGTAATATTACATAAAGACAGATTTTGTATAAATGCCTAAGTCTTTGCCAGAATTCAGAAAAGCGGAGAAGGCTAAATCCTCTTGAAACAGTGTTTCATTACCAACATTTGTTTAAATGATAAACAACTGAAATCACAGTGCTTGTGCTCAATATGTGTTCAGTAGAAAGCCATGGAATACAAATGCCGTGGCCCTAAACTGAGATTCTGCTACTTTCCTTGACAGAGAAAGGCAGCAATGTGCCATCTGGCGTGCAGTCTGCCAGAAAATTATTTGAAGAAAAAGAAGAGATCCCACAATCAAACCCAAGCAGAAAGGGATGTATCCCGTTTTGATAAATGCGAAAGTGAGTTGTGCAGCATAACTCTTCTCAAAATATTGGAATAGCACATATCATTTTTAGGTTCTCTTGGACAGAAGTGTGAAGCCATCTAATATCCTTGCTGGATACCAAGACAAAAAAAAAAACTTAAATAGATTTTTGATCAAATCTAAATTCAGCACATTGCCTCAAGAACAAAGATTTGAGATTAAACATTTGGGACGTCACCATCCAATGGGATTGAAAGGGGATCATTTGAAAAATTATACAGTTCTAAAAAAAAATTGCCCTGATGAAAGATCTGCTTTTTTTTCAAGATGAACATTACTGTTGAGTGACCCTTTATTTGTAATTTCATGTAGGCTATAAGATTTTTTACATTTACATAAAATGGGGTTGCAGCGTGTAGATGTGTGCTATTTTATGTGGTGCATTTATTATTGAATCAATATTAAATTAATCACATAAAATAGCAATCAATATTATTGTTTCAAAGAAGAATTATCTGGTGCTATTAGGTGTTGAGTTTCTGTGCCCCACCTAAGATATCATTGCCAGGGACACCAATAGGGACCATCTTTCCTGTCAGTCCTTCTAAACAGGACAACTTCACCATCAGTTTGGGATCTTATTCACAAAGTCAACAAAAAATTTGGGGGTCAGCACTGATGACCTGCTACCCTTCAAAGAAAACATTTTGGCCATTTCTGATGCATGCAGATATTCTCTGTAAACACCATCCGGAGGATCAGACCTTAACTCATGGTTTATGCCACCCAACTCCTAGTGCATGCACTTTTCATATCTTGGCTTTATTACTGCACTGACTTCTTACAGGGCTAACGGCCGGCACTCTCAAGCCTCTGCAGATGATCGAAAATGCAGCTTCACGTCTCTTTTTGTAATGCACAAAAAGTCACTTCTCTGTTCAGATCTCTGCAGTTGCTTCCAGTATCTGCATCACATTCAAAGCACTGACACTCACATAATGGTTAACTTCGAAGCTCCTCTGTACCTGAACACTCTGGCCCAGGTCTACCCTCCCACCTGCAACCTGTACTCTGTGAATGAGTAGCAACTGTTTTCTGTTTCCTGTTTATTACTGTTCCTGCACCAAGAGGCAAAAGATCCATGGCAAAAAATGTTTGCTCTCTGATCCCACAATGGTCGAATAACCTACCCAGCTCCGACGGACAGCAGCCTCCTATACCATCTTCAAGAAAAGGCTAAAAACAGAACTTTTTTTAAACTTCTTGGGAAAATAAACAAAAGAATTATCTTGTTACATTTGAGGCATTTCTTACATTGCTTAATTATACTACGTGATTCTTACCTAATTTCTGCTTATTATGTTCCTTGTTTGTAAGTTGCCTTGGATAAAACGTCTCTTAATTGACTGAATGTAATCTCAAGTGTAAATACTAAGACCATCCATCCATCCATCCATCATCTTCTGCTTATCCGGGGTCGGGTCGCGGGGGCAGTAGCCTAAGTAGAGAGACCCAGACCTCCCTCTCCCCGGCTACTTGGGCCGGCTCCACGGGAGGAATCCCGAGGTGTTCCCAGGCCAGCTGGGAGACATAATCCCTCCAGCGAGTCCTGGGTCTTCCCCTGGGTTTCCTCCCGGTGGGACGTGCCCAGAACACCTCACCAGGGAGGCGTTCAGGAGGCATCCTGACCAGATGCCCGAGCCACCTCAACTGGCTCCTCTCGATGCGGTGGAGCAGCGGCTCTACTCTGAGCCACCTTCGGATGACCAAGCTTCTCACCCTATCTCTAAGGGAGAGCCCAGCAACCCTACGGAGGAAACTCATTTTAGCCGCATGTATCCGCGATCTCGTTCTTTCGGTCACTAAATACTAAGACACAATATTAAATAGCCTTTTTTAGACATTAACAGTGACTATTTTTTTCTTGGATGAGATTTGTCCAGAATTTCTAAAGGCTCAGCATGTTGTGTGGTTTTCTTTGTTGAAGAGCCTCTTTAACATCCCATAGACATTAGAGGCAGTTTCCCTGGTTTAGCAGACCAGGGTGGCAGTACCCGTATTTACAAAGGGGGCTGCATGTTGTGTTCCAACCAGGTGATCACACTCCCAGTCAAGGTTTATTCAGAGGGTCTGAAAAAGGAAGGCCTGTGAGGTAGTGGAATCTCAGATTCAGGAAGAACAGTGTGGTTTTCATCCTGACTGTGAACACTTGACCAGCTTTACACTCCCAGCATAGTCCTGGATTGACCTGATTCACCCAACCAGTTAAATGTTGTTCATGGACTTAGAGAAGGCTTTTTGACCATGTGATGTGATAATTTTTACAACAGATTTGTTTAATTATTTTCCAGTAATGTGAGTCTAAACAAGTAGCACCAGTGTGATACTTCTGTTGTGTGCTGCAGTTGAAGAAGGCTTTGTGTTAAACTTACCATGAACATTTCTTACCCATCTCCACTACTACCCAGTCCATTCACTGGTTTTGAAATCCTTTATATACCTACAGAAATGTAAAGGCACAGCACCAGACAGCTTTATGTCCCATGGAGTCTCTGCTTATATGTTTTAAATTACAAAACGCTTCTAAAAACATTCACAAACTTCTCTGCACGCTTGTAACCCATAATGCTCTCGCTTGTATACCAGCGTAGCAGTTAGAACACCATTTGTTTCGAGCGTTTGGTAAATAGCAGCTTCTCCAAGTCAGAGCACTGCTTGTGGTGCTTGTGGCTCACCACATCCTCTTGTAGTTTTAGCATAAACACGTTGTCCTGACAAACTTAACCACGAGTACCCCCCCCCCCGATAGTACACTCTGACCTTCTTCTGGGCCTTTGGTGTCAACAAAGATTATTTAGCAAGTTGAAGACATTTTGTAATACGTAATCTGTACGTGGAATGTGCATCAAGGCAACCTCTGACAGTCTGGTGTGATGTTGTTGCTCTGTGAGTATGAAAACAGTAGTAGCATCTCTAGCACCTTTCTATGAAAAAGGAAACTGTGGTATTTGCTAAAAACTCTGCTTAGCTGTTATCATTGGTAGAGTGACAACATAAGAACATAGACTTCAAAACTTTTAATCTAGGTGCTACTTTTTGGTCAATTTGACCTTTTACTTTGCAGCTGTTTTTAAAGACTGAGTCTATAAATCATTTATTTCAACCTTTAGAGCCTTGCAAAAGTATATAATGGAAACAAAATTTCATGTAAATTCACTCTATTTTGAAATGGAGTCCAGTGACACCAATTTATTCTTGGCATAAATACGCCTGTTCTGTGAAGGATTAAAGACACACTCTGTAACTTTGCGAATATTTGCCCTCTGTTGCCCTCTCAAGGCTTGCGGCATAACTTTTATTTATATAGCGCCAGTTCACAACAAATGTCATCTCAAGGCACTTTACAAGAAAAGTCATCTCAATACAATTATACAAACATTCCAATCAGTTAAGTTTTCTATGTAAGGAATCCCAGCAGATTGCATTGAGTCATCGGCATGAGGTTGTGCCCGGATCATGCAGACTCCGACCACAGCAATTCCTCAGCAAACCCTCATACTGAGCAAGCATGTAGCGACAGTGGAGAGGAAAAACTCCCCTTTAACAGGAAGAAACCTCTGGCAGAATCCTGGCTTAGTACAAGCGATGATCTGCCACGACCGTCTGGGGGTCTGAGAAGACAGAGAAGAGACAGCATGGAGGATGCTCTGTGACTTTGAGCATCATCTGGACTAACGCTCCCCATCCAGCAGGGGGCATTATAGCTGAGCAGGGTACCAGACCAGGCAGTAAAAACAAATATCTATGGAGCACATCTGCAGAATTATACTGACGGTTTTATGAGCTTGCTAGCCAAACAACAAAACATCAAACTAATGGCGTCTCAATTTGTAAACCACCTAATAGTTTTCCTGGTACTGTGTTTCATCATCATGCCCTAATAACCCTGGAACAAGCTTTTATTACTTAACAATCAAGTAGCTGGTTCAGCATCCGTAAAACATCCCGTTATATCTCTAAAGACTAATTTACTGAGGCTGCGCACACAAAATTGAGAAGTTGAAGCACTAGGTTTTAGAAGCTAATCTTACTTTGACCTAAACTGAACAACAGTTTGACATAAAAGATTTTTCACAGTAGTAAGGAGAAGGAGGCATTGTCTGACCTGTATCATCTTGTCTCTTGCTGCTCTATGAGGCAGTGGAAGGTGCACTGTTAGCTTCATGGTGTGTTTACACCACCCCAAATGTCAAAGTCAAGAGCGGCAAGATTACATGTTAAGTCTATGCTTGAGACAGTCAGGATCTCTGTAGCACTCCATCGCCCGACATCAATGTTGTCTATCCAGCCATGATCCGGCATTGTTTAAGCTGTTGGTAGAGAAAGGCCCGCCCACGCACTTAACAAGCTTCAGCCTAAACATGTATTGTGGTCAATCTAGTCACTTTGTGAGTGTTTTTTGATGCCGACAAAGCGTGTGATGTGAACGCGCCATTAGGCTTTAACCAGGAGAAAAACCTGGTCATAAGTTGTGAACATGGCTCAGCTCAGTCTAGCAAAACGGCTCTGCTAGCTGCAACTTTCCTTACCCCTGATTAACACATGGCGCAGAACAATTGCGCCTATTGTCTGTGCAGCAGCCGTACGGACACCAGGCCGCATCCATTCTGTGCCCCATGTGAATCTGGGGTTAACAGCCTTCTCAGGCGGTGAAGCTTTCTGCTTGGGAACTGGACTGGTCTTGCTCTGTCACTTCCTCTTTTGCTTTTCTCGCTTTTTCTGATTGCATCTTCATTGGTAAATCTGCCCTTGCTTAAGAACCGCATTGTTTATATCATTTGGTAACAAATAGCATACTGCATTAAAGTGAAACTCAGTCAGTACATCTGTCCGGCAACCCACCAGAGAAAAGTCTTATAGTGCAGTTTTCAGCGGGGGACCCTCTCTGGCAGTGACAGCACCCAAAACGACCATTATAACTGCTGGTGTGCTGCCAAAACATTTAAAAAACAAGTGTTTCTAAGGTGTAAAACTTTCGATGTGTGTCTTTAAAGTGTAACTGAACCCCATGAAAAAGCATAATCTCGCCCCCAGGCAACATTTTCAAAACTCTACTAAAGTGGGCAGGACCAGGAGACACAGAGGGGCGTGGCCAAGTGTGGAGGATGAGCGCGAGGGGGGGATGCGGGCGTGTGGTCTGGAAGACAGTTATGGCTGAACTATGGCATGCCGCCACCGAATGTCAATTATATGCCCCTAAACTGAAAGATTGCATTGGTAAAAAACAATTTTTACAGTTTATAAGCATATAGGGTTTAGTTACAATTCAAGAGGTTTGCTAGAGAACATTAGAGAACCAACAACATTATTATGATCAGAGAACAGAAGAGTTGGACAGAAAGCTTTGGTTCCGGGGCCTCTACTCCAACACACCTGAGTCAAAAAAAACTCATGGGTCTCATTTATAAAACTTTGCTTAGAACCCTTACTTAAAGCATACTTAAACGGGAAGTTTTGTTTTTTTTTAAACCTGGACCTTATTTTTAGCAAATATTACGTTCATTTACGCACTCAGACAGGTTTGGAGTCACTTGGAGTCCTTTGGTTTATATGCAGTCACTACCAGCGTATATCCATATAATGGGAGTCAATCAGGGCAGGAGATTTCCCGCCTGTAATAAGGTATTATCTGCTCCAACACTATTGACTCAAAGTAACAAATCATACCCAGCTGTTTGGAAATCCTACTGATGAGGCCAAACATGGCAATTACCAAGAGAACCTTGTATGCATTATAGCAAATCAAAAATCTGGTGTAGAGGTCATTATGATGGGAGTCTGCATTTAGGGGTGGGGTTTAACCCTTTAGTTCAAGTGAAAGATAGACCTAATGCTTTGAGACATCTTGGACAGTTTTCTTGGTCCCAACACTGTGGGAAAGGTAGTTTCTGGAAGAACTTGACTGGTCTGCACAGAGTCCTGACCTGGAACGTATACAGTCTGGAAGGGATTGGAGCTGAGAACCTACGTTAAGCCTAACCGACTCTTTCGGATAGCCTTCATAGAAGAGCTGAAGTTATTATAGGTGCTAAGTTTAAAACAATATCATAACAAACCCTACAGATTAAAAATAGTGTGTACCTCGCATGTGCTTGTCTGAAAATGTAAAAGTCAATACTTTTGGCAACATAGTTTATATTACGACCATTTGTTTATTATACATTTTGGGATGAATTAAACCGTCCACTCATTGTCTTAGTTGGTGAAATGGAAAATGACAGCATTAGCTATATATGAGTTCCCCTAAAACATGGGATTGTTTTATGAGGAGGATGCATCCCTCCTTTTTTCCTCACCTCCACATCCACCCTTTAAGAGTAATGAGCAGTTCCAGGTAGAAGTAGTAAAGAGTGACCAGAGGTTTCTTCCATAACACCAGGCTTTCGTGATCTTCCCTGTCTCGCTGCTTTATTGCCTTCTCCGGAAGATCAGAGCCTAAAGCAGAAATTAAATGTAACAAAATCTAACACATTTGATTAAAACATGTGATTATGTAAGGCAAAGATTCTGCAAGTGTCTTAAACCTATTAAGACCTTATAAGAAGACCATCCTGACATTTATTTTCCTTATGCTGTAGATCACTTGGACAAGGCAACACAAGTTTTAAAACATTTGGCGACATTAACCTTTATTCTTAAACTAATGATTACAATGATTAGTATACACCTAGTATTCATATTCTGTCAAATTGTCAACACTCATCACATTACAGCCATAAACTTCATAGTATTTCACTGGGCAATTTGGGCAAAATGTCCACAAAAAACTGAATAAATGTGAAATACAAAGAAACTTTTATATTTTATCAGGTATCTACCATCTAAATGCTTGAGGATTTTTTTGTTTACCAAATATAATTATTAATAATCAATATTCAAAAAATACAAAAAGTACAATCATAACAGAAGTAATCCCGAGGAACTTTCCTCCTAATGGATGATCTCCAGTGAAGCAGACAGATTCTTAAAAATGATTGACCAAATATTTATTTTCAGCACAATTTATACAAATACTTTTTTTTTAACTATAAAAGCACTCAGAAAGTGATGACCTCTGCCACTATTTGTCTGTGTTCGTGCTTTTGCTGTGCTGTTCCAGCAGAGAGGGGAGAGTCGCCCCATGCACAATTAATTTGCTGTCCATATGGTTCCCTAGATGGGAAAAGAGTCCTAGATAGCACGGCTGCTTGGTGGGTAGATACGCGCTTCATGTCAGATTAACCTTAAAATCTAATTACAGTAGTTGTTCCTGGTCCCATTGTGGAGATCTCCTAAAACCTTCATTGAAGTCTGTCCATAACTTTTTGAGTTATCTTGCTAACGACAGACAGACGTGAAAACATACATCTCCTGGCTGATGTCAATTGTTTCATATAATTTCCTAGATTTCTTTTTCTACATTAGGTCTCTCATTGTAGAACTATGCCTTTGATTAAAAAAAAAATCACAAACCTCTGTCAGCATTTTAAGTGGAAGGACATGCACAATTTGCCTGCCAAATACATTTTTGCGCCACTGCACTAAGTACTTTTAAAGGCAGCTGGTTGCACTAAATTTTATTTTGGAGTATCAGGGTAAAGGGAGCTGAATCCAAATGCATGTCATACTTCAGATTTAGGTTTCTCTACTACACTGTGTTGGTCTGCCACATTAAATTTCAATACAATTCCGGAATTTGGTGGCCATAACATGAGGAATTGTATAATTTGATGTGATGTGAATACTTTTGCTGTGCACTGTATCCTGGAATGAGTCTGCCTTGCACTCAGATTCAAACATTAGTGATATATTCAGCCTTCATCGGTTTTAGATTTGTGTTACCTGTTGTCCAGCTGTAAATTACCATTACCTGTGCGTTCTCCATTTGTTTCGTCCTTGTCACCAAGATGCCTCTGATGTTGTTCACTGTTGACCCCACACTCTGCCATCATTCTCCTTTCATTGACAGGGAGTGCTGCTGAGGCAAGAGACGGGGTTTAGCATCGCACAGGCAGCTCAACAATCTGACACAAGTCCTAAACAAACATAGACTCACACGCAACCACGCATCAGCGCCAAATCCTCTAAAACTCCTGTCAGTCTCCGGCCAAGCAACCACTGTTTTCATGTTGGTATATCCCAAATTTTACTGGTAACTGGCATTATGGTCCTAACACTTGAGAGCATACGAAAGTAACCTTGTCTTTTCCTTGCGTTCGCTATCTTCAACGGACTTTACATAGTTTCCCCAGTGGGACAGATTTTTTAATATTTTCTCTGTAAACTAGAAGAACAGCTAGAGAAGCTTCTCAAAATAGTTTGCTGGAATTTTGCCCATTCCTCCTGACAGAACTGGTAGAACTGTCAAGTTTGTAGGCTGCCTTACTCATACACGCCTTTTCAGCTCTGTTTAGGCAAATTTGGTGTGGAACTGAGATCAAGGCTTTGTGGCGATCACTCCAAAACATTTGATTTGTTGTCCTTAAACTGTTCCTCAATTACTATGCTTTGGTTCACTGTTCATTTAGAAGACCCACTTGCTGTTATGTTTTGAGTTTTAGTCATTTAATTTGCTTACTCAGATTACTTTATCATTTTAGTTTATTTCTTGGTGTTCTCTTATATTTTACTTCAGGATTTTAGAGTTCTGAGTTTGGCCCTTCCTTGCTTCCATAATTTTTACTTTTTGCCCTTAGATATTTTCACCTCTTTGTTTAATCGTTTTTTTTTTTACTTGTATTTGTGTTTCTTTAGTTTATCAATCGTCCTTGTTAGTTCTGTGAAACTTGATTTATCTTATTATATGGGTTCTTCTCTTTCTAATATTATTTCATTCAGTTTTTTCTCCTCTCTGTTCTCAAGTATTTTTTGAGGTTCCTCTTTGGTTCTTTAAAGGTTGGATATGGAACATGAGCATGATAGCGACATTTAGTTTATCTCGGTTGTAGTTACAACAATAAAAACATAATTTCAGCTGTTGGGTTGACCAGTTAGTTGCCAATACGCCCAGTGACCAACCTGAAATGTCTCCAGTGAGGAATGTATTTTAGAAGAGTTTAACTGATAGCTAATGTTAGCAAAGTTAGCAAGTGCGTTAGCTTACCGATCATGGAGGAAAGTCACAGTTTCTGCGTCTGTTTGATGCCGTGGAAATGGTTTAAGTGGATCCATCTAGTATAGGCTTCACCTAAAACTACTCTACCTTCTGTTCTTCTGTGGTTACTCCTCTGCTGAGACGAATAATATCTCCGGGGATCTGAAGCAGCTGCTTCACTTGCTGACTCCACCATTTTTCATATCGGTCAACCCGCAGCCAAGGGCCGCTACTGGCTGGTAGATATGAACATTACCTCATTAGCGTGCCCGTTTTAAGTGTAAATTGTATTATATTTTAATTCAAATATAATTTTTTATGGAGATGTACTTTAATTCTGCACCACTCTAAAAGCCACGTCGATGTATTATTTTCTTTTAAATGTAGCTTTTTATTAAAATGTTCCATATACAACCTTTAATTCTTATATCTTTTTTCTTTAGTTACATTAAAGTTAATACTTCTCCTCAGTTAGGATAGTTTTCCGTCTAGTCTCCACTTCTGTTTGTTCGTTTCCTGTTTTCTCCTTGCCTTCTGCTCCCGGCCCAACTGCTAATTGTCTTCACCTGTTCTTTCCCTCTCACCTGCATCCATTTGTCACTGCTTGGTTCTCAGGCTTTCAGTGTCACTCCTCATTCCTCCTCAGTGTACTTTAGTTCCCATGTTCTGTGTGTTCTTCGCTAATTTGTCTTCAATACTCCCTGTCTTCCTGTTCCTGTTTTTTGTTGCCCGCAAGTTCATTGTTTATCCTTTGTTTCTGTTAATCCTTCAGATGGACTTCTGCTACATTTGGGTGCTCAATCTCACCAAATATGACACTTGCACACAACCTTGTATGAGGTGCCGTTTGTATAGTTTCACAGTCAAGAATTAACTCCGATAATTCTAGACGTTTAGCCTGCCATTAAAGATAGAAAAATGGAAGTTCATTTTTACAATGCAAACTAAATATTTAGCTTCTTAACAACATATTTAACATCTTAATTATTTAGCATTTGAACTAAATATTTTTGCTCCAAACTAAATATTTTCTTATGCCGCTAAATATTTAATGTATGAACTAAATACATAGCTTGCTAACTTAAAATTAAGTTTGAAACTGTGACATTATTAATTAATGTACAATGTACAACATTAATGTTAGTATACAATATGGACACAAATATGACATAAAAAATGAAAACCCACCTTTTTTCATTCATGATTAGCTCACTTTATTACTGTTAATTTTTGACTGTGTTTACAAATGGCACCCCATGTTTTTGAACTTCCAGGCAGAACCCTATGAAATTAAGCCTCATAATTTCCAAGTGATGTTCTTTCTTAATGCCTCCCCTGTCTGGTGAAGTTCACCAGACCATTCTTCAGCACAACACTCTCAACATGTTTACACCCCCATACTTCACAGCTGGGATGGTGTTCTCAGGCTTGCATGTCTCCCCCTTTCTCTTCGAAAAGGAACCAGTAGCTTAAACACGTCTCTTCATTCACACACTGATCTGCCTTCTTCCTTATCAAGTTGTTTTTTGTCTTTTGTCAGTATAGGACAAATGTTACTGTGAATAATGACACTCCCTTACCAGCTTCACAAGGTATTTTGCTTTTGTTTTGAGGTTGAAACACATTTTACACCAAAACATACTCATCTCTTGGGCAGAGGATCTGATTCTTGCTGTACAGAATGATAGCTTGACATTCCTCACTAATTAATCAACTAATTATATCTCAGAAGCTTACAGAGCTATGGCATCATCACCATTATCAGGGCTTTCCCAAGTTGTTTAAAGTTATAGTAATATAAATTTTTGGTAATCATTACAAAGAAAAATATTGTGATTTTTAGAAAATAAAATGATGTTGGTAATACTGTGACCTAAACAGTCAAGTTATGGTCAACTCTAAATTCAGAGAGGAGGAGACACAGTTGATTTCTTTTCCACAGTATATCTAAAACAAATGGTTTTAATTTTAAATGTAGTGCCTAATCTTGACAGAAAGTTTTACATTTTAAGATTCTTGACCTTAATATATTTATTACATATAAGATCGATATCTGCTGGGATTCCTTACATAGAAAACTTTTAACTGATTGGAATGTTTGTATAATTGTATTGAAATTATTTTTCTTGTAAAGTGCTTTGAGATTACATATTTTGTGAATTGGCGCTACATAAATAAACTTAACTGAATTGAAATAGTGTGTCCATGCATACTGTAATCTATACAGTTACTTTGACATAATGTGCTTAAGATGAAAGAGAAGTTTTCATTTTGTTTCTGTTTCATTTATTGAAAGGAAGTCTGTACAGACGTCTGAGCTTCCCACTGTGGAGTCTCTGCTACCTCAGGAATCTGTCAGCGAGCAGTTAGTCGTGGAATTCTGGCACTAAGGTATGCAGCCCACCATCTTGTGGAATTGTCAGTTCTCAAGCAAACACTCCGACACATATGCTGGATCTATGCGTCCTGTTCTCTAGGACTGGGCCTCTGGTGAGCTCCCCTTTCAATAATCTTATGCTCAAAGTGTTTGAAACACGCTTGGGATATTTTTTTAAAGATCTCAGGCAACTGGTCACGGGGAGGCAGTGCCTCACTTGTCATCCTGAAAAGTTAAAGGAGTACATTAGTGGCAGAACAGATATTACCAATGTTAAGAGAACATTAATTAAATGTCTTAAAAATCAGACAATGTGATTTTCTGGATTTTTATTCTTATTTTGTCTCACACAGTTGACGTATACCTATGATAAAAATGACAGACCCCTCTCATGTTTTTAAGTGGAAGAACTTACACATTTTTTTTACACTTTTTTGCCCTACTGTATATCTTTTTTTGTGAAGGTCTTACAAAGTTATTCGTTTATCTCTATCAGCATGTTTCTATTAATTTTCCATCTAGCTTTTGCAATTAATGTAAGATCCAATTCATATCTCTGAAGGCAAACTGGTAAATCTGACCCATCTCTCTTATAAGGTGCTTTTAGCCTAACCCTTACCCTTTTTTTTTAGATTGAATAAAATTAACTGAATGTGCTGATTTTCTAAATAGGCTACCAAGCACTAGTTCCACCTGGCCCTCTGAACACCACCAGTCGCCAAGGGAGGTGAAGTGTCTTGCCCAAGGACACAAAGGACAGAGACAGAAGGAGCAGGGATTCAAGCCAGCAACCCTCTCAAACCCGAACAGGCTACTACCTCCAACATTACAGCCCCCCTATTCGATACAATAATAGTGTAATAGACATTTTTTGCTTAGGACCGAAGAATATATTAGACAATTTTATGGTAGATTTAGCAAATCCTTTCTTGATGAGAAGTAGATTTCAAAGTCCTTAAGTTAAACGCTATTCAAATAAATGAAATTCCATTTTTTTACACATTAGTGTAAATTTTAAGATTTATTTCTTTTTTGCAATAAACTTTGGACAGTCTTGATGTGATTCAGGGTCAGATTTTACCTTGGGTTCCGTATGTATAAGTGAGCATGTGATAATGAACTTCTTCACTCTTGAATCATTGTTAACTGCTACTTTTTTTTTTAAAATATATAATTACACATAAAGGGAAATCTAGTTATTGTAAACAATAGTTCAATCAATGGCGAAGGATTTGACAAAGAAAGGCAATCAATTAATCTCATCTCTAGAAAAAGAACATGAGGGATATTGGCAGCAACGGTTGATCAGCCCTTTCAAGTTAATGCCACCAATAAATCAAGGTAATGCATGACTGGAGAGAAGTAAGAGAAAGAAGCAGAGAGGAAATTGGACAGTCAATTCTTCAGCAGCCTAAGCCTTATGGCAGCATAATGGTTCAGGATAACCTACGCTGCTCTGTGAGTTTTATCTAAATGGAAACTTTTTAGGCTACTTTTAAAAGAGGCAGAGACTTAAACTGGGATCGGAATCATTTAGTTTTACAACAGCCTACCCAAAAACTAACATATGTATTAACTATTCTTCTTCATTAGTCTGGGACATGATATTCTCACTTAGGCAATATAGTGGAGGTTAAAGGAGGAAGTCCTAAAATATGGGATTAAAATGATATTTACCAAGTGGAAGCATTTATCAAGCAATATTTATAGAATCTGCACTGCACTGATATTATAGTTGTTGTTGATATTTGTGTAAATTCTACTTAGTTGGTAGATGCATTCTGAGATTTTTCCACGAGGTTTGACTGGAGACTGATTCACTTACAGTCAAATATATGCGAGGACCATGCAGATAAAAACAATGATTTAAAAATGTGTTTTCAGGACTCTGGGCTTTCTATGGGAACTGCAAACAAAAGCTTTTCGTCAGGTTTTACATCTTCAGTACACACCACACCTTAATAGTTGTTATCGAGAAACCCTATAATTTGTTCTTTCAGGCTGCAGAAAATGGCTTCAAAATGGCTGTGGTCGAATGTAAAATATCCTTGTTGAAACCTCAATTTTAGGAATGGTGTGTGTAAAAAATGACCCTCGTCTGCATATAATAAGATCTATGGTGCAACTTAGTTCATATATAGATTCAGATGCATTTACCAAAACCAGTGTTCAATAATACATAGTTTCACAACATCACTCCTGCCTGTGTGAGACACAGTGGCACAGCACTGCTCCAGTGATGGATTACGCAATCCCTCTCCTTCCAAAACAACCCGGACCTGTTGAGTAACTCCTCCACGATAGACAATAAGAAAACTCAATGCAAAGCACATACAAAGTCGGGGATGAGAAATTCAATAAGCTGTAATCAGGCCACACATTTCACACAGAGACAACCACTGCGTTCTGAAGGGAGTTTCTCAATTCAACAAAGACAGGCCTTATAGAAAATAGTGTTTTTTGTTAAAGGGATGCATCATGCAGAGAGTAAACTTACCGTTCAGTCGGTGTTTTTTCCTCAAGTATCTCTGAGCTCAAATAAAACCCCTGTGTTAGAGCTCCACTGGTAATATAGGGCAACAGTATGCTACCCATGAACTGCACCATAACTTGAGTACAGGGTGTGGTGATGAAGGAGGGCAGTGAGGGATAGAGTACCGAAGCAGGGTGGCTGAGGGAGGGGGGTGGGGGGCTGATTGAAAAGAGACACAAAAAGAGGGGGATATCTCATCATTTGCCCAGTCAAAACCCAAGAGAGTCAGTCTAATTAAAGGTCTATAAATAAGTGGATAACTTTCCTGGAGCACACTTCAAACATGCACCAGATCTCCTCAGGGCTTCTCACAGCAAGTGAGTGAATGGCAACTGGGCAGAGAGAGAGCCACAAACTTTTTAAACTGACCACAGGACTTCAGTTTTCAGGTCAAGGCCGTAGTCCTCAGATGTATTTAATCTCGTTTAAGAGTTCAATAAGCTTGTCACATTATGGCCTATCTGCCATACGTTCATATCCTGACACGCAAGGATTTGCAAGTTGTACATCATGCACCGGCATCGTCTTTCTGGGCAACTGATACTGTAGCATATGCAATTTGACCTCCAGCAAAGTCAGTCTGCCAGGGATTTTTTGGGGGGGTGTATACTGACAAATTGCCCCGCATGAGCGTTGCAACTTTGATGCACCATACGTACAGCATAGTGCTCAGAAGGAGTGGAGTTAATTCTTTAAGTGAAAATAAAAAGGATTCCAAATAACTTGGAAATGGCCCTTTAGAGTATCTGGGCAGGACTTGTGCTTAACTCATGCTGATTGGTTGTAACTTGGTGGGAAATTATATCAGCAGACGTCGACAAACAACCAGCTTTTATAAAACTGTAAGAGTTGCTGATGACGCAGTTTATGACATCATAGCAAGCTGAAATGCTTCTTCCATTGTTGAGCTCTTGTTATTTTCTGGTGCTGGAGATGTCTTTGGAATCAATAAGCAATATAACTTGGTTGCTACATGCTGACGTCTCAGCAAATTCTTTATAGAGACAATTTTGTATGGAAACATCGCAGCTCAGAGGACCAAGCCCGCATGCATTCCCTGTTACCTTCACCCGCTCAGAAATGTCTCAGAATTAGTCTAGTCGAAATGGGGCCTGTTAATGTCTACAAATCCAAAAAGGGGTAACAAAGCAATTTCTTCGACTTCAAGACTCCAGGCAAACTCAGTAAGAGCCATTATCCAGTGATGGAGAGAACATAAAACAATGTTGAACCTTCCCAGGAAGAGTTTGGTATATAAAAATGCTCCAAGAGCAAATTAACAACTCATTCAGAACCACATCTAAAGTATTTTAGTCCTTGCTGGATCAGTTAAGATCAGGGTTCATGATTCAACAAATAAAAAGAGATTGTCTACTAACCAATGAGACAAAAGTTTGAGTTTTTGAAAGGAGTGTGTCCCATTTAATCTGATTCTGAAGCTAAGACAGACATCTTGAATTATTTTCCCAAAAAGACAATTCCTGAGGTAGAATATCCATAACTTTGTGACCTTGAGATAAAAAAGGTCAAATAACTAATAAAAACATTATTTAATTTTAGGGCATTTTATGGCAACTGTCTACACTGATGAATATTTATTCATCTTTTCAAGTCGAATGCTTTTAACTGGTTACTTAAGCAGATCATTGTAACCCATTTTCTGATCAATTCAGACCATTTGGGGCTCTGATTGAATTTTCATCACTGAATTTTCATACTTAATGATTGTGATCATTAGTAAGAAGGCAGAAAAGAAAAATGACACCATGATACTACTGGATAACATATCCATCCCAGCACACATGCCCAAAACTAAACAGGGGCACATTATACACATTACAAGAAGAGAAAACAGCTTCAGCCCTCCATGTTTAGAACCAGGTGAAGCAGATTTTAAAGTAGATCATTTATTTTCCCCCAGACTTCTTGTAATGCAACTGGGCAGACATGGGTTTCATAAAGAGAGACCGTAAGTCTAATCTTTAAACTTGTGGAAAGAAGAGGGCAAAAGCTATCTCTAGAAATTCTATCCCATGTTTGCAGAACATGCATAATGGGGTCAGCAGAAATGAATATTCAGAAATGAATCTGTTAGAAAGAAAGAAATGGCTGATATGTGTAACAAGTGTATCCCCTGCTGGTTGATTTGAAACAGTGCCACTGAAGACAGCTCAGTTTCCATCTACCTAAAAATGATCTCTAATGTTGCTGTGAGGCAAAACTACTAACAGGCAGCTAAGTGCATCTAAAATTAGCATTGGACCTAAAGGGCGGTGAATCAGAGCTCAGATCAATGCTTGCATTTAGCAAAAGTTTCAATTCATCCATCTTTTCTTTATATTTATCCTTAAATATGTATGACTTTCTGGTGGGTAAATAAATTGTAGGTTTTCTGAAGGTCTTCCTGAAGTGTTCTTAAGCTTCAGAAGTCAGGATGGAAAATGATCATGAATACCTATCACTCACATTTTTCCAAAATTCAATTAAAGTAATGAAAATATAAAGTTGGCTCCTTTACTGTCAGGTCTTCATGCTGTATCTTAGAGATAAATATTTATTGCTCAGCTAATTGGAAAGAGACAGCTTTCTGGTTTCAAATTGCTCCTCAGATTTTTCTGTTGTAGAAATTAACTCAGGGTCCAGTGAGATTTGTATTTGCGCTCACGATAATGACACCCGATTACTCCAGTCAAAGGCTACTAAAATAAATGTTACTTCGGTGTGCAAGTTGGCTAAAACGATGCTGGATTCTGAAATCTTTCTTGTTCTACTGCCTGATCAGACTAGTGAAGATATGTTTAGCTGTATGCTGTCATTCCATCAAGTGGTGTCCAGCTAACAATGTGGGCTTCATTGATAACTGGAAAACCTTTTGGGGAAAACCTGGTCTGATCCGGACAGATTGCATCCCTCCCACTTTGGATGGAGCAGCTCTTCTTTCTAGGGATCTGGCCAGATTTATTAGTCCTTCAAAACACTGACAAACCAGGGTCCAGACCAGGAAGCAGAGTCATAGGCTAACCCACCTCTCTGCAGCTTCTGTACTGTGATCAACTCATTAACCCATTGTGTCTTATCCATGGCCAAAATCAAATGGATAAAAAGCAAATCTAACAAAAGCAAATAATGAAAATCTCATTAAGAAAAATATGACATTTACCAAACGAAAAATAAAACTATTAAATTAGGTTTACTGAACATTGGATCTTTCTGCTCAAAAACTTTATTAGTAAAGGACTTGATATGTGACAATAAAATTGACTTGTTTTGTTTATCAGAAGCCTGGCTGCAGCAATAGGATTACATGGTAGTAATGAGTCAACTCCTTCTTATTGCTTAAATTTTCCCATCCCTAGAAGTACTTGGTGAGGAGGAGGGGTTGCAATCATATTTCATTCAGATTTAATGATTATTGCCAGACCAAGTAAAAGCTACAGCTCTTTTGAACATCTAATCCTTAGTTTTCCTCATCCAAGTTGCAAAACATTAAAACCTGTTTTGTTTGTCGTTCTGTATCATCCACCAGGGCCTTTCTCTTAATTATCGGAAGAGATCTCAGATTGTTCATCTGATATAGTACTACATAGTGGGCGACTGTGGCTCAGTGGTAGAGTAGTTGGCTTGCAATTGGAGGGTCATAGGTTCAATTCCAGCTTCCTCTGGTCACATGTCAATGTGCCCCTGGGCAAGGCACTTAACCCCCAAATTCTACATTGTCCTACCGAGCCATGTTCGGTGTCGGTGTATGAATGCAAGTGTGAATGGGTGAATGTGGCTTCAATGTAAAGCGCTTTGAGTGGTCAGTAAGACTAGAAAAGCACTATATAAGTTCAGTTCATTTCTTTTTATTTATTTTTTTTATACTGATAACTATAAGTGCAGCCTTTAATTTTATCTTACGCTACCAGAGTTGTAAGCACTGAGGTCTTTTAAAAATCTTGTTCATATTGATGTGCATCTTATTTGGATTTTGTTTATCTTTTTTTTTTGCATATTTGTAATGTTTTGTATCCTGTATGTTTCTTGCTAAGGGAATATAGATGTAAATTAGCTTACAAGTAAATATAATACAATGCATCAAATGGCAACATTTATGTTTAATATTGTACATGGTCCCTGCTCAAATAAACTTGAAAACTTGAAACTTGAAAAAAAGCCTCAATTGGCTTTGCTTACAGAAGGTGTAGGGACCCACACTTTCGGGTCACCACAGTACGGCCCTTGTACTGACATACAGCATTTAGTGTAGGAAGAAACAGTCCTCCCACATAACGCAGTCCTGTCTGACCATTTTCAATAACTTTAGAATTGACTTTAAATGACCTTCCGAAATCTGAAAAAAAATCTCAGTACAGTCGAACTTTATCAGACATTGCTGTAACAAGTTTTAAAGAATCTGTTCCATTCTTATTTCTATCTGTGTCTCAGTGGAAGGCAGCAATTTCATCTCTAACCTTTCAGAAATTGATGGTCTGGTTCATAGCATTACTTCCTCATTGCCTCTGGCATTAAACAGTGTAGCCCCTTTAAATTGAAGGTAATTAGCCATAGGCGGTTGGCTTCCTGGTTGTTGCAGAGTTGCAAACTTTAAAGCAGAATACTAGGAAACTGGAGAGGAAATGGCACTCTACACGCTTAAATTTCCCATTTAACCTGGAAAAATAGTCTACCATTGTACAAAAAGAAACATCTACAGCCTAGAACAGCATATTTTTGTCATTAATAGAGGTAAATAGAAACAGTCCTAGGTATTCCTTTGGTACAGTTCCCAAACTTACAGAGTCATAGCTCTTTGGAGCCAACGATGATATTCTAATGGCCTTAGATAGTGGACTTGCGACTCTTGGATCTTAGTGCTGCTTTTGACACAGTTGATAACCATCTTATCTTAGAAAAGCTTGAACATGTTGTAGGGATCAAGGGAACAGCACTAGGCTGGTTTAAATCATAGCTGTCCCACAGATTCCAGTTTGTTCATGTTAATGATGAATCATCTTCACACTCAAGGGTTACTTGTGGTGTAACACAGGGTTATGTGCTTGGACCAATGCTTTTTACTATGTAAATGCTTCCAATTGGTAAAATTATTAGAGAGCACAGTATAAATTTACACAGTTATGCAGATGATACACAACTATATTTATCTATAAATGATTAATCCAATCAGTTAGGTAGATTACAGTAATGTCTCATAGACATAAAACCCTGAATAACTCAAAAATTTCTGCTTTTAAATTCAGACAAGACAAAAGTTGTTGTCTTTGAACCAGAAGCCTTAAAAAATAAGCTGCTAGGTCAATCACGTTATCTGAATGGCATTAAATTATCCTCCGGTAATAATGTCAGTATACATTTTTCTAAGACATGACATTCAAATCCCATATTAAACATTTTTCCAGGATTTATTTCTTTCACTTCTGGAATATTGCTAAAAATTAAAAACATCTTGTCCAGGAGTGATGCTGGAAACTTGTCCATTCATTTGTTACTTCAAGGCTGGACTACTGTAATTCTTTATCATCAGGAAGTCCACAAAATGAAATTAAAAGCCTTCAGTTGATCCAAAATACTCCAGCAAGAGTTCTGATGAATATTAAAAAGAGAGATCATGTTTTCCCTGTTTTAACTTCTCTCCATTGGCTCCCTGTTAAATCCAGAATAGAGTTAAGATCCTCCTCCTTATATATAAAGCTCTTAAGAATCAAGCTCCATAATACATCAGAGATCTGATGCTCAATATGTTCCTAACAGATCCCTTCTCTCTCAGACTGCAGGTTTTCTGGTAATTCATAAGATTTATAAAAGTAGGAGACAGATCTTTTTGTTATACTACTCATCTCCTGTAGTACCAGGTCACAGTTTATCTGTGAGGCTGATACCCTGCAAATTTTTAGGATTAGGCTTAAAACATTCCTTTTTCGATCAAGCTTAGTTAGATTACGTAGCTTATGTTATCCTGAGTTACCTTTGTAGTTATGCTGCTATAGGCTTAGACTGTTAGAGTACAGACTAACCACTTTTCTTCTATTTTTCTCTTCTACGTTGAATGAATAAATAGACGACAGAGCTAGGTTCAATCACTTCTTTTATTCAACTCCAACTCTCCACAGAACGGTAAGCAAGAACACATATCATAATCATCCCACTAACTCGGACATTTTTAAAATTCTAACTTCCTGTTCTCTGGGTGTGAGTGGAGCCTCCTGGTGGTCCTACTCATTACTACTTTTCAACTGTATTTTTATTTTTGGTGAGGTTTTTTTTATAGTTTTTTTTTTGCTGTTATTTTGACTGTTAACCTTGTTTTTTCTCAGTGTTTTCCTCTCCATAGAAGCTACACACGGCTGGTATCCTGCTCAGCTACAGACCCTCTTGGATGGAGAGCATCAATTCTTTCATGTCCTTTTATCAACATTTTACTTTCTTTAATATAGAAAATACTCTTTCGTCAGTTCCTTTTGTTCTTTCTGCGTCTCTGCTCAGTCTTTGCAAACCCCTAGACTGTCATGGCAAATGACCACTTATACTGAGCCAGGTTCTGCTGGAGGTTTCCTCTATCTATAGGGGAGTTTTTTCTCTCCACTTGTGCTGTATGCTTGCTCAGTTTGAGGGATACCTAAGGGATTTCTCTGATTAGAGTCTGCATGTACAGGGGACAACCTCAAATCAACGACTGGGATTCCTTAAATAGAAAACTTTTAACCGATACTAAATGTTTGTATTGAAAATACTTTTCTTATAAAGTCCTTTTAGATGACATCTATTCTGAAGTGAGACTACATAAATAAACTGGATTAAATTAAACTGAATTTATAAAATTAGACAGCATAGAATGCTACAAAAATGAGCTAAGAACCAATCCGACTGGAAACGCATATTGCTAGGAAACATCAGCTGTGAGCTGGTTTGTTTTTCCTTATTTCTTGCTAACTTTTTGTAGCTCTGTGACTTTATGAAGACAAACCAACAATGGAAAAAGTTACAAGTCATAAATTAACTCATTGAAGTCAAATAGAGCTCAAGAATAAGAATAAGTAAAAACAAAAAGTTTAAGAATATTAAGAGACACTCAGACAATTACAACTAAAATACTGCATACAATGAAGAGTCCTATTAAAATGAACCCAGCATTCTGAATAGTGAGGTTGAAGATAAGAACCCTCATAAATTAAAAGGGTTGATTGAGTACAAAATAATGGGCTTTAGTTAGAACTTTATTTGAAGATTTGACATTATTAAACATATTTATTTTCTAATTGGAGACTAGCTTCTCACAGGGCTCTGGGGCATGGCCTAATTTCGCAACGGTGTACCTAAAAAAACACACTGGAGCGACCAGGTGTTCAAGGAAATGTTACTGGTCTGGAGGCAGTATGAGAGAATGAAACAACTACTACGAGCTGTAGCTTACTGTAAATACAATAGGAAAAGTGTTATGGCCAGCAACAGTGCATTTGTGACTAGTTCGAATATAGTCACAGTGCATCTATAAAATGTAGGCTACTCTCATAACCCTGGGTGTCTAAGTAACATGAGTGAGATATCTCATTATTTGATTCCTCAGAAGCACATATCCTGATAGGCATGTCTCATGCCTCTATAAGTAGTATCTGTTCTGACGAAGGGCTATTCAAGTTAAAAACCTAATCTCACTTCTCCCAGTAAGAAGAGTTGTCCGGTGAGACATCTCACTCATTTTACTCTGAGAACTGAAATGAAATACAGCTTATTTAGAGACCACCAACACTCACAGGGTTACATCCTGGCCAACGAAAGACTCTAGACAGAACAATGTGGGTCACTGAAGGAGCCAAGACGTCAAGACATGACATCATGACAAAGCAAGTGAAGACATCCAGCTTGCTGCAGCACAAATCTCTGTAACAAACAGCCCCCATAAGAAGGTCCTTTGTTCTGTCCACATATGCCCTCAGGGCGCAAACTGAACACAGCTGATGTAGCCCCCTGTCAGGTGAGGAAAAAGACATTGGGGAGAACGCTGTGAGAACAATTCATTTAACTTTTTTTAATAAAATAAATATAATATAAAATATATGTTATATAAATGGAATGGAAGAAACAATGGAAGGACAATGGAAGAAAGATTGTTCATCATTGGCACAAAGGCCAGGTTGGGCTTCAGAGATACCCAATGGGTCATCCAGGTGCAAACTGGATGCAGGATGGGTGCACAGAGAGCAATTACAATCACTGATGTGTTTGGCTGTCAGAGCCAGCAGCAACACCACTTTAAATGAGAAAGTTTTAATGTCAGTGTTGTCCTACTGTTCAAATGTAGACCCGGAAAGGCCCTTCAGAACCACGGACAGATCCCTACAGGGTACCAAAGGCCAAGACACCAGGACAAGCCTGCCTTCCCCCCTTCATACATTTGTACACCATGGGGTGTTTGCTTGCCAGCCTCTGCCCAAAACTCACCTGACAGGCAGAAATTGCAGCCAGGTTCACCTTATGTATGAAGATGCATTCTTTTTAGCCAGCAGCTCTTGTAGAAAAGACAAAATGGTATCTATGGGGCACTGAAAAGACAGAATATTACTATTCTGGGATCAGGCCTCAAACACCCTCCATTTTTAGTCATATAAGGATCTAGTGGAGGGAGCACTGGCATTCTGACTAGTCTGAATGACCGCTTGGGGCAGCTTAGCTTCCTCTAAGCTGTTCCACTCATGGGTCAGAGCCACAGGGCTAGGTACTCTGGACGTGGATGGAAAATTGTTCCCCTGCCTGAGATATCAGATTGCTGTGGATGGTAAATCCCTAGGTTGGTTCATCAGGAGCTGAAGAATGTTCACCAACCAATGCATGGCGGGTTAATGATAGGCTACCAAAATGATTGAGTGGTGCTGAATCTGTACCCTGAGCTGGGTAGGGAGTATCAGGGCCACAAGGGGGAATGCATAAGGCAGGCCCCCATGGCCAGTCATGCGCCAATGCATCTACACTGAGCAGAGCGTATTGATTGCATATTAAGGGGCACAGAGAACACCAAGCATTTTCCTTGGATGCTAACAGGACCGCCCAGTCCCAGCAGAACCTAATCCAGATCTGCTCCACTGCAGCTGGATGCTGAGCCCAGTCCCCATACAGAAGGGTCCCCTGGACACCAGGTCTGTCCTGATTCAGGAAACCCGGGACTTTTCAGTTTATTAAACAGTTGGCACGGACTCGCAATCTATTCCCCCGATTTAATAAACCGTGTGACCGTGTGGTATTCTGTTTGCTTAATTACAAAGCACAATTGCTAACCCTACACCCTAACCACTGTGCTACAGCCACAACACAAACATAACAGGCAGTCAGGGCTTTTTTTTATAAAATGAGGAAACGGGTTATTAATTCATGCCCACTGTTTAATAAACTGAGGATATGGATTAGTAATGACTAATTATTGCCGGGGTCCATACGTTCGGCCCACAGTGAGGATGGAACATGTTATGAGCCATACCAGTGGCTGAAAGCGAACAGCTGGCTAAATGATTAATTTGATTGACAGGTTCCTTAGCCAATGGGGACATTAGTTGTCCGTGCACGTTAGGTGAGTCTCAGAACTCATAACACAGAATTCTCTCACGAATGCAGAGAGGTTCACAAATGAAAAGTGGTGGATTCATGCACATTCAGGAATTTGTATGATCTGTGAGTATATTTGAAGCTTTTTTCAAAACGATATTTGTGAAACAGCTTGTGTGCATTTGTGAAACATATTGTTTGCATTTTTGAAACAGATTTTGTGCATTTTTTAAATTGATTGTGTGCATTTTTGAAACAGATCATGTGCGTTTGTGAACCTCATTGTGTGAATTTGTTATTTTATATTACAAGTGTTTCTGAAAATTATATTGGTGAACCTCTGCGTGTGCATTTGTGAAACAGACCATGTGCATTTCCGAATGAGAATGCATTCGTTAGTTTATTTATTATGAGACTTTATGGACTCCATAGAAATATTTCATCCATATATCTTCTATTTAAAAAAACCTACTTGGTCTATTTGTTTACCATTTAAGCTGTTGCTCTGGTGAGTTTAGGTGGTCTAATAAATCTTATAGTCTGTGATCACAGACTGTAATCAGTCAGTCAGTCTGTCTGTCTCTCTATCTAATAATTCTTACTGTTTTTCATTTGTAACATGTTAGACATTTTTTGTGAGATTTTCTTTTAATATTTGGGGTTTATGGATTAGTAGGCTTGTGGTTGATTGTGTAGGGCAGCAGAACCATTGACTCACATTAGCTGCATGGAATGGCAGTGATCTTGTTGATCACCATTATAAATAGACGAGAATGTGAAAAATATATTTGCTTTAAAGTTTCACCATATTAAACATATTTTATTTGACTACAACTCATTAAGTCTTTGTTTCTTGTTCAACTCCCACTATTTCTGTAATGAAAGCAGCGTTGGGTAAAACACAAGACTGAATCAACAGTGATCAGTTAATGTGAAAGCGCAAACAACAACTACAAGGCTGTCTTTGTTTGGCAGTTATGAGAAAGTTCAAATGTGGTGTTCTTCAGCTTTGCAGCTTTTAAATCTACACTGTTGATCTGTATCAGTAGTTTATGAAAAACACACTTGCTAATAAAGTGTAAGCAGTTATTTTTGTCACAATAAGAAATTTGTTTTGAGTGTTGCTCTGGGAGCTTCATTTAGAATGTTGGGCCCTGTTTAAAAATCCATGCAGCTGTTAGGTCACAATAGATGGAACTCTGCTTAGTGACAGGAAAGCATTTAGGAAGGTGAACATTAGTCATCAAGACTTGAGCAGGACAGTTTGGACACATCTGACAAATGCATACCAAAGGAAACAAAATGGAAGAAACTTATAGCATAATTGACGAAGAGAGCCATGCTACTGTGTGAGTGTCTGGTTGAAGTGGTGTAAGTTTCAAAGAATGTCTGTCAGCTTACATATTGTCTTGTGTTTGTGCAGAGAAATCAAAGACCTTGGTAAAAGATTTGATCAGGCTGTAAGAAAATACAGACTGACTAAGGAGCTCCATGAAAAACTGGTTGAGCAAGGCCAGATAACAGAGGAGCTGATAGGAGAAATGGAGCAGGAAAACCACTCCTTGGTCAACAGAATTGAAGAGTAAGAAAGAGAACGTTTTTACAGGAACCATGGAGTGAAATGGCTGTTTACACTCACTGTTTGTGTTTTCTGTTTAACTTTAATACAAGAAATCTAGCTATTATCATGAGGCTGATGTTCGGATTATCTCTTGTTTTCAGTTTAAAAGAACAAACAGAAAAGGTGAGAAGATCAGTTGAAAAAAATAAAGAAATCCTGCAACAGAATGGTTTAGCAGAGAAAAACACGGAGATCAGACAAAAGGTAAGTGATAAACATTCAGTGTGTTTGTGGTGGCACTGGTCCTGATTTTGTTGTTGGACCTTTTTATTTATTTATTTATTTATTTATTTTGCAGGAAGACAAGCTGAAGGAGCTGAAGGAGGAAAACGAACTACTGGCTGCAGAGGTACTGCAACATTGTCATCCAGAAACAAGCAACCAGTGCTGGCTCAAGGCTGTATAGGTTTTAGGTTAAATTTGATTTGGGGCCCATCTTCTCAATAATAGCATTGTCACCACTACAACAGTTTCAATACATATTAAACAAGTTTAACTGACTGAGCTTCAAAGCAAGTGTGCTAATGAGTTCTTATTTATTGAGAAATATTTGTAAAGAAACAACACTGAAAAGATTATACTTTGGAGTGTAACTATGGTCACACAATATCAAGCAATGGAAATATGGTTTTGCATTTTTTAAAGTATCTTAACAATTCCTTTAAATATTCAAATGTAAACATTTTTTTCTTTATCTATGTAAATAAACACATCAAATCAAATGTAATAATAACAGTAATTTTTTATATACATTATAAAAGAATTTTGATCTATTATCTCAGTAAAAATGTAACCATTTATGAGAGGCTCCTGACAGTTTGGGAGTCCTAAGCAGTCCGGCTGGCTAGGCATGTAACTGATGTTGTGTTATTTGCATCATCTTCAAAAACACTCTCACTCTAAGCTGCTTCTGTTTCAGCTGGAAGATCTAATGAGAAATCAGGAAGAGGAAACAGCAGCTGAGAATGAAATCAAGGTAACCTTTTATTTCATTTGAATCATTGTTAGAACTTATAATATGTAACCTGTTGAATGGCTCACTTCTGTTTTTCACTGAAAAATGAAGAAAAACCAGAAGATCCATGCAGCCCTACAGAACAAAGACATCCAAATAGAGAGAGTAAGAATAATAAAGTGAATATTTCCAGTTAGTTTCTTATCTTCACTTTTAACATGACCTTGTTGATTCATTTAAAACATTTGTGAGAGCATATTTCTGTCTGGCAGCTTTGTAGGATAGAGAGTGAAAGGAAAAGGGAGATAGAAAGGAATGCTGAGATCACTGAGGTATCTATTAGGAGTATTTCTCCCTGACAACGCCATTTAATGATGTGATCATCCCTTTAATGCTTGTTCTTTCTTCAGGAACTTAGAAAAGAACTTCGACACCTGGAGAAACATCTGAGAGACCTCCATGAGGAACAGAACCTGTGAGTAATGACTGCTGGTTAACTCATAATGGTGTAACTACAAAATTAGTTTCTAATATCCACGGTGAGGATTTGGAACTTTGAATCCTACAATCAATTGAGCTTTCGTCGTCTAACATCGCCCATTCTTTGGTTTTACAGAACGGTGCTGAAATATGAACCACATACAGAGGTGAATATGATATGTCACTACAAATCTATAATACAATTATTTTGAAAAAAATCCTTAATTACTCATTTACTTGCTGAGAATGTTTCACTGAATGAATGTTTAAAAATCATGACAGATCACCATGTTTCACGCTAAAATAAACTTTAAAAGCTTTGTAACGTTTGATACTGCTGAGTTGTATAGCTATAATTCCTACGTGTACTTTAATACTGTATGTGATCTGTAAATATACATGGGATTTAGATAATTTGTAATTAATAGATTTTTAGATAAATTAATTCAGCATCACTACAAGTTAACAAGTGAAACATAACGTCAAAGATCCTATACAGTTGAGTAAAAAATTTTGAGGGGTAATTTTTTCATATCCTTATCCATAAAAAACCTACATTTCGTAAAATGTTTCAGATATTATTGCTCATTGGATTATGTAAAAGATAAAAATGTCTTACACTTTATCATTCATCTTTGATTTGACACATCACGATCTGACTTTAGCATTTTAACAGTCAGTATGTTTATTTTTAATTTATTTATATTTTCTTAAGACTGAGAACCCAAAGATAGATAAAATGGCAATGTCACTGCTCTTTGGCCTCTCAACCAATTTAAATGAGGGTTTTAAACTGAATATGTGGTTTCTTCAACTGAGTGGAATTGATTGAGATCCACATGCCAAAGCGTTAAGACAGCAAACAAAATACAGAAAAACTATGTTCTTCTGTCACTGCAGGAAGAAGATGACAATGGGGAGGACTTCTGTTCCATGGACTCAGGAGGATGGTACTTATAATAATAATAATAATAATAAATAATAATAATAATAATAATAATAATAATAATAATAATAATAATAATAATAATAATAATAATAACACGAGAACTGAAGCTGGTAAAACTTAGGATAAAAATACAACTCAAGATGTAGAGGTGATTACCATCAACCTGGATGAAGAACACAACTTTGAGATGATCAGAGACAGTATATTACAAAAATGGGTAGAAATAAAATACCAGGAGCCTCAGGTGAAAGAAATGCTACCCACGGTCAACAAAGGCAGAAGAACTAAGCATCTGATTAGTCAAGCCAACAAATGTATAGAAGACATAAAGAATGACAACCATGAGCTGCTGAATCTTACATCTATACTGTAGCAACAGTCATCACAGAGAGGACAGGTACCCGGTAGATAAAGCAGAAGAGAAAGTTCAAGAAACCCAAATGGAACGAAAACATTGAAAATGATATCCAAAGGAAGAGGAAAGATGTATGCCTTCTAACAAATAGAAAATGGCACCATGAACAACCAAAGAAAAGAGCGGCAAATAAGGAAGAGATACTTAGTGGATATCCCTGAAACAAGACAAAAGCTCAAGCAACAGATACAAGCCAAAGCACAAGAATCAAACAATACGAAAAGGGAAGCAAACAGTTCAGGCAAAACAAAGTCTTCAAAGAGACCCAAAGAGGTTCTACAGAGAACTCGGAAAGAATCGGATAGAGGTCACAGAAGGAAAGAAATTAGCATAAATGTGCTGCTCAACAAAGAGGAACCTATAAGGGGGTGCTTGTAGGGGAGCTGTGTCGTAGCTCTCCCTGAGGCGATGTGGTCAAGGGATTTAATTAGAATGGGATCAGGGGGTACAGTCTAACCTTAATCTAGAGGATTAAAGGCATAATGAGAGCAGCGAGTCCATCCTCTGCAGAGAGTAATAACCCATCATAACCATTACTTCTAGTAGTTCTCAATCAATCACAATCCTCAGGGCCTGACCCAAAGAACTGAGCTCCTGTACACCAACCATCTGTAGAATACACAGCCTGCTGCTCCATATTCTACCGCTTGATTTCTCTGGATCTCTGGATGTGCATTTATCGCAACCATGCTTCATGTATCAGTAGAAGCAGACGGTGTGGAGAAAAGGCCTGTTGCTCTTGTCCTCGAACTCTTGTAGGAGCTCATCGATTTTGTTCTCCATGTCGTCCGTGTGCTGGATACACTGACACAGCTCGCGGATGAGGAAGGCTCCCAGTGTGGCCTCCTCGTGGTTATCCTGAATATCTACATTGATTACATGCACTGGTTGTAACGTTTCCTGCTCTCTTGAGTTTAAATCCTCCAGCACTTGGCCATACACTCTCTCTTCACAGGTGATGACCAGGTCGAATTTATCCTTGCACAGCTGAAAATGCTCAGGCTTTGCTTTGATGCGCTTGTTGCGTTCCAGCATGTGCAGAATCCCATTCTGCGTGTTTAGTTCCTTGTCCTTTCGGACCAAGTCGTTGTACATCTGTTCATAAGTCGTTTTGAAGTCATACACATTAGGTTTATCCGGAGACGGACCAGGTAGCTTCACATGAGACCCAGTCCCAAATAATCGGAAGTCAAATCCACGTTTGTTGAGGATATTGTGCGCTTCCATACTGCGGTTCTGGTTCCTCGAGCAAACAACCGTTACACGCAGCGGATTGCTCGGCATTGCGACACTCCGGCTGAGAATAACTAACACCAGCTGTCAGAAAGGGGCGACTGTGGCTCAGTGGTAGAGTAGTTGGCTTGCAATCGGAGGGTTGTAGGTTCGATTCCTCCAGTCACATGTCGATGTGACTACATCGACATGGTACCCTGGTACTTAACCCCAAAATTTGTACATCATCCTATTTGATCTATCATCAACTTCATGAAAACAATCATTGAATCCTGCAAAACCACCATGATGCTACAGACTACCCATGTTGGCTATCGGTGTATGAAAGTCAGTGTGAATGGGTGAATGTGGCTTCAATGTAAAGCGCTTTGAGTGGTCAGTAGTGACTATATAGCTATATAAGTTCAGTCCACCACCTCTTGACAATGTAGAAGAATTCTGGAGCAAGATATGGGAAAAAGAGAAACACCACAATGAAGCAACACAATGGATAAAATATGAACAACAAAGGTTAGAAAACAGACCATTGCAACAGTGGACTGACATAAGGTTAGAAAACAGACCATTGCAACAGTGGACTGACATAAGGTTAGAAAACAGACCATTGCAACAGTGGACTGACACCAAGAAGACAGAAGTAACTCTGGCACTGAAGAAGGCAAGTAATTGGAAGGCCCCTGGAGTTGACAAAGTCCCCAACGTCTGGCTTAAACATGCCACACATGATTATACAGCCAGAGAGTACACTGAGATCATCAAGACACCAACAAAGAGCCCTGATTGGCTGACACAGGGCCTAACCTATCTTCTACCAAAGAACAATGGTACTAAGAACCTCAAGAACTACAGACTAATCACTTGCCTTCCAACTCACAAGCATTATCACAGAGAGAATGTACATCTTCCTTGAGGACAATAACTTGCTAACTGCAGAAGAAAAAGGATGCAAGAGAGGAAGTTATGGATGCAAAGATAAACAAGATGATGCTAGATGACAGCAGGATGAACAAGAACAATCTGAGTACAGCATGGGTTGACTACAGAAAAGCATTACACAGTGTGCCGTACACATGGATAATCAGAGCAATGGAGATCCACAGAATAAGCCCAACTATCATCAACTTCATGAAAACAATCATTGAATCCTGCAAAACCACCATGATGCTATCATATGAAGGCAGATTAATTAAGACAGGATCAATACAGGTTAGAAGCGGTATATTCCAAGGAGACTCACTATCACCTCTCCTGCTCTGCTTGTGCCTGGCCCCACTCAGCACCATGTCAAACAACACTGGACATGGATATGACATCTATGGAAAAAGATCAACCACCTCTTCTACATGGATGACCTCAAGACCTTTGCCAGACATGACGATCAATTAGAAGGACTGATTTAAACTGTCAAGGTCTTCAGTGATGAGATATGCATGCAGTTTGGAATTGATCAGTGTGCAAAGCCACATTCAGGAAATGAAAATTGATATCAATATCAGACATACAACTGGACCAAAACACAACCATAAAGGAGCTCAATCAAGAGGACACGTAAAACTACCTTGGGGTCAATGAGGGAGATGGAATTCAACATGCAGCAATCAAAGAGAAGATCAGGAAAGAGTATTATAGAAGAGTCAGACTTGCCATCAAGAGTGAATTGAATTCTGCAAACAAAATCAAAGCTATCGATACTCTAGCTGTCCCTGTAGTTACATACAGCTTCAACATCATCAACTGGCAAATCAAAGAGATAAAGAAATTGGATAAAAAGAACAGAAAACTACTTCCTGCAGAAAGAATGCATCTTCCAAAGGCAGATGCAGACAGAATATACATCCCGAGAAAAGAAGGAAGAAGAGGCCTAACCCAGGTAGAAAAGACATATAAAACTACAGCCATTGGACTCAACATCTACCTTGAAAACAAAGAAGAGGGTCTCCTGAGACTGGTTCATCAACATGAAAAAAACAAGAAACTTTACTCGGTCAACAAAGAAGCAAAGAAGTTCATGACAGAAATTGAAGTTGCCACCAAGTATGCCAAGAAGATAAAAACCGAAGCAAAGGAAAGAGCCATACAGACATTGAAAGACCAATGGAAAAACAAGCCAATCCATGGACAGTATCCAGAGAGAGTCAACAAAGCAGAGGTGAACCAACAAGAGACACATCAGTGGCTGAAGAGTTCAGGACTGAAAGTTGAGACAGGGCCTCATTGTAGCAGCTCAGGATCACAGTCTGCCTGCAAGATATCACCTCACAACATCACATTATGAAAAATGGAACCGATCCAAAATGCAGATTGTGTCACCAATTTGATGAAACAGTAGAGCAATTTTAACAGATGCCCAATTTCAGTAAAGAATGAAAACTACTATCAGCAAAAAAGTGGTATGAACACATGGCAAACACAGTAACAGAGCATGAGAATGTCCTTTGGGATATGCCGGTTCACACAGACAGGGAAATCAGAGCAAACCGGCCTGACATCATCATCAAAGACAAGGAGAAGATTTGCTACCTGATCGATATGACAGTTCCATCAGAGAGAAATATATCATCAAAAGAAGTCCAGAAGCGCTCTAAGTACAAAGACCTGGAAATAGAAATTACCAAGATGTGGAAGATGAGAACCACAATCATACTAGTTGTCATTGGAGCTCTGGGACTTGTAAAAAAAAAGATCAGAGCAAGTACATATCCAAGATACCAGGAGAAATTAGCGGTAGTGAACTGCAGAAACTTGTGCTACTAGGAACAGCCCACATCATTCGGAAAGTTTTCTCGATCAGTTGAAGCACTGTATCATCTTAAGGTCTAGGGATTAGACCTGGATATAAAAGGAAGAAGTACACTGTCAACAAAGACTAATAACAATAATAATAATAATAATAACTTTTATTCAAGACCCTCATGGACACTTGTGACACAATGAAATAAAACAATAAATCAATAACAGAACAAGAACAAAAAAATAAGATCACATAACATCAACTAAAGTAAAAAATACGTTCAGAGTGAATATGCATACCTAAAAGGTGAGATGAGATTTAAACAGAGGGAAAAAACCAATGTTAAAGTCCAGGGGTAGAGAGCTCCAGAACCATAGTGGTGAGGTTGAAAGAGGGCACAAAAAGTTGAAGAGATGAAGAAGACTTAAATGAGCAGGTGGAAAGAAGTAATACTTGATAGATCAGAAAGATAAGGAGAAGTGCTGTTATGAATGGCCTTGAAGGTGAAAGGGGGAAGCTTAAATAATATGCAGAATTTTACAGGGAGCCAGCGAGGTTTTATACCAGTTGAAGCTTATTTAGGGATTTTTGGAGAAGGTCATGGACGAGAATTACAATAACCAAAACAGGAGCTAACAACACTATGAACGAGAATGGATGCAGACTGGAATGGAAAGAAAAGGACATAACCGGTCAGTATTGCATAGATAGAAATAGGTAGAATTGGTGAGATTACAAATGTAAGATTTGTAGGATAATGAGCTGTCGAGGATGACATCAAGACTCTTAACATGAGGTGTTTCCATTATCGGAACTTCAGGGTAATTTAACCAGATCTTTTTTGGACAGAGTAATCTCTTGGCCTGCTCCTCTCAGCCACCATGTCACAATCAGAACTGTAAAGAATCAGCTAGACATTTTCAAATTGTTACTGAACCTCTCTTTAATCTGACTTGATTGTGCCATTCAGAGCACATACCCCCATTCAGATACTACATGAAAAAATGAAATGGTCTCGAAAACAGCCCTGTCAGCCCGGCTTGATGCAGTTATCGGGAAGTTCAGGTCAGATTACCCTGAAGGTAAGATATTGGAAATGCGCCTTACAGAAGTGTAAAATGATTTTCCTTCAATAAATTTGATTTGGAATTATTGAAGAAGGTTGAGCCAGGAATCAGGACTGCAGGAGACATATAGCTGGGGGTCATCCGCAAAACAGTGGAATTTGAACAACTACAGCGTGTTTTTGCGATGCTGTGTGATTTGAGCCGGCGTTAACAAGCGCAAAGCGTTAAAAATCAGGCGCTAAGAGTCTTTCAAAATCTTGACAGCAGCATCTGTACAGAAAGAAAACATGATTGAGTAAGGAAGTAGATCAAACTGATTTAAATAATAGTCCGTTCAGATATTGAGGCTATGTGGAAATTGTTTTGGGAGCACAAGTGGCTGTTAGATCGGTTCTGATAAAGAATTTCCCTATCAGGTTTGGTGGGGACAAACCCATCAAGTCCCTGGTTTCCCTGGTTAAAATGATGCCTATAATCAGCATATATCCACATATGACAGTGTGGAGGTCCTATCCCCGTGGCTCCGATAGATCATGTGCCCTGGCTGCTTGGCCACAGGGCTATCCCTTTGGCTGACTGGTTAGCGCGTATGACTCTCACCCGAGAGTCATCGGATTGAATCCCACGACTCTCACCCGAGAGTCATGGGATCGAATCCCACCCGGGCCCTTGTTGTGTACCTTGCCACATTTGGCGTTGCTGGCAGGATCCATGTGATACTGGTAATAAGTCAATGGATTTGCAATTGGTGGCACCCTGCATGGGAGCACGAGGACGTGCTTGTGATAAGACGGGGAGAGATGTGACGGTTTGGAGGTCCTTTCACTGTGGCTCTGATTGATCATGTGCCCTGGCTGCTTGGCCACAGGGATATCCTTTTGGCTGACTGGTTAGCGCGCATGACTCTCACCCTGGAGTCGTGGGATCAAATCCCGCCCAGGCCCTCGTTGTGTACCTTGTCACACACATAATTGTAGTCATGGGGGCAGACGAAGTGCCGTCTATAAATAAGACATTGTCTGCCCCAAAACTCCTTAATTTAACCAATGTTTTGTTATGAATAGTTAGTGATATTTCCCAGTGACTTTGTAACATCTGAGAGTTGCTGCAGTGTAGGCTTCCGGGGTGTGTTAAAGGCACGTTCTATTTACCATGGATGTTGGAACTCAGAACTGGGTTTGGCGTCATAGAAGGAATAATGCCCGACGAGGTGTCCATTTTTAGAAAATAATGGACGAAGTTTCGTGTTGGAGGTTTGTTTCCGCGAAGTCCATTATTTTCTGATAATGGACACCTCGAAAGGCATTATCCCGTTTATACCATGGTCACTTATGAAAGAAAGAAATATTTATTAATAATACTTTAATGGGTTTTATTTTTTATTAGTCGAGAGCACTATTTAATATCTCCCATACACAGGCGTTGCCGAGCAACATGGTCACAGCAAGTCGACCACAGCAATCCGTGATGGGAATGGAGATGATGGCTTTACCTTACGCTACGTGATACAAAGTATCATTTCAGAAGGCCAGTGCACTATTTACTGCGTGTGTGTGTCCACAGGATGATCCAAACCTTTGTGATGAGTCAACTGTTAAATAATGTTTAGTCTCTGTTGCAATTTGAGTCAGCGCAATCATTTAGAACTGTCATCAGGCAGTTTGACGGGACATCTTTCCTAGGTCTACATTATCACTTTTTAACGTACACCCTCCAGCTACTCAGAATTGAGTATTCACCCAGACCATGGTATAAGCCCGAGTAAACAGCGTTCCAGTAGCGTTGTACAATAAGTTGGGATTCCAGTATGACATCCAGGTTTTTATGATTATTATTTATATAGCACACCTTCAACACAAAGCAATTCAAGGTGCTTTACATGATTACAAAAATGTGAAAATTAAAACATAGACTCACTAAAAGAAAGCATAAACAAAGATTTATAAAAGACAATTTATGTAAAACAAAAAAAAATTTAAACTGAAGAAACACAAGAATCAATTAAAACGTTTAGCAATAACAGTAATTAAAAGAAAACGTTTAGTGATTAGAGCATAAAAGAACATTTATGTAAAATTATGAATATCAAAAAAATAGTGATAGACAAAAGCTATAACAGTAATTAAAAAGAATGAACGCAAAAGTTGTATCAGTTACTCATAAGCAAGTCTAAATAGATAAGTTTTAATTTTTGATTTAAAAGAGTTCATTGTTTCTGCATCCGGGAGTTTGTTCCAGACATGGGGAGCATAGAAACTGAAAGCTGCTCCTCCATCTTTGGTTCTGGTTCTAGGGACGATCAGTAGATTACAGCAGGAGGACATGAGTGGTCTGGATGGTTTGTACCGTGATAGCTGATCTTTAATGTACTCTGGTGCTAACCCATTCAATGATTTATAGATTATTTTTAAAGCACTTGGAGGTCTATTCTCTGAGCTACAGAGAGCCAGTGTAAGGACTTTAGAACTGGGGTAATGTGTTCTACTTTCCTAGTTCTAGTGAGAACACGAGCAGCAGGGTTCTGTATCAGCTGCAATTGTCCTGATTAATTGTTTTATTTTGGTAGACCTGTAAAGATACTGTTACAGTAACCAAGGCGGCTAGAGATGAATGCATAGATACGTTTTTCTAGGTCTCCTTCCATCATCACTCCTTTAATTCTAGAAGTGTTCTTAACAGTCGTCTTACTGTGATTAGAAATTTTAGCTAACGTGGTCCTTTCAAATCAGATACAGGAATGGTCAGATAATGCAATATCATTTAATGTGATGTTGGAGATATTAAAGTCTTTGCTAATAAGTAGGTCCAGAATGTGTCCTCGGTTGTGTACTGGTTCATGACGCTGGGTTAGGCCGAAACTATGGAGGGCATCATGTAATGCTTTAGTTCCACTATATTGGGGGTTGTCAATATTAATTTTTAAATCTCCCACAATTATTAACTGGTCGTAATATATACATATTACAAAGCAAAGGTAATTGAATTCATGAATAAAGTTTGCATTTGGTTTGGGTGGTCTGTGTATATATGTTTCTTTGTTTGGCTCATTTTTCTCAGCAGCCAGATAGTCAAAGGAATCAAATTCACCGAGTAATACCTTTTTAAGGTTTAGAGAGTTTTTGAAGATTGCAGCTAGGCCTCCGCCTGTTCTGTTTTTTTCTGCTCTCACTAATATAGTAATAATCTGTGGGGCAAATTTCTAATAGCACAGCTTGTTCTATATCTTCTAGCCAAGTTTCTGATAGAAACAGCGTATGTATATTTTGTGTGATAATAAAATTATTGATTTGGAGAGACTTTCCTGATAGAGATCTAATATTTACTGTAGCTATTTTAGTAGTTGTAGTACCTCTTACAAAAATTGTTTTAAGATGTACTTTGCATATACAGACATCCCTTTTATTTTGTTAAGATTAGAGTTGCAGGCTCTAAATGTAAAATGGATTTTAGATGCATTCTTACTAGTGTGTCCTGTAAATTAGAATTTTTTTTCCGCCACAGCTTCCATTGTATATGTGAGGAGTGGCCATATTGAAAGTCAAAGACAGAGAAAAATAAAAATCTCAGACTTTGCAGGTGGGAAGTCAGACTTAGGAGCGTGTTCCAGTTGATTGTTCCCACTTGAAAGTCAGAATTTCCTAGTTCCAAGTACAAATAGAACGCACCATTATAATCCAACTACACTAACACGTCACCGTGCTCCATCCCAGTTGTACTCTGAGCAGAGCTTTCACTCTGTGTTCTGTGGCGGTTAGAAAGAGCTGACTACAGCAGACATCAACATGGTTTGTGTGTTTCCATATTGCACAAACCAAATGGCCAATTAAACTAACTTCAGCTTCTACAGGCTCCTTTTCTGCAACCTACGCAGACTATAGCTACAATACCAGGCAGCTGTGACGTCGTTGACATCACCGGTTGGTGTAAGTTGGAACTGGTTACATTAAAAGCCTGTAAAAACCCCAGATGCTAATACCTTAGCACCTCCGAAACAGTCTGAACTCACAGGGGAATATTGTTAACTATTCATAACAAAACATGGCAAAATGTAGGCATTTTGAGGCTGATAATGCCTTATTTTGAGGTGGGACTTTGCCTGCCCACACAACTCTCATAATATGGATGTACGCTGATCGTGACTGGATTTAAACTTCTTCCAAAGGATTTCAAGTGGCTCCAAACTTGTTTAGGTGAGCAAATGAACGTAAAAAATGCTACAAAATAAGCTCCAGGTTAAGAAAAACTTCCTATTTAAGTATTTTAGAAACAAAGGGTGGATTAGAAATTGTATGGATGTTGTTGAAATTGTTTGGATCCAAAGCAGTTTTTGTTTGTTTGTGAGTAACTGAGGCAATATTGAAAAAAATAAGGTACAGTACCTATGGAAAATTAAGAGTAAATGAAAGCAGAAATGAGTAGGGAAGAGAGGCAAGTCCTGTAGGCATAGGCTCAAGACGACGTGCCTTGATGTACATATACACTCAGAAATATATATTTTCTACAAAATAGACAACAAAAAATAGCACTCCTTCTACTAATATATCTACTTTGTGTCTGATTTCAGCTGGTTGCACTGCAGAGCAATGATCCAACACGGAGGACCCAACGCAGCAGGATATATGATCTTTGTTTTCATTCTGTTTCCATTCATCATGCTTTTCCTAGCGACTACTTGCAACAGTCCTGATCCCTCCTGCAACTTGTGGATGATAGTGTTTGAGCTCCTGGAGCCCTATGGAGAACTCAGCTACAGCATTCCTCCAGTTTTTTAATTGAAAAAAATGGAAAATCGGTTAAATAAAACTGTGAGGAAAAGATTTAGAAAATCAGGTATAAATAAAGTATCCAAGCATTACGAGAAAATCATTCAAGAATGTGAAGAAAAAACAATACACCATCACAATTATTGGATTAAAAATGAACTATTAGCCCAAATTTTATTTTCCATTTTCTGATTTCGGTTGTTTCCCTGTGTCATAGGTAATGCGCAAATGTCAGCAAGTAAAGGAAGCACTGGCATTATCGAGCACCCAGGTTTTGAGGCAATTGCTCTATATCCTTTTGTGCTGCAGGCAGTTCATGGCACCCCGCTATGGAGGTGTGGCCGTGACTGCACGTGTTATATACCCCACCACAGCCGGACTCCTGTCGTCAATAATCAAAGCCTGCATCAGAAAACTGAGATTAGCCGTTAGCAATACATGGTTCGAATTCAAGTTAAAATTAAGTCTTCTTTAAGTAAATAGAATATGACTGAAGTCTTTAATGATTCTACTAAAAGTGTTAATTTTTTAAAATAAAATTATCCTAAAATAAGGCGTGATTCCATCAGTAAAAAACATAAGTGTACAGTCTAGTAATTGGTATTTTCTAACTTGGATAGTCTCATTTAGGCTACAGTTGCTTCCAAGATCTCATTGTTTTTATAATGGTTTGAATCTCCAATTTTAAATTCGGCCAGATTCTGTAATCAAAACAAGGTGGTTTAGAACTGGGATGTCTTATGTATTCACAGGAAGGCATTTATTTATTTCATTGTATCCGTTAATATTATATATTTATTATAATTATATGAATAAAATTATATATTATATATATATATATATACATTATCATTCATATTATAAAAAAACCTGATAGGTTTCGTGAAAGTGACAACAGATTTTGGAAATGTGTTGAAAAAAGTGATTGTATACATCCTGTTACAAAATTCCTGTGCTTGTGAAAACTGTTTTACTCTCCACGGTATAATTTTACCCTCTCCTTATCCTGTTTTATGGTCATTTTGTTATGAATTGGGCCCTATTTTTTAAAGAAAGTAAACTCACACCATAGCCCCTCCTGGTTTGGAGTTTCGAAGCAGCTCAGTTGGTATGATTCTCATGGCAGCACAGATTAAGCCTAAAATAAAACCTACAGACGTGGACAAAATTGTTGGTACCCTTCATTAAATCAAAGAAAAACTCATAATGGTCACAGAAATAACTTTAATCTGACAAAAGTAATAATAAATAAAAATTATATAAATGTTGACCAATGAAAGTCAGATATTGCTTTTCATCCATGCTTCAACGGAATTATTTAAAAAATAAATGCATGAAACAGGCCTGGACAAAAATGATGGTACCCACAACTTAATATTTGGTTGCACAACCTTTTGAGGCAATCACTGCAATCAAATGATTCCTGTAACTGTCAATGAGACTTCTGCACCTCTCAGCAGGTATTTTGGCCCACTCCTCATGAGCAAACTGTTCTAGTTGTTTCCGGTTTGAAGGGCGCCTTTTCCAGACAGCACGTTTCAGCTCCTTCCAAAGATGCTCAATAGGATTGAGATCAGGGCTCATAGAAGGCCAGTGTTTTCCTCTTAGCCCTTCTTGGGTGTTTTTAGCTGTGTGTTTTGGGTCATTTTCCTGTTGTAAGACCCGTGACCTGCGAATGAGACCATGCTTTCTGACACTGGCCAGCACATTTCTCTCTAGAATCCCCTGATAGTCTTGAGATTTCATTGTACCCTGCACAGATTCAAGACACCCTGTGTCAGATGCAGCAAATCAGCCCCAGAACATAACCGAGCCTCCCCCATGTTTCACAGTAGGGACCGTGTTCTTTTCTAGATATGCTTCATTTTTCCGTCTGTGAACATAGAGCTGATGTGCCTTGGCAAAAAGTTAAATTTTTGTCTCATCTGTCCACAGGACATTCTCCCAGAAGCTTTGTGGCTCGTCAGCATGTAGTTTGGCATACTCCAGTCTGTTTTTTTAATGATTTGTCCTCTGGCTCAAACAGCGAAGGATGTTCCGATCTGACACTGATGTTCCTTGAGCATAAAGTTCAGCTTGGATCTATTTTGAAGTCTTTCTAGGCTCTTTTGTTACCATTTGGATTATCCGTCTCTTTGATCTGTCATCAATTTTCCTCCTGCAGCCACGTCCAGGGAGGTTGGCTACAGTCCCATGGATCGTACATTACTGAATGACGTGCAGCTGTAGTCACAGAAACATCTAGCTGCTTGGAGATGGTCTTATAGCCTTTACAGTTAACATGCTTGTCTATGATTTTCTTTCTCATCTCCTGAGACAACTCTTTCCTTTGCTTCCTCTGGTTTATATTGAGTGTGGTACACACCACGTCACCAAACAACACAGTGACTACCTGGAGTCCTATATATAGGCCCACTGAGTGATTACAGGATTGTAGACACCTAGGATGCTGATTAGTGGACATACCTTGGATTAACATGTCCCTTTGGTCACATTATTTTCATTCTTTTCTAGGGGTACCATCATTTTTGTCCAGGCCTGTTTCATGCATTTATTTTTTAAATAATTCTGTTGAAGCATGGATGAAAAGCAATGTCTGACTTTCATTGGTCAACATTTATATAATTTTTATTTATTATTACTTTTGTCAGATTAAAGTTATTTCTGTGACCATTATGAGTTTTTCTTTTATTTAATGAAGGGTACCAACAATTTTGTCCACGTCTGTATATTGGCATCATTAAAGGTTTGTAGAAAGGATAAAACTAGAAACAAAAATATACATTACTCACACACAAAAATCTTTGTAACATTCATTTTGACATGTCATATGTTCCACTTCCTGATAAACCCTAAATGAAACAGGAATTGGAGGATGTCAGGTAGAAAGCAAACAATAGTTTGCTTATTCCTGATTTGGTTTATGACTAATTTTAATGCACTTTTAGTTCAGACAAGATTAGTTTTAGACAAGATTAATAAGATTTATTTTCCTCCTTCATAAACGTAGTACTTTAAAAAGCTTCTTTTTAACTGACTTGTGTGCTACTCCACAAAACTTGGGGTGTGGAGACACCGGGGTTTTCCCAATTGTGTCTGTGCTGATGTCGTGAGTTTACCAAAATTACATTTTTACATTATTACATTTACAAAAACATTCTAAAAGGACAAAAATAAAATTATCTATACAGCCTAAATTGTAAATTAAGAAGAATAAGAACAAAAACCTAGAACTGCTAAAAAATATTTCAATTCAATTCACTTTTATTTATATAGCGCCAATTCACAACAGATGTCATCTCAAGGCACTTTACAACAAAAGTCCTTTCAATACAATTACACAAACATTCCAATCAGTTAAAAGTTTTTTACGTAAGGGAATCCCAGTAGATCTCAGAATGTTGCAACTATTGGGCAGATGACTGTGATGGACTGGCGACCTGTCCAGGGTATACCCCGCCTCGCCCGTTGACAGCTGGAGATAGGCACCAGCCCCCCGTGGACCCCTTGAGGAATAAGCGGTTCAGAAAATTGATGGATGGAACGGATGGATATTGGGCAGATGAGGGTTGGAAACCACTGTTCTAAGCTATGCTCTCTGCATCCATATTCATATGCAAAGATGTGCTGTTTAAAGGCCTTTTCAGAGCAGGCCTGTGTCAAAGTGCAGATACACTCACAGAATGTGCTGCAAGCCTCAACAGACGTACTTCCACTGTGAACGTCAATGTCAAACATCGCAAAGATTTCAATTCTAAGTGCAAACCGCAATTGATTTGATTTACAAAATTATGGCACAACCTCCAATAACATCGCAAGACCTTTACATAACAATAGATTTGGGAACACGGGCTTCACAAATGTCCCGCTGGCTGACTAATGCTATGTCTCCACCAAGAGGTCATGTGTCTGCCTAAACTCACCTTTTTTATATATCTTTTTCCACAAGCATCACAGCCACAGCTTAATCCCATCTCGTGTTTTATCACCAGTCTGATTAAACAGGACTTTTTCCCGAAAGTTTTCCCACAATCTTTAAAACCTGTTTGTCAAATTCTTTCTCAGGTAGATGTTTAGATTTAATCATGAATTAAACCTTTTTCCACCGTGATCAAAATCTAAGTGTTTGTATCCTGAGTTGATTCTCAGGTTTATGTTTAGATTCATTTTTTTATATCAACATAATTAAAAGAGAATCAGAAAGTTTTTATTCCCATGTGAGTGAACAGGTTCACAACATTAGGTACTACAGTACTTGTGCAAATATTAAATCAAATAATATTAAGCATGCAATAAATTAAATAAAACAAAATAGAAAAGGATTAACAAATTAATGGAGCCGAGTCTCCTGCCTGATCCGAGGTCAAAAAGTCTGTGTTCAGGGTGAGAAGGGTCGGATAAGATCCGACCAGCACGCCCCAGTGTACTGGAGGAGTACAGTTCCTGTAGAGTTGGGAGTCTACAGCCAATCACCATCTCAGCAGAGCACACAACATGCTGCAGTCTCTGTTCGCCCCTGATATTGGTTCCAGCATACCACCTGGTGATGGAGTAGGTGAGGATGGACTCCATGATTAGAGTTTAGAACTGCATCATCATCCGTGTTGGCAGAGCTGAATTTATTCCGCTGCCTCGGGAAGTACATCCTCTGCTGGGACTTCTTAATGATGGTGGGCTCCCACTGGAGATCCTGGGTGATAGTGGTACCCAGGAAGCATAATGAGTCCACAGTGGTGATGAGGGTTTCAGTCAGGATGATGGGCAGAGTGGGCCTGTGTGCCTCCTAAAGTCCACAATAATCTCCACCGTCTTCTAGGCGTTCAGCACCAGGTTGTTGTGGTTGCACTAAGACACTAGACGTTCAGTCTCCATCAAACTCATCAACGTCCAAGACAACATTGGTGTCATTTGCAAACTCAATTAGCATTACAGACTCGTGGTCTGAGGTACAGCAGTTGGTGTACAGGGGGAAGAGCAGAGGAGAAAGAACACAGCCCTGAGGGGAGCCAGTGCTGATGGGCCGAGACATTTTTTCCCAGCCTCACATGTGAGAGCTGGTGACAACAAATGTAACCAATTTGAATTGATGGTTGTCGAAGCCAAACTGTGTCTCCTCAATGTGTTCCTCAAGCAGAGAAACGTCCTCCATTCCAATCTCCTCGCAGACGATGCAAATGACCGTCGACACCTTCGGAGTTTGTTTTGTTATAGCGTGGCGAACTCCCTCTCTGCAGCTCTAATCACCTTTACTTGGCCTTGAGATGGAATCACTTGCCCAATGATAGGCGGTAGCTCTCATCAAATGGTGCTGGCACCGCATCTCTTGCAAGGCACACGTCACAGCGGAGCTTTCTCACAATCTGCTCTACCATGTAAATGAAGTGTGAGGGCAAACTGCCTGTAGTCCTTTGTGTCCTGGTGGCCCTTCTGTGGCATGAAGTCTGTCTGAAGACCTGAAATTTTAAGAGTAAATGTTAATATTTCCCCTAATAACTAAGGAATTAAAAAGGGAGAACAATAAGAAAGACAAGAATTTTAAAGTGCTAATTTTCTCTTACCTGGGCAGAATTCAAGTCTCTCTTGGAGCTCCTCATTAAGGAGTTTCTTTTCCCTCAAATCCTTCAAAATGTTCTGCACTCTGATTTTTGCCCTCTTCTCTCTGGCCAAGGCGTTCTTTTTCTCTTGCTCCAGACATTCCACTCTTGCTAAGGTTTCATTGAGTCTCTCCTTAAGAGAAGCAGGAGAGGCAGGCAAGGCATAGCAATGATCCTAGAAAACAGAGAAATTAACATGGTTTGAGGGATATTTCACTTCACATACATATCACTCTAGAGTATGTGTGTCTGTATGGCTTTATTTGGGAGTGTGTTTAATATAAGTGGCAGCACAGAGGTCGGATTTAAATATATGCAGGGCCATTATGATTTGATGTTGAAAATAGAAATACTCACATCATTAGGCTGAGGTTGAGGGTGTGAGGTTGACATTTGTGGGGCATCCAGAGACACCAGGGAGAGCTTCTTTTCAGCTCTGCTGGAGGTAGACATAGTCCTGTTCTTTTTCAGCTAAAATTAAGAAGCATAATATTTAAAAATGACATACTGTTTTTACCTGTGAGAACATTCAGATATGATTGTTGTTAAGTATGTAAATAACCCTAAGTATATTTATTTGTTTGCATGTATTTTGTTAATTTTGTGCTTATTGAGTTTATTTATGATTTTATTTATTGTTACAATTAACCTCTGATTAGAACTTTAATTATTTTAGTTTGAAAGGTATTTCCTGTGTAACTGTTTACAGGGGGTTGGAATAGACTTTTGTTGCTGCTGCCTTTGACTGCGAAAAGCTTAGGCAAAAATTTGCATTCATTAATTAAACCAATATTTTTCCCCAGGCTTAGAAGTAACTAATGCATGGATTAGTTTCTATTTATTTAATCTAATTAATTTTAACAATATTCCGGAAGTGAACGAAAGAAATCCTGGAAACCTGTTTAATATGGGATTTATATCTTGGTTTAAATTTACACCGATGTTCACTTTTGCCAGAGGCCAATTTAATGCCATCCAGAGAAATGAATGATTTAGCAGTTTCCTTCCTAAAGCTTCTGGTCCAGAGACAACAACTTCTGTCTTGTCTGAATTTAAAAGCAGAAAGTTTAGAGTCAACTATAAAAAAAAAATGGAATCTGTCAGATATGATTTAAACTATAGTGCTGTTCCTTTATTGCTGCAACATATTCAAGCCTTTCTCAGAGAATATAATGATCGACTGTGTCAAAAGCAGAACTGAGATCCAACAAGACCAGAACAGTCACAAGTGCATTATCTGAGGCTATGAGTACCTTCGGGCTCTTTTACATGGGACTCGAGTCCGTATTCAGGTTCCGTATTTGCTCAAAATCCGCTTATTTCGTACCATGTGAACATAGCTTGGACCCTGCCAGGATACCATCCAAGATACTTGGTTTGGAGGTAGTATTGGAGTCCAGGTACGAGTGGATACAGATCATGTGAGTACACTGGCCGCTCCTAAGACAATAGACATGCTCCAGACGGAAGTGACGACACCGCCAACCAAAGGTACCAAATCACCACGCAATCATAAAGAAATCAAAACAACGCTGTTCAAGCATCCCACAGCAACGCACGAGGTAACACAGCGGTGGGTTTACTACAACACTCACCCTGTAGATGGCTTCAGGTAGCAGTTGACCAGTAGACCAATGTGTCGTCATTCCAGGCCGTTGCTCGTTTTTATGGTCTCGGTACTTCTCACTCCCTTGCTTGTTGGCTGGCTACAGAATTATTTGCATACCGCCACCTGCTGTTTTGGTGTAGTCTGTCATGTAAAAGAATGGATTCCAGTACGGGCTGAGACCCGGATCATGTGAACAGAAAAAAATAGCATTGTTCTCTTGCCGTTTTCTGGCCCAGCCACACATGTAAAAACGCCCTTCCTCTACGGCTGTTTCAGTGCTATGATGAGCTCTAAAACCTGACTGAAATTCTACAAACAGGTTGCTACTGCTTAGATGTTCAGATACTTGTTTAGCAGCAAATTTTTCAGGATTTTGGATAAGAAAGGAAGGTCAGATATAGGTCTGTAATCAACTAAGTCATTTTGATTGAGGGAGGGTTTCTTAAGTAAAGGTTTAGTTACAGAAACCTTACGTTCCTGTGGTATGTTTTCATTTATAAAGGATAGATTCATCATATCTAAAATAGGGACAGTAACCAGTGGGAACACTTCCTTAAATAATTTAATTAGGATCGGGTCTAACATACAAGATGAAAGTTTAGATGAAGCTAAATTTTAAAAAATTTCATAAGTTCAACGTAATCAACACAGTACAGACACAAACATGGTTTTACACTTCTCTCCGATGCTGTCTCACTGAGAAAGAAGTAATCATTCTTGGGGGGTTGCCAAAGACTTTATTTTTAATATGATTGATTTTTTTTTTTTAAGTAAACACTACTGGTGAGTAGCTGGCTCAACATAGCTATGACTCTGTAAGTTTAGCAACTGTCCTAAAATGAAACATTGGATTGTTTTTATTTACCTCTATTAATTACAAAAAATGTGCTGTGCTAGCTTACTAAAATGTATTTTTATACAGCTGAAGACTCTTTTTCCATGTTAAATAGGAATCCTCTCGGTGTGTAGAGCACCATTTTCTCTCCAGTTTCCTAATATTATGCTTTAAAGCATGCAAGTCTGCATTAAACAGGTAGCGAACCTCCTTTGGCTAATTAACTTATTTTTTAAGACGTTCCACTGTCTAATGCCAGAGGCAATGAGGAAGTAATGCTCTGAACCAGACCATCAATTTCTGAAAGGTTAGAGATGGAATTGCTGCCTTCCATTGTGTTATTCTGAGACACTGAGGAAAATAAATATTGAACCGGTTCTTTAAAACTTGTTACAGCAATTGCTCTTAAAATGAAAAATATAGGAGATAAACACTAAGGAAGAACTAGAAGAGCTGCCATATAAAGTGGATGTAACAATAAAATGTTACGAAGGTGATCAGAACGGTGTGTGCCCACCAGATTTTTTGGGGAAAAAAAATGTTTTAAGAGGATTTTTGCTATGTTTACATTTTACTTTTACAGCCCTTAGCTTATGATACTAAATCCATATTTGGTTCTGCTAGAATTACGGTCAATGGATTAAACGCAGCCGCAGAATTAGCTGCACAAGAAGCTGAAGTGGTTGGATTGGATGCACAAAAGCCTGGACTAGAGCGTTTATAGGCAGAAAACGAGAGTCAAGCCGCACATGCAAAATTAGAGATTTATGACAGGGAATTGAAAATTTATATGAGCAGTCATTTTATGTTAATGAGCAATGGGACGTCTTCTATCAACCAAGGTTTTGCATAGCCAGCACCAGAGCTCTATTTAGATTCATATCAGCCATTTGTGCAACAATATACACCACTTCCTGGCAACAATCCTCTACAAAAACCGGACTCTCAAACTGCCACACTAATGCTGCATTCCAGTTAACCTTTCAGAGTCGGAAAGTCGAAAATCTCGCAGTTGTCTTGGGTCATTTCACCGAGACACGCCCCCTTTAGGTCGGAATATACAAGCTCCAACTCGGAGCTCTGAGAGTAGACCGAGTAGGAAGTACACATCGGAGAACAAAGATGTCTGCACCCGTAGTTGAGATGTATTTTCTTTGGATTCGTACTATGTTGGTCATTTCAGTGTAGTTTTTAAATGCTCTTACACATTTGACTACATTTCTGCTTTCATCCGGTCACCAGTTTATACATAGCAAAGACTTGCCGTGCGTGCAAAACAATGTACAGCTTTGTTTTTCATGCCGGTCTCCTGAAGATGCTATGTCGCTAACAACAATAACAAATACTTTTTATATTTTTTTTAGAGTTAAGCCACTCCTGAAGTGATTTCCAAAGATCCATCATTTTACCACATTTATAGAAGAGATGTTTAGTTGATTCATCCTCTTGTCTGCATAAGTAACATTTTTCAACATTGAAATTGAATCTAGTTTGAATAAATGGGTTCAATGAGTAAATATTTAAAGTTTTAAAATGGAATTCTTGACTACGTGGATCAGAGCCAGTGGGATATTTTTAATCACATTATTATATTCAATAGAATAATAATGACAATCCTGCCCCTCGACAGCTGCTGCCCTCAAAGCGTCCATGTTCTTTCCGACTCAGGGTGAAACAGGAACGCTTTAAGTCGTGGATGACGTCACGTTCTCGTTTACAGCAACTCGGATGCCCGAGTATCCGAGACAAATGGAATGCATCATTAGGCCTCCCACAGACATATCACAGCTTCCTAAAGCTATCCAAGACAGTATAGGCATAAACAAAGTCCCAATGCCAACACCAATCGTGCTCAGTGGAGACCCCATCTCTTGCATTTAATTGAAGTCTTCCTTCATCTCACTGGTAGACTGCAAATATATTTCTGCTGCTGAGAAGGAAACGACTAGAACAGAGGTGGCATCGTGTGCAATTCCATGCGGAACAGTTATGGAGCAAGTATTTGATACACTGCTGATTTTGGTTTTGTTTTCCCACTTACAAAGCATACAGAGGTCTGTAATTTGTATCAAATGTATTCTTCAACAGTGTGGGATAGAATCTAAAATACAAATGTAGAAAATCCCAGTGGCATTCACCAGAGAGGAATCTACAAGTACGGAATGTTGTGTTGCACTAGGATGAACTAGCGTCCACAGCCAAATCCAACTTGCAAGAGTTCTAAAGACCATCAGTGGAAAAGATGGACCTGTGCAAAGAGTACAAATCTCCATTGGAGAAAAGAGACTTGATAACTAAGGTCAACGCTCTTGCAAGCCATCAGTTGTAGAGCATCCAGTTCAAAAGTTTGTCTTTGTGTAAGGGAATTTTTGGTGTAACCTCTACATGGGGTTTTTTCTGTTGAAAAAAAATATTCAGTGTTTTTCTTGTGTAAATATATTTGTTTGTTTGCGTGTATTTATTTTATCTAGTGCATATCACCAATAATTATGGTTTTATTCATTTTGTTACAATAACTTTCGGTTAGAACTCTAAGGCGTTTATTTTGAAAGGACTAATTCCTGTGTAACTGTTTGCGCAATCTATCCTCTGCAAAGATGGAGAAAACAGATGGAAAAATTATATTTTGTTATTTAACATTTCCTTTATAGAGACACAAGTAATGTGTATGGATACATAATTAGAGGTAAGGTTTAAAGCAGCGGTGTCAAACTAATTTCCGTTTTGGGGCCACATCAAGCTGATGAATATCCTTAAAGGGCCGGTTGTGGCAGGGAGTATTAATAAAACTATAACAAACCGTTAAAATCAGCCTCCGTATTCCAAAAGTACATCTTAAATTAATCCTGAACAACTTTACATAATAATGTGATTAAGGACTGTTTAAATAAACTAGAGCTGTGTTGAAATAATCGAAAAATCGATTCTGAATCGATTCTTGAAATCGAAACGAATCGATTCACAAGTTCAAACATCGATTCTATTTTTTTAAATAGTTTGCCTTTTTTTAAACTGAAATAAGAAGGAAAAGTCCAGACGGACATTTTAAGTTTTGTGTCTGAAATGGTTAATACAGTTTTCCATGGTGAACTGTTACTTACCCAGTGTTAAGTCATTGAATATCAGGCATATTATTAAAATAACAGCTTTAAAAAAAAACATTTAGTAGCACTAACCTATATCAACATCGAGCTGGATCAGATTGAATCGGATCAAATTGGATCAGATCGTGATAATCTTTTCTAACTTTTGTGAATCGGAATCGAATCGATTCTTGAAATTTGAATCGATACCCAGCGCTAAAATAAACACTGATATTATTTCACAAATAAAATTGTATTGGTGTGCACAAAAAAAGAACTTATATTTTCTATCTATAGGGTCTCTAGAGTTTAGAGGGACACATAAATGACCTTCTTACCTCAGTTAAAGTCATGCCTGTAAATCTGTAAATTGTCCAGGATGGGACTGACTCAACTGTTGTTTCTGTTCGTTCGTTTGTTTCGTTCCTGAGCTTACCATTTAGGTTGCAGTTACTAGTATTGTTTTCCAGGGCACTCGCGAGTACAATACTTTCAAACTTCAATTAGTCCCTTTAAACATGTGCAGAGCAATTATGATTCGATGTTTAACATAGAAATACTCACATCACTAGGCTGAGGGTGTGAGGTTGACGTTTCTGGGGCATCCAGAGAGGCCAGCGAGAGACTCTCTTCAGCTCTGCTGGAGGTAGACGTAGTCCTGTTCTTTTTAATCTGAAATTAAGCATCAAATTTGAAAATAACACAACTGTTTTTAGTGTACACCTGTGAGGACACACATATATGATTGTTGTTAAATATGAAAATAACCCTAAGTATATTAGTTTATTTGGTTGTATTTCATTTTACTTTGTGGTTATCACCTTTATTTATGATTTTGTTTATTTTGTTACAATTAACCTCCGATTAGAACTTTAATACTTTTATTTTGAAAGGACCTCTTCCAGTGCATCTGTTTGTGCAAACCAGTTGATATAGTGAAGAAAATACGGAGAAAACAGACAGAGGATATTAATTATATTTTGTTATTAGTGTTCCCATAAATAGACGCACAAGGTATGTTTCATGGATAAATAAGTAAATGTTTTAAATATGTTGTGTGAGGTAAGCTGTAGGTTTGTTTAATTTTGTGCCAAAGCTAAGGTTATTTTGATTTGTAAATATTAACTGTTGTAATTGTTGTGTTGATGTTGATTTTGTAAGAATACGGAGTAAAGTGATTTGGCTGTTGTAAGATGACAGGTTTTAGTTAACAAACTTTTTCTGTGCGTAATTCCTCAGCTCTTACGGGGAAATTGAAGGTCCATCACCATTAAACCTAAAATTCATCAGTAACGCCTCTTCCTTCATTCGGGGGTATGATACAGCTTTCTTTCTGAGTGTGGGGTGGCATGGAGGTTAGATTTAAATATGTGCAGGGCCATTATGATTAGATGTTTAAAATAGAAATACTCACATCATTAGGCTGAGGTGGAGGATGTGACGTTTCTTGGGCAGCCATAGAGGCCATAGGGAGACTCTCTTCAGCTCTTCTGGAGGTAGACGTAGTCCTGTTCTTTTTCCGCTAAAATTAGGAAGCATAATATTTGAAAATAGCATACGGATTTAAGCTTACACCTATGGGGGGGCACAGATATGATTATTATTACGTATATTAAAAGAAATTGAGGTTTGAGAGACACAACATCAAAAGAAAGTATGTCAGGATAACCATCTCCCACCGCTCATAATTGATAATAAGATTACATCAGTTTGCATCCGGGGTGTCCAGCTCCGGTTCTCAAGAGCCAGTGTCCTGGCAGTTGTAGATGTTTTTCTGCTCCAACTGAGCTGATTCAAATGTTCCAACTTCCTCCTCATCGTGGAAAAGTTCTGCTGAGGCCTGCTTAACTAGCCATAGATTCAGGGGCAATGAACCAGGGAACGAAGTAAAACATGTACAACAGCGGCCCTCGAGGACAGACTTAGGGCACCCATGGTTTCCATATATGAATGCAGATAAACTTTTGATAAACTTACTCTTTGGAGGCGAACTGGGAAGTTGAAGATGGATGGAATGACTCCATCCCTGAGTCTCACAATCTGACCGGTTCTATCAAAATCCTCCGGTTTAAAATGCTCACTACAAATCACAGATGTGTCGGTTGCAGTGAAGTGTTTTCTCCTTAAAGCCACTTCCCATTTCTTCCTCACATCTTTTTTGGGAAACCTTCAAAAGGAAAACGGGAGAGAAAGTCAACACAAAAACGTCACACAAAGAAGGTCGATTTTATTTTCTTCAGCCTTTTAAATATTCTAGTTCTATTTTCGTATATAGTTCTTCTTTCTTTAGGTTTCAGAACCTTTCTTTTTGACGATACTGAACGAAAGCAGCTAAAACTGTAAGCTTGTTGTCAAACTATTCTACAGTCAGTGATGGGTATGACATGAGAGATTTGGTGAATATGTAATATTTGTTTTACTTCTACAGTAACATTCTTGTGTCTGTTGTGATCTAAGTCAGTGTTTTGGAATATAGGATGTATAAAGTCTCAGTTAGCCTTGATAGCCGGGTGAATATGTATCTAACTAGCTGGCTAAAATGTTCCTGATGAGTGTGATTATAGTACAGTTAAATAGAAAGTGAAACGTACAAACAATAAAAAAAAATAAACGTTTAGTCTTACTTGTGAAACGTAATCCCTCGAGCCCTACTCTCAGCAGTCCGCCGGTTCGAACAGTTATACGCCACACAGTACTCAGGCATCTTGAATTTACTACTCCTGTGTTGGTCTGCGGATAGGCGTAACACCGGTCCAAGATGGCGGCCGCATTTCAGGCGCTCTACTCTTCTATCCTGTTAATGCATGAAACATCACCGTATAATATAATATAATATAATATAATATAATATAATATAATATAATATAATATAATATAATATAATATAATATAACCCATATGTGTATTAATAAATGTCTATGCTTTTTACATACATTCTGTTCTGTATGATTTTTAGCGACCTGTTGGATCTGTTTAATAAATACGTCCACCGCATTGGTCTAAAAAGATCACATGACTCCTGTTTTACTACTAATTTACTCCAATCGAACTTGGTTTTGATTTTGAATTTGATAATAACATATTCATTTTAAGAATAACACAGTTCGTAAATGCCCGAGGTGGGAACGAGATTCGTTTTCTAAAGACATTTTCTTGGTTTACCTTAAAGTGCAGTGAGGACCTTTAAGACTTGTACTGCCCAAGTTAGCCACGCGGAGGCAGCATTGCAACTTAAACGATGCCAGCTGCCTTTAAATTCCAGAAGAAGAAGAATCGGAACCTGGTTATGAAGCCTGATTCATGATTTCAGAAAACTTCAGAAAGTTGCAGGTACAAAACGTTTTAGACGTAAACATATTCTGTTTAAAGTTGACGCTTTAAATCTGTGTGGATACACTGATAAATCAGAGCCGTTGAGTATTCAGTCAAGGATTTGACTAGCAAGATAGTTTCTATTTCATTCGGTTACATTCCACGGAAAAGGAAGCGCTTGTTCAGTCATTTAGTTATCCAAGCCACACAAAGGTGTGATGTTTTACGTTTTCGCAGATCGATATGAAATGTACTGGATCGAGGAAACAAGTTTACTTAAACAAATTGTGATGCATCTTTTCATTTACTTAATCAGCAAAAAATGGAATAAACGTCGTTATTCACTTTTATTGTTTAGCTCATCCATTTAGTTTTATTTCAAATGTTTAAATAGGTTCCGATTCGGGAAATTGTTAAAATGTGATTTGCTGTAATTTAGTGTTGAAATCACCCGTTATTTAACCTTCATAAATCAAATCATGGTTTCACAAAGTAGGTTTTAGGTATTCAGCCATTAGTGTGGAGAAATCTTTTCCTGGATTGAAATGCGAAAAATTAGGTGGAATTGTCTTTTGGCAATTTTCCTAATCGGAAGCTCAAACTGAAAATCAACTTAAAGGCAAAGTTTGTTTTTTGGGGGTGGGGGGGTTCCCAACCTGGACCTTATCTTTTAGCCAGTGTTACGTTCATTTACTCACCCGGACATTCTGAACTCATGGGGGAGTAGTGATGGTGATTACTTACCAAACATGGTTAAATAAAGGAGTTTTTTGGGAAAATAATGCATTTTTAGATGCGGCAAATCCGATTGACCCGATCAACTCCCATTATATGGATATGCTTCTCCTGAAGTACTCCAATTGACTCCAAACTTGTTGGGTGAGTAAATTAACGTAATATTTGTAAAAACAAAAATAAATAAGGTACAGGTTGAAGAAAAAAAAGAACTTTCCCTTTAAGCCCCGTTTGAACAGTAATAATATCTGACTGTATTATAAAACAATTTTATGCATTATTAGGGAAACTTGGAACAAGGGGTGTCAGGGACAGTGTAAAATAGAAATCCCGCCCCATGGTCCTTTGCGCATGTCTTACCTGTTTCTCTTTCCCCCTTCTATGTGCTGTCCAGTTTCAAATACAGGCTCCTGTGGCCACAACAAACCCTGAAAAAAAGTCTTTCTCAGATAAAACTAGGGTGTATTTGTTTATTATCCATTGTGAAACAGAAGATGTGCTGCTGATGGAGCCCACAGTCACACAGCTTAATCTAAGGGCCCTGGAGCTGTTAAGGGACACTTTTGTTGTTTTTTGTTTTTAGGACGGCATATGTTTCCAGTCTGGACGCTCATGTAGCTTTATCTGTTTTCTGTTGCCCCCCTAAAATAGAAGCTTTAACAAAAGATGGAATATGAGGTTACATGCAATTGCCGCCGCTAGTGTGAGCCTGAACGTCCTGTAAGTTGTCCGTAAACGTTTGCAGGTTGAACAGACGGCATGGATGCGTTATACGGTCCCCTGGGCGCCATCGCCGGACTGGGCTGCGGGCTCCTCCTCGGCTGGCACCTCCGGACGCGCCTCGGCCCCACATCCAAGAGCCTGATGAAATCGGCGGGGAACGGTGCCGGGGAAGCCACTGTGATGGGAGAAGGCGGGGAGTTCAAGATGGTTCTGGTGGTCCGAAACGACCTGAAGATGGGCAAAGGGAAGGTGGCGGCCCAGTGCTCCCATGCTGCGGTGAGCGCGTACAAGCAGGTTCAACGCAGGAGCCCCGAGCTGCTCAAACAGTGGGAGTACTGCGGCCAGCCCAAGGTGGTGGTGAAGGCGCCTGACGAGGACACCCTGATAGATCTGCTGGGCCGAGCCCGAGAGGCGGGACTCACCGTCAGCCTCATTCAGGATGCAGGAAGAACTCAGATTGCGCCTGGCTCTCGCACCGTGCTGGGAATCGGTCCTGGTCCGGCAGATGTGGTCGACAGCGTCACCGGAGACTTGAAGCTCTACTGAAGTTAGGTTTATGTGTATATATCTGCATCTCCAGCATACGATTTTATTAAAAAATGTTGTGAACAGGAATAATCATGATCTGTGTTGAATATGCTTTTTACACAAACCCTGTCTCTCTAAAGCAGGCGGTGGTAAGAATAGATCAAAGTTTGATCTGTTCAGAGTATTTATTTTTTAAACAGGGTTTGAATCATTCTAAATGTAGGTGGTAAAGTCACTTCAGAAATTACATTTCCTTTCTGCAACACATAATTGGTTGATTCTTCAATTGGGGGCACCTTTGACTTTGGGAATTAAAAAAAAAAAATAATGTTCTTTAATCTCTGTTTTTTGTACTTCAAAAGGTTTATCAATTGGTCTGGAACAAAGATCTTAGCATAGCTTTGAGTGTACTTCATGAAAATTTTGATATTATGATGCTTTTTTTCAAAGTTGTGACAGCAAAATGTCATTACCATCACAAAAACAAAACACTGGTTTTAATACAAAAATATTTGACAAGAAAACTTTTCACAATAGCACCAGTACGTACAAAACATGCTCTTTAGGAATCATGTTCTAAATATTTGTAAGTATATTTAAAATACATTTTAACATTTTCTTATTTACAACCTAATTCTAACAAATGCTGTATTTTTTTTTTTCTAAAAAATATTTTGTTTTAGAAAATCTACCCTGGGGACAGAAAAACTCCCTTAATTGAAGAATCACGCAATTATAGATATTTGCTAAATTAAAAGGAAACTAATATGGTACACCTACAGTAAAATCCAAGATTATCCAAATCCATTGAACTTTCTAACATTTGTCTTGTTTCATTGGCTAACAGTCATGTCTTTAATTGGGGATTTTGTGTGAAAGCGTTGACTGTATTGGTGATTCATTCATAATTGCCATTCTTCCCGCCACCCAAAGAGGGAGTGACCAGGCTGCTAATGGCTCAACTAAGATTTCTCTGGTCAGCTTTCTAACATTATCTGGGTGTCTTAGCTCAATTAGGAGTTAGCCAGTTTGATTTGACTTCAGACATGTTAAGATGTACACTCTTAATTTCAAATGTCCAAATTCAGTTGGACTAAAGCAGTAATTTAGTTTTTTTCTTAATGCATGTGAACCCACCTTAAGGAGTGACTGTATCGACACCTCTGGTTTAGATGAAAAAACACAGTTTTGTTCAAATGGCCTGTAATGTTTTGACTCATGGTGTTAAATTGAGACGTATGCAACCCTGTTTAGGTTTGTATTTGCAATTGATTTGGAAAACCACATGTTTGCCTTAACTAGTCAAATTACATGCCAACTGAGAATCTATTACGAAAACCTATAATAAAACTCACAAAGCATAAAAACATGTAAAGGAGATGGTTCTTTTTTTTTCTATAAAAAAGTTTGTCATACATGAGAACGGTTAACGTTATCGGACACATTTAGATCTGTTAAATATTATTTTGTTGCATCATCCAGGTAAATATCCTATTTCTACCAGCTGAGCTTTAGATTTTTTAGTGAAGATAGGATTAACGTCCCCCACACACCTCTGCAACACTCGTATTCTCACTCCTAGCTCCAACAGTTGCATTTTAACAAAAATGTCTAAACAAAAATTATGGTTGTATGGTAGCAGTTAAACAGATTCCGTATAGGACATTTCAGAAAATGAGGACAGTAAGTGCAACTCAGCCAATAAACAAAACCAAACAAGTTTTTCTTATTAAAGGGGGGTGAGTCCAACTCTTACATTTAATTGAAAAAAATGTCTGATTTTAATCTCAATAATTCTGGAAAAAAAAAGCTCTGATTTTTTTTATGTTTTTTAAATTAATTTTAGCGGGCCTTATTCTTCCTCTGTGCTTCAGAATGCTGACACCACATTTAAAAAAAACTCGTTATATTTAAAAGGCTGGATGAGCCCTGGCTTCATAGGGTCAAGAAACGACAATCAAGCATATAATAGCCCCTTCCTCCAAGTACCAGCAGAGGGCACCAGAACCCCATATTTATGTATAGAATTTTCAAATGAAGGTAGGCTGCACAAGTCCCTCATTTTAGCAAATACCTGCAGGTGCATCTCTGTAAATTTTAATATAACCGTTAAGTTGATTTTTTTTATTTCAATAATTCAATTAAAGTGAAACATTTGCAATAAACAATGTCGTATGTCAAACATGTATGTCTGGTAATTTTGGTGGCTATGTAAGAGAAAATGAACGCTCAGTTGTTTATCGGAAAATAAAATAAGATCAATAGAAAAGTTTCTGTTATTGGGATATTTCAGTTAATCAGGGAAAACTACATGCTCCACAGGCAACAGGGGTAACTGCATGCTTGAGGGGATTGTTGTGCAAAGGCAATTCAAGAGTTTGGGGGAGATTCACAGACTGCGCGGAAGCTGGAATCAGAGCATAAAGACCCTTCACAGATGTAAACAGGATATGGACTACAGCTTTCCCCAGACATGTTAGGATTCTCCTGAACAATAGATCTTAACTGGGTTATGAAACGAAAAACAAAATACTGAGTTTTGCTCATTAGTCCAAAGTGGCTGAACATAAAATATAAATGCATGCATATGAGCTTCCCTGAGACGGTTTGTTGCAGCAACTGTCCGAGTGGCTGGTCTCAGTCGGTGATAGAGGTGGACATACTGGATGAGGAGGTTCTGGGCTGGTTTGGTTACATGTGGTCAGTGGTTTAGAGGCCGGCTGGATGTACTTCCAAATTCTCTGAGACGGCTTATGGTAAATATATAAAAAATAATTTAACTCTGGTACATTCCTGTAGTCAGCATGCCAATTGCAGTCTCCCTCAAATGTTGCAACATCTGTAGCATTGTTCTGTGTACACGTTTCAGATTGGCCTTTTATTGTGACCAGCCTAAGGCACACCACTGCAATTTTCATGCTGTGAAATCAGAACCTTTATATGCCATACTTGTGATGTAGGATATATTATCTCGGCACAGATTTGTGAACAATATTTGAGACTAACGGGTTTTGTGTGTATATAGAGTTTTCAGATCTTTGATTTCTGCACGTGAAAAATGGAAGCAAAAAACAAGTATTCTGTATATGTTTTTGTTCAGTAAGTAAATAAAAGTTTGGATTTTATTTGGTAATCAAGGCCCAAGACTAGATGAAGCCTTAAAAAGCACTGCTTGAAGTCCAGTGCTCACTTTCCAGAATTATTGATGATTTGGGGCAGTGGTGTAGCCAGAAATGGCCTTTCAGGTGGGCCTGGCCAAAAATACGTGGGTTATATCAATATTATTGAAATTAAGCTATTTCCACTGTTCAATGGTTGCTTCAACATGTGTCTCTATACATGTAAACCTGCTTCAAACAAAGCATCCAGGGAAAATAAAACATATTAAAGCGCTAACACATACCTAGTATCAACTCTGACATAAAATAGTTTTGAGGTGGTAGTTCAGCTTTAATGAGCTTCACTCACTGTTGAGACAATGTGCTGGTTTCCCTGTGTTCAGATCAGATCAGCTGCATAGGCTGATCTGCATAGGCTGACACTGTAAAAAGTATAAACAGCACAACTATGAGATATCCAGTGCTTTAAATAATTATTAGATTCTTCAGTTAAGGGCTAATATTAGGGCAGCTCACGCTGTAGATGACAACATATTTAGAAGCTGTTAATTAGGTTGCTGCATTGCACAATTTTCACTAACCAGAAGTAGCACCGGATGGTAACCAGGGCATGATCTGGGCTCTGTGAGATCAGTGGTTGGTCAGCTTTCCCCAAGGGACTTTGTTGTAATGCAAAATGTTTCAAAATCTCCCTAAAACATTTATTTTTTTAATTATTAATTTATTGTGACATTCATTTTATTTATGCATGGACTCAGTGGATTAGTCTAGAATATTGAGCTAGGAAATGTGCTATTTTCAATGAAATGCAAATTTAAAATCTACAAGCATATTCACTCCAGCCTTGTTTAGTTTGAATAAAACTCAAATTTGTTTCTTGGTCCAAACCTTTTGAGCCAGTTTAAATACGACACAGTGAACTGTAGCACACCAAACAAGCAATCCAAAAACCATTTGTAGAGGTGATCTCTGAGCGGTTCCAAAAAGAAACACCCTGGTTTGGAGCAAATCAGGTATGAAAGCATATATTATAAAACCAATATGTACTTTTTTAGTCTCAATGGGTCCCCCATCTTTGTGATGCATTATAATTGGTTATGTGTTGGGTTTTTTTGTGCGTCTGTGCTGCCTTAACATGTGAATGTTCCACACTATTCTATCTGCATCCTATTGTACATCTCATGTTGCATCAGTATTGACTCAAACATTTCTAAGATCTATAGAATCAGGTTTTGCTACAATCTTGGTTTTCATATTGACATAAAAAAACTAATAATCAGTTCATAATCAACTTTTTTCCCCTCAACGGTTTAAAAGATAACATATTCAGTGGTTCATTTTGGTTTATATTAAATCGGAACAAACTGAATCGACATCATGCCATCACACATCATGCAGATTAAGCTACATTATGAACATATTACCTGTTGTGAAATGCCTGTCCATAACTCATGCAGAAGAACCATTTCAGTTTTTAAAACTATTTTGTTTGCTTCAGAGGGAGAAAATACCCCCTGGATGCACTCTAGTTACCTTGGTAGTAAAAATGCAATTGTCACTGCCACACTGTGACAAGTGTTTCACCTGTGTAGCCACAGATGCGCTCCAAAACCTCAATAACTATTCAACGTGCTGTTATCTTCACATTTTTTCCTATCAGTTTTAAAACCGGTCAAATGTAGAAAATATTTGGTTAACACGACCCGTGTGTATTAAACCTAACACCGTAACATAGCACTCTCCATTAGTCCACTGTTTTTACTCTGCTTAGACGTTTAACTGTCCAATTGCTGAAAGACCTTAACACACGTCTTTTTGTTAAACCGATTCTGCTGCATTGCCTTGCAGCATAAATAGGAGCAACAACAACAAAAAAGGGTCCAGATCAAAACAAGTGAACTAATGGGCCCTCCTGGTGTGAATGGGGCTTTAAGCAGATTCACAGAATCTTAGGGCTAAAAGTAGATCCTAAGAGGCGAATTTAAGAGTAACTCCTAAAAAAATTTGGGCCTGTCACTCCTAAATAGAGGACTCCTAGTTTCTTAAGATAAAAGTAATTCACAACCACTTTTAGGCCTAAAAGTAGCTCCTAAGTCTGGGAGTCCTTAAAAGAAGTCATAAGGACTCCTAACTCCCCAAGACCTATTCACAAAGACTCCCAAAATGGCTGCAGCCAGACGCAATGTGTTGGACACTGGATGATTCTGAATTGACCAAACGATACAGACTAAATCGTGTCCATTATATATTGTGTGCACAAAGAAGAAAACGTGCTCGTCTTCCAATTTATGCAAAATATGTAGGGATGCAAATATGACGGATATGGCCTACATGTTGCAGCAGCATCCTTTTTATAAGCGGCAATCTCAAGCTGACACTGGGACTGTAGAGAATACCATCTCTTTTCAAAGTCTTCTGACGTTTGAAACACGGCTGGATAAGATGCATTTATGTTTCTGCTCATTTCCACCCATGCCTCCCTTTTCTTCTTATTCGTAATCCCGGCTCCGTATCGCCTTTTGACGACCGTCCTCCTCTCCAGTACCAACTGTGCCAGTAGTAATAAGTGGTCCTGCCACCAGTTAGGTTTCCTTGTTCATTTCCCGCCACTCATCGTCAGTTCACAAGGTGCTTTTCACGGTAATGGGGGGGGGGGGTCTATTTAAGATGTGTCTGATGGGCTCAATAGACAGCCTAATTGTTTACAACCTACTTGCAATCACTCCCTTGATATGATGCATCCATCCATTCATTATCTATACCGCTTTCATCCAATTAAGGGTCGTGTGGAGGGGGGGCTGGAGCTTATCCCAGCTATCAGCAGGCGTTAAGCAGGGTACACCCTGGATAGGATACGAGTCTGTCGCATAATATGATGCATTTCACGTTTTTAAACTTCACCCTCTCTGTAAGTAGCCTATTGTGTGTAAGTTGTATGAAGTGTCAGTCTCGTGGCTGAAACAAATATCTCATCATGAATTATTTATGCTATTTGCGCTGTTCATCATTATGCTTTTATCGACATTGAAGTTTTCCTTTTTTTTTTTTAGACGACAACTACTACGTAAGACCTTTCAGCGCGAGTTAGGAGTAACACCTAGCGGTTAGATAAGAATCTTTGTGAATACGGCCCTTGGTCTAATTTGGGAAAGTACAGTTTGTTTTGCTGATCCTAAAAATCAAAAGGCAATTGTTAATATTAGCAGGCACACTCTGAAGCTAAAAAAAGATTAAACTAAAGCAGCAGATTTGTAACAATGGTAACCGAGAAATTGTTAAAAAGTAATTTTAAATTATATTTTAATTCAAATTTATAACTACAATTGTAAATTAAACGGAACAGTATTATACATTTAAATGTATTGGAAATATTTTTGAATTTTTAAAAATTTTGAAACTTGCCTAGATACTAGACAAAAATGTAACGTTTTTTAGATAATCTACACTGAAAGAACTAAATCAAATGGAGCTATATTCACATTTTCATAAATTTTAACATATGTAGTCTGCTCAATTTCAGCATTCATAGAGGGCCCCAGATGGGTTTGGGTGGCCCTAAGCAATAACTGCAGGGGCCTATTGCACAAAAGTAGAATTAAGAAAGCCAGGATAACAGAACAGTCGCGGCTTGACCTAGTTGAATCAGTGCATCCTGGCTTAATCCGTTGCACGTTTGCTGAGCCAGGATGAGAACGCGCGGATATGTCAAGCCAGGTGTATATAGTTTGGATAAATGCGCGTTCACGGCATTCTTAAAAAGATCGTGAAATCGATCAAAGAATCACCGATGCAAAAATGGACAAAACCCGTGCGGCATACTTTTCGCCTAATGAGCAACAGCTTCTTATGGAAACATATGAAGAAGTGAAACATATAATTTGTAAAAAAGGCAATACAGCTGCTGTAATAAAGCAAAGAGAGAATGCTTGGCAAACAATAGCGGACCGATTGAATGCGTACGTAGTCCAAATAACCAGTGCTCCACTGAAACCCTCATAACTACAATTAATTTTACTTGTACTTACAATTCATTTTCAGTTACTTGTCATTTTCAAAAATAATTGTATACTTTGCCTTAAATGTGTCCAGTGGACATGCATTTAACATGAAGAATAATTGCAAACACTTACCCACTATGTGCATCTATTTGATATATGTAGTTTCTTTTATGTCTCTAATCTGTTTAATCTTTTTACTATTACTATTTACTATCTATTTGTATGTAGGTTTTGTTTCTAATTGATTTGATGTAATCTATAATCAGATCATTTGCTCTATTTTTATCCATCTAATCTATTTTATCATTTGTATCTATCGATCTTTCCTCTTAAAGAACAAACATGTCTGGCCAAATAAGGACTTGGCAGCAAGTCAAGATTAAATACAAGAATATTTTGCAGGCTGGTAAGTGACTTGTTTGCTGAGAACATAGGTGACATGTTTGCTGACATTTTATTATCTGTGCTGATTATAGCAATAAAAAAAAAAGTCATATATCTGGTACCGGGGGTGGCCCTCCAACCCAAGACTTCACCCCAGCAGAGGAGCTGGCCCTGGACTTAAATAAAGGGAAGCCAGTGATTGAAGGGATCCAGGGAGGGACAGCCACTGACTCTGGCCCAGCAAGGGATACTGGCCTCTTCATACAATGTACATTATTGCCATACTACTCCATTTATATTTTGTTATGTGGACTGTGTGACTTTGCCTTATACCTTGCAGTGGCTGGTAACACCCTTACACTTTTGGAGCCACCAGACTATGATTCGCCGGTGAGTATTCTTTATTAAATCATAGGCTTTGCATGTTCTGTCAAAAATATCAATACAAGTAATGAATATGGCAGAGGGAAGCCACATCTACAGCAGTGGAGTGCACTTCTGCCGATGAGACCGTGTCGCTGGACTCCAGAAGGCTCGAGGTATCATGTCAGTTTTGTGGAAATAGACACATTTTTTAAGTTTATAATAGATAAGAAGTCAGGGAAGTGGTACTAATAGAAAATATCATTTGTTAAAGGATCCTGACATTGGGCAGCCTGATAAGCAGCCTGGTAACATAGTGAGTATCACCTAAAGTAAATTTACATTATGCAAAAATTCTGCAATGCTAACTAAAAGGTGTTCACAGAATTCACAAACTGTTAGAAATCTCTACACAACGCATCTTAAGAGACAGATCGAGCTGACAGAAGTCAAGATTGATGTGAGTAAAAGAAAGCTGCAGGACATGGACCTTGAGATGCAAATTAAACGCAAGACACTGGGGAAACTAGAACTGGAAATCCAGAAACTAGAAAGAGAAGTAAGTGACTTCAGTTCATACTGTAACCATGACTGTAACACAATGTATTAATCATCATAATTTCTTCTCTCCAAAGCTCCAAGCTGACAAGTGATAACAGCAAAATAATAAAAAAAAATTATTCCAAAACCATTGTGGTCTTGTAATTTTTTTTATTTATGTCAAGTACACTTTATAGTTATTGATCCAGTGAAGTGGAACTAGAATTTGGGAAGATAACCACAGTGTGTGCTACTGATGCCAAATAAAATGCATGTACACATGAAAAAGTTATATAGCCTACATTATCCTTTATTAAGGGATGGGCTTAATCAAAACTAAATAAGAACTAAAGGAATTATCTCTGAAATGACCCAAGATTAATAAAATCTGCACTCTGGTTGGCAGTGGATAGCACTGTTGGCTTTGCACGCAAGGAAGGTCGTGGGTTGTATATCCCGGCCCAGGTGATGGGAGTTTGCATTGTGACTCCCAGTGTTTGGCCGTGGTTCTTCTCGGGTTACGTCCGGTTCACCACAGTCCAAAAACATGCATGATAGGTGAATTGATCACTCTAAATTGTCCCTAGGAATGAATGTGAGTGTGATTGGTTGTCTGTCTCTCTGTGTTGGCCCTGCAACAGACTGGCGTCCTGTTCAGAGTGTACCCTGCCTAACGCCTGATAATTGCTGGGATAGGCTCCAGCTGCCCCGTGACCCTGAATTGGATAAGCGGTTAAGAAGATGGATGGATGGAATTTGCAATGTATTGTTCTCTAACAAGTCTACCATTTCTGTTATCTGGAAATATGGCAGCATTGTCCCAATCAACATCCAAAGCAACTCTGGGAGCCCTTTCTTTTCTTAGGCTGGCAATATTGTGCAGCACTGTGCAGGCAACAGTCACATCGCATGCTCTGTCTGGGGAGACCCTCAGGTGGTGCAGGCACTGAAATCGTGATTTCAGGAGGCCAAAGGTCATTTCAATTCGAGCCCTGGTTTTGGCATGGGCATGGTTGTAAGCTTGCTGTGCTGGGGTTTGGGGGTCTGTAAGGGGAATCATCAGAAAAGTCTCACAGGCATAACCTTTGTCCCCCAGCAGCACACCAGAGAACTCACCTGTGAATACAAAAGATAATTCTTACAAGTACTGTACTCTTGATGTTCAAGGTGCTTAAAAAAATGGGGTGGCTTACCTAGAGAGAGTCTCTGGTAAATTCTACTGGCCCGAAAGATTCTGTGGTCATGGACTGAGCCAGGCCACTTTGCCTCTAAATTTGTGATAAGGCAGTCAGCATCACAGATCATCTGTAAAAATATATAGCCTATTAAGGTCATTTAATACACAGAATTATTATGTAGCTGACAGTAACCATAACTCATTCTTACCTGAACATTGACACTGTGGAAGGATTTCCTGTTCACATAATCTCCCTCATGTGCCCCTGAGGGGCGTTGGATACGAATATGGGTGCAATCCACTGTACCAATTACATTAGGAAAAGCTGTATCACAAAATAATGAGTGTCATACTGTGCTAATGTAACATTTTGTAGTAATCTGTTATTATTCGTGTTACCTGCAATCTTGTAGAACTCCTCTTTGATGTGGATGAATCTTCTGTGGCCAGGGAAGGTGATAAATATGTGCACAAGAGATTTCAATGCCAGACTTACATTTCTTATTGTGCGACAAATGGTGGCTTTATTGAGGTTTTCTGCATCACCGACAGAATACAGAACAATGCCACTTGCAAAGAATAGCAGTGCTACGCAGACCATCTGTGGGACAGTGAGAGCATGGCTCCGTGCTGTCCTGTGCTGTATGTTTGGACCCAGCAGCCTACACAAATATCTGATGCCATCACTTGAGAATCTGTACCTCTCAGTCAGATATTCGTCTGAAAAGGCCAATGGGTCTGCCCTATCTCGGAAGACTCTTTGATGCCTGAATGCTCGTCTGAGTATTAAAACTTCCTCATCAACTACATCATTCAACAAAGGGCAAGCCATTGTGAATGGTAAACACACAAATCTTTAGTCTATATATACTACATATTGACCTCGTTACGGACTTAATTGAAACCACATTTGCAACTTCATGAGTCATTTCTTATTATCTCATCAACTGCAATAAAATATAATATATTGATATTTTTTTATCATTCAACAGTACATTTCTACTCTATACTTGCATATTTAGATATAGTCTATATTCTATTTCTCATATTGTATAGTATAGTTCTTTTGCACTGTGTTGGCATTCATTGTGGACAGCAAAGTAATAATTGCTCAGGAAAATCTGCTTTCCTCACTGTATGACAATAAACGCTTTAAATCTTGAATAATATATATATTCAAACCTCTGACAGTGAAATGAACAGCAGTTTTCAATAATAACTAAAATAACAGTACGCATAATTAGATGAATGACTTTTTTTAAATAATCATATTTTTTTTAATGCAGGACCATGAAATGACCAAAACACATTAATATCTAGTATGATTTAGGGAGGAACTAGCCGATAAATCACTAGGATTAATCTTAGCCTGGTTGTTAGCCTGCTCCGGAGCAGGCTAGCTGCAAAGTGTAAATCTCCATAGTAACTTAATGTAGATTAATTTAGCCTCCCTTCATGCAACCGAGTCAGGGCTAAATTCAGCCAGGATAACTGGAAAATCCCAGCTTAATCCCTTTTCTTGCTTTTGTGCAATACCCCACTGAACTCTATAAAGAATCTATTTAGTACTGTTGAGAGGAATTCAAAAAGCAACAGACCCAGCAAATGCCATGCCACACTGATGCAGTAATTCAGCCAAAGTTTGAAAAAATATATATACACTGCACTTTCCAGTAGCCCAACAATGCAAACTGATTTTTAAACTATGATTGCCAGAATCATCGAGGTTTGAAACTTCAATATCATGAGGTAATAGGACACAACTGAAGAGTAGAGCACATGCTCCCACAGTCACACCACTAAATATTAAGTTATGGAAGAAAATGCCCTGATCAGAAAATTAAAAAACCATGAGAAAGAAACCAAGACACAGCTTTTGACAAACAAGCCTTTATTTTCTTTTTTTTAGTGGAAACAACCGCTGTTTCATCATCCTGATTATGCACAATCAAGTATCGTAAGTGCACAATTTAAATCTAAGGTAATTTAGATAAGAATATAAGGAGTTAATGATTGATTTTCTGTTTACAAGCAAGCCTTTAGTAAAAACATCAAGCCCCCACATGTTTCGACATGGTTTCAGATTTGGATGAGTAGGTCAACTGAAAACATTAAATGAAACTCAACAGGAAACAAGAAGAGGGTGTGGAGAAAAATCTCCTAGACAATCAGTAACAGTGACCAAACTGATGCAAACCAGAGCAGGACAGGCGCATGTTAGTCACACACAGGTCTGCAGTCCCTCCTGAGGCAGAATGGTCCCGTGTTAAAGCAGTGTGTAAAGCACATGAAATTTTTTGTGAGAAGAACTGAGTTTGGAGACTTCTGCATAGGCTTTGCTGGAAAGAATCAAACTTTCCTGTACATCGTATGTAAAATAGTTTTAGATTTTCTTCAACTGAAAGCCCTGAAGAGTGAGCGCGGGACTTAAAACGTAGTGTTTTCAGGATTTTGGTTGTGAAAGCAGCAGACTGATGTTGCAAAAGAAAAGAACAACGTAGCAGTTTTGGTGTCTGAATATACTACAATTCTAAAACATTGTACAGTTGGACAAAAATGAAGCTGCTCACACAAGGACAGGAAAAGGTTTAACATTTCTTCTCACTATAGAGTGCAAATCAGATGCTTCAAAACAGACTAATCTGAGAAGAGAACTGGCTCTCCCCACAAGCCCACCCATTGTACATTAGCCATGTCCCATTCAAATAAAGTACAAGAAAATTAATCTAGTCAATACGGAATGTGAGAAAATTAATCTGATTTCATCTATTTGACAACTGAAAAGAAAAAAAAAAACTTGAGTCCTTCATGAAAGTTTATAAAAGAAAAGTAACCAAAAAAAGAAAAAAGTTTGTCAGCATCATCTCCCCGTTTCAAATAGACAGAGACGATAATAGGGTGTGGTGAAGGACTGTGGGAGATGGATGGAGCCTGGATGTGGACAGATGGGAGAGGCAGGGTCTTCACATGCCGTAGCCGTAGCCAGGCTGAGCTGCTGGTTGAACGTAGCCTGCAGGTGCTTGGTAGCCGTAGCCGTAAGCCTGCTGTGGGGCGACGGGGACGCTGGGGCCTGCTGTCAGCATCAGCTGAGGTGTTCCTGGAGGACACCAAATATTTTATTTAGATTGTTTTACTGTCATTTCACCAGTTCAATTTATCACCTCTTACCCTTACATTTTTACTTCCTTTGAGAAATAAGTTTTGGATGAAAAATAAAGGCCTTTTATAAGGAGTCTTACCGTAGACGATGGGTTGTGTCTCTGTTGCCTGCTCCTCTTCTTTTCGTAGGGATTCTGAGGTTTCAAGCTTGTCTACCTGTATTGCAGAGAAAAAAAATGCATGTAGAACTAAGTCTCAATCCACTTCAAGTCAAACAGAAACATGCTGGCATTCTAGAAATGGGAAGAAAAATACAGAGCAAATATTCCATTCAGATCCTCATCTATCATATTTTGTATTGTATACCAGGCCTTTATTCTCAATATTTAGATCAGATCTAAAAAGCTTTTCTGCCTTAGTATTAAATATTGATTTGGCCATTATAGTGGGGGACTTCAACATTCCTGCTGACTCTTAAAGTGATTGGGACAATGTGTTAATTAATGCCATCTTAGAATCAAAACCAATTTTGTTTTCATACTCTGGACTAAAGCTGAAGACCTTAGCGGTCAAGAGCGTTTACAGAAACGCACGCAGGCGAGAGAGCATTACACATCCATCCATCAGCTTCCGCTTATCCAGGGTCGGGTCGCGGGGGCAGTAGCCTAAACAAAGAGACCCAGAATTCCCTCTCCCCAGCCACTTGGGCCAGCTCCTCGGGAGGAATCCCAAGGTATTCACAGGCCAGCTGGGAGACATAATCCCTCCAGCGAGTCCTGGGTCTTCCTCTGGGCCTCCAACTCAAAGCTTTTTTTCATTTTTGTAAGGAAAATAAATTATTTTTTCAGATAGGAAATGACTTACGGTGTCGGTCATGTTAGGGGGAGACGATCAGCACGGCCTGCTTTGTGATATATATAAAAAAATAAGAACTTAAAGTTCTGAGGAACTTCAAGTTCTGCTTTTGCCCAGAACACCTCACCAGGGAGGTGTCCAGGAAGCATCCTGACCAGATGCCTGAGCCACCTCAACTGGCTCCTCTCGATGTGGAGGAGCAGTGGCTCTACTCTGAGCCCCCTCCGGATGACGAGCTTCTCACCCTTTCTCTAAGGGAGAGCCCGGCCACCCTACGGAGGAAACTCATTTCAGCCGCCTGTATCCGCGATCTCGTTCTTTCGGTCACTAAATACCGACCAGAATTTTAAAGGGCGTATATAAAGTTTTGGGATTTTTCAACCATCTGGTAATGCGATGTTCTCATAAAAAAAAAACACCACCAGAATGGGTTCTGGCATAATTTACACGTCTCGAGTAACGCTCCGGAATTCTGCTCTCTAAGCAGCTGCCCCTCACTCTCATAGAAATCGACCGAATGTTGAACTAGTGACATCACTAGTTAAAAACAAGTGGGTGTTGAAGTGTCTGCACCGCCCCTGCAGGCAGAGGGGTTTTCTTGTGATAGAGTTCAAACACACCCTCCTCCTTCTCAAAGTTCATGGCTGCTTCGGTTTTTGGCAGCTTAAAACACTTTTTTTCCTTTTTTTTTAACTTTCTTTGGCAAAACGTCTGTTTGGCTGCATGGATTACAGGATTTTATTCTACATTCCTAAAGAATAGCAGCTGGATCAAAGAACAAAGACACCTGATGGACAGAACTAAGTGGCTACATGCTAATGCTAGCCATTTATCAAGCTGCTTATGTAATCTTATAACAGCATTGTGTGGTTAATTGATCTGTAGCATCTCAGAATGTTCAGTAAACGGGTGAAAACAACACCATGGCTTTTTTTATATACTGGGCTGGAAAGACTTGCTTAGTGGATGCAGCTGTGTTGGTTTGGGCTCTGTCTAAAGCCTGGTGATTTATGAACTGAAATAGCCTTTCTTGACTGCGTTGTTTTTTTAGTTTATTATTTTTTTTACAAAAAACAAACAAATAAAGCAATCATCTGAGCCCTTAATAAACAAGAGTTTCATTGTGGTACTTTGTGATTTTCAAATTCTTTGTCAGAATACTTTTTGAGATTAAGCTCAGCGCTGTTTGTCACAGTGTGAGCTTTGGGGAGCAGGAGGCGTGTTTAGAGAAACGAGTCGTTTCACTTCGTGGTCCAACATTATCTACAGGATACAAGTTAAATTTCAGGACAAATTAATACTGTATAAACCCAATGGTAACATCTTATAATATATATGTCTATCCCAGAAGTTGAAAGCTGTAAAATAGCATGATATAGTACCTTTAAACATTTGTCCAATAAACGGAAAACCTGACGGTCACGTCCGGTGCCATTTGTTTGCTTTCCTGGTGTGTGACTTTTGAATATGTCGGGCTGTAATCGGATTCAGGCTTTAATAAGCTGTCAATCAAAATATGCTCCTCGGGCTAAATTCTCTTGGGCTTGGGGGCAAGTCAGGCCCAACTTTTAAGGCTCGAATATACAGCTCTACTCTAGACCTTGTGCAGAAATGGGATGGATTTAAAAAATATTTCTATTACTAACTTTGCAGTGCTCCTATAATACACTTAACTTGACTACTTATTACTCGTATCAATTGAAAATTATGATAGGATTGAATTTACTTTTATGGAAAGTGCTGTGAGATAGCATGTGTTGTGAATGGGCTGTACATTTGCAAAAAAACTCAATATAAAACAACACCATTCTCCAGTAAAAAAATATAAAGCATTTTTTCAACAATAATCCATGTCCCATACATTGTAGCTTTCTGGTTTTAGTTGGTTTGATACTTAACTCTGGCCACTCCACTGTGCTTTTTTTTTGTGCAGGCAAGAGTGTTTTCGTGTTTAACTTTGGCTGTGCTAATGCAATGTGTGTAATTTTTTCCAGAGCATGTGTACTTTGGGGGAGTTACTTAAAAAGTAAAATTGTTTCTATTTATCCTTTTAATATAATGTCTATCGTTTAATAACTCCTTTCCTTTTTTTTTGGGGGGGGGGGGTCATTGACTTCCATGTAAAATCTTTTTGCACATTTGTGTCACTCAAGGCTCTGAGATTTTACCCCCAAAACAAGTCCTTGATTTTTTACATTTTTTTTAACAATACAGGTTTTAATGTCAAAAACCTAGCAATAAAAGATTAAAATCTACAAACAAAAATAATTGTTTTTTCAAGGACTGTAGCCAAGGATGAAATTCATTAAAAAGTTACTTTTGAAATATATCATTTTAGACACTCAAGTCTCTAGTGCATGTTTTTTGGAGTGTGGCTAGGGTTAAAATTATAGCTGCAAATAACCAATGACAGAGTAATTCCCAACATTCTACTCAGAGAACTGTAACTAAGTGACTGCAGTAATGCAGTATGTGACTGCCATAAATATCCACGCACAAAGTTACTTCGGTATGATCAGAGATCCTAAGTCATATTCCATTTAGAATGTCTAATGAGGATCAGAACTCTAATAAATGGAAAACGGTGAAATATAAACATTTTCCATAGATCATGACAATTCCTAAAATGAATAAGTAACTTAAGTAAGCAGAGCCTAAAATTATGCTTTTTTTTTACTTTAAGGTAGTCAACAAAATGGCTTCCAGTAGTCGAATGCTTTTCCCTTGTACCACAACAGCCATAATGTCTGGACAGTCTGGCAGAAAAATACAAACATACACGATTTGCCACAACAACAAAAAAATCTGCAGGCAGCAAGTCAGATGCAGCAAAAAGCACAAACTGTCTTCAAAAGAGGAACAGCAGCACAAGCAGTAATATGGTAAACAGCACACGTTCCGCATTCAGTTTGTCCATGCCTACTAACAGATGCCAACTCTCACTGGAGGCAGTCCCATGCTGTGAGACACATTGCTGATCATATTAAAGCTGCAACACAGATGCAGTGTGATGACAGGAAGCCAACAGTGCAGGTGCTTTCAATAATGTGCTACATTTCAACAAGATATGTGTCCTAGTTAGCAGTAGAGATATGTCAAAATCTCCAAGCGCTTACTATACTCAAGTCACAGAAAATGCACATTTTCTTCAGCACATTTAAACCATTTGTTTAAAGAAAGATGTTTGAACTGAATTTGACAATACGAGACGGAAATATCCTCGGCTCTTTTCTTTTGGACACGACTATAGCTCTGAGGTTTCTTCTGAGAAGTGAGACATTGAAGCATTTACCTTAACACTGCAGTGTTTAACAAATGAGCATTGACTAAATGCATGTGATAAATATATGTTTGACTTAAAACCATGCACACTAAGGGCTGCAATCTTCCCAAGCAAAAACAGCAATCACCTGCTCCTTAACCGCTTCAACCTGTGAGGGAAAAGGTGTGGCAGAGAAGACCAAGATTAAGTATCGAAGTTTTGCCTCTCATTTAAAGACAACCGTTTTTTACTGGTTGAAATTATTTTTTTTTAAGGGATGCACTAATCAAGATTTTGTTGATAGATATAGATTTGACTTTACTTGTGGCTTTTCCTGCAAAATGTGACCTTTCTTGAAGGACTCTCAGAAAAGGTGCTGTGTATTCTTGGCAGAGGTAGCAGTTTTGAATCAAAGAAAATTACACAATTATAAGATTGTCCTCATCTGTCCATCTAACCATATTTATAGATCAAAAACCAAGTTTTTAGTTTTATTAATGATCTAACGATCAGATCTAGGGCTGGGTATCGATTCAAATTTCAAGAATCGATTCGATTCCGATTCACAAAAGTTAGAACAGATTATCTCTATCTGATCCAATTCGATCCGATTCAATCTGATCTAGCTCGATGTTGATATGGGTCAGTGCTAATAAATGTTTTTTTAAGCTGTTATTTCAATTATATGCCTAATATTCAATGACTTAACACTGGATAAGTAACAGTTCACCATGGAAAACTGTATTAACCCTTTCAGACACAAAACTTAAAATGGCCGTCTGGACTTTTCCTTCCCATTTCATTTTTAAAAAGGGCAAACAATTTTAAAAAATAGAATCGATGTTTGAACCTTTGAATCGATTTTTCAATTATTTCAACACAGCTCTAATCAGATCAGACCACGTCTAAATAAAACTGTCCCACTCTTATCACTGGCTGATCCGATTGGTGCATCTCTTTGGCATAGGATTTTTTTAAACTGCTGTGGGAACATTTTTCCACACGTGTAAGTAACTTTGATATTTGCACAGATCTTCACCCATACCTTGGAGAGGTACTCTCTCATGACCTGAATGAAGTATGGCATAGAAAAGTCCATGATGTTGTGCCTCCAGGCGGTCTCCAGCACCACATCAGGCCGCAGCAGGTCATAGCAGGAGAAAAGGCAGGCAGCAAAACACTCTTTCTTGTTTTCCTGTAGGAACCAGGCCAGCAGCTCCTCTGCCAGTTCTATGTCTTTGGACTCTGATGCATACTGCATGGCATCCTGTCAGATGGACGACAAGGGGAAAAACTCAGGAACACAGTCACCAAAAAGGTCCTTTTTAAATTTCTACTTTGTCATGTCTTCTTTACACAAAACTCGTTCCTTCACAGTCAACACAACGCCTCAAGCCAATTCCAAGAATAAAACGAGTAGAAGAAGCACCTTGTAGAGCTTGTCTTTCTTGCACAGCTCCACACTCTGTTTCCAGCGGTTGTTGCCTTTGAAGAGGTAGGCAGCGATTCTTCTGAACTCAATGAGCTCGTGTTTCTCTAGGCGCTGGGCCAGCGAGATGTTGTCGAAGTTGTCATAGGCATCTATCGATGTCCTAAGAGCCTGAGGCAAGAGGGAAATGGACCATAAATGTTGAAGTTCAGAAATACAAAAAATAAAAACATCGTTATGTCAGTCAAACTCACCTGATAGTCCTCCTCTGTGATGAAGAGGTTGTTAAGTGCTTCGTTGACTGATTTGTTGTTGTGGTTCTGTACTGAGCGGAGGTAAGGTTTGACCAGAGGCAGCTGTTTCACCTGAAGAGACATACAATAGTCATTGATGAGAAATATAACCCAAGAATGGGTGGAGCTTAATGTATGTTTATTAGGTTTGCGGTACCTTAGTGAAGTAGTTGACAGCACGAGAGTGGTCCAGTCTGGGGGAGAGCACCATCAGCAAATCATTCAGTAACAAAGGCTTGAACTCCAGGTAGAACTGGATGGCTTTGTAGTACAGCTCCACATTGGCCACCTACACAACAACAAGGGAAAGAATTTAATAAAATTCAACAAACAAAAATGAAAAATTGATTTTTCTATTCTCATCAAGTCGTACTTTGGTGATAATATCTTTGAATTGGCCCTCTTTCCAGGCATCTGTCGGGTGATTCATCATGGTGATGATGGCGTTGTCAAACTCCTCATATTTGTCATACAGGAAGACCAGCTCTCCCCACAGATGAGCCTGCTCTGCTGCTCTCAGAACCTTTGGAATGTTAACTCTGGACCAGAACAGCTCCAGATGCTCCCTCATCTTTTGGGGTTTGAACTTTGAGTAAAGGATAGCCAGCTCTGTGAACATGCCCATGTGAGCGCGCTCCAGGCCAAGGGCAGCCTCTAGCATGGTGATCAACTCCTCAAAGTAGCCACGATCCTGAGAGAAGAATGAACATGAAGATTCTTGCAGAATGATGTCTAAGGGTTAAATTAGTAAACAATGATGCCCTTCTAAATATCTGATTTCACCTACTTGGTAATAGTTTATCAGCTCTTCCAACTCGTCAGCATGCACCACTATATGAAGGCCACAGATCTGGGCCAGCCTGAACTCCTGGCCATCCACGCAGGCGAAGCAGACCTCTTTCCAGGTTCGGGTGCTGTTGGCCTTGCGCGCTCCATCCACAGCAGCTTGATATTCTCCCAGATGCACCAGAGTGGAGGCCAGGCGCCCAAAGTTGGAGACGTTGTTGTAAAGCAGTTTAGCTGCTTCGTACATTTTCTCGTCATAGCAACGGTCACCAACCTAAAAATACAAAAATTGAGGCGGTAGAGTTGGGACATCGATCTGGCAGGTAGAGTTGGTGTTGTACAACGGATCAAGGCCAACCTGCTGAATGTGAGCATTATTGGGTCCATTGATGAACTCCTCCAGTTCGGCCAAGCGGTTGGTTTTAGCCAAAGCAAAGATCAGCTCGGTCTCTACGTAGGACTCACGAGCCTTCTTGCGAGCCATCTGGAGGAACTTGACAAGGTCCTCCCAGTTACCTGAAAACATTTTCACCATGAACATGTTGATTAATTATTAGTTAAAACTACAGATCTCTGATTAATATAAATGTATATTGTGTTTTTTATCATAGTGTTTTGCAAAAATATTCAGACCCCTAGAACTTTTCCCATATTTTGTGACATTACAACCATGCACTTATTTTGATTTTAAGTGATAGACCAAAAAAAAGTATAGAATTGTGACGCGTAATGAAAAACACAAAAATGTAAAAAAATATATTTAAACAGAAAATGTACCACATCCCAATTTCAAAAAGATGGACTGAGCCAAGTTTAGAAATTGGAATGTAATTTTAAGTCTGAGGCCTTGAGAGAATAAAATGATTTATATGGAGGTTAAATTACTAAAATTACCAGTAAACCCATTAAAGTTTGTGGTTCTAACATGACTAAGTGTGAAGACGTTCAAGGGGGAAGAATACTTGTGAATGTTTTGGCTTCAATAACTCCTAATTTGCAGAATCTCACATTTCATTGTTGATAAACACCCAATATCCAGTTTTTAATACACCAATTATGAAATAATCCCCCATTCTAGAGGATTCTCTTACCACTTTTATCAGCTGCCTGGACCACCTCCATATATGCAGAAGGGTCATCAGCTTTGATGTACGAATCAATAGCTTCTTTAACCAGCTCCTTCTGTAGCTGAGCCTTGGCCAGCTGGCTCCACACGGCAGGCTCATTGCAGCGTTCTGCAAACTCATAGGCCCGGTCCAGGTTGCCGATATGCTCAATGAGAACCTGAGGTGGCAGTAGGGGGAAAAACAATTTTTATCCATCTTCAATCCAAACAGCAAAAGTTCAGAGCTGTATAGTGTGGCATATGTTGTACATGTGATAAGTTACTTTTTTCAGATGAAAGCAAATTTTGCATGTCATTCGGAAAACAAGGTGCCAGAGTCTGGAGGAAGACTGGGGAGAAGGAAATGCCAAAATGCCTCAAGTCCAGTGTCAAGTACCCACAGTCAGTGAAGGTCTGGGTTGCCATGTCAGCAGCTGCTGTTGGTCCACTGTGTTTTATCTAGGGCAGGGTCAATGCAGCTAGCTATCAGGAGATTTTGGAGCACTTCATGCTTCCATCTGCTGAAAAGCTTTATGGAGATGAAGATTTCATTTTTCACCACGACCTGGCACCTGCTCACAGTGCCAAAACCACTGCTAAATGGTTTACTGACCATGGTATTACTGTACTTAATTGGCCTGCCAACTCTCCTGACCTGAACCCCATAGAGAATCTGTGGGATATTGTGAAGAGAAAGTTGAGAGACGCAAGACCCAACACTCTGGATGAGCTTAAGGCCACTATTGAAGCATCCTGGGCCTCCATAACACCTCAGCAGGGCCACAGGCTGATTGCCTCCATGCCACGCCGCAAAAGTATTCCCGACCAAGTATTGAGAGCATAACTGCACATAATTATTTGAAGGTTGACTTTTTGTGTATTAAAAACACTTTCCTTTTATTGGTCGGATGAAAAATGCTAATTTTTTGAGATAGGAATTTGGGGTTTTCATGAGCTGTATGCCAAAATCATCAATATTAAAACAATAAAGGGCTTGAACTACTTCAGTTGTGTGTAATGAATCTAAAATATATGAAAGTCTAATGTTTATCAGTACATTACAGAAAATAATGAACTTTATCACAATATGCTAATTTTTTGAGAAGCACCTGTGTGTGTGTGTGTGTGTCTATATTATTTTTATTATGTTAGTTATTTAAATTAAAGGCTTATCTTGATGCCTTTTTAATATATTTTAAACATTTCATGACACTTTAACTAAACCAAAGATTTCAGCCAATAATATAGTCAAAGCTTATTCTAATTAAGTTCAGCTCTTGTTCAGCTGTTAGATGAGTATCTGCTTAGCTTTAGCTGAGTGGAGAGAGCTAAAGCCGGCAGGTCTATCCAACCCTGTAGTGTTTTTAAAGTGTTTTTCGCTTATTAGAAACGGGAGCAAACCAAGGGGAAATTTTAAAAGTCACAGGTGTTAGCAGCGCGAGCCACAGGTGTTAAAACCTGAGTAAGTATCCTGTGTCTCTCTGTAACAGATTTGCATGAGCCACGAGAGGGGAGAACTACTTGAGACAGCTGATTGTAGTTTATTATTGCTACGTTTAGTGTTTTAGTGCGTCGAGGGTTGGTTCAAAACGGGACTCAAACTTTACCTGAGCCACTGAAACATTTATCCTGAACTACTTCCTTCGCTGCTCCCTTGCTAGGACATTTGACCGCAGCAAAGTTACGGCGATAGTTTGCTTAGGGACTATTAGAAAATTCTGTTTCAGCTCAAATCATTTCATTCTTTTTGCGGTTTGAAAAGAGAGAGGGTGGCTGGCAGACCTGTGTGGGTCAGAAGTGATGATTCATTTGGAGTAAGTAATGATTGTTTAGCTACCTGATAGCTATAACAAAAAAATTAGGAAACGTTTTTTTTCTATCGAACTTTATCGACCCCTTTTTTCCCCATCATACCACACATCTATTAATCGATATATACTGCTATCGAATTATCGTCCAGCCCTAGGACAAAAGTAACTTCTACTATATTACACGTACTACTTTATGAGCCAAATTGCTCACAATTCTCAAATCATACGCCTGTGTATTAAACAAATCCACACAAATATCACCAAAGCCATTTTGTTTGTATTTTCACTAAAATATGTTCGGAAATATTGTTCCATTGTATGCATTACTATTTCTTTTCTTTACAAACCAGCAGAAGTGCATCTAATTACCTAGAGATTGTAAGAGACATTTTGTGTCGTCGCTACAAATGTTTGGTCTTTGCTAAAAAGCAAGCAACCTCTGTAGCAGCAGCACTACAAGCTAAAAAACGTATACAGCTTGAACGTTTAAGGATGATCAGCTTAACAGACCTGCACAGCTGAAGTGTTGACATCAAACTTCTTAAAGATGGCAAATGCCTCCTCAAAGAGCTCGTTGCTGATGGCAATGTTTGCAATATCAGGAGCATCATAGTTGTCCAGCCTGCTAATGTATTCCATTACACGTGTGTGGTCTGCTTTGATTGCAGTCAGGATCAGCAGGTTCTGCAAATTCCTGAAGAGAACAAAAAAAAAAATACCTCAGCACATTTCTTGGGTAAAATAATGCTGGAACCAGTAAGAGATAACAGTTGAGGTGTGGAGCATTCCCACCAAGCACCTGTGTTCACTGAAGACAGAGTTGTCCAACACAATTTTCTCCAGCAGCTCGATGAGCTCATTGGGCAGGTCGGCGGTCATGAAAGCCTTGACAGTGACTGAAACCTCCTCAGGGTCCTGGGTTTCCGACAGAGCCGTCTGTACCACCTGAGGACAAGAGGAGGACACAGTTTTAAAGAAGCACCAGAAGGAGGGAGGTAGGAGGGATCATCTCCACGTCTTTAGACTCTACCTGGTCAATGAGTGGCCGTCTGAAGGGGTTGCTCTCGAGCAACACGCTGGCCCACAGCTCTGCGTCTTTGCGTCTTACTAGGTAGCGGGACAAGCTCTTGAACAGCGAGTTCTCATTGCAAACCTGATGTAGGAAGAGACAATTCACATTTATGTCAGTTATAGACAGAACAGGTGGACACAATGTGAATGTAAGAAAAACAATGCTGGCAAAAAAAAATTATTTTTACATTGATGAGCTCCTGGTCACACTGTCCTCGCTCATATGCCACACAGGCCAGGTGAGGGTCTCTCTTCTCGCAGTACTTTCCCACCACACGGCTGTCATAGTAAGGGTTTTCCCGCAGGAAGCGTTCGGGGTTGTTATTGCTGTCGATGTAGATCTTTGCCAGGGCATTATGGGTAGCAGGTTCTTCACAACCTTCGTGGATACGAGACTCCAGCCATGGTAGTAGAAGTTTCAGTCTGAGACAAAAAGAAAAAGTCAACTCTTGAAGGTTCAATTATCAGGCAGTACCAGAAAGCTACATTCTGAACTAAAAAGTCTTCTCTTTAACATGAAACATAAACATGGAAAATTATTAAATTAAAAAATATTTACACTAAAAAAAATTTGAAACTTTAATACCAGGTAATTTACATGGTATTATGATTAATGGCTAACATAAAACCAGGGGTTTTGATTATTTTGACTGATTGGGTCAAAAAACAAAAAAAACAGTTAAACAATTTTTACCTGTCAATTTTGAAAATGATACAGAGAATCCACATTGTGCTATCATAAATCAAGCAGAATAATAATAACAATGCACAATTATGAACAATTCTCCTGCTGTGGCCTGAATGTTCGGCATGGAGCTGAACTGTGTTTTGTTTCCACACTGGAGACTGGAATTGTAAGAAACACTTGCCAAAGTTTGAAATCTGGGAATATTTCTGTAGTCTAAGTGTTCAGAATCTGGAATGACTAAACAAGGCTTTTCTGATCGTTTCAGTAGGGAAAATCCTGCAGCATGTGTTCCTTCTACATAGGTGGTTAAGCGCCACTGATTTGTCGGCACATGTCTGTGTACTGTCAACTCAAGATTAGAGAGACGCATTGAGTACGGTGTGCAGATCTGAAATGATGCTCAGATGTTCTCATCTTTTGATCAATTCAGATACCAGATTTCCACCATAAAGTTGAACATGTCTGCACCAAGTGGTCGGGGTGTGAATGGTAATCGGTCAAAATGACCAATTCCCATTCAATTACTTTTTTTAAACCGTCAAATACGGAAAATATTATTTTAATGCCACCGTAGAGTATGAGAGAACAGAATTTGGGGTTTTGTTTTAGGTAGTCACCATGAAGCATCAGAATTTCCTAATTTTCCAAGACACCATAGTTATTTAGAAATTATTCCAGCTGCACTCAGGCAGACTAATACAGCTGCATTGAAGGGGTGATTGTGCCACACTGTTCAGCTGCCTCTAGTCAGAGTGCAGACATTTATTAACTCTTGAATATTGCATCACATGGATATGAATATTTTCTCCAAGTTGTTTTAAATAGCTCAAATACAGCTCAATCCTAATCTGACCAGCTGTTAGACCAAAACTGCTTATTTTTATTAAATTGATCACAGCGTTTTTGTGCATTGCTAGATCACCTGTTTCTCTTTTCCACCTCTGCAACCAGTTCATCGGTAGAGAACTGTCCTCTTACAACCAAGATCAGACTCTTGATGACATCCTCAGAGCAGTCCACATCCAGGAGACCACCGATGACTACTGGAAGGCGGCTAGGATTCACCTGCAACAGAAATCGGACTGTAAGCAAAAATCTCAGACAAGGACTAGCGAGACCTCTCTGCAGGACTCTTACCTTCTGAACATAAATCTCAATGTACTTCTGTAGGTTGTTTCTGTACAGGTAGAGGACCAGGTCATGGACAAAATCAAAGCGATCGCAGACGATGATGAGGGGCAGCTGGTCGGTTAGCTTGGCTTCCTGTGTGTCACAAATGAGTGGGAGTGTAAGATATAACCTGTACAACACAATGTATATGACCCCAACTATAAACCAAGCAGATAGGAGAGGTTTGATCTTGCACTACAACTTTTTCTTTAAAAAAAATGGTAGCTATGTAGAAATGCTCTCAATTAAAAATAACCTAAAATATCAGATATAAAAACTGCAAACAAACAACTAGTTCTCATATATAAAAGCACTGGAATCCAACTACCTATAAACTGTGAATACCACACAACCAACTGACTAGCACTATGGAACAGTGACGTACGGTGAGGTTAATGACATTTTCCTCTTGAAGTGGAGATATTTAACCAAAATTAGAAGCTTCCATTTCAGTTCTTACATTAATTTGAATATTTAGTTATTTTAACAATTTAGAATTATGTTTTAATAAATTACAAACTAAAAATACGACAAGAAAAATATGTAATATTCTGTAACAGAAAAAATTATTGGCAGATATTTTAATTGCAACGGAAAATAACATGTTTTTACCTTTGTATATTAAGTGTGTGCACCTATAAAGCTCCACAAATATCTCCACTCAAAAATCATCTTTGCTTGCCTTCATTTTGTTTTTCTGGTTTGCTTCACTAAAGATGATCAAGGAGGAACTATATGTGCTGGTTCTATTCCTATTGTGTTTTATGTACTTTTCCAACTGTTATCAGGCTTTTTGATACACAGAAGAAAATAATGTGTTTCATGTTGTGTATATTGGACTCAGCACTGCCCTCTGTCAGTGATGCACAGAATTTCTGCCTCACCCTGCATGTTTTCAATGTGCATTTATGGGCAACTAGGAAGACAAAATATATCTCACATATTCACTGTGACAGTAGGCTGTAGAATATTATTATGTAGCACATGTGTAATCATATTTATTTTGGTGATATAAAAAGGCCACAATGAGCATGCCCCAAATACCCGTTTCATTGACTGTGTGTGAAGCACCACTAGAGGCAAGGTACAGCCCTGGACTGCCTTCCATGTATTATAATGGGCAATGCGTAAATAATTATAATATAAATTTGGGAATTTTGACCATGAGACCTTATAGAAGTATACCACAGATAAATAATTGAATTTCTTTTATCCATTTTAGTAGTGGTGATTTTTCTTGTCATTACAATAGGTTGGGCACAGCCTCTGGCCGCACGTCACTGCTACACAGGTAATACAGGACAGCTATAGTGTGGACTGTGGTGAATACAAATATACACCTCCATAAAAATGGCACTTTCATTTCTATGTTTCAAGAAAAAAGACAAAAAGGAGAAAGGAAAACAGAACAGGATCCTGTACAGTGGAGGGGGGACAGATTTACCTGATACATCTCCTGTCATATTAAAGAAGAAAAGCAGAGAAAGAGAATTCACTACAATCAATATTATAAAGGTAAACTGCTTAGGGCATGTTAGTTTGCACTAATCATAATATAATGCAACGATCACATTTCTAACACTTTATTCCCCAATAAGAGGATTTCAAGGAATCTTTAACTGCATATTTTATAAAAGAAAAAAAAAGGAGAACGTGTGTCTATCTTTAGTCTGTAGTTTCACCTTGAGGAAGTTCTTAACACGCTCAGGGTCGTAGCAGTTGCTCTCTCTACAGATCCTCTCCACCTCTTTAATCTGCCCTGTCTTGCAGGCAGCTTGAATGTACTTGAAGTGAACCTCAGCATCCTGACTGAAGTTAACGATAGAGCCCAGGAAGTAGAACAAACCTGAGGGACACAAAAAGACAATGACAATTCTAGAAACATCCACAAAACAAACCCAAACTAAATGTATAGGAGACCACAATATTGGCAGAAGTTTAATTTTCAATAGCAGTGGATGGGAGCAGATCTAATTTAGACCCTGATGTCTTCATATCTAAAACACAACTACTCAACCCCTTCATGCCAACAGTCTAATCCGGTGTGTTCTTACAATTTATTCTAATACATGGTACTAAAATGCCATGCAAAGGCAGTTGATTGAGGCAGATATTAAGGATTTGTAACAGAGGGACTAAAGCTAACAGCTTAGTTTGGATCCTGATTCTCAAATATGAATACAAAGTTTCAAATCCTGAAGTACCGAAGTGTGGAATTTATGGCCAATTTCCCATAACAACTCTACCATCCCCCACTGAAATTCAAGCCATGTAAGATAACAAAATATAAAATGTAATAATATTGGAGCACTGACGGTAACCGAGGATGTAATTAAGTTTAGGCTTCTCACCTTCAAAGCTCTTGAAGGACTCAAAGAGCTCAGTAAGGCCCTGTGTGGAGAGCTGTTCATGGTACTTGGAAGCCACCTGGACACAGATCTGTAGGTTCTGGCGGATGTTGGCCGAGAGCATGGCCCTGAGGCACTCCATTGAATCTTCCACTGACAGCGAGCCAAAGAAGTTCACCAGCCACTGGAAAGTGGAAGACCTGCTCTGTTTTTTTCTTACAAAATACATTTTAAAACTGCCATTTTACTGAGAAAGAAAAAAACTCGCCTACCTCTGGGTTGAGAAGGTGTGTGTGCACAACAGCACGCTTGATGTCATACAGGTCTGTGTAGTGCTCCAGTGCCCTTTGAAGAAGACCAGCCTTCTCACAGAGCTGGGCAATGTGAGCACGGTCATAGTGTGTGAACATCTGGTTACCAAGGATAGCATCAGCAACCTACAACCAGAACAGAAACATTAGAAAACAAAGATCTTTTTACTGAGACTAGCATTTATTTAAAGCAGGTGCACACTGGTCCACCTGTGGGGCATGCATGAGGTTCATCTCCAACAGGCGAGTTTGTAGTGGGCCCTCTGAAGGCCTGTTGTTCTTTAAAGCATCGAGCAGGAAGGAGGTGCACTGCTGGATCAGGTTGTACTCCATGAATACATCTACAATCTACAACAAAAATGACAGAAGGTGCAGAGACAGAAAGTGAGAAATTAAAAAAGGATGTCCCATATTGCTAACAATCGCCTTTAAAACACCCCGGATGACAATAAATCATCTTTGAGAGGCTCCAAACTCAAAGGGTAATAGCACTGGTGATTCATAACATTGTGAAATGGAGTTTTTTTGGCAGATCCCGCCTTATTTAGAGGCTGCACTTTGGGTGCCCCCACAACTCCCATTATATGGAAATGGATATACACCTATCAAGAATAGATCTAAACATCTCCTGAAGGACTTCAAGTCACACAAAACTTGTCTGTGTGAGTAAATTTACGCAACGCATGCTATAAATAAGGTACAGGTTGCCAAAAAAAAAAAAAACTGTACTTCCCCTTTGACCAACATTTAATCGAAAAAGTACCTGAGTCAGAATTAGATAATTGTTGAATGAATGAACAGAGAAACTCTGACTCAGCATAAAGAAGCACTACATTCATAAGCTCAATCGTTAAACGGAAAAAAATCAAATAGAAGTAATTCATTTATTAAGATGCAGAAAAAAGCTAACACATTTTTTAGATATACAATTATTTTGAATGTGTATCCACGTTGCATGTAGACTAAACACAATGTTGCATTTCAGGACCTTATTTATGTGGTTAAGCTGACAGAAAACGAAACAAAGTTTTCATGAACATAATTTTGTTCTCAAATCTTCGTGTGCCTGTACAGATGAAGATGTACTTTAGGCAGCACAGAAAGCACAGTCAGCAGTTGGTGTTTATATTGCAGAGACTGTGCAGATGTAGGAAGTGAAGGAAGTAGTGCATTTCCTTTATACAACAAGATAGCTCAATTACACAGTTGTCTCCTGCACAGTCACTCATTTTTATGATATACCTAAAAGTTTCAAGGAAAGTTTGGATTTACTTTGCAGCAAATTCTGTTTCTAAAACTAATTATATTTATATGAGATAATAATTGGTGGTGTTCAAAACTTGTAGGACATAAACTCAGACTTTAATTACAAAGAAAAAGGTTAAACTCCTTTTCCCCAATACAAAACTATTTGGCTAACAAAAGCGAAGGGGGCAAAGGTAGAGGATTCCTTCTGACCTGTGTGATGTCTGCTAACGGCTCTTCATCCTGGACCAGCATCTGTGCAAACTGCAAACCTTGCTCTGGGTTTATACGCATCACATTCCTGAGCAAGAAGATCCAGTCTGGGGTGTAGCCCACCTTCAGAAAGCAAAATCATGCAAATTAAAACTCAAAATAAATGAGAATTCCATTTTAATTACAGAAATTCTTTGAATTGCTTAGATGTCATTGTAACTATATTTATAGAAACTCATGAGTAGATTTCCTACCTTCTTGGCATACAGGACGATTTTGGGGAACTGACCGGTCTCTGCAAAGCACTGAATGACTTTGTTGGGGACATTTGCCCGCAGATACACACTGAGGGCCAAGGTAGGATCCACTGCCTTCACTAGATCGCCCAGTTCCTCTGAACACTCCAACTAAAATGAACAGTGACAAATTTAGGACATTTATTTTTATTTTTTTTAATTTAAAGATCAACTATTTTATCTCAAACCAGTCATTCATACAGTCGGAGTTTAACCCCTTAGCATTCCTAGGGCCTGCCCATGGGCCCACAAAAAGGTTGGTAGTTGAAAGCTGCTACTGTCCAAACGAGCTTTTGTAGATATATACATATATTATTTGAAAGCTGACTGCCCTGAAATTTCAATTATGGATGACAAACAAGGTTAAAATGACCCCTGTGAGCACAACAAGCCCTTTCGTCAATCCTAACCCATACTCAAAAAGTGAAAATAAACTTTTGAACTAACTGCTTAGTAGTACGTTTTACATGATTAAACTGCCTAAAAGTGTAACATTGTAATCAACATCTTACTTGACCCAGTATGAAACGGAGTATACTTTCAACACTCACATTTTCAACAAAAAGCGAACTTTGTAAAAGTGTGAAAATAAAAAACAAATTTGTTTGAACCAATCACAGCACAGAGTTCTGATGATTGACGCATCGAATATCCAATGAAATGCTGAAAATGGCAATAGGCCAGTCGAGGGATCGGACTTTATCTTTGACATAGGAAATGCCGAGCGTGAAGAAGCTTATCCAAACACAGGAGTAGGCACAGTAAGTAACCCTTTGAGTGTTGGGTCAAAAAAAACGTTATGGTTATTATAACAACATGGTGGAAGCCGTGGAGCTTTGTTTTAGTCACTGGCAGTAGTAATATTGGGAGTTTTTTTTTTTTTAATCGGAAGGAAATCGATTTCGCACAGATTTAACCTTTTTTGAGTACCTCTGACCTTAATTTGATTATCTATGAATTAAAGCCTTACATTTTTGGGGGGGATTATTGCTGTCACTTTTTTGTGGATACAGGTAATAAAGCAGACTTTAGGCCCACAACGTTTTTAGGGTCACCACACAATTCTAAAACAAAATTATTCAAGTTGGCAACAATGGCACTTGGAAATATTTTCACTTTTCTGGGACAAATTTCACAGCGTTTTCTTTCCAAAGAGACCCCAGCCATATCTCAACTAAATGGTTCAAGAACAGCTCTAATTTTAATTTGGGTATGCGTTTAAAAATACTTTGCCGAAAATTGCAGGAATGTTAAGGGGTTAAAAGGGAAGTGCAGGAATTCCTGGAATATCAGATGATCTCATACATGTGCTAATAAGCTAGTCATCTAAACAAAACAAGCCAGGATGTGCCAGGAAATGCCTGAGCAAAGGCGGCTGAGCTAAACACCAACAGTACCTTGTCCTCTTTCAGCCACTTCTCCAGAAGCTGCTTTCGTCCCTGCTGGAGCACTGGTCTGCAAAGCTCTAGAGACTCAAACTTGTTGAGTTGGCCCTGGTCCAACAGGATACCAAAGTACTGCAGCAAGGGAGAGGTCTGGCCTGGCTGAGTGGGAACGCTCTGGAAGCGGCGAATGGTGTCTGGTGTGCGCAGGATTCCCTGAAAGAGGAAAACAATTATTTTATCAAATTAAGGGCAACACCACATAGGAACAAATAATGGGCTAGTTTAAGAAACCAAGACATTCACCCTGGAATAAATGCAGTGATACAGAATTAACCTCATGTGGGAAGAGAAAGTACCTTTGGTGCATTAGCAGCAACTTTAGCAGCTTCAGAGTAGCTACCAGCAGCAAACAGGGTGTTGAACTTGCGTGCAAAAAGCTCCTCAGCTCCTGCCAGGTTGTTACGGACAGCCAGGCGGAGAGCGAGATCTGGATTCTGCAGCACATTGTTGATGTATGGGATGATATTTTCTTCTTCCACACAAACTGACAGCACCTGGGTCAGAGCAGAATGTTTTAGCACAGTGTCATACTGTCAAGAAATAAAGATAACAACTTTGGAGCTTTGAGGATTGATTAAGATCTACAGCAGAATTATCAAATCCAAAATTATAAAACTATTGTCAAATATAAAATGCACTTGTTCTATGGTATTCTTTAGCTATATTTGGGATTGATCTGGGATTGCCCTCAGATTATTGAATTTCCTCCCACAGGAGCAATAAAAGGAAAATCTCAAATCAAAAGTCGCTACTAAAAAAATAAATAAAAAAAAATAAAATAAATTAAAAAAGAGTCTAAAACTCTGATAAATATACAATATGTATTCCAATTCATTCTTTTCCAAATCTTAAGTCTTCATCCATAACTTAAAACGTTTTTTTTTAAATGAGTAAAATACCTCGATGTAAGAATCGTGTGACTTAAGTTAGTACTTCACCAATACATAAAATCTATACTCAAAAACTTAAAATACCACATTTTGTTGCTAAACTAAACAATGCATCTGTTACCACAAGAGGCCAAACCAGTGGCCTATTTCCTCTCAGATCACTGCCTCAGTGCATCCCCGCACCATGTGATGTGTGCATAAACACTATAGTTAACTGCCCTCCACATGGAGGCATGCCTGTCACAGCTCGGATCAACTTTCCTCCCTCCACTCAATTATTCATGAGCTGTGTGGCCTGAATGGAACATTAGTAATAAGCTGGCTGGATCCGGTTCTCCTCTCTGGTTCAGCTTTACACACACACTGTAACATACAACCCTCTCTACTCCCTGTGTGAAACACTATAGCATGGATTATTTAGAATGCCTCCTGGCAGAGTTTGAGCCTGCCTGATGACACAAAAAGCAAATGCTTCTTCCCGAGGCCCAAGCCACAACATGATGTCTGATGTCGTGGCTTCTAACATTCACTAGGATGTGTCAGTTGCTAGACACGTCACTGCTAATAAAAGGAGGTGTATAATATCCCATTTAACTGATTATAATGAAGTAAAATTCAACAGTCACATTAATGACAGATTCTGTGTTCTGGATCAAGATTAATACAACACACTGACTGGACAAAAACTAGTGGCTAACTTTACCTGTCCCTTTCGGTTGACCCCAATAATGCCTGAGGTGGCCTCATGTGGAGCGGTGACAAAGATGGTCTCTCCACTGATTCGGTTCATGTAGATGCAGGTTCCTGTCTCCAGGTCATACAGGTGGATGTAGCCATATTTGGTAATAAGGAAGACCACATTGTGCTTAGCACTTATCTGCAAAAAAAAGGCTAAATTAAACCATTTCCCTTCAAATTTTAAAACAAACCAAATAAGCATGACAAAGTGAGGAGAGTATAGTATCCTACTTTAAACAGAACAACTCTGAGCCAAGTCACGTGTCTTACAGCTGGCATCAAAAGGACTTTAAACAATTAACTATACCTGCATAGCCACTGGGAAGTCATTCTGTGCTTCAGGAGGAAAGAAGACATCCACCGCTTTCTTTGGAAATGGCTGATTTCCAGTTGGTGGGGTTCCCACCTCAATGATGTGCAGCTAGGTCAGACAAAGGAAAACAAACAGATGAGACTGTTTTTTTAGATTTATTTCTCCTCCCTTGGGCAGATTATTGTTAGCAAAATTGTTCACCTTTCCACCGGCCTGGCCTCTGACAGCAAAGCAGAACAGAGTTGATTCTTCTGCGTTTCCTTCTATCTTGAACTGGGCAAAGCTGGCAGCGTGGCCTTCGATGGGCTGAGAAACCTTTCTGTCAACAGAGTAGAGCTGCATGGCTCCCACCACTCTGTTTTGCTGAAAAACAAATGGAACATCAACAAACCAGTGTACTGACAAATGTACATATTAAAGTCAACATTTACGAATATAAATCCAAAAGTGTAAAACTCATCTAAACCAGAGACATTTTAATAGTACATTCATGTTCAATCCCTGTTGATCTCTAGTTTCAACCATCCTCTCCTAGTTACACTTACTAGAGTAACTTTTTTGAAATTTTTACTTTTAGTAGTTTTACAGTGTACTTTTTACTTTTACTTGAGTAATGTGATTATCAAGTACTGCTACTCTTGAGTAACATTCCTGAATGATCTATCCACTATAACTTCATTGAAGGAAAACAGAACATGTACTAGACACAGACCATTAGTTTATTGGAGACCACAGGTGCCATAAAAGATTATTGATAATCAACTTCTCACAAATTTTATGATTAGTAGACTAACTGGATCAACTGAACAATTTATCGTGGCTGCTCCGATATTACCGTCACTAGTTCCAGCATTCAGTGTCATCTCCATGTGCTTTCTAAAATACTGACAAGATTATGGCTCATTCCACATTTATGAACAAATTATAAAATAAAACGTTAGCATTACATCAGACACATGTGTGCCATGGATGAAATTAGCATCTATACTGGTACAGGTATCAATACTAGTAAAAATAATGGATTGCAATTTTATGGCGCTTTTCAAGACACTCAAAACACATTACAATTCCACCATTTATTTATTCTCTCATTCACAGTGGAAGCAAGCTACGATTGTAATACAATAGCATCTTCAATCAGAAGCTTTGTCAAAACCACTGTAATACAGACTCCTACAGAAGATATTACCGCCCACGGCCATCAAAAATCTAAAAAATAAAAAAAATCACAAAAAAAAAATCAGAAAATTACATTCTGAGGATTTATTTTTTATGTAATAATAAAAATAAACAGCAGTCTCACAAAAACCTCCACAAAAGCGCAACTCCAGTCTTAGTTGATCTATTAAAGTTTATCTGTTAAATGAAAAACTAAATCGATGAATTCCAGCCAACCTGTAGGCTACGTACTTTTGTGTGTGTAGAAAGTATGCAATTTAACATCTACATACGCTGGAACGACTTGCCCCTCTAAACTACAAAAAATAGCTGCAGACATGTGAGTTCTGTGCTAAATGTGTGGTACTCATGTCTGACAACACGATGCAGCAGCGATGTGAAGCAGTTTCAGCCAATCATTGTAGAAAAGTGGAGAATAATGAGTCCACCTCACGTAACATCTGTAGCGTAGGGTTGGAATGTGGCAGGCTTACAATTTTTCAACGATTATTTTTTCCTAATCTTTATTAGTTTTTAACCAAATTGTGTGATCTGTCCTTTCAGCATTTTTATTATACCATTGACCCATTCACAATGTATTTTCTGAAGACACATTGATTGCAATTTTATCATTTACTCTATTCTATTTAGATTTTGTTTTCCAACAGTTAAACATGTGATGTACTATGAATCTCTCGACCTACAACATTAATAATTTAAAAATAATAAATGTATAATTTTTCCACATTCCCAGACTCAATTAATAACCCATAGGCCAAACAATCAGTTGGTACACTTTGAGAGGAACTGCAGTGAAGTTACCTGAGCTGAGATACCAATGAGTAGGAGCCATTTCTGCTTGGCGTCGGTGCGGTAGTTTATTATCTGGCAGCCTGCCAGGCTGGAGTGGCGGTCAAAAACTTTGACAGGCTGAGAGTCGCCCTCCATGCTCCAGTGGTAAACGGCAGTGTCAGTCACAAGTGCGACCGTGTTCAGAGAGATCCACTTCCAGAAAGTCACGTCGTCTGTCATGGTGTGTGCCTTCATCTTGCTCTTCATTTCAATGTTAAAAATCTGAAGGGTTTTAGCCGCTATGGAGAGGAGAAAAGCAGGAACCAGACCCAAAGAGAATGTTATAGTTTCTGCTGTGTTTCTATCATCCAAACACACACACAAAATGTATTGCAAAAAAACACATTTTATTAGATGCGGGCAATTTAAATGAAAGTTTTATCACTGAAGAACAAGAGTAGGAGTGATAAAGGGATACTGAACATGCTGTAGTAGGAAACAGCCTGATTAAGCACCAAAAGAAGGAAATTAATTTAAATAATGGCTTCCAAAGTGGCTACACACAGTCAATGTGAAAACCACATTTATACTTAAAGTAAATAGATGTTCCTTTTCTAATTGCTGATGAGATTAACAATTACGTTTTTGCATAAAGTCTTAAAGTTCTGGCCAGTTTACGGAGATGGTCTTTATTGACTCCTTCTCAGTGACTAATGTAAGTGATAAATGTTAGAAAAGAACAGCCTTCACCAACAAAAATGCGGGGACTGCTCCATCCTACAAATATACACCAGCAAGGAGGAACAATAGAGAAATAAAGAGGCTAAATTACAAGGCGTACAAGTTTGGTACTTTTAGTGAGGACAAAAACTCATGAAGGTACCCGATGAGGATTGTCATCTTGGATCAAACAGAACTAGAGACTAAAAGGTTCACTCACCTGCATTTTGGGTTTTATTTTAGTTGGGATTAATATTGTGAGTTTAAGCTTCATTTTTTTTAAAAGCAGTGCGACTTTTGTATGCTTATCAAGTACTCAACAAATGCATCTGCACAGCCATCGAGATCATTTTGTCATCACAAAGCCAAAGAATTAAAGTACAATAAGTCGTTTTTCAGATGGACCACTTGATTAGGCAGCCACATTTTAGAGAGCAAGCGTTAACCAGATCGTAATCAGTAGTTGCAATTGCGCAGACATTGTGTTAATCTTTCGAGTTAAATGAACGTGTTAAACTGTCAGACGGCATCACGTGAAGAATTATACTCTGAACTGAAGGCAAAAGATGTAAAACATAAGGGAAAGGTCTCCTCTACATTAATAATAAAATGTATTGCGTGTTTGTGTGTACACGTGTGTGTGTGTGTGGGGGGGGTGGGACCTTTTAACACCTTTTAAGTCTAAATTAGACAAATAACTTGTCTTCTATTTTGCTTTAATTAAAAGTTAAATAAGCAAAGTAAGGACTTTGACACCAACCCTCCCAAGCAGATGAAATACTTTTAATTTAACCCCCCCCAACAGTGAACAAGAACCTTCTAAGGGTATAAAAACGTCAAGGCCCAATTAAACAGACATTAAGCAGAGCTGGAAGACGGGTGAAAATAGGTTTGTGGCATTTCAATTTCAGATGGATGAGCATACAGATTTCAAATATAAACATTAATTGAAATGAAATTATTCTTACCCATAATAATACCACGTGAACATGTTCTAAATCATTATAAATATTTTAAAAAAATGATGGAATGCCAGCAAGCTAGAAGGCTATGAAAGACAAATCCTGTTAAAGTTTTGCTTATTGTGATAAAGACAAACTGAGCGAACTTTGATAAAAGGCTTAAATAAATCTGTTAAATGTCCTCCAATGTTCTTTATGCTTTAGAGAACATGAAATGATTAATTATTTTAGATGGGGTCAGTTTGCTCAGAATTACTTGTCTTCTAACAGGATTTCCCTTCCACAGTAAGTATTTAAATTTCAACTCACCGTCTGCAAACATAAGAAAGCGGTAGGACAAAAATGAACACACAAAAGACAAAAACAAAAGTCAAAGCAATCAAAAGCTGAACAAAAAAAACAGAAATATGCTCCTTTTAGCCTTTATGTATGAGAAATGTTTAGAGTTTAAAAGCAATTTCATGGCAGAAAATATGACATCAATGAATAAAAGTAACTGAAGATGCTCAAAATATCAAACCAATGTAACTTTTACTGCAGTTTATAAAAAGGGCAAGCAACATTATAAATCTACCCTCAACTTTGGGTATGATGCATACCCATAATACCCTAGGGCAACAGAGATCTGCAGATAAAGACCCTTATAGAGGCAGTATGGTGCCGTACCTTTAAGTGCGATGACCTTGCTGGCGGGATTCATGATGGCGCTGTCAGCTGAGATGGGTCTCCGGATTGGGGTGTTGGGGTCAGCCATATCGATTATCACAACTTGGGCCTGCTCCCCCACTTTCTCACGGATGCAGATGAATTTGTCAGACTCCATGGTCAGGGTGCTGAAGCCTATGTTGGCCGGATTGATTCCCAAATTCTGGAGCTAGGACAAACAGGGAAATGGCAGAGGAAATGTCACACTGACCAAAAATAGGCTACTAAGGGTTGGGAAAAATCTGTAGACAACTCAGCTCAGCTCACAGATCTATGCGCCAAGAGCTTCTAGCTGTTGCATTTAAGTCCTATAATAGAGTGCTTCCCAAACCTTGTCCTCAAAGTACTCTAGCCTGCATGTTTTAGGTGTTTATGTCACCAAACCCTATTTCATTTCCCGGCTGATTAGCAGGCTTGTAGTGAACCACAATCCTCTGAATCAGGTGTTTTTTAAGGACGGAAACATCTAAAACACGTAGGACAGTGTGAACCAAGAGCCAGGGTTGGGAAACAAAGAAGCACTTTTGAGAAACTTTGAACTCAAAGGAATAGTGTTAGCGACTCTTCACAAAAGATTTGTGAAATGAAAGAGCTTTTATAAATACGTATTTTACCGAGGTCTAATCACAATCTCATCATCACGAAAGCATTCCCGTGTCTTAGAATACGTTGGTTATAGATACAGAGGGTGCACAGCCCCCCCCCCCCCCCATCTTAGGCTGCCATGTTGTATCACCAGCTTTAATTACGTTAGCCGAATGGAGTTAAACATATTAGCGTTACGCGTTTTAGCCAGTGACGTCGGGGGAGGGGTGAAGAGAAGAAAGAGCAGAGAGGACCGTGGATCATAGTTTTCAATTTCAATGTGAAATTCCCATGAGAGGGAGGAAACCATACCACAGAAAAGAAAAGAAATAACCGGGAGAAAACAAGAATCTACATCGGTGGAGCGTTTACCAGATGGAGAATATTCATGAGGGACATAAACTTGAAGACGGACGCGGAGGTTGCAGGCTTTCTGCTGGACACGTAAGTTAATTACATGAAACAATGAGGTTTATGTTAGCGTTATGTTTGACACAGGACGGGTTAGTCCAGCAAATACTTTATCTTCCGTTTAAGTCGGACAATTTACTCTGCGGCTTCCGCAGTAGTAATGACGTGTTATAACGGCGAGAAGCCAGAAAACACTGTTCAGTTCCTTGCATTCACTGAGCGCACCACTAGTTGGAGGTCATTCTTACACACAGGGGCTTTAAAACTCCAACAAGCATCCCCCAAACATGTTGATACTAAAATAAAAAGTGACTGCCGATCATTACTGTTAAATATAGCAATGGCGTCTACACTTTTGCCCCTCACCTGATGCTTTTACCAGGTTACCTTTTTCATCTCCAGATATGAGCATCTATTGCACTGAACTTTAACTTTGAAGTCAAGAAATATTCTAAATATTGCATACCAAGCAGTCCTTTGTGATTCTATTGCACACAATGAGGTTGCAGTGACATGGAAGTCTACACTGCACAATAAGATGCAAAGTTCAACCACTACACATACTTTCTTCCTCTTCCAAGGAACTAACTGTTGATGACATCAATATGATTTCAAATCTAGAGGAAATGAAACTACCAGAAAACACTTCCCATACAACATGTTTTGTTGTTGCAACTTCCTCTGGTTTTGCAACCCCTGAGTAACACGTCGCATTAGTTCAACTTCTTAAAGTACCTAATGCAATCAGAGCAATATGTACAGCTAAATTCTGCTGAAATGTCTTTCAGAATGATACAAATTAGGGTTACTATAAGAATAATAAGGCCAACATGTTTGGAAAAGGATTCTCGGATTAGTCAAAACCTTGCAGCTTCTGGAAATGTATCATCTCTGCTCATAATGGCTATGAGGCCGCAGGAGTATTTCTGGGACTGCTTGGTTTGTAGGCATTGACCACAATGTACTAAATATAAGCAGATGTTTGCATTGCAGTTGACAAACTGCAATCATTCAAAGCTAATCAGCAGACAGACACTTTTCCAGGAACTACTCAACGAAATGGTGACTACGTTTATCAATGATGGATACACCCATCCCACAGCCCTGCCACACCCACATTCTTTCAACAGAGTGGAGACTGGTGCTCTCAGTGGCACTGCAGTATGTGACCGTACAGTGGTAAAAGCAGCTACAAACAGAAATACTCCAGACTAGAATACATCTGCATGTTCAGCACAGGAGGAATTATGTAAACCTTTAATGAAAAATTGCTGTTTTTAAGTTCGTTACGTTTTTCTTCCTTCTGTACAGTCACCTAGGCTGACGTTAGTAGGAAGTTCTTTCATCCACAGTGAAACGCACTTGTCAAACAGGAAAGGCCAGAACAGCAATATCACAATGAATGGAGAGAAAAATAACGCACAAAGATGGGAAACTGGCAAAACCACAGTTTAGACTAGTGGACTGGTTTCCTGTCAAAACATTTCGTAAACCCAATGCTATCTAAAACAGCTCCAACATCAATAAACAGCAATTTAAGTTAAAGCAGGTCAAACCTGCAGCACTACAGCTGATGTGGAAAATCATTCAGCCAGCCAGTATAGCCCTTCTTTACCTAGCCACAGCTGCTATTACCTTACCACACTTTCCCCCTGTGAATTAGCTCAAATTGGCATAGTGAACAAACTGTAAACTATAATAATTAACCTACACAACTTTCAGCCTCCTTGTACCGTTCTAAAACCTGGAAACATCCTACAGTAGTGTTTCTACTTACAGGGCAATGAGTCCTTGAACCCTGATAACTTTTAAAGCCATTTCTGGGGTTTTTGTGAACCTAGTGCAGACCATTAAATTAACATTTTCTTAGAATGAAATCACTAAAACGTCTACTTTGTAGATGAACACAGGATCCTGCTGACTCCTAGGCCCTCACTTCTGCATTGATGGTCTTAACATATATCCATTTTCATAGATTAAACTCTTTACAATATCAGAGAACAGTGAAAAGGATCCATTTGCCTACAAGAACATGCTATGTAAAATCTGTAATTTGAAGCAAAAAAAAATCCTCAAAATGTTTCCAACTTTAAGCAAAGTGACAAACATAACCAATATTAGAGACTAAAACCAATTATCCTTTCAAAAGAATCAAAACCTTTAGTTCAACAACCTAAAAACATGGAAAATCTTTCACTTCCTAACACTCATACTTTACTCATATGAAAGACCAAAAGGCTGAATTGTCTTGAAATAGAAATGAAATGTGAACGTGCTTGCAAAGATGATAACATTAGCTCACTTCCTTTCTCGAGATGCATGCAAATTCTGTCACTCCACTCAACTATGTTTTGACAAAAAATGTAAAAGTTATTCTTAATGCATCATTTAGACATTTCTGTAATTTAACTTTTAGCATAATGTTAAACAGAAACTAAGAAGACTGTTTAGGTCTTTGTGTTAATTTTGACAAAAAAAGTGTAAATACCAATACTTTAAAAAGGAAAATATTGTTAAGACACTTGACATTTCAACTGTATTCAGGACAAAAACCATAAAGTTTCATTGAGTTAGAGGGAAGCCAATAAATCAGGTAGCATCGTGTCAGGCTCAGAGCCAGAGTTCAAGTTCCAGCTGACAAATTTGTTATCAGTTTAAATCTGATAAAGCCCCAGCTGATCATTTTAAATAGGGATGCACCGATCCGACTTTTTCATACCCGATACCGATGGCTGGATTTTGTGTATCTGTCGATACCTCATACCGATCCGATACTATTTGTGACAGTGTGGAGATCCTGACACTATGGCTCCGATAGATCATGTGCTCTGGCTGCTTGGCCATAGGGATATCCCTTTGGCTGCGCACATGAGCTTCACCTGGGAGTTGTGGGATAGAATCCCGCCTGGGCCCTCGTTGTGTACCTTGCCTTATATCGTTGAACTAATACACTGCATAACTTCTGGTGCCCTTCTTGAAGAGACTAAAGGCACCAGACTTTACAAACTAAACATAACTGAGACAAAATAACAGATGTAAAATTTAAAATCAATACAAAAATAAAATTTCAAGTGAAAAATTGATCTTTTTTGGTGAATTTGTTGCAGATTTTCCCCATTTTGATTATCGGTTCATGGTATCGGTTAAGTTTAACAGATACCGATACAAGTACATTAGGTAGTATCGGGGTGATACCCGATACCAGTATCGATACATCCCTAATTTTAAACAAACATGTCATTAGTAATAAAAATAAATAAAATAAAAAATAAACATTTGGAGATTTAACATCTAGCAATATATTCAGTTGCTTTAAGTAAAATTTCTGAATGAAAGCATGGGCTTTAAAAATCACAAGTCAGGTAAATGAGAGCGACAGCAATAGATCTCCTGCAGGGAAGCATAGCCACACTAGCTCAGGTTTTTTATAAAGCCTCATCAATAAAGATTAACGGGAAAACTTCTCAGATGTCCTGGATTAGAAGGCGGTTTCTGTGACATTACTTCAAGTACTTTAGTTACATTTACAAATGTAATGCACAAACTGGACTTTTGGTTTCCACTTGTAATTAGTGAGATCAATTCTAATCTAGATTTATCTATTTTAATTTAACCTAATTATTGCTGAGAAATGCCCTAATCTTGAGGTATTTAAATTTAAATTTCTCGCTCAATTTCTCTCATACAAGTATAAATCTTTTGTTGTTTTTGACAGACCAACAGATGCAGTCCCAGTCATTTACATTCTGTTTTGCTTAAACTAAACTAAGTGCACCTAAACTCGACCTATCGCGGTGCACATTCTGATGACTGACACGTCAAATAGCCAACAAAATGCTGTAGATGCAGATATTCTAGGTTACCCATGTTTTTTTTCAGCATAATTTGTAAGCGTAAGAAAGTCACAGACGTTTACACACAGGGCGCATGCATAACATAGCGCTTATGAAATGTGTCCAAACACCCAGTATCTCTCTATATAACTTAGATTGAGCCGAGGATGTTTATGTGAAAGTCAAATAATGATTCCAACTATGTTTTTATGCAGTAAAGACTAACACATGTAAAGACAGGGTGCATATGGAATAATTTTGGGTACCTTTAAGCTGTACTTTGAAAATATGTGCAGAATATAAATCTTTTGGTATACTGCTGTCAAATTTGGAGTAGATAAAGGTAAAAATTCAGGCTTTAGACCCACAGTATGTTTTAAGTCACCAGCTTATATAAAACCAAATTTAAAGCATTTATTCCTTAAAAAATAAATAGGAGACCATAAAATTTAATCTTTTTCAGTGTATTAAAAATCACATTGCTTGGTAACAGAAACACTAATACATATTACACCTCTGGAAGAAATTTCTTTCCAAAGTGTTTTCTTTCTAAAGAGAACTCAGCCATGTCTCTACTCAAAATGGTTCAAGAATAGCTTTAATTTTACTTTGAGTTTGCGTTTTTTATTATCATTTAGGCAGGAAAATACAGGAATGGTAAGGGGTTAATGACCAAGTTGCTAAGTTAGGAACACTGTGTGCAACTCACTGCTCCTCCTCACCTTGCCCTCCTCTCTACGACGGAAGCCAGTCAGCTAATGATAAGCAGGCCTACAGCCAATCAATGTACACTTCAGGGTGTGGATAACTCCTGACAACTTAAGCACAAGAAGCCTAAAGCGTAAAAAAAATTAATTAATAGATACTTCCATGCAGAGACAGTCAAGTTAGTTTAAAAATTGGATTAACACGATAAAAGAAAATAGCGCACTAGATATGGCTGTGGTAACTTGACATCTCTATGTGGTAATGCAAGTAAATCATTTCACTTCATGTATACATGCAGAGAGACAATGCACTATACACAAGGTCTACTTGGTTGTACCAACAACAAATTTCTGTTTAAAATTTCTTACAGCAAAAACTAAATCTGCACTACTTACTGTCTCAATAAGCTTCAACTATGGTCAAAGAACAAAACATGTAAAAAGATCCTAGAAACGCACATTAGCTGTTCAATCATGGTGCTGCTTTGACAATATAGGCCATTATGGGTCGAGATATAACCCATCTACTGAATATTAATTTGTAAAATGCTTCCATCTGTTTGGGAAGATTCTGGATCTGCTAACATTGACTGTCAATGGGAAATATAAGAATAAAAGTCAGGATCTACTTAGTCTACAAGAAATAAAATATTGATATAAAATAACACTCAAGGGTTTAAAATGTAAATTGTAACAACCTTTCCTCTTTAAAAACAAAAAACGAAAACCCTGCTTTACATAGTCTTCCCTCTTACATCGTTCAGGTTTTTAGCCATCATGATCAAAACTCAGACTATGATTAGCTAAAAATATTTAACGCTTAAATATAGTTTGTTTTTTTAATTATCAGACAAATCTCTAACTTGGTATGACCTGTAAATGCATGGTTTATATGTACTAATAAACACAACCTTCTATGAATATTGCCACTTAATCTGAGAATGGAAAAACTCTGGAGAGCTAGAGTTGAGTTTTTATTGATAAAACCCTTAATATTGATGAAAGTACAGCCTTGCTCAGCAGGTAGAACAAAAGCTTTGTTAAAGTCTTTCACACGGGAAGTTCAAGGAAGGGCAGGAAAGGCCATGCTATGCTATGCGCTGAGGCTTGCAGCAATGTAGTTCAGCAATGTTTTTACAACAGGAAACTAGCAACCCATTGTGTACAGCAGGGAGTAAAAAAAATAAAAGGCTGCACGTTAATGCCTCCTTCACTGCAGTAAAACACTGGGGGTCGTGACCAGCCAGACACAAAAGAGTTAAGAGCTGGCTTTAGTGTCAGATGAAATCAGGTGACAAGGAGGAAGGAAAAGGAGCTTTAAGTTCCACATCGGGTCAGTTTTAGCGAGGTAGTTGAAACAGAGCATTTCCTTTATCTCCAACAAGATTTAGGCAGTCCTGCAGAATGTCCAGTGTTCAGCAAATCAGCATCCTTGCCAGCCTGTCACGAGTTCTCAGCTGGTCATTTACAAGCACTGTGCAAAGTGCAACGCTGAAATTTGTGATGAGAGATTATAAAAGCTCCATGTGGAAAAACTATAAGGAAGTTCGATTTTCAATCAACCCCTATGGAATTAGAGCTTTGGGAACTCCTCAACTCGTGTTTTGTGTAAAACAAGGCAACTTTTGTAAACAACAAATTACTGTGTGTGCTTAGAAGCTCTGATTTAAGCACAGAAAAGTCATGTTAATGCATCTTGTAATTACAGAGTTATTTATGTGAGAACTGAACAGAGTTGATTCTCTTCCTCATACAAATCAACAGATTGTTGCTTTGCCTCAAAACAAAGCCTGGCTTTTCTAATCCCAGTAAATAGTTGGAATATGGACATTTGATAATTTTGTTCCCAAAGACATAATATGGAATTATCAACGGTTTGCAAAGACTGAAGGAATAAAACCTGGGGAACACCACCGAAGATCAGCCCAAAGTTTCTACTGACTCCTACGAAAAACCTAACAGGCATCATTAGTAGTTGGAAAAATTCATTTAACTTGGCATTTCCCTCATTTTCCTTATGTCAAGTAGTTTTTCAGGAGGACTTTATAAAAAATACATAAATAAAAATATGTTCCATTCAAAAATCCCACGAACTCTAGTAACAGTAACATTCCGTTCCACCTGGAAAATAGAAAAACAAAGTCTAAATCCTGACAAACTAAACTGTCCTGTTAACAGCATAAAGCTCAGGTACAACCAATTAAAAAAAGGACACTGCCAATTAAACATCTTAAACTTCAATCTAGCACTTACTATATAAATGGATTATGTATAAAAGTGCAAGCTATGCATGTTGACCGGATAACAAAAGGCACATACTTGCTGAGTTTGAAGGAGTTTAACAGGAGGCAGGAAACAGAAGATAGAGAGCAGCCAAAGAACACTTTTTGCTGACAGAGACTTTCTGTGCTAAAGCTAAGAAATCAACATTTAGCTATAGTATACCAATGAGCTCCCAATGCCACAAAATTTTAAACACCAAGTTTGTCAATTATCTTTTTTTTAGTCCCACCTCTTCAAGTAAAAGCAAAGTGTGATGGCCTTCTTCAAGAATATATGACTCCCTTATGAGGCAGAAATCTTCTCAAATTTCAAAATGATGTTTAATTGTTCAAATTTATTAATTATTATATTTACTTTCTCTAAAGTTTTTTTAATTTTTTATCCTGAATATAGTTTATTTGGCAGGGGATCCACTACAAACGAGGGACAATTGATACCCTGAAAATATTCAGAAGTAATGACGTAGGGCTGGGGCAATATGTGCTAAAATTAATATCGCTGTATTTTGAGCATTCCACCTCGATAACGGTAAGTTGACGATAACAGTTGACCCCATTACCCCCCACCTGTTTTCCTTTTTTTTTTATTGTGTCCTTTTCTGTATTCAATGTCCGGTAGTGGACAGATTTGCTTAATGTTCTTTAAAATATGATGGCTTTTTGGTATTGAACAGCTTCAAACAGCCTTTTAATTCATTGTTTGATTCCCACTCCTTTCTGTATTTCTTAGAGTCCAGTTTAAATTCAGAAGTGATCACACAGACCAGATGAGGCGAGAAAGTAATGGGGGTTGATTGAAATCTTTCATTTTATTGTGAAATCATTTATTTTAGAAAAATTATTTTACATCGGAGCACAGGTGGGAACAGGCGGTGGCTTCAAGCAACAACTCAGCGGGGTAATACCAGCTCTACCTGAGCAGGTCGAGCTGTTGAGCTAGAAGCGCTCTGCAGCTCCGTTGTGCAGTAACAAACATACATGCTACACGTAAGTGTCTAATGCTGCGTTCACACCACACACTTTGTCTGCGTCAAGCAACACTCAACGCATGTACGTTGAGGTTTGCAACGCTTGCTTCTGAGCAAAAAAAGATCGCGTGGGCGGGGCTTCCTCTGTTGCCGGACGTTCTGGTGGATCGTATCGAGAGAATGGCTTGGCTTTATTTGCTAGATAAAGCTAGACAACGTCGACATCGGGTGCAATAGCGGCGTCTGTGGATACACCCCATTCTTCAGATGCGTTCTGAATTTGGGGAGTTTAACCATTTGCTCCAGGAGCTGCTTATCTGTACCGCGCCTAATTTTACGACCTCCTAGGCCGCATGGGAGCTCAAAACTCCTACCAGGACACCAACTACAGGTGCTCTGTTCCTCCGTAGGAGCGCCTGTCCACCTGTCTTTGGTAATTGTTAATTATGATTTTCGAAATCTGCATTTGTTGAAAATGTTTTTACTTCTCCTGCTTCATTCAAGATACGTCTAGTGACATCAATAGAGTGAGACACTGATTTGTTGGCACACTGCGTCAAAAGTTCAGCTAGCTGAACTTCTGCGTCGCTTGCGTTTGCTACGTTGACGCTTGCAACACAAGTAACTCTTGTAAAGTTCACGGTCCTCTGATGAACTCGACCATAGATTTTACATGTAATTGCCGCAACTGACGCTGTCGTTTGGGACGGTGTGAACGCAGCGCAAGTATCCAATAACACCATAAAGAGTCACCATTTGTCGCATTTTTCTAAAAAAAAAACTATCGGTAGATTAATCTAAAATAATAACCTCTTGCTAAATAGTTACACAGCTGCTGCGCTTTCCCCTCAGTTGGGTATTATTGCCTCTGTATGTCACATGACCGTGCAGAGTCACGTTACTTAAGGCAAAGCTTAATTCTAAAAGGGGCAGGAGCACCGCTAAGTCGTAAATTTCTGTATTGGTAAATTTTCTGTATACTCCCAGCCCTATAACAACGGTAGTAGTTACAGATTTAAGCACATTACAACAAATTAGGAAAAATTACCAGAAATATTTAAGTCTGTCTTCAAACTTCTACATTCAGTGAAATATTACTCTGCATTTAGGATATAATATTAGGAAGGTTAAAAAAAACTACATCAAGTGGGTTTTATTCAATCAAGTTTTAAAGTGTTTGAATACAAACTTTAACTATGCTATTTGACAAACAAAGGAGTATTACACCTCTAAATAAACACTTAAAACATGTTTAAAAACAATGCAAACCCTATTTTCAAGTTCCTGAGAAAAAAAATATTGTAATGTAAATTTTAAAAGCAGGTTTCCTTTTACAGCAAAGCCAATTCAAATGATGGAAGTTTTGAAAAATGTATGAAATAGCATATGCACATCATACATTATTGATAACTACAAACAATAAGAGCAGATTTGTCACAAGAAAATGCTTTAAGAGGACAAAAACAAAAAAAACTAGAAGAGATGAAATCAGTGCATGCCTAAGCAAAGATTGGATGTGGGGTCATCATAGGTAATGAATAAATGATGCTTTAATTATGGCTCAAATTGGGGGGGAAACTATACCTATATAAGGTATTGGTTACCTGCATCTGAAGGAAGATTAAAGGTATTTTGGAGGATCTTTTTCGTCCAGGTGGATCATCCAAACTATTGGTCCTCCCAATTGTCAATCATCCTGAGAGTCTGCATGAACATGCTCACTGTCATGTTTATGTGTCGTGCTACACACTTATCCATTTGTTCTACCTCACAGTTCTAACCAGATTTTAAAATGGCTGAGAGTTGCTAAAAAAAATAAAAAACAAAAAAGTCTTAGATGTATGAGAGGAAGATAACGGGCTCAGAAGAGAGAAACAAGACCAGAGTGTTTTTAGAAGTTTCTTTTCAATGATGGCGTGTTTTGACAGCACAGGTTGGGCTCCCCACTGATTCCTCTGTCGCCAGGTTTCTACCCAACAGGTTAGCTAAAGTTTGGGGTTACTTTGTCATGAGTTCGCTCAGCCATTCATTTCTTTTCTGCGATGTATGGAATTTTAGAAACGCTCCCTAACCAAAATCACCATCTTCAGGAGCGAGCCTTCGGCTGCGTTGTATCCGCTCCATGAGCGCAGCTCTCGGTGAGACGTTGGAAGGAATCTCTGCTGTAATGAAACATGTGTCCAATATCCAACTAACTTCACTGCGGTAAGTTTGGCATGTTATCTGAAGAAAAATCTATTTCAGAGTACTGATAGAATAAGTTATCTACATCTACATGGTAACTTTCACAGGAATATTCATTGTTGTGACAGACGCCCCCCCCCAAAAAAAAAGTGGAGAGGGCATTTCTTTCCTGAAATTCATAAAAATCCTCCTCGATACCTTTAACAGAGGAAAGTTGCATCAGTGCAGGACTACTGCCAATTGAGAGAAAAGTATTCATCTAACTTCAAAGCACAATCAATGAATAATTTAGTTTTGTTCGCAGCCCACTCCTGCTTTAACAAGAAGTCAAAAATAATCCTATAATAATTTCATTGTAGTAGAGTACAAAAGTTCTTTGCATAGCTTTGTGAAGCCCACCCTCCATATAAGGTCTTGTGACAGGCCTACATATTAACTCATCAAACTCCTTCCCCATTACTTGTTCTTAGGAAGATGTACCAGAGTTTTTGCTCATTTCATTTATTTATTTATTTCAATAAGAAGAAGAACACAGCAATTTGTCCCAACATTCCTATGGGAGCGGTCATTTGGATTATAGTTTGTGGAACGCATGAATATGAATGTTTGGGTAAAAAAAAAAAAGGCGGCTTTGCCAAACAGATCAAACTAACCATGACCTCTTAAAGGATCAATGTCTGAGCTACATACAGCTTACAGTGAAGGGCTTTGCAGCGCCTGTATAAATGTTCGCTAAACTGTTAATTTAAATTAGAACTTCAGCTGAAAGCTCATTATTCTGATTGTTGTATAGCCATGAAGCTGAACTAGGTGTATAATAACTTTTAATACCTTGAACCCAAGAAGTAGAGGACATTACCTATTAATCTTACATTAAAACTTTAATCCTTAATATTGTAAGTGTAGAAAAATGGCATGCCCCTTCCTCATTTTGTAAACCTTAACTAGCTTTAATCAGGTGATAGTAAAAGATGTGGCAGTAGGGGGTATGGGTAACCTCACTATAAATAACACTTTAGAAAAAAATAAATATACAAAATAACTTTCTGGAGTAAAACCGAAATGACCGTTTGTTTCACTGGCTTTTAAACCCGTTCAATTCAAAAACATCCTGCTTGTCAAGTCCATGGGCCTCAGCCAGCGTGGACGAAGTCATTCAACATCATGAGTTGAAAAGTTATCCGACACCACCTGACCCTTTCTACAACCGGCCGTGAAAATGTCTTTATAAAATTATAAAAATCAATCACTTAGTAAATACAAGGCCACTTACTTTGTTCTGCCTTTAATGTGATTACAAGCACAGGTGGAGTCAATTACTTTAATTTGGATAATAAGAAACCAATTATGCAACACCTAGGTCTGGAAAAGCTTTATGACAGACAGCATAAAGTTACAGGTGTAGCCTATGTATCCAAACTACTAATACGTTGCAACAACTCCGTCAATCAAGGACAACGTTTTCGAAAAACAAAATGGTACAGTTTATAACTGTCACAATCTCTTTAACATGAATTTTATTGTTATTTAGAGACTCTTGGCTTAACTAAAAGCCAGACAGTCTGTTCAAAGTGTTAGCCAGCTGGCTAGATGCTAGTTCAGATAAACGTCATCCACCCTGCCAAGCTAGTTAGCATAGCTTACGAAAGCTAACTTAGCCTGCTAGCAAACTCAAACTTCTGTTCAGAAAGTCTCTGAAACTACAATAGAACACGTTATGGGAGGGAAATGTAGACAAACATCACCAAACAAGCGTGTCATTCATTCGTTCTTCGGTTTACCTGCAGGTGCTCCTGAAAGCGAATTGGCAGGATCTGAGCCATGGCGGTTCCCCTGTCACCCTGCTCCGATTTCTTCTAGTGCTAACAAACTACGCCTGCTGCTTCTCACAGGTCCTAGCCGGACAGCCAGGGAGCCTCTATTCTAAAGCCCACTTCTCAAAATACTCTAAACCTTCCGCAGAGCGTGTTGTCGGTGTGATGCTACTTTTCATTCGTTCCGTCAGCTTTCAGTTGAGGTGTTTCCCCGGCTAATTACCGACTGCCACTACACCGACTCTCTGGACCTGCAATGGCGATGGAGGTTGGTCAGCAGAGAAAACATCCCGGAAATGAAAGTGCAGTCGAGGAGGCGGATGGATACCTTGTTACACTTCCTTATAAAAGTGCATTATATTGTAGCTGATTTGTATTTTATTTGTTTTTACTTAACCAATAGAAATATTACAGTGTTGAAAACTAAAATGTAATCGTTGAGCTTTGTTACTCTAATATGCCATTATATTCGTAAAAGTGGAACTACTTCTTTCTATTCGCCCTTTGATTTTTGCCACATCATTCGTCTTTGCAAATTAACGTCATTACTACGCGGTGTGTAGAGATTGTAGCCAATCAAATCACTCAAACCCAAACAACACGTTCAACATTTTTGAACTTTGTGAAAGACATTTTCTCTTCCAAATTCAGGCATTATTGGTTTAGAACAATAGATGATATTTTTCTAAAATGTGTTGTGTTGTCTACTTTGCAGGGTTCATTTAGAAGGAATCCCTAATGCGCAAAATTGCTCATACATAGTGTCCAATACTGAAATATAAAGTCATGTTCACGTGCAGAAAATAACGCTTGGTCTACATGATGTGGTCTTTCTGACAGGATGTTTAGGTTGTTTGAATGTTTGACAACAAACATGCTATCTGTAATATGTAGTAAGACATGATAGTATTCATTTCCTTTTTTTACATCCACAATTTCTGTTGGCAGAGGATGTGTCATTATTACTCAATGTATAACCGACTGCTGAGACCCATTCTTAGAGATTTTATTTTGATGAGCTAGCAATCGAGGCTTCTGAAAAAGTAAAGTAGGCAGAAAATCAAATAGGCTACTAGTGTTTGTCAACCACACACAGTTGACAAATACCTCACAAATGTATGGGTTTTCTGCTTTTAATAGAAGACAGAGAGGTCAGCAGACATTTTACTTAAAAAAATCTACACATTTTTTGTTTTTCAAAATAATAATTTAATAAAGTATTGTCATTTGCATTGATCATCTGATCATATTTTTTGCATAAAACCAGAGCGAAACCAAGGTATAAAGGAACTATGCCAGTGTTTAGGGCCCCCAAACCATCAAGGAGACACACTGAATCTATGAAAATAGCACTGATATAAAGTTTTTTTTGTCCTTTGTTGATCAAGAGTAAGAATAATAATGAATATTAAAATAACAAAATGAAAGCATTTTACAGCTTCAGTTTGTGTAGATTGAAAATAAGTGGCTTGTATGCATTATAAACATTGCTGCTTGTGATTGAGCTGGGCTTGTCGGCAAATGAAATACATTTTTTTTGAGTGGTTGCTTGGAAGTCTCACAAATGAAACTTGGCCCCATCTTCCAAATTAGTTCTTGAAATGCTTTCAGAGGTGGCTAATAGGATGGGCTACCAAATGAATTCGACTGAACTCCCCATCCAACCCTGAGCTGCCCCTGACTTGACTACTACTATACTATACTTTCAGTTTTTCAATTTCAGAAGGTTTTGTAAAAAAAAAAAAAAAACACAAAAAACTATAGATTTAATCAGCTCTGTAATTGAATATAAATGTCTGCTCATCCTTAGTGAGACATTCCCTCCAAGGGGAGAATGCCATCCAGAACACCCTTTCATCAAATGCCCGAACCACAAGTGACTCTACGTTGAGTTCCTCCCAGATAACAGACCTCTTTATTTTATCTTTAAAGCTGAGTCGAGCCACCCGGTGGAAGAAGCTAATTTCAGTTGCTCATACAGAACCTTGTTCTTTCAAAGATGATCCATTTCTCATGTCCATAGGTAAGGACTTCAATGCAGAGGTACAGATAGATGAAATCTTTTCTTTTTGCATCAGGTTGTTCTGCACCACAACATTACCAGCATTAATAAAGACAATAAAGGCCCAAATTCATCTAGCTCCATATTAACATCACTTGTGAATAAGATATCAAGATGAACCCTTCACTTGGGGGCATTGATTTTGCCATTTTTCTGGGTGGTCCCCTAACTTAGACTTAGAAGATTTGACTTTCATTGCAGCTCCTTTACACAAAGGTCTTTATATTTGGCTAACTCTGGCATGTTACAGGTAATAACAAATAGACTACTACGACTACTACTTTTACTTAATGATGTTAAGAGAATTGCATCATTCATGACAAGCAAATTGAGATCCCGATGTTACTATAGCAGACAAACCTCATATCAAGACTATGAGCACAGTAAAGAGTAAAGGTGAAAAGAAGCAGCCCTGTTGGACTCCAACGCCATGCCGCACTGAAAAAGCTACTCTGTATACAAAGCTCTTGCTTTGAGGATATGAGGACCGGATATATTTTATATACAGTCCAGTTGCCCTTTCCACCTGTAGAGTCCATCACAAAGTGCCTTAAAGGGTCATAGTCATAAGCAGTCTGCAGTTCCAATAAACACAGAGAAGACAACAAAGCCCATCAGCTGTAGATCTGCACTGCTTTCCACAGCCAAGACAAAAGCTTTCTTCTAAATCCGAAGTTCAGCAATTCTTCGGAGTTCGGGGAGAAGGTGAAGTAGGAACATTTGACTGTCTGAATACACCGCATCACCCTTTCTTAAATTGGGGGACCACAAATTTGGTCTGTCTCTTTACATCTGGTGTTCTAGTTCTTCATGTGACATTAAAGAGGTTTTTCAGCCAAGACAAAAATGATTATACCTGAAATAAAATAAAAAAATGTATTACCAATTACACAGAAAATGTAAAGGTTTTAAAATCCTGCTAAAGTTTTATGAATTATCTATCAATGCAAGAAAAGCGACAAACACACACGAAGATGTTCAGGTCCCAGCACTTAAATGTAAAATATCTACATTCAGGACTCAACTCCTGAATAAAAAAAACATTTGTAATGAATCATATTTCCCCATTGCAACCCAAGCCTGATTAGGTAATTTACCTAATTGTCACCTGTACATAAGCTTTTTATCCTGTCATTTAAATGAGTATGATTCAGATGCAGCGTCCAGCGAAGGCTGCCCCAAATGTTCTATTCATGCTTCTGTTGCCATGGATTCACGGGCCAAGGAAACTGCAGACAGAGACACTCACAGAGATTCAATGTGTGTCACCTTCAGTCTCTCCACAAAGATGCCAGACCTCCTTCCTTTGATACATTTTAACCTCAAGTTTAGCTAAAAAAATTAAGGGTGCAGGTGAAGTTATTCAGTCTCTGCCCTTAAGGTCAACGTGCAGCCGTGCTCAGATTTGAAAGATGAGCAGTAAATGTTGTGAATCACATTCCCCAGTAGTAAATTTTGGCTGTGACAGCGCCCCCCTGCTTTGGCCAGGATTAAAGCACAGATGCAATCTCTGCATCTTCCTGTGGTTGAGAGGATCCCGCCAGGGAAGACTGAGTAGGACCGACACTTGGATCTAGAGCCAAGAGTGAAAAAAAAGCCCTAATGGGTCCTCTGTTCTCTGTACTTCGCTTTTTCTCTCTCTCTCTTTTTCACATCCGTTTGTCCATTTATTAGTTAACAAGGTTTAGATTAAGGAAAAAGGATGCCTTCTTCCAGTTTCTTATTCTTTATAATCTTACAGCTTCAAATTGATCAGAGTAGATCTATCAACCCTCACCATTGTGAGTGAATTTTAAAAGCATGTTGGCTGCCTTTTCCCCTGACCATTCTCAGAGAAATCTTTTTCTTATCCGCTCAAATATCACCAGCAAATCTATACATTTAATGTGAAACGTCTTCAATTTGTTGAGCCCACACTAGCATATATCCTGTCATGGTGGTCAGGCACCATGACTTGGCTGAGACTAAGTGAAAAAGCACACTCCCGTGTTGTTCTTCCAGGCTTGGCCCACGTCGCAACGTGGTAGGTTCTTGGCTTGCAGCCTACGGCTCTCAGGGATGCTCTGAGTTGGCTGTAGGATACGGTGATAGAGTTGGGTTGCGTAAATGAGAAATGGGCTGAACTTATATAGCGCTTTTCTGGTCATACTGACCACTCAAAGCACTTTAAACTAGGACCACATTTACAAACACGCACAAACTGATACAAAGCTTGCTGGGAAAATTGGCATTAGGAAGCTGGAATTGAGTATTACACTGCGATGACAAGACAGCTACTCTACCTACTGAGCTAGAGTCATCCTATTGTTGACTTCCCTGGAGCTGGCCAATCAGCAAGAACGGGCATGGTGCCCCTTTCCGTGTTGGTATGGGCCGTTGTCAGTTGCCCATGCCTCCCTGGATAGCTTGGGAGGCTCGGGTTTAGTGGATCTACTTTTTCGGGCACCCAGCTACTGGAGTGACCATTTTGCAGCTTAGACCTGAACTCGGGGACGTTGCAGTGGGGTTGGGTAGGGGGGGATTAGGTTTTTCCCTGTGCCTTTCAGGCCAGTACCTTATTTCCTTTGTGCTTTGCTGCCTACCTGCCCCTCACTAGATTTTGCATTGATGTGACACGTTTCAGCTACCCCCACCACCTCCGCATGAGGTTGAAGGTCATATAAACACTGCTTCATATTCTATAAAGGCAACCTATCTAATTTGACTCCACATGCAATCCTGACCAAAATGAAGTCAATCAAACAATTAGGATACTATCTTTAGATTTGTTTTTAGTAGGGTTATATTCACACTCATATAGGCAGTATCTGCAACTAGTCAGAGACTTTTAAACTACAGCCTTGTGACAGGTAGGATAATAAAGAACTCACTTCTGTCCAATAAAACATAGAGGGCAGACTGAAATTAAACAGAGAGTCCAATGATAGACAGCAGAAGACAGTCACAGACTGATCTCAGATGAATCCTCCATTTCCTTGCAGATTGTACTTTGATTCCTGTATTGTGCCCGCAATATGGGTATTTTCAAGCTTGGCCCACGTCACAAAGGAAAACAGAAGCCAACAAACAGTAATAAGACAAAAATGGGATTACAAATAAAAGTCTGTAAACCTTAAATGTTTTAATTCTTCTTTATGTTAAATGTAACCAATTTAAATAGTAAAAACTGTTAAACATTTTTGTAATATATATATTGAGCAAAGGAACACATAATCAATCTGTTTGCAATTCCAGTAGCCTATATCTCCTATATTACCATTATTTTTTGGTCTCCTGCAGCCTAATATAGCTTAACCTTTGAAGCCTGGTTGAAGAGAAGTTACTCATTGACCGTGTGGCCCTATGCTACTCCAAAGGCATGCAGAAGTACAGTTTGGCAAGGGGAACGAATGTGAGTGTTGACAGGCCCATGACAATGAAATTCTGATATAAAATATGAAACTGATCAGTCTGAAGCTATTGTAGAACATTAACAGACTTGACAACGAGCATTGGGTTACATCTGCTTATCCAGACCAAATGAATATGTTCTGCGTTTAGCAGCTTGTCAGTGATAGAGATTCAGTTTCCAGTACTAAAAAAAACACAGTTTAACCAACTTCAAATATATTTAGGTCATTTGAACAGAGAGAGGCGAAATCGTGTCAGCGAAGAGTTTGGAGTTTGTTGCCATCTAGTGGCGGAATAATAAAATGGGGCTTCAGTGGTTAGGTTTTATCTAAATGTATTTTCAAGGTACATAGCAGTAAGTAAATAAATCAATCAATAAATAAATTTTAAAATACATCATATAATCATCTGTATATTTATTGTCTTGAAAACCATCAAAAGTGCATCTCTCTAATCATGTAACAACATCTATTACAATTTTTAAAAAACAATCATTTGTTCATGTATCTATGGTTTGGCATGTAAAACAATTTGCTCAAGTTTACACAACAAATTGTTTCTAATAATATGCTGAATATTTTCTAAGAAAAAAAAAACCTAGGAACAGAAATATATGAATTCATGGTTTCTCTAACTTTCATCCCTTTCACTCTAACTGCTTCTTGAATTTGGTTACATTTTTGATTGTATGTGGAATAAATCCCCCAGAGAACATCTCATGAAACAGTGTAACATTGGAATGAGGAGGTTGGTTGTGCTAACTGTGTCCATTTCTCATGTAGACTTTGTTTCCTTTCATTTCAAAATGTTCCAGTTAAAGTTACATGTTTCTGGGCAAAGTTTGTTCCCTTTAATATGCTAATAATTTAACATAATGATATTTTTTTTCTTTTTGTGTCAAGGTCTTTTTGTGTTTTATCCTTCTGAAATCTCTTCCCAAATATTTTGTTCAGTACTAACTAGATGATTCCTGTACATACATTGATATAAAAACTGGAATCCGTTGTAATATAATTCCAATATAAATCATGCAGTTCTGGGGCAACTCAAGGCCCCAGATGGTTAAAGAACATTAGCGAAAGATTACTATTATGGAAACCAAGGTACACATTACAGAGGTCTGGAGTAGGGAAGCTGGGAAGAAGTTAATTCAAGTATGGCACAACTGCAGACATGGCCACACATCTACGTGACAGGTCAGGTAAAAACAGCATTAATCAGAGAAACAGTGAACAGGCCCATGGTAACTCTGGAGGAACTAATATCCACAGCTGGTCAAGCATATATCTGCTAATATGCTAATATTCTTCCATAGAATTATTAACACTCAGACTCCAGAATTTCTTTATGATAATGTAATTTACCACTCATATATTACACAAGAAGGGCGAATAGTCGACAGATTACCCCCATCTATGTCGGACTCTGTGAAGAGGACTATTCTTTAGGTCAACTGTGTTTTGTAACAATCTTCCAGTTCTGGTTAGTGAAATTAATGGTAAAATTTCTTTCAAAAAGAGACTAAGAACGTATTTGTTCTCAATACCTTATTATCATCTGGATTGTTTGAGTGAGTCAGGTTGTGTCATGTGATTTGTGCGTCAAGGAGGGTATGCTGCTTTTCCTCAATTCATGGTTTTTATTTTAATACGTACTTTTAGTTGTCTTTCATTTCATTTTCTAATTGGGATTGTGAGCAATTGTGATTGTAATGATTGTGTGTTGTATGTATTGTCTGGACCCCAGGGAGACTAGCTGTAGTGTTGGCGTCAGCTAATCGGGATCCTTTAAAAAAGAACAAATTAACAGCTCAGGTGAAAAAATCTGTTACTAACTAAGAGTTGCACACTAAAATGTAGAAGAAAGTTAGATTTCGAAAGAAATCCACAAGAACCCCCATTTAAAATGTGTCAACAGCCATTTAGGAGTCAAGGCAACAAGGTGGAAGAATTTACTCTGATCTGATTAGACCAATATTGAAGTTTGTTGACTTGGATTTGAATGGAATTGAATTGATGTGGCAAAAAAACTGTAAAATTTCCCGAGCACACTGTCCCTACTTTGAAACATGGTGATGGCAGCATCCTGCGGTGGGGAACACTTCTTCATCACGCACAGTGTGCTGGTTAGACTTGATGGGAGGATGGGTGGGGTAAAGTAAAAGGCAGTTCTGGGGGGGGGGGAAGCCTTTTAGTGGCAGCAAATTACTTGACACTGCAGTAATGGTCTATCCAAAGTCCAAACTTAATCCAAACAAGAATCTGGGACAAGCTTGGACACTGATTATCCCAGACGCTTCATCCAGTCTGTCTGGGATTTGACCGTTTTGAAACATTTCTGTAGTGCCGTGAAAGGTGTGTCTACAAAGTATTGATTTTGTAGGTAGTGAATATAGACAGACTACACCCTTCAGGCTTCCTTCCAAATAAAAATTTGTGGTTATATAAAGTGAAAAAAATCTAAAAACATTTTAAATAGTATACTTCTATATTTCTAAGCTCACACATACAGATATTTTCACTGGTTTTTATTTTTACTGGATTGTTTATCGGTTTTTGGACAATCTCTCTGCCCTGACCCTGACAGCCAGTCTGGGTCATTACTCTAATTCCAGCAGAGACACACGACTTGGGTACAATCACTTTGAGTGTCCTGTGCATTTTGTCTACAGAACAATGCAACACAGACACGTGTGCTCAAAACACCCCACTCCGATTAAACAGTAACCCTCAAAGGGAGGAGTCTCTGCAGTCACAAAGGTCCATCCCTCTGTGAGGGTTTGTTTTCCTGTAGTGAAAGAAGCACAGCATGAGCTCAGGTGAAGGTAAGGGAGCCATTTATTTGGTCAGTTTACATGCTTATTTTGTGGTTTTACAGTATGTTTAATGGCATTCATATCCATCTGGTGTGAATATGTTAGACCCGTATCCATGCAGAACTCTTTCTGTTTTTGTTTTCTCAATATTCTGATACCGCTGCTCAGGAATAATGCTGTGAAAAGAGAAAGATGTTACATTTCGTTCAATTGAATCTAATTACATTCTGTTTTGATACAATTTTTACATGTTGCCAGTTGGACTTTTTTATGATACCTATTTAAAGTACAGAAACCCAGTTGTGCTACATAAAATTAGCTTAAGTTTACTGTCCAATTTTGGCTTTTGCCTTGCATAATGGTTAAAAAGAAGGTTTATGGGAGGAAAGGCAAACAGTGACCCATTAGCTGTCCAGAAGTGCCTTAGTGGAGTGACACTGATCTACTGAAAGAGTTGGATCGTCTGATCGCAGCACATTTTTAAGTATTCATAACTCTGTCAGAGGACAGAAATTTTGTTTCAGTATCATGTTGGACAGTTAGATAAGAGCACAGCAAAAGCTCAAAGTGCCGGATGCATTTTCATATCTAATTTCATAGGAGGTAGGAAAGAGAAAATACAAAAATCAACAGTGTCTCACAAAAGTATTCAACTGCCTTCAACAGTCACCTAATTAGTAAATTTGAGTAACTTCATCTCAGTAAAAATCCAGCTGTTTTGTGAATGCATCAGAGCAAATGCAGACAACAAAAGTTTGAAAACGATTTAGCGCATTAAAAAGCATTTCGAGCCTTGAATATATTTTTGTAAGGATAAAACACAATTGCGAACCTACCTGAACTGACAGCCTGGAAACAGAGAGAGTCACCAAGAAATCTGTGGTTACCCTGGAAGTACTGCAGCAAGCTACCGCTCAGGTGGAGGAATCAAGACAACTACTGCCTTTGTACTTCACATTTTTGGCCTTTTGAAAAAGTGACAAGGATAAAGTTATTTTTGAAAGAAAGTCATAAGAAGCAGAGTTTGAAATATGCAACTTCAATCCAAGTGTGGGCGACACAGCAAGCATGTGCAAGACGATGATCTATTAAGATCAGACTTCGAACCTTTGGTTAAAATACATAACTTAATGAGTGGTTAAAAGAAGAAACATCTCCCTGAACATCTCTTCCTCCTCACCATTAATGCCTTTCTTCAAGTGAATGATTAAAATCAAAGCAATTTCATTTGTTTGAAAGGCCTAGTTAACGTCCAGACATGAATCTAATTAATGATCTGTTGCCAGATTGAAAATTGTTGCTTACGGGCCGAATCCACATAATCTAACTTAACTCAAAGAGTTTTTAATGAATAGGCAAAATAATTCTTTTTAAGATATCCAAAGCTGTCAAAAATATTCAAGGAGACATCTAGGTCTAATTGAATGAGAGGTGGGTCTATGCATAACAAGGTTGCTGAACACAAATTCAAGCTGCATGTTTCAGATTTTTATTTGTGGAAAAACCCAAATATTAAAATCATGTATCACTTTCAGTCAATTTTAAAATTATACACTGCTTCGTGTTGGTCGTTAATACAAAATACTGCTAACACTCATCAAAGATTGCCCCCCCACACACACACACACACAATTAAAGGACCTTGCTCAGTATACAATAGCTCATATGTCATTCAGCAGAAAACGCCCTGCAGTCTCATGAGGTACGAGCCAGTGCTGACGGCGTACAAACACAATAATCTGAACCCACTCAGGTTTATGAACCCGCCATATTAAGAAAGTAACTCTGATCTGAATGCTGGTATTTTCTGGTATATTTTATGATACTAGCACTCACTCAGATTTTTTGTTTTGCAGTCTTTACAGATTTTTAGAAGGGACAAAGACCAAAGATGATAAAACAAAGTCAAACCCAGTTTTATGGAGTTTCACTTGTTAGTTAAAGTCAGCATATATATCAGTGAAGACCAAGATATGCCCACTAACTGTAAAAGACGAGGCTGTATGATCAGGTAGACATAAACAGAGCCTTAAGGTCCAGTTATATCGGCATATCATATAATGGCTGATAGCTAATTAATGTGCATGTGTGTGCAATGTTGCAAGCTGTAATATTTTGAAAGCATGGATTAAAGATTTAAAAGGTAAACTGTATTATGTAAATGTCCGTATCTTTTCATTGAAAGATGCGCAGATAAGGAATTCTATAATTTTGAGTTTCATGCACCCAAAGTCATACAGCTCATGTGTTCTTTGTTTTTCATGGTGTGCTGGAAGTCATCATGTTGACAGAGTAAGTCCACTTTCTTGTTTGTTACATTTTTTCTAATATATTCTGAAATCTGATTTATAGTTGGGCCCTTATTTAAAACTCACAGAGTTGGGTTATTATCAACTTAAAGGGAAATCATGGAGTTTGATCATTTGACTAGTTTTATTTCACAGAATGTAACAATCAGATAAGGCATTAAACAGAAAAAAAGACTTTTTGAGCCCTTTTGCTGTATCTTTCTTGATACATTGTCATAAGCTGTGTGTTTTACTTGGGTTAGCATTAACATTTTAGGGTTGCAGTAATCTGAAAGATTACTTTTCAAAGAAGACTTTGAGTCTAAAGATAAGGTGTCATGTGTGGAGATAAACGCTGTAATTAAAGGTGGGGTTGTGAGATTAAACAGCAACAAACGAAGTGAATTGCACACAATTCTTTAACTGTTCACAAATTCAAAAAATACCGTCAGTTTGAACACTGATTGATGGTTTGCCCAGAAATATTTCCATTTTCCACTAGTACCCTATTCAAGGAGGCTCAAGTGGGCTCCACTTAACTCTACAAGGTGTGGGTCGATTTTTACATTTGAGTGGAGTACCAGCTCTATGTGGGTAGGGTTGTCATGCCAAGTCTCTCCTTGCTTGCCAGTCCATCAAAATGGCATCCATTGAGTTCAAACAACTTATCCTGTAGTGGTCCTTAATGAGGTCTTAATCACTTGTAATCTTCTCATGACATTGCTTTGTTTTTTACTGGTACCCTACAGCCATCAGCAGAGTTGCTCTTTTGATGCAACCAGCAACTTCAACACTTAGCCAATCACTGACGAACAGCCTTTGACTTTTTCAGCCTGACTTGGTACTCAGCACCCCAAAGAAGTACAGGTACTGAAAAAGTGCCTGGTAGAACGTAACCACTACTAGTGGAAGATTCTTGTAAATGAGTAGAACTACGTGGAGCATTACAGAGTAGCGACAATAGGAAAAGAGCCATTACATTCAGTAAATGGTGTAGTTCTGTATTCTTGGATAAGGGTTCTTTGAAAAAAAGAAGAATAAGCAGCTCAAATCTTACTGCACTAGATACTGTCAAAACAACTCAGAATCAGAATCAGAATCAGAATCAGAATCAGTTTTATTGCCATTGTTTGAGAACAAGTTCACAAACTAGGAATTTTTTCTGGTACAGTTGTGCACATAAAACATTTAACATAAGTAAAAATAAAATAAAATAAAATAAAATAAAATAAAAAAATAAAATAAAAAATAAAATAAAATAAAAAGAATGAGCCATAAGGCTAAAGTCTTTATAAATATGATAATCTGTATGTATATAAAAGAACTATGAAAAGATAAACATCCTTTTTAACATGAGAACAGCAGCAGGGTTCCATTCACAGATGTGCAGGTGAATGACAGCAGCAGATCTAAGTGTGATCAGACCACACAGTGCAGTAAAATAAAGTTACGTAGTGCAGATGGTTCTATCCTACATGGGTCTTTAACTGAACTATCGGGTCTTGTTATTGTTCATGAGTCTGATGGCGGAGGGGAAGAAACTGTTCAGGTGGCGGGAGGTGTGGGTCTGGATGGACCGTAGCCTCCTGCCTGAGGGGAGGAGGGAGAATAGTCGGTGTCACTTTTACTAAAAGGCCAGATTAGTTGGTCTCGAAGTGAGTAGATTCAGTCGCAAAACTTGTTTCGCACTTTAGGAAAACTCTGTTTTGTTGAATTGTCTTTGGAAATTTCCTGATTAGATAAACAACAGCAAACAGGATATGTTTCCCTGGGAGGGTCATTGGCGGCACACCATCACTTACTTCCAATATCTGTAAAAAATAATTATTGGCTACTGTTTAAATAACCAGCAAATGCACACATGACAATGGTTTAAAGATTCGTAAAATAACAGTTAGATACAATGTATAACCTTTCTGAATTTGGCATTTTTAACACAGAACTGTTACGAATTGTAATGTCTTTGTACCTTGAAGAAACATTTTTTAAGTTTCCCAGTAAGATAAAGAACAAGACAGTGTACTGAAGTCAGAATGAGCGTGAGTTCTGACTTCTGAGACATCCCAAAAAGGAGCATTATTTTCCTCCTCTTTGTTATTTATACCAAATGATTACAATGTCACAATTACTTTTAATCCAGGTTGGATATTTACTGATAAAACTCTTAATTCACCTAGAATAGATAGATAGATAGATAGATAGATAGATAGATAGATAGATAGATAGATAGATAGATAGATAGATAGATAGATAGATAGATAGATAGATAGATAGATAGATAGATAGATAGATAGATAGATAGATAGATAGATAGATAGATAGATAGATAGATAGATAGATAGATAGATAGATAGATAGATAGATAGATAGATAGATAGATAGATAGATAGATAGATAGATAGATAGATAGATAGATAGATAGATAGATAGATAGATAGATAGATAGATAGATAGATAGATAGATAGATAGATAGATAGATAGATAGATAGATAGATAGATAGATAGATAGATAGATAGATAGATAGATAGATAGATAGATAGATAGATAGATAGATAGATAGATAGATAGATAGATAGATAGATAGATAGATAGATAGATAGATAGTAGATAGATAGATAGATAGATAGATAGATAGATAGATAGATAGATAGATAGATAGATAGATAGATAGATAGATAGATAGATAGATAGATAGATAGATAGATAGATAGATAGATAGATAGATAGATATGATAGATAGATAAGATAGATAGATAGATAGATAGATAGATAGATAGATAGATAGATAGATAGATAGATAGATAGATAGATAGATAGATAGATAGATAGATAGATAGATAGATAGATAGATAGATAGATAGATAGATAGATAGATAGATAGAGCATCCCCTTTTCACCCATCCAGATATTGTCTAATTAAAGATATTTTCTTTTTCTGCTAAAGGAAATTTACATTTAATCCAAAAGAGGGGATTGATAACCCTGCCTTGGTCATCACAGACTGCACAGGTATCATGTATTCACTTTTTTTTTCAAAACTACTACTCAGCACACAATGAAGAGGATCAACTCATTGAAACAAAGCATATTTTCTTGTTGATCAGATGAAGTGTGGACTCCCAGGCCACGCCTCTGTGTTCTTAAAAGAGAAGAAGGGGAGACCTATGACTTCAACTTGCGGGTGGAAAGGGGGTGCCATGGACATGTGATCAGAAATGTGGTGTCAGGTGGGATTGCAGCACGCAATGGCCTTCGAGATGGAGACAGACTTCTGGAGGTCAACAACTGCTACGTTGATGATACTCCCCACGCTGAGGTAACATCACTTTCTCCTGAAGTCTCTCTTGACTTGAGGCAAATCATAGTTTCTGCCTTTAACTATTAGTTGTGAACCAGGTTGCCAGGAAGATTAAGCTTAGTGGACAGCAGTTATGCTTGTCGGTGATGGATGGTGAGGAGTATGAGCAGGCCGTGGCAGGAGGTCAGGACCTCCGATTGTTGTCAGGAACCGTCGATGAAGAACCCTGCAAGCCACCTAGACTGTGCCACATCACCAATGATCCTCGCTCAGGTCTGGGTATCAGCTTTACAGCTTTTGAAGGTAACTCAACACCTGACAATTCCAACAGGTCCAACGTTCAAGATTATATAGCTGTTGCATTCAGGTAGGCTGACGTCCTGTGTCTGCATCAAAGGAGAGAAAGGTCGCTTCTCTGTTAACCTGGTGGAAGGCGGTGCGGCAGAAAAGGCCGGAGTCCGCAAGGGAGACCACCTGGTGTGGATGAACGGAGCAATGGTGTCCCACCTTACATACTCTGCCTTAAGTCGAATGGTTTGTACTATCAGCACACGGATAGTGTGTAAACACCCTGTAGTTTTTCAGAGAAACGCAAAATTGGAATTCAAGTAAAATTATTTCCATTTTGTCTTAGATGAAAAAATGCGGAAACAGTGTCACCATCCTGGTGATAGACAGTGAGAGTGAGAAGATTTACATGCAAAGGAAGATGCCAATTTTGCCCGCTATGGCTGTGCCCCACGAGCTGCCCTTCAGAGCTAGAAAGCTTCACCTGATCACTGGGCCAGAAGGATATGGATTCCTCCTCAGACTGGAGAAAACAACATCCGGAAAAACATGTGAGAAGAAGAAAAGGGCGTAAGCTGAAATTCAATGGTACCTTCTTTGCCTTTTTGAGGTTTTATTTTTCTTTATTGAAAAGATCACGTTCTGCGTGAGATGGACAGCGGCAGTCCAGCAGAGAGGGCAGGTGTGCAGGATGGAGATATCCTGCTGGAGGTCAATGGAGAGTCAGTAGATTCACTCCTACACGATGAAATTGTGAAAAGAGTTAGAAAAAGCGGAAAGCAGGTCTTCCTCACCACAATCTCTCAGTCTGGGTTCGATTTTTACAAACAGGTGAGGATCGCTTAGTCTCATTTTACAAGGGGTTTTTTTTCTTTTAAGTTCTGTGTAGAAATCTTAGGTTGTCCCAAAATTCAAGAGCCAGAATTTCTTGTAATCCCTGAAATTTACCTGTAAACTCAGAATATTTAAACATTTTTCACCTATATACCAGAGATACTACTGTTAAACAATGCAAGTTGTATTTTAAAGAAAAACACAATGATACCCAAAGAGATATAAACTGAAACTTGGCAAAAAGTAGATTTACTCATCATAGTGTGATGCATAATTTAAGTCATGTACCAGGCGAGCTCAATGTCTCCTTTTTTCTTACTCTTCAGGAAATTTATTTTAGATATTTACATTTTCTTCTGCTGAAGATTATAATGTAGGCATTATGTTTTATTTGCTCTTGACATTTTCATTTTCTTTTAATTGTTCACGATGCGTGTAATCAAAGTTTTCAACTATTACCAATTTGGACGTCTCTGTGTTGATTTAAAAACTTCTACTTTTATACCCATCACGCTATCTAATATTTTTATTTATTAAAGACAAAAAAATGAGAAAAACTTTGTCTTAACAGATCACCACCAACAAGGTACCTAAAGATACATCCATTATCTGTGCCCACTTCAGAATCAGAATCAGAATCGGTTTTATTGCCATTGTTTGAGAACAAGTTCACAAACTAGGATTTTTTTCCGGTACAGTTGTGCACATAAAACATTTAACATAAGTAAAAATAAAATAAAAGAAAAGAAAATAAAAAAATAAAATAAAAAATAAAATAAAAAGAATGAGCCATAAGGCTAAAGTCTTTATAAATATTATAAAACACTTAAACATGTTCCGAGTTGTGAGGTGGCTGTTACCACTCCTGAAGGTAGTACTATGGAAACAATATCTACCTGATACATGTATATATTAATATACATCTAGACACAACGCTGGTTCATCACTTGGATTAAGTGTTCCAAGTTTTATGGTTACATTATCCATCCTTATTGATTCCTATTGACACCCAAACAATCACAAAACAACCGACTGATAGGTCAACCTCTTGACCAACCAACCAACAAATCCACCATCTAAACAAGCAACCAATCAACAAATCACATACATGACCAACTAACTAACCAACAAACAACTCCACCAACCATCCAATTATTTAAACAAATAATGAATTAACCATTCATTGGAACATCAGAGAGGCAAAAAGAACAGAACAACCAACAAATAGCCCAACCTATCAACCAAGCAGCCAACAAATACACGAACAGATATAAAACCAACAAACCAACCAGACATGTTAACAATAAACTGACTATCCAACTAACTAACTAACTAACTAACTAACTAACTAACTAACTAACTAACTAACTAACTAAGCAATCGACTGAACACTCAACTGACTGACTGAACAAGAAACCTACTAACCAACCCAACAAACAGTTCAAGCAACCATCCAAGCAATTAAACAATCAATTAAAAAAATATATATATAGCTAGAAAATCTGCAAAAGCAACCAGGTGTCAAAAAACAGCTCTGTGAAACCTAATGACTCATTCATAACATTTCAAAAATGTTCTGTAACATTTACAAAACAAAAAAAAAACATAAAAAACATTTTAAATGATAGGCTATTTAATATTTAAGGTTTCAGCATGGCTTTGAAGACCATATTTCCTTTGGTAACCAATCAGTGACTTGTGTTCATACCACGTTTAGTTTCTCTATTGTTTGTTTTCTTTTGTTGTTGTCTTTTTCCCTGCAGCTGGGCTTGTGTCCTCTTCTCTTCTGTGATGATGAGACAGCTAAGAAAAAATCTGAGAACAGTGTCGAAGTTCAGCTATCTCCAAAGGAAAACAATGACGGTTCTAAACTCTGCAAAGTCGAAAGAAGTCCTCTCGGACACGACTTTCACTTGGACGGTTTTCCACAGAAACATGGGACTTTTATCAGTGAGGTTGGAACCAACACTTGAGTACCTTACAAGCACATAGAACTTTTAAAAGATGCGCCTCTACTGGCACATTTTGTATGGGTGTGTTGACATTATCCTTCCACTGTAGGTGGCTCCTAGTGGGTCGGGGGAGAGAGCAGGACTGGCTGTCGGGGATGTTTTGCTGGAAGTTAATGGCAAAAATGTGGAGGAGAAATATTTGGAAGATGTGATTACTCTGGTGGAAAATGGAGGGAGCTGTCTTTCTTTATTAGTTATGGATCGGACAAGCCACAACAAAAAGAACGAGAAAGAGAGACCAGCATCTAATGTCACAGGCAGAGACGTGAGGGAATAATACATGTGATTTGATGAATTCACAGCTATCATTGAGCTGTATTCTTACCAAGCATTCTTGTTTTATCTTGGCAGGAGGAAGATGATGAGCTTTCATTTTTGTGAGCATGAACAATTTTGAAGACTTTTCCCACCATCACAGTACACCTTCTTGGAGACCTTTAGAAAGAAAGCTGAAGAAGACAAACTATTGCTAACTAATGTTTTAGTAACAGTTACCTCAATCACACCCCTTGGATTCAGTGGGAATCCAAATAACAAAACTGATAAAGTAAGATAAAAAAATAATCAAACTGTATGATGTTAAACAATATATGGTATTTGTGTTGGCATGAGAACGCAACTGTGTTCAGTATTAAAGTGAGTTTGGTTGGATTCTTGTGCTCTGATATAGCATAAGAATTGTTTTGCAGCAATTATCTGAGGAAACCGAGACTTTTCAAGTAAGACAACAATTTACTAAAAGCAATTATAGAAGCTACAAACATGAAGGAACTTTGTGAAAATTATATACCAGTTATTTCATAGATTGCAGAAAATAACAAGGTGTTGGTGAACACACTTATTTTTGAAGCTATTGTTTAAATGTATATTTATATATGTACATATTTAAAAGTTATGCTATTTAATGGATCTGACAGACTGTTGATTGTGTAAAAGAATTAATCAAAGAATACATTTCTTCATAAATTCAACAAGGCTATTTGTACTTTATCTAAGGATCATAACCTGAGTTATGGGAGTGAAAAATGTAGCTTTGCGGCTTTAGTTTTCACAAGTTTCCTTCCACCAGTGGAGAGCTTGCAAAGTGGCAGCAGGTCAATTATTGACTGTGCTTTACTCTCAAAAGAAGGCTCATAAAACATCAGCCTACAGAAATGTGACACAAATAGGTCACTGAGAGTAAGGATTTGGCCAAAAGGTTGATTTGTATAAATTAACTCATTTTAGCTCAAGTTAAATCTGTCACCAAAATTCTGTTGAACCAAAATATAATGTGCTTGTTATCAAATCACTAACGTTTCAGAACAGCATCTATACCCATTGTAACTGTAGTGCATACCTTATATGACTTTTTACACACATTTAGCTACTTCCACTGGCTTTTCTAAGTACTGTCAGTGTGACTTTAGATCTGGTCAAATGAACCTTGCCATGTTGATATGCGCAGTAGCTGTTTTTGGATTTCCTTTAAAGAGATACTCTTTTTTTTGCAAGTTTAGAAGACATGATTTTTTTTAAAACTAAGTTCCACCAGACTTCCCACTTGCGCCCACCTTACAGAGGCTCTTCTTCTCTTTAGTTGTGGTGAGGAGGATCTCAAGACTCCATATTAACTACTGATGCGACTCAGCTTTATATCTCAGTGTCACCATGTGAGGTTAAACCCATTCAAATCCTTAATTAAATGCATTGAGCAAATTACCAGTTGGATGTCCCATCATTTCGTCCAACTGAACAAAAAACAAAACTAAAGTACTTATCTTCAGACCCCCCCAAAAAATCGATTAGATATCGGTACACAGCTTCAATTGATCCGAGTAGAAACTACCTACCAGGCCAAAATACCTAGGTGAAATAATGGACTCAGACCTGAACCTCTAAGGTCACATAAAGGCAAAAACAAGGTCAGCTTTTTTATCACCTAAGGAACATTTCAAGGATTAAAGGTCTGATGACACAAGGAGACCTAGAAAAACTCATCCATGCATGCATCTCTAGCCTCCTTGATTACTCTAACAGCATCTACACAGGTCTGCCTACAAAAGTCAATCAACCAGTAGCAGCTTATCCAGAACGCTGCTGCTCGTGTTCTCACTAGAACCATGAAAGTAGAACACATCACCCCAATTCTAAAGTCTTAACATTGGCTCCCTGTATCTCAGAGAATAGACTTCAAAGTACTGCTCTTAGTGTAATCAGTGCATGGGTTAGCACCACAGTACATTACAGATCTGCCATTGCGGTGCAAACCATCCAGGCCACTGTGTAGTTTTTGACCAAGACATGACATTTAAATCCCATATTAAACAGGTTTCTAAGATTTCTTTCTTTCACCTCCAGAATATTGCTAAAATTAGAACATCCTGTCCAGGAGTGATGACGAGAAACTGGTCCATGCATTTGTTACTTTAAGGCCGGAATACTGTAATCCCTTATTATCAGGAATTCCACAAAATGTAATAAAAAACCTTCAGTTGATTCAAAATGCTGCAGCAAGAGTTCTGAAGAATATTAAAAAGAAAGATCACTTTTCTCCTCTTTTGGCTTCTCTCCATTGGCTCCCTGTTAAATCTAGAATAGAGTTTAAGATCCTCATCCTTACTTATAAAGCCGTTAATAATCAAGCTCCATCGTACATCAGAGATCTGATTGTTTTTTATGTTCCTAACAGAGCATTTCGTTCTCAGAATGCAGGTCTACTGGTAGTTCCTAGGATTTCTAAAAGTAGAATGGGAGGCAGAAATTTTAGTTATCAGCCTCCTCTCCTGTGGAACCAGTTCCTAGTTTTAGTCCGTGAGGCAGATACTCTGTCTATTTTCAAGACTAGGTTATAAACCTTCCTTTTTGATAAAGCTTATAGTTAGAATGGCTTATGTTATCCTGAGCTATTTTTGTAGTTACACTGCTATTGGCTTAGACTGTTGGAGGACAGACTGACCACTTTTCTTCAGCCTTCTACTTTTCTCTTCTACTACTCTCCAGATGTATTTTTTCTGCTGTTATTGTGATTGTTGACCCTCTTTTCTCTCAGTGTTTTTCTCCCAATAGAATCTCCACATGGTCTAGTACCCTGCTCAACTATAATGCCCCCCGCTGGATGGGGAACATTGGTCCAGATGATGCTCAAAGTGACTGAGCATCCTCCATGCTGTCTTTTCTCTGTCTTCTTAGACCCCCAGATGGTCGTGGAAGATGACCGCTTGTACTGACCCAGGTTCTGCCGGAGGTTTCTTCCTGTTAAGAGGGAGTTTTTCCTCTCGACTGTCACTACATGCTTGCTCAGGATGAGGGATTGCTAAGGAAAGTGTACTGATTGTCCCTAGAAACAGAACCAAACATGGAGAAGCAGCTTTCGGTTTCTATGTCCCCACGTCTGAAACAAACTCCCGGATGAATGCAAAGCTGCAGGGACACTGAACTCTTTTAAATCTAAAAAAACCCGACATATCTATGTGTAAATTATATGATATGATATTGGTTTTTATTCTTTATAAATTGCTGTTATTGCTTCTAATCAAATGCTAAATATTTTCATGAAATGATTCTCGTGTTTTATCTGTTTTTAATTTTCATACTTTTACATACATTTTCTTTTATGCTTCAATTACTAAATGTTTCCTTTTAGTGATTCTCTGTTTCAATTTTCATACTTTTCTCATATACATTTTGTTTCTTTACCACTGAATCAGGTAAAGCACATTGAATTGCCTTGTGTTGAAAGTGTGCTATATAAATAGAATTGCCTTGCCTTGCCATGTTCTCCACTGTTTTAAGGTTGGCCAGTGAGGTAATAGGAGGGGATAGTCAAATGGCTGAAGGTCATACAAATATATGAAGTCCCCATTTTATTGATGTAATTTGAGTGCCACCTTGAAATATTCTATATGGAGCAAAACCACCCTGCCACATCTAGATAAACACTTTTCCCTGACGGCTCCGCTGCGCTCTCCAGTGGACAACCTTTGAAACGACGTCAGAGCAGAAACACCACGCAAACCAAAAACCCAGGATTTTAACACTATAGGGCTTGTTTCATGTTTAGTTTAAATTTTGTTGTGGTTTTGCTAGATTAAAAGAGTAAATTAGGGTGGCTTCTAATAAGATGATCAGTTTGAACAATAATGTAATTCAGTATTGTTGAGTCTTTTATATTGGATTTCTTATAACCATGCAAAAACCCACAGTGCTGTTTTTTTCTGAATGTGTAAGCCTATAACCTATTAGTTTTGTTACTATCTTCAGCGTTTGTTGCTCGTTTTGCCCAGTACCACTCACTTTATGTGATATTGTTTCTTGTTTAAATGTTACAGCTGAGGTATTGATTTTTTGTTGTTGTTACTATTTCTCTTTGAAAATTGTCAGTGATGGGGAAATTAATCTATGTACTGTCTTTGTATTGTCTTTCTATTGTATATTTAAATAGTTTCAGACTTAGAGTATAGTTCTTTGTAGGGCAGCATGTTCAAGAATCACCATATCCAACCCCTTTTTTTAGTTTTTTTTTCCTCCGCTGAAAATAATGGAGACGTTGTTGATCTTAATAAACAAAAGTCACAAAAAAATGAATACGTTTCAAAGTCTTAAAAACGGCCTATGAGCAATGAAAACACGGTAGGAACCCTCCATGTCCAGAAGATGGCACCAATGAGAGGCTAATGGTTTCTATACAGGCAGTACCGTGGTCAGCTGGATTTGAGTGGTCCTTCAGCTGGAGGTGACATTCAGCAGGCTAGCAGAAACGGGGAACATTTTGCATCTATAAACCCTCCAACATGGCACAGGCTGTGCAGAAACTGGTTGCTAAAGTACCTTCTCTTGTTGGAGGTCAGTAAATTTCTCTTTGTTGTGTAATTTTTTTTGTCTAGACTGATATAAGTTCAATAGCAAGCTTTCAATAGATCTACGAGGATGATGCTATGTTGACTTAGCCTTTAAACGAATGAAGTGGGTGTTAAATTAAGCGTTTCTGTCGTACATAAAACTGCATGTTAATTTAATATTGCTTGTTTTAATCCGTTGAACTTTGTTTTAACCGCGTAATAAATGTAGCTGTTTACTTTTATTGAACAGAAGACATGTAGCTGAGCCGCTAACGCCACCAAACAAAGCTGTACACCGATTTAATGTTTTCTATGTAATTTATTGTTCGAGACCTGAGCTGACTGGGATCAATGTCTCTCCTTGCAGCCGCTGTCACCTATTCCAAACCCCGGCTAGCGACCTTCTGGTATTATGCTCGCGTTGAGCTGGTTCCCCCGACCCCCGCCGAGATCCCCAAGGCCATTGAGGGAGCCTCCAACCTCATCAAGGGCTTCCAGACGGGCCGCCTCGGTCAGACCACTGTGAAGGTGCGTGGGAACCGCACCAACAAAACCCATTTAGGTGTCCTAATTGAAACTGAAAGGGACTTTCATTTACAAACAAACGATTTATTTGGATTTATTTAGAAGTTGAAATAATTCCATAAGCGCTGTTAATATTTATTATTTTGTTGACTAGGTGACTAATATATCAATAATGTTTCAGATGCCTTTTTTAATACATAGCTTAGCACAGGTTTGGGCTTCAAATTATTATTACTAATAGTCATTGAATAAAATAAAGACTTGTGGAATGAAAATTATATAAAAAATATATAATTAAACATCTAAAATACTACAAACTGTTCAGGTATTTAGTTTTAAAGAATATATTTTAATAAAAAAAATCATTCTCAAGTTTGAGATGCCTTTTTATTTTAGAACTTAATATGTACGTGAATAAATATAGTTCAGAGTTGTTAAAATAGCAAAATGGCCCTTTATTCAAGTGCTAAGTCAGACAACAAATTCCTTGTTTGGTTATTCACTTTTTTGTTGTTGCTCTGAACATTGTTGTACATTCGTTACGTTTAATGTAAAGCATATCAACAATGACACAACAAGAGAAGTGATATGACCGATACAGGAGCATCTTGTATGTTTCCTAAAGTGTCTTTTTTTTTTAAAATAAAATTTATTTTACTTTTTTTTTTAGGCCTTAAAGGTACCATTTTTACAACCTGTACCTTGTTTATAGCATGCGTTATGTTCATTCACTTACCCAGACAACTTGGGTGGATCTTTAAGTCCTTTAGGAGAAGTTTGGAGCCATTCGCAGTCAGCGTATATCCATATAATGCAGTGGTGCTGAGCTATTAATTTAAAATACTATTAAAAATGTGAAAATACTTTTTTGCTCAGTATGACCAACTAGCACCATTTTGGTCATCAAATCAAAATCGTTTTAAAACTGCTCAAAAATCTATTATTTTTTTATAATAATTAAATGAACAAAAAACAACAAGAAAATCCAGCATAGCATCCGGACAATTTTTGGAGCGGGTTTGGAGGAAATGGTATGGCCACTTTTTACAAAAGTTTACATACTTTAGCAAACTATTTTGAATATATATTATCTATCTATATATTATATAATTATACAGATATACGCTGATTGCGAATAGATCTAAACTACTCCCTAAGGATTTCAATTCATACTAAACTTGTCTGGGTGAGTAAATTAATGTAATGCATGCTATAAATAAGGACCAGGCTGAAAAAATGGTGCTTCCCCTTTAACCTTAACCAACAGAAATCTGAAGTTTTGCAAAATTACCAAATGAAACATGTTTGATATTTGATTCTTCATGGCAATAAAACAAATTTATTCAGCTTCCAGTTATTAGCAGGGCTTTCCACAAGCGCCGGCTGTCGGCTATATAGCCGACTACTCGATGAAGTCCAGCCAGCTACTAATTTATGACCAGGATGTGATTCCGCGCAATGCTGTGCACGACGTTAGCACGCCCATCGTATTTTCCCTTTCATACTTCAGCATGAGTCCAGCTGTGACACGGCTCTATTCTCCGCCAGAATGTTATGTGAACTGGGTTAGCTTTCAAACTCCGCTGCTCCGCCCGGTCCTTTAATATACTTTTGGCCGGTCGCACTGAACTAAAATCTTTCCGCCCGCTTAAGTTGTACCCAGTGTTATCATGGGGCTCTTGACTCAGGTCTAGCTAAATGGACGAAGCGGAAAGGCTAAGTTCACGGCGACGTTGTTGTTAAACCAGGATGTCGGAGCCGTCATAGACAAGAAGCAGAGCGTCATTTTGGTAATTCAGTCCTCCCTTCAAGCGTTCAATTAGTGAAAACAAACGGATTCGTAAGAGTGTGTTTTCGTTTGTTTATAAGGGAGAATTATTTGCTGTTTATTTGTGTAGCCGCCACTGCACTGTGAACGTGTCATGAACTGAAAATAAGAGATTTACAACCACAGAAAGCCTCTTGATGCCATACTATGCCAGCTTGTATTGCCTGTTTTTATTTGTAGCTGTGCAAATCAGTTTTTATTGCTACTTTATATGTTGTATAATTATGATAATAATTTAGTGATAATAGTAGTAGTAAAGTAATATTATATTACAAACAAAAAAAAACCCAACAAAACAAAAACAACCCACAACCCCACACAAAAAAAAAAAAAAAAAAAAAATCTTCTCCTGTTCATGGTTTCTTCCTGCCCAGAGGTGTGAGAAAGATGCCACCAAAAAGAATATCCAATCAGCAGACTCTGGAAGGCTTCTTAAAGAAAAAAAGTGGTCAGTTTAAGTGCTTCAGAGTAGTATTAAGATTCTGTATTCATCCTAAAAGGGACATTCATTGTTCAAATCAAAACATTTTCAGATTTTTTTATTTTAATGGTGGCATTTTAATGTACACCTACAAGTGTTATATTGTTGCTGCTGCAATATTTTGAGTTGTCATGGACTCTGATCCTGAATGGGAAGATAGTGACAACAGTGAAGTTGATTAAAGAGCCGAATGGAGATATGAAACCATTAAACTTATCATTCATGTTGGAAACGTCTTTTACTTAAGAGTATTTTTATTTTATTTGTATACATATTCTGTTGTTTACGACAAAGTTAATAAATGCACATGAATATCGTGCTGTTACTTACATTTACATTATATGGTCTGTTTGTTTCCTAGAGAGTCTGTTTCTTCTTCTACAGCCGTTTCAGGTATTTTAGATAGTTGTGCGCATGTCAAAATGATTTATTCCGCTCAAACATGTAGCGCATGCAAACGCCTTTCTTAATCGGATAGATGTGAAATTCTAATCCGAACTATGATTGGATTAAAGATATTTTGCGCATGTAAACGTAGCTACTGATCGGAATCCTCTGATTTCAGTCATCTTCGGATCTCTAACCAGATATAGAAAAACTTTGACAGTTGGAATGTGAGTCGGATCAGGTCTAGAAAAGCACCTCTCTGGAGTAAGAATGGAAAAACCCTGTTTTTTTTATTTTCTAATGTAAATGCAACATCTCCATGTTTTTTGTGTGTGTGTTTTTTTTAGTTACTTTTTTCAACCTAAGTATGACCAAAAACCTCCTCAATGTCTTTAGAAAATTAGGATAAAATGTGTATTTATTATAGACACGTTGAATGTTTTTGTTTTCATCTGGGTATTTTCGCGCATGCATACAACAATGGAGGTCAAAAAGCTTCCACACCGCAATGCAAAGCCGTGCGGTCTCAGTTGAACAGTTAGACAAACAAAATAAAACCTAAACTATCTTTGGACAGATAATCGAAAAAGTCTCCTCATAAAGCTAACTGCTTGTAGCTTCCAGAAAGCTTCCAGACCGTTAATGACTGTTTACTAACAAGCTACGGGTAGAAACTCCTCAGAAATGACCACCGGCAGTTCAGTTTACAGATATCTACATTATTTGATCATCATGCCTCAACTTTACACAACAGAAGTAAAGAAGACATACATATATTAACAACAAACTTCCCTCCATTGTGCGAGATGAGCAGATTCATTTATCAGACTGGATCCCTGAATGGATCATCATCTAACTCAGCCATGGATGGCAGCGTATTTCATCTGCTGGAAACCTATTAAATATTATTATTGTCATTTTTTTTTCTATTTCTGCAGCCTACAGTGCTACACGTTAACCATGCTGATAGATTTTTCCTCAACCGCCATGTAGCAGCGATTTAATGGCAGCTGTCATATAATAACAATGGAAGGCACTGGGAGCTAAAGGTCTTTCTGCCCTCCAGAGAGTGGCTGTGGGGCAGGCGCTCGGGTGTGTGACGTCACGTTTCAACGTGTCCATAGTTGAACAGGGGGAGAGCATGATTAATACAACTACAAACATTGGTGTGTATTAAACAAAAGAACTGTTGCCCTGTCTTTAAGTCAATAGCTAATTATCTGTAACAGTCCCTGGTCCAGCTTTTAGTCAAATCTAAAACTAGGTACAAATTAAGGGTGTAGGGTGTAACCGTGAATGCATTCTGATTTTTCGGTTCAGAGCTGATGGTTCGATACACACATGTACAGAACTAATGCAGCTCTTATCCATCTGAAAACATGCAGAATGTTTATGTGCAGAACTAAGATTGCAGAGCGACTTTCATCAGTGCAGTTTAAAAAAATGAAAAGGAACAAAAAAGGACTCCTATCTACTTTGGGAATATTAATGGTTTCTCATGCAACTACAGCAGGAAAAGACACTTGGACTGAACCTGAACTTTATCAGTGAACTCATCTTTCAACAACCGTAAGGTCCATAAGACACGCTGTACTGAACTGAATGGCTCACCTGAAACAACTTCAAGAAACATTACTGATACAAGAGAAAAAAGAGCTGATGTCCAAATGGCTACCAGTAGCATCCAGTCAGCTCAAACTCCTTTTTTTGGATCAAATGCAAGTCAGCTCGATCCCCGTTGAGATCGGATTTTCCCAAAAACTTTTTTTGTGTGTGTCAACTCTGGCTATGGCTGCTTGTACTATTTTATTTATTTATAAATAAATAAAAACTAATCTCCAGTCAGTTCTAAACTTTGAACTTTTTTAAGTTATAGAACATGAAGTAAGTTTAACTTCAGGAAATTAAAGGAAGGAACTTAGGAAAAAAGGCTTTGTTTAATTCTGATCAAAGTAAAAAAAAAATGCACTTTTGTATTTATTTTTATTAAAGTGTACCCAAAATGTACCAAATAGTGATTTTTGTGTAAACGCCTAGTTCAAATCTTTAAAAAAAAACACAACAAAAGAAAAACAGCTAAAATATTGATCATCTGTAGTTTGTAGCTACTGTTACACCAGGACAGCTTCAAAAAGTTATCGTTTTTTTAATTGCTGAAAATATTTTCTGAACTTAAATGAAAAGAGTTGTTGCAGGTTTGTATCTCTGTAAATTACTCAGTAACTCCTTTTTAAAACTCCTTATACTTTTATTAACCTTTTACTAAACACCCCTTTTACTAACACATTTTTAAATGTCTGTATTTCATAAAAAGATGTAAAATCTATCAAAGCATCATTGATCAGTTATGAAACTAAGACTTTCAAACGTACTAGGGCTGAACGATTAATTGCATATGCAATTAAATCGCAATGTGACAAAATGAGATTTTCTAATCGCAAAAGCTGCGATTTGACTTGATGTAAACCTATCTGGTAAAGTCACGTGACTTGCAAACAGCTCAAACAATGCAGGGAGAGAAGGAATCGCTGCACTTTAAGCTGTTATAAAATGGCCTAAAGCTTAACAGAATCCAATACTGCACAATATTTGGTACCTAAGAGGAACAGTACATTAGTTGTGGGAAATTATATCGACTATAAAAATGTTGATGCTGTGCAACGGTAGGTAAGGCAGAACGCGCCTTGCTGCCTCACGAGGTAGACTGCGAACCTTTATCAACAACTAAGAACATCACACCACCATAGATGAAAGTTGCACGGCTAAACTGACCGCCACCAGTGTTTCAATTTCCAGTAAACAAACTTCCAGCCGACGGGGATCGCTGACCGAGCTGTTTGAAAGAATCTCTCCTTACAAACATAAAAAAAAACGGCACGCCGAAATAATTCGTGCTTTAACGGGTTCATAGCTACGGGTATGCTTTGATAAGCATGATGAATAAGCTAGGATTTAATCTCACGAACACATTTTAGCCACGTTTAGCCTGCGCTGTATAAAAAATGCTGACAGAAAGTTAAAGCTGCACCGAAAACAGCGGAGTATTTTGTAAAGACTTACCTGAGATCAAACCGCACTACAGGTCATACCAGAGTCTGAAAATGCATTACATCGACGGAGAATTAAAAACCAGAGCTTGTTCCTTCAAGCATCCTTCTTCCCGGATAACCCCACGGGGGAAAACATTGCAATCGGCCTGATAGGGGCTTACCAGCTGGGATCAAAAGGAAGAAAACCTTGATTGCACAACGACGGCGATCACCATCGAGTGTAATGATTTAAGTAGATAAAGTTGTTTATATTCGACCATGCTTCATTTGCCTTTGTCTTAAAATAAGTCTAGCTTATGGAATAGAATAAATTATGTATAAAAAATCTGTTTATAATGCACAATATTTTTGCTTGCATTAATGAAAAAATGCTTGAGAAAAGCCCCAAAAAAAATAATTGCAAAATGATGATCTTTTAGAATAAGTGGAAATGTTATAAGTGGAGAGAAAATAGACTGAAGTCTTTCATAATCTGGTTTCAATCATTGTATCCTAAATACCACAACACTTCCTAGCCATAATCATGTTAAGTTAACCACCTATGTGGAACAGCGACTGTAAGGTTGTCCTTATTTAATCTTTGTGTTTCAGGACGCTCTGAGGAATGGGCTGGTGGCCACTGAAGTTCTGATGTGGTTCTACATCGGAGAATGCATTGGCAAAGGCGGTCTTATTGGCTACAATGTCTGAGATGTTTGGACTGTTTTTTGTTTTTTTTTTCCTTTTGAGCGTTCTATGCTCAACCTTCTGTAAGAATACTGGGAACCAATAAACTGATATTATTGTTTCAAACCTGTTGCCTTTTGTTACAGAACTGCTTTAAAGGTTGGATATGAGCATGATAGCGACATCTAGTTTATCTAGCTTGTACTTACGACAATAAAAGCATCATTCCAGCTGTTGACTGGTTTGCTGCAAATTCGCCCAGTGACCAGCCTCAACCGTGTCCAGTGAGGAATGTATTTTAGAAAAGTTTAACTGACAGCTAACATTAGCACAGTTGGCAAATCTATCTAAAAGCATTGTGGATGTATATTTTTGTAATTATAGCTTTTTATGAAAGTGTTCCATATGCAACCTTTGATGTTACCTACAGGCTAATTTACCCATAGTTCTAATATAAAATCTTTTAAATTAAAGAAGATAAGATTAAAAAACTTAAAATTGTGCACGATTCAACTGTTGCCAAGTCAAAGATTTATTAGAGTGGCAATGAGAAAACTACTATTAAAGAAAACTAGAGATAAGGACTTCAATAGATTTTGCTGAAAGGTACATTGGAGACTTAATGGTTGATTGGAAGAAAGTTCTTTGGTCTGGTAAGACCCAAATTGGGCTTTTTGACCATCAGACCAGATGTTGGTGGACACCAAAAACCTACACATCGTCCATCTCCATATTGAAGCATGGTGGTGGCAGCATCATGCTGTGAAGATGCTTCTTAGCAGGCCCTGGCAGGACTGATAACGGTAGAAGATAAAACGAATGCAGTAAACTATAGAAATACATTTTTTTGTTTTGTTTTCTCTACTAGAAGACATCTATGTTCCAGCAAAGAAATAACTGGAGCATCCAATTAATGTTACACAGAAAAGGTTTGATGAGGTGGACGTTCTGGAGTAACCCACGGATGGGTAACATCTTTTTGGTGTCCTCAAGTCACCTGTGCATAATGTTCTGCAATGTTATGAAAGCATCATAATGTTACACTATGCAATGTTATGAGAGCACCACAATATTATTCTGAGGGTGAGACTTGGCGCGTCTCATCCCTTTGCCTGTAATTAGAGTGAGAGCTGACCAGCTGATGAGTCTGCCGTGGGGTTTGTGCACGATCACCCGGCCGCGTTGAGTTAACAGGTCTGACCGAGAGGTGACTGGCTCTCCACTCTGTGTCAAAGGTGAGATGCTGTGATGAAAACTTAATGCCTGTTTGAGTTGCATTCCTATACTACTGTATCTATGTGGGGAATAGAGAGGGACACCTTATTCTAGCATAAATCAGTGTCTTTGTTTGAAGAAGTATTGCTTTGCTTTTGACTGAACTGCATCTGTGTGGCGGAATAAAGATGACACATATATTCTAGCACAATAAGCCTTCTGGTGTCCTTTCTGTCTTCCTTTTATATTTTGTGTGCGGATCCACCAAGATCCTGGGTAAAAATTTCACAAAACACCCACTCAAAGCCCAGACCTCAATGCAATAGAGAATTTGTGGCTGGACTTAAGAGGCTGTTCACAGCTGATTCCCATGCAGTCTGACAGAGCTTGCCTTGAACTCCAGCAGGAAGGATGGAGGAACACTGCATCGTCTGTATGTGCAGCCTGACTGAGACCTGTTTAGACTCCAAGCTGTGATTGCGGCCAAAGATTCATTTACTACATACTGACTTGAAGGGGGTGAATATTTATGCAATCATTTATTTTACGTTAACGGCTTTAATGATCATTTTATGGAAATCAGTTGTCACTTTTAAAAAGGGTCTATTTTGTCCAAGGTGCTCCGTTTTGTTGCTCATTATTCATTTTTAAAAGCAATTAACATGGTAACACGTCTAAGGGGGTGAAAACTTTATTAGCCATAATACACGGTGGCATGTTTGGGGAGGGAAACCAAACAGCCTACTGTCAATCACAAAGGTAGAGGATTGAGTATAATTCTATAGTCAAATGTAAAACTGGAGCTTGTGAAAAAGAACAAAGAGCCCAGTAGCAGCTGCAAAAATGCAATAGAAGGGCTGAGAAGAAAAAAATGAAGTCACTGTTTAAACGGCCTAGTCAAGGTAAAAAACATGGGATGTCATTATGCACCGATATACTAATCAAATAACTTAGGGCATGTCTCTACTCGGTAAGTTTTAATTTATAAATAGAAAAAAATCTTTCATATATATTTTTTAAAGCTTAATGTTAAAATAGTAGTGAAACCTGATAAAGAACAGGTCATTTTAGTACATCCTGATTAAATAAAAATCCACAGTTAAGTCTACTTTTCCAGTGTAGAACACCACAATCTTTCACTCTAAGAAATACAGAAACTCGCTAAGATGTCAGTTATAAATGCATTTGTGACTATTTAGTACTGTGCGTCCTTACTAATTTAGTGCACATTCTTCTCCCAACCAGCAGGGGAAGTTCGAAGTACTTCCTTTTAGGGCCAGTCTTGTTTAAAGCAGATTCAGAATTTCTCAAGTTCAACTGTGGTACAGATTACCTTCCATATTCAGTGGCTTCTATGAAAACGAATTCAATTGGTCTAAAATGAGGAAAATTGAACAGATCCAATACAAATTCAGACATTTACATTTTGCCGCTATTAAAGCAAAATTCTTAAAGATATCCATGCTTTATATTTAGTTTGGTTACGTTTGTCTGAGGATGCTGCGTTTGATAAGTTATGGAATATATCCCCGAGAGTACAGCTCATGTAACAGTGTGTAGCAATTTAAATGAGGTTGATTGTGGTAACAAAAATTATTCTCACCTCCCTCTTGTGTTCAAATCAAATGATGGATAGAGAAAAATGAGCAGATTAATAAGTCAAATGTTTGATTTCACAATAAAATCACAGTCCCTTACAGTTTTGCTGTAATTAAGCAGTGTGACAACCAAACCTGGTCTCCTCCATATCACATTGCACTCAATCTATAATAACAGCAACAACATAAACCAAGTTAGTCCTTTATTTAAAACTACCAATGCATTTTTTTTACAAAACGTTTTTATTAAATGAATCATATAATTATGCTGGAAAATGTACATGAAAATTAAATAGGAGTTAGTTCAAGTGAATACAAACTTTCAAGGCTACCAAAGTTATCAAATAACAGGGAGCAAAAATGAAATGACAATAAAGCACTCTTCTGAATGTAATAAAAGCATAAAACCACGACAACCCTCACTGTGGAACTTGTATATTACAAAAGAGTGAACTTCAAAATATAAAAATAAATCATACACTATTAAAAATGTAAAGAATGTCACACTAGTTTTGATTAGATAAGTGAAGCTCAATATGTTGAAAATTATTGTGTGTAATAGATGTGAGGGAGAAACATGATTTGCGGATTATGTGTAATGTTACCTTGATGATTATATTTACTTCACACAAACACATTGTAAAATCATAATGTAGATATCAGCTGCTCAACACGTTGATTTAGCATTTTAATAGTGTTTTAGTAATCCATGTTTAAAGTGTGATTTAACAGCAAAGTGTAAAATCTCAAACACTATGGGATGTGTTGAATTAAAAGAAATGCACACGAGTCGCTTTCGGACTGTGGGAACCTTTTGTAGTTCCTGTAAACCTTTTTCGGGAACCGGCTGTTTTTTTCACATATTCGGACAGATAAGTACTAAGGACCACAGCTCTCAGAACCATTTGGCTCCTTCTCTGAGGCAGGATCTTTTCCGTGTTCCATTGGAACCCCCATGACGTAGGTGTTTGGTGAACCTTGCTAGATTTTCATTTCTTAAGCCGTCGCCATAAATAAAATAAAAACACAATGAGGAAAAATTAAGCTAGAAAAAAATAAAACTAAGCAAAACTTGTGGTTTCATCACACAGGTCTTAGAACCATCTGTCCGAAAGCGACTACCCAACCTTAAACATAGCTAGTAGAACTCCATTAATGTGGTTTTGATATAGTTATACATTTATGCAAAAAAATAAAAAATAAACATTTCAATGCTGTATGTTGTATAAAATAAAACATCTGAATATATTCAATGGAAGGCCCAGATATCAGCGTTCACTTGACGTTGCAGATCTTCACAGACGTTCCGACTCCGAAGCCCGGATAAACGGGCTCAACAAACGTGGTCTGAAACCTGTGTAGGAGCGTCATGGTGCTACCTATGCTGTAAAACGCCAGCACACCCGCTGTGTGGTCCAGGTACACGCCTATCCTGGGTGAGTGTGGCCCATTGACGGCTTTGTCCACCCGGTTGTGCCAGGCGGAGTATCCCGTGTCGGAGCAGAGGAGGCTCCAGGATTTTTCGTTGTAGCCCAGCAGGCACAGCGAACCTTTGCCCTTCCGGCTGATGCTCCTGTATGCCACCCCGATGGAGAACTCCCCGCTCCACTCGATTTCCCAGTAGAAGCGGCCTCCGGACAGGGCCTCTCGGCACAGCACCTGGGCGAAGCTGTCGAACCTCTCGGGGTTGTCGCTGTAGGGCTGCAGATCTCTGGTGCGGATGACCTTTCTGCTGCTCTCAGAGATGTAGAGCTCTTTGTAGGCAGTGATGGGATCCAGTTTCAGCTGGCAGAAGTCTGAATGAGGGGAAAGAAAGATTTTCAACAAATCAAACAAGTTGGATCAGAAAGGGAAAAATAATAATTCAGAAAAAATATTGAGGTTTTCTTACATTTAATGAAATCAGCTCTGGACTTTGGCTCTGGAGGAGTATTGTCCACCGTCATTTCCTTACCTGAGGACCCAAAAAACACTGGTGAGTGACTCTGAAATGCACAGACCCACTCAAATGTCTCAGATGCTTTGCTGAAGTGCTTTGATAGTGATTTTAAAGCTACAAGGTAGCTTAAAAAATATTTTTACCTCTTTAACTTAATTTCATGTGACTGACCAACACTTGTGCAAAGTTGTGAAGTGATAACTGGGAAAATTATTTGTGGTTTTTAGGTGTAAGGAGCACCCTTTTGCTGCAGTTATGGCTGCAAGTCTTGGGGTAAGTCTACCAGTTTTGCAAATGCAGTGACAAAAAATAATCCCCATAAAAAAAGAAATAGCTCAATCTCAGTCAGATTAAACGGAGAGCATCTGTAACCATCAATGTTAAAGTCTTGCTACAGATTTACTATTAGTTTTCAACCTGGACTTTGAACTGTTCTGAAATGTAAGCTTTGATCCAAAAAATTCCAGTGAACTCTGACTGAATGCCTCGGGTTGTCAGGCAGAAAGTTAATTTATCCTGATCTAAAGTCTTTTGTGGCTTTTAACAGGTGTTCGCGTCCAAGTCATGTTACGATCCAAGTTCAAATACAAATCTTCCATTTCAAGTCAAGTCATTGCCACCTCAGAGTAAGTCAAAAATAAGAGAGCAGAGATTTCAAGACTACAATGATGGCAGCCTTACAAGGTCCACTTTATTTTTAAAAAATGTACTCAATGACCCCACACTTTTACCAAGCTATCACAGTGACGTGCAAAATAAGAAACAGGCTTAAAATAAATTTAAAAAAAATATCGACATGTTACCTGAAGTTGTGGTAAATTATTTTTTTCCAGTGATCTGAACACTCCTAACGTTGCACGTTCGAGTCCAAGACCACGTACACATGTAGCTGTTTAAAAAAAAAAAAATCCCCATCCACACCTAACCGGAAAAGAGTGTTTTTAAGCACATTCAGAGACAGGCCAAACCAGCAGGGGGGAAGTAGTTCTCCCAGAACTACAGAGGATGGTGTGTTCAGGGTGATTTAACTTCGTCTGACCAGTCCGCCTTCTGGCACATTTTTGCTGTCATATGGCTTGTGGCAGATGTGGCAAAGACAACTTCTTCTGGCTTTTTCTTGAACAATTCTTTATTCCCCTCTTCCAAAAAGGCCAGATTTGTTAGCAAATTCCTCCACCAGGGCTGTGAATCTCTACTGCTTGTACGGAGTTATCTTGGGGTGACCATTGCTCAATGGTTAGGAGTTTGTCTTGCCGGAGGGTTGCCAGTTTGCGCCCCAGCTCTGGCTGTCTAGGTCATTGTGTCCTTGGGCAAAACATGCGTTGCCTACTGGTGGTGGTCAAAGGGCCCGGTGGCGCCAGTGTCGGGCAGCCTTGCCTCTGTCAGTGCGCCCCAGGGCAACTGTGGCTACAACTTGTCATCACGACTGTGTGAATGTGTGTGTGTGAATGGCTGAATGACTGAATATGGTGTAAGCATTTTTAAGGCTTTAGGGAGTAAATAAAGCGTTATACAAGTAAATGGCCTTTTACTATTTTACCATATTGGACCTCTTTGCAGCTTCTCTGATTAATTCTCTCCTTGCTTGGGTTGTCAGTGGACGAACATGTCTTGGTAGGTTTCTCAGATGCGCCGCACTCTTTTATTTTTCAGTCAATAGATCGAATAGAGCTCTCAGATGTTTAATGTGTAGAATTCTGTTTTATCACCGAGCCCTGCTTTTAACTTCTCCACGCCTTTAATCCTATACTTGTCTGCTATGTTCTGTGGTCATCGTGTTGCTATAATTGGCATTAAATAAAAATACACACCATACTTTTCCGTTTTCTTATTTTTCTTTTTCTGTGAGGGGTGTCTGGGAAAACATCTTACACTTCAGAAATATGTTCTATTTTATGTCCGTCTCTCACATAAAATCCAGGTTAATTTAATTAGAGATATGTAAAAAGTTTAAGGGTACTCAATATTTTTTCATAGTTTGTGAACGCATATATGGGATGCTTTTTGTGAGGAGCGTCTCCTAAAGCTCACAGATATGATAACAACAATCTAAATAATAATTAACCCGTGAGAGTCTAAAGAACGTTACGTTGCTCACCTCTGCTCCTTCTGTCCAACGTCCGGCTCTCCGTAGTGTAGACTGGGACTTCATTTACTGTCAAGCAAAGAGCAAATTTATGTAAAAGCCACAAAAAAAATAAAAACTGCAGCTGTTCTCAGTTTCTTCCATTGATATCCAACCTGATTTGGAAATTTTGAGCAGCTCTTCCCTGCCGTATTCCTCGAGGCGGTCTTTAATCTCAGCTACGGCTTTCCTGACCGAGGCGAAGGAGAAGTCGGGGTTAACAGTCACCTTGGGTATGAAGCCGTCATCAGTTGGGGTGCACAGGTAGTTAAAGTTCTAATTGGAGCAAGTAAGCGAGAACATCAAGGAGAACATCCAAACCAGTTTACTTGGAAAACGTAAAGTGGCATGCTTGTTCTTGGTGAAAATCAAAATCGGAAAACCGCGTCGCACCTGCAAAAAGTGGATGTGGTCATCGGTGCTGTACAGCTGCTTGAGGCCAGACTCCTTCTTTTTGAGCTCATCGATCTCCTGCTCTAGGCGCTCGATCAACGCTTCTGCCTGGTTGAAGGCAGCCTTCTCGTTGATGCCGATCAGCTTGGTCACCTCTGACCTCATCCTCTCGATGGAGCGAATCATATCTTCAAACATCTTCTGGCTCTCCACCATGGCTCTCTGGGCTGAATTCTGAAAAGAAAGGCATTTTATGGGTAAAATCACAATCACTTTGGTTCGAATTGAAAAATTATTGTGAAAAAAAAAAAAAAAAATGTTTGTACACCCTACCTTCAGTGAATCCACAGCACTCTTGAGTTCCTCCAGCTCCTTTACCCTTTCCTGGCATTTTTGTTTAATATCAGCTTGGGAAACTCCCAACAGTTTCTGTGAAAAAAAAGGAGGATTAGAAATCTGTCCATTTCTACAGTTTTTTTTAGGCACCCCCACACTGATAACTACACAATATCATCCTCCTTTATTGCATCACGCAATATTGCAGTAAAGGGCTCAGACAAGTGGTATTAACTCAGATTTGTGGACAGATGAAGTTCAATATGAGTTCTTGGAGTTAGGAATATGAAGGACTGGATCAGGACTGGATCAGGACTGGATCAGGACTGGATCAGGACTGGCATTCTTTTTCATCAGAGAATATATCTGGGGAGGCCCTTTGGCATGCCAAACAAAACCCCGCTCAATGGAGCTTCTTAACGCGGCTCGCTTTCATCTCAGAGGGAGGAACAGAAAAAAAAAAATCAGTGGAGGAATTCTTGTCATGTCAGGAATGCGAAACTACGGTTGCTGCCTGGCTGTTAGGGTGATGTTTTCAGGTGCACAGCGATAGAAAAGTAGGTTTCTAATTCAGACCCCACCAACCCATTCTCCAAGATAAGCTTGAGGAATGTGGGGAATCTAGGAAGGGAGGGGGATAAAATAAGTGGGGGAGGGGAGAGATGGAGGAAAGGATGTGAGAATAGGGTTGTAAATCTTTGCATGGGGGTAGCCAGGCAGCCAATGTTAAATTAGTTCGAGGTGAATATATTTCAGTCGTCATCCCTGGCTGCTATAAAACCTCTCATGCTGTATATCAGCCACACGGTGGGACGGTTTCCCACCGCAGTATCTGCTGCGGCTCTTATCTGCTCCACATTGTTTTACAGGCTGTGTCATCCGTGAGTCATTCGGCCTCACATTGCCAAAGTGAGATTGAACTGAGGTGTTGTCCACCCTCACTCCCTGACATTCCAGTCCCATCCCTGGCCTCCCTCCCACAGCTGGGAACCGACTCAGCCAAAGAGAAGGCTGCAGTTTCTGTGTATTTATCCCACAGCGGGGTCACCATACTTTCTGGACAGCAGCTTTCAGGAAGGTGGGGGGCGGTGATAAGTATAAGACACACCCATTGACCCCCCCTTCCCAGGCAGCTAATCAGAGAGCTGGGTTTGTTTTGGCGGCCCTGAGTCCCTGCCAGGGAAGCTGATAGAGTTGCTGAAATGGGTCAAAGTCCAAGCAGCAACCAAGGAGATTGGGAAAAAAAACAACCTGTTTGCTTTCACTGAAGTTTACTTAAAAAGTGTGTACAAGCAATGTCTAGCTTCATCAATCAGCATGGATGGGTTCAAGAAGCCGGTAGCAACACCACATCACGCTTTCTATGAAACCAGGGAGCCTTACCTGTTTCTCACTCCTCTCTGCCTCGGCGGACACGATGTCGTGGCCCCTGTGTTCGCTGACGGTGCAAAGGGCACAGATGCACATCTGGTCCGTCCGGCAGAAGAGCTCCAGGGACTTCTGGTGGTGCGGGCAGATCTTCCTGTCCAGGTTCCCCAGCTCGTCCACCAGCTTGTGCCTTTTGAATGTGGCCGACTCGTAGTGTGGCCTCAAGTGCTTCTCGCAGTAGGACGCCAGACAGTTCAGGCAGGACTTCACCGCCTTTAGTTTCTTCCCCGTGCAGAAGTCACAGGGCACGTCGTTCGTCCCGGCGTAGGCGTTTGCCTGGGATGTGTTCAGGTTGAGGTTCAGGCCGCTCTTCTTGATCTTCTCGGCCACCATGCTGAGGGTGGCGTTGGGTCGAAGCACTGGCCTTTGGGTAAATGTGATCTTGCACTGAGGACAAATGTAAATCCCAGTGTAGTCCGCTTCATTCCAGTAGCCGCTTATGCAGTCCATGCAGAAGCTGTGGCCGCAGGGGATAGCTACGGGATCCCTGAGGAGATTCTGACACAGGGAGCAGCTGAAATAATCAGAAGTGTGATCGGCCATTGTGATGGGCTCCAAAGCCGGTCAGACCTGCAGGAACAGACAAGAGTGAGTGCCAGAAGTGGATAGAAAGATCGCTGAGTGTGTGAGAGAGCCCGCCCTCAACGGTGTGGTACAGCCTGCCAGGCACAGGATCTACTTGTATTTCTGAATTCCAGAGGTTATTGATTGAAAGCAGGCGAGGCCCCTCCCCCTGTGCCGTGAGTGCACGGAGCCCTGCCCAGCTCAGATAAGCAAGTTGAGCAAGTAGCAAGAGGGAGAGAAAAAAAAAAAGGGAGCAGCAGATCAGAGGGAAGAGAATGAAGGAAGGAGAATGAATGTGATAAACTAAATCAGCCACATTTAGTGGGGAAGGAAAATGTTTCCTTTCTCCCAGCAACTTCCTCTCCCCCTGAATTCCTCACGAAGCTCATCTGTGACATGGATTGCGCACACACATCCCGGCAGCTGCATTTCCACCTATTGTTATCCCACAGAATCGCCATTGTCTTAAACCGGTTATAGTTCGACAAACATTAAAGCAGCCAGAGTTACCGTAGGAATTTCAGCCCACCACCCAATAAACAAACACAGACACTCTGAGCTCAAACAAACCAGATGAATTTTTCAGAATAATAACTGCTGGTTTGAAAAAAAAAAAAAGTTTGTAAGTTGCTGTGGAATTCAGAGTTGCAGTATTTACTCTGTGACCAGTTGGACCTGTCTGTTCACTCCATATAACTGTAGATGTGTGTGTGTGTAGCGTCCCGCTGGGCAGCCAAAGAGAAAGACATATAGTCGACACGGCTAGTGGAAACACACAAGTATGCCCGCACACATACTAACAACATTCCTGTCATGTCCAGGTGTGTGGCAACAGATAGTATCTGTATTACTCTGCACGTTTCATTCAAGTTATGTCACATTTTTCTTAAGTAAAAGGAAATGTTCCTGTATCCCTGACTCACATTTTATTATTTAAAGCAAGATGGTGGTAAAAATCCACAGGGAGACCCTGACTCTGAGCATAAAGTGCCTGATGACAACGTTTCCTTAGCATTTCAATAATTCTAATCAATTACCCCCCACCCCCCATACTGACGTGTAGTTCAGCGTTTACTCTCACAATACACACAGTTTCAACTGGGTGCTCTTTTAAATTTTCAAACTGATTTGGAGTCATCTAAAATTATTAATGTGAGTTTATCTAAGTAAAAATTGCCCCACCCTTCATATGTTGCTTTATGTCATCCACTTGGTAGTTTCACCTCTCCATATTTGGCCTGGTTTCTGATAAGCCAGTTTTCCTTCCTTCCTTCCTCACGAGGAAAAGCAAATGCTCTGTGCTCTAAGATTTAACAACCCATTCATGGAGGGAACCACAGCAGATCCACAGGAATACATTTTCTTGGCATACAGTCGAGGCCAGATGATTATCAATAAGACACAGAACCTCTTAAGACATTAAATCAGATTAAGTGTGCCATGTTTTAGGTTAGTTAGGAACACCCGCATTATTTCTGTTGATTAAATGGCAAAAAAGTATGGGATCAAAACCATTTTCAAATTCAGAAGTTTGCATACTTTTCCTTATTTCATGGTAGAAATCCATCTGAAGTGGATTACTTGTGACAAACATGTTGGGTTTCCTTCCTCAAGATTTTCAAATTGGTTTGCTGTTAATTGGGTTCATTCCTACTGACATAAAATTGTAAATCTGGACCCACAAATTGTATGTGACTCAGATTCAGACTTTTTGATGATTGCCATGCCAAAATCCTGAGTTTGTTGCATGTTTATGTTCAGTATCCACTTGGAAGACCTATTTTCACCCCAGTTTTAACTTATATGATTTCATGAGACAAAATTTCCACATAGTCATCTTCTCTCATGATGTCATCTATTTTGCAAAGTGCATCAGTCCCTCCTACATTAGGAGTTGACTCTGTTGCTCATCATGAGTGCATTTGCACTCTGTAATTTAGCTATTTATGTTGCTTTTGGGGTAATGGCTTCTTCTGGAGTGAGTGGCATTTCAGCCCATGTTGGTACTGGACTCGTTTCAGTGTGGAAATTCAGATTCACTAACCAGTTTCACCCAAAGTCTTAACAAGCTCTTTCACTTCACTTCGCTTTTCATAAACATCCTGTTTTCACTAGATTTGTAGAAATATTTTACATTCATATTGGGAAATTTTTGGAACGGAGGACCAAGTTTAAGGCATAGCCGCTCTTTTACAGAAGCAGCATGCTCATTTGTTTTTACTGAAGGAAAGTTTCCAGTTATCTAGAGGTCAGTTCAAGGTCAGTGTGAGGGGTCCGCCTTGGCTAGGGTCTTCTTCAGCAGAGTGAGAGCAGGAGAGGACAAATGGTGTTTGATCATAAGGAAAGCAAAATGATCCACTTTACTGAGGATGAGCGAGAAAAGCTGAAGAGGAAACCCTTTTGGTTTTTGGTACATATGTAAATTAAAACCGAAAAAGGACTCAGATGCAGAGATTTTTCTGAGAAAAGTGTCGCGATATGAGTGAGATTTGCTTGAGGAAACTGCACCAAACCAAAAACAGTACTTCCATATGTCCAGATTCATAAACAGCATTAATGTCCAGCACATAAAAGCAAAGTTAGAATGTAAGTGCAAATGTTTTTTCTTTGTCATTCTGCATTTATAATGGATTATGAGACAGTATGAACTCTGATTTTCTCAGCTATTACACTGCCAGAGTGAAAACCTCAAAGGAAGGCCTCCTCTGAGCTTTTGTACAAAAAGAACTAGAAGGGAAGCAACGGCGTGGTGTTAAGGGAGACGCCCATGTCAGCACAAAAAATACCTTTTCTAAAAGAATCGTTTGCTTCTTTTTTATCTCATAGAAACATTTTTTTTCTTCTTCTTAAAATACATCTGTATGATATGAAACAGGTTTTGAGTGAAACAAAATGTGCAAAAGATAAGATAAAATATTTCACAAGACTGAGAGATCTCACACAAGCTCAGTGAGTTTTTTTTCCCTCCTACCACATAAAAATAACCATATTTTATGAGAACAAAGTTCACATTTTGGTTAAAAATTGTTTAGTGAACGACTAATTGAAACTATTACATGTGAATGTGAATATTCCAATCAGGGAGTGTCTTGGTGAAAAAAACAACAACATTTTGCACAGAAACTGTAGGTCATCCAATCCAAATAATGCTGCAGAACAATAATATCCTCCACTCCTACTGGCACTCCCTGACTGTGTGCAGCTGATGTGTGCAAGATGTCAGAGTGGACTTATGTTCGAGTCAGTTTTAATGCAATGCATTGTAAGCTAGTTTGCAACCAGCAAATATAGCCCAACTAATTAACATATGAAGTATTTGCAATTACAGCAGACTGCTATAAAACCATTGAATCCAAATCATCAAGCCTTATAAAGCTAATATTAGCAGGGGTTAGTTATCTAAAACGTAATTAGACGGACAAATTATCATTAGAAATAACAGAATCGAATTTCAAAAAAGCAAATTAATTATATTTTCAAAATATTCATCATTTATCTAAATTATACGGATACATTTTCTGTGAAATAGTAGCCTACGTTTGATCTTAGATGTCAGCTGTAATTCCTGTTGTTCGACACAAAACAGAGCCTATATAATGCTTGGCACTCTGCTCGGGTCCTGCTGGCCCAAACACAATGGAATCTTTTAAGCAAGCTTTCCTGGCCCTCCTGTTATCTGGCCTATCAAGTGTAGTTGCATTCCTTGCTCCATCTCAACGGCACTGAAACTCCATCTTGGCAGGGAGGTGTGCTCACTCTGTGACATGAATTATATACAGTGAAGTTTTTAACCTTAAGAAGGCTTTTTATTTCCTAATTTACATGGCAATATTTATTTTAATTATGTTAGATTTATTTTTTTTAAGCTAAAAACAAAAACAACAAAAAACAAGCATAAGCTTAAGAGATTAATAATAGAAACTAGGGGTCTTTCTGTCAAAGGAAATCAGTACTGACAGAGTTGATGATTAACTGGTTTCAGGTGGGGTGAAGGTCATCATGACACTCACTGAAGAAGACAACAGTGCCTTTAAAAGATATTCAAAGCAGTTGATACCAAAAGCTTGAATACATTTAATATGGATTTTATGTAGCTGACAAACACAAAGTTATGCGTGTGGGGAGTGGAAACAAAAAGACCTATGGGTTTTAAGTTATTGTAAATAAAAATCATTAATTGTTTTCCTTTCACATCACAAACGTGCACTGCTTTGTGGCAATCCATCACAAAAACAAATCCCAATAGAAATAGAAGTTTTTGGACAGAATCTGACTAAATGTTTAGAAGTTTGAGATTTTTTTCAATAAGTTATTTGGATTTGATGACCAAGTGCATACGTGACAAACTCATGGCCTGTGGGCCAAATCTGGCCCTCTATAGTTATTTATGTGGCCCTCTTGCCTCTAGAGAGCCACATTAATAGAACCGTCAGAACAGTTGTGAGCTTAAATATTGTTTTAATAATCAAATCCAAATAATTTTTTTTGTAATTGTATAGTGCTAAATTGCATCAATATAAAAAAAAGGTTCAACATAGTTTCCTATTAAGAAGTACTCATCCAAAGCAGAGACAGCTATTGGTTAATATTTTAACATTTTGTTAATAGGTTGTTTTATCGATAAATTCTGCCCAAGGTTGCCACTTGGGGACATTTATTACCTTTTTAAAAACTTTGCTGTTTGTTGTGCTCAGTGACCATGCTTTCACCTATCAGCAACTCAAGCTAGGATCAATGGATGTTCTTCTCTGCATGTTTTCTCTTTGAACACAATAGAACACCTTGACTAAAGTGTGTGAATCATTTAAGGAAATACAGATTGTCAGAAGCACAAAGTAAGGTAGCCATATTGGATTTCAAGGTTGGAGTTGGAGAGAAATCTCTCTTCGATTTCTGACGTTAGTCTAAATATTGTTGTACTATTACTTTGACATTTCAATCATAAGGCACGACTTGTTATAAAAAGGTTGAGTACCAATGAGCTTAACCCGTCAAAATTGTGGTATTGATTTAAATCAGTCATATCCCAACCTGTTCAGCAATGAAACATTACAGCTGATTTCTACTGCTGACAAGGAGCTGTAAAATCATCCATCAAAGAGCAGAAAAACAACTATTAAGCAAGAGGTCAGTCTGTTTGCTCTCTGATTCCGGTAAATATCAGACCATACAGAGAGAAAGCAGTCATTTCCAGGTAGTAACTCCTAAAGTCCAGTCGAGTGTAGACCGAAACACTTGTGGTTTCTTAAAACGTTATCTCAGTTACATATTCTAGGCAATTACATTGAATCTGAGCTAATTCTAAATGTCTTACTCTGACTGCACTTGTTACATTGTTAAAAATTCATTAACCTTCCTTAACATTCGTTTTATTCTGTAATAACAAATAAAATAAAAATAAGAAACTTTTTTTGCCCAGTCCATCACTCAAGTAACAGCACTTGTATCCTTTGATCACACATTTCATTCATTCTCTCTGCACTCTGTAAGAGTTGGACACATTCACTGTGTCCTGTTTTTACCCCGCCCATGTTTTACTGGTTTCGGCTTAACCAGTTTAGCTTCCCTCTGTTTACTCTATAAAAGTTGCACCTGCACTACCTGCAGGATCACTTTGCCACTGTGCTGACACAAGTCAGCTTCTCTCTTCGCAGCAACTTCTTGGCATAAGAAGGTTAACCTCAACATGTCATTTGATCAGGACAGCTGCTACCTCTGTAAGGAATATCTCAGAGATCCTGTGTCCATCCCCTGTGGACACATCTTCTGCTCCATCTGCCTGAAGACCTACTGGGACCATGCGGACCACACCGGCCAATACCTCTGCCCCGAGTGTAGGGTGACTTACAACAAGAGGCCCACTCCGAGGCGCATAGGAGGATCCCGGCATTCCACCATCCAACGCAACTCTGAGTCCTTTCCACCGCCACCTCCGTCGCCGGACTACAACTATGCCGGACCCCAGGATGTCGGCTGCGACATCTGCATTGGCAAGAAGCACAAAGCCATCAAGACCTGCCTGATGTGCCTGGCCTCTTACTGCGAGAAGCATCTTAAACCTCACTTTGAGTCGGCCACTTTCAAAAGGCACAAACTGGTTGATGAGATCGGCCACCTGGACAGGCAGATCTGCCCACAGCATCAGAAAGGCCTGGAGCTGTTCTGCCGCACCGATCAGATGTGTATCTGTGTGCTGTGTACGGTGAAAGAACATAAGGGTCACGACATGGTCTCAGCAGAGCAGGAGAGAAGTGAGGAACAGGTATGTAATGCTGTAAAAACTATTAAGACACACATCAGACTTGTTGCTGACTCACCTTTTCATATGTTAATACTATTAAAATACACTCCCCCCATATACAGAGCATTTCAATACTGAAGACTTGTGCAAATCTAGACAATAGTTCACTGTAGAAGTAGAGCGAGGTTCAGATATGAATCAGACTAAACAAAGGTAGAAATAAAGCAAGACTCATGTAAATACCGCTAGAATCAACTCTGATAAATAGCTTGCAACAACTCTCAAGTTGATTTAGCAGCTAATTTGTGGTACTGTCGTCATAATTATACAACATTTTCTGTTATGATTTTAGCAACGTCTGGGCGCCACCCAGGCCGAGATCCAGGAAAGGATTCATGACCGTCTTAAGCAGATGGAGGAGCTGAAACAAGCTGTGGACTCACTCAAGGTTTGTAGCTCCCACACATCATCAATCAGGGAGAAAAGATCAGGCTAACCACTAAACATTGAAGGAAACATTAAATCAGCCACCCTCTGACAACATTCCATCTCAAAAGAGTGATGACACCTTCTTTAAGGATGCTAAAAAAAAATTGTGTCGCAACCACATGATTTATTTGACAAACCCCTCCCGTCTCCCATTGCAGCACTCGGCCCAGAGGGCGCTGCAGGAATGTGAGAAGATGTTTAGCGACATGATGCGCTCCATAGAGAGGATGCAGCAGGAGATGGCCAAGCTTATATCGACGAACAAGAGAGCTGCACTCAACAGCGCAGAGGGCCACGTGGAGCGTCTGAATCACGAGATTGCAGACTTGAAGAAGAGAGACAGTGAGATCACCCAGTTGTCTCGCACTGAGGACCACATCCACTTCATCCAGGTAAAAAAAAAAACAAGAATGCCTTCCATCCAAAGAAATCCTTAACTCTACCCTAACCCTATTTGATTTAAAAGTCATACTGATTTTTGGTTTTCAGAGTTATCACATGTTGATAGCCCAGACAGAGGCTGAGGAGTTGCCTTCTGTCTCCGTAAATCCCTACTTCACCTTCGGTTCTGTGAACAAGGCCGTTTCTGAGATAAAGCAGCACCTCAACGAATTCAGCAACGATGAGCTGGTGAAGGTCGCAAAAACAGGTGAGCACTGAGGCAGAATCAGGATCGGTTCCATTCCAACAGCCATGAAATTGTGGAGGTTTTAGCACCGCAACCCTGAGGCTAAGTTCTTCTTGTTCTTTGCTTTCGCAGTGAACAAAATGACCTTCTGTGAGCTGGATGATCCCAAAAAGAAACGGTCAATTAAAGGTGGGTCAGGAAAATATTCTACCTGGAGTAGCTTGTTAGTATACATGTTACAGTCGACCCATTAACCAGACGATATACTACGAACTGACCCTATTTGAAAGTCAAAGCTTTTGCACTCTTTTCAGCCCTGTTTGTTTGCTAATGATTTTAATCAGTTGCAGCCTAGTTAAATGTTAAACCCCTATGAGGAGTGTCAGGCTTAGTATTAAACTAGATACAGAAATGACCTTGCCTAAGTGAGATGTTTTCTGATTCTTTTCTACATGCACTTCAACAGGTGAAGAGGCTGTGATGTACAAGGCCATACCCATCCAGGAACCTCAGTACAGGGACGACTTCTTGAGATGTGAGTCGTTGTTTTTGCTACGACACACTTTGCTACTTACTCTCCTTCTGCTCAGTCCGCTGCATGAGGCAAATTAGATGCTAATAATGGCTCTCTGTCAGACCCTGTGGCTGACCACATAATCTGATATCAGAAACAGCTACAAGTCCTACAGTGGTGACAGAGACTGGGGCAGATTCTTTGCAAATATTTTTGCATGCTGGTACTCTAAGAGGTTTGAGATTTTCACCAAAGTTTCAGTGTGAGAGTCCCCCCTTCCTGGTTCCATTATGCTTCTTTTTGTCTATGTCTAAGTTAAAAGCACTGGAAAACCAACTGTTTTAGCAGTGAGATGGAGTCTCACAGGTTTTTGGTCAGACCTCTCAGATGGTCAGTCTTTAGTGAACTTCTGTTTGTGGTCACGCTCACAAACAGTGTCATTACTTCTGGCATTCCAGATCAAAGGCCGGGCCGAACTAGGCGAGGCCACCGGGTGTCCCACCAACTGTGACCTGCAGAGGTGGCGGTACACAGCAGCCAGGTGACATCTTACCGCTGGGGTTTTTCTGATTCTGTGTGTGTCCAGCCAGAGGGTCTCCTGCTTTTTCTCTATGCAAAGCATGCTCTTGCGGAAGTTAGTAAAACATCTAACAGAGGTGGAAATGCTAATTAGATTCTGCTAACCTCTGGGACCTTGCAGTTAGTGGTGCACCGGTTAGGGGGTTCCTCAGACTTTTTTGGATTACTCATTCTTATTTAACCCCAAGTAATTAAGGTTAAATGATTCCTGTTGCTGAGTAAATGTTGCTTTTGTGTCATTTAGATGCTTGCCAGCTCACTCTGGACCCAAACACCGCCTACAGACAGCTCTACTTGTCTCGAGGGAATAGAAAGGCTGCCCTCAAAAGGGACCCCCAAGACTACCCCGACAACGCATCCAGGTTTGACTCCCTGCCCCAGGTCCTGTGTAGGGAGAACCTTGCGAGTGGCGCCTACTACTGGGAGGTAGACTGGAGCGGGGAAGGAGCCGCCATCGGAATAACCTACAGGGGCATCAAGAGGACGGGCTACGGAGACAGTTGCCGCATCGGCTACAACCGCAAATCATGGAGCCTGTTCTGCTCCGACTCCAGCTACTCGGCCCGACACAACAAGGACCAGGCAGAAATCAAGGCGCCTTACTCCTCCCGCATCGGGGTCTTCCTGGACTACGACGGAGGTACTCTCTCATTCTACACTGTAAGTGAGACCATGTCCCTCCTCCACCGCTTCAAGACCTCCTTCAGTGAGCCTGTCTATCCAGGCTTCTGGGTTTGGTATGAGTCTGCCATCACCCTCGTCCAGCTGTGATTGAATGAAATTAGTCCAATGATTGCTGAATAACCATCTGTAATTACTTTTTATACATATGTATGCATTTTACAAAAATATATTTCTTGTTTTTTTATCCATCCATCCATCTTCTTCCGCTTATCCGAGGTCGGGTCGCGGGGGCAGTAGCCTTGACTACTTTTTTATAAAACATTTTTTATACTGAAAAAATGTTTTGAACAAAAGGCTACTGTTATGATCGATGCGAAATTTTCTTTGACTTGATATGAGCAATTGTTAAGGGGAAAGCATTTATAGAATAACTTCAAAGGTAAACTCTCCATGATTGATGCATGTTATGACAATTTGATATTAAACTTATTTTTATCAATAAACATTTGATTTAATGCAAATGGTGCAATGTCATTGTCTCAGTTTACTTTCTCTCTCTCACACACACACTGAACTGAATGACTCTCTAGACACAATGTCAACCTGAATGTAAATCACTGATGACATTCAAATGGCTACCACTAGCATCCAATCAGCCCAAACCCTTTATTTTGGATTATACACAAGTCAGTGCTCTGGTGAATTCTATACTTTAAACTTTTTAAAGTTATAGAACATGACAAAATCTAATTAATTTCAGAATTTGAAAAGGGGCTCACTACAAAATGTTATTTGTTTGATAGTGATCAAGATAACCGCAACAGTAAAAAAAAAAATTTTTATTTATTTTTCTTGATTAAAATTTACCAGAATTGTACCGAACCATGCTTTAACACCCCAAAACCACCCTGAATTGTGTTGGGTTTTTTTTGCACATCCCTACTTCATATTAAACACTCACTTGCAGCGGCAACATTTCCATCGAAACCTGGACAATTAACAATGAAACAAACAGGTTTTGTGGACTGGAGCAAGTTTCTGTATGAACAGCAGTGTTGGTTTTGTAGCGCTCTGAGAGGTTTGTGTAGAACTTTACAGAAACAGGTGATGAGTAACTGAGGGGCTCTAAAAGGAATGCATGACTTATTTCTCTCCTGCATTTCAAATGAACAGCCAGCATGATTTTAATTTTCTATTATTAATTTAGCATTTCACAACCTTTTTTTTCAAGCACAGCCTGCATCCTCTTGGTATCATGTTAAAAACAACAAATTATGGAATCTTGCAACCTAAGCTTTTAGGGGGGACTTTGGAAATCATAATATCGAGGATATGAAAACCTGAACCAGATTACAGTCAGGATATGAAGTTTGCTTTAATGATGCAGACTCAATTTGTCTGTTTATAAAAAAAGTTTTTTTTTTACAATATTCTGAGGGATGAAATATTGGCTTAAAGGTTTCAGAAAAGTGATAAGCCTAAACATAAAAATAATTAAAGAGACTTCTGAACCCCATGTGACATGCAAGAGGATAAGAATCTGGCCTCAAGATTATTTAAAGCAAGAGTCTCTATCTTCCGTCCTCGGAAGTAGAAAACGTATCTGCTTCAACAGACCTGAATTAAATATTAGGCTATCATCAAGGTTCTGTAGACATCCTGGGAAGATAATCCAGCATTTTGATTCAGGCACAGTGTAAAACAAATGTATGTAGAATCACAGTAGATAACTAGGAAATTGCTAAATAATTATTAAACTGAAAAAAATCAATGATTGCAATACATATGTTAACCTACTGTAAATAGAGCAATTGTACATTGTTTTTACATTACTAAAATGTTTTAAAAAAAACATTAATTCATATTAATATGTTACAATCTGTAAAAGTTTCCCTGTTGGGTCTTTATGTGTCTCAGAGCTTCGCTCTGACAGCTCCTGCGAGCAGCTGTACTTAGTTAAAAACGTTACTTTTCACACAGTGGGGAAGAGCGTGTAGCAATGAAATCGGTAACCGCTGAAAGACTTCCCCACATTAAACGTTCTGGAAGATGTCTGAGCTATTCACCGGTATAGCGGTATATTAAAAATTTATATCGTAATGAAAATAGTTGCCATGTTATTGAAAGTGTGTTATACAAATAAAGTTGCCCTACCTTGCTTAGAGCCACATAAGCTGCACTTACAGCTGCAAGTCTTTAAGGGTGTGTCTCTACCAGTTTCTTAAAATCCAAAATCAGATTTATTTTGTCCATTGTTTCTTCAAAAACAGCTCAAGATCAGTCGCATTGGATGGAGAGAGTCTGAAAACTTATTTTACAGTCTTCCCATAGATTTTCAATTAGATGATGATTTAAACTCTGATTGTGTCATTCCAACTTGTGGGTGTGTTTAATATCTATCTAACCCATTTTATTGCTGCTTATGCTGAAGATGAACCTCTGCCCCAGTCTCAGGCCCCTCTGTGTCTCCAAGGTTTTCTTACAATATAGCCCTGTGTTCAACTTCATCCATCATTCCGTCAACTCTTACCAGCTTCCCTGTCTCTTCTGCAGAACACTCTTCTGCAGCATGATGCTGCCACCACCACCATGTTTTATCTTGTCCTTCACTGTCAATCAATTCTCCCAACTGAGCTCTGTAGCTCCTCCAAAGTTGACATTGGCTCTGACCCGGATCTACCTTATGGGCAACCAGGGCACGTGCCCACCGGCCCTCAGATATAGAGAGGCTCTCTGCTGGAATAATTTTTTTGTGTCACATTTAAAAAAAATAACACACAAGACTTTAGTCTCAATTTTCATAATTGTCCAATCAGATATATATAAAATATTTGCTTACAAAAAATTGACTCTTGTAATTATCTCATTTACATGTCAGTTTGTTGACTTGACAGGTAATGATTGGCAACAGGCGACAATGCACTGTGTAGATTGGCTAATGATAATGGTGAGTGGGGCTCAGCAGGTGGTTTCCATATAGTCTATATGTTGTGGAAATACTGGCAGAAAATGGACCTCTGTACCATCAACAGAAAGCCCAGCTGCAAAGCGAAAGAAGAAAAAAGGGGGAAAAGAATGGACTGCTATACAAAATCTTCTGTCAAGTAGTAGCTTTTCAAAAAAGCTAGAAATGAGGAGGATTTCAGCTAGCCAGCAGCAATGTTAGCTTGGAATAGGGATGTCAATCGTCCCGAATCGTCCCTTTTTAAACAAATAAGGGCCGCTATTTTTCCGTATTTCTATATATGTCCGATATGTAATTCGCACATAGGGTTCATTAGCCTAATTGTAACTACGTAGCCTATATGAAAATAAAATACAAATCACCCAACTACGGTCAGCAAAACTGTTCTGGCGGCGGGATCTAAAAGGTAGTGATGGGACAAATGAACCTCGGGGTCCGAGTTGTGTCTCGAGCATAAGTGGGCGTGCCAGATGAAGTCTCGATACGTCAAGAATGGAGAAGTCACGTGACTGAGGTGTCGGTTTGAGCGGGTGACGTCACCGGTTCATTCAGCGTGTCACTTCCTCATGAGGGCTTTGAATCTCGCTGAGTGAGTTAGTGAATTTTGGCGCCATTGAGCTGGTCAGTCAGTTAATTGAACATCTTACTTGTAGCCCTCTCAGGTGAAACCAAGGCTTTATTTTCTTTTACAATTCGGAGTTGGTTAAAAGTCCGAATGTGTTTGTTTGTTTGCATGAGTTTACAATGAATGATGCACTACCGTTTGATGTGGGCAACTTATTCTGCAGTCACATTATCTAAGTTCATACACCAACAAATCTAATTCCCTTATACCAGCTGTGTCAAACTAATTTTCATTTTGAGCAACATCAAGCTGATGAGCCTGTGATGAGCTAATGAATATCCTTAAAGGGCCGGTTGTGGCAGAAAGTATTGATAAAACAAACCGTTAAAGTCACCCTCCACATTCCAAATGTACGTATTGAAATTAAATATTCCCGAACAAATTTACATACGAATGTGATTAAATACTGTTTAAATAAACATTGATTTTTAGTTTTCTAATAAAATTGTGTTGGGTTGCACAAAAATGGAGCTTAAAATTTTCTATGTACAGGGTTCTCCAGAGTTTAGAGGGCCACATAAATGGCCATGGAGGGCCATATGTGCCTTATACATTTTTATATATATATAAATTTAAATTCAAATGCCCATATATATATATATATATATATATATATATATATATATATATAGACAGAACAGGTGACAGGACAGCACTCAGAGGAAGAGAGAGCGACAGAGAAAGAGGCAAAAAGACCGGAAAATCATCAGGCATGAGTGTGTTTGTGATTAGATTATGGTACAATTCTGGCCTGGAGTTAAATGCTTACATATTTACATAACTAGGTAAATTAGTTATTGACAATGTTGTGAAATGTCTAAGGCCGTTTTCACATGTGTGGCCGTACCAGAAAACGGCCAGAGAAAATGCTAATTTTTTCTGTTCACATGTCACTGATCTCTGCCCGTATTGCGATCCAGTCTTTTACTACAAATAAACAGCAGGTGGCGGTATACAAATAAGTCTTAGTTCTCCAACAAACAAGGGAGTGAGAAGTACCGACGTCATAAAACGAGCGACAGCCTAGAATGTAAACAAACTGGTCAGCTGCTACCTGAAGCCATCTACAGGGTGAGTGTTGTAGTAAACCCGCCGTTTTGTAACCTGCTGTGTTGCTGTGGGATGCTTGAATCGCGTTGTTTTGGTATTTGTATGGTCGCGAGGTGATTCTGTAATTTCGGCCGGCGGTGTCGTCATTTTCGCATGGAGCGCGTCTATTGTCTTGAGTACGGCCAGAGTACGGGTTGTGTTCACATGGTACGTGGCCGCTCGTACCTGGACTCGGATACTACCTCCAAGGCAGGTCTCTCTGGCCGTATTCTGGCACGGTACAGTCTGTGTTCACATGGTGCGAAATAAGTGGATTTTGACCAAATACCGTACCCGAGTATGGACTCCCGTACCATGTGAAAGCGCCCTAAAAGGTGCTATTGGGGGGCAGTGATGTGGAGGGAGGGCAGCAGTGGGTGGGGGCCCCTTAAACACATTGTGCCCAGCGGCCCCTGCAATGATAATCCGGCCCTGCATTGTTTTATTGGTTACTTCTCTGATCAGTTTAGCTGAACCGATATGTTTTGTAAGGTTTGCAATTATTTCATTTCATAGAAAAGATTGAACAGAGATCTGTGAGATTTTCAAAGCCTTACAAATTGTTTTTTTATAACCTACCCTCCACTTTAAACTTCCCTGCCCTGTCTGCTGTGTTCCTTGGTCTTGGTTATGCAGTTTGCTCTACAATGAGCTAAGAAACCTCTGTGGGCTTAACTGAATAGGTGGATTTCTAAAGATATAACATTAATCTACAGCAGGATTCTGTTAAGAATTTCATTAGGGGCAAAACAATTTTAAAACAGCCTTTCCTTTTCCTTTCACTTTACAGCTGTGTTGGCCTTGTACATAACATTCTAACAAAAAAACACAAAAAAACAAGAAGTTTGTTCATGAAACTTGACAAATTTTGAATTTTGAAAAATTTCCGGGTTTGGATACCATTTATTTTTTGAGTCTTGCAACCTCTGGTGGACACGTTTGTGGCACTGCATGTAGAATCTTTTTTTTTTTCTCCATTAGATTCTCGGCTTGATTAAGGACAACATTAAAGGGTTATTTATCAGCAAGGTGCAGTTGTACACTTTTTAGAAATATCCAAACTATAATACGTATAAAGACTATATCAGTGGGATCAGCTTTGACAGACAGACTTTCCCAACCCCCCCTTGTCTCCATACAGAAATATTTGTTTTCCAATATCCGTGGTAGAGGGGAAAGTGTAATCTCCATTACATAATCAGATTAAAAACTAATAACTTTAACCACTCCAGATAATAAAACCGAAAACGTGGGATTATATTGCAATTATAATGTAGGAGATAACAAAACTAAAATCTGCAATACTTTAAAGAAAAAGTTAAATTTAGGCTACTGAATTATGAGTTGGACAATTCTACATCAGTGACGTGTATTGTTAAATGTCAATAAAATAAAAATAAACTGAAACAATATCCATTGCGCTGTACGAAACTGATGCTGAAAAGAAAATTATCAGTGGTTATTTTTTTTAAAGATAAGTGAAGAGAAATCTTTCATACAAAATTATGGCGTAGTCACAATGGACCGAGTCCAATTCATAGTTCATGGAGTTATTAACGGATATAAATAAAAAATGAGCACCTACCTTAATACGAAGTTTTCAGTAAAAAAAAAAAAACATAATAATTTAAAAAAGCGTTGTGAATAGTTTCGCTTCTAGTATTTCTAACCACGTCTGGGTCTGTAGACGGCAACGCTGACAACCTATAGGAACAGAAAACGAAGTCTTGTTTCCCCCCGGACACATCACGGCGGAGCATCTTTAGAAATAACTGCCGCCGCGTTCTCACGTTTAATGTGGTTGTGGAGGTGAGTGCACACGTTTCACCGTAAACCGTTGGAATATTATTCTTATCATTGTACATTTTTTCATAAAGATATAGTCGCATGTCTACTAATATTAAAGTATTTGTCATCACCGAACCTGCGCGGGGTATTCATTTCAGTACGTTGTTGCGCTTCAGCTGTAAAGAAAGCTATGAATGGAGGAAGCTAATGCGCTAGCACAACATTAGCTACAGTTAGCATTTAGTGTATTCATTCCTGTCCTCAATACGCATCTATAGAGGGAACTTGGCGCTACGTTGTGCGCTTATTCTTCAGCAAATCGTGTTGCTACACTGATTCTTAATTGTTTAGTTCTCAAAAACGTATAAATCAAACACGAAATACGTCCTGTCTGCAAACGGTGTGTTTCTCTTGTGGCATGAGTTACAGCTGTCACTATGACAACCAACTGAACACAACAGACCTTTTTAACGTATTCTTAATATTCAACAATCTTACTATCCCTTTTATTGTTACGGGGGTATCCTGACAGAGTATGTTGCGATTATATGTATTATTTTATCTCTCCGTTAGGCACCTGTATTGGAGCTTTCAAGATAAACACCAACCTTTCTCCTGTTTAGCCTCTTACCTTCTTGTTCAGTTGAAGGTAAAACAACCTAGTTTATTGTAACATTTTCAAAGATATCCTAAGCTGTGGTTTATTGGTAAAAGGATCCCCATTAGCTGTCACCAAAGTGGGACAAGCTAGTCTTCCTGGGGTCCATCCAAAAGACAAATTTACAATACACAAAACACAAGTCGAAATCTTGCAATGGTCATCTAAAAGCCACTGCAGACAGCATTATAAACATCTGGAATCAGTCAGAAAAAGTTATTACATCATGGGCACAACATTCCTTATCACATACAACAGGCTCAGGTTGAGGCATCTGTCAGTGGGATAACTGTTAGTTTTGATAATATAAAATAATTTGGCTGTTGGAATAAACAATTATACCTACTTACATATTTTTGGAATATTATTTTATTAAAGGTTATGAATAGCTGGTAAAAGAGAATATACAGTGAAGGGGTGGCATTAAATTAGTGTGTGCTTCTTCCAACTGCTTTTTAATACAAAGCAATTATAGTGATAATGTATTATATATTGTGAATTGTTAGTTTAAAAAATGTGCGTTTTTAAATTGTATTACTACCTTTTGTGTAGCAAATTTATTTTATTTTTTATTCTTGTATATTGTTTCATGATTGAAATAAAGATTAAAATAAACAAAATATTACATTGATTACAAAAAAAGTGAATGAAGCACTCCAGGAAGAAGATCTTTCAAGAAACATAAAAATCCCTGTTATAAAGCCAAAGCTTTAATTCAAATTCAAAATTGAGTATTTTATCCCAATGGGATATTAATTGTTTCGATAACTAATATCATCCAAGTATCTTCATAGAATAGTTGTGGATAGTGAATCTGTGAGCAGGAAGGATCTTTGGTAGCAGTCAGTCTTTCAACGAATCTGAAGAGTCATAAAAAAATAAAAACATACTAACAGCTCAATGTCAAGGCAGCAGAGACGGAAGTAACATGTAACACGGTGACATGTTCTGGATGATGCCACCAGCATTTGGCAAGCAGGGCCAATTCATCTCCTTTGCTTCAGGCGCTTCTTTTTAAATCTCTGTCTGTCTACATGTTGAATAAGGCAGGTGAAGAGGCTTTGTCTTTGGGGTTATGATCCTTGTGCATGGTGAAGGATAGAAGAGCTGGTTTGAACTTGTTCTACATCCATGAAGCCCCTTTTCAACTCCTCTGGGATTTTGGGTCATAGTTAAAGTATTATTTCAGGTTTTGAGATGCTGCTTCCTGTGTTAAAAAAGCAACACCTTGTTGCCATGGTTACACTAGAATTTTTAGTGGTTTTATCGATGCTTATGTACTGCAATGGTCCAGTCCAAGTCCGACTTAAAATCCAATGGAGAATCTGTTGCAAAACGTGAAAGTTAATGTTCACCAACATGTCCTCCAGTCTCACTGCGCTAAGGCTATTTTACGAAGAAAGAATGAATTGGCAGAAGTTCTGTTTTGCTAAAAGCATTACATAGTCAATGTTTTCATGACTAATTATATCTGTTCACTTAATGTTAGATGGAATTAACTTTAAAATGTAGACCTTTATAGCAACATGATCATCACTCTCCAGGTCTAAATACATAAATGTTGCTACATTCTAGTGTTTTCTGATCTTTCCACTGGTACAGATGGCGGCTACAAAGGTTCCAGAGGTTCGTGACATCACACGGATTGAGAGAATTGGTACGAATCCAGATTTTCCTCAGACTCTCAATCTAATCTTCGCTTCCAAATCCAGCTCATGTCTTCTCTCTTGTCACCTTGTGTGTTAGGGGCACATTCTCACATCCGTGGCCTTGGTCTGGATGATGCTTTGGAGCCCAGACAGGTAGGACTGAACCTTCTCTTTAACATGTGAATAGAGGAGCTGTTTGTCTTGCAAAATCAGTTTGAACTAAATTATTAACACATATATCTTAGGTGTTGTTTTTTTCACAGGCTCTCATATTTTACCATTATTGTTTTCTGTCTTCCTGTGTAGTTTAGATGAGCTGCTATTCTCCATGTTACTTCAGCTCGTTTCTGTTAATAGATGAGCCCAGTTAATTTGGCCAGCAGCACAGGGGTGTATTAAAATGTGCCGTGTTTGTGCAGAAGGTGACCTGGTCTTGTACCCTGCAGGTGTCCCAGGGGATGGTCGGCCAGCTGGCCTCCCGTCGTGCAGCAGGGGTCATCCTGGAAATGATTAAAGATGGTCACATTGCTGGCAGGGCAGTACTGATCGCTGGCCAACCTGGCACAGGAAAAACTGCCATCGCTATGGGTAAGAAGAACATGGGCAGCTCTCCACCTCACAGCATTGGGTTACATTTTGTGTTGAGACAACTGCTCCTGCTCCCCGTTCCATATCAGCTGGGTCTGTCCTCCTGCAGGCATAGCACAGTCGCTGGGGCCCGACACGCCCTTCACAGCTCTGGCTGGGAGCGAGATCTTCTCTCTGGAAATGAGCAAGACCGAGGCACTGAGCCAGGCTTTTAGAAAAGCCATCGGAGTGAGAATCAAGTGAGGGACAATTCACAATAACAGGTGTACCCAGAATTGTTTTTCAATGGAATAATAAATAAGCACTGTTCTTTACTGACAGGGAGGAGACGGAGATCATTGAAGGAGAGGTGGTGGAGATCCAGATTGATAGACCTGCAACTGGAACTGTGAGCTGCTTTACCTGTTGTTTTATTTCTTACAGACTTTGTAAATCCCTCCGCTGTATTGCTGATGTTAGAATGCATGCATCATATGTTTAAGGATGCAGGAGATGCAAAGACTGAGTGAAAGTTTGACATGTTTTGAACAGGGTGCAAAAGTGGGCAAGTTGACCCTAAAGACAACTGAAATGGAGACGATATATGATTTAGGCAACAAGATGATTGACAGTCTAAGCAAAGAAAAGGTTCAAGCTGGGTAAGATGAGCTTCTAGTATTCCAGCATTCTAGTATGATAGACGGTTAAACTACCTGAATGTTTTATGTGTTTCTCAACTTAGAGATGTAATCACTATTGACAAAGCCACTGGAAAGATCACCAAGTTGGGACGCTCTTTCACCAGAGCCAGAGACTACGATGCTATGGGAGCTCAGGTATTCTTCACTTCTCTAAAAAAATATCCGTTCAGGCTTTTACTCTGCATTTCCAAACACATCAGTTTAAAAGTAGTTCTCATTAATCGCCCACTAAACTGCATGTGTCCCATAATGCAACACAGCTGCTTCTCATTGCTGAGATTCTTGGGAAAGAGAGTGTCAGATGCAACAAAGAAAAGTCAAACACGGCGTCTAAAGAACGGCGGCCGCTGTTTCCTGCCCTGGCTTACAGAGCAGGGCGTAAATGTTGATGTTTCTCCATCAACTCACACAAAAAATACGTTACAGACCATATATATAAAAATGTAAATGTTGATTATTTTTTTACACACACTTTTGTCTCTCCCGTTACATTATTCTTCTTCCCTGGCCTACAGTGTCCACTACCTACTTGCCGTTATTATACAAATTTGGCGATGATGTCATTTGGCGACTTCTAGCAACTTTTAGCTACATTTCTTTCCGAGGAGTTGGCAACACTGGAAAGTAGGCCACATCGAAATAGATTTTTAGTACTTCAGGCTAAAATAAGAGAGGACACATAAGAACAAAAGAACAGCAGAAAATGGAGGAAGTATGACCCTGATTATTGAAAGTTAGAGTTTTCATTCATTGGTCCTGATAATGCTCCGCTGCCACAGTGTGCTATTTGCAATGAGGTGCTTGCTAATGACAGTATTCGACCGTGTAAACTCCGGCGCCATATGGAAACTAAGCACCACAATTTAACAACCAAGCCGCGTGAGTTTTTTAATAGGAAGCTCATCGAATTGCGCTCACAGAAGAAAGCCATCCAGACGTTTGGTACTGTAAATACCAAGGTAACAGAGGCATCATATCGCGTAGCGTCACGCATTGCCAAGGCGGGAAAACCTCATAACATCGGCGAGACGTTGCTCCTCCCTGCTGCCAAAGACATGTGTTCGGTGATGATGGGTGAAGCTACTGCTGCCAAGTTGGATGCCATCCCGATGTCTGACAACACCATACAGCGCCGCATCTCCGACATGACAGCTGATGTGAAGGAGCAGGTGCTGGACGCTATACGTGAGAGCCCTTTCTTCGCCATTCAGCCGGACGAGTCCACCGATGTGGCTAACTGTGCACAGCTGATGGTGTATGTGCGCTTTATTAAAGAGCTCAGTGTCCAGGAGGAGTTTCTTTTTTGCCATCCTCTGCCGGCGCGCACAACAGCAGCAGAAATCTTAAAGGTTTTGAATGACTTCATTCAGGACAATCATATTGATTGGAGCCGCTGTTGTGGAATATGTACTGATGGTGCGAGGGCAATGACAGGCCGCCACAGCGGTTTAATAAAACAGGTGCAAGCGGTTGCGCCCGCCGCTGTTTGGTCACACTGTATCATCCATCGCCAGCCCTTGGCAACCAAGAGGATGCCCAAAGAGCTGCGAACGGTCCTGGATGAGCCAGTAAAACTTGTCAACCTAATTAAATCACGCGCCATGAATGCCCGTCTTTTCTCCATTCTTTGCAATGAGAAACGGCTGCTTTTGAGTTCTCTTAGGGGAGGCCCACTATCTCACACTTTGAAAACCCCTGCTCTATTAAATTGGATTGCCCATTGTAGCACTAATCAGCGCAATGTTTGTTTTTCTTTGGGTTTTTTTAGACTAAGTTTGTACAGTGTCCAGAGGGAGAGCTGCAGAAGAGGAAGGAGGTGGTGCACACAGTGTCGCTCCACGAGATTGATGTCATAAACAGCCGTACGCAAGGCTTCCTGGCTCTCTTCTCTGGAGACACCGGAGAGATCAAGTCTGAAGTCCGCGAGCAGATCAACGCCAAAGTGTGTGAGTGGAGGGAGGAGGGAAAGGCAGAGATTATTCCTGGGGTATGTATGGGCGTGTCCGTTCACCGTTGTCTCTCTCTGCTTACTGCCTACTAACTAAGTGCTAATTGTCCACATCTGTGAGTCCAGGTGTTGTTTATCGACGAGGTCCATATGCTGGACATGGAGTGTTTCTCCTTCCTGAACCGAGCGCTTGAGAGTGATCTGTCCCCAGTTCTCATCATGGCGACCAACAGGGGCATCACTCGGTACAGTTAATGCAAACTCAAAAAAAAAAGCACATCTCTGTAAAGATTGTCTTGATCTGTTCGTTCATAAAACTGTGACCCCATCATGTGGTCTACCAAAGTGTATTCAGAGTAATAGAACACTTCAAAGTTCGTTATGCTTTTCTCACTCTGATGCTTACCATAATCTTGGACTATAAGGCACAACTTTCTTTACACAGTTTTTACCCTGCGGCTAAGGTGGGGTGATTAATCAATTAATCAAATTTTCTTTTTATGAAAATTTAATTTTTGGAAAATCAAGATTTTTTTCAACCAATGCACTACTTCGACTTCCATAGCTCAGAGATATGTCAATAAGCCCAGGGTCTACCATCTTGTTTTACATGGATACTTTACAGCTTGTTTTTAGTTTGATTTTGAATTCAGGTCAGCTCCAGGATGGGGCGATTGAAATAAAAGCAAGTTTTGAACATATTTTTCATCACTTGCCATTTCTTTTTAAGAGAACATTGGTAGAAAAAAAAGATTAAAATCGGATTTGGTATGAACAAAAATCAGAGATTAAACTTTTAAACCATATTGCCCAGCCCTACCAGCGACCTATACAACGACGCGACTAATATATATAATTTATTTTTACTGGCTAACAGCCTCCAGGGGACAGGGGAAAGTGAGACAGACGTGACAAAAGGTTATGCGTTAAAAAAGACACTAGTTTTGATTTTTAACAGTTTTTTTGCACATCATGCACACACTCATCACGAAAAACACAAGAATAATGCATATGAGGAAGCTTTAAAGTGAAAGGCAATTGAGCTGGACGTCAAAGAAGGAAATGGAGCTACTGCATGTAAGCTTGACATCAACAAAATAAATGGCAAGACGTTGGCTTTAGTGTGCAAGAGGAAGATGGCGACCAGCTGTTTTTTATTTTCTAAGCAGGCATGTTGCTGTCATGTGTGTGCTATAGTGCAGATTTTCAAGTAGAGTTTGCAAGGAAAAGCATGTCTTAAATTAAAAGTAAGAAGAAAAAAAAATCGTTTTTATACAGTCTTCCTGTGTAAATATGTCATGTTACAACATAAAAACCTATCAAATCAAACTTTATTTATAAAGCGCTTTTCAAACAGAGTTTCTCAAAGTGCTTTACAGATTTAAAATGACCCCAAAACCCCCATAGAAAAACCAAAATAAAATCATCGCGACTACACCCCCCTCCCAACCCAACAGCCACACACACGTAAAAGCTTAAAAAAAAAAAAATCAGGCTGAGCACAGATGAGCCAGGAAATGCCATCATGGGAGCCATCTGCATCATCATCATCAGCAGCAGCCAAGGCTCCGACCCAGGGCGCCCAGAGGAGGGAGGGCTGGTACCCCCGCCTCCACCCAAGCACAACCTAGGGGGCACCCAGGCAGCCACAGCCGACCGGCGCCCCCGATGCAGGGGGCCCCCACACTGGCAAGAAAGATTCCAATAAGTTAAAATATAAAGTGTATAAAATATAAAGTGTAAAACAATGATAACATAGAATCAAAATAAAAATGGAAAGCAGATTAATAAATAAACAGTTAAAAGCTAAAACTAAAACTTAAATCAGGTAAAACATGCTGTTCAGTTAAACATATATTATTAAATAATTAGTTAAAAGCTCAGCTAAAAAGGTGAGTCTTGAGCCTGCTCTTAAAAACATGAACGTTCTCTGCGGCCCTGAGGTCCTCTGGCAGCTTCTTCCAGAGGTGAGGGCCATAATAATTGAAGGGCGCCTCACCATGAGTCTGTGTCCTGACTTTGGGGATGATAAGGAGACGGCTGCCAGAGCAGCGCAGAGACCGTGAGGGTTCATACGGTAAAAGCATTTGTGACAGATAAGAAGGCCCAAGATCATTAAGACACTTACAAACCATTAAAAGAACCTTAAAATCGATCCTAAAACATACGGGGGGCCAATGCAGTGATTTTAAGACCGGTGTAATGTGCTCCCGCCTCCTGGTCTTCATCAGGACGTGAGCTGCTGAATTCTGTAAAAGCTATTAACTTGAGGTAGTCTTTTTGGGAAGACCAGAAAGCAGGGCTTTACAATAATCAACTCTACTGGTGATAAAAGCATGCATTAGCGTCTCCGTATTGGCCCGGGAGAGAATGGGGCGGACTCTGGCGATCTTCTTTAGGTGATGGTAAATGGTAAATGGACTGAACTTATATAGCGCTTTTCTAGTCTTACTGACCACTCAAAGCGCTTTAAATTGAAGCCACATTCACCCATTCACACTTTCATTCATACACCGACACCCAACATGGCTCGGTAGGACAATGTAGAATTTGGGGGTTAAGTGCCTTGCCCAGGGGCACATCGACATGTGACTGGAGGAAGCTGGAATCGAACCTACGACCCTCCGATTGCAAGCCAACTACTCTACCACTGAGCCACAGTCGATAAAAACCTATTTTAGTCATATTTTTAATGTGTGGAATAAAAGTCAGCTCAGAGTCAAAAATCACACCCAGATTATTCACTTGTAAAGAAGGATTAAAAGACAATGATTGTAGTTTTGGTAAAAGTTTCCCTCTCTGAGCTTCAGGACCGATGACTAAAACCTCAGTTTTATCTTTAAAATGCAGTTAAAAAGTCCATCCATTGGCCGTGTGTCATTAGGAGACATGGAGATGTACAACTGTGTATCATCAGCATAACCATGAAAGTTAACTCCATGTCTTCTGATGACACTGCCAAGAGGGAGCATATAGAGGTTAAAAAGAACTGGGCCTAAAACTGAACCCTGGGGCACACCACACATGATCTTATGGACCTTAGAGTAGCAGGTATCTAAACTTACCATAAAAGTCCTGTCTGTGAGGTAGGAGGTGAACCATGGTGTGTGAACCACCTATGAGTTATATTCAACTGCGTCCTATATATGTGCATTTATTTTCTTTTAAAAATTAGCTGGTGTGGCTTATATTCAGGGTGCGCTTAATAGTCTGAAAATTAAGGTACATTTAACCAGTTTATGCAAAGCAGCATGATGTCATTGTGTGATCAACCTCTTATGCTACTGATGGACTTGTCTCCATTCAGAATCCGTGGAACCAACTACCAAAGCCCTCATGGCATCCCCATCGACCTGCTGGACCGCCTGCTTATTATAGCCACTTCTCCTTACACGGAAAAAGAGACGAGGCAGATCTTAAAGATCCGGTGAGGGTTCTTCACCCGCATTCTGCTTGTAAATATCCATTCTGGTGTCCTCAGCAACAAACTGCAGACGTAAACCTGAGTCTTTACATTTGTAGATGTGAAGAGGAGGACGTGGAGCTGAGCGAGGAGGCCCACACGGTCCTCACTCGGATCGGCATGGAGACGTCGCTGCGCTACGCCATCCAGCTGATCAGCACGGCGGGGCTGGTGTGTCGTAAACGAAAGGTATGCTCGGTGTGAACAGGAGGACACGATCCTCTTCTATTTGTGTGTCTTGATTAAATGAGAGCTGTTTTTTTCCTCAGGGGACGGAGGTTCAGGTGGAGGACATCAAAAGAGTTTACTCACTGTTCCTGGATGAGGCCAGGTCCTCCCAGTATATGAAGGAGTACCAGGATTCCTTCCTCTTCAATGAAGCACGTGAGTTTGTGTGTGTGGAAGCTGTTCCTGTTTTTTTGTTTTTTCGTATCCAGCTCAAGAATTGTCTTTGCATGTTTTATATTCAACTTAAATTTAGAGAATACAGCAGACATTGTAATAGACTGAAACTAAGTATGGGGTGCTGGGAAAACCTAAAGTCATTGAATTAGCATAGAAAAGCAGCTCTACACGGGCCCTCCAGGATTTTACGGCACCTTTTTGTGATCGTTGTGGCCTAAAGTACCTGTAGCCGGCTGGTCACAGATGTGCTCCAGAGCTTCCATAACTCAACATACTGTCAGCTCCCGGATGGCGAGATGCATCAAGTAGTGTGTCCAGTTCTGAGATGATCAGATTTATTTATTGATTTAGTAACCTGAACTCTGTGTGTAAAGTTGAAAATGTTTGCCCATTTCCACCTAGTGCTCAAGGGTATGAACTGTAATTTTTAAAATAGTTGATTTGCCAATAATTTGTATTTAGCCACGATATGGAGTGAAAAAGAATTTACCAGCATTTTCATGTAGAGAATGATGAAAAATGTTAGTGATGCACCGATATTGGTATCGGGGCTGATACAATACTTATGTACTGTATCATCTAAAGTTAACCGATACCATGAACCGATACTTAACATATGTAACTGCAATAATTTCACAGAAAGTGTTTGTTTTTTAATTGAAATTTTTAGTTTTGTAGTCATTTTTATCAATATTTTATCTAATTCACCATCATTTGTTGAACCGGTCTTCCAGTTCATAGCATTTTTATGTGTGGTAGAAGTATTGGTAAGTACTCAAATCCAAGTATCGTATTGGTTTGAAAAACAAGTGGCATCGTTGTATTCCTAAAAACTGTACAGCCTGGTGCATAACAAGGAATTTTTGGTGTCAAATGTGACATGCAATATTTCACTCTCTTGCCCGATCACATTATAATTTAGAAGTATACTTTATATGTAACTCAATCAGATAGAAGGTGATGAGAAGGAGCATCATGTTTGGCCAAACATGCATTAAAGCTGTAATTGGATAACATTGGAAGATGAACACAGATCGCAAGGATTGACTGAAGTAGCATTAATAGTGTTGTGATTGCAACGTGGCAGAATCCTGGAGTGGAGGTGCTATAATACAGCCAGGTACTCAGCTTGGTAACCAAAGATTTCTGTAATAGGAAATGATTTTAATTTGTTTCTTGCAGGATCTTAACAGCCAAATATATACTTACTACTACTTCATTGTGTTTTGGTTAAAACCGGGTAGGACCCCCTTTGGTTTTCAGAGCTGCTTTAAAGGAGAAGTTCAGGGTTTTTCATCCTGGACCTTATTTTTAGCAAATATTACGTTCATTTACGCCTCAAATTGCTTATTTGTTCAGTTCCAGGGTGATTTAGAGGCTATAATACTGCTACACTGTTGAAAAATTGCGGTTTTGTCATTGCCGTAACTTGTTACTCCAGACATCAACATAGTTTGCGTTTGCATATTTCCAAATCCGAATGACCAATTACACTAAGTACAGCTTCCACGGGCTCTGCAACCTGCGCAGACTGTCTACCTATGATGTCATTGAAATCCCAGGTTACTGTAAATTTGAATCGGCTATGTTAAAAGCCTGTAAAAGCCCCAGAAGCTAATACCTTACAGCACTTCTGAGAAGTGCAGAACTCACAGGGGAATATCGCTAATTATACCATGGTCTTGGTGAATACTCAATTCTGATTGGCTGGAGGGTGTACGTTAAAAAAGTGATAATGTACACCTTGGGAATGCATCCCGTCAAATGCCTGATGACAGTTCAAAATGCGCTGGCTCAAATGGTAACTGAGACTCAACGTTATTTCACAGTTGACTCATCGCTGTGGCTACGTTGCTTGGCAACACCTGTATACGGGAGGTATTAGATAGTGCGCTCGACTTATAACAAAAAAACCTCACGATTTAACTCTATAAATATTTCTTTCTTTCGTAATTGACCATGGTATTAGCGAGATAATGACCTTCGAGATGTCCATTATCAGAAATTGATGGACCTAGTGGAAGCAACTGGTTCACGCCTCCGCGTCGTCTATTTTTGTCTGATAATGGACGCCTTGTCGGACGTTATCCCTTACCTATTCATAACAAAACATGGTTAAATGAAGGAGTTCTGGAGCAGATAATGCCTTGTCACAGGTGACAAAACTCCTACCCTGATTGACTCACAATATATGGATATACGCAGATCACGACTGGATATAAACTTCTCCCGAAGGACTCCAAGTAGCTCCAAACTTGCCTGGGTGCCTATTTGAACGTAATATTTGCTAAAATTAAAGGTCAAGGTTGAAACCCCCCCAGAACTTCTCCTTTAATTCATCGCAACAAGAACTCACCAAGGTTCCAGAAAAATACTCGGTTAAGATCCATGTTGACATGATAGCACAATGCAGTAGCTGCATATCATATGAAACTCTTTTTTTTTTCTCCTCATCATTCCAAAGGTGAATTTAGATATCAGTCTGCTAGGAATTGAGCTCATTAACGGGTTCCTTCTAGAACAGAGGTTTGCAGCCTTTACAATCCAAATAGTGATTTGTTCCCTCAATGCAGCCATATTGATTTTTATTTAACATCAATAGGGAGTGTTTTAAATTTTAAGGACTGTTTGATTTCTATTTTGTTTTTATGTTTTTTTTTAAATAAATAAAGTGTGGATGAATACATTTTCTTCCATGGAATGTTGACGTTAGTGGTAAATATGTAAAAATAAATAACCTTTGACTGTAGCTCCCAACCTAATGACAAAAAAAATTGATCTAAGAGTGTTGTTCCGTTGTGGGAATTGGCAATTCTGAATTAGCAATCGTTTCATGAAAAAACTGCTAAAACTTTAATTTGGTTATAGATCTATCTTTAGGAATTATATCATTTTTAGCCAAGTCATTAGAATCCATGGTGGTAAGATTCAAAGAGCCATTTGCGTCTCCATAGCCACAGGTTGGACACCCCTGTGCTAGAAGTGACCATCAGCAGATGGGGACATGTGGTCATAAAGGGATGAACATGATCAGTAGCAATATTCTGCTGGGCTGTGGTGGTTAAACAATGCCCATTTGATTCTAAAAGGCCCAAAGAGTGCCAATAAAATATCCCACGCACCATTACACCACATCCTCAGCCTAAAGCATTGATGCATAGCAGAATGGATCCATGCTTCGAAGGTGTTTACACTTATCTGGCTCAAAACATCTGAACATGGAAGCTGAACATGGAGGCTCATCTGTTCATCCTTAGTTTCCTGCTCTTAGCTGGCAGGATTGGCAGCCCACATGGGCTGCTGATGCTGTGGTGTATTTCCTAGTATAGTCTAGTTCATACTTCTCTATGTTGGAACAGATAGACGCAAAGCCATTATCTGTCGACGCAAGGTCTCTCCATGCCCTTTGCAAGGACGCTGAGTAGGGCTGTACGTTTATGACCAAAATAATAATCACGATTATTTTGATCAATATTGTAATCATGATCATTAATCACGATTATTCATCCAGACTTGTAAAATATCTATTTTTATTGCAAAAAATAAAATAATGCGAAAAAGAAACCCAACCTGAAAACAAACTCCAAGACTTACAGTACAAAACTAAATATGTTATTTCAGAGGGCAATCTCAAAGTGCATTTTTATGGAAACAATTACAGCTTATATAGAGAATGCAGAGGACATTTCCTGCATCCGAATCCTTAGTACTACATGCTACGTAGCAAAAACTACTCGCCCGTTGATGTAGTAAATACTGCATAGCAAAGGAGCGAGTAGTAGGTATGAAATCATTAGTGGTTATTTTATCTGGTATAACTTAACTTAAATGTTTAATCAGCTGTCAAAAACAATTCATCGCTACATGTACGTTTAAATGCCGAAATTGCGGCAGTGTCAATGGTTGATAGTTCGTCTGTAGCCAATTTTAGCTAGGTCGCTCTTCTACGATTTCGGGGTTTCCGCTGCATTATGGGATAGCGTAGCGTCCAACGGCTGCTTACTGTGGCAGTACTACACAACCGGGAACGTAATACGTATTTGTTAGATCCATACTGGAGAGTCAGATCTAATACATCGCTCGCATGCTGCTTTTCACCTGCTACGTTGTCGATGTATTCAGATGCAGCCATTGTGAGTGCTGAGTGTGTGGTTTTTATTTGGGCAACTTAAAGGTATAGTTGGTAATCCTGTTCAGATACACTTCTTTTTATACTGGGTAAAATGGTCATTCTATCCTGAGAGTAACCAATACCTAATTTGGTCAGAAAAAGGATTGAAAAAAACAAACCTCAACAAACGTTACATTGTTAAAATGTAATTTACAAGATGCTATTATCCAAAGACGCATACATTTGTGAGTTCATACAACACCAAATGTGTAACATTAGCTTGAAAGCTCCGAGAAATAAGATTAGCCATGCTTTTTTTTGGAATTCATTGTAATAATAATATAGTTTACTTACAGGTGAATGAGACATGAAGTAGTTTGGTTGATGTCCAAAATGTCCTGACATACTCTGGTTTTCTTGTTACCTGCAGCTGGCTCCGACTGTGGATGCATGTTCACGTTTATGGGGCCGTTGCTTTGGCGGGGGTACTCAAGGGGGGAGGGGTGGAGCTTAGAGAATGTGCTACTTCAAATTCTTGCCAGCTCTCCAACATTACCAACTATACCTTTAATGAAGCTTTAGCCATGCGTTTGCCCCCTGGTGGTTGGCAGACTATTGGTTGAGGCAGTGTATGATAAAGAGGCATACAGTGAAGCTCGCATTTTGAATGTAAATATCGTTGACGATCAGGTTCATTTAATTGTGGCCACCAAAATCATGATCACGATCAAATTCCGATTAATTGTGCAGCCCTAATCCCCGATTTTACAACTATCTGTTGAATGAAGCACAGATCGTATGCTCTGGATTGGATGAAGAGCTCAACAACAACCGGATATAATTTCAACAGAACGGTGCTCTATACTCGGTGTAATCAGTAGTCAGTGCAGCATTAATGCATTACATGCTTTATATTGGAAGTACAGTTTATTTAATATGGTCTTTTGGTAATTTTGAAATATGTTGAAACATACGTTATTAATTGTAATGAATGGGATCAGGACTGGTTTTGCCTTTCCATCATGTCTGACATCTATTCACCCACTAATTTACAAGCTTCAACAAAACACATTGAGGAGTAATGTTTTCCACTAATCCTTCTCTATAAGACAGATCCGTCTGACATTATTGAGGAGGAGTTCTGGGTTATTCTTCATAATTATTGAGATTTCTCAGCTTTGGAGTCATTTGTTATTGCAAAGCTCTGCTGAGGCTCGGTACCCTGAATCTCTAAAGCATTGAGGGTGACCTTTGTTTTTCACACACTATTTTAGGATTTTTATCATGATTCTGAGTTGATATCGGTGGATTTGACATTACTTGTTTAAAGAATTGGATTCTTCTTCAGCATCAAAAGTTAAACAGTCCCAGGCTTGTTCAGCCCATTTGCCATGCTAACAGTTTGTTTCCAGCAAAACCATGCCATGTCTCAGACGGGTGAATAAGGGAGGTGTTTGTTTTCTCATTTCAGAAACGGCTGCCATGGACATGTCATAATGGAGACTACCCTCAAGTGTTAAGTGTTTTTCCCGTCATCCAGAGTTAAAGTCTGTTTTGCTCTGATTTATAGAATGGGTTTTATCTTAATTCTACAGTGAACACAGGAATGAATTCATGAATTTCCTCAGTTTTGCTTAAATGTTACAGCTGCAACAAACTGAATTCACCAGAAAATTTGGGACTAAAATTGGCCTTATTTTGACTAACCTGATACCACAAATGTGTCAATTGATAAATGCCTTCTTCCTTGGATATCCATTATTTTTGTGTGTGTTCTTTGGACTCTGTCTTTGGATGCTTTGTTTACTGAAAAAAAATTAAAACAAGCTTTTTTTAATCCGTTTTTCTCTTTTGTTTTTAATGCTAAAAATAAGAGATTCGAATGAAATCATATTAAATATATACATTTGTGTTGCAAGTAACTTTGTATTGTATATTCTTTCAGACACTTTAGTAAAATAGACACAACAAAAATGGTAAACCATATGTATACTAGGAATCTTTGAAGATAAAAAAAATTATGGATTTTTAAAAAAGATTTTTGTTGAACGAAAAGAATGCATCTTAGTATTAGTTTACAATATTACATTGAATCCAAATAAAGGATTAACTAGTAATTCAGAAATATGATTTTTTTTCCCTGTCTTGTATATATCTGATAATTTTGGAAATCATAAACATCTAGTTGTAGGACTGTAGAAAACAATTCTACCACTAGAGAGAGCTCTAACATTATTTCTAGCCGTTCCACTGAAATGGTGTAAAGGCAGACCGAGTGGTGCAATTACATTTTAATAAGCCAGTTAAAATGTATTACAAGCCTTATTAAAATATTTCCTGAATTAATTCCATCATCTACTTATCTTTAACACCTACAGTAACATTTTCATTGATTTCTACAATAATTAGTTGATCTCTGTCGTTTTGTGTCATATGCTTTTGGGATCTGTTGCTTCATTGTAACTTGGCCTCATGTATGGGAACATTGTTAATATTGAAGAATAAAGTTTATAGTTATATAAATTTAACCTTATATTGAGGAACAAGATGTTAATTACTACAGTCAATATTCTGGGATAACCCCCACACCGACTACCTTTCAAAGATCCAATGGGAGAAAACTAAGAAAAAGGAACAGAAGCACATTCTTATTGATAGAATCATAACAGTTGATATATAAACAAATAAATAAATAAAAAAATCGTTTTTTTTAAGAAGACATTTTTAATACTGTTTAAAAACTGTTTAATAAAAGAGGCTGAGTTTTTTTTTTCTTTCTCCTTGCAGCTGTAGCTTGCTTTGACTTCATAAGATTTGAAAGCTCTGTCATGATTATCTCATATATGATGATGAATCTTTAATATTTAGTGGTTAATCCTGCAGCTTGCGTCCCATAAACCATCTTTTTTCTCCTCCTCTTGGCTGCTGCTTCCTGTCCCGTCTGATGGATTCAGCAGCAGCTTTTTAGTAAGGAACAGACTCCCTGCGGACAGAGTTGGTTTAACGTGATGGGGATGGATTCACTCTGGTTTTAGCAGTTTATTCTCTCGCTGCTTCTCTCAGCCAAAGTGTTCTATTAAAATTCAGAACATCTTAAACAGATTTTTATTAGTGCAGACAGGTTGCATCTTTACCCTCAGCAGTCTTAATTAAAACAAGCTTCTATTTCGCTCTCTGTTTTTTATTCATCATTGTGAATCCTGGTCATTATTTACAGATTGCACCCAGCTCTGCCCCTCGGGTCTTCTTGGATGGCCTCCCACAGTTTTTCTGCAGGCTGTAAGACTGCTCAGCATGCTAACGTTTTGTGCCATTTTGCCTGCTGTCCGGGTCTGGTTGAGAAAAGCCACGGCACTTCAACAAGCAGATATTAGTTATCAACAACAAATCTTCTGCAGATAAGAGAAATCAGCAAAGGACACTGCTTACACCGATGATTATTCTAAACCTTATAGTCAGAAACTAGCAGCCAGGTTCTATGCACTGTTGTTACACAGTGTAACGAGTCTCTGTATGAATGTCATTAGCTAAATCCCATCTAGTACCGCCACTTAGGAAGTGAATCAACCTGTTGATCAATGTTATTGATTAGAATTATTGTCAGCCTTAGATAGACTAAGCAGATTGATTCAGCCTTCAACCTGGATTTGACCACAAGGTCTATGTTGAAACTTAGGTGCCTTTTAAAACCAAAACTAAGGTATGCTCCATGTTCTGACGTGTCACAACTCCAAACTCACATGTTTTATTGGGATTTTACATGACAATCACAACGTTTTAAAGTGAAGAAAAATATATTTTATAAATGCTTTTCAAATCAAAATTGGGAAAATGTATTTTTGTGTTCAGCTCCTTTTAATCAAACACCTTTAAATGAAATCTAGATGATCTTTTAGATGTCACCTAATTAGTAAACTATGGTGGCGGATAGGTACAAAACCAATGTATAAATCCAGAAACACCATCTATATGTCTAAGAACACATTTAGATAAAATAAACAAATAAAAATTAGAAATAGTTATAAAAAAACTAGCAATTTGGAAAACAGAATTATAAATGGTAAGCTACATTTTTAAAACAGATGTATAGTTAAGGAAACATGTTCAAATTGTTGAATACTTTTGCAAAGTGCTAAGATATGCAAAATATGCAAGTGTCAAACACAAATCCTGAAATAAAACAGAAACAATTCCTAACAGAAAGGGATTGTCTGAAATGCCAGCCGTTTTCTTCACCCACTTTTCTCTCCTACTACTCCCCAGAGTAATTTGCTGTTATTTTTTCTCTCCAAAGAAGCTACATCTTGTCTGATATTCTGTCAGCTGGGATGCCTTGTTAGAGGGGGGCATCGACTGGGATGGTCCTCCAAGTAACTGTTTGTCCTCTGTGTCCTATTATCAGATGTTTAGTTTCTTTAACATAGAAAGGACTCTTACATCCATTCCTTTTGTTCTTTCTGTGTCTACTGTATTCTCTAGTCCCCAGTCAGTCGTTGGAGATGTACGCTCTCCAGGTTTTGGTTTTGCTGGAGGTTTCTTCCTCTTAAAGGGGATCGTTTTCCTCTCAACTGTTGCTACATAGTTGCTCTGTATGGGATTGCTGTTAAGTCAATGACTTTATGCAATCTGCTGGGATTCCTTTAATAGCAAACTTTTAAACTGATTAGAATTTATGTACAGTTTAATTGAAATGACTTTTGTCGTAAAGTGCTTTAAGATCAGATCTGTTATGAATTGGTGCTATATAAATAAACTGAATTTAACAATGACCTAGCCTCGTACAAACAGATGATTTGTAGTTCAGTTAAATGGGAAGTCAATGAGAGTTCTTTGAGGAAAATAATACCATGGGACATGATTTATTAAGTTTCTGAAAAAAAGAAAGAAGCAAAGTTAAGACTAAGCTATTTTACACCATTTTTATGTCCATAATTTTCTTCTCCTGAAAAGATGAAATGTGTTATTGTAAATGTTATTTTAAAAAAACTGTGGCCACTAAACCTTTCAAAAATAGAAATCTATGCTGATTTCTTTTTTCTTTTTTTGTAAAATCCTCTTGCACTTCAGAAACTGTAGTACACAGAGTGAACATACATCATATTAAATCTCAGTTATACATTTTGATTTTCTCTGAAGGCCTTTGAGGTCTGTTAGAGAACATTAGAAAGCAGACAGCATCAGCAGCATCAGTTGTTTAGGGTTTGGTTATAAAACCATTGTTTGAACATTCATTAATGGAGCCAAGATCTGAATATGAAAGAGTGTGGCATAACTGCACATAATAATGTCGTGTTGTTTAAGAGCATTCATCAACAAAATAACCAAAAAGCCCTTGATAACTATGGAGGAGCTCCAGAGATCCACTGCTCAGGTGGGAACATTTATTTACAAGAGAAATAAAAATCCACATATTTATAGTTTTATTGATAGAATTATATACATTTTCACATTTTTTTCTTTTTTTTCCTATATTAAAAACATCATTTCCATTTTACAATATTAAATGTTTCTTTTCAATGTTCTGTACTTCTACTTGGAAACTACGACTCTTTTTTTTTGCTGGAATAATGTCTGCTGTTCATTTAATAATAGCATCAAAGTACATATAATTTAGATTTCATGTAACACCTTTGTACGTGGCTGTTTAAGATAGTAATGATCATTTTAAAATCCATTTTGCATGTATTTTAGCTTGAGCAAATTAATGTGACCCTACTGCAACAAGTAGGAACACAAGGCCATATTGGTTTCTGCTCAAAAGACCCACAGAAAAGGAGAACGACGACGACTTAAAATAGAGCTAGGATTCATCTCTGACTTTCACATATGTTCTTTTTACTCAGTTCATGTTTATTTATGTGTCTGCCTTGCCACATTTTGGCTGTGATGTCATTATCTTTATTCAGGGTTTAAGGGTTTAAAATCCGTTTGGAATGTGCTGTTTATCTCCTCAATCTGGGAGAAACAATAAACCTCTGGAATTTTTTTTCTCTCACTGCCATATGTGCAAAGGTGGTGCATGTGGTCGAACCGGAGGTCAATGAAAGTGCATCATGCCTCCTTGTTATTCCTCATACCAATTCCTTGTTCAAACCTACACAGCATCCAAAATACTTTTTTCTGCATGAGTAATCCATCATGTCTGATTGTAAAGTAAAAAAGGCCTGGTGTCATAAATAAACCAATTCCATGGGTGTGACGCAGTAAGATATATATTTTTGTTGTTCCTCCAGTGGTGTGAGTGGTGAGTGAGAAAAGTAGAAGATGAATAAAAGTAGGAACATGAAAAATAAAAAATAAAAACTGAGTCATATGCTCTGCTTTTAATCAAAACTTTGGCAAGGAAACAAATTGTATACTGTGTGAACTGAATAATGAGTAAAGGAGTCAAGTAAGATGAAGGAGAAGTAGACACCTGCTACTGGTAAGTCTTAAATCTATCTAGCAAAGTCTCAAGTCAAGTCCAAAGTCAAGGCTTGTATGTTAAAGTCCTGAAATTTTCATTTCAAGTTTTAAACTAGTCATTTAACCAATTATGTAACTTAATTATCCATCCACCCATTTTCTATGCCGCTAAACCATACTTTTATTTGCAATTCAGGCTCAAAGCAGTCAGACTTCCCATGTATAATCATCCAGTTTGCATGGGGACACTGTACCATATCAAAGAACCCAAGTCGAAGTGAAGTCACAAGACGTTGTTGTGGGAGTGCAAGCCAAGTAAAAGTGATTTATGATATTCCCAAGTTGAGTCTAAAGCCATTAGATTTGTGGCTTCAGTCTGATTCGATTCTAAGTCACATGACTCGAGTCATTACTTCTGTTGTTAGTGGATATATGTTAGCAACATTAATTCAATTAAATTCACTTTTATTTATATAGCGCCAGTTCACAACAAATGTCTTCTCAAGGCACTTTACAACAAAAGTCATCTCAATACAATTATACAAACGTTCCAATCAGTTAAGTTTTCTATGTAAGCAATCCCAGCAGATTGCGTTAAGTCATCGGCGTGAGGTTGTGCCCGGATCATGCAGACTCCAACCACAGCAATTCCTCAGCAAACCCTCATGCTGAGCAAGCATGTAGCGACAGTGGAGAGGAAAAACTCCCCTTTAACAGGAAGAAACCTCTGGCAGAATCCTGGCTCACTACAAGCGGTCATATGCCACGACCGTCTGGGGGTCTGAGAAGACAGAGAAGAGACAGCATGGAGGATGCTCGGTGACTTTAAGCATCATCTGGACCAACGCTCCCCATCCAGCAGGGGGCATTATAGCTGAGCAGGGTACCAGACCGGGTAGAGCTTCTATGGGGAGAAAAACACTGAGAGAAAACTGGGTTAACAATTGCATTAACATTTGGAAAAATATATCTGGAGAGTAGTAGAAAAGAAAAGTAGAAGGTGTGTTAGGGTCAGTTGAGTCTGAAAAAGGATAATTTTTTTTCTTAATTCTTAAGTCTATTGGCAATGTACGGTGTGAGGGAGATGGGGTTGAGGAGGGCTGCCAGCTCCCGATCTTTCCCGATCCGGCCCCGGCTGCATCCTCCCCTCGCCGGATCGGGCTGAACACTCCATCTCCCTCTACTCCCTGCCTGGAAATCCAGGAGGAAAGAAGGAGGTAAGTGGGTAAGTATTGTAGTGCTTATGCATCTCTCCTTGCTCATAGGACTGCGCCCTCTCCAGAATCTATGTATTAGAGAGATAATATTATTGGTAAGTGATATAACTGGAGTAGATAAAGGCCCGCTCTTCCGAAGACTCTGGCATTATCTTTGTCCATCACTTTCTAGCCTTAAAACCTGGTGTAAATCTTTTTCTGTCCTGATTCATGATTCAACCTTTGTTCAATTCTCTAATCATTTTATTCTGGTAAATTAATACATTACTGTTAGAAATCGGAGAGGGATTATAAGGTCTAGTGTCTATATAAGTAACTATAAGCTTTATCAAAAAGGAAGGTTTTAAGCCTAGTCTTAAAAAGAGACAGAGTATCTGCCTCACGAACTAAAGCTGGGAGCTGGTTCCACAGGAGAGGACCCTGATAACTAAAGATCTGCCTCCTATTCTACTTTTTGAAATCCTAGGAACTACCAGTAGACCTGCATTCTGAGAACAAAGTACTCTGTTAGGAACATATGGAACAATCAGATCTCTGATGTACGATGGAGTTTGATAATTAAGGGCTTTATAAATAAGGAGGAGGATCTTAAACTCTATTCTGGATTTAACAGGGAGCCAATGGAGAGAAGCCAAAACAGGAGAAATGTCTTTTTCTCTCTTTTTAATATTAATCAGAACTCTTGCTGCAGCATTTTTGATCAACTGAAGGCTTTTAATTGCATTTTTTGGACTTCCTGATAATAAGGAATTACAGTAGTCCAGCCTCGAAGTAACAAATGCATGGACTAGTTTCTCTGCATCACTCCTGGACAGGATGTTTCGAATTTTAGCAATATTCCGAAGGTGAAAGAAAGAAATCTTAGAAACCTGTTTAATATGAGATTTAAATGTGATGTCTTAGTCAAAAATTACACAGAGGTTCTTTACATTATAGCATCAAAACTTTGAAGTACGTGGGCTCATAACTTTACATGTGGGTCATTGAAGTCAAGATGAGGCTGAAATCAAAGATGTGCAATCGTTCTGCACAGTTGCCTAGAAATGTTCCTCTGGGTGTAACTACAGTCACTTTTTCATTAAAGCTACACTGTAAAAACAATGTGTATCTTTTTCAAGATGGCATTCAAATAACACAGATAGGTTAATTAAACATAATTATCTTCAACAACTGAACATTTTGGCAATGGATGGAAACCAACACTTCTCTGCAAACCATTCCCACTGCATCATGTTATGGAGATGCTTTTCTTTAGCAAGGACAGAGAAGCTGGTCAGAGCTCATAGCAATACAGCACATTCCTGGAAGAAAAACTGTCAGAGGCAACAGAAGACTTGAGACTGAAGTTCACCTTCCAGCAGGTTAACAACCCCAAACTTACAAGCAGCATATATGATTTTCTCCATGTCTGAAATAGAGAGAGAAAAAAATTAATTATATTAACATTTGTGCCCACAATACTTGTTTAGAAAACAATTGAGGTTGTATCTTGTTTTAAACCACTTTGGAAAAGACTTGGTAAATTTACCATGAGAAGCCCAAAATGACCGTGGCACTCTTGCCTATGGTAGGTGTTTGCAGATTTTTCAGAATCTACAATACCTTCGTGTGGCGGGAATCACCACTAAAAAGGAATAGTTCTTCAAAAGTAGAAGTTTAAGTAGAAATTCCTAAAAAGTAGAAATTTAAATAAATTCCCTTAGTACTTAGTGGAATTACCTTTTAAAATTTCTGACTTGGGCTAAACAAAAGATGTATTTGTGTGAGGTTTGTAGACGACCTTGGTGCAGATTTTTAGTTCCATACATTTTCTACTGGATTGAGATCAGTACATACAGGTAGCTAATCCAAAACCTACAAAATGCATTTAATCTATCAAAGGGCATTGTTCAGTTAGAAGATCTCATTCTGCTCGAGCTAACTTCTTCGCTGTCTTTATACTTTATGTTGCTTCTATATTTCTACACAAAATGCTTTTCTGATGATGTTATGTATTTTGTAAATTAATTCAGTTCATTTATATAGCTCCAATTCATAACAGAAGTCATCTCAAGGCACGTTACAATTTCATTTCAGTACAATTGTAGAAACATTCCAATTAGTTTAAAGTTTTCTATTTAAGGACTTCCAGCAGATTGAGTTGAGTTGTTGACGTGAGGTTGTGCCCTGGCTCAGTACAATTGGTCATCTGCCACGACTGTCTGGGGGTTTGAGAAAACACAGCAGAGACAAAAAGAAGAAAAGGAACTGATGTAATCGCACATCACACAAATTACACACAGATCACGCATATAACAAGCTGTTGCCTTCAAACCTCCCCCTTTTCCTTTAAATGTAACAAATGTCTTTATGGCCAAACGCTTCAGTTTGAGCATCATCACACCACATAACATGTCTTGAAAAATTAAGGTGTTCATCTCTGTGTGCATTTGCAGATTACACTCTGTTGTTTTGCTGCTTTTGGAGAAATGGCTTCTGCATCACCGACTGGCCTTTCATGCCTTGTTGGTGCAGGAATCGTTTCACAGTGGACAATGACAATCTCTTACCAGCTGCAGCCAGCATTTTCGTGATGTCTTAACATTTCTTTTGGGGTTTGTTGTCTCATTTCACATCAAAACACACTCATTCCTGCAAGACAGAACCCGTCTTCTTCCCGAACATTAGGAAGCCTGCAAATTCCCACCTTCAGGAATCAGAAAATTTTACCTACTACAAAGTTCTTCTGATATCTTCTGAAATTTAAATTCTCCATATCACACAAGAAAACAGTGTGTTTCAAGTGTTGCATCAAAATACATCCACAGAAGAGTCTTTAATTAATGCAACCAACATGATGTAAACAACCAGAATCTCACAAAACCCTGACCCTTACAGACTTTCTTTAGTACAAAGGCGAAGTAATCTGACAAAATTCGAACCTATGACATAAAGCAACAAAAAACAACAAAGAAATTCACAGTAAATGGAAACCAAAACAAATCTGCACCTGGTAACTACCTGCAGTGTGCAGAAGGGGATGGAGTTCTGGAGCCATAGCAACATGAGAAATGCAGCAGACAGCTAAAACTTGAGTTTTGGAGCTAAAAGTAAAGGCTGCTAAAACTTTTATTACATGTTTTGCATCCTTACCCTTCATGGCAATGATTCAGATGAGAAACAGGAAAAATTTATGTTTATTTCTAAGCTAAAAAGTGTTAAAATGGTAAGACCAATAAAAGGGTTGGAAATACAACTTCTTATGTGGTATTCCTGAATAATTTCAGTAGTAAAATATGTTTTCAGTTTTTGATGTCAGAGCAACAAAATCATTCAGTCAGATCTGTCTCTGTTGTAGAATGGGCTTGGAGTTGCTGTTGTGTGTTTTTCTGGGTGTGGGCTGTTTAATCAGGCTGCTTTTCTGGAAACACCTGCTTGAACTTGAAACAGACAAATATTTGTCATGTATGTAGTGTGTATATTATATATACACATCCCTTGCCTTTGCGGCCCCATTCATAGACCCTTGTCTTTATACTGCAGTCATTCATAAAGATGCTTCGGCTGCGTCTGTGATTCTTGTGTGGGACCCATGAATGCAGATGTTACCTTCATGCACGCACAGACAAATGCTCAACTAACCTTTAGAGCGTTCTCTGAATTACCTTACGCTGCAGTGGGAAGTACAGTTCTAAAAATGGAAGCATTTGAGCTAAAAATAGCAGCCAAGATCGACCAGCATCATCCAGCATTCGCTAACTCTGGCAGTAGCTTATGGTTAATTCAGAAAATGATGCTAATTATAGTTCCAACGTGCTTCACTTATGGCCCTGAACCCACTGTGGCACACAACAAGCCCACTGCTGGAATACTATATGCTGCAGTCATCTTACATTAAATCCTAATTAGTCAGGATACAAATCAAGTTAATATCTTATGGCATTGTGGACTTCTGTTAGAACTTCATAGAGAAACAATATTATAACTTGTCAAAGCATAATGAAAAAACTCTCTTAAACAATAACAAGGGTGGTTTAATTGATCAGTATATGAAATTGCTTAGTGTATTCCTTTCCTATGTATATACAGCATCCATGAAAAAGGCACCCCATAATTTCCCTGAAATTTTACTTTTTTCTTTAAAGAAAAGCAATCTCGCAAACTACGACAGAAGTAAGTTGACTCCCAGTTGACACCCAATATTATGATGATGATGATCTTACACAAAAAAGTATTCTCAGAAATCAGAAGAGGAACTCTCTCCATTTTTGCTCATTGTATTGTTTTGCTTGTTTCAGCACAATATTCAGCTATTTTTATTGCTCTAATCTGTAACTTTGGTTTCAGACTTTTAAAAATACATTTTAAGGCCTAATAAAGGCTTAACTTTACTTCCATCCTCGTTTCTGTCTGCATCCTCCTATCTCTATATGATCAGAACGAACACAAATTTAGCGATGCAAGCTGTCAAACACAGGTGCCTATAGAAACTATTCACCCCCTTGATGTTTTAGCCTTGTTATTGCTTTCACAAATCTATCATGATCAACAAAATCTGACTTTTTGACAAAAAAGTACAAAAACTCCTTTAATGTCAAAATGAAAACTGATTTCTACAGAATAATGACAATTTCAAGAAAAATATGAGAGATAAAGTAATTACATTAATATCCCCCACCTTTAAAGTGTGGAATCTCTTGAATGCAGTAACTGTGTCTCAAGTGACTGTAGCCTGTGTCTGGAAGGTTAATCAGTATTCCTGGGTACCATTACAGCATGAAGACAAAATAAAAGTCCAAGTTAAGCAGAGAAAACATTGTCGAAAAGTATGTGTCAGGGGATGCATACAAAAAAATCTTTTAAGTCATTGAACATCCCCTGGAGTTCAGTATCCATCATCAAGCGATGGAATGAACATAGCCCATGAGTAAATCTGCCTAGATCTGGCCATCCTCAAAAACTGAGAGACCGTCCAAGAAGGAAACAAGTGAGAGAGGTAGCCAGGACACCTATGACTACGCTGAAGGAGTTACAAGCTTCAGCACTTGGGATGTAGGAGACTTTTCATGCAACAGCTGGCAACAAGTGACAATGAGAAAGCCGTTGTTGAAGAAAACTCATCAAGGCATTAAGAGTTTATCAAAAGCCCGGTGGGAGACACAAATTTGTCCCTATGGGAGACTCTATGGTCTAGTGCAGGGATGGGTAACCTTGGCCGTCATCCTGCAAGGTTTCCATGTTTCCCTGCGCAAACACACCTGAATAAAATGAACTAGTAATTGTGCAAAACTTCATTGGCTGTTGGATCCGTTTGATTTGAGTCAGGTGTGTTGAAGCAGGGTTGCCTGGAAAACTTAGAGGAATGCGGCCCTCGAGGACCAGGGTTCCCCACCCATGGTCTAGTGGAACAAATTTATATGGTTTGATCCAACCATAATAGAGCTTTTTGATCAAGACGCTGCGTTTGACGGACACTTAACACTGTACATCGACACCGACACACCCTCCCCACTGTGAAGTATGGTGGTGGCAGCATCATGCTGTAGGGAAATTTCTCTGCAGCAGGTACTGGAAAGCGTGTGAAGGCAGAAGGTAAAATGAATGCAAAACAATACAGGGAATAACAGGTTGGAGTGTCCCAGTCAAAGCCCAAAACTAAATTCCATAGATAATTTGTGGCAGGACTTGAGAAGAGCTGTTCACAGCTGATCCCCACGCAACCTGACCGAGCTGGAAAAGCTGAGCAGGAAGAATGGAAGAAAACTGCAGCGTCCAGATGTGCAGCCTGATTGAGACCTATCCTCACAGACCTCAGGCTGGAATGGCAGCCAATGGTGCATCTACTAAATATGGACTTGAAGGGGGGTGAATATTAATGGAATTGTCAGTTTTATGTTTCATAGTCACTCTCTAATAAACAGACTGTATTGCTGCTTCATCTAATGACAGCTGTATTCGATTTGCTGTGTTTGTGTTGCCTTTGCATGACCTCTTTTAAAATCAATGGTTGAATAGTTGGGCATGTCTACACCCCAGGCTACGCAATTAGCTATTTTCCCCTCAATTGCACTGACAGCCCTGAGCTCGAGATTTAATTTCAGTTTTTCAATTTTCTTACTAAGCCTAATCCACTCAAGTTCAATCCTGTTGGTTAAAAACCTGTGACATATGGCAAGAGCATGAGTGGTATGTCAGCTCATGTCCTCGTCTTCATACGCTGCACTGTGGACACAGCGTTTTGGCCCTGACATGCCACTTTTGTCTCCGCATACAAAAGGTCCTTTAGAGAATTGCAAAAAGGGATCAGAAAAGTGTAACATCAGGTCCTAGATTACTGAAAGCAAGAAGTTATAAAACGGCAGCTGTGAGTTGTAGACCCACTCCTCAGGTTTTATCTATAGACGGCAATAATTTGGCTTACCTCAGTAGATCCAATCGGTATATTTTACAGGTTTCTGCTGGTATTTTAATAATTCCCCATTTTTTGTGATGAGCTTGAGGTCTATGAGATTGATGGGTCTTTATTGCCATCAACCTTAGCTTTAGGGGCATCCACAGATTCAATTTTGTAACTCTGGGGTGGCAAAACCAATACCACCAGTGTATTTTGTTTTGTGTTTTGCATTAGTTTGGGATTTGTTACTGTTTCCATTTTCAATTCAGTCTATAGTCTGAGTTGCAGTCTTTAGTTTCTGTGTTCTCTTCAGATCTTTTGATTTGAATCTTATTAATTTTTACACTAGAAAGTTTTTTATTTTCTGCTTTGTATACTTTTCTGTTTTCTGTATCTGTTCCCTTGGTTCCTTGTCATTTCTGTTAATCATACTAATGTCTGCATCTGTGGTACCTTGAGTTTCTACGTACTGCTGAGTCTAAATCTGTCAGAGGTGAGCAAAGCAGACTGACCTGGGGCAATTCACCAGGACAGGAATGTTAAATTCATGGCAGATTTCAAACGGAATCAGAAAATAACTTTTATCAGTCCATTGTCTCTCATTCACATTCTTTCACAGTAGAGGACCCATGGACCAGATATAGAAGTGCGTGACTTAGACTCCCCATTTGAGTGATGTCTATAGTCACCCACAGTTTATTTACTTGTAAATGTACATCGCACTCAAGGAGTAATAGCCAGCCGTTTGAATTGAACTGGAGAGCTTTTAACTAGAAGTGAGGCTTATTGAATACTCAAAAAAACCATGTAAACAAACTAACTAACACAGGAGTCTGTTTTGTTGTTCTCTACACCTCCTGGTGTTCAAAATCACCAAAAGACATTAGATAAACTGGCCTTGCAATTTAAAGCATCTTGTGCCAAAATGCTGCATTGACTACTGATAACAATGACTACAGAACATCATTCTGATGAAATAATCTTGCGCTGATGTTGGGCTGACCAATCACATTTGTGTGCACTCACTGCGTAGGACCGATCAAAAATTGGACTCCACTTCGTGTGCTGTTGCGTAACAGTTGGAAAACCCTTGCGTTGACTGAAATGGCTGAACCTCTGCAGACAGCGAAGCATAAACTTGGCTTAAGATTCTCTGTTTCCATTTGAGCCTTTGAGGTGTCACTGTCCAATCAGTTTGAGGTATTGACTAAAAAACACAACCAGATATGCAAATATATTCTACAGACACAGATATTTTCTAACCTCGTTAGTAATTCTGAATCACAAACGGTATTCATTTTTACAGATGCAAAGCGTTACTTTTTTTGGTGTTTTATTTCTCATGGTTATAAACCTTTATAGTTGCAAATTGACTCCAAGCTCAAGACATAAAAGTATTGTTGCAAATTAACAAGCTAATTCATATTTTCATTCATTTCCAAGACACACCTGTAGTTTTTTGCTACCATAACAAACACGGTTCCACTTCTTATTTACAGCCATTATTCTGGAGCATAGTTTCTTTTGATTTTGTGACGTTATTACTAATGTAATAAAAGAAGAAATAGCTATAAAGGCCTGTCAGACAGAACATCTCAATGTTTGCACCTTATGAAAAAAAAAAACTCACAAAACTCTCATTTCAATTAATTTCCTCTTTTTTTGTGTGTCTTAATGTGACGTACAAACACCAGCTCCTGTAATTGGTGTGATAAATGTAGCTGTGCTTCTGCTGTGTGAAGCAGGTTGGAGAGATGCATAATGAAGTTGTGATTTCATGGGTTCTTCCATAGACTCTCGGATGCTCCATTAGTAGTCACTTTCTTCTGGTTGCACCACTTTCTCTCTTTGGATTTTTTGAATGAAGGTCTCTGAAAAGCATTGATTTATGCCTGTTGACAGACTGTTATCATGAAGCTGTGCCAGGAAATCAGAAAAGCTAACTGTGTGCTTTTTACCACCACATGAATTTATGGTATTGTGAATTCCTAATGAGCTCATGTTGACAGCCCATTCAGGATGTTTTTTTTAGGCAGAACCCGTATTATTGCAAGCAGTCACATGTTTTTAATTAGTACCACTCGTTGCACTGTATGGCTGCTTTTAGATGAAGGTGGAATATGTACAAAGTTACAGTGACTCTGAAATTGTAGAGTAAGTAAATGTTCCTTACTTTTTACCAGACTGAAAAGAGTATCTTATCCTCCTCATGTTACCTTGGTTTTCCTTATCTGAAGATTTGAATGTGTTACTTTACCTTAAATTGCGACACTTTACACCTAAATTTGCTAAGAGAGCTATCTTTTGTTGCATCTAGAGCTTTGAGTCTTTTGGGGATAAGTCTTTACCTGTACTGGACATCTAAGCTGAAAATTCTGCCCTTATTTTATTTGAAAAATCTCTGTCAGGTTGGTTGAAAAATGTCTTGGAACAGCAATTTTCAGCTTAACTTACACAAGTTAATGCTTAGTGGTAGAACTGAAGATCTTTGCCCGAACCCACCGGGTCCTGTCCGGGTTCAGTAGCGCAAAAATTGCAAATAAAGAGATGCACTGGGCCACTAACATTTCAATATACCTGTCAAGATGTTGCATGCACACCGCATGCGTCACAATGTGAAAGACCCACTCCTTTTCTCAAACAAAACAGAAAACATGCTCACTGCTGAGTTGCGCTCTCAAAGAAAATGCTGAAATGTAATTGCACTATTACCAGACATCCCAAGTCTCAAGTTGCAGAAGCCTCCTGCATTTATATAGCAACTCCCTGATGCCTACAAGTCAGATAAAATCTTCTGAAAATCTCCTGAAATCTAGAGCAAGCGGTCAAGAGTGTACATAGAAATGCACGTAGGTGAGACAGACTTTTACACAACAGAAGCGGTTAAAGCTTCATATCGGTGCAGACTTAAGAAAATAAAAAGATAATAAATTAACATGTCTTTAAATTATTCTTATTCATTTATCATTTTAAGGTTCAGACAATAGGCATATTTGAACGGAATTTCAAACATTTGTCCAGTAAATTGAAAACCCGACTGTCACATTCTCTGGTGACAGTTTTTTTTTCTAGTGGAAACCCTGGTGTGTGACTTTTGAACAATGTTGGGCTGTAATTGGGTTCGGGCTTTAATAAGATGTCAATCATAACATACTGTTCGGGCTCATTTCTCTCGGGTCCGGCCCAACTGGGCTTCTGAAGGATGTTGGTTTGATTTAACTAAAGTTAGGGGTTTTAAGAGTAAATAATTTTGAATACTGGTGTGAATAAAGTACAATGATATATGAGGTTGAAGGTTTGTTTTCTTCATCAGCTGAATAATTGGGACCACAGTAGGGGAGCCTGCCTGAACATGCACAACATTACAAAATTTTGGCCTAAACAATGCACCTTTGAAAAGTTAACAGGCTGACATTTCGAAACTTTATGTCCTACAGCACTTTTTTCTTCTCAATAATTAGCACACGTGTTGTGCAAAGTTTGTTCTCTGTGATTTAAAGTGGCAAAGTACAACATGGAAATTCCAGTGCCTGCTAGAATAGCTCCCTTTTTCCTGTCTACGCCCCATGTGTTTCCTGCCTACTGGAATAACTAGGTGCTGTTGATTTGAAGATTGGAGCATCTCACACTGCGGGATGTATTTGCCTGACTGTGGGAAAGGGTGTTGGTCTCTCTAGGTCGTTTACCCGCCAATCGCTTATCCCCTGGCTCTTATAATCTTGTCCCCTTTAAGATGAACACAGGGCTCAGGTAAATGAAAGGCCTCACTGCCAAAATGTCAAACCTTTTGGCACAAATACAGTGTGTACTTACTATGTGTGTTTGCGCAGCCTTGTCAAAGACACATCCATTAGTGGTATTAGCTGTAAATGTGAGTCAATGGCCTCTCTAATGAGCATCAGTACAAAAAGCCCCCTTTGTAGGGGGACTTCAAAACTTCCTGTGAAAGTAAATATTAAGTCTTTTGACTGGGTCCTCAGCATGGATGGAGCCCTGTGTCTGTGATGTGTCCTTTAAACCACTCAGGAGGCTTTAAGATTGCTTTATAAATGAGCCTAACACAGGCCTGCCAAACTAAACCCCTACAATACGGCAGCTCATTCATGGATAAACTCAGACTTTCTCTTACTGCAATAAAAAATAAGGTCATTGTAAGCCTCTGCAAAGATGAGCCCTGGAAGATGTAAACGGGTTCCACTTTAAAAAAAGTTGTTATTTGAAATAAATGGTTATGGCTATGACCTGACTCACATGCAAGTCTTTTTGGTGATGCAGACTCAGAATGTAATTTATAACAGAACACTTCCAGTGAGCTGAATAAAATTCTAGTTAAAAGAAGTTGAATCAAGGCAAGACTTACAGTACAGGTGTGTTTGCCCCCTTTTTAGATGTTTTCTACCGGTGCCTATTTTAGTACATAAAATTACATAATAAAAGAAAGTTTAATATCAGAAAAAGGTAACCTATATGGGTCTAAAAAGGCTTTTTAAAATAATTTCCTTAATGAAGAGATACAAGAGCAACCTGTCCCCAACCTTCTGTTGTGACCATACAAAGAACCAGCAGGTGTGGACAAGGAATGGGTGGCTGGATGTAACCATGAAACCAGAACAAAATCTATCTAGCCATGACCTTTATTATTTCCCCTGCATAAACTATACATTAGATATAGACATTAAATGTAGTTGGAGTCCATGGAGCTGTTTAATACAAATGTGAAGAACATGCATTACCTGATGTTTGCAGTATCCTACAAAATCTCATGGCCAAACAGTTCTTAGTGATTTTGATAGCAGACACATTGATTTTAATGACAGTTTGGATATTATGTGCATCTTTAATAAGAGGAAGGAAGATTGTGGCTAATGCAAGACATTTTGAGGCTTGTCCCACACTATATTTGAGTTTTTTTCTACTTTGCCACTCATATGCCTCTATTATTCTCCTCATTTAACGAGCTTGTTCAATCCAATTCAACTCAATTAAGAAAATACTTTATCCATCCCATAGGCAAATTAAGTGTTGTTGTAGCTCATACTATTAAATATTTATCAAAGACTTGTAAATGCTAAAAACTATCACTATGTGACTTTTTGTACCTGTCTTTGTCTGTCTCTGCATCCTGATTAATCCCAGGTGTTTTGAATCTCCCCTGATTGTATCTATGTCCCCCTATGTCTTCATTTGTTTGTCCCGTCTAACCACGTCTCATCACATTGCTCATCATCATCTGTCGTCTTTGTGTATTGTCCCGAGCCTGTATTTTGGACTATATTATTAAACATGAGCTTTCAACCCTTTGCATGTGGGTCCTCCTGTAAACAACACCTAACAATAAACGCAGGCAGGAACGATCTCTTGTAGTGGTTTGTGTCACTACAAAACTGTTGAAGCCTCTGACCGAAGACACTCTGTTGTTGTAGGATTGTATCATGACGAAGACGCTTAGGGTTTTCCACGATGCTCTTGATTTTATGAGGAATCCTTCTTTCTATTATTATCTCCAGATGTTCCATGTTGTCTGCAGAACAGAACCAGCCGTCTTTATCATATTTCTGAGCCTTTTTAAGTCCCTGGCTCTGAAGATGCTACCCCAATAGATGATGGTCATAGAGATTACTCTCTCCATAACAAACATGTAAAAAAAATAAGCAGCATCAATCAATCAATCAGTCAATCAATAAATTAATCAATCCCATTTTATTGGTAGAGCACTTTTCATGATAAAATCAGCTAAAGTGCTTTACATGAAAAAACAGAGAGGTAATCAGACAAAATACATTTAAAATCAATCATACATAACCAGTTAAACTCTCAGCACAAACAATATACACACACCATACCCTACCTCTTCAATCCAAAAATACTCCTCAGTCCGTTCCTATTTCCTTAAGTGAACCTACAAAAAAAAAGAATGAATGGAAGACAATGGATGTAAAAAAAGATTTTTTTTTTCTGGTCCACTTTGTCTCACATCCTGAATCACATATAAGATGTACGTCAATTTAAATGATAACTGATAATGTGTGTTTTGACTGTGTTTGTCAAGTGATTTGGGATTTATTTTAATAAAAAAATTAACACTTAGAATGCCTACAAACTAGAAGTCGCATATATGATGTCCGGTGCTTGCGCTAGCTAGCACGAGCTAGCACTTGAACGAGTCACTGAGATCTTGTAGAACTTCTCCTTCATGCTGGCTCTCACTTAATCAACTGCTTCTTCTCCACCATAGCTGCCACTTTACAAATGGTAAGATTTATATTACAAAAAAACCTAAAATAACTTTTGTCGCTGGTCAAAATTAGCGTTTCATCTACATAAAAATGTATTTCAAACGGGATCAGAAAATTAATTTTACTACTCCATTGACTCTCATTGAAACCCATGTCATAGGTTCCTGAGTAGTGAGTATTTTTTTCGTTCTTAAAGATAAAAATAAAACCATTCTAAAACAGTACCTGAGAGACCCACTAGATTTTTGAGTCTCTGCAATAAAATGTGGCAGTCAACAGTATCAAAAGATGCGCTTAGATCCAGTAGAACCAAAACAGATTTTTTTTTTTTTAAATCCAAGTTGCACCTGAGGTCATTAACAATCTTTAAAACCGTATCTGGGATTTACTGTATCTGAGTTGGGATTCTATGACTGAGACCCTGTGCACACGTAGACGGGTAACTCACAAAACGGAGATATTTTTCTATGGTTTGGCCAATCATCCACACGTAAACGTATATTTTCGGAACCAAAAGCGAATCTTTTAAAAAACTTCAGCCAAAGTAGAGATTTGCTTTTTCTCCGTTTTACAGTATCTGCGTGTGGACGGCCAAAAACTGAGATTTAAGAACCTCACTATTTGCGACACAAATTCCTCAAACATCATATGTGCGACCTGTGTTTACTCTCAAAAACAGCATTTATGCCCTCAGAGCTGTGTTGGTATCATCCATTGTTAAAGCGCGTTTTGTTTGTTGGCTTTTATAAGCTGTATGACTGCTGAGTGCTGAAGATAGAGGAAAGAAAGTTTCTCTGAGCAGATAGGATTTTGGAGAACTACTGCCCCCTACAGGTTTGCCACGTCTATGAATGTGCGGAAAAACACATTTATCCGGTTATATGTGGGTTTAGTTTTTTTTTTTAAGGACCGGAGGAAAATCTTTGTTTAAAAAAAAAAAACGGCTACGTGTGGACACGGCCTGAGTGATGGGTGGCTAGGTATCTTTTTCTCCTCTACCTTTCCTGCAGTATGAGACAGGTGGCTGTGGCTCCAGGTGCAAACAATCAGCATTCATCAGTGCTTCTGCTCTTAAAGGAATGGTATTTGGAGGCTGGTGCCAGTTTGCATGGTAATGCATGGTAACGCAGCCAATCTTAGATCAAGTGTTTCCCAGAAAGTAATTTTGAAGATATTTCAGAAACCTTGTACTCACCTTCCTTGTCTTCTTCACAGCCCCGAACCGGATTCTTCTTTATTCACTCTGAAATCTCTGTCCAGACCATCAAAGTTCTTTTTGGTCCTCTCCAAGGCCTGCTTTCCTCCTGGTCAGCCTCTGCACCACTCCCACTGGTCATCATCAATCATCCTCACCTCAGTTTCCATTATCTCCAGCAAGCTGCCTGTCCACCCTCCAACATCATCACCTTCAAGAGAAAGGATCTTAATCTAAAACCACCCAGTTCCCAGCCAGGTTCATTTTATGGTTTCCCACTACCTCCTCAAATCCACCTCTTATGTCGCATGATAATGCAATTGCGGACCTTGAACACTCAGCTAATGACCATGATGACAGGTTAAATAGTCTGGAGGCCACTGTTGTTTCAACAACAGACCTGGTTGACTCTTTATCAAAAAAGTGTGAAGATTTGGAGGGACACTCCTGGCTGAATAATTTACGTGTGATTGGTGTTCCTGATGGGTCTGAAGATAACCACCCAAAAGACTGTGTAGCTACATTGCTGCAAAAAACCTACACAGTCTAGACAGCAAACCCATCTTGGACCAGTCCCAGAGGACCCTCCGCGTTTCAACAATGCAATGAAATCCTTCGTAAGCCTGGTGAATCCTCTCCTCTTTTTTTTTAGGGTAAGAGAATCGTAATTTTTCCGGACTTCACTACGGCGGTGGCAAAAAAAACGACTGCTTTTGACAAAGTTAAAAAGGAACTTCAAAAAGGAAATTGACACTCCAAGCGTCAAATTCAGCCCTTTCTTGTGCAATGAGTTTGCAATATTTTTAATGACAAAGTCCAAGGCATTAAAAATGCCATAATTACCACAAAACAAATAGCAAGACTGTTTCCAGATGAACACCTTGAGCTGACACATTTTACACCTGTCAGTGACAAAACAAACAAAGAGGTTATCTCTGGTCTGAGTTCATGTACATGCTGTCTTGAAAAATTACCAACTCGATTTCTAAAGTCTGTGGTGAGCAGCTTGTTACCACAACTTGGTCAGTTAGTTAACATCTCACTTGAGACTGGAACATTCCCAAATGCCTTAAGCCTCTTCTAAAGAAGAGCAGCCTTGATGCCACAATACTGAGCAACTACCGGCCCATATCAAACCTACCATTCTTAGGAAAAGTCCTAGAGAAAGTAGTATATCACCAGCTCACTTACTTTCTCCTGTCTAAAAATGTGTTTGATACTTTCCAGTCAGACTTTAGGCCCCACCACAGCACTGAGACAGCTCTGATCAAGGTGACAAATGATATCCGCATGAACACTAACACAGGCAAAGTCTCAGTTTTAGTTCTGCTGGACCTGAGCGCTGCCTTTGACCCAGTGGACAATGGGGTCTTACTTGACAGGTTAGAAAACTTGGTGGGAATCTCTGGTACTGCTCTAATCTGGTTCAAGTCCTATCTCGAGGACAGGACGTACTTTGTCGAAATTGGCAACTGTGTCTCAGACAAATTTCCCAATGACCTGTGGAGTCCCCCAGGGGTCAATCTTGGGACCACTTTTATTCAACCTGTACATGCTTCCATTGGGTCACCCAATTAACAGCAATAATGTGTCTTACCATAACTATGCAGATGACACTCAGGTCTATGTGTCACTGACGGCAGGTGAACATGGGCCTATAGATACACTCTGTCACTGTATTGAACAGATCAGTGTGTGGATGCAAAACAAGTTTCTCCAGTTAAACTCAGACAAAACTGAGATCATTGTTTTTGGCCCACAGACACAAAGAGAAAGTGTTATCAGTCATCTTGAGTCTCTCTGTCTTCAACCAAAAAATCAGGTTAGAAATCTAGGGGTAATCATGGACTCGGACCTGAACTTAAACAGCCAAATTAAAGCAATAACAACAGCTTTTTACCATCTGAAAAACATTGCTAAGATCAGAGGAATATGTGCGTGCATGGTTGTTTGTCCTGTTTGTCTCTGTGTGGCCCTGTGTTGGACTGGTGACCCGTCCGGGGTGTGCCCCACCTCTCGCCCGTTGACAGCTGGAGATAGGCACCAGCCCCCCCGCGACCCCTGGAGGAATAAGCGGTTCAGAAAAAGGATGGATGGATAATAAGTAATACAATTTTTTTGTATTTTCCATGCAAGTTATGGTATTGCATAGAAATTATGTGCAGTTACAGACAGTTCCAGGGATCTGCTGAAGCCATTCCTCCAGTTTGGGAGTCACTGCCCTGAGTGCTCATATCACCACGGGCACTACTGTCACCTTCAACTTCCAACCCTTCTCTAGCTCCTCTCTGAGCCCTTGGTATTTCTCAAGTTTCTCATGTTCCTTCATTTTGAAATTTCCATCATTTAGTATTGCCACATCCACCACAACGGCTTTCATCTGCTCTTTATCAATCGCCACGATGTCCGGTTGGTTCGCCAATACCATCCTGTCTGTCTTGGATCTGAAATTCCCACAGGATCTGTGCCCGGTCATTCTCCACCACCTTTGGAGGTGTTTCCCACTTTGACCTTGGGGTCAACCCAAGTCCACACTCCACACACATGTTTCTTTATACCATGCCAGCCCCTTGTTTATGACGTTCCATATATGCTTGCCCTGTCAGCATTTTACACCCTGCTGTTATGTGCTGGATTGTGTCAGGTGATTCTTTGCACCGGCTACACCTTGGGTCTTGTCTGGTGTGGTAGATCTGGGCCTCTATCGATCTGGTGCTCAGAGCCTGCTCCTGTGCTGCCAGGATGAGTGCCTCTGTGGTGTCCTGTATGCCTGCCCTCTCTAGCCATTGGTAGGATTTCTTGAGATTAGCCACTTCAATTACGTTCCGGTGGTAAATCCCATGTAGGGGCTTGTCATCTAATGATGGCTCCTCCTCCTGCACCTTCTCATCTCACCATTGTCTCAGGCATTCACTGAGTATTTCATCCGTTGAAGCCTTGTCCTTGATGTATTTACGGAGCTTCGATGTTTCATCCTGGATAGAGGCTCTCACACTCATCCGTCCTTGTTCTCCTTCCTTACGGCGTGCATTCCATCCAGCTTATTGGTAGATAGATGGATGGGACTGCACCTTTGGTGGGATCCTTCAGAATTAGCCCTTCAGTTAGCTATTCTGGGTTAGTCACATCTCTTAGCAGCTGGTTCAGTTGTGCTGCCAGGCATTCATGGAGTGCTGTGAGTTTCTTTAGCCGGTAGGCATGGATCATGTCAGGGCCTGGTGCGTTACAGTTTTTCATACTGAGACTCTTTCTTGGATTTCTGCCATTGTGATGACAACTGGATTCTGTTTTCTCATATATATATATATATCTTATTTACGTATTTTTCTATGTGTCTCTGTGTCTCATATAGCTCTGTTGAATTCAACAATTCAATATTTAACTGCCCTTTATACAACAAAAATGGTGGTCAAAACTTCTCTTAGGATTTGGGCCCAGTTTCTGTGCTATTTTGGTCTACAACACTTTTCCCCTCACACTCCTATTGCTGCGAATCATGTCTTTCCTCTTTCTCTCACAGATGCAACCTTTGTAGCTTGGCAGAACCTTGGTATTTTGACTTTCAAGGTCTTATTCATCAATGGTGTTTTTGCCACCTTTCAGCAAGTCTCAGTCAAATTAGCTTTTCCATTACAAGTTTTAGTAGGTATTTACAAGTTCGCAGTTTTGCTTGCAGTAATTTTTCCACTTTTCCTCACTTAAATGAGGATTCTGATCTAGACTCATTGCTTCTGCCCATTCCTAGACTAAAATGTTCTACTTCAACTCTTTAGAATATAATAGATTTGATCTGCTCAAAGACTTTGAGCTCAATCAAAACTCTCTGAGAGGGGGATATTGGGGAGACTCTCTCTGGCAAGCCCTGGTCGCATATTCTTGCAAGCATACACTAGTTATCTATATGAGCAAGTCCCTGTCTTATTCATTGCAAGTTTGTGTGGCATGTTTATTTCACCAAGGCTCGTATGTCCAAAATGTATAATACTGTTTCTCCAACTAATAAGTAGCTAATAGGTGCCTGTGGATCACCTGCAAATATTGTACATATGTTTTCGGTTTTGTCCTCAGCTCAAGGGTTTTTTGATTCAAGTGTACATGATTATATCAGTTGTGATTGGCAGGATAATTGATTCAAACACCCTGAGTGCTCTGTTTGGAGTTTTCTCAAGAGTGTCTCCTTTGTCTCCATCGCAGAGAAACTCTCTATCTTTTATGACTAACATTGAGAGGAGGGGGATCTTACTTACATGGAAATCGCCCAGACCCCCGCTTTTACACATTGGCTTAAAGATATGCTCCACTTTCTTAAACTTGAGAAAATTAGGATTTCACTACAGGGTTCTGGTGATAAATTTGTGCAAACTTTGCAACCACTACAACGTTTTGTTGGACAATTTAATCTTTTATCCAAGACTAGTTTCATTTCTTTGGAGTCCCTTAAAGCTGCAGTAGGTCACCATAATAAAAGTCACTTTTTGTGATTGTTCCTAAAACTGTCCATATGTCCTGAAAGTAGGAAATGAGTTTAGTAATTTGTGAAAAACAAGCAGCTCCATTGGTCACACCTACTGCTCCTACTGCGATTTGCAAGAATCCACCGCTCCTGGTAGAAAACACCCAATCAGAGCCAGAGCAGCGTCTGATGGAGTGTCTGACATCTATCTATCACTCCTCACACACACCACAACCCGCCCCTCGCTCCGCTACGCAACTATGTATGCAACCACCTGAGCTCTGTCAGAACAGATAGCGGCACGAAGCTAGGAGGAAGCTATGGCCGAGCAACAGGACAACATCTTTTCTAGCTGTGTGGAGGTGAGTTTATGTTTTGATCTTACCGGTTCGCACTCCATTGCTTACGCTTGCCGCTTCAAGTTGCGTCAGCTGAGATTCTCAACTAGGAGGGAGGAGGAGGAGGGCCTTGGAGGCGGGGCATGAGTGCACCGGAGAGGGAGTGATGTGAAGCTTGTTTGAGTTCAAATTTTCAAGCAAAGTCTGCTCTCCTCTCAGAGTTACCTACTGCAGCTTTAATTAAAGAAATGTATTCCTTTTTTTATTTGTTTTTTTATCTAAACATTACTGATTCCTCTGGGCACAGGACTGATTGGAGGCTTCTTACCTCCGCTCGTTACTTGAATTAATGACACCTGTTTTAACTTATCAGTATAAAAGACATCGGTCTACAACCTCAAGCAGTCACACTCAAAATTCCACTATGGCCAAAACCAGAGAACTGTGAAAGGACACTATAAACAAAATTGTAACCTGCAACAGGCTTGGGAAACTGACTCTGCAATAGGTAAGAAATAAACTATGGGAGTGATTGTTAGAAACTGGAAAACAAACAAGACCACTGATAATCTCCTTCAAACACACCACCCGGGTAATGACGGAGTGGCTTCGTAAGAAGCATTTCAAGGTCCTGAAGCAGCCTAGCCAGTCTCCAGATCTCAAACCCATGCGCTGCATCCAAATACCCCTACTATCCCTATTACGTAGCAGGCGAAAAGCAGCAAGTGAGCGATGTCGTAGATCGGAATCTCTAGTATGGATTGGCGTAGTAGGCATAAAGTTCCCTGATGTGTACTACCCAATGGCCGCTGGCTGCTCTGCTTTTTGACCGCATGCCATGGAGGCCGCCATCCCTTGCTGTTGTACCTCCATTTGGCCGCTAGGCCCCCATTGAAAAGCATTGGACTTTAGACACGTTAAAAACAACTTTAATGCCTGGTGCCCATTTTTTAAAAACTTTCTATGGCTACATATTCTTCCTGAGATAACACTGGGCTCATAAAAAACCTGGGCACCAGGCTGGTTTTCGTAACATAATTTTTTGAAATCTTGCATAATTCATGAGGGGGCCGAGCCAAGTTTAGCATCAGAGCTAACGACGCGGGAGCAGAATGGGCGTGATTACGACCGAACTACACGCCCATACACGCCCCGCGAGGGGAGAGTCTACAGTGAAGATCCCGCCCCTATGTCTTTTTTAGGAACATGCCTCGTCAGAGCTGGGGAGGAGGAGTCTGTGAATCCGCCATGAAAGTGTGTCATTCTGGTAAACGGGGAGGAGTGAGGAGGCGCTGTCTATTCTTTTTTACAGTCTGTGGTACTACCGCCACAGTAAAATCCGCTGTAAGTTACGCTATCCCACAATGCAGCGGAAGCCTCAAAATCGTAGAAGAAGAGTGACATCGGCTACCGAGGACGGGACCACAGGCGACGTAACGTAACGTAAACATCCCGGTAAAATAGTGGAGTAGTACGTCTGATTTCATGCCTAAAACTTGCTTGTTTGCTACGCAGTATACAATGCATCAACGGGTAAGTAGTTGCTACTATGTAGCATGTAGTACATACTATATAATTCGGATGCAGGGATGGAAAATCTTTAAAGAGAGTTGAAAGTCTGTGTTGCCCAGCAACAGCCCCAAAACATCTCTGCTCTAGAGGAGATCTGCATGGAGGAATATGCCAAAAGACCACCAACAGTGTTTGAAGACCTTGTGAAGACTTACAGATAATGTTCGACCTCCATCATTGCCGTCAAAGGGTATATAAACAAAGTATTGAGATTAAGTTTTGTTATTGACAGAATACTTATTTTTCACCATAATTTGCAAATAAATTCTTTAAAAATCAGACCATGTTATTTTCTCATTTTATCTCTCATAGTTTTTGTGTATCTATGATGAAAAGTACAGGCCTCTCATATTTTAAGTGGGAGAACTTGCACAATTGGTGACTGACTAAATACTTTTTTGCCACACTGTAGTTATTACCCACCTCTGGTCAAGACACAATAAAAACCTGTTATACTACCTGTTATACTACCAATAAAAGTATATTTGTTAAATTTATGGTTGCATCCTTTGTGCGATCGGATAAAAAGCCTCTCTGAACCAAGCTCCCGGGCTGAATTTCAACACCAGCCCACCCCTGAGTCACTGTATGACCCGTGTCAGAGCTGTATCTTCTGGAGTTTCTGACAAAGGAAAATCAGACTGAATTTTGTTTAATGCACTGGAGAAATTACAGAACATGATCCTGACAGTGCTGTCTGCTTTGTCCAGTTGACGTCATTAGGCATTTTTCCACTATTAGAACTTCGGGGTAATTTAACCAGATCTTTTTTCTGACAGGTTAATCTGTTGGCCTGCTCCTCTCAGCCACCTTGTCTCAATACAAAAAATCCGCCCTGTAAGGAGTCAGCTAAAGACCTCTGCAAATGACGACTGTTTCAGCAGCAAGTAGAGTCACCAATCACCACAAAAAAGCTCCCATAGCAGCAGAAATAACAAGAGATTGACATGGAAGAAGCTTCAGTTTGAAGCCGAGACTTCAGCAATTACGTTTTATCTAATTCCATCGGACTGTTCCAAGTACATAGCCACATACATTACTCCATTATTTCCAGAAATGGCCTTGAAAACGACCCTGTCAGTCCTGTCCAATGAAGTGGAGAAATGCTGGTATCAGGAATGTCTGATCAAATTACCATGAAGTTCCAATAGTAGAAACACACCTTTTTTCAAAGGTTTTGTGCGCTTCGGGTCATGTTGTTTCTATAAACCACAGATTTTTTGGTGTAAACAAAATTTGGCCAAATACACCACCTTCTTATTGATGGAAAAGATTAAAAATGAGTCTCTTTATTACATAAGAATAATATTTTATTTCTGCAAGGATTAGGCAGGCATAGAAAAGAAATGGATTGATTCTTTCTCTGTAAATTAATGAACAAACATATTATGCATTCGACTGAAGTGATTAAATAGGTTTATTTGATTTACAGAAACTTTTTTTTAACATTTTTTTATAATCAACAAATCCCCATACACACCCTCCTGCCTCCTGACGGAAGCATCACAGTTCATTTCTAAAATTAAAGCATCTGTCCTCTCTGACACATAGCTCTACTGACTAAAAACAAAAATAAAATCTGTTTTCTGCTCAAGATCAGAAATAAGTTGCTTTGTACAGGATTCTTGCACAACAAGAAATAGCACATTCTTAATACATCACCTCAGTGATTATTAACATAGTATAAGTCAATGCAACAGGATATAAAATTGGTGCTAAATCAACTTAGTTTTGGCAAAGTGAAACTCAGTTCATGAGCCGTCCTTCTGTTTGTAGTATGACAGCTAAAAGTCAGCACTTACTCAGGGTACGGAGAAAACATGCTTCTGTGACAGACGCCATGGAGACGATGCCAGGATGTACTTCAAATAATTCCCTGAACATTAAAGTGTGCAAAATGGTTTGATCGGTTATTCTAACAGAAAAAAGAACTAAGAAGAGCTACAAAAATGAATGCTGAAGCATTGCATCGTTCCATCAAGCTACTTAAAAACCCATCACATTGCATTTTTTTTTGTTTATATGTGAGATGTCGGATTAATGATCACAGTTAACAGGATGACTTTTAGTGATGTATAAAGGTACTGTGTTGATTAATAGCAATACATATAAATGACACAAAAAAGTGTTGTATAATTAAACCATAAATTTCCCTTTATAGAATATTCTTCATTATGGTAACAAACAAATAAATACATTGCATTCAAGCTATCATTTACACAATATATTAAAGTTACTGCACGATATAGCTCTCTCTTTCTCTTTCTATCTATCTATATCTATCTATATATATATATATATATATATATATATATATATTTATCTGTTGTATTTGTTAAAAAATTTTGGTAACATCACAAAAAGACAAGAAAATGTATAAACGTAACGTAAGAAGCTTAGTTCGTTAAGAAGATGAATGTGTGTAAATGTGTGCCGGTTGGACACGATCACATTCAGAGAGCTAAATGCAGCTGGAGAAAAGCTAAAGCTAATGATCTGGATCACACGGCAGCCCACACGTGGTCAGAAAGTCACACATCACCATGAAAACCCAGCCCATCCCTTTCCTGTGTTTGCTTAGAGGTCTGGAAAGTACTTTCTTTCCCTTTATGCAAAATCTTTAAAACTTAGCGGAGCCCAACCATTCCTGAAGGTTGTATTCAGCTTCATGAAAATGTCTGCTTATCAGGTTCTATTCCATGAAAAAAACATTTTTTTGTATGTTTTTTTATAGAAAATATCTTAGAAAAGATCTAAGAAAAGGCATTTTCCTCACAAATGTATTTGTTAAGGTAAAATTAAAGAAGTACAATGATATATCTGTAAACGTGTTTAACTTAAGAGATGCATCAATCTGAATTTTAGTGCCGTTTTTCCAATCAATTTCTTTTATAACAATTTTAGATGATAGTTCTTTGAGGATTAAATATATGAGGACATTGAAATGGAGTTTTAAAAAAATTGTATGTAGCATGTAGGCAATATAAACCCCTACCCTAACTCAAAAGATCTGCAAAGGACTGCAAACATCTCCAATACAGGCATGTTTTATAACAGAGACTAAAGCTCAAAACGATAAAAACAGAGCAACTTAGCTGCTCCCACTCAAGCTTCCTATTATCTGCCTTGTCTTCGTCTCTCTCTCATAGTCTGAAAAACAGCTCTGTTTAAAACTTTAAAGAAACTGAAAGCAGCTAAGTTCCCTCGTTGACAACTTCTGAGTCTAGTTTTTATCATGAGCTGATGGATTAGTATCATGAAACAGAACTGGCCAGCCACTGGTCAGACTCACTCATGCAAAAAAAATAAAATAAACAAAAATACAACAACTGATATCTTGGCAAATCTCTAGTTTACATTTAGTTTTGCTATATTTTTCTATGATTATTTGTATTATTCTCCAGGCAGAGTTTTAGGTTGCACTGCATTATAGCTCCTATACAGACATCTGATCATTGGACGCTTCTATACATAAATTCCTAGGCATCAGTCTAACCTGGTGATAAAGGTTTTCCTGTTCCTGTCTTGAGCTTTTGATTCCAATCACTAATTAGCGGATGAGTCTGTCTCCAGCAAAAGTGGCCTCTGCAGATATGTGGGATCAGATACTACAGCTGCACAGTGCCTGTTATTGTAACCCTCCAGGACTGGACTGGTACCCTTCCTTTAAAAGCGACTCTGTCCACGTATGACCGTTTTGTTTTTTTTGTCCAGCAACTTGAAACCAACCATCAGAAAACCGCCTTTTTTGTATTGCTTCTCATATATATGAAACACAAGTGTCAATTTTCAAGTCCAAAGAGTAGCATTCCATTTTCTTTTGGGAAAAGCATATATAAGCATATATATAATAAATTACAAAAACAAAACAAAAAATCCAGTGTCCGCTTCAGGTCACCTGAACAACATCATGATCCTTCTGAAACAATTATTGGCAGCAACGTCCAGTATCAAACATCAACATTACACACTCGCGCACACACACACACAAAAAAAAAAAAAAAAAAAAATACAATGTGCAGAAAGCTCTCACATCTGTCACATTCTCTGGCACTGTCTACACTCATTTAAGTGCTAAAAGCTTAAAGAAAAACATGTAGGTGGGGGGTGGGTCAAAGGACACATCTGCATTGGAAAAGCTCCTGTTCTTAAGGCTGATTCACTGACCTTTAAACAGTAACACTTTTTTGGCTCTAAGCTGACTGTTATGTTCACATGCACTGCATAATTAATTAGGAGAACACTGTGTTTATCACGTAAACTTGTAACTGTAATGTTAATACTGTGATTGAGGTGGACAGAATAACATTGAAGCCGTGTTTAGTTGCATGAACTGCTTGTTTTGCTGCAACTCGTTGAAAATAAAGTGAATTTAGTGCAAGGTCGGAATAATTAGAGCAAAACTTGAATTTTGTTTGGTGAACGGTGTGCTGTGCATGGTAACATAGTCAGTGAGGAAGTCATGAGGGGTATATGTGGTCAGTGCAAAGTCTATAGGAATGTAATGAGGCTATGGCACTTGTTGCAGACTAACAGCTGATGGATGATGCAGACAGACAACTAAGAGACATACACGTTGGGCGGGTAGGCAGGCAAGCAGGCAGGCAGGCAGATAGACAGTTCAGGTTCATGGTCAGCATTCAGTAGTATGGCATCAAAAGTCAGAAGGGTTGTGGACGTTCCCTCCCTGGAAGGTTCAGTGAATCCTCGCAGACTAAGACGAGAAGCTTTCTCTCAGTCAGAGAGCTACTCTAAGCATCTCTTCACCAGAGAGTTCTAGGAGGAGCAAGACGCTCCCCTCTTTTCAGTTCTGAGTAGCCTCCAAAGGAGTATAAAAATAAAATAGGAGCAGCAGGAGCCAAGAGGAGCAGGAGGATTCTAACGGTAACAAAAAGGACGGAGGACACAAGCATTTTTCATCGCCGTTTTGTCATCCTCTAGACGTCTGTGCAGATAGGTCCTCGATTGCTTATCACCTGGGGAAGAAGAGAAAAAAGGAGAATGGTGTGAGCTCTGGAGCCCGGCCTTACCACAGGACATTCTCATGTCATTAATGTTGAGGTCGACAGTTTTAGGGTCATCTTGTAGGACCTTCCTGAAAATGGCTGCACACTATGACCAGACTGAGACCTAAATATATTCCTGCACACAAACCTGCCAATGTGGTAAAGGCAGTCTCTCCAATTAGCGCAAGCATTAAACCCCATCAACCTACTGTTGCTGTGTCCAGGTGGAGCTTCATGTGACTGATGATCTACACAATGACATACCTCAGTTTGAAATGGCAAGGGTAAATGTCGAGTGTGGATTTTGCATCAAATAAACTGTCTCTGTGTTGATTTAAGAATTCCACTGACGACCCCGAACAAATGGACATCCTGGTATTTCTAAAATCTCTTCTAGTTGCTGAGAACTAGAGAACTTATGTGGTGGAAAGCATGTCCCCACAGGGAAATCTATACTCTGATTTTAGAGATTACAACATTCAGCGCTGGTAATGCCGTGCCTGTGATCTCTTCAGGGCAGACGTGAGAGAGATGGTGCAGAACACACTGATTGTTGTAGTCTATTATTACAGTGCCACCAGGGTGCTCCGGTTCACTCTCCTGCCACATAAGGATAAGTAAAGGCTTCTCAGTGGACTGATGTTCTGTCTAACACATATACACCTCCCAGACATTGACACCCACCATTGATGTTGGGTTAATTAGCTTCAACTGTGGATATCCAAAAAACAAGGTGTATTGGTAGAATGTGCGCAGACCCAATCAGCTTTGGGATTGAGGTGACATGTTTTTTTTAAAAAACAGGCTCAAGACTCACCTTTTTAGCCGAGCCTTTAACTGACTATTTATCACCTATTTATCTGCCCTTGATGCTTTAATTGCTTTTTAGTCTTGTATTTATCCGGTTAATTCTATTTAACTTTTATTTATTTATTTGCTTACACATTCATCTATCTTTTATTTACAAAAAATGTCCCCCTGTTATTTTACATAAATTAATCGTCATATTGTTCCAGTGTTGCCTCTGTGGGAGCCCTCTGCGTCAGGAGAGGGCTCCCACAGAGGAGAGGGCTTAGAGCACCCTATATGTGAGGTTATTTTTTTATTTTGCATAGCACTTTGAACTGCATTTCATTGTAAAAAAAAGGTGTTTTATAAATAAAGTTGATTGATTGATTTGATTTTTCTCTGTAAACAGCTTCAGTTATGGCTATATTGTTTGGGAGCTAGCGGTTTATGCTGCTAAACTGCCAGTGTGATGTTGAGACAATTAGAGCTGCAAACGGTGCTATGATTTGTGCCATCCTGCTAACAGCTCCACTGTGACTGTGCTGCGGAATGGTAACTTCATGAGGTAAGGGGAGGGCGGACTGGCCTGGCAGGCCTAGAAAATCTAAACACACCAAACTTTGGTGCTTTTCTGGCGTAGAGGACCCGGATCATGACTGAACATGCCTGGGTCGGCAATGCTTGACTTCTGAGAATGGACAGAGGGCCCTTCAGGTTCATCAAAATCTGAGGCAAAATGATCTCAAATTCAAAAGCTCTTTCCGAGTCAAGCTTTACCCTTTGTGTGTGTGTGTGTGTGTGTGTGTGTCTTTTTAAGTAGGAGTGTGAGTGGTCTGCGGCACGGCTTAGCTCTGCTGACAGAGGACTCTGAGCTTTTGTTAAACGATAAGAGTACAAAGCAGAAAAGTATGTGCCTGCAGCTGTACAAACACTTCTAACAGTAAAAGTTTTGCCCTGTGATGTGAAAATGTTCCTCGTGGGCCAATATGGGTTAGTGGTTCCTGACTAAATGAGCGTGAAGCTCTGCTGTCAAAATCTCCTGCTGATGTGTTGACAGCGCCCTGCTTTGGGGATGCCCCCACCATAATCCTGCTGTACAGGAGGAGGACAGGATGACAGGGGAGGATGTGGTCAGAAGAGGCAGCAGAGGAAGTTAATTGGATCTCAGTGTATCCGATCCGTCCCTGGGTTTGCATCGTTGGAGATTAATAGTCTATGATGTATGACAGCTTAAGCAATTACTGCTTCTCTTCATCCTCATTTATTTAACCATGATGTCTTTTCTCTCATCTACCAAATTGCTCTGATTCCCTTCGACTTCTTGTCAACGATAAATGTCAGTCTGTATCTGTCCTTGAACTTTCAAAGTGAGTTAAAGTGGCAGCAGATTCCCTGTGTCCTCTGTCTTCTCCAACCACCCCTAACCCGTAACCCACCATTAACAGCCTGTAATCATGTGACCTATAAAACACATTGCAAGGAAGGAAATATGTGATTTTTTATATTCTGAGACAAAGTTACTGAAAATCAGTTGTCGCAGAGTGTCTCTGTGATCCTTCCACAGGACAGAAACAAGCAGCAATGTAGCAATGATCAGTGCTTTCTATAATTAGCCACCTTTGACAGTGGGAAACACATGCTGTTGCTGCTGTGAATGTGTGTGTGTTTCTGTGTGTTCGAGAGAAAGAGGGGGTGGGGGATCTGAAACATGATATGTGCACCAGCCTTTCATGTCACCTGTCGTTAGCTTTTGCCTGCTAATATCATCCTGTCAATGGTAATGCCACCACTTGCAGTAAAGAACAAAGCTGTAGATGTTTGCTCCTTGTTTTCATGAATCCTCTTTAAACCTAAATTTCTAAAGTCAACTAGGACATGTTTAGAAGGACTTCTTTGGTGTTAAATCCCCAGACTACCAAGCTCGACAAAAATAGCTGTTTTTATTTGTTGGTTTACAGCAGACTCACAATTTTATCAGAAAGTAAACCAAAAAAGCCTAAATTCGATTCCTGACACAATCAAGTATTTCTTGTGCAGCATTTTTGCATTAATTCTAAGAACTCTAAAGTTTTACAGCTAAAACCTAAATCATAGTTTTACTTTTTAAAATGTGCCATACCAACTTAATTTATTCACACGGACAAGAAGTAAATATGAACAAATCCCAAATGTTAGTAAACAGATGAGAATGGGGCAGAACGCACTCTGCATGTCCCTGAAATTTTCCAAATTAGACAAAGACAAAATAACTACAGATGTGCACATGACTTTTATATGTCGATCAGTATTACACAAAGAACCCCTTTTAATCTAATCTAATTTTATTATGTTCTATAACTTAAAAAAGTGACTGGAGATGCGTTTGGATTTTTTAGAATAACTAAAATAGTATAAGGAGACATAGCAGATATTTTTTGGTCTCAGAGTAAAGGACGCTTAATACGCTTAATCCTGCACTTTTTAGACTTAACATGAAAAGTTCAAGTCACGCGAATAGTTTAGCAAACTCCTATCAATGTCCCCACCTACTGCAAGATGTTTGGATTCATCTTCTGCTAATTGCATCCAAATCACCTACCGAACTGTGAAAACCTCTCAAGTTGTTTTTCTTTAATCTTTCTACAAAATTGGGAAGTGTTTTTGATGAAGATCCAAATGCCAAATGTGTTTTCCTCTTCGATCGTCGACATATTTAGGCAGATTTTGCAAAACATTTTGTTTCAATCTAAAAAAATCATTGTGTATGTTCCAAACTGTGCTTAAATTGCTGTTTTACTTTTGAGATAATACCGGTGTTAGCTTGACAGTGGAGATAAAGAATCAAGAAACCAAAGTGAAAGAAAATGATACAGTTAACTGGAAGGGTGAAGCATATTTCAAAAATGACTGAATTCTTCTAGTCAGCAAGATCTTGAGGTCATTTTTTTGCATGAACTTCCACCTTCTCAAAGTTTTCCACCCGCTCAGCAGTCTCTCTCAAATATTACAGGAAGATGTAATGTTGGCAAACGATCCCTCTGCCTCCCTGACATGAACTCGGCCCATCCTGCCAGTTTCCCAGTCCATTATCCAGTTCTTTGTTATTTTTTTATCATTTCATGTAATTTATCATGTAAAACAAGGAGATAAGAACATGTTGTTACAGGGGTTAAAGTGGTTCCTACTTTACTTTCTTATTCAGATATGAGTCATTTGAAATCAGCAAATAAACATTTGTTTAACCTCTTTATATAAACAGAGCGTTCCTAAAAGTTAACGGGACAAACCCTGAAGTGCACACATGACCTGCCTGTTTCTTTGCACTTTTGTGTACGCACAGTATTTAAACACAATCACTTTGACGGGTTTGTAAAGAAAGCACCAACGCCTTGCCATTTGTTCTGAACATGATAACCTTAACAAAAAAGACACAGCAGATTCCTTGTCCTCATTATCAGGAGTCAAAGTTTACGCTTGTTTTTCCTTAGTGTCTAATACAGTAGCTTCCCCGCTGTATAGAGAGCTGGCTGGTGCGCTGCCAATTATGGTGTTTTTGTCTGGGTTAATAATTCCACAGCCTGTTTATAGGTCTGATAAAGGCAGGAAGTAGGAAAAGCAGCTCAGGTCGCGATAAGCTGTTCGGCTCCTTGAACCCTGATGAATACAAGGTGATAGGAAACGGTTCATGGAACAATCATTTTCACCTAATCATGTTTATCACCTTGATTGGGAAGATGGTGCGCCTCAGGTCAAAGTCTTTCTTTTTTTTTTTTTAAGTTCTAGAAGGGGATGTCTCCACATGATGCGTGTCAAATAAAGAGCAGCTCGCTCTCTAAATGCTGATGTCCCCCATTTGTCTCTGTGCTAACAGCCTCTCAAACTGCCTGACAAAGTGCTGATGTGATAAGCACCAAAGTTTTCAAGTGCCTCTGGAATGGAAGACAATTTACCTGGTCATACCTTGACTGAAGAAGGTGGAGGCTGCTGCATCAGCTTCTTCAACCTGAAAAAATAAAACATGTTTAAGTAATCGTTGAAACACAAAATCTTCATGCACTTCTATCCCTTTTTTTGCATTTGCAGCACTAATTTCTGCAAAATGTTATGATCTCATACTGAGAAAGTCCTTCTTAGTCACATTTCATCATCCTCCTCTCGCCATCTTCAGCCCACACTGATGCACACTCTGGAACTGTGCTGTCAAAGCTTGCTGGATGAGACAGTTCTGCTCCGGCACATCACCAGGCAGAACTGTGGACTATGCGAATGCATGGGTATGCACTGCAGTGCACTGCGCTGCACCCGAGCTATTAATGGAAACCCAGTAGCCAAAAAAAGCTAACAAGCTAGGAATAATAAAGCAGTCTTGAAGGCTGGAAATAGGCACGCGCGCTCCAGTGAGTTACTCGTTCTGCTCTGTGCCTTTTTATTAATAGCACCAAGTTTCTGAGGACACACACAGAGGAGTGGGGGGGGAAATGAATAGCACTCTGTATAGTCATGGAGAATTTATAAATTGTAGTAATATGGCATGAATGAAATATATAAACACCACAGCCAGTACCATGGAACATCCCTTGCTGTCATTTTACCTGCTACGCAAGGTGCTGCCTGCAACTTGTTCAAAAAAATAAGGCTGCTTATGCTCCTGTTTTCTCTTCATTGGAAAGAATAGTACAAATCTGCAGAGGATTTTCATATTACTTATGAATTAGGCAACACCCATTCCACAGTAGCTAAGGGAAATAGCTTTCCTGTTAAAACAGCAGGTTACGCAAACAATAATTATTTTCTATATATATATATATATATATATATATATTGTGACATTTATTCTGTAATATCCTGTAAATTTGTTGAGGAGGAAATGTGAAAAATAAAAAAAAGGGCAGATGTCCCTCCAGTTAGAGGACAGAGAAAGGCCTGGTGTGCAATGCAGCAGGAACACTAATAGATGGTTAAGACACATTGATCTGTTTGGAGACATTAGAGTGCTGTCAGAAGCTGCATTTGGATTCTAGAGTGCACTTAAAGCTGCCACAGGACCCATCAACCTGGACGCCAACAGACCTGTCAATCAGTCTCAGGTGTTTTCACCACAATTCTATTCAAGACCAAAGATTTTTAAATCTATTTTTCACCCTCTCATCTATTAATCTTCTTGCCATTCCCCTTTTATTGTGAAAAATTATATGAGTCACCGAGTTAAGATTTTGAACAGTTATTGTGTGTTTCTTCTGTTCAGAAAGATTTCTGTAGAATATTCTAATAATTTAATCAAAGCAAGCACGTCTCTCTTATTGTATTTTCAGATTACATTCCCTTTATTTTTGATCTCCTCCCAAGTGTGTTCATCTGAGCTACTGTAGTGTCAGTAGACACTCCCTGGTATCAATTATTTGTGTTGTCAGCTGCCTTGATTCAAAAAAAGAAAAAAAAGAAAGGCAGTTTTGCAAATTTGTACAGAGAAAGTCCGGTGGTTGAACACTCTGAAGCTCATGTATCAAAAATGGCTAAAATCAAGTAGCTTAGGGAAAAATACTAGACTTTTTTTCTACAGCTGTATACCAGATGTACTCTATCTTACATCTGTAAGTTGTGTCAAATTTTACAAGTTGCAATGAAAACCTTTCCAGCCCGGCAACTTAAAATTGTTCTTGTAATTGGCTCATTTTGGTAACTCAAAAATAAGAGCCTTTTTAAATGAATAAAAATCTTAATCAGTTATTTCTAGGGATGCACTGATACCCACTGGTATCGGGGCCGATACTGTTCTAATGTGCTTGTATTGTATCAGTTAGTTAACCAAAACCACAAACTGATACTTCAAATGTGGGGACTCTGCAATACTTTCACAGGAAATGTTTATTTTCAACGTAATTTTTTTTTGTCATTTTTATCACCAATCTAATTCTCCACCATTTGTTGTAACAAGTAGAGAAGAAAATATAACATGTCTTCCAATTCATTGGCCTTTTTTGTGTGGTGGAAGTATCGGCATTAGTATAGATCCAAGTATCGGTGTGGTACTGATTTGAAACAAGTGGTATCGTGGCATTCCTAATTATTTCTAAAATGTCAAAAGCTGTTAAACAACAATTTAGAGCTAGCATCAACACATGCACAAAAGGATTCCTACTGAAACAAGGACTGAATAATAGTGTCTGTAGTTTTTTTTTTTTTTATCATTTATGGACTTTTCATCAGGATGTGTAGCAACACTGACTTTGTCTTACAGAGTGCTGGGTGAAAGTCAAAGGGCTGCGGTTAGTTATAATCTGAGTGAACATGTGCCAGCCGCCTGCAGCGTCCGATAGTGCGGTTATAGCTTGAACCACTTCTTGGACCACAGGCTAATATCTAATACTGCCACAGCTTCAGCCTTGGGCTCTCTTTTAGTTAATGTTCTGCTTTTATCAGTCCAGTTTTTTCTGGAAGAGGCAGAAACCACAACAAGGCTCAGCTGTGGCAGCCATTGTCTTGCCTACGGTGCTTACACCGTAGTAGAGCAGTATTTTAACATCACCAAGGGGTAGCATTCATAGCTTTACTGAGAGTTTATTATTTGGATAGTAGAATGGTGAAAAACCAATGAAATGGGACATTGGGAGCCCTCAAATCTCTTTTGCAAATGTCAAAAATTCTTAGCATGATGTGCTCTTTTTTGTTTTTTCGTTGGGTTTTCTAAAAAAGTCCATAATTGTAGGCGTGAGAGAAAACCCCAAGTAACTCCTAAGGGGTGATAGAGAAGGCGTCTGTGGACGGGCGTCAGACATCACATCGCCACCCTGTCTAAAAACGTTCTGCATATTCCACAGGAAGGAAGTCATTTCTGTAAGTGCTGGCGACTAGGGAGCAACCCAGTGTGTTAAAAAAACAGAAGTTTTGTCTTGCTGTGTATAAAAGGATGAGAGAGGTTGCTTTAGACTTTTAAGACCATGGCCATTCTGTGATTCCAATTGATTTGTTTATTTGGTGCTTTTAAAAAGGAAGACTGATATGACTAGGACTGAGACTTTCGGTTGCCTCAGTGGACCTTTTCCTGCATATTTCAGGTTGTTTTGTATGAGATTTTGGCTCCGTTAACAGTTAACAGCAATGAGAAGCAAAAGCCATCATTTTCTTCCCCACACATGTGAATTTCTTTGGATTTCTTTTAGATCTCTCAGGAAAGTGAGCAACAACTAACCCAAGCAAGTGCTAAATATTTAAATAATGGACTGTTAGATAATACAAGAAATAATGAGTTATTCCAACAAAGCGTGATTCACTCACTGTTCGGCCTTCTCCCTGTCGTCCAGGAAAAACAGCGCCGTGGCCAGGAAAAACATGCCCCCCAGAACGATGATGAAGGGACACAGCATGAGGGCATAGCCCAGGCTGAGGAACTTCCACAACTCAGATGAAGCGTATTTCTTCTGAATCTCATCGGAGATCTGCATCCAGACAAGTGCACGGATCACCCAGAAAAACACACAGAAAAACACAAAAAGAAGATAAATGATTATTATTTTTAGATAAGCACTCAGTTCTACAAAATATCCCATCCTTCTCTTATAGGTTACATGATGTTGATTTTCAAATTTTGCCTTCAAATCAGGGGGAGGTTTTTGACAGCTAATAGCTAATCTCAGAACTCTGTAAACTCATGGGAGACAGCAACTGAAGAAAAGTGAGAGTCAAGTGACCTGTCACCCATAAGGCGGTCCCACTGACAATCACATGGCAACGCTAAGCAAACTATGTGTGTGGAAACTGTATGGCAGAAAAAGAGGGGACTTAGAATCGGCTGGAGAGTGAGTCAGAGTGTTGCATCGGCTCAGGGACATTGATTTCATGTTAGCTTCAACGGACTGGAGGACCATTAACTGGAGGATACTGAAGGAGATGAACCTGAGCGAGGAGTTTGTGCATTAAGAAAGAACCATAAAAAGCCCAAAAGGCAGCTGTGTGTGGCCAACACGGAGCCCGTTTCATCAGGTACACTAAATTATCTGCAACTTGCAGAGAGCAGCAAAACTAAAAATAAGCAGAGAACTGGTGCTGCTCTAATTATCCTGCCAGAAGGCATTTCTTGGATGATTGTCTACAGATTGTTTCTGGCATTCCTTAGCTACCAAATATACGGTCCAGTCCTTCTCTAATATTAGAGGAGGAGTCTGATGTGACTCTCAGGGGATTCTCGAGAGACAACAGTCCGTGTTTAAGTGGTGACAAAGATAAACCTTTGATCACGTTTCTGAGAATATTAAATATTTTAAAGCAGCTTTTTCTTCTTTTTTTTTCAATCAGAAGGTGGTTATTTTCCTCAGGCAGTCCCACTAAAAAAACAGTGCTTTGTAGCACTGGATCTGGTTTGTTTAGCTCCATACATCATCTTAAGGTCTGTTTGGTGTTCAGGTCCAAAACTCCAAAGTGAACCAAAATAACTGAGTCATTTCCAATCTTTTTCCTGTGGTTGCTTGGTGATAACCACTCGCATTCTCCTGCTATTTCCATTTCCTTGCCAATTCACAGCATTCCTGCCAATGTGCATGGGCGACTGCAAATCTGCCCCCACTCGCTGTGCGTCACGACTGGTCCATCACACTCGTGTGTTAAACCTCAGCTCAGGAACTGAGACACCGAGCGCTGACGCACTCCAAGTGCTCTCCCCGTCGTCAACCAGGCTTTGTCACTCATTGGAGACGAGTCGTGACCGCCCAGGAGAATGAGTGGAGTGGATTGGGGGCACTGATGAACTGGTGCAATGTGGGAGTATTACATGGTAGCACACTCTCTGTGCATTAATTCTGACTCATGGAATAAGAACTGTTGAAAAAATGGCTGTTCTGTTCTACAATGCTAATCTCAGGATGGATTATAGACTCTCTTGCTTACGCATTCATACCACTCTAACTCTTCTATTTTGTTAGTATCCAACAGCAAAAAACAATGTATTTTATTAGGATTTTATTTGAGATTAACCTAAATTAGTGCATAATTGTGAGGTGAAAGTAAAAGGATGTATGGTTTTCATTTTTTTGAATAAAATTCTGAAAAGATGAGCATGTGTTTGTATTCAGGCCTCCTAATGCCCTGAGAAGGCATTTAATTAGTGGAATTTTGGCCTAGATTTTGCCAACAGAAAACTAACACTTTGCATCTCTCTCTAAGTACACTATCACAACATAGTGATGACTGTATCATGAGGTGCAGATCCTTTATTTCAGCAGGAATGGGGATTCAGATCTGTGTTATTGGGAAGTTAGATGGAACTTAATAAAATTAAGAAAATAACCTGTTAGACTCTGCAAAAGTCTCCAGAGTGGAATGGAGTCACCTTATTTTAAGAATTTCTGACTTTACAATGTCCGAAAATATTCTAGTTTTACTTGCGTAAATACATGTAATTTTTAAAGCAAATGTATGAGTTTTTGACCTCAGAGAATATCCTATTTTTTTCTTATAAATTTGTAAAACCAATCAAGTAATTTCTGAGTCTTTTTGGCGGAAATGTACTCCTCCATAGCAACGCTATTTTTATTATTTTATCTACAATGACTCTAATACTCCGCTGTAGTATTAATCTGAATCTTTAAACTTTGTATTTGAGATTTTATGCTGGTCCACCACTTAGCTCCCAATTAAATACATGAATACTTATGCTTCTATCATGAAAAAAAATGGAAAAGTCTAGGGGTGAAAACGTTTGCAGTTAGGATTCCCACTTTCCTAGCAGCCCAAGTTAAATCAGGTAACAATGCAGAAACTGGAGGCGTTTTTATACCAGGATTGTGCTGGGAGGCTCAGTTTGATTGGCCAAACAACAACAAAAATGTTCACCTTCTGTTGGGTAACATGTAAAAATATTATGCTGTGAGGTAGTTTAAAACTATGATGCCAAATAGAATGCTATTCAGAGGTTTGCTCTTTACTTTTTTTTTTTCTTTATATGCACTTTGTGTTCATCCTCTCAGACCATAGTAAACTTCTCTATGTCAACAGTTAGTACAGAAACATTACAGTAAAAGCTTTTGAGTCTGACTGTAGAATAATGACTATTTATTTCAGGCCAATGCAGCATCTGATCCCTCTTTTGAGCACCTCTTCTTATACTTGGAGAGAAAAAAAAGTGCTGCTTCTTTTATCTGCATTCGACAACAGTTTCAGATTGTCATTCAGGCGAGAAGGAACAGAAACAGCAGAGCTTGAATGCAGCTTAGCAGACAGCTGCGTCTGTCTCCAGCCTGTCAGGTCCTGACGGAGGATCCTGGATCAGTTTGATTCATTTAATCAAAGACTTCCGCTGCTTTTGTTAATGGAACTGCAACTGTGAGCCAGACTCTGAGTGATAGTTCGCATAACGACAAAGCACTAAAATCTCCCGACGCAATTTACGGCAGCACAATAAATACTAATTTAAAATGTTATATACGTGGATAGGGTGTGACATGTGATACGGCGTGCAGCAGAATACACTTCTTCCTGCCTTTATTACCGATCTAGTTCTGCATACAGGACAGAGGTGAAGGGGGGGGGCGGGGGTCAATGGAGTTGCTATTTAACTTTAGAAAATGTTCATTCTCACTTTAAAACGAGAGGAATGTGTTTTGACAGTCTGATGTGAATCCTGTTTCACACTTCATTGAATGCCGAGCAGCGCTTTCACTCTGGCTTCCTTCGGGTGTATATGCACTCAGTTTGAAGGGTGGGGAGCATTGGGGTAGTGGCGTTGGGGGGTGGGGGGAGGCTGACAGTGACCTAGGGAGGCCCACTAAGGACAAAGCTCTCATTTCGTGACCAATCAAATACAGTATGGAGACAGTGGGGTCTCCAGGGAACCATGAGATTTACTAGAAAATACGACTGATTGCCTTGAGAGCAGCAGTAAAATCCCAATCCTGTTCACCAGTTCTCCTGAGACGTGTGCTAAAAGCTCATCCCGAGGCATACTTTGCAGTGGCCTAGTTAAAACGAGAGCTAAGCCGGTATCTAATCGTGTGTGTTTATGTGTGAGGGTTCTGATGAAGTGATGTGCCCCGCATTTTTAAACCTGGGGGCACAACTTAAACACATAGCCATAGCTGGGGAGAAGGTGGGTGAGGGTCTTACCAGGCCTATCAGGTACGGACTTCCTGCATCACCCAGGAGATGAGAGGTGAAGCTCTGAAAGGCAACTGCTGTTGCTCTCCGTGTGGGAATGACAACAAACTGCAGGGAGACAAAAAGAGAAGGAAGGCCGAAAATAAGAAACGGCGGTCAAGGTGAAGAAGAAGGTCACACAAGCTGAGACCACCTGGTAGGTTCAGGTAAACCTGTGATTAACAGCCTGGTGATCTGCATACTCTATGCAAATGGAAAACTAATTAGAAATAGAGAAGGTGCTTTATTTAGCTTTCTGGGTTTTTTTTGTGTTTCGTTTAGAAACCAAAACCTCTACAAAACATTGTTAAATAATTCATAATCCTTGAATTTTCCATAATGTTGTATATTTCCAACAACAAGCTTTAATGTAGTTCATTAGATTTTATTTGCAAAACGCTGTATAACTGTGTTTTGAGTTTAAGTTATTTCATTTTCTCATTCAGTTTAACGTCTTTTATTTCCTGTTGTTTATTTCCTCTCCCTTTCATATTTTTTTCTTCTTGCCCTTAGATCTTTTCACTTTTGGTTTCATTGTTTTGTTTAATCTTTTATTTGAGTTTCCTTATTTCATCGTTTTTTTCCCTGTTAGCTCTGTTTAACTTAATTTCTCTTATCAGATTGCTTTATTGTCTACCTGTCTCACCAGTATTTATTTCCTTCTGTTCTGTTTTTCTCCTCTGTATTTACTAGTGCTCTTTTGAGTTTCTCTTAGGTTCCTTCTTAGATATCTTAAGTTACTTCTTAGTTATTCCTTATTCTTCTTATTTAGGATTGTCTAGTTCTCCCTTCTTAAAGTCGTTTTTTTCTTATGTCTCCCTGCCGTACTGCTCCCCAGCTCAGCTGTTGATTGCCTCCACCTTCTCTCTCTGTCTCTCTGTCTCTCTGTCTCTCTCTCTCTCTCTCTTACGTTATTTTCCAGTGTCAGAGGAAGGCAATGCTACCGCATTATTTACTTAAAAGAGCATCTTTATACAGCATTTAAATGCAAGGGAAATCTGCTGCCACTTCCACAGCTCCTCAGTATATTTAAGCTCCCTGGTTCTTTTGTGATTTGTCCGTCTTTCTCTCCATCTTCCTTTGCCACCTTCTTTCTTTGCCACCTTGTTTGGCCATATTCGTCCCAGCAGTTATTTATATGTTTTTAGTCAGACCTTTGTAAATTCCTCCTTTTATTTTCATTAAATACTACTAATAAAACTCAGTTCTCTGTGTTTTCTAGCCCCTTACGGCTGTTCTTCCAGGATCGTTTTGTGTTCAGCTCCTCACATCCTCCCATAAATTTCGACCTGCCTCCTTGCTGCCATTACCGTGTCTCACCATGAGGATGGAGGACTGGGTGAAAGTCACATTTGGTCAAAACTTCCTACTACTCTTCCATACAGAATCCTGATGACAGGTTCCCTCACCTGAGCTGTAAATAAGAGTCACTGTGGACATCTTAGTTACATCTTTGATAAGCCCTCTCTCTTAACAACTTTTCAGTTTATGTGTATTGCCATTGTAAATGATAGCATTAGACTTTATTAATGGGTATCAGAGGAAAAGGGCTAAACACAAAGGCTTGTCACACCTGTTAGATTTTTGTTTTGAATAAAAAAAAATACATATATAATTTTCCTTCCATTTTAAGCTTCTTGATGACTGCAACAAATCCTAATAAATACATTTAAGTTTGTGGCTCAGTGTGACCAAATGCTAAAAAAAAAAAGTTCAGGGCATGTCATCCTATTAAGGTTAGTGTTAGGGCTTAATGGTTCAGTCATCAATCTCCCAACTCAAAAGGATTTTCCAACTTTATTTCACTTACCATTAAAATGTCTGCCGTTATGGCCCAGTTCAGGAACAGCAGTGTCTCTCCAATGAAGATACAAACCTATATTAAGAAAAACAGATTTTACTTTCAGAGGCGCAAACAAAGAGCCGCTATTTTCCGCTGACTTGACACAAAAACCAAAGAAGAGCTAGGAGATATTTCTATCCTGGAAGAGCTCATTGCTTTAAAAACGGCTTTGGTTAAAGCGACTCAAAAACATGTTATTATACTGTGGCCTTGCAGATGATGTTGACATGCATGCTTTCACTGAGCTGTACCCCACAGGATGACAACGACTGTTTATTCTTGTCACAGATATTCTACGCGTGAAACACTCTGGAATGGCAAAGTTTCAGAATTTGAGGTCCGTTCAGAGTAGAAAGAATCAGAAATATACTCTTTAAATTACCCCTCAGACAGCATACTGTGCTGTGCATGGAGGCAACTGTATATACGGCCACAGCTAGCAGCTGTTCCTTCTTGGCCACTTGAATCGTAAACACACCTAGAGGGATTTGGTTGCAGTGGAATCTCGTGTATCTGTACCGGCTGGTTTCATCTGAACCACTTTAACACGGCCGACTGATGTGTGTTTCCTGCTGGGGAATAAACCCCCCGCTCCGCTCCCCTTCCCCCAGCCGCCAGTCAGTGTGCCAGACCTACAGTACAATACAGAGAGAGCTCCAGCAGGGGTCTGACAGCCGAGATGTCAGACAGGTCTGCTCTGAGAGCGGCGAAACACACCGACATGTTGCCTCCTGAAAGAGAGGAGCCAAGTCTCGTCGTGGATTGGCTCTGTGCTGCGGAGGAGACAGCAGCTGCGAAGGGTCGACGGGCCTCGACAGAGCAGCACCGTTGGTTCCAGCCATGTCACGCCTTATAATGTGACACATCTGTCAGCCCCTTTGCAATGAAACCCGAGTCACTCACTTACAACTGCAACAGTCCGCGGCGATTTAATATGGTACAGTAGAGACAAGACAGTAGAAACGAAGCAGCACGTAGCAAGCTGTTTAACTTAATCAACATGCAACATTATATTTTTGCTCATATATCCTGGCATAATCACCTGAATATCTGTCCTTTGTTGTACCTTATTCCTATTCTCACCCATTAAAATGAGGTAAAACGTATTTCTGCAATGCAGTAAATGTATGAAATTGAGTTGGATAGATGTGTAACCGTGAAATGAGTGTGGATACTTCCGTCGCTCAAGTCTAATTGGCTGAGTCATGCTGCTGTCAAACACCTGATAAATGTGCACCTTCGACCTAATGGGAGTTAATAAAAATATTACTTCATTAAATCAAAATTATCATTCATTTCAGGGCTTTAATATTCGGAAACTAAATTACAACGGTACAGGGTGACTGCAGTATCTTTTCCAAACCTTTTTTTTTTACTAGCAGAAGCTATTTAATAAACATCTATACACGCAGTAAATCATTACAGTGCTTAATTTAGTCTTTAAATTATGCATTTAGCTTTCACCATTATCTATATTGCTTCCATTAGCCATCGGACTAGCCTCTGGCATGATTCTGGCTGGATATTTGACCACTCTTTTTTATTAGAATTGATAGACCATTTTTCTGATAGCTTGGTCTTAGAATGCTGACTTGCTTTTTGAACACATTCTAAGCATTTACTAAAGGATCAAAGTCGCAGATATTCAAAAATCCATCCATTTCAAGACTAGTTTGGTCAAGATTAGTTTAATTTAATTATTAATTATTTAATTAGCTGTTGATTTTTGGTGACAAAGAATTTAGAGGTAATCCCCAATATTCACTGATCCACCCATTTTTTTCAATGCACCATTACCACTGGCCGCCTAACAGCCCCATAGCATGATGGTGCCACCACCATACTTGACAGCTGATACAATGTTCTAGCTTTGAACGCCTGACTTTGTCTTCTCTAAAGATATTTTTGTAACTCTAGCCAAACAAACTCAGTTCATCTCAAGGTTCTCACTTTATTGTAGCAACGGAATTGCAGTAGTGTCCTGTGTATCATTGGGTAGATTGTTCTTGATCATCCTGACCAGTTAAGGGAGATCATTTGGGTCAAATGGTTAAATTGGACACAACTGAGATTGCCAACAGGACAACAGTCCTAAACACATTAAAAGTGGTTTCAGAAAGGACAAAATAGTCTAACCTTAAGTTGTGGAGTATCTCAAACTTTAACACTATTATAATGGAATATGCCTAAAAGCAAGGTATATGCTACCAAAACATCCAATTTAAATCATCTCTACCAATCATAATATAAAAGAGGGGGGATGAGCCAAAACTGGGTCAGAGCCTTACTTATACAAAAAGTATGGTAAGATTTGTCTGATATATATATATTTTGGCCAGTCAATCTAATAAAATAAATAAAAAATCTAATTTGTGCACCTAATTTTTGTTTTTAAAATCATTAAAGTGCTTTCTTGTACAATAACCTATAACTTGAAAGTAAAAGGTTCCATATTTTAAGGCCTCAAATTAACATAATATTATTTCTGAAAAGAACCATAAAGGCTACAACGGGAAAAAAAACAACCTGATCAAGTCCAGTCATAAAACACAATGAGAGGCTAGACTCTCCAAGGTCAGCCACAGCCTGTCTGTTTGTTATGTTCTCTGACAAGCATGGGAAAATATTTTCCTGATATGCTGCACTAATACCAACCAGCACCTTTGAGGGTCATTTCCTATTCCTTTGTAACTGATAAGAACAAAAAAACAAAAAATGTGTGCTTCGTCAGTCCAGCAATCCAGAGTGCATTGTTTAGAAGCCGTGATTGCAAAGTGGCACCCTTTCCTGCTCCACAAGGCTGCTAGATTGAGAACAGTATGCTGATTTGGTCATTAATTTGTTACCCACAGCTACCTTAAGCAACTTCTAAGGTCACTTTAAATCCAACCTGCGAATGAAACCACTCATTAAACGAAGCAGCTCATTGACCTCGGCGCCAGAGAAGAATCGGTGTTATTCTTGGTGTCCTCTTACAGCTTTATTCAACCATCAACCCCACCTTAGTGAGCCTTCTAGATTGTTCACAGAACTGTCACTTTCAGTGTGCAGCCCCTAAGGTTAATCGCTATGACTCACATACTGTAGTATCACTCTCTGTGGGAGGGGTGGTTAGTATATTTGATCAAGAAGCAGTTTCTGTCTAAGTAATCGGGAGGTAAACTTACATAAGCTCCAATGATGCTGTTCTTGGCCACAACGAAGATGAGGCAGATGAAGATGGCAGAGCCCAGCATGCTGACAGCGCACACGAGTGGGTCGGCCCGCTCTGTCTTGCGGCGACAGAAGCGTGTGGTGGCGGCCCCGATGACCACTCCCAACAGCCCCGTCACACAAGTGATTGCCCCAAAGATAAGGCTGCAGGAAACAACCATCAATATGTTTAAGATCCAGTGCTACAAACCAAATGGCATCATAATACCTGCGAGTATTTTACTCATTGCATGAATCCAACACTGACTTGTTACCTGTCTCTGCTGCTGCAAACTTTTTTTGTGCAGGCTTCTACTTCCTTCTGCACCACCTGTGCTCGGAACAGGTAGATGGGAATCAACATTCCAAACGCACCGGTGGCAAATGACACCGCTGCTGACGCCAGGGACGAGAACACGTAGCTCCGGCTGGTGGAGGAGAAACCCAAAAAGTCACACAGCTGAATGAGCATATATTTGCAAAAGAGTATGAAATAATCAAAGCTCCTGTTACATGTTACAGTTTCAAGTTTCTTAATTGCTTAAAAAAATAAATAATAATGGCATATAATACTGCTATAGGGAAATACATGCTGGTCCAAGATTATTGTTACCCCAAAACAAGCTTTAATGCCAACTGGATCTCAATTACAAGCAAATAACATTTTTAATTTTACAACAGGGAGTAATGTGTGAATAATGTAGTGCCGCTAGCAATGTTCCAACAAATCTACCGGTTGGGCTGACAATAACACCCTTGGGTATATAGGTTGCTACTAAAGAAAGAAGACTAAAAGTTGGCTAATTTCAGTACTAAGGATGCTGTGCAGAAAAAATGATTATTTTGCTGTTACATTTTTAATTCTGGACAGTTGTTGGGATGGGTAACCCCTGGGACAATGGCAGCAGCTGATTAGCATCTTAAAAGCTCAAATAACTCCTTACATGAGTTGAAAAGGAGGCTTCGTAGATACAGAGCAGAACCAAAGAACAGAAGAAGTTCAAAGCACCTCTTCCATCGATCATACTGACCAATGATCATATCCCCTTCTGCAATGTCACTTTATAACCAAAATAAAGAAGAGTGGCAAAAGCAAATGAGGTGGATTATTAATACTGCCAAACAAAACAATAACTTGGCTATTTATAAGATCCTAAATACAGCTTTAAATGTCAGCTCTACAATAACATGATTTTGTTTTATAATAACACTAAAATCTTTGTTAATTCTTTGTTAATTTTGTAACAGGCTTCGGTCAGTGTCGGCTGATTCGGTTTTTACAAAATTGTTCACAAAATAAGTAAGTAATGCAACAAAAAAAATGTGATTACAGCTGTTGATTGACTAGTTCGTCAATACAAAACCCTTTACCATAAACCAACTGAATAGAAAAGTCAACTTCAGAGGAAAATCTGAATAAAACATAATATGCTGTAATTCTCTAAGCAAGTAGCCAAAACCTGGGCCAGGGTACAAAGCCTTACTTCTTGGCGAGGGCCTTCATGTCACTGATCCATGATGGGGACGCCTTGATGCGTCCTTCCATGTGATCCGCGCTGCCTCTCTTTGGCTCAGGGACAAAGAGCATGATAAGAGCGCTCACTGTGATGCCCAGGAACGGGGACACCTGATGAGACAAGAAATCAATCGGTCAGTACAGTTCACAGAGACCCTGTGTGTGCTGTGATCATGTTAGCGTAGGGTGGGAGCAGGTTTTTCCAGGGCAGTGGGGGGGTTTAAACCATGTGATGTCGGACAAAGAGGTGTGTGTCTGCGGTCTGCATGTGAGGCCGCTGTATGCTGATACGCTTCACATCCTATACGAGCCCTATGAAACTAAGAACATTCCCTTCGCTTACTCTACTTGTACTCCCTATGTGTGTGTTCTTTTGTAAGAGTGGGTTGCATACAGGAGACTAAATTAGCTTTTTGGCTATTAAAGCTGCTTTGTAAGCAGGAGTAAGTCTTGCAGGTGCCCATCTGCTGTGATCTTTACTACCATCCTTTCTGGCTTGGGTGGTTGGAGGATTGTTCCTGTCTGTGTTTGTGTGTGTGTGTGTGTGTGTGTGTGTGTGTGTGTGTGTAAGATGAATAAGCCAGAATAGAATGTATGAGAGAGAAGTAATTGCAAAATCTCTCAGAGGAAATTATTTTCAACTATTCAGTTGCTCATTAAAAGCTGTTTTATGTCTGGGTAATGTTAACATACAATGTGCCAAAGTGAGGATGTACTGTATGTATGTAAGGATTAAAGCAACCTACTACATTGTAACATCAGCTGTTGGGGAATGGGTGTGCTTTCAAAATTAAGTGTTGATTGGATCTAATCTACCAAAGTGAAATATACCCATACCGCCCTGTGTAAAAGTATTAATTTCATCAAGTTGCGCTTAAAATTTTTATGAGTGGGAAACCCACAGCTGCAAGAAATCAATAAGAAGTCATGTCTGAGGTTTTTTTAAAAGCCATGTAAAGGACACAGTGGAAGATGGAAGAAGGTGCTCTGGTCAGATGACACCAAAATTAATCTTTTTGCCTCACATGCAAATTTATAGACACTACGTTGAACAGCCTATTCCCACAGTGAAGCATGGAGATGGCAATATCATGCTATGGTAGGAGAGATGGAGCTAATTACAGGACAGTGTTGAAAGATAAACTGCAAAAGACTTAAGACTGGGGTGAAAGTTCACCTTCCAACAGGACTGCAGCTCTAAGCATACAGCCAGAGCTATAATGAAATGGTTTAGATGAAAGCATATTTATTTGTCCGAATAGCCCAACAAAATCAGAAACTGCATCTATGGCAGAACTTGAAACGTTATGTTGACAGATCCTCTCCATCCCATCTGGTTGAGTTTGAGCAACTGTGCAAAGAACGATGAGGGACATTTTTAGTCTCTTGATCTGAAGGTAGAGGTTAAAACTTTATACAAACATGAGGCTGTAATAGCAGCAAATAACTGTTTCTGTAAATTATGGACTTAAATATGAATGCATGCCACATTTTAAAGGTGACATATGTCTCTTTTTAAACATGTTAATCAAGATTTATTTTTTGCACAAAATCACTATAATAAAGCACTCACCAGCTAAATACTTGACAATTTCAGTCCCTTTCAGAGGGAGCCATTTAGAGGGCTCTGTCACTTTTATGTAAATTAATGGTTGCAGACCACGCGCACCCATCTTGCCACATACCACCAATGAGAATGGAATGAAACTGAAATAGTTGGCCAGGGTTTGACCGGTGAGGAAGTTATAGGCAAATTTAACTTATGGGACATCACAGTAAGGCATTTTTTCAAACAAAGTATTTTTGAACAAGATTGACCAAAAAAAAAAGAAAGAAAAATCCGAATAATGAATGGATAATTTTAAATAATGTTTGGAGTGTTTAGTGGTAGCATAAACCCAAACGGCAACACAACTGGATAAAAAAGGTGAAATCCGCAAATAAGATTTTAAGCTAAAATACATTTTAATACATCCAAACAGTTATCTGCCATTCACAACACTATAATGTGCTACTTAGAGTACTAAATAAAATGGACGTTTTTTTGGTTAGTTTTTAGCCTTCAAGGTTAATCAGTGAGACACCAGGAGTTTGTGACCTTTGACATGCACTCCCACAGGACCCATTAGAGACTTCCTGTTTGACGTAGGGCAATCGCAAAAATGAGGAACTCCCCCTCTGCTGCCACACAATTAAAAAAAACATCTCTTTTGCTATTCTACTCGACTGACATTTTCAGGAAGGTATCTGGAAACACACCGGACAAAAACAAAGGGAAGTTGCTGCTACCTTTTTTTTTTTTTGAGTCTTTGTTAAAACAGGATACGACCGCACACGAACCGTTTCATGTCTTGGTATTTGTCTTCCTCTGCATGCCACACCGCTGATTAATCAGTTTAGAGATTGTTTTATTGGAATGTAATTGTGACTGCTTTGGAACAAATTCCCCCTCCATTACCCCCTCACAAGGCTTGTTATTTTATCTTACAGAGACAAAAAATAAATGGACTTCCTGTCCCATAAGTCGTCATGTCCAGGATTGGTTTCCTCCTCCGACCTTCTGAGAATGTTAGTGCCTTCCTCTAAGTGTTAGTCTGTTCATGAGACAGCAAGGTCATTATTTGTTTTAATGATTTTAAAAGCCTGAAGTCAACAGTTCCTTGGGAGTCCTTTCATTGGTCTTTTCCATTATGGCGGGTATTCCTTGTAGAGCACTTCAGTTGCAAGCATTTTGTTTCATGCACTCAGTGGATACCAGTGAACGCTCTTAATTTAACATTGGCCTCCAAATTTCATACGGTTTATGCAGCAGGGTACCAACTTTTAATTTCACGTTTTTCACTTTAATGCCCTTTTAGCACATTTGAGGGACTTTACAATCAAACATCTTATAACAACTGAGAAGAAACACTAAAATGTTTCACGTTCAAATACATTGCTATTCAACAAAGAATGTTAAGAGACTAATCCAATATGTTAATGACTTTTGGTTTGTAGGTATCATAAGATGTTATTAAAGCTGATAGTGGCTCCATTCTGAGTTCAGACTGGCTGAGGCCACTGATCCAGACCACATAACCCCATGTCGCTGGTGATTATGTTTCTACAACTTTACTCTAGAAGTTATAGCTTATTGCCACAAAAATGTATCACACATATATAATTAGATATAGGTAGTAATGTAAATCAGCGTTTTCCCAACCCTTGTCCTCAAGGCGCACTGCCCTGCAGGTGTTAGATGTTTCCTTGCTTTAAGACACACTATTGAGTTGATTGCAGTTTAGCAAAATCCTGTTCATCAGCAATCAGTTGTAAGGTTGAAACATGGAAGAATTTTTTTTTTCAAATTGTAAAATGTATGATGTTAGATATGGCAAATTACTTAAAATATAGCTGCATCACCTTATTTGGAGAAATATTGTAGTGCATGAAAGGATCATACATATTATGTATCTCTTTTAATATGTAAATATGAACACAATTGAAAATATGGGCAAGAACTGCATCAGTACAGCTAACATTGCATTTGACTCATGTTTGATGACACTCATTGATGACATTCATACTGAAATAAAAGAAATAATGAAGGGTTACAGTTGTACAGCAGCGAATCAAATCACTGACAAGTACAACTTCTATTAGAAAACTTGAATCCCTGCTTTTAGTTTGAACACGATTCAAAATGCTAAACATATTTGATGGTAAAATCTTTGGAAGTGTTTCTGCAGGAGGGTGCACTAACACTAATGATTGTGACAGTTGTTCAGCCTCTAACTTTCTGTTGTGGCATTTTCCCTGTACAGACACAGCCAGGCTGGCCTCCGAATCCAGAAATAACCCCTCGTGTTTCTGTCCCCACTGACCCCAGATCCATAACAATTCCTGCAGCGATTAAGGGACCCCTTCATCTGCATTTGTACATGTTTCTTTTCTTTCTTTTTCTGGAGGTTGAAGATGAAGACGATGATAAACTTACCCTTAATGCACAGTGCCAGTCCTCAGCAGCATCTTTGGCACCGGAGCCCAGGATGTAACCCAAGCCACTGCAGGGGAGGGTACACACACAAACATTGCACATTAGCAACAAAATCCCACTACATCGCAATTATCTGCAAAGACCAATGAGTTGACCTGAGTCTGTCATTACCATCACATAAAAATACGCCTACACCGCTCTCTTCCTGTCTGCTGACTGACTAATGCAGTGGGATATGACGTGTGATCAATCATAGCAACGGTAGTCTGTTGACTAGTTAGTCTATTTGTGGCTGTGCAATTAGGGCATGTAACCAGAAACAGCAAGTGCAATGCTGCCTCTGAATTCATCATTAATAACAGGCTACATACAGACTTCATTTTGGTCTATAATACTGAGTAGGAAAGAGTTGTTGGCATTCCTCGTAAAAACATTTTTTTTTTTTTTTTTTTTACTATGTTACTGCATCGGCATCCTCTGATATTTGAAGAGCATTTCTAGTTAAGTCTGCAGCTGAAATCCCAGTAGACAAGGATGATTTAATGCTAGTGAGGCGTTTCTAGGTTGATTCAACTGTGTGTTTCACGTCAGCATCCTATCAGAAGACCCAATGATGACACATGTTCAGTTTTCTGGTAAAAAATGAGTGAACGCCTCGGAAGGGAACCAGGCCCACGGCATCATAGATCCTCTATCATGGATAACAGTGGCCATGAAGTGCTTGTCCCCTACATTGGTCTGTTGCTTCATGCCAACCAAACCTGGAGTGTTTGTGTCTTACAATTTTAATCCCTTCTTTGTGATTCCCAGTAGGTCAATCTATCCCATTTACAAATGTTTTTATTTGTAATGAGTGGGTGGCTGGATTTTTATCTCTGGCATGTATCCTAAATCGCCTGCGGGCACTAGATAGAATCTCATAGTTGTCATAGAAACCTGGTGACCCTGAAGAGGCAGCTAGATAGCAGTTTTCTGAAAAGTGTTTGGTTTAACTCCACTAAAATCTGTCTGGTTGATGAATCTGAATTCTTTAATCCTATTTTACTGCAGGTGCAGTGCCTCTGAGCAGGAGATACTGTATCGCACTGCAAAATTAAGGCAATGAATTCATGATTAAAAGTAGCCAAGACCGTAGCAGTGCATTTATATCAATAATAGCCTCCGATCATTCTTAACTGGTGTTGCACATGCTCACAGCAAAATAGGGGAACTGTTTATACTTGTGTTTCCAAGGTTAGTCCTCCAAAAATAACATTGCAGGATAAACTTTATCCCGACAACATGCGATATTTCCAGTGAGTGACTAACAGCCCGTCTTATCAGAGTCTACTCAGATTGCACGCTCGGAAAGTTCAACACCGTTGATAAAACTTTAGCCATAAAAAAAAAATAAAGGAAAGAAATCACAGTCCTAACAATTGCCATTATAGCACACAAATATGTCAGCGAAGCCAAGTTTCAAAGCAAAACAAGGAACACGGCAGTAAAGTCAATTTCCTTTGAATTTGATCTAATTCTTCAGGTCATTTCCTGGAAATGGCCCGAACACTTTAGTAAAAACAAACAAGTAGGGGACTGGATGGGAGGCACAACGTTTATTTCTGAAGCCAAATTGTTAACCTTCTATTGTTTGTGCTGCTGGGCAGTTTGCAGTGACCAAAGGACTCAGGAGAGTGACAACATGACCACTTAGAAGGCAGTTGTCTTTTATTTCTAATTGTCTGTCCTATTTGAAATCCAGAACTGAATAGAGCAAATTAATTACGCAACAGCTTAGCTCTGCATTTTAACTACACAAATAATATAAAGTGACAGGTTACATAATTACAGAAATAATCATAAGGCTGATGTTTGTGACGTTACAAAAACTGCTGCATATCCATCCCTCCTCCAACCTTCCTAGTAGGTAAGGGGTTGTGTATTCAGAAGATGGTAAACAGCCTGCATGTAGCAGCTCAGGCTCAGGCTGTTGTGCACTGAGAGCCTGATCCATATGTACAGTATTTTATAATTTGGCTTCATTTTTTCTCCTCATGGTCACTTTCTAAGCTGAAAAGGCTTCGAATTTGTGCTTAATAGTGCGTCATACACCCACACCTACACATCACGTCAAAAAAAAAAAAAAAGCCACCACCATATTCAACCCTTTTAAAGCATCACAGAGCTAACAGTCAGGATTAGATTGTATTTTACGCTGAAAGTATTTGAGTTTATAATGAAATGATTACAGATTCCTCCTCCTCTTCCTTTTTTGACAAAACATAGAACCAACGCATAATCATATGTGTATCTCAATATTTTAGGAATATCAACAAATAGTTGAGTACAAATTTATTTGTGTCCTGTGAATTTTTATTTTCTTTAATTTTACTCTTTGTATCAGTTGCACTTTCTGACTCACATCGATGAAAAAAAAAAAAAAAAGAACTGTTCCATCATATTCCAATTTATTAAGATGTAGAAAGATCTGTCTGCCTCTTACCTTCCCAGGGGGATGGCCAGGTAGAAGACTGAGAGCATCATGGTGCGGCTGTTGTTTGTGTACAGGTCTCCTATGATGGTGGGAGAGATGGAGGAGTAGCTGGACTCACCGATGCCCACCAGTCCTCTGGAGAGCACAAATAGCCAGTAGTACTGCAGAGAAAACAGCAAAAAGAAAAGGAGCAAAAAGAAAATAAATCAATAAGCTTTGTAGAGCATAGAAGGTAGTATGTCTCTTAGAAACAATGTCAAACGGAACACATTTTTCCTCTTAAGGTGTCTTTTTTTCTGTGCATATTCATTATGTCTAAAATAATTTCCTCCCTTTTATATTTACTATATCATAAGGCTTTCAAATAAGTGTCATAATTACAACATTAAAATACAAAAATGGATGTATAGACAAAAAATAGACAAATTATTGTCTCTTTTTATTCCTTTATCCCCACCCCAACCCCCCCACATACCAATATGTTTGCAATTGAAAAACATAAAAATGTTTATCAGCTTAAAATACAAGATTTTTTTAAGTGTGAAAATATCAAATAATGGGCAAATATTAACTCAACACAAAACAAATCTATGGAATAACAAAATAACATGACTGAGAACAGCGACATGTTATACGTTACCAAATGTCACAAAGTGAAAAAAAGGTGTAGACTTTTAAACGCCTTTTATTCAGAGGCACCTGTGTAGGCAGCTAGATTGTCAGCTGTTTCCATAGAAACCACAATTCACAGGATGTAGGCTTCCATGTCTGCCTGTGAAGCTGCTAAGAAATCTAGTACCCCCTCCACACAGTGAACTGACGCAAGCATCACACATTGGATCTCTGCCTGTTACATCAAAGAAAAAAACTTAAAGGAGAAGTCTGTTTGTGACACTGTTACTATAGTACTTCCTTTCCTGTCAATACTGCCTAATTATTCTTTCATATCTCTTAAGTTTAGAGAACTGTATTCGTATGTTATCCAATGATACAAACAGAAACTTGGCGAGACACTAAGAGGCAGATGAGGAGGTGATTACTCTGTGAAAATGGATAAGAAGTTTAAATAGTAATGTTGGATCTGACTTGCGGCCAGTAGGATACACGGTGCCATGAGGTCAAAGAGAGCCTGTTGTAAAATGACACTCAAGGATTCCTCTTAAGAGGCCTACCTCTCAAAAACCCCTCTGCTCTTGTAGCTGGACATGAACAACGATAAATGTTCATAGATTTCCACAATTGTTTTTCAGAATTTAGTTTTGTATCACTGCATTTGAGCACCTTTGTTTATGGAAAATACGACTGAGCTGTCAGTGCTCCAGCAACATATTTGTCACGATACTTTAAAAAAATTCCTTCATGGTCTATTTTCTTCCTTTAGTGGCCCGGTGTTTAGTGGAATAACGATGGCAGCCTATTTCGTGTGGTTACAGTCAGACTATATCATCGGGGTTTGGACCAAAAATGCTAGTAGCGCTGCAAACACCAAAGAACTTCAAGTCCTGATGCCAGGAAAACACCACAAACATTTGGCTTGGAAATTTTGACATGTGATTTACAACAAAGACAGACTTCAAAAATATAAAAGAGAAATAAAAAAAAAACAATGTTACCAACTGTTCTTTTACTGTATTTTTACAAGTTTTAACTGAGCTAAATTCTTATGAGCTAAACGCTAACATCAAATAAAATGCTAATATTAGTTCCATGCTCATATGAGCATGTTTGGCCAAAGGTCTGTAAAATATTTACAGGTTAAACCATGTGCACCCTAACTTTTTCATCTACTGACATTGATATCTGATTCAATCACAATAGATTTTCAAAAACTCTTTCTTCTTTTTCTCGTTTTTTTACTTTTTGTCCCTCTGTATCCTGCTGAGAACGGCTTCCACCTGACCTGATTTACTGCTGGTTACATCACCTGATTTTCATTGGACCTCTGCTAACTTGCATCACCCTCATCCATTACAGCCTTCTGTAGAGGCTCAACTCTTAAAAGTTTCACCTGCTTTTGACTTCTTAATTTTTATTTAATTTGTACATTTTTATATTAAACATGACTGTTAAGAAAAAAAAAGTATCCCTTTTAATACTTGTTTTAGTCACAACTAGTTTGAGCACAATAATCTTCTAGAATGATTTTGGCAATTAAACTGAAACATGAAATAATAAAATATCAATAAGGAAAATTCCTCTAAAAGAAGAAAATGAACGGTTTAGGAAAATTGCCCTCACATTTTAGTCAATGTTTTTCAAATGTGAGTGAATGGAATAATTCAGGGTTTCTAATGAAAAAAGTAATTAAAATGCACATAAAATGTAATGCAAAGTAAATGAAAGAGATTTAGATTGTTGGTTAACAAGATTCTTCGCTGCATGCCTTGCAGTCAGAAGCATTAAGCCACAGACAGTCACTCATGTGTTTCAAATGACAGATCTTTTAATGACCATTTAAATTGCAATCCAATGTATCCGTGCAAAATAACTGTGTGCCGTTGGTGGATTTCTGTTACATAAGAACTGTATTCTAATTCTCCTGCAAATCCAAATAGAAAATGTCCCAAAGTCTGCTAAATGATAGGAATCAGTTATAAGTGGTCATTAACATTTAATTACATGACATATCTTTCATCTCTCATGGCGACAGTGGCTTGGTGCTCTTATATAACAGTGCTCTACTCTCATCCTATTTGACTGGCACAACTGGTAGCTTGTCCACATCCAGCATCCTATGTAGCATTTGTCAGAGGGGAAGAGACCCTTAACTTAAGCTTATTTCTTGTTGTCTTCTTCTCCAAGAGAAGAGCCTGCAATTTGAGCTCCAAGCGGATGAGTCGGAAGAGGATTTCCATCACAGTATTCCCTCCTGAGACCATCAACATCTCTGAGCTGTCACTACTATACATAACTCTGAAGAGCTATGGCAGCGAACTGCCTTACTCACCAGAGAAAGGACGCTGCAAGACTCCACAGTGCTGCTTTGGAGACGAGTTGTGTGCTGCATAAATGTAACTAACACAACCTTTATCTATTTCAAGGGAATCAAGTCTCTGTTTCTGCTTGCAGTTTTATTTGGGAGGTCCATCAGGCCTATCTAACCAGGCCATCCTAACATGCATATGTTTATAAAGAGAGGCTTTCAGTGTAATATGATGTCTACCATGTCATATTGCCTGGAATAATGTTCAACACAGCTAACGCCTGCAAGCACACAGAGCCTTTTAGAGATATCGAATTTAAATCCACTCGTTTACGGGCAATGAAACGACACAGTCTTATCTCCTAAAGGATTGCAATTGAGACAACTGTGAGGCACGGCCCTTTATTAGTTGATTGGCTGGCAGCCAGTGAGTTAGAGAGAGTAGAAGAGCAAGGGAAGGCTGCAGACATAAAGAACGTCTTCAAAGGCTGTCTGATTTAACAAGCGTATCATTTCATTTCGTTTGCCTTAACATCGAGCATATCCAGATCTCAACAGACAAATTAGCTCATCACTGTCGGGCGAAAGACGACTGATAGAGCAATGCTGGTGCTCCCCAGCTGCCGTTGTCCAGCAGTTTCCTTGAGAGCAGGAGCTGTGCCGTACCTCTTTGCTGATGAACGAGCTTGACAGGGTCACAATAGACCAGAAGAAAATGCCACAGCTCAGGATGACCTTTCTGTTGAAGCGGTCGCCCAGGTAACCGAAGATAGGAGCAGCCACCATGAAGCTGCAGATGAAGACTGGGGAGAGAAGAAAAGAAAATGTTACATTGATTACAGTATAGAAGCTGGAAATGCCTGGATATGGCATGTATTCTTTACTGTTTTTAGGTTTGTTGGTCTGTACAAGGTACAGGCCAGTTATTAGGATATACCAACATTTCAAAAAGTTGATTGAACTCCATGGGGCTATATGAAGCATAGAAGAACAGAGCTACCCCTCTCCGCCATGTTGCTTTGCACTGCTTGCCAAAAGAGGGTCACTACCAGAGGGCAAACTCTGCTGGCCAAAATTGAAGCCTACCTGGAAGTGACAGAAATACAGTTCCCCCCTCATCCGCTAGGGGCTGGCTCACATTGACTCCCATATTAAAAATGCTAACTTCACAGCAGAAACAAACATGCTTTAAAAAAAAACTTATAGGTTTAATAGTTTAAGTTTACCGCTAGGACAACTCTAACGGGGGTACATTTTTTATAACTCATCCCTACATGTAATTTAAGCTTGAAATTCAAAATAAAAAGGGTTGCGTGTTATTTCGATTGACAGGTCTCAGCTGTCAATCGAAATAAGCTGAGACCTGAAATAAGCTGTCAGCGCTATCACTTGTAGCTAGCAACCTGCTCCCCCCTGTTTGCTGCAGGGAAGCCGCAGCCTCAGATTAACATTAATAGTCTTGGACATTTTATTTCTCTGAATTTGACCATCAGTTATGTCCACAATGTTTATTTGTGTTCAGATGTTAGTCATGCACTTATTGAACAAAGATGGCTTGCTGTGGTAGGCCTATTGATTGTACTGACAGACTGTCCAAAAATCTTGCTCAATTTTTTGCGGTTGGCCAAAAATGGGTTGGAATAATCACATTTCTTCTTTACATATTGATTACAAATACTTGTTTTAATGAAAGTCTTAAAAACAAGTTTTTCTTCCATGTTAGCTCGGTTAGCTCTTAGTTACATCGGCTCAGAGAGTCAACCATACAGCCCCGCTCTCAGCTCCACCTCTTTTCCCATTTTTTTGTATTTTTCGGACGTGATGAGCCACGTGATACGGCCAAGACGCCATCCATTTTTTTAAATGTATAACTATTCTGATAAATAAACCGATAGTCTGATTAAACCTGTATTAAACAGCTAATAACAACTTGTTTACTTTATGAAGAGCAAAACCAAATTAACCTAGCATTTTCTGTGCAATACGCATATTATATATATTATTATTATTCTTGCTTAAATTTATGTAAAAAAACACTAAGCATAAATGTGGTAAATAACATTATTATAACTGTTACAGCACTGTAGCAGATGTCAATATAATTGGGGGTTTTCTGTTTTAAATAAGTGAGTAGATGTCATGCTTTTCAGTTTAAAATTTTGTTGAAATCATTATAACGTTTTCTCAAGGTTATTGTACAATAAAAATCTCATAACTTCTTATATCTTGGGGGTCTCGTTACTTTTTTGCCTCCTTGCACTTTGCCTGGAACGTGGCCAAAATCTCAGCTGAGCTGAGCAAACTCTTTCAGTCTCTCTGGATGACTTATTAAGTCAGGACCTGTCCAGTTCAGATCAGCTGCGAGACAGTAGCGCGCCACAGACACTGAGAAGGGCTGCCAGAGGACACCTCTAACAGGGATCATATCATACCTCACCTACACTTATTACAAGTACCTAAGCATAATAGCATTAAATGCAGAGCACTGATTGTGGGTGATTAGGTTTATGAAGACAAACTGTAGAGATAAAAAGGAAGTGCTCCAGAGCTGTAAGGACTTCAGTTTGAAACCCGACCTCCTACGGCAACCCTTCGAAGAGTCGGGGGTGAAAAAAGTGACAGAATCAGGCTGCAAGTGTCATCTAACTAAACGCAGAGCGCTGTGGAAGGAGGGATAGAGATCTGGGAACATGTCAGGGTTTAATGTTAAACAGCTGGAATTATAATTAGACAAACCAGATCTGAAGCAGTCTAAAGCAATATATCACATAGCAACACTGTAGCTGAAGAAGACCTATGTTCCTGCAGGCCCACATTGGATTTCTATCTCAATGTCCTACATGTTAATCTTTGTTTTATGGGGTGCCGTTTGTATACCATAGTCACATAGTCAACAATTAACGGCAATATATTGAGTTATTTAGTCTGTCATAAGAAAAAGATATGGGAGTTAAATATATTCAAAGTAATATTTTCTTCATGTTACGCATTTATTTATAAATGTCACAGTTTATACCTAAATATTTAATTAGCAATCTAGTATATTCGACAAACTAAATATCTAGGTAGGAAGCTAAATATTTTGTTTACAAGCAATATATTAGCTTTATATAGCTGCCAACAAAATATTTAGTTTGGAGCTTAATACTTAGTTTGTAAACTAAAGATTGAAATTTCTAAATAAATATTTAGCTTGATAACTTAATTTAATCTAAAACTGTGATATTTATAACTGAATACATAACATTGACAAAAATAACACAGAAGCATTAATCCCCACTTTTTTCTTTTATGACAGGTTAATTAACCTAAACTGTTAATTTTTGACTGTGTAACTTTACAAACAGCTCCTCATAATGTTTTAGCTAATTGAACACAAGTGCTTGAAAGTATGCTCCTCTAAATACCCAGCTGGCTCCTGGACAACTATGCCTTGTTGTCGAAGCTTTCCGGCAACATGCACTACGAAGATCCAAACAGATGTGCATTTTTAATGCTCTATAAAGCAGGCTTTTCTCTTTTTCTGTTTGTGCAAAGGAAAAATGGGCAGTAGTGTTGCCCTTGACAGTGCTGGGATAAACTTGGGAAGCAGGGTGCTGTGTTGTGTCACATCATTAGAATAAAGGAGGAACACAGATGGACAGATGAGAGAGCAAAACGAGTAAGGAGGAGGTGGTCTCGTTACATAAGATAGAGGCATCGCAGTCCCACAGCTGCTGAGGCCAACCCAAAGGATAAAGGGCAATAATCAGATTATTGAAGCTGTAGGTTTTTAACGTGACATTCTGGTGTAATAAAAGAAAAAAGGGGAACATATATCCAATTAAAAATCTGTTTTTAGGAGAACAGTTACTCAATATAACAAAATCCTTTTATATAACACTGATGTAGGTTTTTAAATGGAATACCTTTAGACCCTATATTTGCAGCACTTCATAATGATGCTAATGGTACTAAAGTAAGTGTTGAAATAATTTCACAAGGTTAAACTATCTGTAAATGCTTTCGATCTTTTATATTACTTATCTTCATCCAAATTATGTTTTGTCCCTATTTTTAATTCAGGAATAGAAGCAGCAAAAAGAAACAGTCAATACATGTCATTTCCTTTATATTTAGAAAACTTTTAGCTAATACTCTGAAAATGTTTAAGTTCTATATTTGAAATTACAGTTTATACAGTTTTCAGGGGGTGTTCTAGAACATCAATATGATGATATCATACAGTGATCAGCCTTATGTTGGCCTAAACCAAGAGTTTATCTTTCCTTTGAAGGCTAATCTGTTAATAAGTTTCCTAAGAAGGATAACATATAAAAAGAATATATAAATTGCAGATTTTTTATACAAGAGCATAATGAATAAAACAGAAAAAGAGGAGGAAGATAATACAAGACTAAAAATATTTACACCTTAAAGCATATGCTCCTCATAAACTGTATAAAATTTTTATGAAACAAAACCACGTTTATGTAAAAATATTCACCAGGGGTTGCTTTATTCATAAAAATGATGAAAAAACCCCACTTTGGATGAATTTGTCGCAAAAATAATCAGCGTTTTCAGCATTTGAATATATATATATATATATATATATATATATATATATATATATAGAGAGAGAGAGAGAGAGAGAGAGAGAGAGAGAGAGAGAGAGATTAATCTGTCTAACATTAAGCCTGAAGTCCGTTACTCAGTTTTTTACGTCATGAAAGAACAATATAATACCAGAAATATAATGCCAGAACTTTCATACATTTCCACAAGCTGACTTGTAATTTGCATTTCTATTATTTTTATTCACTATTTTAGGCTTATATTTGAGTTCATATTATTATTTCATCATACATATTGCACAGCTGTCAGATACTTTTGTGAACTCTTCCAAACCATTTCTTAGCTTCCATTGCGAACATTTATTAAAACGCGATAAGTGCTCACCGTAGCGCACCGCTAAAAAATAGCGAGTTTTTCGAAATGATCTTTAACAACTCGGGCTGTCGCCATATCACTGCCGGGAGATACCCTCACTCACACAAACACACACACATACACATTTCATGCTGAAGATAAGACATGGGAGAGGTCCCCAATCATCCACCACCAGCTGGTCCACGTGGGTTTTAAAGAGCTTGACACTGTCACTGTTTAGCTGCTTGAAATAAATACAGATTCTTAGTATTTTTAAGTGGCCTATAGAAAGTCAATTGCAGCCACAAATGTCCCCATCTATGCGTTTGAGTGGATGAGTGTGAGTGTGTATTTCCTGTTTGTTGATTAGCTCTGGTATCCCCTTGAGCCACATTATCACCTATTAACAATATTAGCACATGCTGATGAAATCAGGCTTTGACAATCTAATCATGATCATCTTCCTTTTTCAAATTACACAAAGAACAGATTAAAGGGAAAAGGATAAGATCACTTCCTGGTCATGGAATGCTAAACCCAAAACAAGACTAATATCTAAAATAGCGAACATGACTTTACTCATGTGAAATCAAAAAACTCTCACCTTTGATGTACTATCATTACCTGCCGTGGGAACTGAGAGGTTTTGTTGAGATGTCTAAGTTATAATGAAACAGACGCACCATTACAAAGGAGGAATTTGTTTCTGAGGAACATTATCTCTCCTCGGATTCTTCATTCATGGAACTGACCCAAAGGTTACCATCTTTGATCTCATTCCAAAGCCTATGTAAAGGAGTGTTGAGACTGACAATTAATCATGTGCCCTACATGAAGACGTAAGCATGCTTAGTATTTTGGTGTGAAGGTTGCGGCTCCAAAAAAAGGTAATAGGGTTCTTTCTTTGCTCTTGCGGTGAGGTTTGGCTTTTCCTACATGGAGCAGTCTCCAGTGATCTAAAACACATGTTACACCCTTTTAAGTGCTCTTAGACCTTAAGGGAGTTCATCTGCCACCAGGAAATGTCTATTCATAATAAAGACTCTGTTGTATACAGCTCTTCTTCTGCCAGTCAATAAAGAAGAATATCAGTTTCACAGCATTCCAAACAATCACATATGTCATACTTTAAATCAATTTAAATGTCTTAATTTATTAGAATGGTTAGTTAAGATGTCTTAAAGCGAGACTCTATCACAAAATTTAAACCTATTCTCTAAACCCCTTCATTTGGCATCTGTCTCATGCTGTCATCTTTCTCTGACTAGATGTTTGCTTTAGCCTCAAGGAAAAGCTAATATAGAATTGCAATAAATAAAAGGGATACATGTAATGCACATAGCATATTAAAAATGGCTTTGAATCCCTTTGTGGACTCGCATTGACTTTTCCTTCTCATCCGTTCTTGAATTTCTGTAGATTGAGGCATGATGTGCTGCTTTTTGAGATCTTCTAGCCTACTTCATGCCATCAGACAGGTTTACAGGTCAGGTAGTAGTCAGGCTAAGGCGTGGCTAGTAAAGTTTAACTCAGCTTTTCAAAACAAATGTGGTTAATCCCAGACAATTTCGTATTTAACAAAGGAAGGTATTACTGTTTCGCATTGCGCCAGGGTGTTCTGAATAAGAGTAGATTATTCACAAAATGTTTCAGCTTTAGAAGAAACCATTCAGTTTGGCAAAAAAGGTCACCAGACTGGTTTTAAATGACAGATTCCTGAGTCAGCTGTCATCGTCTCTCCGTTCCTTTAGGTTTTCAGCAGTGGAACACAACAAAAAAAAATTCCTTTGATCAAAACAGCACTTCCTCAGATAATCCCTGAGAAATCAGACGAAACTCTGATCTTATAGTTACAAAAAAATGCGACAAATGCAGAGGAGGAAAGCAGTCTAACCATTTAAGAGAAGATACCAGGATCACAGAAAACTTAATTTCCCTCTGGGATCAATAAAGTATTTTTGAATTGAACTGAATACACCATCTGCAGGAAGAAAACACTGTTTGAAACAGAAACTTTATAATCAAACAGCTAGATCTTGTACTTTTTGATGAGACATTAATCCTGATTAATGTTGTCATGTAATATTACAGTCAACAAAAAGGACGTTGATTTCCTATTCCACATGTAAATACATTTTTAAATGTATTATGATAAAGTAAGAAGAAGTTTCTTATCACTGGATTCAGCTTATTTGAGGATGTTTTGCTGCGATACTGGCGTAACGATGGAGAACGGCGACAATGATGGCAGAACGCAGTCATCTACCTTCCAGCAAACTGACTCAACTGTGCGCTGCAACTCAAACAAGCCCTACAGTATCAGTGCGGCCTCACATCCTGCCATTATCATTAGGCTTATGTAACATTGGCCTCGCTATTAGCCTGACAAACACGCACATTCCTAGCCTTTTAAAAGCCATTGTTTACAGGTCGTGATGAACTGAAAATTCCTCAACAGTGACTCAAAAAGAAGTTGGAAGGAAATTATTGTACGAAAAAAATAATGTGGTGGTAAGTTTTGGGAGTATTGACTGTAACATTTGAGAGTCAGGATAGTTTTATTGCATTATTTGAGACTTTAATGAAAGCAGGTTAATAATTTAAATCACTGTGGGTGATACGAGCTTGACTCCTGTGGCTGTGTACCTGGGAATATGCTTGGCTCATGACCTGGTATTAAGGTATACCAGTGTTGGAAAGTTGTAGTTTCAAAAATCACAGAGAAATCTCTGCCATACCTCTCTTAGGCTCTGATTTATCAAAATTTCAAATAAAGAGCAGAAAACTGAGGCCCTGTCCACACGTAGCCGGGTATCTCACAAAACGGAGATATTTTTCTACGGTTTGACCTGTTATCCACACGTAGCCGGAGGTTTTCGGCACCAAAAACGAAGCTTTTTCAAAACTCCGGCCAAAGTGGAGATTTGCGTTTTCTCCGTTTTCGGTATCTACGTGTGGACGGTTGAAAACGGAGTTTTAAGAGCCGTAACGCCACTTTCCGCGACAAAAAATGCTCCAACACCACATGTGCGACCTGTGTTTACTCTCAAAAACAGCATTTATTTCCTCAACGCTGTGTTGGTATCATCCATTGTTAAAGCGCATCTTGTTTGTTTGCTTTTATAAGCTGTATAACTGCTGCGTGCTGAAGAGAGGATATAAAGTTTCTCTTGGCGGATAGGACTGGGGAGAACTACTGCCCCCTACAGGTTTGCCACGTCTATGAATGTGCTGAAAAACGCATTTATCCGGTTACGTGTGGATGGAGATTTTTTTTTCAAGGAGAAGAGGAAAATCTTCGTTTAAAAAAAAAAACGGCTACGTGTGGACATGGCCTGAGTGTACTGCAAAAAATTTGCGACAGTGGGTTGTCCTTCAAATGCTGATGATCTATTAAGATTGTGTGTAGAATTTATGACAGGCTCAACAAGCAGTATTCAAATGAGCACTTTGCCTATCCCGCTCTGTGTGCCAGCCTGTCTGCCCCATGTAATGTCCCACTCTCCCAGAAAGAGAGGGAATAGGTACATGGATTTGTGATGTGTCTGTGACCAAACAAAAAGAGGAAGAAAAAAAACGTGGTCTAGTATATGGTTTCTATTTGGCTAGAATTTTAATTTTTCATTTCAGTTTATTTATGTAGCAGCGATTCACAGCAGATGTCATTTCAAGGCACTTTAAAAGAAAAATAATTTCAATACAGCCATACAGACATTGCACTCTGCTAAAAATATTTCTCTTTAAGGAATCCCAGGAGATTGCCTTGAGTCATTGAATGAGATCTATAATAATCAAAGTATTATGATATTTTATCAGAAGAAGGCATAATTGCTGTTCTTCTTTTTTAAGGAAAAGTATTCGGTCATAATTTTACATTTAGGTTTGAATTTTCTTGCTGTTATCACAATACTGGTAAAACAGTTTTACTCAAAGTTTCAGTGGGAGAACTCATACCTGCCTATGCCTTTCTGTCACAAAGAAAGGAGCCTATTTTCAGTTTCACATTTACCTTGAACAGGAGTGCCAAACCCATTGTAATGTTCTTCTTATTCCAGATGAGATGCACCACATTTTTCTCACAGTGTCTCTGCGGGTGTATTACCCGTTGTGTGAGGACATTCCAGGGAGAGGAAGGTTGCTGTCCGAGAAGTTGAAAGCCTGAGAAAATTCCCAGCTATATACTGCAGACACTGAAGTCACAAATTCAAATGTAACATTACAGTGCACTTAAAGCGACATTAGTCACAGGTTGATTGTCTTGTTTTACTCTTGTTAGCTCTGGTACGGAGACAAGATGGAAATTACATACATAAGTAGTAAGCTAATGTTGAATTAGCTAAAGGATGGCAAAAAAGTTCATTTACGACCTTCACTTTTAATAACTATTCATCATTTATTATCCTTGATAATAAGTGGCACCCCATGAACCTGTTGATTGGTAATTTATAGTCTAATGTGCTTATTAAATTAAAGGGTAGTTATTTAAACCAGCCACTAATTATGCCTCATTTTCATGGAATTTAGAAGTAAGATGTAACAAAAAAAAATAAGGCAAACTGTCCTTACAGAACACTCAGCGTAAAAACACACATCACATCTCTGCTCTCTATTCCACACACAGGCAGCCCTACCTTTGATTGGCCAGCCACAACAATACCTCTCAGGGTGACTCACTCTCTGTGATTCAGTGCCACTGCATCAAGAGGGAGATGCAGAGATGTTCGCCTGTGTCTGATTGATATTCTTTGACGCCGTGAGGGGAGATTTCCCTATGAAATGCAGGATCCCCCCCCCCCAAGGAAGCACCTGCAAGCAGGGGAGGATTAAGGTTTACAGGGGCCCCTAGGCTGCACTTGTCTGTGGGCCCTGCAACCTCTCCATCCTTGCACTTCTTCTCTGGTCTCATCTGCCGATATTTATTATAATGTTAAATAGCTTGTTCTGTGTGATGCTCCCTACGTTTTAAAAACTTTTGAGATAAGACTAGGTCAAATAGGTCTGTAACCTACATTGTAAATGGATCAGTTTTACCCTAAACTCTTTTTGGCTTAAATTCCGTCTTCCAATTTTTTATTTTTTTTGTTGTTGTGTTTGTTGTAGTTTTTTGTTTGTTTCCTTTTTGTGTGTTGTAGTAGTAGTAGTATTAGTAATAACTTCAATCACAAAAAATTACAGCAGCAACAATTGTTTACTAAATACGTAAACAAAATGATATAATATTTAACTGGCCAATGGGGGCCCCCAGAATGCACGTGGCCCCTAGGCTCAAGCCATATCTAGCCTGTGCATTAATCCGCGCCTGCCTGCCAGGCTCCACATCTGGTTGCCGGACGCCACCAAGTAGCATTTCATTTGATCCTTCGCTTTAGTTTTAAAGGACACAATCTATTTTTTATGTTGCTGTTGGATAATCAAAATATTAATGTGTTGCTAATAGACGGTAATTTAGAGGGAAGGGGTTGAGATTAAGGTGCTAAAAATACAGCGCGGCTTCTTCCCTCACCAGAAAAGGTGTTAACTGAAAAGGATTCCACAGGATGTTAGGGTGTCTCTATTATGCTTTTCCTCTGAGATTCAACAGGAAAAATAAAAGGTTTTTATTTTATTTATGTCTTTGGTCTTTAAATACATAAAATGGAAACAAAGCAGTGCATACCTTCAAGAAAAATGCAGAAAAGCAAACCATTGAATAGTTGAAAAGATTAAGTGACATTGTTTTCTAATTGAAGTTTTCTAATGCAAACACATACATTTCTATATTTATTGGCCTATCGCATTTAGTTTTTTGGACATTTCCCACCATCTTCTGAAGGCTAAGTGGCCCTCACAGCTATGAAAGCAGACTGTCTCCAGTTTGATGAATTTGCATGTCCATCAGCTGCCAGAGACTGAATTACAGGAATGGGAGAAGCATATCCCTTCTGCAAGTCTGTACATGTCTGCAGCCGAGGAGTGGCCACTCTGCAGCATAAAGGAACCCAGCCGAATTTCGCTTTGACCTGTCCGCTGTGGACAGGGTGTGTGCCGAGGTGTCAGTGCAAACACTCAGCTTCTATTAATAGGCCATGGATCTTCAGTTGGTGTTTACTTCCATTCACCTTTTTGCCTCTGCAGGTTTCATCATTACACCTTCTATGACTGCTGGTTTCTCAGCGTTGGAGGGAATCCTGTAGCTCTTGTGTCAGAACTAAAATTCTTCACTCCGACACAATGAGAGATTATGCTGTTGCTAATTTGAGAAAAGACTCCAGTTATTTAAAACGAAACGCATAACCCACACTGATCATCGCTTTTAGAACAGAGACTGAGACAGCAGACCTTTGCGGTGGAAACACAACAGGTAACCCTGCCCTGCATACCAAGGATGTCATCACACAAAGAATTTACTGTACTGGACACTCCAGCCGCACGTAACCTTTCTCAGACCTGAAACTGATCATTCTTGTATGTTCTAGGTGATATTTAATTAAGCTGGGCATCTGACTGAAGAAGTGATCTCACAAAATTACAAAAGTGCAATCAAACATAGATAAGATGAGGTGATTTTGGTCAGAGAAGCCGGCTTGCGCCCTTTAAAGAGGTTCACATTGAACACAGCAATGCGCATTCGAGTATACAAAGACATATCTGTGGAAACACTTTGAATTTCTCAGTAAAATTAACAAGGAAGAGGCCTTATTATTCTCAGGAAGGAACAAAACAGTATGATAGTTAATTAGCAGCATCTGCAAACTGCTGAATTGCAAAGCTCTTTAATAAAATCTCTGCTCTCTGTGTGCAGCGTATCTTACTTAGAGTTAATCCTGTATTAGCATGCCGTTATTTCTAATAAAAAAGAATGCCTAAAATATAATTACAGTAAGTAAGGGATTAAAACTACAGGGAGGGTTTAGGCTGAAGTGTGACTGACTGTGTATAGTCTGAACATCATGGCTGATAAAGATGATAATGTCATATTTTATAGCTTTATTCTAAAATGTTGAAAACCAATTCCAAGTATCTGCTGTCTGAGGTTTTTTTTGGCGGTGAACTGTCTGTGACTTTTAACATCAGACCTAACACATCTGGTCCAGTTCATTTATAAGAATCAAGGCCCATTTTTATGTACAGGGCAAGCAAAACTAATATACACCATGGAAACATAGCATAATTCTGTCTTACAAACAGATTTGGATTTTCTCTAAAGCCTCCTTCAAATATAATTTTCTTCTTAACCCACATAGACGAGCCACGTTAGCGACACCAGTGGCCATTCATGAATCACAAGAGAAGTCAGTGAAATCCTGCACAACTGAGAGTTGTTGGCAGTGCAGAATGACAGGATGTGTCATGCAGAGGTCACCATACCATCTGTCTGAAAAAAATAATAACAGACAAACCCCGTTTAGAATTATATAGCCTTCTTTTTAAAAAAAACACTTCTGGATCTTGTTCATACGTTTAAGTCCTGCAGATGGCTGTTGACACAAACACTAAACCATCACTAGAACTCTCCCTCAACCTGCAAACCTGGTTTGCCCTTATAGAATGCAGCTGAATGGGGATCTGTGACGTCTTAATTTGGCAAATAAGAGGCATAACAGAGGACTTTCTATACATCGGTCCTTTGACAAAAAACATGGAACGACTTTAAATTATGCAAAGTTCAATGTAATGCATCGAGTATATGAAGCAGGAGAACCCCTTTTTCTGCAGGTTTTGTCTACACCGGGGGCATGGCTAAAGTTGACCAGGCCAGGCCCACCCACTTTGGACACACCCACATACCTGGCTTTCTTACATCCATCCATCCATTTTCTGAACCGCTTATTCCTCAAGGGGTCGCGAGGGTGCTGGTGCCTATCTCCAGCTGTCAACGGGCGAGAGTCGGGGTACACCTGGACAGGTCGCCAGTCCATCACAGGGCCACATATAGAGACAGACAGGACAAACAACCATGCACGCACACACCCACACTATTTAGAATGATCAATTAACCTGACAGTCATGTGGGAGGAAGCTGGAGTACCCACAGGGAACCCACGCATGCACGGGGAGAACATGCAAACTCTAGCCAGAAAGGCTGGGATGCAAACCCCAGAACCTTCTTGCTGCAAGGCAACAGTGCTAACCACTGCGCCACCGGGCAGCCCGCATCGAAAACAATTTAATGCAAAAAATATAAATAATGGACATTCATAAAAAAACAGTTTCTTTGAAGCATGTTGCTACTACATCCCTTGGGAAAAGCTGACCAATAGCTGAGCTCAGAGCCCAGATGATCCTGCCCCATTTAACATCCTGTGCAATTTCTGGTTCACGAAAACAGCATGATACAGCGACACAATTACCAGCTTCTAAATCTTCTATCTTCTAAATTATTTAAAACATTGGGGTTGTGGGCGTGGCAAAATTGTTATGTGTAGACTCTGTAGAGATTCACAATCAGCATATACCATCTGGTGATCTGACAGCCTGCATCTATGGTGAGTGAAGCCTAATAAGGTTTTACTACCTTATAAAAATAAGTATTTATGTCAGAGAGCTAAAATGAGCTACTTGTGTTAGGCTAAAACTTTAAAACATTTTATGTGTCCTGGATGCTTTGTTCTAAGCCGTTTCTTTTCTAAACTGTTTCTGTCGGTTGCAGATGGATGCATGGAAACAATAGGGACACTTAATTTCAATAATATTTGTATAGTCCACCCATTTTTTTGTAAGGCCCAGCTACTAATTTCTGGCTACACGATGGACAAAAACCACATTAACGATGCAAAAGGCAAAATATCAACAAGTCCTATCAAAGCAGATAGCATACATGCTAGGGTTAGCCTAGCACATCAAATTGGGATCAAACATCAGCAGGAGCAATATGTAAGTGTATTGAAGATAAACTACATTTGTCGAGTCAGACCTACAATTTGACCCATATATATCTTTATAAACGTCTTTAGAACTATATGTTTAAAGTATGGTTGTCTAAGATGAGGACACTTACTGATCTATGTTATTCTATGTTGAAACATCATATTGAATCTGCCAAATCTCACCAAAAAACAAGAATAGGAGATCCGGCAGCGTTCTAAACACACTTGGTGAACTAAGTGGGAAACAGTCACAATGCTAATACAGTATAAATAATGAAATTGTGATGAAATGCAGTGCGCTATTCTACTACATATAACTTTCATTGGTTTGAATCAAGTGCTGAATTGGTAATCTGAATCAGCAAAGGACTTGGAATGGTATCCGGGACAAAAGATTCCTTTTAGAGAAGCCCTGGAGATATTTATAACATTAACATTACTTCTAATGGTGTTAAAAAGAGTTAATGTTTTCATCATAGCCTGCTGTGTTCTCATATGGATCAGTTATTTTCTTCATGTTTGGTCTGATATTGAGTTAAAAGCGAATAAGAAACAGCAGATGTTCCACACTTTCTTTTGATCTTTCGCTTCTGAATAAAACAACAAAACAAGTAAAATGTGCATCAGGTTAAAAAAGAGAATATACTCAGTCAAGGGTTTAGATTATTCAATGTCAGTTTCAAAAATTACAGTTCAGGGGAATATGACTTTAATCCATATATTCACATCAGAAGTAAAGTAAGTCAAGCTGTTGTAGATGTAAATGGATTAAATGTGCTATGATGTTTTTCCTTAATAACATTGTTCATGTTACAGGACTAAATAAAAGTTAATATCTTTCTCTATAGCTTTCCTTAAAGGAACATGGTGCTGCTCACTGGTATTCAGCTGCCTGAAAATAGGTAATTGCACGTTTGTTATGGCTTCTAGGAAAGAAAAATCTAGCAGACTGAAAAAAACTGTCTTTGGAAGAAAAACAAAGGGAAAGCAACACTGACAATCAAATAAAGAATGGCACCCATCAGACATGTTAAGATTGAGATAAGATCTTAACATCGGTAAGCTATGACTGTACAGCATCAGGATGAAGGCCAGCTTCTATAGCAGCTTATATTAGCTGATGATACGTGTGCTGTAATGTACAGTATACAGCAAGAAATTTAAATTTAATTGAATCAATTTATTTTCTGTTTTTCCTTATGTGAATGTTTAAATTATAGAAAAAAATAACAAACGGGCTGTTATGTCAGACAATTTTAGCAGCAAGCTATACATTAGGGTTTTTTTGTTTTGTTTTTTTGTCTAAATACCATGAAACTGGTGTTTTTTATCATGCGTGTCATATCTGTCTCATAGCAGTCCATGTCTATTGTTCACAAAGAACTGCTATCAAAATTTAAAGAAGTTAAAGCTGTGGTCTGTACCGTAATGTCATCAAGGAGAGGAGTAGATTTTAACATTTTGAATGGCTATAGCTCCTGCCCCTGCTTTCCCTCCCCTTCTACAAGGGGCTAAATACCGTGCACATCAGGGGACTGGGGAGTCAACAGGGAGCATCGCTGCATTGATATACTCTATACCAGGGGTCACCAACCTTTTTGACACTGAGAGCTACTTAAAGGGTGATGAGTAATACGAAGGGGCTACCTGTACGTTACACAATTCAACTCCCTAGGCTCGCTTAAAGGAGTCATTCTGCTGTAGAGCCATGGGGAGGGACTTAAGGAAGATCTTCAACTATGTATCTCAGCTTAAACAAAGCTAATGGAAAACCAAAAAGTGTGCAGGTTCTAGCTAAAACATCTACAAGACTTCATTTACCCAACAGTGTTCAACATAAACTATTTAAGAGAAGCATCCTGAGCCCATCTAAACATAACTGGTCGGCCAACCTTCTACTCAAACTGGAGACCTGAAAATGTTTCTTTTTCCTTCATATTGCACAATCACACCTATGTGTTTATATTGGATTGTGATAAACAGATTGTGTCTTTCCCAGGCCTGTCTAGCATGTTTTAAATTCTTTTCCTCTCCAGCATGTAGAGCAAAACCTGTTTGAAACATGCTGTTCTGTTACTGTCATCAATCTCTACGGAGCCCAGACGGTGACCCGATCGCCTGAATGGTGACAGGAGGAACCTAGATGAAGTCATCTTTAGCATTTAGTTTTTAGTGCTCTGCAGCTTCACTCTCTTTGTGTTCTGTGAGGTTTGGAAAAGGAGTGGTAGTCTTGTTTCTCCCTCTAATGGTTTTAAAGGGCTGCCCTTGGAGGGTGTAGCACATAACTTCGGTGTGAGTCGGACACCTGAGCCACTGTGTCAGACTGAAACTTCTCGCACATTCCATCACATTTGCATCACGTTTCATGGATTTGCCCTTCATTTCGGAGCCCCAAACCTTTCTGCATTCCTGACATTTTCTGATCCCCGGTTATTCTCCAGGAATCCCTTTGGCTCACATTTCAACAACGTCGCACTACCAGCGTGTTGGCTCCCATCTGATAAATCCCATATGCAGCCTTGGGAAAAAAAAGCAAGGCAGCACCATTTCTGTCAAAGTGAGTAGCTAAATCCTGCAGAAACTGGCAGTAAGTTCTCCTCGCTCTAATGCCATGTTAAAGCGCCTTTAATTTTATTGAGTTTTACAGCCTTTCTGAGAGCTGATGGCTTGTCTTTGAAGCAGCAGCAAAGGTTTCCACTGTACCTGGTCGACATGAGAGCTGCAGCTGGAGAGAATTACACGGCCCGGCACCTTATTTCTTTGCACAATACATCCAAATACTGAAAGCAATCGGGTAAGTAAAAAAAGAAGCAATTGGTTTATCCAAAAATAAATAATAAAATAATAAAAAAACAATTTAGAATTTGCTGCAAAGACCAGTGATGCTTATTTTTGGGTCATTTTCAGTCGCAGGGTTGAGTTCAGAGAGAGAAGTTTTTTGTTCCTGCGATTTCCTACAGAAACTGCAGACTTCATGACAAGCCCAACCTGTGTGTTCTGTTAGTCTGTGTTTGGGCTTTTGCATTCAAATCTTGCAATGGCACTGATAGAATATGAAAGTCAAAGCTGACACACGAAACATGCTCACCTTTTGAATGAAAACAGAGGAGCTCCTTGGTTTGACCTTGAGATGCTGCGCTGTACATGTGTATCAGATTGGGAGTGCAAAGTGTCCGTATGTACTCAATTGATCTGTTGATGGCACATGGCTGCAGGGAAGGGGCAGCCTGACGTAGAAATGATCGATCGGCTCTCAGAAAAGAAGAAAATCAGTCACACTGCTGATGCCCCCAAATGCTTGGTGTCTAACCTTTCTCTCAAATTTGCATAGCTGCCATCCTCATTTGTTTGCACAGCTTCGGCCGTGCTTGAAAATGAAGGGCAAGACCAGATCTGAATGAACACTTGCATAAAAAGGCCTGACTGTATTTGCATTGCTCTGTATGCAGGACACAGACTCATCAACAGGAAGTCTAGGGCAGCAAGAGGGCTAAAGCAGGGCACCAATCATCACCCAGCAGCTGCCCCCCCTTTTGAGACACGGCCTAATAAAACAGCCAGAGATGGAGACACATGCTGCTGTGCTGCCGATGCATCATCAGGTCATCGCTCTATTCTTATCGCAGCAGGAGAGGGAGGCGAAGGGTGCAGGGGGTATAAGGGCTGGTGAACAATATTGCAAAAGGAATCAGTTGGTTGTGGGGATCAATAGTGGAGAAGATTAAACCATGATGCGGTGCATGAGAAAATAGAGGAGGAAGTCACAGGTGGCCCTTCCTTCCATCGTTTCCTCTAATGTCACATTTTGCCTTTTTTCTTCCTTAAGTGACAACAAGGCAACAGCAGCTGCCAAACCGCGGAGAAAGAAAGAGAGAGAGAGAGAGAGAGAGATGGTAGATGGGTCACTAGGGATACTGTTGGGGCCAAGAGACAAAATAGGAGCGCCAGTGACTGGCCAAAACAGCTGATCAAGCAATGCTAGCTCAACTTCCCGCTTTAGAAGGAAATCGGACAGGCTTCTGTGATACTAAACATTTCCGACTGACACGTATCACATAAAGAGTTAGTCATGTGATGGAACAGATAAGATCTTTTCTCAACAATCCAAATTAGTTCTTATAATACTGTGTTCATATTATATTTTTACAACATATGTATCGTATATAACATAATATATATGTTTGTATTATATTAGGGATTTGTTTGTTTCGCTTGTTTTTATTGCTTTGTTGTTTTTTTGGCCTTAGTCCTGTTTGAGGCTTATTTTCTGTAACTTCAACTGTGCCCATATTGTTTACTCCTAATTCTGTACTATATGGTGAATCTGTCTTTCTACGTAGCAATTTATAATATTATGGGTTGTTTTTGAGACAAACTGGAACAAAAGCCTGAACTGACTGAGAAAGCTAACACTGAGGTTTAGACTGACAGGGAAAATGGCGCGTTTGACTGGTTTCTGAAGTTGGATCAAGGAACAAGGAATGAAATCCAAATTAGCTGCAGAACTATTAACAAGTTGGAAAACCAGTGGAATTTCTTGTGTAGCAACATAACTTGACAGCAATATATTTCTATTTATCGCCTCAAGAACTCTAAAATATTCACAAGTAGTAGTTACTTAGCAGTATTTTTTTACACTGGTTTGATTGGGTTCAAGTGCATTGAAGTCCTTATACATAGTTTATGTCAGCAATTGTCACCATGTTTTAAATGCTTGGCAACGTCTATCAGTAGAAACTATTATGTATGTAGCTTTACCTTACTATTTTCACTACACCTTCTTTTTATGTCTTGGAAGGCTACTTTCTATTACACGGCCATGTTGTGCATATCAGATGATAACAAGACTAAACATCCAAACATTGAAAATCGCTGAGAACATTTTTTCTAACCCCCCCCCCCTGTATCAGAGCGTGTCCAGTTAATTGGCGGCTAGTAGCAGAGAATGAGTGTGGCTAACAGGTTATGGTCTTCTTCGAATTTGTCAGTTCAAGGAACTGTGGTTAAAAATTTAAACTTCAGAGGGCTACGGCAATACTTATTAACATACTTTCTTCCAACCAGTTAACTGCACAAACAGTGGTGCATGAATCGGAACGGGTTCCAGACTGTGGGCTCCCAGTGTAGATTTATACCACTGACCACAGCTATAATAAGGATCTTCTTCTAAATTCATCTTTATATGAAGGTAGTTGTTGCCGCTTCCTAGCATAGCATAGTTAGTAACGCATTTTTGAATGGAAAATCACTGGAGTAGCAGGGCAGGTGTGAGAGCTGTGTCCTGTTAACTTCACTTTTTTTTTTTTTTTTTTTTACTACATACTGCTTTTAGATCAACACCTTTTGTTGTTTAGTCTATTAAATAAAAGTGTGGTTTACCTCCTCCTGCTTGTAGCGTGCATTCAGATTCTCCACTCATACAGCGGTGACATGTTCAGATGTGTGTGCAGAGCTTAGGCCATTAGACTCACACGGTGGCCGTGGCCTCATTTCTCACAGGTCTCTAGCTAGCTGCGGCAGACTGACACCCTGTCAAGGCAGGGGCAGTGTCAGTCTGCGTTTGTTTGTGTGTATGTGTGCGCTGATATCATGTTTCAGACGAGGCGGGGAGCCACACAGAGAAGACAGCGCACTCGCTCTGTGAGCCGTTTGTAGCCCAGGCCTCTGATTAGGCTGCCTCCCCACTGTATATCTAGCAAAGCTGAACCCAATAATTGTGTCTCCATGCTGAACTAGGGAGGCATAATTATCATGCCAGCTTCCATTATGAGATATTATTCAACTCATTAACTTCTCTAGTTTGCCTCAAAGCGCTTGGACACAATAAGCATAGTATCCTTCCAGGAGGAAAAATGTTCTCTCAGATTTCTCTGTGTACTTCACAAAAGGAGTCAAACTCCCCCCTCGATGGAAGGTAACATCATCCAGGTGAACCCTCTCTCACATTCCTTTCTTCCATTAACCTTCCATGCCCTCTGCACCCTTGGGCCTGTCCTCTTCACAGCTGTGTGAGACAAAGTTACTTTAGATCTGCTCGAGGGCTACCGATACACAAACCGATGGCGGTCTGTCCCAGTGCTCTTCGGGGCCGGTCAGGGCCACAGCCCTCACTCATATCACTCGGATTTGACAGACAGCTTTGAGCACATGAACCCCTTTGGCATCCGAGAGCCTGGACTCAGATACAAACACACACATGCTGAGCAGAGGTGAGCAAATACCTTGTTGGTTTGTGTTTTGTAAGATGCCTTTGGAAGCCTCTGTGTTTCCAAATAGCAAGACAGAGGCTGTGCTTACCACAGGGTATTTTCCTTGTGTTGTTCCTGAGCGTCTAAACACAGGTTAACACAACACATGGCAAACAATAATTAAAAAAAAACATTCACGTCAGTTCTGTAGGTGAGAGAATGTTGAGGATATTTTTGGGTCTTAACACCCCTTTAAGCAAAGATGTCAGTGTATTTTTGAGGTTATCTCATGAGTAGATCAACACAAAATGGTGTATACTTATGAACAGGAAAAAAAAAATGCTTTATTTCTAGGCGCTTTACGATTATGTTCTTACAATATTCCTACCACCACCATTACTCATTTAATTTTGTATTGTTTTTTTAGAGCTGATGGGACGATAGATGAAACTAAACACAGATTAGAGCTGGGGGGGAGAAGCTAAAAAAGGGGTCAGATTGGAGCAGAGATTCAGCTTTTAGCAGGGGTACAACCCCAAACATACTACTATGGCCCAGTCCAACTTCAGACCTAAAACCAATTGACAGGTTAAGGTGAGAGTTTGAAAAAAAATCTCATGCGCTCAGTGCTACGCCGGACTTTCCAATGGGAATTATGGGCATTATGGTTGGCCCATGTGGGAATTAAAAGGAACAAAGAAAATGTGTCTTCAAATTTCAAATATTGCACTGATAACTAATAATATCCACATACATTTTTCAACCTTAACAGACTTACTAAATTTGTAAGGCGCAATTGATGAATTCAGGGTAACATGGTTAACATAATACGGTAAAGGTAACATTAAATAAAAGCTTTATCTGCACAGCGCAAGCTGAGGGTTTATCGAGTGGTGGAAGCATCATTGTTTGGAAATGGTCAACAACAATTCTAGTGCAATTCTATATCACATACAGTTCCAGCAAAGCAGCCTTATGTTTGTGGCTGTAACACGACAAGATGTTAATAAACGTGAAGGTTTAGGAGTTCGTTTTTCTGGAGCAAATTTGCTGTTGTAGCAGGAACATTGCAGCAAGTCTAGGAAGCCACACCATCGTTTGGTCAAAATGGTATTTCCTCAAAGCGAACAGATTGCCAGTGATTATGGAATTTTCTTATTTCAGTCTGAACAAAAGCCAACGAAAAGAGGGGGAAAAAAACGGTTTCTTCCTCCTTAAGCACTTTAAGTGATTCTGACTCAGCTGTGAGCTTTTTCTCTGACGAGCAGTGTGTGGTCAGTGTGACCTGTAAAGTAGAGAATGAGTTACAGCCTCAGTGCAGACAACACCCACTGCCTGTGAAACACCTACGCCTGCAGTTTGCATTCCCAGGTGGACCTGAGCTGCCAGGGCAGGGAGGATGGAGGAAAAGCAGAACCAGCCAGGTGCTCACAGATGCGGGGATTGTTCCCACCGGAGAAGGAAGATGGGGGTGGGGGACACCGGATGTGCAAACTGTACACATACATGTGCACAAAGAGAGCTGAGACTCTCCGTCTTCCAGCATAACCATTACATCACCGTCCAAACCTCTTCTTCACACCTAAGTTCGGGGTCTGCACCCTCCCACTCTCAGAGCCCAAGGCCCCGGCAAGCAGAATTCCTCACTCCGGCGTGAGAAACGGGTCAACTGGATATCAGGGGCCAAGTGGAGTCCAGATCAAAACCTAAACTGTAAGCCTGAGCTCATGGGGGCCTTTTATAAACTTGCAAATGCAGAGGTATAGGGGATAAATCTGCTGTCTCCGCACGTCCACAGACACACAAGTGTGTTTGAGTCTCAGCTGAAGTGGTTTTCTGCACAGCAGACATAACAAGCCAATGAAAACAAAATTAAGAGTCAGACACCCTTCACAAATTCTCTTTTAAAACTTCATACAAACGCAGAGATTGGAGCAGGCACACTACTGACTGAAAACTTTTGTGCAAATCAGGGCCATTACCACTGTAATGAAAAATTGACATGAAGAATCTAAGGCACGAGTTATATGATATATAGGATCAAGGAAAATCAGATTACTTTGAGTTTAAATGAGATTTGGAGCTGTAGAGGGGCCTCTTTGGTCAAAACATTTTTTACTTTTCATGCTGGATATTTTTGTCCTGAAGCCACTATTCAACTAGAATTAGCTTAGGAACACCAAGTAAAGTGGAGGAAAACACTGGGCGGTATTCTTTTCCCCTCTCTAACCCAAATCTGCCTGCTTGTCCTCAATGGCACTTTGTGTGCAAGCTTGTTGGTGTTTGAACCAGTATGAGTACACAGCAGAGACAAGACGAGGTCCTGTCCTGCAATAAGGGGGCTTTGGATGGTATCTCTTTAAAAGATGAATTTATTTTTGGGGTACTGAACGGCGCAGGAAACCCCGCCCCAAACCGGAGTCATCAAACTTTCTGGAAGCATGCATACAAGGTCTGTGTTTTCCCTTCTGCTGCCTGGCTGCACTGACGCTGCAGGGAGGTAATGATTCTCCCACAAGTCTGTCGCTTTACTCAGCATGGGATCCAGCAGTGTGGAGAAAAACACAAACAGCCTCATTTTCAATCCAATGCATACATCTAAAGGTCAGCTGAGGCTGACCTAGGTTTTCAAACTTTTGCCAATTTTAATCGTTTGTGGTTTTTAAAAATTCTGTTCTGAGTTAATGGACTTGCATGAAGAAAATCTTAAAATTGTTTTCATTCTAAAAAAATTTGAGCATTTTAGTATTTTATAAAGATCAAGAGTAAAAGTGTATGCCACTATTTAGTAGGCTGCTCATTTAAGATGAATGGTCGGAACTTCAGTATGCCACCCTTTTTTTCAAACAGTGAATGCACCATACAGAGTGCTTACTGGTTAACACCACTCTTCAGTGTGGACGTTGTGTCCCACTGAAAAAGATTCAAAGCTGGATTTGCTAAGCATCAGTCAAGATTTTTTTTTAAATATGTCTGCGTTACCATAAAGAAGGAAGCTAATAAAAGGGATTGTGTTTAAACAACAAACAAACCAACAAACACAAATAAAGTAAGGGAGACATTTCTGCAGTTCATTTAGGCTGTATGAGAGGGCAAGACTTTGAGCAGATAACAGGATAGCTGAAGGGAGTACAAAAGTACTCTTTTTACATCATGTTGTGTTTTGAACCTCTGGCATGGATCAAGGAATGAACATGGATATAAAATCTTTTGGAAATCTTAAGTGTACCACCCTCTTAAGGCATTATAACTATATAAAATGTTGTTAGCTGTGCCAATTGCTAATATAAGATGCTAAAGAATATCTTGTTTTAAAGAGGAGTCTGAAACGGCTACGAATTTTGTCGGCAAAGTCTTAGAAGAAGCAGCAATAGTAAATAGGCCACAAAATTTGAATAACTAAATCTTTGGTAAAATGTCTTCCTTAGAAACATATGTAAAGTCATCTCCCAAATAATTTGTTTCAGTTTCTGTATAAAAAGTGAAACACATAGCTGGTAAATCTGTGTTAACAAAGATTTAGTTTTCCGCATATAATATCAAAACAACAGTTCAGCAAGTTCAACAACTGTTGTTGATTGTCCCATTCTTTTAAAATGACCCTTTTACAGTAATTACAGTCATCACAGTAAGAAGCGTTCAGAAGCTGAGCAAAACAATTTTTTTTTACGTGTAATTAAGGGATTTAAGGAGAATTACCTGTTTGTAACAAGCCAGCTCCGCTGTCAGATACCCCGTAGTGCCGCTGGATGTCGAGTAGAACACCTGCAAACAGGAACAAAAAGAAGACATAAGTGTGTTTACACATAATGACAACCACTGAACTCCATCAGACCAACAATATAATCCTTTCTGGCTTTATTAAAGTCTTTAGAGGCTTTTGACAGATATAGACAGTAGCAGGAGGGTGTCATTCAATTATAATCCATGAAGATTAAAAATGCACGTACATTTCTTCTATTTATTGGAGAATATTTCAAATTTTTCAATCTTCACCTATCTACCTCTCTAAATTCCTTATGTTCATGTAATAATTGTACCTCCAAACTGGGAAAAACTGAACATATGATTGGCTGTTGCTCTTAAAATTCAATACAGCATAAATATTTTACTTAACTGTACAAACAATTCCGATAATACTGGAATACTTATTTCTAAATGTTTGATATATCTGGAGTGAAATTCAGTGAAGTCAATAGATACACGATTAACAAAGGCCACCTTCTCTAAAAATGTCTTCAACAGAAAATAAAACAGCCATTATCTAGATCAAGTAAGAATGTATTAGCACTGCAACCCAGTCACGAGCGAAAAGACCACCGTGTGACTTTGTTTTTTCTGCGGTGCAAATCTGATCAAAACCGAACCACTTTAAGAAATATCTGGCAATGGAATTATTTTTAACAGATAAATTATTAAGCAATATCTTGGGAGATGAGGGAAATGTAAAACACTTGTAAAGATTTAGCGAATCTCCCTTGCATTTAAATGCTGTATAAAGATGCTCTTTTAAGTAAATAATGCGCTAGCATTGCCTTCCTATAGATAGATAGATAGATAGATAGATAGATAGATAGATAGATAGATAGATAGATAGATAGATAGATAGATAGATAGATAGATAGATAGATAGATAGATAGATAGATAGATAGATAGATAGACCATCAGGAAACAAGAAGCAGCAAGTCAAACAAATGTTGCTTCTCTTGAGACCATCATCTTAAAAGCTTTATTTTATATCACGGAGAAAAAGAGAGAGTATTATCTATGCTGGGAATTCCAGCAATCCAAGCAAAGAGCGATGTGCTTGGCAGTGCAGCTGGCAGGCTGAGTTTCGAGATTGCAACACAGCTCATGAAAATGGAGCAGAAACATAAATAACTTGCTGAAAAGCCCGCCTGCGTCTGATCTGTCTTCTTCCCTAGCTGTGTACACCATCACCAAGCGGAGCCTTGACACCACAGCTCACCTGAATCACTGTAAAGGCTAACGGTTCTTACTTATCTGAGGTACAAAGAGAGGGAAAGATTACATTCTATCAACTGTAGCATAATTCCTCAAACTATGACTGGCACCGCATCCCTGACAACAGAGAAACCAGGTGCAGGTGCACATACCAGTCTACTGAGTCAAACTACCAACTCACATTCCTACAGTGCAGGAAGCACATTTCAAGTTTACAGTAAGACATCTATCTGTTGTTTCTCTTTAATGATAATTAACCTTAAATGTACTTCAAGGTAAGCTGTCATTTGGTTTCAGTAACACATCATTCACAATCAATGCAGAGAATCTGATGACGATTTCTGTCTTTGAGGTGTGGTGGCTGCTGTAAAAGGCATGACATAATCTAGCTGAAAATGAAAATGACTTTTGAAATCTGAATCAGGAGCAAATACAATATGACAGTATTATAACTCCAATGTAACAACCAGTCCAATAATTGGATATCACTCAAAGATAAAGGAGTGAAACACCTTATATATAAATATTTCTGTTGGGGAGAGGGATGGGTAATATGGATTAGAAAAAAAGGTTTATTAATCTTTTTTCTCCCTTTTTATTCTTATAACGGAATTACAAATAACAGAAAGTATTTCTTTAGACTTGATTTTATATCAATCATCCCTTCTTGGAGTTGACCTGAATTCAAAGTCCAAATAAATACATGCTGTAAAACATTGGAACAACTTTGGAGTATGGAAACCCAAGAGATGCATTTGTGACATATTTTCCTTTTTCTTTTCAAAAAATGAAAAGTTTGAGACCAGAAAATTTGATAAATCGATATATTTCCCAGCCCTTGCTGGGGATGATACAAGATATCATTACCTGTTAAAAGCCACAATATTTTCTCTCATTGCGAAGCCTGTCATGCAGAACAATATCGTCTATTATTATGAATATGCTTATGACGATGTGTGCCTTGAACTTGACATCTGGTTATACCTGGGAGTTAGACTTTTATTTTGTTATCTTAAAATAGATGACTACTAAAGCCGGCTCGCCAGACCACCTGACAACAACATCTTTTAAAAATTGAAGAGGCCCCTCACATTTAGTTGTTTGCCCGGCGGCATTCGGAGAACTTAGACCAAGGAAACATTGAAAATCAGATAGACATGATACAAATATTCAAAAGCTCTGGCTAGTTATTAGCAGCTAAAACACAAATGTAGGCATTTGTTTTAAATTTTCTTTTGGAGGTAAACTGAAGGTAATGTGTATCGTATGTGGTCATGTCTAGTGTAAAATCTGAAATACTGAGCTGGATCATTCTACATTAAACATAGATTCCTTAAAGTCCAGTTAGTTGTATGACACGTGAAGGCCCTATTCACGCTAACACAATTTATTTACGACATATTTTAATTTAAGAAAATAAGAGCAAAAATAGTGCAAGTTAAAAGGGCAAATGAAAGCTCGTGGTGAAGGTTACACAGGTAAATCTTAGAACAAGGATATTTAGATCCAGGCCTCAAGTTCCAGTATCCCGCATGGTTCTTGTTTTAGTTCTTTCCCTGGTTCCACACACCTGAAAAATGATGGCTCATTAGCGGGCCTCTGAAGAACTTTGTCATGCCGAGGAGGAAATTGAACAATTTGAATCAGGCGTGTTGGAGCAGAGACAAATCTAAAACTGGTAGGGCATCGACCCTTGAGGCCTGGAGTTGGATAATCTTGCCATAAAAGATTAAACAATCCGTTCCGAGGAATTTTGCTAAACTGACAACCCTCCAGGCTTCAGAAGCTTTCCACATTCGTTGAAATTAGAAGCTTTAATACCATTCGTGCCATCTCTCTCTATGTATATATACATATATATATATATGTAGTTTTTATTTTCTTCTGCCTTCTGACGACATTGTGAGGTAGCCTACGTTGCGCATATGATGGATTTAACAGCCTGGTTGCTTCTACCAATGTCAACTTAATACTGTTTTCTTAATGAAAAATGCTTGTTCTCTTTCTGATTTTACTCTGAAGTATGCGCGGCTTCTGCTCCACGCTCCACGCTGCTTCTCACAGGTGAACAGATGGGGTAAAACAAAGTGACGGAGGAACAAGGGGCGTTTAAAAAGGTGAGCCGGGGGGGGGGGGTTATCTTTATATCTTTATAATTTTTCACATTCAACAAGTGCAATTTATTTTACAAAATTATGTACAGCTAAAACATTTTTTTTATCAAGACAAAAATTACAAAATGCATTGAGTTGCATTTGAATTTGATTATGCACATTTAAAAAGAGTGCACTTAATAGCAAAAAAATAACGCACATGAGGCTACCATGCCTACATGCCCCCTGCAGACACAGTAGCTGTAACCAGGACCCTGTCCACCCTGTCAAACAGCAGCAAAAGTGTAAAACTACAGCTGTACAGTAATTAGCCTTGACTGTTTGCCCACCTCCCCTCCCTACTACTACTACTACTACTACACACACACACACACATCTGCTGTGAGGAGGACTCCTACACCAGATGGTGGAGCGTCCCTCCTGGACACACTGTGGGTTCGTCTGAGCCACACCCGGCTACTCTTACAGCACAATTACCAAACAATTACTAAAAACCCCAATCAGCAGACAGCGTGTCCCTCAAGACGCAGAGTGCAGATCTGGAATTGTTAACTAAACTGAGAGCTACAGTCGTTAAACGAAAAGGCAGCAACGGTTAGATAAGAAGAAAAATGTGAGAGTGACTGTTAGGCAATTAGAGCATTTAAACATAGCACGCTGTGGTCCAGCAGATATATGTAAAGAAGACATGGAAGTCAGATTAACGCTGTCCCGTGCTGTATGAGTTTCAAGTGCAATGAGCTGTGCAGTGAAATGAGTTCATCTTTAGGGGATTACAGAGAAGCAGCAAAGAGTGGAGCAGCAGCCTAGCGCAACTATCATCTCAATTCTTTATGCACCCTTTCATAGCTTCTCATTCAACCAGTTCTTCTAATATCTCTCTCCTGATGATCAGTTTCTGCCCCCGTACATAATCCCCCCTTCAGCCTTTCAGTGCATCTTGATCTCTATTCGTTGCTTCAACCTTTGTTGAAGCCTAGCAGCACTGCTGTGGTTGCCATGACGATGGTGTATGTGAGCTGCAAGAGATAAAGGTCAGGAGAAAAGAAGGCAGTTTTTGAAACATTGAATCTGAGTTTATTAAAACTAAATCATTCCGATATGTAACATTTGGCAATGCAAGAAGCACAGAGAGCGATGCAAAGGTGGCTTGTGGTGGATTAGCTAACGCCAGTTTCCCCAAACGTCTCATAATCTAACCTCATGCATACATTTACAGGGCCTAGTAAAAGTGTTCATATTGCTTTTACACTTTTTTTTTTTAGATTTTTTTCACACTGCATTCAGAAACTTCAATGTATATTATTAAGATTGTATTTAACAGACCAGCACAAAGTGGCCCATAATTGTAAACTGTAAGGAAAATGATCCATGGTTTTCATTTGTATTCAGCTCCTGTTAGTCAAAATTCTATTAGCTCCACCTTTCACTGCAACTGAAGCTGCAAGCTTTTTTCTTTTTCTGTATCTCCACATCTACACAATAAAATCTTAAACTATTGTTCCTTGCAACAAAAAGAAAACTGAAGCTCATTCGGATTGGATGGAAAGCCTTTTCACATTATATCACTTATTCTCAGTTGGATTTAGCTGTTGACTTTGACTGGGCCATTCTAACAGATGGTTATGCTTTGATCTAAACATATTTATAGAACAGTTAGTTCCGACCAAGTAATTTGATTGGACAAGAGACATTCCATGAGTGCTGACATTAGAGTACAACGGCACTGGGACTTTTTACAGATAGTATCACACTGCTGTACAGGCGTTCTTATGTTTGTGTTCTAAATGTTTGCGTTCCCTGGCAAAAGCCTTGTCTCCCGTCCAGTCGGAACTGTTCGTGTTGCCGAAGATAATTAAATGATTAAATAAACAATCAAATCATAACCGGTTGTCGCTTATCATTATTAAATAATGAAATTCGCTTGTAGAACTTTAATATAAAAGCTATATCACGCTCGAGGTCGTGTTATGTGGAATATCAGCACCAGTGTGATTTGGTAAAATGTACAAGGCCGCATATCAGGCTCTAGCACTGAAGTAGCTCTGGAACCAGTTTGGTGGATAAAGACCCTGAGAGATGCTCAAAGTTTGGGATATTGTTTTATAAATGGTACTGCTTTTTCTCCCTGATCTGTCTGCTGTGTTATTTGGCCTTCATGTTGCAAGTCACACTCTTGAGACTTCTTAAGAAATAAAAAAACAATTAACCACCTTCCTGGACAGTTGTGCGCTATCTTGTGTTGGTTTATCATAAAATATCGGATAAAAAGTTTGAAGCTGTACGGTGGCAAAATGTAAAAAAGTTCAAGGTGCAGGAATAGTTTTGCAATGTACAGTATCTGAATGACATCAATAAGTTTCTCAAGTCTCAACAGTCATATTGTTGGTGTAGGAAGTGATGCCAAAGAGGGAAACATCCCAGGAATGTGGATCTTCTTGACGGTGCACAGAAACACCTGCCACTGCCACCTTCATTCATGGTAACAGCGGTTAGTGCGCAGTGGCAGGCCGCTCCCTCCCTAACATACTCCACCGGTTTAGCTAAAGATGAAAAAAATGGAGAGAAAAAAACATTGACAAGGCTTTAAAACTACTCACATTGACCTATTTTTGTGACGTCAGGTTCATGTCTCCTTGAACACTTAAAGACCTCTTTCATGAACTGATTGTGATGTTGAACTAAGCATTCATACGTGTGCAGCGGTGGCAAGCTGCAGTTAAAAACAGAGAGGCTCGGCTCACACTTATTCCTCCAGCTCATAAAGTCTGCCTTTATGAGCGGCAGAGCAGGAGAAGAAATGACTCAAATTGGTGAGCGTCACCGTGTCACAAATGGCACATTCAGAGCACTGCGTAGTCACCGATCATTTTGAGATATGAATAGTACTTTTTGTGAGTGCAACCAAACTGTTGACTTACTGTAGGAGTGAAATAAATCCAAATGAAGGCATGAGACAAACACAGCCAACCCAGACATACACAGACAGGCCTCCGTAAGCTTGCAGAGGGCAGATTTCATTTCCAATCCCCAACAGAGACTTGTGAATATGCAGCTCTATTGCTTCTATTTCTGTCCAGAGAAACTAGGCTAAGAGGAAGAGGAGAATCCAGTTTAATGCTAAAGAGAGATTGTGAGACCTTGAGACTCAGGAGAGGAGTCACGATGCAACGAATAGCTGGTGGCTACATCAGGGCTGGGTTTGTTTTTCTCAAAGCATTTTGTTTCCATTGTTTGGTATATATGTCTGATTGTTCCCCTTTCCTCTGGTTTCACAAGCCAATGGATGGAAGTCATTCATTTTGGCCAGAGAGTGACGAGCAGCGGTGAACCGCTCCTGCTGATGTGGGCCAAATCCTTTTCCCTCCGCTCCTTGGAGAGGGGGTGCTCCCTTTTCATCTGTCGCCCCCATCAGTATAAATAGTCTCGTTGGGAAGTCGGCAGGAACATAATGAGTGAGGAGAAAGCGCTCCATTTCTGATTGCAATTCAGACTGAATTCTGGGGGATTTGAGCGCGTGAGAAGGAGCAAGCAGAGGCAGGCCGAGCTTCAGACTGAAGCCGAGGAGAAAGCCGACCACAAATATGCCCGACAGCGGCCGGCGGGCTCCTGACCGACTGCTCTCCTCCCTTGCCATGTGGCTACAATGGGCGGGGGAGCAGTTTTTCCATTCCACTTCCTTCGACTGCCTTACAGAAAGGAAACGTGCTGCAGATGTCTGGGAAACAGTGTGTATAGGCACTCTTTGGAAGGGATTTAGATTTCATACAAAAGGTGGATTCCCCGTGTCTGCAGGAAGAGCTGGAACAAGTCTCAGGATACGCTGGAAAGTTATTGTTTGCAAAGAAAAAACGAAGTATTACATTATTTAGATGAAAGGTACCCAGTGATGCAGTTGATCAGTAGTTGCTGAGCAACCGTATCAGTGACAGAGTATTCAAAGGTGTTTATACATTTTTTATCCGAATACTCCTACGGTTTCAACTCCTTTTTATGAGATGTTGGAGAAAGTGCCAGAGAGACCAGACCCTTCTCCTCCGCTACCTTTTGCTGCACACTGCTATCAAGGGTCCTAAAGAAGGCTCTCAAACATTTCCCTTATTTATAGGACTAAATCAAATTCAGCCGCTTAGAAATATCTCCAGTTGCTACAGTCAGAAATGGTGTGAAACCTAATGGAGCGGCATCTAACATTCCTACACTACATATATTTAAATTTTCATTTGTAAAACCAGCAGATTTACTTGAAAATCAGCCACGTTCAGATGAAAGCAAAAAGAATATGCTATAGATTTTATATTAATCTCTTTACAAATGCTGTGATACATTCAGCTCAATATCATAATAGTCTATGCAAAGTGCATTCTAAGTTTCTATTAGTTTGATGATTAATAGATTGTATTAAGCAGACTTCTTGCCTGAGGGTGGAAGTTGCTGCACCCTCGGATTGTTCTTGGTTCTATATGTTTAATATCTTCTGGCTGCGCAGAGAATAATTTACACATGGAATAACACCAGTTACTGCCAAATTTCATGAAACCTAGATTAGCAACACAAGGTATGTACCATGTGTGACACATAAACACACAATAATCCATTATCTCCTCATCTGAAGGGTGTATTAGCTACCATAGCTCCTGAATGTTGGAATGCATTTAATTTCTAGGGATATAATAGCACATTGCACTGTGTTCCTCCTGCTAAATCTGTGTATAAATCGATCTGTTCTTAGAATCGTAAGTCTTGGGTCATTTTTCATCCTCTAAGTTCATTGACAAAAGCTAGACCAATGGAAGGAACACTTTAAATTATGTTCTCTTTAACTGAAAACGTATTTAAAAGAATAAAGATGTATAAGCAGTTATTTCAGCAACAAAGCCATCCTGACCTTTGTAAGGACTCATCAGGCTAAATCCATTTAAAGGCTTCTAGGTTTACCAGCCATACCGATTCAATTAATAGCTCTTTTCTTCAACTAATTTTCCATCACTCATCAAAAGCTTGTATTCAGCACAACAGCAAGCACTATTGCATTAGTCCCTGCCAATCCATGCTAAATATTTGATAGCGCTATTGTGGATTCATTGTAAAGCATCGAAGAAGCAGACCAAACCTACAGCTCATCAATATTACATCCAGGGGCTAGCCGGCTTGTTCAGATGAGATAATGCATTATATGTTTTGGATGGAGATGCGGTGAAGCGAAGCAAAGGTATTTGAGATAGGATGGGACTGTCTGATTGCTGCGGGATATCCATGAGCTGCACTCGTTCACGCCGGCGTCTCCCAGGAATACAGAACGGCAGCTGAAACCGACCTTAAATGTGGATCCGAAGGAGAGTTATTTAGGGAGGATTTCTCAGGCCTGGACACATTAACCAGAGATAATCACTGGTGGAAAGAGGCCCAAATGGTGTGCGGATTGACACATCAGAGAAGAAGCAAAGGGGTAAATGTTGTATCACCATCTAGAAAATGGAATTTATATTCAGTTTAGAGGAGAACGAACTGAAGTTTAAGCCTCGACAGGCTCAATCATAAGCTTATATAGCAAACATACTTGGAAGTATAAACCATAAAATGCTGGTTTTGGAGGAGAAGCATGATAACATTTGCAAGATATATTTCAAAACCTGAATAAAGAGGTAATCTAGGGTTCCATTGGTAAAGTAACAGTGAAAAACTAACAGTAATATTGTGGTTACTTGCCTGTCATAAGAGAAAAAAAAAACGGTGACATTTAGAAATGAATAAATAATATTGACGCAAATATGACTTTGAAAAATGGACACCCATTTATTTCTCTAATGATAAGCTGAATAAACCAAATTATTTCCATCAATTCTGACAGTTTAACTTTACAAATGGCACGTTATAGCAATATGACATATCTATCCACCAGATATTACTAAATTTTAAATGGAGCCTTTAAATAGAACATAAAATAAAACAATTATTTTTCCTGTTTAACCTGTATCAGGACAAGCAGCTTAACAAGGTGTGTTAGCCTTAGCGTGCACATGCTAACAGCAAGCACACAGCCAGAGCGAACACATGTGTATTTGTCTATAATCCCACTGCTTTTTACATAACAGCGTGGAGGATTAAAGACATTATCTAGTGTTTTTTATGAGATTTCATTTCTCCTCTATTACTTTCTCCTCCATTACTTTCTCCTCTGTTTTAACTCTAGGTTTATTGCAGCTATTGAAACATCCTACGTATGCACCGCACAGAGACTGTCTTTGACAGAAAGCCTATCCATTTACATGAGGCAGGTTTTATTATTAGAAGAAACACTGCTCTGTATGCAATTAAGCAGATAAACTCAGTTACTTTAATAATAGCTGGCTAAAAGCAGTCATCCTTTCAGAATTGCGACGAGAGTTAACTGTTGTTTGCTCCATCTGGTGGGAATGTTTTCCACAGTTTTAGATATGTGTGGGTCAATTATGAGAGGTTTTATAGTCCTCTTTAATCTAAAGGTATTTTGTCTAACTTAGAACTCCTGACTCAATTATTTAACTGTTCTCCTCTGGATTCAACCACATTATGGGGATTTTCTGCAGGGGGTTGCAAAGCTAAAAAGAAACTCCTAAAATGGGTTCAGATTTGTATTTTCAGCTCATTTAAGCTTCAAAGTGGTACAAAGTGGTTATTTTCTCAGGATAATTGCTGTGCTTGGGCTTCACAAATGAGGAATAAAAAGGCAAAAGGGACGCAGCTGGTTCCAAATGAGTAAAATGTAGTAAGCTGCATTTTTTTTTTTTTTAGATAAATAAATTACTGGACTGAAACAAAATACTATCTTTTTCTGATCAGTAAACGCACCAAAGAGTTCCCAGGTTGCACTCTTTGGTGTAGAAGCTGTTAATGTACCATGGGACTGCACAATATTAGGAAAACATGACATTGCGATATTGTTGAACACTGAAATGATAATGATAATTAATTTCAATTAACCTATATTATCTGTATTTCTGGTTTTTCATCATGACACTCTCCCTACCACTCTCTTTGAGCTGTAGCATCTTGGTCACTAAGATCTGTATCCAACGCAGTTAAAGTAGATCCAACAAGTCATGTAAATTATTGTAAAGTAGACTTTCAATGATGGCACATTAAATATAGCAGCCTACTTAATCTCGCAGCTAAGTATTACTAAGCATTATACAATACATAATTGCAATATCGCACACGTTGAAATTGAGAGGATGGCTGTGATTTGCTGTATTGTGCAACTCTCCTATGGAAAAACATTAGTCATTTTCATTGTGCGGTCCATTTACCTTGGAAGTCAGAACTCTGAGCTGGGTTTGTCACATTTGAGTAAACAGCGTTTCAGTTAAGGTAGTTGGTAAAGTCGGGATTCCAAAACGGTGACGGCCAGGTTGCTGTCATTGGTGGTACCTTTTACAAGCTTCGTTTTACACGCAAAAGCTATTTTCACTTTAAGTTTAGCGCTGCAAGGCTCTAAACCCTGCTCTACATTAATATTGATTTTAGAGTAACTCTGACTACTGAGATAAAGATACTCCCACTATAGCTGCTATTGGTGAAAATTTCTGACTTTTCGAGTGGAACGGATTTTCTAATTTTAGACTACAAATGGAACGCACCACCAGTATCGGTGCAGTTGGTGTAAATAGTTTCAATCCTTCAAAGTTTTCTTAATTTTATGGTTTTGTTTCGCTTTTCATTTTGTATTCTGCTGTTATTTTAAGGTGTTATCTTTTACAGGAAGTCATTTCCTTTCTATTTCTCCTGAGGACTTTTTGTCCAATCAGTAGACTTCAGCAAATAACAGGAAGACTAAACACGCTAACATAAAAATTGCTCCTGTTTATCGTTTTGAGCTTTTAACTTCTGTCAGTTGTGGAACATGCTACCTTTAAAATGTTGGTGTTTTTGGAAATCCTGGGTTTTTGTAAGAATTTACATTCTGCACAAACTGATTGATTTGCATATTAGCTTTCTTGTACATCGCTTATACACACTGATCTTTTTGAAGTCTCACCTGATTATTTTTTTCTTAGACCACATATTTGGTTGTTAACAAGAATTCAGCCTGTTCCACAACTGACATTTCTGCCTTACTTAAACACGAACACAGGGTGTGTAAATGAAGTGAATTTAAATTCTTCCTGGCGTGGGAAAACACCTAAAGGTAACTATTTTTTTCTTTCTTTTTGTCTCTTTCAAAAACTTCCTCCACAAAGACCATACCAGTTTCCCTTAATGAATTGCACAGATAGCCACAGCAGCCCCAGCTAGCCCACTAGTATTGAGCAGTTGTCAGTCAGTGGGATAAAGAACTAAACTCGTGAAATTTTGTATGTATCCAGCAACAACCTGCATTCCTGCTCTGCTGTTGTTGTCAACTAAAGCTTCATTAAATATTTTAAAAATATTTATCTTTCAAAGAAGTGGAACAACAAAGAACAAAATTAAAATGTGATGACATATTCTTCCTTCGTAGTTCTGGATTGAAACTTTTCTGAAGAATCAAAAGGTCCTTTGATGTGCATGCAACACTGGGACATTTTCACATAGCAACACGTTTTTTGAGTTCTTTTTTTTTTTTTTTTTTTTTTTGCAACAACTCATATGTCTTGGGATCCAAAATCAATGGCACGTTCTCATAGAAGACAAAAACATGGAGACAGTGCTTTAAGTGCATTTGTGCAAGCGGGAGCCTACCTTTGACCTGGGTCATTAACAGGAAGATCTAAGACTCTGACAGAGGTCAGCGGGCTCATTCAGACCTGCTTCTTCCAGCCAACACATGCACTAAACTGGGCAATGAAAATTCTTCATTCTCATCTAGTGCTGACAACATGACAGACACCTACACATCAGGTCAAAACAATAGCTGATGATGAAATATGTGAGGAGGCACAAAAACAAACAGGAGATTATTCATGCTCTGACTGATGGGTATACAGTATATGGTGATTTACGACTCCCCCCGCTGAGCTCCAGCTTTAGCTCTAATTGAGGAAAAGATTGCATTTTCCTTCAAGTACGGAAGCCGTTCTCAAATTTAGGAGCTCCTGTAAATATACACTTAAGAATATTATTCTAGCAGCGGTCACAGCCTCCAGAAACTGAGAGCTAATATTACTCCAGGCTGTGTGGGTCTGCCTTCACAGCCGCTGGGTGTGACTTTAACTGCAAGGAAGGTCGACATCAGAGTCCAAATCATCGACAGGAAAAGAAAAAAAAAAGCTTGTCTCAGGACGGGGTGGATTCTGACCTGAGGTACTGTTGATCGATACTCTCTATGTGTGTTCCCATGGATACATAAACGGACTGCACAGCCTTCCGTTTCCATTCCTTCATCGCATATATCAGCGGTGTGCGCTGAAGCCCTGGGCTGAGGGGAAGCACTGAGTCTGACCTTCACACCGCAGAGAAGTTCTCTTGTTGTGTTGAAATAGATGTGAATGTCAAAGAGTGTTTGGGGTTGCTGGTGGAAAGGAAAAGAAAAGTCTGTGCAGTGAAGAAATATGTGCAGCCTGAAAATAAAGCTGGAATACCGTCATTTGAACCAATGTCTTACATCAAAAAAGCTAGATATAAAGCCTCTTTTACTTTATTAGATATGTGAAATTTGCAATGGTGTTGATTAGCGATGGAATGCAGGGAGGAAGAAAATTTTTTTATCACTGTATTTTAGGGAGGGATGAGCCGCTAATTTACGAGAGCATGTCAAAGTCAACAAACTGGCCAACAAATCTCATGTGTTTCCTTCCTGCGATCTTCCTGTCTGCACGAAGAGACCAATTTCGACATTTTCTCCAGGTAAACACTCTAATCTTCACAGATAATGACCCAGGAAGGGAGGGGCAGAGTGTAAACTTGGGACATGGCTGTTAGGACAATCCCTCATCCTCCGCTCGTCATGTCACGCCAACGTTATGTAAAAATGAAAAATCATGGATTGATTTTTGTAAGCTCTTTGATAATCTGGGATGCTGTGATCCAAAAGCAGACTCCTTAAAGTAAAGGAAGCCCATCCGCCAAACACACACACACACACACACATTCCTGTGGTGACAAAGGAGAGGTCAGTGATTATCAGACTACCACTTACCTCACATGTCAAAGATCAGTGGGGGACTTAAGGACGCACTGTTGGTTCTGACAATTGGATTTATCAAAAAAGGAAATACAAGCTTAATCAAATCTAAATATCTAAACTAAAAGATAATATGTTTGTTTAAGCAGTCCAAAGTATTATAACACTATTTTTTGTTGTTTAGTGGTCATTGCATTATAATCAACATGCAGCCCTAACTGTACATCTTGTTTACAGTTCTCTTTCTATTGTTCCAGTCAAAATGCCAGTAACCCATATTGGCCAATTTTCCCAGTTCTAAATGATTGACAGGGCAAGTAATTTATTTAAAGTTAATATGCTTAATAAATGCATCAAATTCCAGTTTTACCTGCTATAAAAAGCCTTTCGTGTTAAGTTCAGCCAGAAAAAAGGGTTAGATGCTCTGATGGATAAATGGGGCTAATCGCTGCTATGGTCAGTCTTGGGTGGAGAAAATGTTGATATATGCAGTTCCGTCCTGCACCATCACCCTCCGTAAACCCAGGAGACAGTTTGCTGTAATGACAGCTAATCCTTTTTTGTTAAGAACATTAGGTGTTGTACTTTGAGTTTCAATTATGGTTTGGTTTTGATCATTTCTTATTTAGACCTCATCATTTTAGTACGTTCCTTTGTCTCAGTTCATTTGTGCTTTATTATTATTTTTCACAGTTAAGATGATTTTTTGTGATTTGACTTTTTTGCTGCTTAGCCTTTACATTTTACTTCCTCTTTCTTCTGCTCTGTTCATTTTTCTTCCCTTCCTGAGTTTATTTTGTGTTATTTCTTATTTACTTAGATCTTTTCATTTTAAGTTCAGCTTCATCTTTTTGCATTTTTAAGCTTCATTTCCCTTTTCTCTGGTCCCTCCGCCATTATGCTTCCCTTCCCAAACCGTGTTCTATCTCTTTCTGCTCTCTCACACCTCACCTGCATTTGTTTTTCCTTGATTAGCTCCTTTAGTTCTTTTATCACCCCCCACGTCTACTCAGCTAATTTGAGCTCTCTGGTCTGCTAGGTTCTCCACTAGCTCCTTTTGTTTTTCTCTGCACCTTCTTGTGTTTATCCTTGTTGCCATGGTTCTCTGGGTACCTTGTTTTTTGTAAGTTATCTAGTAGTAGTAGTAGTAGTATATTATCGTATATTATTTCATAAATAATGCCTAAATGAAGCCAGCAGAGAAAGAAATGTGCAAACAGAGGAAGTGGTGCTGCACTCATGTACGGTTATTTGGGATCTGGTATTAATATGTCCCTGAGCTGGTATGGAAAAAAGATTCAAGGAGCCAAATCAACATGTGCAATGCCCTGCAGTTACCAACAACACTGTAGTCGCTCAGATGAATCCATGCTGTCGGTATGTGGTGTGTTAGCACACGCTAATATAGCTCTGTCAACATCTCCAGTGGGCCTTTGCAAATTACCAAAGAGGAACAGTGGCATCTTTTCTGTGCTGGAAATGGCTTTTGCCTCGTTTGCCCTCAGTCAGTCTCCTGTGGGTTACAGAAGCAACACTGGGTAAAATTATCCTTTAAACTGATATAATGTGTGGTGAGACATTATAACTGTGATGAGTTTAAAGTAAGAAAGCCTTAAAGAAAGCAGAGGTGGTCTTAAAATGACCCTCGACAAAAGCTAAGAAACTGTGCTACTATGGCAGCTCGGGTCACAGGGTGAAAAGCTGCTGCAATGGAAGCGCCTCTGTTTGATGGCAAAATCTGGAGCAGCCACATGAAAGGGCCTCCACTGGCCCAGGAAGACGTTCTGCCTAATTCCATCGGTTACTATTACAGACGTCTGCTAAAATCGGAGCCTAAAGAACACACAGACTCAGTTTTCTCACAGCGGCGGCATTCTAGGTCACGAACATAGAGACATTAGTGGGATATCTGTGGGAAACCAGTCTGAAAAAGTCAGCTTTGTAGGAAGTCATGTCACTTTTAAACACTATACTTCAACAAGTGTTGGCTGGTGGCAGTGAAAAAACAGGAGCTGAAGAACAGTAAAAATGAGCAAAAGAGATCAAACCTTTTTGATAAAGAGATTTGGAGTTTTCTTCAAACAGCAAAAAGGGTGAAAAAAATGCAAGGCAACCTCATAAAGTAAATTACTAGAGGCCCCCTCCATCTTTTTAATGCCTCAGCTGTTGTTTAGGAGGCCTTTAATGTGAACACTATAAAACAAGAGAGGGTGAAATTGGGAAAAGAGTGAAGAGTTAAACTAGCTAAACCCCAAAGCAGCTCCAATGGGGCCCACACAACCTCTCAACCAGTCGGGTAGCCAGAGAGCACTTTTCCAACCCTCTGTTACATTTGGAGCTTCTTGATACTGAGAAGATTTGATGTGTCATGTCTCTAACAGCAGATAAAAAAAAAAAAACAATGACACAGTTTCTGGCGCGGTATCAAAGCGGATTATGTTTTATTCGCAAATTTCCCCGACAAACACCTACGCTAACTTCTCGTCTTCTGTGGAACTAAGAGCAGAGAAAGTGTCTCACTTGGGAATCTCTACACTAGAGTAAGCAGTGCAGTCTGTGACGACAGTCAGGAAAGGCGCATGAAGCTTTTTACATTGCAAACATCCATGTATTTTATTGTCATTTTATGTAATAGATCAGGTTTTTCTTTTTAACCAATTAAAACCTCAAAAAGGTAGGTGAGCATTTGAATTTAACTCCATTTATGCTGACGTTCAGGCTGTCTTCAATTACCAAATAAATAAAGCCCATCTCTGTGTTGTTCGAACTTGGTCTGAATCTGGCTGTTGTGTGAGGGGCTCAGCAATTTTTTGGAGGACATTGGTGATAAAACATCATCATGAAGACCGACAAGATAAATCAGGAAGAAAATGGGGAGAAGCTTAAAGGAGAGATATGCAAAATTCATCCTTTTGTGTTTCCATTTGGATCTCTACTGCATCCATAATCGATCCAAACATGAATAAACACCATCCATCCATCTATCCAGTTTTTTTGCTGTCAAAAATCTTGAGCTTCTACTGTACAAGTCGTTTGAAAAATCACCTTATTTTGATGTCACGTTAGGCTAAATTTCCATAAAACCTCCCCTCGCCTGTCAAACCCCACCCATCATTTCATTGTCCATTCGACTGTCATGTGTGGCAAACCTGCAGCCTACTAAAACAGGCATAATCTGCTGCTAATTTGCATAAAAGTGACAGAGCCCTTAAAACGACTCATTCTGAACGGGACTGAAGTTCTCAAGAGTTAAGCAGGAGAGATTGCTTTATGTGAGACTTTGTTAACTTGATTTGTACAAACCATAAACCTCTCACAACTCATTTAAAAAGAGGCATAATTTGTCCCCTTTAAAGCAGTCAATAGACCTCATAGCATTTCAAGGGGAGCGGCAGTTTTGCAGCTCAGGTGGGAGAATATTTCAGCAGGACATCTATTAGATGTAAACTAAACCAATTTGGTAAGCGAAAAGCTGCAAGCCATGTAGGGGAGGCAGCGGGTAAAAGTAGGTGTTGATCAGATGAAAACAAAACTTTAACTTTTAGTGGTGCTTTGTGATAAAAAACCCAGTCATCACCATTGTGAAGGACGGTGGTGGTGGTATCATGATGCGGGGACGCTTTACTTCAGCAGTGACAGGGAAGCCAACCAGTGTTGACAGGAAGACGGATGGATGAAGCTAAACAGAAGGTAATCCAAGTAGAAAAGAAGCTAATGGAGTGTCTTGGTGCTTCAAGTGAGAATGATCATGTGGAGGAAGGCCTCAGGCCAGAGTGGACAGTGAATATGAGCCAGCGTGAACTAAACTGGACAGAGGTAATGGGAATTAATCTGCCTGGCCGGTTAGACAGGATAGATGGCTGCATTCTTTTTTTTTGGTTTGTTAAACTGTAACAAAAGAGCTTGTCTTAAGAGGATTATAAACCACAGGCTCAACTGTGTCTAAACGCAAGACACCGAAGGTTAACATGTAATGGCTGAGCGCGCGTCCAACAGAGTGTGACTGCGGTTTGGAGGTATTCCTAACACGACAGCTCGACTGAGACAATTTATTTTAACATTACCTTCAGAAGTGTTAATCTGCTTCTCCCCAATATTTCTTCTCTGCACAGATTAGGCAGCAGATCGTACCCCACAAATTGCCTCTCGGCCTGCACACGAGGGATGCGGCTAGAATTAACGTACATCGGGGCTTATTTACTTAAGCAGCAAATAACTTTAAGTGCAGCATGTCTGCCTCGCGTATCCTCATATTCTGTAAGAAAAAAAAAAACAGCTAATCCCCGCTTTATGATAAGCTGTCGAGGAGCTTGGACTGTCTGCTAGGGACCAAGACCAGGATTTAAGGTTTCAAATCCACCTCAAATTAAATTAAATACAGTGCCTCCTTTAAATCTCAGGGCTCTTAGACAACGGAAGTATGAGTGGCTATGAAATGAAATGGCTTCTTGGACCCAGCTGGACCACCATAACTCATAACCCCTCCGCCCAATGTAGTCAGTCAGAAATCCATCCATGCCTTTCCCTCTGCATTAGCATTTTTAAAATGGGGCAAGAAGGGAGCGATTGACCTTGGTTGTCCCAGAACCTCTCTGTTTCTGCCTTGTCTGCATCGTAGACGGCTGTAAAAAAAAAAAAAGAGAAAAAATAGAAAAAAACAACTGTACAGGCTGGTTTGACCTGGAGCGCCCACTCACCCCAACCCAAACTGTCAACCCAGAAGTCCAACTAAGAGTTTGCTGATTTTCCTCCTAGCCTCCTTCGCTGTTGCTGCTGCTCCCGCTGAAACCAAACAGTGGTCTCTTTTGCAGCTGTCCACACTTGGATTTGGCCCATTACAGTAAGTGTGTCTGAGCAAAACCAGATTGCTGTTGAAATGCCAACTCCATATCCCAGAAGGACTCTACAACAGTGGCAAGTGAAGAAATTTCAAGCCCTTCCCCTGCTGTTGATGACCTGAGATTGTGACATTACAGCAGGGAAGCACACATTACAAAAAGGATGAGCTTCTCAAATGATGGAACATTATACCATGAAAAGTAATGGCGCTTACAGGAATCTGTAATTTCTCAAAATTTATGATCAAGTACAAAAAAAGATTTTGTTTTTCTCCTGACTAGCACCATGATGAGATCTCCCAGCCTCAGTAAGAAGCAGCTTAACTCTCATATAATTGCAGCGTTTTGAAGCTGTTGCGCCCTTTCCTCATAAAGTGTCTCACAAACTCTGACACAAAACATATTGGCAGTAAATCTATCCAGAACCAGTTCAAAACAACCTACAGTTAAAAGAAAAAAAAGAAAAAAAGGCATTGTGACTTTGCTGTTTTGTGGCTTTGAAACCATTATCTTCACTGAGTGACGTACTCGAATCACGCTGTATCTGCAGTGTATGCATGTGTGTGTGCCTGTGTGTGTGTGTGTGCGTGTTGTTTCAGCTCTGTCAGAAAGGATTAAAGACATAATCCAGTTGTGTGTTTTTGTTTCCAAATGAATGTGCGTTAAATAAAAATAAAACAATAAAAACACAGCTGGGTAAGAAAGACTGGATTTCCACTTCTGGATACAGCTAAAAAAAATATTAAATGCACACGTAAAGAAATAATATTTTTTTTCTTTTTTGTATTTGAATGGATGACATTACAAAAGGTGAAAGAGGGTAGCAGATCAGCTAGCATTAGAGTGCAACCTGATGGAATACCCCATCATCTTATATTAAATCAAAGTGTTTAGTGCTAACTTTTGGCAGACAAAGTGGGTTCTTTGACTTCTTAAAGGAATCATAATAGAATGGATCAATCAGACATGTTTTTTTTTACACTGGAAAAAGGATACTCTGGAAACAAGTTTTTAAAAAATCTATACAAGACAGTTTTTGCTTGTAGTGAGCTAAGAAATCTACCAATAGAACAAGTGAAACATTTCTTGAAAAGATGTCTTGAAATAAGAGAATATATTAAAAAAATAAGAAAAAAGTCCATAAATAAGGGATTATTACTTCCTTGAAAATCATTTATGTAGAGTAAAAATTTCCCAAAACACTTCACTTATTATTTTTCAGCATAACATTTGGCCATTCAAACTTCCAGATGAATTTTCCCAGAAATTCCATCCAGAAATCTCCTATAGAGCTGAAAATAGAGCTTGTGTACGTACACACATTTAAAGAAGGAATTCAATTAAAAACACATGAATGAAGAGGAGGAAAAGAACTGTAAAGGATTGCCTTGTGCCTTTTAATGACATCCCCAGATGTGCCACAAATTCTAGCACGTTTTTTTGGGAAGATTTTCATCTTGAGCGGGACGTGTTGCTTTACAGCTGAAAGCCTACATGGAAAGAGAGTTTAATCGAGTCCACAGAAACTCCTGGACAGTGGCGTTAACATAAATATCCAAGTCATGGTGCTGCTGTCCGGCGTACACTGATAGGTGCAATTTTCCCATTATTGTCATGAATCAGTATGGCCGTGCCCTCCAGAATGGTCACCAAGCGTCTCTGTGACAATGCTGCAGTGATCCCCACACACTGCAATAAAGGCTGCTGGTACAAAGACCTTTTGACGCCGATGTTGTAATGGGGGGGGGGGGGGGGGTTCAGGGGGACGGCATCACTCTGGTTCAGCTCTGCCAGCACTCAGCGTCCACTTGCCTCCGACTGCCTGCCACTGCAGCAGCCCGCCCCTCCCCATCACACGTCCCATCATGTATTCAGCCGCTCTTCAAATGCACTGGAGAGTCTTTACTAATACATGTGTGTGTGTGTGTTTTCTGTGTTTGTGCATGTGCGCTCATCCCTGCTTAATTGACACAAAGATCTATGAGTCGTGGGAGGTGCATTTTGGGTACCTGCAGCCGAGAGCAGGAGAAGTAGGAGGCAGAATGGGCAGAAACAAAAGAAACCGAAGCCACCCATGCACATTTGGAGCTGGTTACCAGCAGATGCACCGCTCCCACTGGCTAATTACTGCTGCAACACGGCTCACACTGCAGGGAGAGGAAAGCTTAAAGAAGACGGAAAAGGGTAGAGGCAATGCTGCAGACGATGTTTTGTGCGTATTAGCTGCTGTTTGATACGCATGGCTGCTGGCAATCGCCATGTGTGTGTTGGTCCGATGCACATGCTGCCCATACATAATGCAAAAGGGTCCAGCAGCATTCAGGTGGCAGCGTCGGAAGGAGACCCCCCATCCACAGTATATGTCTGAGAGGGCAAGCCCAAGTTGCTGCATCGTTAATTCGTCCTTCCTTTCCACGGCCACCTCCCTCTGACCCAACCACCCTCCTCCGTCCTCCCCGTTCCCACTCTTCCCTCATTCATCTTCACACTCTCGTCCCGCTGACGTCTGGGGGAATTTTGACGCCCCACCTTTCATCGGATTCTCGAGCAGACGCCGGCTCATGATGGAAATGACGGTGGCTTTTTGAGCCTAATGAGGGCTTTCCTCTGATCAAAGCAGGAGGACTGGTAGGGAAACAGGAGGACAAATTGCTCCTGTAGAGTGGAGACAGACTCATCCCTCCACCGAGGAGGGTTTTGTTTTTGCTTTTCCCTCAAACTATCGTCCGTGACTGAGTGGTGCTCAGAGATGCTAAGATTAGATAGGCCGCTGTATGTGCACACATTCTTGGCGTGGCCGTTCAGGTCGCTCAGCTAAAACCATCCTGATATAATGAGCGTTCAGGCGCCCAAGGCTTTGCTCAGGCTCTGTCCAGTTGACGGACTGGACCTGAAGCCTTCAGTATGATGAGCTGAAGGCATGTAGCTTTTTAAAGTGCACACATTTTCCCGGGTGTCTGACTGACACTTTAGTTTTTTCCTAGAGCCTACAGTGGAGACACCCTCCAATTAGAGCACATAATGAAAAAAGAAAATGCATTTAATGATTGACTAATAGGACTGACTTTGGCTTAGAAGTGTGCTAATATCCCTTCAGTCTTTTAATTTATTACCATGTTATGCTGATTTTATCTGTGGGGGAAAGATAATACATGGTTTTCCCAAACGTTTACAGCTAAAAGTGTGAAATATTTGGTGTGCTTTCAGTTTCATTCATTCCGATACCCCAAAATAAAATTCAAGAAAAGCCAACTCCTCAGCTCTAATCTGATTTCTAAACCCAATTGTTCATCGAAGGCCTTAGAGGTTTGGTAGATAATATTAGAAGAGACAGAATCATGAAGATCAAGAAAGACACATCTCAAAGAAAGCTATAAGAAGCCCTGCTTTCTGCAGGCAATGTAGCTACACCAAGCGCATTAAAGACAGTTATCCAGTCAGATGAGACAAAAATTCTAATTTCCCAAATACAAGGCACCGTTTGTGCCACCCTGAATACAAACCCCCCACTTTAAAGCACGGTGGAGGCAGCATGCCGTGGAAATAAAAAGCAAGGCAATCCTGGGAGTAGAGCTGTGTTGAAATAATCGAAAAATCGAATCTGAATCGATTCTTATAGAAATCGAATCAAATCGATTCACAAGTTCAAAAATCAATTTTCTTTTTTAGAATAGTTTGCCCTTTTTAAAGCTGAAATGGGAAGGAACAGTCCAGACGGCAATTTTAGGTTTTGAGTCTGACAGGGTTGATGCAGTTTTCCATTGTGAACTGTTACTCACCCAGTGTTCAGGCATTGAATTTCTGGCATATAATTAAGATAACAGTAAAAAAAAAAGAAGCTTTTAATATCACTGACCAATATCAATATTGAATTGGATCAGATTGAATCGAATCGATTCCAACTCTTGAGAATCGGAATCCAATCGATTCTTGAAATTTGAATCGATACCCAGCCCTACCTGGGCGAAGGATAAAATCCTGCACAGGACTAAGAAATACTGAGGTCTTCCCTACACATAGAGCAACAGCGACGATGGAATGAGTTACACCAAAGCATGTTCTCGTGTTACGATGGTCCAGTCAAAGTTCAGACCTCAGTTTATTTGAGAATCTGTAGAATAACAGGAAAATGACTTTTGACTGATATATTCCATCCCATCTGGCTGGCCTTTAACTACACTGTGAACACAAAAGGAATAAGACTCAATAGTTTCTACACGTGGGCGTTTTTGTCAGTCATAAAAATCGTAATAAATGCATAAGGTGGCTGTAAAGCAACAAAGTGTCAAGAAGGTTTAAGTTACTGTATAAATCTGAAATATATGAGATCAATTTCATGTATACACTACTTATCTAGATCCAGTTGTAGTTAAGTCAGCTAAAACACAGTATTATATTTGCTTTTCAACCAGGAGAGCCTTTACAAAGAACAGCCGTGCACATTCCCTCTGTACTGATGCTGCAGCAGTATTTTTAACCCATTCAGCACCACGGATCTCTGACCAGAAGCCTTAATATTAAATCCAACAGAGTGAGATTATGATACTGTGAGTAGGGATCGATGGCAATCTGTTGTAAATTATAACAAGGATTAAACCATTCAAAGCGCGTCTATCAGGTGGAGTTAAGTTGCTTTTTCTCTCTGCCTCAAAGATGCAAGTCTAGAAAAAGTAAGAAAATCTGTCAAACTTGAGGAGGCTTAATAGAAATATTAAATCATCTTTCGTGGCTCCGAGAAACAAACAAGGAAACCATGACTGACTGTCATGGTGCCGGTGGATGAAAGAGGTCTGGAAGATAAGCCCACACACACACACACACACACACACAGACATATACTCTCGGTTGCTCCTAACGGTGTAAAAGCATGCAGTCAGGTTCGTGGGCGGTCTGTGAGCTGATCGCCTTAATTGATCGATTTTCAATCATCTAACATCCCGTTGTCACACAAAAAAATCTTTACGTCCAGGCATTTTGTTGAGCGATAAGGAGGGCGAGTATCTGTTTGATTCAATCAACCACTTTGAGGATACAAGACAGACACCAAAACAGAGGATGGTCCATTGTTCCGCCCGCCTCAGCTGAAGTGAGCTGGTTGCGCATGGAGCCGCTCTGGCCAATTAGAGCGCAATCGGTCCAGCGAATAAATTAAAATAAAATAAAAAACATCTAAAACAATCACATGCTGACCCTATATAAATCAATCTGGTTTAATAAATATCTAATAATAAAAAAGTAATGAATCAGCTCTCTTACCTGCCACTGTGTATCTGTCCATGTAATTGAGGACATTCCCAAAGCTGAGGATTCCCGCAGCGGCAGCCGGTGAGCGGCATCTGAGCAGCGCGGCGCGGAATTTCTGACCCGGTTTGCAAGGGTGAAGGTCCGGGCTGGGCTTCAGTCCGGGGCTCATGCTGCCCGACAGCGTGCGCACCTCGTCCGAACTGCTGCAGCCTTCAATCTCGCATCCATCGCTCTCCACGCACATGATTTTCTGGCACCGAAGATCCAGCGCGGAGACGCAGAGTGAGGGAGAGAAGGTGTGTTGGGAGAGAGATCGGGAGGAGAAAATAGTTCAGCAGGGAGCAAACGCTGAGCGGTGGTCACTGGGTTCGACTGAGATCAGATGATGTCTTCTTTGGAGAAACGCAGGATCTTCTCCAGTTCATATTTTTCTAGTTGTGGACGGTGACGGACGGCTGAGCGCTCAAGTCTCTCTCTCTCACACACACCCTCTCTCTCTCTCTTTCTCTCTCTCTCTCTCTCTCTCTCTCTCCACGGGTAATAGCTGTAGTGGAGGGGTGTGACCTACCTCTAACTCCTCCCCTGGCTGTAGATGGGGTGGTTGCACCTGATGCTTCTTGGAGATGCTGGGACATCATCAGCGTGACAGCGGCGCGGTTTTTCTGAGGTTGATTGCGGTTTTAAACGACTTAAAGTCATTTTATGTTTATCTGTTAAATATCCACTCCACGTTTTACAATTACATTATTTTTTATGTATTACATTTCTAAGTAGGCTCTACGAAAACCTTTTTTGTGACTTTTTTAATATGGCCTTAATAACTAGATAATGTAGATTTGATTGTAGATTAGATATTTTTTTTTTATCTTTCGTTCATTTATTTTAGCATAAATGGCATTTTTACGCTTAATCCACAGCATCTTTACAATATTTTAGTCCAGACTTTGACAAGGCTACTTCTACAAACATTGTTTCCTTTATTTTAAGCCATTCAGAAGTTGTTGCTCGATCATTATCTTGCTTCATAGCGCTTGAAGTTCTTGTCACAAACCGATAGCCAGGCACTTTTCTACAAGACATTTTGTAAAGAGAGGAGAATTGTGTTCCAAATTAGCCCCAAACCATCCACTCAAAAATAAAAAATAAAAATATTCCACCCAACTGATTTTGGCTGATTTAGCAATAATGAATTTTGTTCAGTGAACTAAATGTTAACATGTTGGGTCAACCTAATACCTTCAGCTTTCCAGTGTTAATTAAACACGATTACAATGGTTTAAGTAATACAATTCCTTCACTTTTTTCATGAAAAAGGGGGAATTGGCCGGTCTTTATAATAGTATAATAATTTTTAGATAACACTGGAAATGAAGTCTTATATGTATATCATTATATACAACATTTTTGAGTTATTGTGTATCAAAGAGGTTAGTGTAGGTGGTCAGAAAACAGAGGCCCTTTTCTGACAGTTTATTCTGCTGTTTATTTTTGTGCCTTATAGCAATCTAAATGTATTAGGTTCACCCAGCATGTTTACATTTAGTTCACTCAACAAAATTCATTATTGCTAAATCAACCCAAATCAGTTATGTGGAAATGTTTTTGCTTTTTTTGAGTGTAGTACAACTCCAATGTGGCCTGTAAGTACTGTTTTTTATTGATTGATTGAAGGATTGATTGGTTGATTGATTGATTGATTGATTGATTGATTGATTGATTGATTTATTGGTTGATTGGTTGATTGATTGATTAATTGGTTGAAATGGCGGCTTAGTTTCTGCCTTCCGAAAAACTTTTTCCAATTGTCATTCCCCAATAGTCCTGGGAAACATCAATATATTCTGGGGAGCAAATGTTAGACAAACCTTGCTCTTTTCATTTCAGTCAGCAGTGGTTTTCTGGTTTTGTCATCTCATATTTTTCTCCACCCTCTTCCTTGTTATTAAATCATAAACACAGGAGGTAACTGAGGCCTGTAGTACCTTAGATGTTGTCCATGGTTCTCTTTTGAGCCGCTGGATGAATCATCCTTGCATTCTTGGAGTAATTTTACTAGGCTTGCCACTCCCGAGAAGGTTCTACATATCCACCTGGATTGTTAGTCTGATCTGACTAAAGCTCATTGTTCCAGTTAGAGTTCTAGTAGAGTTTCAGCCAAGCCAACATTAACATGCTTGACAACATGAAGGAAAAGGTTTTCTTCTGGTTTACAAATTCACGTTTAGCATGTAGATAGCATCTAATGGTTGTTATGAAGACTTAATGACCACAAGAAGCCGAACCTTGAGGATCTAAGACAGTGAACTTCATATCTGAGGTCAGAGGTTTCTTCACAGTGTCATGTCATATTTATAACCCATAGGTACAGAATGTCATGGATCACCACCTACAAGTTTTAATAAAACTCTATTTAATTAGAAAAGCAAAATATAAAAAAAATGAGAAAATATTTTCCTGTACAGGCAATAAAAACAACTAGATGATTTTATTCTAGATACATAAAGGCTTTTCAAATAGATATCCACCTTATATCTTTTATCCACCTATATCATTTGTCTTACAAAGTATAGGGACTTGCATGAAGCAGAATTTGGCAAAGCTTCAAAAAGCACCACATGCACAGATTAGATCAGGTTAGCAGCACAAAAATAAGAGATTGGATCATCCTGAGAGGGATGGCTGATAGGAGATGAGATCATTCCACATTAAGCTCCAAATGCCATTGAGTCACACAGAGGATTATTTTTGAGACTTCATGTAGATCAGAGGCAAAACAATCAAGAGAACTGTGTAATACTGTTATTGTATTTTTGTACTGTTTTATTTCCTATGAAAACTGTGAGCCACATCTCATTTGTTAAGTATAAATAAGTGCCAACATGTGAAATGGCAGTTTAAAACCCTCAGTAAGTGGATGTGGGGTTTTCACTCTACATATCGTGGCTTTTGACAGTAGTGAAACTGACATCTGCACTCTTCATAGTGTCCATCAGATTTTTATTAGGAAAAAAGGAGATGTGAAACTTTCATCGTTGTTACTATAAGCCTTTTTTTGAAACACATTCTGGGTGACTCCAGAGTTCAAACCAAAGCATCACAGTTTTTTTCCAGGTCCAGTAATTTACAACTGGAGTCAAAACAGCTTATCAACTTCAATATCCTGGTTGTCTGTGGGATTTCCTTCACTACACGCATCCCAAAGCTACTTGCACAAAAGATAAGAGCATCTGCAGACAATCGTCAAATCAACAGATCGGAGAATCAAAAAAGAAGCTGGACCAATAATTTTGCCGAAAATTGAATTTGTTGTAGGTTCATTAAAGGGGTAAGCGTTAAAGACTTAGTAGAAAATTAATAAAATTGCTATAAGGAGCGACCGTGGCTCAGGGGTTAGGAGTTTGTCTTGTAACTGGAGGGTTATTTTTCCCCAGGCTACAATGTAGCCTCCCATCATCAGTGTGTGAATGTGTGAGAAAATGGGTGAATGACTGAATGTAGGGTAAACCTCAGAGACTAAAACGCTATAAAAGTTCAGGCCATTTATCATTTTTACTTCAATTAGAAAAATTATATTTTTCAAACATAGCTCAAAAAGTAAGAAAATTTGAGTTTGGTAAACCTTTTGGTTATGAGTCTCAGCAAGATTTCTAATACCATTGGATAACGTGTTTTGTTACCCTTATACTGCATTCAGACTGCACACTTTGTCTGCGTCAGGCAACGTACCCAACGCATGTAGTTTGACGCATGTACTTTTTGGAATCCAACGTTTGCATCTGAGCATAAAGGAGTCCTCTGTTGCCGGCCGGCTGGACGTTCTGACCTATGGCAGATCGTATCGAGAGAGTGGTTTTGCTTTATCTGCTAGATAAAGCTAGACAACGTCAACATCGGGTGCATCAGCGCCCGCCCATTCTTGAGATGCGTTCTGAGTTTGGGGAGTTTAACCGTTTGCTCCAGGAATTGCTTATGGATGAGGTTCGCTTTCAGCGCTACTTCCGTCTGTCCTGCGCCCAATTTTACGATCTCCTAGGCTGCATCGGACCTCAAATCTCCTACCAGGACACCAGCTACAGGCGCTCTGTTCCTCCTTAGGAGCGCCTGTCCATCTGTCTTCGGAAAGAGTTATTTCTGATTTTTTAAATCTGCGTTTATTGAAAATGTTTTCACTGGACCCGCGCTTCATTCAAGATACGTTTAGTGACATCACTACAATGACACGCTCTGCTTGGTTGGCGCACTGCGTCAAGTGCATCAAGTCCGTCAAAAGTTCAGCCAGCCGAACTTCTGCGTTGCTTGCGTTTGCCACGTTGCCGCTTGCAACGCATGTAACGCTTGAAAAGTTGACGGAGCCAACACACACAACGCACCGTAGAGACTCCGACGGACCTCTGATGAACTCGACCATAGACTTTACATGTAATCTTGCCGTAACTGACGCTGGCATTTGGGGCGGTGTGAACACACCATTAGATGGTGCTATAATCGTGATAACATTCAGCAGCAGAGTGGTAATCCTCTCTTCCAATGCCAATCAGCTTCTGATGGAGGGAGTGTGATGATGTGGGTTGCCATCCCTTTCATTAGAACCATAAGGTTTTTCATCAAGGCATATGTCCACTCTTAGGAGTTAAAATCCATCGCCCAAAATGTCAGGCTGGAACCCACAGATCAAGTTTATTCACAGGCTAACATCCACCCTAAATTTGAGGCAATGGAGAGCCCTGACCTCAACAACATTGAACAATTTTTGGATCGGAAGGGGATGCTGTTTATGCCAATTTTTAAATCCTGAACTGTACTCCCACAGCAGTGTGTGACTACGCTGGTGAACAGCATGAGGAAAAGCTGCCAGGCTGTTGGTTCGTCCTTGCACTATACAAACCCCTGTTCGTTAAATAAATAAGTTGTCGACAGCCAATTTCTTCAAATTTTGATCATCCAAACGAATAAAGGGAACAAAACAATAGTCAATAACAGAAAAAGCTAAGAGTAAATTTACCAAGATTTAATTTATGAGGTCCACATACTTTTCTGATCAACCAGCAAATGCAATTCCCTTATAAATTTGGCACAGCTTAAAGAGAAATAAACAGGCTGTCCAAGGGTGTACTGTAAGATTTATTGCTAAAAAGTAAAGGGATGTAAAGGGAAACGCACATCAGGAGAATTGAAATGAATCTCACCAATTAATGTGTCACTTGGCGCTTTTTGTGCTGTAGTGCAAAAAGACAGGACAGGTCAACTGAAGCCAGCCTTGGAGAATTTTATCAAATGAATAAACTTTTCGGATTCCAAAAGGGCTTTGGGGTAGTAGCCCCTGACCAGACGCTGTGGGTGCAGGATCTTTTTTTTTAGAAAATACATAAATAATGGCAACATACCTTTTTATGCGCATATGAGGCTGGTGATAAATAAAGAAATAAACTGGCCAAACATTTATTTCTATGATTTTCTCTGCTAATTTTAGTTAAATTCTATTTATTATTTTATAGTTGACCTAAATTTAATACCCAACATTCCTTTTTTAATTTCATTATTTAAATGGAAGTGCATAATATTTGTACTATAAAGAGCAGAATATACAGGATTTTGCTACTAATTTCTGAATGCATAATCATCTTCTTTAGAATGCATTTCAAACGTTAAATAGTTTTAAACTTTAATAAAAGTTTAACTTTGATGCATTACTTCTAATCTAACATGATGGCATAATCTTACCCCAGACAGCAATAGCTAAACATTTTGGTCACTTCACTCATTGGCAATGACTAGCTAAACTAGCTAAGACTGGATAAAACTTTAATTCTTGATCTAACTCACAAACTATCTAAAAAAAAAGACTTCTTAACTTTTATACATGTATTTTTATTCATGGTTCAGCTCCACTAAACATGCCAAACAAGAATAGTGGCTGACTGAACGAACGTCTTTGCTAAATTCTAATTACATTATTTGGATTGAATTTGGTACGAAGAAATGTATTACTGAAGTTAAATTCACAAACTAATATGCATGATTACAATGTAAATAATTCCATGCCATGTGATAGTCTAAGTGAGCCCGCCTTTCAATGGAATTACAAGTGGATATACAATTGAAGGATAACATTGCAATTTTCTTTTTATAGTGTACAGAACTGTTTTTTTTTTCCCAGCTCTTATGTTGTATTTGGAAGGAGTCAAAACATCTCATCTCCAAGAAAGGAATCCCTGAAGTTATTCACTGCAAAAAATAGCTGCCCAAGAAAGCAGTTCAGCAAAACACAAATCCCAACTCATGATGCAGAACAGGAAAGGTGTAAATGACAAAGAACAGAAATGTTGTCGATTTTTTACCGTCTTGTTGGATTTTACTGAAAGGTATGGCAGAAAGTATGCAGGCCAGTAAACAGATAACTGTCTGACGGGCATCCTGAGGAAGTTTCTTGCTGTTCACTAAAAAAAATCCCCACAAAATGAGCCTTGCTCAGTCAGCCAAGTCAGTAAAATACAGATAGCAACGTGATTAAGATAAAGATGTGAGGGAAAGGAGAGAAAAAGGAGGGAGGCTAAATGCTGGCATCAGAAAACTGGAAGGCTGCGTGAGGCAGAGGCTGCCTGGCTGCAGGAGCTTGGCATTCACAGGATATCAGAGTTGAATTCAGAAAGCATTAGCATGCACCGAGTGAACCTGCATTGTTTGATTTAAATTAAAATGAGCAGCCTCTTTCAACAGAACCTCTACAGATTCTTTGTTTTACAAAGCTACCTTTCAAAGGATTCATGCATCTAATTCCCAAAGATGTTGGCAAACTAAACTAAAATCTCTTTGGCAGGGTAAATTGAGCTGTAAAAAGTACGGATTGAAACATCTCGGGCCAATCCGACATCAATCCTGCAGACTGAACTTTGAAAACGAAAGGAAAGCAAAAAAGGAGTAGATAGGCGCAAAGCGCCTGGTGGCCTCGTGTGAGTGGCTTATTGGGGGGGGCATCAGCAGAGCGGTGGTTCTGTCTCCCTCTGTGATGCCCCCCCCACCCACCCACAGCACTTTCTTTGGCTTGTGCTTGATATGCTGCTCATGTCGGCGGGATCCTGTTTGCTTTTCCATGGAGCAGAATGGCTTGGTGGGTCCGAGCCTATCTCTCTCTGTATTCTTCTCTGTGGCTCGGAGGCACCGGGTCAGAGCGCCGGCCTTCCTTCCTGTGTCTGTGCAGGGTCAGGCCTGCAGTGCAGGATGGGAGATAACCTGCTAATCGCTGGCTGGGTGCAGCGCCTGCAAGCATGATAAAGTCTGGCTTCTTCTGCCAGTAAAGTTTAAATGTCCCACTGCCACGTGTGTCTGTCAGCTGTGTGTCTATCAGCTGTTCCTCTGCTCTTCACCATTTCCAGCCCACAAAAACCTCCAGAGTTTGTTTGGGGAACAACTAATGGTTAAAAAAAAGCCGAACGTACTGCCTCTCCTCACGTTTAACACATGAAAAACACTGTCAGGGGGCTTAATTCTTACTGGACTATTTTGTGATTTATACTCTTAATCACATATTTGTGAAACACAAGCAGACTGACAGGATATACAACCTTCAGACCCATTAATTGATAGCCGAAAAACAGTATGTGGCTCTCCTATTGTCTCCATCAGCCGTGTATATGAGCAGCTCAGACTAAACAGTTCCCCTTCCTGTGCCAAGAAGCAGCATTCTCTTGGAACACAGTGTACATTAGAGATCCACAGGGAGAGATCCGTGGGATCAGCCTCCACCCTCAACACAAAAAAAAAATCTCCACCAGTTAGACGTTTTATCGTCCCATCACTTTAGGTCTGCTGTATATGAGAACATGGGAGCTTCACGTCACATTACATTTCCTCAAGATCAGGTTGTGGTAGTTCCTCTGTCACAAGGTTGTGTCACGTAACCCAAAGGGAACCCACCAGCCACTTCAGGTGAATGAAACTATTATATTCAAACTGCCCTTTTGGTTTTTCTTTCTTTCTTTCTTTCTTTTTGGCGAATGATGAAGTAATGATTTAGAGTCTGTACTGATGTATTGGAAGTTTCTTTTCGCTCAGCTGAGAAGCACCTGACTCAGCTGCAGGCAGATGGGAGATGTAGAGAAAATCCTGTGTCACAACTCAGCCACGTTTCTGACGCCAGACATTTACATACAGTGTGTGAAAATACATTTTACATTTTTCTCACCATCTGACCATAAATCCTATTAAGCTACTCCTGTTTTTAGTTAGTCAGGTTTATCAACATGTTTTCTAGTTGTTTAATCCTAGAATGAAAAAGACATTTTCGTTTTCGATCTTTTTCTTTCTTTCATCATATTCTGAAGTTCACATCCACTTCATTAGTATTTGGTAGCATTCCTCCTGACCGAACATATGGAGAGATAAAATAAGCATATTTTATTTATTGATTTAATCAGTTTTAATTTTTTTTTTATTGTCCCAAGTTAACAAAGTGTTTTTATGACTTCTTTAACATAGACTAACTCCAGTGTTTCCTTCGTGGGGATCCTTCGTGCAGGAAGTCCTGACAGTTTAGCCACGGGGGATCACTTTTGTCGTGGTGGGCGGGGACTCTGTACTTATGGCTGTGGTGTGAATACCTGCCTGCCCCGATCTTGGCGATCACTGTGGTGACTCTTCTGTGGCTGAGGGGTGGCTTCCAGAGTGGCTGGATCTTCTCACAGTAGTATCATTCTAGATGTTTATTTTTGTGGTATGCAGTAAAGGGGTTGGGGGCTGGGTTGTGTATGCGTCGTGTGTGTGCTGAGAATTCACCTGGTTGTGTATGCGTGATTTAGCTTTAAATGTGTTTTGTTTGTTTGTTTTCTAAATTTTTTTTATAAATAAATAAGATGTTAGTTTATTTCAGTAGAGAAAATCTTTTTAAATGAATATGTTAAGGCTATGACACAGAGGGTTAACTGAGAACTGAGAAATCTAAATAAATAAGAAGAAAGAAACGCAGGGGAAACTCAAAGTAAAAGCACAAATCGACATAGCAGGAAGGAGAGAAGGAAAAGAGAACAGAAGGAAAACATAAGTATGAACACCAGCTAGAAGGAAACTCAAATCATAGAACAATACTCCTATTAACAGAAGAACAGTAAAAAGAACAATGCAAAGAAACTGATAAGAAAATAACTAATATAAAACATTAAAACAAGCCAAAAACAATGAAACAAAAACCTGAACATCTAAGGACCATGACATTTCAGACTCCTGCCTGATGTTTTGAGATGTTGCTTTAATATTTCCAAATTTCTTTCCTTATGATAGCTGTTGTTATATCTATTTTATGAAGTGCATCAGTTTCTCTAGCAGCAAAAAAATCCCCACAACACGATACTACATAATAACATTCACTAGAGCTACTTAGCTCCATAAGAACACAGTACATGTCTTCAAAAAAGAAAGTCTTTGCTTCTGAGTGCATTTGCAAATTGCTGTTTGTCTTTCTATGTTGCTTTTGAGAATGTTGTTCCTTCATCCCTAGACTTCCATTCAGTCGAAGATGGTGCAGGAGTCATTTGTTGACTAACCCTGAGCATCAATGAGGCTGTTATTAAAAATCAGCTCCAATACCGATCTATCCCACAGCCATCACCACAATGACTAGCACTCAGTCGGTGTCCACACAAAGTTTTTTTTTTTAAACATGTAAGAAAATATTGATACGCTAATATATTGATGTATTTTGGGGTAACAATATTTTATCAATAGTCTAAAGCCGAGTATAATTTTATTTTTATTTTTAAGAATTTAAACAGCACCCTGATGACAATAATATTAGTAGTGTAACTGGATGTATGAACGCTAGTTGGTGGCTGTTTTAAAATTCATCGTTCCAGAGAATCAACTAAATATAGTAATATAACTGGTTGTGTTATGGATGAAACAGGTTGGAGTATTTAGGGTGGTGTGACAGTTTTTCTACAGTTAAATTCAGCTTTGGAAGTCTTCCTCATGGTATCGCAATATATCGTAATGTATCGCAAAGCATCGTATCATCCCCATTGTAAACGTGAAACATATTGTATCGTCAGATTCTTTCCAATACACATTCCTTCTTTTTGGGTTTTCTTCTAGGACCAAGATGCACGTCTCTCACTAGAACACATTCCTTACTGGGATGCCGAATCTGTCTCTTTAACACTATGAGGGCTGGGCATTCCCATGACGATTTGTGTCGTTTTCCTCGTTCTTTTTTTATTTTGTATGTTTTTGCTTGCTTATGTTTGACCAGATAAACATGCAACATTCAGGTAATAAACAATACCTATTAAGGTCTTACATTCTCCTCCTTATCTTAGCTGATTTTTTTTCTCTATGATGTGGCATTATGGACGCAGTGTGTTTTAGGTGTTTCATTGAAAAAAAATCCAAAATAAGCCTCTATGATGCCCAAAATTGTGAATTGAGAATCAAAAACTTAATAAGACATTATCATCTTGGTAAGCATCTTTCTCTCAATTTCCTCATATTTCCTAAATTGTGAAAAGCTGTCGTAAGAGTGTATGTAAACTGCTTAATTTGAGGAGAGCATTAAAATATATACATTGCTCATTATTCTGCTATTCAGGAAATATAAATATTTTAATAAATGTTTTGAAACAGGACACAATTAGTCTGATCTAACAATAGGCAGTTAGAAAAAAAGTGTTTTATAGATTTTATAGAAGGAAAAAAAAAGCTAAATTAATGATCTGCTCCCTGTCTAAAAGCCTTCAGCTATCCCCAGGAATCAGCTGTTATCTTCACATATCATGGGGACATAGTGAGAGCAAGCTACCTTCCGTGATGAGGGTTCTTTACTGGAGCAGCCCCATGTCTATTCCTTTACGCGTGCATTTGTTTTTGGAGCCGGTGCCGTCTAGGCTTTTGTCCAGACTCGAGGTGATGGACCAGCTATTCCGACCTTTCTGCTGCCTTCCCGACCTTCTGACCTGCTGACTGTCTGGGCCTGCCTGAAGGTTTCAGGAGCAACTGCACACAACTGTTTGAGTGGTCGGCAGCTGACCAGCTGAGCTTTAGTACAGAGGGAAGATGCTACTCCTTGGAAGTTGGATTCAGAGAGGGGGTACAGAAGCTGAAGCCAGAGAGGCTGTAATTTCTAAATTTATAATGCTCAGGGGCCAGGGACGTCGTCTTCTTTCTGTTCCATTAATTATTTATTGGACATTGTCCTGCAGACTGGGTGTCTCAATCCTGGATCATCAGTCTCTGTTGATCTTTGTACGATGTTAAGCTAGAACAGACCATCATTATCATCATGCTGTTGTCTATGATTTTCCCCCTAATATTGTAACTCATAGACCAGATCTGTGAAACAGTGATGCTAACAGCCATGGGTTACACATAGGTCATTGTAAATAACTTATTGTCCTGGCTGTTAATCTATGACTCCATTCTCTGCAGGCGGGTGTCCAGCAAATACACAAGTTTCACACACTTAACTCTCCAGTCACGTATTTCTTCTAAGTGTGTTAGCCAAAATGTATACACAAGCTGGGGGCTTTCTAGAATCGTCACCATCAAATATATAACATTTCTTTAATTTGATGGAACCGTCCTCCTATTTTTGGTCGCAGAAGTATCCTCTTTATTATTAGATGCAGGATGTGTCAAATGATGTAATTGATCACAAATAAGTGACAGCTCAGTGGGTGGAGAGGGTTCTTCCTCTACGTGACGTAGGACTCTGCAGCAGTTTGTGTGCGATAAGGACTGAGGACAACTTCACATCCACAAATGTGGTTTGACTCCTCTTATCACTGTTCTGTGGAAGGGTAGGAGCAGTGCAAACATAGTGCAGATATGTGGTCTCTTCTCTGACAGCTAATTTGTGCATTGTTCATGAGCCATTTCTGGTTATTAACGATATCATCAATGCATTCTGATTGAGGGCTACTCCCATGCTGCTCCTTCATGTGATTGTGTCCCCATCCATGGGTAAATACCGACAGAACCAAGTCAACCTCCTGGCTCCCTCAGTTGTATAGCCTGAGCAATTTATTAGCCATTGTGACAGCTTCCTGTAAAGCTGGACTCAACATGACGGAAAAGGAGAGGTATGCAGATAAAGTGTTCTGAAACATGGATCACAATAGCCATTGTGTTTTAGATACAGGTCAATCTGAAGCCTCCCTAATATTTTCCACTTACTTTTTAGGGTGTGTGTGTGTGTGTGTGTGTGTTCTCTGGCTTGTTGTTCAGAATGTAGAACCCAAGTATTTCCCTCAATGTACTGAGCAAACACATGACTTCGTGGAAAATTACAAGCCGGAGGCAAAAAGCTTAAAAACAAAGGGAAATACTTTTGAGCTCAACAATACCAAGAAAAAAAAATCAGGTTTAGTTAACTGCTTAAATCGGAAGTGTTTGGATGGAGAGATCGTAAATTAGTCGGCAGAAGTTCTCCCCCTCCGAGCTCATGAGAAAATATCAAAATGTGCCACTCTGACAGAGGGACCCTGTCATGCAATGAACATTTTAGCTCAGAGACACATGGACAACAACCTTTGACCTCCCTGGTTATTTGGCTCCAGTTCACAACAATAAGGACATGTATTGACATGCAGCTGTTGGAGTATGCTAGTAGATGTTTTAACGCTTCTGCAGCAGCCATTGAAGCACTTCATAAACTGATTGACAAACAGCTGGCACACCAACTCATGGACATATGCCCCCTTGGTCCTTGATGTGTGGCAGCCTCTACCCAGAGCAGCCAAGCCTAAGATGAAGGATTTCAATTTAAAATTAATGTCAAAATTTAAAATTTAAAAGATATAAAAGGTTGGTTGGTTAGTTGGTTTGAACAACTTAACCAATTTACAGATCCATAGTATTGAGACCAAAACTATCACAGTTCCATAAATAAGTCATTAAAGACACTTTAATATATGTAACAATTCTAAATACTTATATTTAAAATATTTATACAGAAATGCGCTGGAAAAAGGCTAATCTAGAAACAAGTAAAAAAAAAAATCAATGCAATAAAGTTTTGCTTATAATGAGCTAAAACATCTGGAACAAGTGGAAACTTTTTTGTAAAGATGTCTTGAAGTAAGAGAATATATTCAAAAAATAAGAAAAAATGTCCATAAATGAGAAACTTTTTGCTGCATTGAAAATCCTTTTTTTGCAGTGTATTTAAACATTCAAGCTTCTTTGAAGTAGATAAAATTAAATGCAAACATATTTAATCAAATTAATAAATCTTATACTAAAGTATGTCAGCAAAAAAGCATTTAGCATAAGTGTTTCAGAGGGTGTTTTATTTATTCAAATGTCTGTGTTGCTACACATTGGATATATTTTATCAGTGCCAGCCGTGGTCTGGGCAAAAGCTGCTATTAACAAGGTGATTCTTTTTTTCTTTTTTCTTTATTAAATGTATTTGTTACAGTTTTTTGTAAATTATTTGACAGATAAAGAAAGTATTTGAAAGACAACGGCAGGTCTGGCCCTTGATATCAGGAGTCTGTAATATCTATCTGGTCCAGTCAATTCGATGCCATTTCGTTAAGTTTAAAATAGCCTTCAATACATCAACATTCTGTTGTTTAGCTTATCATACATTGCCTCATTAAACTGAATCTGACATCAACACGTTTTCCTGGGTCTCTCTATTTTTGAACAGTTCAAGATTAATGTGAAACTTCTATATTACCCCTTTAAAATTCTTCTTTTATGACTAAGAGATGCCATTCCTGAGTCATCAAGAGAGTTTTTTCACTTGGCTGAATGCTAGAAAGGGTTTTCTTCTTTAATTATTATGTGCCACTCGTCACCATACATCACTGTCGTTCTTTAATTCCATTCAGTCACTCATATGTTGCACATTCATGTGTTTTAGATGTTTTATGCACCAAGCATTTTTCCATTTTGTTTTCTTGCCACAGTTTTGTGTTGCACATAAAGATATTAAATGTAAAATATATTACATCTGCATACATTTTACATGGAAGTACACTCATGTTTATGCCAGGTCTACAATACAGGTTTCAATAAATATACTGCAGGTCAACAGGATGAAATATGGAAGTGTTATTTTCAATTCAAATGCAACCGCGCCATCTAGTGGAGAATATATTTGAAATTCAATTAAGTATTTTAGTGTTAACCGTTTTTATTTTCCCCTGAGGAACTAATATTAGAAAGAAAATACTCATGGAACAAAGTTGATCCATCTTTAGGATAAACTGTGCATATGCCCCTAACCTTGGTGGCAGCAGATTTATGGAATGCTTTCTTTGCTGCTAATAGATAGAGGTCAATTTGAGCGTGGTGTGTGTTAAACAGGTTTTACATTTGTAGCTGATGTTTATGATTTAGGAAAGTGAAGCATAAATAGGATTCATATGTGTGAAACTACCTCAGCAAAAGTCAAAATAATCCCTGAGAACATAGAAACCAGCAGGTAATGCATAACCTAATAGAATTATGTTAAACTCAGAGTGGAAATAGGCATTTTTTAAATTGAAATCAGAAGTTTTAGCGTTTTGCTCTCAACTACTACTACATGCTACAGTAAAGTTTTATTTTAAAAAAATCTAATAAATGAAATCAGATCTTTTTTGGCATTTATTTTACTTTTATTAGAACAGATGACAGGCGGAAAAAACGTAGGTTAGCTTGTTAATATCAATATAAGATCATCCTGCTTTCTGTTATGCTCTCAGGGTGGTGCCTATGTCCTACCCAATTAATGGGTGAGAGGCAGCATACACACTAAATGTGTCGCCATTTCATCACAAAGGTGCAAACACTCAGAGGAATTTAGAGACACCAATTCACCTAAAAGTCATGTTTTTGGTCTGTTTGAAGAAAACTTGTGTATCTAGAGAGAACTCACACATAGAGGGGTCTAACATGCAAACTCAATGCGGAAGCACCCAAGGCTGGGATTTTAACCCAGGACCTGATAATCATTTTCCCACTATGCAGCCTCAGTTCGGGTAAAAAAAACAAAAAACATGTTGCATTCTAGGAGGATGTCAACATCTGTCCCTTTAAGGCCCTTTTTAATGGTTTTCCTTTTTTGGCATTGTGTTGCCACACACAATTTTCCAGAGTGGCAAAATTCAGAAAAACTTTCCAGGGCTTTTATATAAATGTTCACAAATATCCCATGAATTTGGATTGCAAACACCTGACTGCTACTTTACATTCTAATTTTCTCGGATGCACTGATGGTGAACTTTACTAAAGTTCTTGAATTGGATTTGGGTTTTTCTTCAAACGTGTTTTTTGTCAGTAAACCTCCGTGCTGAAGTCATTCTTGGACATACTGCAATTCGCCTATAGACCAAACATAGAGGTGGACAACGCAGTCATCTACCTGCTGCACCAGGCGCTGGCTCATCTGAAGAAGCCTAGAAGTGCTGTGAGAGTCATGCTCTTTGACTTCTCAAGTGCTTTCAACACCATCCAGTCGTCCCTACTGCAACAGAAGCTGAGAGGAGCAGGAGTGGACGAATATCTGACCTCATGGATCACCAACTACCTCACCAACAGACCGCAGTACATGAGGCTGCGTAACGGTGTGTCTGAGATAGCTGTGTGCATTACAGGAACACCGCAAGGTACAGTGCTCTCACCTTTCCCCTTTAACCTCTACTTCACTAGCAAGGACCACACCACAGACTGAGAATTTTAACAGTTTATTGAAGGCGTGGAGAATTGAATGTTCTGAGGAGGGGCATCGTCGGAGACCCAGAGGAAGACTCAGTGTGGGGGGGCAGTCTTGGAGAAATCGTCTTTCCGAGCCTGCTCAGGACCCCCCTGAGACAAAGCCTATACGATGTACATGGCGCCGAGAAAGTCATCTCAAGGCCCTTTATGATAAAAGTCATTGCGATCCAATCAGTTAAAAGTTTGTCTAAGTAAGGAATCCCAGCAGATTGCTGAGTCGTCAACATGGGGTTGAGCAATTCCTCAGCAATCCCTCGTACTGAGCAAGCATGTAGCGACAGCGGAGAGGAAAAACAACCTCTGGCCGAACCTGGCTCAGAACAAGCGGTCATCTGCAGCGACTGTCTGGGGGTCTGAGAAGACAGAAGAGAGAGCATGAAGGATGCTCGGTCACCCAGGGCATTTGGACCGATCCCCCCCACATAGCAGGGGGCATTGTAGTTGAGCAGGATACCAGACCGGATGGAGCTTCGTTCTCCAACAGTCCGAGCCCATGACAGAACATCTGCAGGAACAGCTCGGAACCTAAAAGAGAGGTTAGAAGAGGTGAAAAGAAAGAAAGAGGTGAAAAGAGAAAAGCGGGTCGGCAGGGACCCGGAAGAGAAAAGCGGGTCGGCAGGAACCCGGAACCTAGAAGGAGGGGAAGGGAGGGGCGAAACGAACGAGGCAAACGAGGGATGAAGGGCAAGCAGAGTTTTTAAGTGTATCGTGATGTGATTAGAGATGTAGAGCAGGTGCGGGGTACCGGATTGGATTAAGGCTAACTAGAATGTACGAAGAGGATGTGAAACGTGGTCCCCGCTCCCGAACCTAAGTCAACATGTTGACTCCATACCTTGGACTTTCCTTACAAAACTAGCAGCTGTCACCTCCAGTTTTCAGATGATGCAGCCATTGTTGGCTGTGTGACTGAGGGGTACGTTATATAGGTCGGTCATAAGGGACTTCGTGGACTGGTGTGAGCAAAACCACCCGTGCTTGAACACCACTGAGACAAAGTAGATGGTGATGGGCTTCCAGAAAAACACACCACCTCATACACCAGTGACCATTCAGGGCTCAGACATTGAGGTTCCAGATACCTTTAAGTACCTGGGTGTTCAATTTAACAATAAACATAACTGGTCCCATAACACAGATGCTCCATATAAGACATGTCAAAGCAACCTCCACCACCTGACAAGGCTGACATCCTTGGGAGTGAGACCCAGTCTGCTAAGGACTTTTCATCACTGTTGTTGGCTCCATAATCCACTTTGCTGTGGTTTGCTGTGGCGCAGGCATATCAGACCAAAACAGGAAGAGACTGAACAGGCTAGTTAAGACAGCCAGTTTGGTCCTGGGTTGCTCGTTGGACTCTGTGGAGGAGGTGGGTGAGAAGAGGATGTTGGTGAAGCTGACCTACATCTTAGACAACTCCTCTCACCCGCTGCACCTGACTGTAGAGGCTCTTAGCAGCTCTTCGGACAGTTAAAACATCCATGAATGTAAAACAGAACGTTTTAAGTAGATCATTATTTCCCGCCGCTTTGAGACTCTATAACTCCACACTTTAACTGCTGTTGGCTCATCACTATCATCTGCTTAGGAAAATGTACCATTGTGTATTGCATATTTATGTTTAATTATGTGCAGCTCCTTTTGTTAACTCGTTTTTGTGTAGTTTATTCAACTTATTCTGTCTCACACCAGTGTTATAAAGCTGTTTGGCTTTGCCTCTGCACCTTATTCCTCTTCTTGTTTATGTATGCTGCTGTAGAATGTGAATTTCTATGTGAATTTCTCTGTGTGGGATCAAGAAAAGTATTTCTATTTTAAATACTCAAATTATGCACACATAAAGAATCCAAAGCACATTACTCCAAAACGTAGTATATAGATGGATGGAAAAAAGGAATAAATATCACACACAGAGAAAAGGAAGTGCAACAATACATAGAAAGTTAAGAAACCAGTTGAAATCTGTCAATATTTATTTACAAAGCATTTCTGCTGCTTGGTGCTAATATCAAATGGTTTAATATTACCTGATGACCTACAAAAAGGTTTCTCATTGCCAAATTATTGCGCGGAGTAGTACGATTGCAAAGGCAAAGAGATCTTGATAAAAACCTTTTACTGCTGCGACTTTAATTGTTATACTGTAGATATATTTATGAGATTCTCAATGTTCCAGTCAGCATTTTTAGAACTATAATCCAGAATCTGAACGATCATAATTTCAACATAAACCAACCATGCCTGGCAAGGTGATCGGCAACTGATCTGAAAGAGGAATAAAAAAAAATTTAATTGCCCAATAGTCAAAAAACACTCAGAGAGAGCTTTAGCAAAACCCAGAAATAGCAGATGAAGTTTTATCCATGAAAATAATGTGTAGTTTATTTAATTACAATGGTCTCTAGGCCCACTTACTGCACAAGTTTTCAATGCTGAATAAAAAGCATACTGAAGCTTGTGCAATACTTTTTTGTTTTCTTTGCAGGATATTTAGAAAAAGCAGTGAACATTTAAGAATTAAGGAAACTCTCAATGGTTTCAGAGAAGGTAGAATAAACTAGTACAATCGGCCAGTCAATTACCCGACTTATATCTGATTGAAATTTATGGAAGGAACTGAAAGTCAGAGGGGATGCAAAGAATTCTTTAAAAATTGTAAGAATGAATATTTAAAAAAAATGGAATTAAGCAATGCATGTGCCTAGCTTCTCCACATGGGAGACCACCTAAAGTTGTCATTGCCCCAAAATATGTTTCCACAAAGTGTTTTACATATATTTCTATAAGTTTGTTCAAAACCTATTTCACATTTAAATCTAACCTTTGACCTAAAAGATGTGGACTAATTTGCTTAGACTTTTTTTACATTAGTGGATAACTTTGACTTTTGCTGACATCTAGTGGGAAATGCATATTTTATCAACTGTTTATGTGTTTTTGGTTTTAACTCATTTTAACTGCTGCATATGTTTTGGGTTAATACATGAAACTTAAACGCAGAAATCAATCAAACACTTTGTGGCTTAAAGAATAATTTTATTCATTTTTTAAAACACAAAAGAAAACAGTAGCCTATTTACATAAAAATAATTATACTTATATTCCAGTATCCTGAGCAGTACCTCAGAATGGGAGGCAACATTAGGATGATTAGACCTGAGAGCACCAGACATTCTGCTTTGAGGTAATCAGTGGCAGCAGGCACACAGTTCTCAGAGGCACTTATTTTACTTATACAAAGTTTTGTGCTTACACACACACACACACACACACACACACACACATACAACAATAACCTTTCCTGCAAACCTGTGATATAGTTATACAAAGAAAACCATGTAAAAGGCAAAGTTAGCAAGAGAACAAACAGCTGATTTTCTGTTTCCTTGCTTCTTTTTGCTTCTCTGAGCAGCAGGTGCATGAAAAACAACAATGACACTTACGGAGGGCTCAGGCAATACTTCTCAACATCAGTGTTTGTTAAGTTACCATCAACAATACTGTACATTAATGGACTAATTTCTTCTGTTTTTTTTGGGGTTTTTTCACACAGTCCTCTTGTCACCCATTTCCATGGAGGAGTCAGGTGCCGGGCTCTGCTGCGGTTGTAGATCTGACAACACACAAACACAGTTTAAAAAATTAGAGTTCTTGGTCTTGGATTATGGACATGCATTTTGAGTAAGGTGCAAACATTTTAAGTCAGACTTCTTTTTTATTTTCCTTGCAATTTTGCAACTAGTCTTGAGCAGCACTTCCTCAGAACCTTTTTTCTACTTTCTAAATAAATAAGTACAGTGGGGCAAAAAAGTAGTTAGTCAAGCACCAGTTGTGCAAGTTCTTCCATTCTTCCTGGTCATTTTAAACTGTAAGCCCTTTGAGTTAAATTCTTGTATGAACAGTGCTTTACAAATAAAGTTTAATTGACTGATTTGATTGACATGATGTGAAGTTCAAGGCTCTGTAGGTTGTCCTGTTGGTACAGCGAAACCATAAACACAATTATACCGTCGCTAACTTGAGGCATTCTCTGCCTCTGAGCTGCCAGAAAACTCAAGTGCCACTGAGTTATTTAGGTATGTCTGCAGTTATGGAGAACCTTAATCAAGTAATAAGTCATAAGTAAGAGAGGCATTGTGTGCCTTGAATAGGGGATTATTATTCCAGAAGGCCTAGATTCTCCAGAATGTGTGTGACACAAGCATTAAGAATAAGGACTCTTCACTGGGTCAAGCATATAAGTTTTGATGTTGGGGTGGTTAAACTTGTTTTACCTTCAACTAGTCGCAGGACTGCTTTCTTGTCTTCAGTGATATACATGGTGGTGATGAGGAAAAACACTCCACCCAGGATCCCAACAAATGGGCACAGAAGGAGGCTGTACATCAGGCTGCGAAAGTTCCAGTCGTGGGTTGTAGGATTAGATGAGCGTATAGTGTCAGAGATCTGTGAAATGTGAGACAAACATTGCAGAGAAAGTAGGAAAAAACCTGTAGCGACTGCAAACAGCTGTAAAAATCAACGGAGGGATTTCTCACCACTCCTAACAGGTAAGGACTTCCGGCGTCACCAAGAAGATGGCCGAAGGTGATCTGCAGAGCCTCAGCTGTTGCCCTTCTGGTTGGTATGACGACATACTGAATGAAATCATACATACAAAACAGCCTGAAGACACTAAGAGCTAACAGACTTTTTCACATTTAATAGAAAATTTGCACCATTTGAACTCACCAGCAATATGTCAGCCAGGACAGCCCAATTCAGAGACAGCAATAACTCACCAAAGAAAATAAACACCTGAAACATAAAAAATTGGGAAAAAAGAAAAAAATGTAAAGGGATAAGAAAAAGAAAAATTCATGTTAAAATAAATAAATATTAATATCTAAACAAATAAATAAACATGTTTATTTTATAAAAGCATATTTATTTGTGTAATGTATGGTAATTTGTAATTTATAACTAAACAATGACAGCATAAATCTAATCGTTCACGTCATGTCCGATCCACTTTTAAAATTTTTTAAGTAGTTGGAAATTAATAGCTCTGCATCATGAACAATGACTGTGTGAAGACATTATGTAGAAAAATTCCAAATTTTTGGGCCGATTTTTAAGAAAACAAAACAAGGGAGGGTAAAGCAAAGGTACGATCGAAGTCTAACCATACCGGCAACATGGCAACAGAAAATCAAATTAATCATTAAATGATTACCTAAATCTGTTCTCATTTACTAAAAATGAAGAAATAAATACAGAAATATTAAGCATCACCAAAATATGTTCTTATAAAATATTTCTTATACAGGTTAACTAGTCTAAAAGACTTCAAGGTTGATGAGACACAGTGAGACTTTTTGTAACCAAGAACCAAATGATAAATTGATTAACCATTAAATAATTATATTTACTTCTATGCATTTTACATTACACACTGTATTTACACTAATTACATAATTAAATATTTTGAATACATTGACTTAATTATTCAAAAAATATATATATTCTAAAAATGTATTTCCGTAGATATAAATGAACAATTAATGACTTGTTTATTTTATTGTTGCAATATTGACCTTCAACAATCTGTTTTTTTTTTTCTCCTCCCAAATTGTGCTGGATGACACTAAAAACATAACAGCAACAACTCAGATGGTTACGCCAGACAGCAATAAAGTCTTGAGTGCTGAAAAAGGTTCATGGAACTCCGACCCTTGACTTAACATGTTGCTGCTCATAGTGAGTGAGAACGACTATCCAGGAAGATCGGTGTATAAGTACCAGCTAAATGGAGTTCGGGTCCAACCTTCAGACCCTGACTGGGAGATGAAGTAATTCAGCAGAAAAGAATCATTGTAAAATAAATATGCCATTTGTAAAACACATTATACATTAGAAAATAAAACATTAGAAAACAAAAGCAAATTTTGGGAAAATGACACTTTGGAACAATACTGATTAAATTAAATGGTCTGAACTTATATAGTGCTTTTCTAGTAATACTATACCCACTCAAAGTGCTTTTTACACTGGAGCCACATTCACCCATTCGCACAGATACAGAACTGGGTAGACAAATTGGGGTTAAGTGCCTTGCACAGGGGCATATTGACATGTGACAGGAAGGAGCTGGAATTGAATCCACAACCCTCCGATTGCAAGACGAGTACTCTACCTACTGAGCACAGTTGCCCACCAATAAAAATAAAAAATGGCTAAAACATAATCTCTATTGTTTAAAAAAGTTGAATTAAATTATGTTTCCTAATAATAAAGACATTTCTAAAGGAAAATAAAAAATATTTCACACCAATGAGCTTTGAATTTCATAAACATTATTTTTATATTTACAATTTTTTCTCATATATTTGTCTATCATTTATTTATGTAGAATTTTGTTTATTCAATTTCGAACATTTTGACAATCTGTTTTTTGGTCTTTAAGCCATTTCAGGATAAATTGTTTTACATAATGGTGAAATGTGGATCTAACCACATTAACCCTTTACACATATTCTTACCAAACACAAATTACATTCATAAACTTGAGCCCATTTTCTCTGCTTCTTACTTTTTCATAGAATTTAGCAACTGGTTTAAAATGGTTGATCCCTCATTTAAAGTTCTCCTTCACTGGTGCTTTTATAAATTTTTCAGTGTTCTCTGGTATGAAAGAACGCCGTCTCAGTCGCTTTCTGTAAAAAATAAATAATTCGCAGTTTGTTTAAGTTTATGCCAGTTCAGTGTGGAAGTTGGAATGGAGACTCAACAAGATGTGGGGGGCTTGCTCAGTACGATAACTGGCATGCAAGTTTCTCTCCTCTGATTGGCTAACTGCAACACTACTCTTACACTGCCCCTGTTTACTAAAATCAGTAACATGAGACAGAAATGGTGCCGGTATTTATGCTTAAACGGAGTTTACCACTAAGTTTAGGCAGCATTACCAAACAAGACCGGACTCCGATGTGCTACTGGCCGCAGCAGGACTCCACCACCGGAGCTACCTGAGAGAGTCTTCAGAATGGGACATGTCGCAGGCAGAAAGTTACTCAGTGCCATGGTTTCCCTCTTTAATACTTAGTTACAGCCAGCTCATGGAGGCTACGTTAGACCGGCAGATTTAACCGTGGCAGATTCAGCTGCTGATATTATAATTTGTGGTTTGAAGCGTAGGTTACGTTTGAGGATAGGTAAAGAACAACATCTCTGGGTGGATGTGTTCACAGATATTAGCTATTAGCCGAGATAGTACATTTCATTGTCATGGTGCATTTTTTAACACAATACTTGAAAAGTAAAACACCGGGTGAAAAGCAATACACTACTTACAGCCTGGGAGCTGGTGTTCCACCCTTGTGTCAGTACAGATCTTTCTTTTAAGTTTAACCTCGAGGCAAAGCCAGTACTGTAAGGTCTATAGCCTCTAGCAGCTGCAAGAAGCTCAGCTTTCACCTTACCAGAAACAACTTCCCCGTGGGTGGTCCAAAGCTAGGAAGGCGAGACTATGAATGCTAAGTTAGCATTATGACGTATGGTTGTTGGGCTTTTTCAAACTCAGGCATTTCTGGTCTCTTTTCTTTATGCAACCGATTCAGGGATTGGAGTTTGTATACAATTTTCATATGCAGCATGCTTTTGGAACACAGAGTGACTGATTTGAACGAAAGAAAACTCAGTTTTTCAAGATTTTCAGTGAAGGAGAATTTTATGGGTAGATTTTTTTAATTATTATTATTATGAACTAAATTCAACAGAACTTTGCATTATACACAAATTAGTTGCAGTGGGAACATGGGATCATGCTGTGGTTGTCTCTTACATAAGTGGCCGGAATGCTTGAGGATGCAACAAAAATGGTGATGAAGAGGCAGGGGACTGATCCAAGCATGCCGACTGCACAGATGAGGGGGTCTGCATGTGAAAACTTATCCCTGAGTTGTCTGGATATTGTTGTACCCAGAGCTCCTCCCATGATGCCCGTAGCCACCGTTACAGCACCAAATATATAGCTGTGCAGTGAAAAAAAGTATTAGCAATCTTCAGAGATTTTGACGTGTTAGGCAAATGCACGTCAAAGAGAAGTGATTAAACCTGTCTGTGGAGTTGCACGTCTCTCCAGTGCAGGGAGGTCTAAGACCCTGGGTGATGTGAGCTCTGGCCAGGAAGGTGGGCAACCAGAAAGCCAAGGCACCAGTGAGGAAGGCCAGAGCCGTAACTCCGAGTGATGACCACACATAACTTTTACTGAGATCAGAACAAACAAACATAGCAATTAGGACTGCGATGTGAAACTTAAAGGGGAATCGTATGTGAGAAATTCAGCAGAAATATTTTAACAGAGAATGTATGAATAGCAATGAAACTAATGAACCTATCAGAGTAGAGCAGAGTCTATTTTTAAAGAGTAATGTCATTGTTTGTGAGGTTGCAAAACAAATCAATTTTTTGTTGTTCAAATCATACTTTTTCAGAAGATACTTTACATCCTCAATGTAAGAGCTGTGAGTCGTCACTCCGTCTCCGTGGGTTTCTGCAGCCCCTCGGGGAGGGTTGGGGCACAAGAACACCATCATGATGAGACCCACTAGACCCATGATGGGAGTGATCTGATAAACACCAAAAATGTTTCTTTTTTCTTATGTATAACTGTAATATATATATAAATACACTCAACAAAAATATAAGCGCAACACCTTTGTTTCTGCTCCCATTTTTCATGAGATGGACTTAAAGATCTAAAATTCATTCCAGATACACAATATTACCATTTCTCTCAAACATTGTTCACAAATCAGTCTAAATGTGTGATAGTGAGCACTTCTGCTTTGCTGAGGTAATCCATCCCACCTCACAGGAGTGCCACATCAAGATGCTGATCTGACATGATTAGTGCACAGGTGTACCTTATACTGCCCACAATAAAAGGCCACCCTGGAATGTGCAGTTTTTTGCTGTATTGGGTGTCTGGGGACTCAGAACCGGTCAGTATCTGGTGTGACCACCATTTGCCTCATGCAGTGCAACACATCTTCTTCGCATAGAGTTTATCAGCTTGTCAATTGTGGCCTGTGGAATGTTGGTCCATTCCTCTTCAATGGCTGTGCGAAGTTTTTGGATATTAGTGGGAACTGGAACACGCTGTCGTATACGCCGGTCAAGCACATCCCAAACATGCTCAATGGTATACATGTCTGGTGAGTATGCTGGCCATGCAAGAACTGGGACATTTTCAGCTTCCAAGAATTGTGTACAGATCCTTGCAACATGGGGCCGTGCATTATCTTGCTGAAACATGAGGTGATGTTCATGGATGTATGGCACAACAATGGGCTTCAGGATCTCATCACGATATCTCTGTGCATTCAAAATGCCATCAATAAAATGCACCTGTGTTCTACGTCCATAACAGATGCTTGCCCATACCATAACCCCATCACAACCATGAGCCACTAGATCCACAACATTGACATCAACAAAGCGCTCACCCATACGACACCACACACGCTGTCTGCCATCTGCCCTGAACAATGTAAACCGAGATTCATCCGTGAAGAGAACACCTCTCCAACGTGCCAGACGCCATTGAATGTGAGCATTTGCCCACTCAAGTCTGTTACGGCGACGAGCTGGAGTCAGGTCAAGACCCCGATGAGGACGACGAGCAGGTAGTTGAGCTTCCCTGAGACGGTTTCTGACAGTTTGTGCAGAAATTGTTCGGTTATGCAAACCAATTGTTTCAGCAGCTGTCTGAGTGGCTGGTCTCAGACGATCTTGGAGGTGAATCTGCTGGATGTGGAGGTCCTGGGCTGGTGTGGTTAGACGTGGTCTGCGGTTGTGAGGCCGGTTGGATTTACTGCCATATTCTCTGAAACGCCTTTGGAGACGGCTTATGGTGGAGAAATAAACATTCAATGCACGAGCAACAGATCTGGTTGACATTCCTGCTGTCAGCATGCCAATTGCACGCTCCCTCAATGCTTGTGGCATCTGTGGCATTTTTTCTGTGAGACAAAACTGCACATTCCAGGGTGGCCTTTTATTGTGGGCAGTATAAGGCACATCTGTGCACTAATCATGATGTCAGATCAGCATCTTGATGTGGCACACCTATGAGGTGGGATGGATTATCTCAGCAAAGCAGAAGTGCTCACTATCACACATTTAGACTGATTTGTGAACAATATTTGAGAGAAATGGTAATATTGTGTATCTGGAATGAATTTTAGATCTTTAAGTCCATCTCACGAAAAATGGGAGCAGATACAAAGGTGTTGCGTTTATAATTTTGTTGAGTGTATATGCTGCAGATATATTAGCATTTTACATGAAGGAATGTTTTACCCTGAGAGCCCAGCGCCAGTCCCCTGTGAGGCTAGCACTCCCTGCCCCTGTGATGTATCCAAGACCACTGAAAATATAGGCAAATGCCGTCAATTCAGAAACAGGCTGGACAGAATAAAAGACAAACAAGTAAGCTGAGATCAAGACATTTAAAGGTACTTTAAAAAATTCAAAAATCATTACAATGTACAACAGCCATAATATAATCAGCCTTTCCACTGTTTTTTTTAATTTTTTTTTTTAGAAAAGATCATTTTTAAGTAGTTTTCTGAGCCGTATCTCTCTACAATGGGTAAGCACCACCATAAGGATAGTAGTGGGCAATATAAAAGTTATAGGGTAGAAATTATATAAATTTAGCCGAAGGTAGAGATTTTGACTATACCGCTGTTATGCATTTTATGTCATCAATATGTGCCTTTATAATTTGTACCACGTACACAAAGATACTGATGTTTAGTGTTTGTCTTCACACTAGATATTGAAGTTTACATTTAGTTGTTTTTCATTTAGTGGGGGGAAAAAAGAACTCTTGAACTTGAAGCATTTTTTACTTAAATACATGCAATTTTCTTTTTGTGCTATATTAAATGTACAGATAAGTAACCAAAAAAGCAGACAATTTCGAACTTTATTTTCATATTTAGATTATTTTGGAAAAAGAATTGATTATGTTTTAAATACATTTTGCAAAATGAATATTCTTTATATGGCATTCTAAACCTTTTGAAATAGTTTTGCTGCGATGTGTCTGAAACGTGAATAATGATCATAAGCAGTTATTTTGACATATATAAAGAAAAATATATATACACCGCAATAAATATCGTTCACGTGCATGTTTTATTATATAACATAGATATGAGACCAGGAATATGTGGAATATACAAGTGGCTTTTTGACAAATTAAAAAAGGCTGAGTTAGCACTCCTTTTCCCTAAGATTCTCTATGTAAGAAAAGTGGGTAAGCTTCTTGAAAGTAAACAAGTAAGGAAGACAAACAACTCAATCTCCTGTAAATGCTGTCACTCTATTCAAAAGGAAAAGAAAAAAAAACGTCCTCCCCAGATTATGAAACTACTTTAATCTTGGTTTCACTGGAATCGACAACCCACAATTGTAGGCAGAGAACACAACGCAGTTCATGTCAAGGCGAGGTTGAATAATTCTTGCAGAGTCAACAGCCATGCCATTTTTGTTCTCTGTCATTACAAAACAATTGCTGATCACATCATACTAATCTCACACTAATCATGTAAAAGTTGTTGACCTCAGCTTCTTTTTAATTATATATTCTAACTGTTGACTTTCCTATCCATCACCATAATGCAACATTACCTTGACATTTTGTTTTACGGACAAACAACAAGCTTTCATAAAAATAAGAATAGATGGATTTATAACGTTTGAGAGCAATGAAAAGAAACGTGCAATAGCAATTCATACGTGATCAAAACAGATTATGTTTCTTAATGTTTAAATGAGAGGAACTAAAAGTCAGGCGTACCATCCGGACATTTTTTGGGGATGGACCGGCCACTCAGTACGAATTTGACTCAACTTGCCTTGCATTGCAATCGGTATCGTTTCACATTACATTTAATCAATTAAATAGTGAATCGGTAAATCGCTACTGCAGTGCAGTCAAATCTTAATGAATAAAAACAATTTATTATGATATATAAGAGCTGTATTGGAGATGGTACTTTGGTATTACTACATTCATCGGGGGGGTGTTCATCAATTTTTGTATGCTTCCTCATGTGATTTGCGCTCACTTTCTGTCCATCACACTTTTGACATTTTTGGAGATGTAATCAAATTCAGTTTGAATTAAGACACATGGCTGAACATAATCAAACAGAAGAAAATGTTTTGCCAAATCAAAACATTTTACTCATCTGGAACAAAAAAAAACAAAAAAAAACCACAAAACCACAAATGATCAAATCCCACGTGACAGTTGCAGTGCATATCAAACCCCAAAAACATGTTAGCAGAGCATATCCTGTAAGCTGCAGTACTCTGCAGTAAAATAGAGATAAAAGAAGAAGAGAACATCTAACCTTCCTACTGGTATAAAGATGTAGAAGATGCAGATCATGACGCTCCGCTGACCCCCGGAGAAGAGATCCCCAATGATGGTGGGAGCAATGGTGGAGTAGCTGGCCTCTCCGACACCGACAAGGCCTCGCAGCAGAATGAGGAGCCAGAATTGCTGAACAAAACATGTCAAACGCACAGACGTATTTCAAATATTATTCAGCTCCAAAGGCAACAGACCTCCTCTTGCAGCCTTAGAAAAAGCCATTTTCATTGTATAAACTGGTAACTAAGGTCAGTGACTATTATAGTACCTTGTAAAAAATGTGACCAAAATATTTTGTGAATTTTAGTAGGATTTTATGTGATAGTTGTGTTGCAGCAGAGACACACCTAAAAGTAGTTGGACTGTGGCCCTTGACTACTGGAGTTTGAAACCTGCGGTTTAGCTCAACCAGAATTAATGCATGAAAATGGCCCAGTCAAAGCCCAGTTGTAAATCCAAGTAACTGGTGTGGCTAATGATGCAAGGTGGCCAAAAACAGATATACTCTATTTATAATTGCTTTTTCTTTAAAAAAAAAAACCCATAAAACAGTAAAAATCTCTCTCTCTCTCTCTCTATATATATATATATATATATATATATATATATATATATATATATATATATATTATTTATCTTCATATTCATAATTGTTCATTTTAATTTTGTTGTTTAGTCAAATAAAATACCAAGAACTGTCACATAAATATGAGTAGTATATTGTTAAGTGGGCAGCTGACAGCTGAAATTCAAATTAAATCAAGTGGATTTTGGATAAAGAAGCCTAAACATAAGGATTTGGAGCAGACAGACACATGATATGAAGCAAAGTGCTCTTCAAAGTGCGAAACAATCTTTTATTAAGGGTTTATTAAGAAGATTGAATATTATTAACTAGCGATGCAACGATACCACTTTTTCAAAACTGATACGATACCAATACATGGTTCTGAGTACTTGCCAACACTGAGTACCAATGCTGATATTTTTACCACATAAAAATGTAAAGAATTGAAAGAAAGGTTTTATTTTTTTATTCTCTAGTTGTTACAACAAATTCCAGTGAATAAGATAAAAATAAGATATGAATAAAAATGACCACAAAACTAAAATTTCAAGTGAAAAATAAACATTTTCTGTTAAATTATTGCAGTTTCTACATTAATCGGTTCATGGTATTGGTTAACTAACTGATACCGATACAAGTACATTCGAACGGTAACAGCCCCTATACCTGATACCAGTATCGGTATCAGTGCATCCCTATTATTTACATAATTCATTTGTTAAGATTAGAGAGAAAGTGTGCAATTGAAGACTGATCCACAGCTTCTGCAGACATCAGTTTCTCCTTTTTTCTTCCTCAAAATGAAGCTGAAATATTTATCACATTAGCGGATGAACGTTTGCTTTCAACAATACTGAAAATGTGAGTCAGACGAGGTCAAATTCCAATCATTTTAACTTTGTTTGTCCACATTTGGCTTATTCCTCTCACTACACAGGTACAATTGATACCATTCCCACCTGCAGATGTAGCCTTACCAGGAAACTAAACTTTTAAAATAAAAATAAAAGGCTTTAACACATAAAAAAAATATAAAAAAAATAAGGAAACTTAGTGTTGGAGGAGAGAGCAGGAGGAAGTGACAGCCTCTGACCTCATCCGATTTCTTGTTTCATACACTGTAAAGGGCATACAAGCTTGTCAGCTTCAGACTTACCGACTCGGTGACAAAGGAGCTGCCAGCTGCGGTCAGAAGCCACACACTTAAGCCACAAAGCATGATGTATTTGCGATTGTAGCGGTCCCCAAGATAACCAAAGAGAGGGGCCAGGAGTAAGAAACTGCAAATGAAAACTGTAAATGCAAGGACACAATACCAAGTTAATTTACAACCAAGTAAGATAACTCGTCTGACTAAAAAGTCAAATCAAAATGCTGATACATTTAAAAAGGATTTCAACAAGTTTGTGTTAGTGTTTGTGTGTGTGTGTGTGTGTGTGTGGTTGTTGTTTTTTCCCTGTTTAGGAGCTTTTCTGATATATTCACATTCTTAAGACTAAAAATACCTAATACACCTAATACATCATCCTAATACAACAGAACCCCATTTTTAAGGCTGGGGTTAAGCATAGAGATTGATAATTAAGCTTTGGTTAAGGTTTTGGTTAGGGACATGCTGGTAATTGTTAAAGTAGGATGCATCATGTTAAAGTTGGTCAATAGAGTTAATTTATATATCGCTGATTCACAACATGTGTCATCTCCAGGCAATTTACAAGAAAAGTCATTTCAATTCAATCATCATACATTCCAATTAATCATTCAGTACATTATTCAGTTTAAAGGTTGTCTGTCTAAGGAAACCCAGCATATTGTGTTGAGCATTCACTCCTCCGGGACAAACATGCAGCAACGGTTGGACACAGATCTTGATTATGTTTCAAAATGCAAACTTATGTGTGTATAACTGCGTCTGTTATAGGTTCATTTTCACTTGCATCCAAAAACCAAAATGTACTCTTTAGTCCTCTTTCAGCACATTTTCAATATATAAAAGAATAAGTGCCACATTGTGTGCATTATTTCTGAAGAGCTGCCTCCGCGTACCTGTTTGCAGCAGTCCCGCCGTGCTGTCACTGATATGAAAGACCTTCTGGATCTGGGAAAGGACGCCTGCAGGACGACAAAGACATGAGTCACTGTAAGAGTCGCCATATGAGAGGCTCTAAACTTTTGCAACTTCTGTTGTTTTGAACCAGCTTTATTAAGTGATGATTTCAATTAGATCCCTGTGGTTTTATGACTCCTATCAATAGTGTCTACCTGTAGGGTGCCACTCGTAGTTTCTCTGGCTAGATCAGGGGTCATTTTCCTTACAAGTCAACCTTTCTATATGATGATCAGAATCACAATCAATCAAAATAAGATGAAATATATTATGTTCTGGATATAGTATGCACTCAAATTTAAACATGTATATTAGATTTTAAAGGAGACTCATTCATTTCATTCTTTTTGCTGGTGTCTGTAGTTTAAATAAATGCCCTATAAGTCATTTTCAGTGGAAAAAAAACCTCTCTCTCTCTCTCCTGGTTCAGGAGATTGCACTTACTTGGAGAAGTGTCCGGTTGGGAACATCAGGACTACGAGTCTAACTTATTGTTATTCATACAAAAGTCTAGCCTCTGATTGGCTAACAGTAATGCAACCCTTATGCTGCCTTCCAACCAAAAAAATAATATAACTTACTTCAAGGGTGGTGCTCCAAACAGAAATTCCATTACTTTCTAACTAAGCTCCTCTTTCTTAGATAAAATGGCCACAAATAACATAAGCCTAAATGTGTTCTATGCTTCTACTGTTATTTGCTACAGTTGAGAGATTAGTTAATCCTGCTGTACCAGTGGCCCCTGAACTAAATTTAACCATGTATTTCCCAGCTCTCTTACTGGCAAGTAAGGGTTGGATTGGGGGGTTGCAGACAGTCCCAGGACAGGATGCTTAAGGTGCACAATATTATCCACAGCAGATGTTGACAGATGTTTAGAATCTCTGCCTCTGCAGTCTGCAAAAGACAGTGACTTTTCTGTGTTTTTACCCTAATATTCAATGATTTACATTATGTTCTCAAGTATTTGCACAACCATTTTAATGTAATTAAATGAGAGCAAAATCTACCTCCAGCGTCTCCTTATCCCAGTAACACGAATAGTTTTTGACTCAAAAGCCAATGAAAAAAAGCCAATTATTGAATTACATTAAAGTGGTTTTGTAAATACTTGAGAGCATAAATCATTGATAAGGGTAAAAACACTGAAAACAACATTTAAACAGTAGAATATAAGCTTTATTTTAAGTTACTACGGTACTAGTTAAGCTGCCATTAAATATCTGTGGGTGACTGTGGCTTGGTGTGTAGAGTAGTTGGCTTGTAATCAGAGGTCATAGGTTCACATTCAGCTTCTGCTATGCACATAACCATATCACTCCATAAATATGTACCCCTTTAAAGAGTATAAAGTGCATTGAGTTGCCAGAATGTGTAGCTGAGCAAACTAAAAAAACTGAAAGGCAACCAGCTGCAAAGCATTTCTGAGTAAACTCAACAGCAGGCTTGTGCTGAGTCAATTTTTAGACTTTTTTAGACACACATTTAATATGAACCAATTTGTGAAAAGAAGTTGGCTCAATTTGATCAAATATATAGTTTCAACTTAACAACATAAGTTGTTTCATGAGTAAACCCAACTAACTATCTTCAGTTTGTTAAATTTAAGATTCTGCGTTGATTTAACCTCTTTTTTTAGGTTCATACAATGTAAACACATTAGTTGAGTTTACTCAAAAAGGCTTTGTAGCTAGTTGCCTTACTTTTTAAGTTCAGTCAACTTCGGGAAGCCAGTTAAGGTACAAAAATCTATTCAACAAAAAATAGTCCTGCAGTTTAGTCTCTCTTTTTTTTTTTTTTAAATACCGTGTTCGGGTTCGGCTCCACCTCTAAATGCCAGGGTGCTCTAAGGTAAGCAACATGAGGCAATCTGTGAGGACCAAGAAGTAGGAAATGACACAAATTTGGAAACTAACTGGTTTCTTAATCAGTTCGAAAGGATGGTAGGAGGGGATGAGACAGAAACATGTGGTTATGAAATTGGGGCAAGATTTGGCATACCTACATACTGCAGCCAAGCTGATATGCAATGATTTCAGTGCACATGTATAAATATATTTGATATTAAGTACAACATGAAATGAGGGCAAGACAAAATGGCAGCATGGGGGTAAGAATTGGAAAAGGTGTTATATGATGCAGAGTAGACCACAAAAGATCATCCCACCTGCTATCGTGTAGCGCTCCATGTAGTTGAGCAGGTTGACATAGCAGAGCACAGCTATAGCTACATAGGCACGTCTCTTTGAAATGGGTTGTTTGTCTGCTGCGAGCGGTGCAAGTGACGAAACGCTGTTAACGAGAGAGCCGTATTGTAGACCTGAGCTGGAGCCGAGGCTGCATCGAGGAACTGGGACGTCCTGAAGAGAGCTCACAGATCCCTTTTGCTCCATAGTGGGTGGCCTGCTTGTTACCTAAAACAGGCAAACATATAACAACAAAAAAGTGTGAGACCTGTAAAAATGTTTTTTTTTTTTTTTTTTGCATTTTTAACAGCACATAATGGGAATGATTAATGTTGGTGAACGGGCTGACAGATGAAGACAGACAGCTGTGTGCTGTTTGCAGACGACATTATGATCTTTTGCGATAATACAGATTTAATTAAATTCACACATGAAGAATTTCTTTAGTCACATTCATTTGTGTCACTGGCAGTCATTTTAAAACATATGTCACTGAAGCGTTATATTCATGTATAGCTCTTAAATTACTCCTAAATAAATAATTTTTTTTATTTCTTTCTTTTCGTTTCTCTGGGGTTTAAATATGAAATGACACACAAGACCATATTTCTCATCCACTAGCCATTAGGCTGAATGAAGACCGAAATTTACGCTGCCACAATACAAAGCTAGTAGGAAGGCAAAGGAGTTATTGAAGGTCTCCTATATTCACTGATAAAAAAGTTTTTTTTAAAAAGCAAATCTCAACAACTTATATCATAGATACACACCAAATGGTTGTTTCAGAGTGATGTCAGGAAGTTTTTTCCATCACACTATCATAAACTAGTAAAGTATTCCTAAATGTTTCTGGAATTTCACATGGGATGGGTGCATTCCATGGGTCAGATGCGAACAAGATTGAGCTTTTTGTAAAAAGAGGAAAACACTGGGTCACACATGAAACAACAAATATTATTTATTTAGGCAAACACCTTATTACCCGAGACACTTGGTAAGGTGGAGGATGTGTGATGCTAAGAGAGTTTTACTCCCAAAAGACTCTAAAAAAAACCTGTTAACCTATTTTTTCTTCTTTTTGTTTTTGAGGGGGGAGGGGGGTTCATGGCCCCCAAAAAGGGGGGGATTGTGCATGGTACTGAGAACGGGCGATCAATGACTTTGCTCCGAGTGATTATCCCTTCCCATGAGATTTTCTCCTTAAAACAGATACTCAAAGATTTTCCCAACATTTTTTCACTCATAATTAACAGAATACGTTGCTACAATTAATTCTCATTTAATCTTTATATCTTTTCATACCTTTAATGAGGGGAAAAATAGGTCTGAATTTACATTGTTCTAAACCTTTGCAGCATAAACACAACATTTATTGCTAGTTACATGAAACTAACAATGGGTGAAGAACTTCAACATAAAAATCCCAATACCAACTATTCCATCAGTTCTGGGGGTTAAGAATGAGTTCATGGTTGTAATCGCATGATTGTTCATTATCATCAGTCACTTATTTCCTTCTGTATTCAACACTACGATGTGACCCATACACTGGATTTAATGGATGAAGTTAAGGCAATCTTTTCCACAACACTCTGTCAGTTGAGCGTAAAACATTATGGGTTTGAAATTGATTAAATCAAATGAAACATTACTTATTACACCCCTAAAGTGAACTATTTTAAGTATATTGATAATAAAACTATGAATTTCATTTAAAAACCCATATTTCATTTCTTAGAGTGTACTAGGAGTAAATAAACTGATCTAGATAAAGCATGAACCTTAAACCTCACAACGTGAACCAGTATTTTCAGAAAAATCATGCATTTAGGCAACATATGGTCACGATTGCTGCTCTCATGTTCTACTTGTGAAATGCTATTTCCCAAAAGTATTCACGTTGGTAGAAAATGTGTCAATACAGGGGCATTTACTATGACACAAAAAGCTAGTTTCACAGCTATTCAACTATAAGTATGTCCAAATTTAGTAAAAAGCAGAAGGAAGCTTTTTGGTAAACTATTTCTAAGATGTTCTAAACTGCAAAACCAGGTACAATAGTTATACACTATAAGCTAATTGGAACGCTTCAGCTCTTGTTGTATGTTCACAAAAACGTAAAAACACCTTTTAAAAAAACCCAACATGTGTATATACTGTAAAACATAATGCATCTAGTTTTTAAGGATTGCACTCACAGAAAAGCCCACAGTCTTTTTATCCAGGTTACAGAGTCCATGCAGTGATAACACTGAGCCTATTGTGCAGGGAATCTTCACCAAACAACACCCTCAGCAGAGTGCTGCTGCTCAAAATTCAGCCTCAACACCCAAAGTCCGTCCTACTTTTAATCAAACCTACTGTCACGGCTGCTGATGTTGTTACAGGTGAGACTTTGAGGCAGCTTAATCTGTCTAAAATAAGTAAAAAAACAAACAAACGAAAACTCACCTAATTCTAGACGTTGTGTCCGAGAGGATATTTTAAAAATTGCTTACTCTATTTTTACATTTATCGAGTCGATGTCACAGAACAGCACACTCCTCTGTGAGTCTCTAAAGATTGAGGAAGCTAATAGTTATCTCACTTCTAGCTTGACTCAAGATATATTAAGTTAGTGCAAAGGGCCCAGCCCACTCAGGGCTGGTCATATGCCTCCACAACTGGTTTCACACAATGCTGCTAAATGTGAAATCCTTTTTCTTTACTTCTGTTTTTGCTCTTTTAACCAGTTGCATGACATTTTTAAGAACATTTTATACCGTCAGGTTCATTATTTAGAAACCTTTGGAGGCTGTGTGCACAGACAGCAGACAGGAAGTCTCAACATGTTTTCAGGATCTAAATGAATGTGTTCAGACTTTAACCAGCAATATGCCTCCAAAAACGTTCCATCATTCTACATGTTTGAGTAATGTAAGAAGAAAAGTGGGTCAGTTCTACTTTTTTAGTCTCCTTGGTTGAGAAAAAACATCTGTTCATTTACTGTAGAGTTTATTTAAAGATATGATTTTTTAAATATATATAAAGAGGGCATCCCTTCAATAAAGCTGCTTTATGTCCATTTATGAAGGCTTCAGCACAGATTGTTGATTGGAGACCACTACTCTAAGAATGTAGTTTTTTTGGTATTGAATTCTCATCACTTCATTGGAACAAGTGATTAATCGTTAACCCCATTGCACTTCTCAGATAAAGCCGATAATGTATGCATATGCCCCCATCTGGTCCTAAAAAGAAATACCCTAAATGTCATAACTTGTCTATCATAAGAAACTTAAAAGTTTCAAAGGACCTGTTATTAAAATTATGTTACAGCTGAATTCACAAACTCCACATCTGCAAACGTTTTGTCACCGCTTATCAGAACGAACACTGCATTCCATCAACTTCCTTCCCCTCAGTGTTTCTATAAATTTAATGTTACATAATTTTTTATCTTTGTTTTTAGAGTGAATTAGAGCACAGCAGTTGAGAACCTCATTTAAAAGACTATCAGCATAAACCTTGATGAATTTTATCTGTTCTACTTGGCAAACTCTCGATAATCAATACCCTGATTGCTTCTTCTCTCAATTACATGATGGCTTCTACCGTAAAGACAGCCTCAGAATGTATTTTCGATCAGTGATTCTCCACTCCATCTAGTGTTTATCATGAGCATTGCCATGTGCAAATGAAAGGATTTTAATGTAGAAGTTTTTGACGGTGGTTTCAGAGGTTATGCTGTTACCCTCTAGTTTTTCAGTGAAACTAACTCAATCAACATATCCGTATTCACCACTAAAATTCTAATATCACGTACGCCAAACGCTCAGAAATAAAAATAACCCTCCAAGCAGGTTAAGCAGAGCAACTTATCGAACCACACATAACAGCGGAATATAAGTTGACTTATTATGGGTATCAAAACTTGCTGCTATAGCACTGATTTCAAGTTGCAATTGCACAACAGAATAACATGCCCGAACCATGATACTCCCACCGCCATGCTTCACTGACATTGGAAGGCAACAGTGCTCCTAAAACTCATGGTGTCAAAGTCGGTGCCACAATATCAAGTAAAAAAACATAAACGATGATTATTTGGTATATTTCTGTAAAATTTGTTTGCTCTGGGCAGTGCCAGTGGTCCGCCCACGCTCATCATACAAAGCACTGGGAAGTAGGGCACCGGGATGTAAGTCTCGTGAAATATTATGATAATAGTAATCATGATCATTTAAATGTGCAAAGGATGTCAATAGACATAAGCGATATGAAGGTTACATATTTGCTTGAGTAAAAGATTAATCTCCCCCTCTGTCCGGTCTCCCCTGTGAAGAAATTTAAAAAGACATAAAAAAGACATCAACTAAAAAGAAAATTCGCCAGTGTTCCAGTCCTTATTTATGAACAGGAAATAAGGATCCAGATTACAAGCAACCAAAATGAGTTGTCTCTGTGAGGTGGCTCAATTTATAATTAGAGATGAGGTGAATATATTTGTTTGTTTCTTTGGTGCATGTATATTGAGGGACAATATAATCCCTCCAGTGTTTTTTTTTTAACCTTACCACAGTTGGGTTTGATGTGATCCTATGCAAGATCATCAAACCAAATACACATAGCCTACTTAGATTTAAAGAGAAGAGTAGTAATAAGAAAGCCATTGTGGACAGAAAATGCAGCCTGCTACGAACCATGCAGGGGAGACAACAAACAAGCGAAAGAAGCTTTCTGCATTCGAATGACATCATATTTTAACATTATGTCTGCAAGCAAAACACTACATGGGGCCCAAGACTACAGAAACGACCCCTGTAGTTAAACATGGTGGTGGCAGCGTCATGCTGGTAATATGCTTTATTTCAGCAGGGACAAAGAAGCTGGTAAGAGTTTATGGGGAGATTAATGGAACTAAATACAGAAGACTTGAGACCTTAGGAGATTCAGCTTCTGCTAGGACAGCAGCTCCATAAATACACCCAGAGCTATAAGGCCTGCAATATCTAAATCAGTGTTTTTCAACTCTGCTTAAAATACCCCCCCCCCCTTCTGCATGCTTTAGATGCTTCCCTGCTTCAGTGCACCTGATTTCAAATGATGGCTAATTAACAAACTTCTACTGAACAGTAAGCATATGAATCTGGTGTTTTTTTTAAAGCAGAGAAGCATCTAAAACATCCAGGGCAGACTGCCTGAAGGAGCAGACTTGGGGGGGGGAAACGGATCTAAATCAAAGAATATGTTTGTGTTAGGCTGGCCAAGTCTAGAGCTAAATCCACCAAGCAACTGATGATCAGACACTGCATCCAATCTAGATGAGCCAGAGATAAAAGGCAGAGAAGAATAGCAAAAATATCTAGATCTTTTGAACAAAGGATTTCCATCTTTAATTGCAGCTAAATGTGCGTCTGCAGAATAACTGACCCCAACTTTCCAGGTTTTAATTTGGTAAAACTTATGCATTTTTCTTTCTAAAACTTCCGTAGTGCAATGGGTTTTAAAGCTGATTAAATATGTGTAGAGTCCTCTGGTTTGTTCAAAATAAATTTCGATGAAGAAAATTTGTGGCTTCTGCCTTTGTGAATGATTTTTGTTGGTCCTGTCCTGACACTGCATCTTTCAATCACTGTACTGCCCCAGCAAACTACAACACTGTAGAGCCCACTTACCACTTCATACTGTTTGAAGACATTCATTGAGTGGGTGAGTTTGCGCACAACGTCTCTGTTAACAAATGCTCAAATATGTGCGATTTTCGGACGCATTCTTTGTTGCCTACTTACTGACTAAAAAGTTTGAGGCCTGAGTGTGGAGCCGGTGCAGAGGATGGCAGTAGAGAATCGCTCACAGCAAGGGCAGCGCTAACATTTCCAACGAAGTAGAAACGTCGAAGGTGGCAACAGAAGGCGGCGAAGAAGAGCGAGGAGAATGCTAATCGGAAAATAGGAGAAACGGCTTGTGCTTGGTGAACGTTAAAACAACGCTGTTACCTCGAACTACCCCTCTTGAACAGAGCCGCATCATAACCGCTAAACTATGACAGAGCCTCAGTCAGCGTTGTTACTCAGGAGGCAGCTTGCAGGTAATGAAACCCTGTTGGGAAGTGCTGGGTACTTGGCTAACAGCGGCACTGTTGGACTGTGATATTGTGCTGGCGCAAATTGTTTTTCTTGAACCTTCTACGTAAACGTTAATATACCATGACATATAAACGGTGAAGTGACTAGAGCAGAGCTTGTCGACCGACGTCTGTCATGTGAAAAAACATAAACGTCCGCGTGTTGGGGGAGAAATTTGAATTTGGTTTTCGGTGTTGCGAACTGTTCGCCGCTGAACACCGCTGTCACCCTGTCCCGACGACTTCCAGCTGTCAGGGGAGCTAAAAGCTAATGTGCTGTTAGCTCTGCCTGGCTCTATTCGATGTGTTTACATGAATTTTAACCGAAATATCAAGTGGCGTTCGGCTTTTCCAAACATGACGCTTGCCGGTTATTTTCCTCACAATGCTGTTGAGTACTATGCTATAACATAAAACACAGCAAAATGGCATTTGTTGTACCTATTTTCTGTCCTAACCACTTTGAATTGTTACCATATTTAGCCACCTCACTGCAGCCGTAGGCTAACGCTAGCTGCTGTAACCGTTGTTAGCTACAAGACACCAAGCTAACAAGCTGATGCTAATCTCAGAGGAGCTAAATTTACGAGGCTGCAGTTTGTATTCGTTTGCGGAGCTCAGTGCTTTTGTACTGCCATATTAGTAGCATTTTTTTTACATGATAAAGTAGTTTGATTCTGAAAAGCTCATTCAAGAGTTGAGCCTAAACAAATAACTCAGTGAACATAGACTCCCATGTATTTGACATTAAATGTATACTTGATTTTTACATAACTGCATTTCATATTTCTATTTTTTAATTGTTTGTATCAGGGATGAAACAATGCCACTTCTTTTTCAAACTGATATAATACCGATACAATCTGAGTACTTGCAAGTATCGAGTACCAATGCCGATATTTCTACCACTCTTCTCTGCTTGTTACAACAAACTATGGTGAACTGGATTTAAAAAAAAAGTAAAAATTAGCACAAAACTAAAATTTCAAGTGAAAAATAAGGTTTTTCCAGATTTTATTATTTTAACCGATGTCAGTACATTAGAACAATATTGGCACCGATTGCCAAAACCAGTATCTTATCGGTGCATCCCTAATTTATATGGTTTAAGCCTTTTTTCAAAATCTTTAGGTGTGTGATTTAGTATATTTAGCTATGTTTAAAGGTTTTATAATGTTCCAGTGTAGTACTCTCCACCACATATTGTTTTTCTTTTGGATTGTTTGTGATCTGCACCAGGAGCGAGGCTTCAGTCCACAATATGGTTGTCCCGGGTTTGATTTCCAGTCTCAGGTCATTTTCCGGATGTCTGCTCCTCTCTTCACCCTGTTTACTTTTAAAAATAATTGTATTTAAGAAAGAACACCAGTGCCAAAAAATATTTTTGAAAATCTTTTGAGATCTACAGAATTTAATAAGGTAATTTGTCCCTAAATTTAGATTGCGTAATGGGGAATTTGTGATCCCAAAGCAGTATTTATTTTTGAAAAATTGCATATTTTCTCAGGTATTTTAGGTAATAGCATAAAGCTGGAGCAAAATTTCTTTTTGCTTTTTATTTTATTTTAATTTATTTTATTTTTTATTTTTTTTGGGGGGAAAATGTGCTCAGGTATGAAATAATGTTTCCTTGTATCTGTTTTATTTGTTTTTAATATTTTTTTTTTAAATCTAACATTACCCACTAGACTCTGTGTAAAAAAATTATTCTACAGAAGTTAGACCGTTCTAGGTTTTTGCAACCTTTGGATCATTAGCTGCTCTATAGGGGTTCTTCATAATTCTAAACAAAATGAATAATTTAAATCGAAATATTATAATTTCATATAGAATTTTATTGACAAAATGTCGGGGAATTGCTAGTTTTAGCAGTTGTTCCCCAGATGGTTTTATCAAGCAATATCTGCTCTGACCTACAACACAATGACACTATTGTCTTTTTCAGCAATCAAATGCTGCTTAGCTGCAAATTGTTCTCTATCGTTTTTTGAAGCTGTTTATTTGTCTTTGGTTCTAGTAAGATTCATGTTTCACCTTTCTTATTTCAGTATAAAGTTTTATGAAGGGCATATTTCTAAAACTTAAATTTTTCCCCAAGAGCAAAGTAGCTTCTGTGGCTCCACAGTTGCATGAATAAAATTGCCCTTTGGATTAATAGGATTGCTGACCCCAGTTTAGTCAAACCAACATTGGCTTGCTCTGCATTGATTACAGTGTGTAACACACACATCATGGACTGTCAAGTTTCTGTATGTAATAATTAATTTCAGACTTTTCCAGTCCAAGTACTGTGGTTTTCAAGGTGATCCCTATATTAGGGCGCCTCAGTCTCCCAAGAATCGTTAAATTTACATTTCTTTGCCTCCAAATGGAATGCATATTTCTTCAAATCATATTGTTCTCATCATTTAACCGGGGTGTATTCAGTCCAAATGTTGAACTAATACTACGCAAATGCTATCTAGTTTAATTTAAACAGATGAAATTATCCTTTTTCTGAAATTCTGAAAGTTTGCTACGAATCAGATGCTAACTTCACTGTTATGATTATTAAATTGAACAGGGTTAGCTGTGAATTAAATTTAGCTCCTCTAATAATAGCAGCCTTTCAAAAGCAGCCCAGTTCAACCCTCATCATTTTAGTTTAGGATCTGGTTCTGATCTGTAATGTTTCTTTTTGACTGGTTGTTGCTTAGAATTGCATCAGGCAATGGATAACTTGCTCATTTTCATTTGTAAAGAACTATTAAGATAAAAATGTGTTTTCTAACATGGTAAACGTTTGATAATTTCCTTGTACATGATTTAACTGGATCTTTTGTGAAAGATGGAGACGGGAAACATGTCAACTGCTGTTTTAGAAGAAATGTTCTCGTCTCTTTCAATATGAATAAGTTAACAGTGTATGGCTGTTGGTGAGTACCACTGAAACCAATGTAATTGTTGTCATGTGGCATTGATGCCTGCCAGCCAATAGAAATTGCCACCAAGCTTATGTTTTAGTTTGTGAGCAAATGCAGCTGCAGCTCAGTGAAGCTCGCTCTAGAAAGCACACGTTTCATCAGATAATGGTGCTTTGCTGAGCTGATCTGGAAATAAATACATCGCTGAAAAGTGTCACATCTTTAGGTTTCTGCTCACTGTTTCGTAAATATAGAGCTTCAGAATTTTAGAGAAAAAAAAACATGCAATTATGAAACTATTTCTAAATATCGCGAGATTGATTATGATTAACCGGCATTCAGGGTGTATACTGGTAAGCTTAGAAGTCATACTGTAGCGTTTGTTCTGCATACTCTATACAAAATAAACTTCTTTGTGTTGTAAGAGTATTTTTATGAAGGATTTGGATGTGTAGGATAATGATCTCTTTGTAGTAATGCTGCTGATGTTTAGGTGTAGGAGTTTTCAGGCTTGTAGTGTGATCCAGTAAGTGATACGTGTGCTTTACGTGGTTTCACCAACATGTGCTGCATTACGCAATTTCCCCTACCAAGCGTGGCTTACAGACGTCTGCTTGTCTCTGCAGTAGCAATAGCCAGAAATCATGATGGAGCTTTCTCTGATGTGACTTTTTGATCCTTGTTTGTTATCCAGAGCTGAACAAAAACCCAGTGGAGGGATTCTCAGCAGGCCTCATCGAGGACAACGATCTCTACAGATGGGAAGTCCTCATCATTGGGCCTCCAGACACACTCTAGTGAGTCAGTGTGTTCATTTTCAAGTGAACACCCTTTGTACCTGCTTATTGGTCTCTTTTAAAGCTGGCTCAACATTTCCCTAATATACTGCTGTTTACATTGTGTTCACAGTGAAGGTGGTGTGTTTAAAGCTCATCTGACGTTTCCCAAGGATTACCCCCTCAGGCCACCTAAAATGAAATTTATTACAGATATTTGGCATCCTAATGGTAGGTGAACTCGTAAGATACAAATTAAATATTTGCACATTCCTGTGTTGAAGTTTATTAGATAGAAGTATCTTACATTTTTTTATTATTAGATTATTTTGAACATCTGCTAATCCCGTATTTTTCAACCCTGTTCCTCAAGGCAGACTGCCCTGCATGTTTTAGATATGTCCTTCAGTACACCTGATTTCAGTTGATGGCTAAGTAATGGGATTTTATTGAACTGCAATCATATTAAATGATAGTAGTAAATTTGTTGTTACCACTTTAATGTCCTGTTATTTATTTATTTAGTTAGTTAGTTTAACCCCCCCCCCAAAAAAAAAAAAAGACTGACATGACGGCATGACATGGTCCAGCGTTGTAAAACATGCAGATAAACCATAAATGTGACCTGGAATGGTGTGTGGTGTACACTACAGAACTCACCACACGCTCTTGTTCGCAATTCTTCAGGAGGGTATCAGCTTCTTTATGCTCAATATTCCAAAGCTCATGTAGTCAAACGTGACAAACGTGGGAAAAAGCCTTCATCGTTGTCTTCTGCGTTTTTTACTCTCTCTAAAAAATAAAAAAAAACTATGGAAAAAGACATGGAGACAGGGGGAATGTGGGCTGTATGCATTAGAACGCAAGTTGGAGGTGAGTAAAAATTGTCCATCACAGCAAGCTTGGAGAGCAGGGCTGTGTGCTAAATGCTAGCACCAATGTAAATCACTGCAAACTTGCAGTGATGGGAATAATGAATAACCGTTACAAATAAGGCCGTTAATGATGGCTTTCCTGTTCTCCGTAACGAGTAACCTCATCTTTCATTACTCTTCTACTAATGTACTTTTTACTGGTGCCATAATTTTGTGTCTTTATATCGACCATCCGTTAGCCAGCTGAGTCAGCTCACGTCTCCATTGGCTGTGGTTCTTTTACACGTGACATTACTTTCCGTAATGGGAATGGTATCCTCTTTGTTCACATGCAATCCCAGTCAGTGTCAAAACAAAGTGTCTCTGTCGGTTAGGCCAGCACTACGCACGACACAAAGGAATCCAATGGGTCACAATGTACATGCTAAAGGCGTTTTTACATGTGTGGCCGTGCCAGAAAACGACCAGAGAAAAATGCGATTTATTTTATTTTTTTCTGTTCACATGCTGCAGGTCTTGGCCCATACTGGACTCCTGTGTTTTACATGACAGACTCCACCAAAACAGCAGGTGGCGGTATACAAATAATTATTTTTGTATCTAACAAACAAGGGATTGAGAAGCACCGACGTCATAAGACGAGCGACAGCCTAGAATGACAACACATTGGTCTACTGGTCAACGGCTACCTGAAGCCATCTACAGGATGAGTGTTGTAGTAAACCCACCGCTTTGTAACCTGGTGTGTTGCTGTGGGATGCTTGAACAGCGTTGTTTTGATCTGTTTATGGTCGAGTGGCGATTCGGTAACCTCGGCCGTCAGTGATGTCACTTCCTTGTGGAGCGTGTCTATTGTCACAGATACGGCCAGAGTACGGCTTGTGTTCACATGATCCGTATCCATTCATACCTGGACTCTGATACTACCTCCAAGGCAGGTGTCTCAGGTCGTATCCTGGCACGGTCCAGGCTGTGTTCACATGGTACGAAATAAGTGGATTTTGACAAAGATGGTACCCGAGTACGGACTCGAGTCCCATGTGACAAAAACCTTAAGGAAAAGCTTCGCCTGGGCCATTGAGTCTCCACTGCAGACTGATTAGTTGTTTCCTGCTCTGACTTTGCTGTTGGCAGACACACCAAAGTTTATCAGGGCTGCTGATATGCATCCAGTATGACATTTACTCACCAGATATGACTAAAAGCTTCAGTCATATTCAGGTGGAGTTTACATGCTAATTGGAACTACACGTGAAAATTGGGATGTTTGGATCATCTGCCTTCAAAAAGATACAGTTATTTACTCATGAAGTCTAATTGCTTTAAGAGACCCTTTACTGTCAGCCAGTTGTTTCATATACAGATTTCTACAATGTTTTTATGCAATTTAAACTAAAATATAGGAGCTGGAGTGTCAAAGCTATTTTTGTTTCAACCTTGTACTGTATTGGCTCTTTATGTTTCAGCATAACAGCTGAAATGCTTCAAAAATGTGTTCAGAGGAGGTTGAATAACGTGATTAAAAAAAAAAGTCCTGGACATCATTACTTAAGTTGGAATCAGTGACATGTCAGATGAACAAGCATATAGCAGCTGATTTTACTAGTCTTTTTCTTTCTTATTTAAGTTGACAAGAATGGAGACGTATGCATTTCTATTTTGCACGAACCTGGTGAGGACAAGTACGGCTATGAGAAACCAGAGGAGCGCTGGCTGCCCATCCACACTGTAGAAACCATCATGATTAGTGTTATCTCTATGCTGGCAGACCCCAATGGAGACTCACCAGCCAACGTGGACGCTGCAGTAAGTTCTTCTTTAGAAAATGTCTTTGGTGGGTTTCTTACAAATACCAGTACATTAGAGTAAATAGATGTTTTGGAATTAAAAATCACACATTTTCAGTAGAATTCAGGATTTGATTAGTCATAAATGTTAAACAGTGTGAGATACATTGAGAATGATTAAGTTCCAATGTAATAGTCTTGGCAGTCGATTCGCAAATAAAAAAATATATTTAACTCTGTGGGTTCTAAAATAAGCTAAAAACTTAAGTAACATACTAGGGAGATTGAAAAGTTTTTGTTTTTTTCTTCTGCAGAAAGAGTGGAGGGAAGACAGACACGGAGCATTCAAAAGGAAAGTTGCCCGCTGTGTACGAAAAAGCCAAGAAACAGCGTTTGAGTGATATTTATCAAGGATCTAGCTTCGTTTCAGTTTTCAGGGTAAGGATATTTGACTTTCACTCTTCATGAACTTGGACTTTACCAACTTTAACCACTATTATCAGATCAAAGATTACTCTGCTGTCCCCCAGTTCTGATTAAATGGATGCAGCTGGTTAAATATTAGATCAATATGGCTGGATGTTATGAGAGCTTAACAATAAGTCCTACTAAAAGCCTAAAAAGTTGCTTTACTCTAAATTTTAGCGAGTAGCAGAATTTTATCATTTTATTTTTTTTCCTTAAATCATTGTGAAGAACTATAGTTGACAGTGTTTTAATATTTTAACAATGATTATTACAACATTTTAGAACAAAAAACCATTGGTTTTCAACAACTCCACCCTCAGGAGGACATTTTTGCTTTTGTATGTAAAACGTTCCCACTGCTGCCTTGTTATTAGTTTAGAGCCCCATAAAAAGTTTTTTTTTTTAACTTTTATTTTTCTGATATCCATGTTTTAGGTATTCTTTACAAAAAGTATCAAAGTATTCAGCTAATGTATGGCATTTCAACATGTAATTAAAAAAATTATCTGAATACATCAGCATTACATTAAATTTGATACCTGTGTGTTTACAAAGCTCCTTAAACGGTCAGTTTATTTGTAAACCAAAATGCCGTGTGGTAGGGCTGCAGCTTTTGAATATTTTAGAGTTTGAGTATTCTATCAAATCATCTGTAAATTAATCAAATAATCTGACAGCCCAACAGATGTAGGAAAAAAGCGATTGTAATAGATTTGTATTTAAAAATCCAACACTGATTCCTTTGAAGAAAATGCCACCTTTTATTGAACAACAAACCATGTGGCAACTAATCAGTGCAACAACTGCAATGTTTTAAACATGTAAACTGTTTTGCAAAAAGTAATATTCTTTTTTTAGTAAATGAAAAGCAATTAATAAAGATCTAAATTATGAGGTTGAATTTTCAGACTCTTATTTTAACCGGCTCAATAATATGTATTAAATTGGTGTTGTCTAGTTCCCTCTTTTTATGTCTTTTTAATTATGAACGATAGTAATGCGTTTTTGATTGCCATCATTTCAATCTAAAATATATTAATAGATTTGTAGACTAGGGCTGGACGATAATTCCATAGCAGTATATATCGATCGATAGACGTGTGGTGCAATAGAGAAAAAAAAAAGTTTACCTTCATTTTTTCACTATAGCCTATCGGGTAACTTAATACAGCAATCATTACTCCGAATGAATCATTAACACTGACCCACACAGCTCTGTCAGCCACCCTCTCTCATTTCAAACCACAAAAAGGATGAAATGACTTGAGCTGAAACAGAATTTTTTGATGGTCCCTAAGTGAACCATCACCAAAACGTTGCTGCGGTAAGATGTCACAGCAAGGGAGCAGCACAGGAATTTGATCCGGATAAAAGGGTGCGTCCCGTTTTGAACCGATCCTTAATGCACTAAAACACTAAACGTAGCAATGATGAACTACGATCAGCTGTCGTAATAAGGACTCTCCTCGCCCTGCTTGCTGCGAATCTGTTACAGAGAGACACAGGAAACTTACCCAGCTGCTAACAACACCTGTGGCTTTTAAAATGTCCCCTTGGTTTGCTCCCGGTCCTCAGAAGCGAAAAACGCTTTAAAAACACAACAGGGGTGGATAGAACTGCCGGCTTTAGCTCTCTTCACGCAGATGAGTATCTGGTTAGCTTTACCTAACAGCTGAACCAGAGCTGAACTGAATTAGAATAAGCTTCATTGACAAACTAAACCTAAGGTTTCAGCCATCAATATTATATATATATATGTATATTTGTGTGTATGTGTGTGTATGTATGTATATATATATATATATATATATATATCATCAACACTATGAAACTATTGTATTCAGAATAAAATGTTTTATAGCACTTTTCAATCTGCGATTGTATGTTAAAAGCATACTTGCCAACCTTGAGACCTCAGAATTAGGGATACATTCAAACAGGCCGGGGAGGTTAAAAAAGAAATATTGAATTCTTTTAAATACTTGAATTTTAACTAGAATTTAACAGTGTTTATTTATTTTACAAAATAACATTACACAACAATAATGTATCACGTTTTTTTTAAATGATCACCAAAAAATCTTAAATTACACATTAAAGAAGAGAAACATTAAATACATAAATTCATTCAAATTAGGGATAACCAACACAGGGCTAAAATACTGATATGTCTTTCCCACACCAAAGATCATAGAAATGCACAGAAAGCTCTGAATGAAACTATACATACACTGTATGTATTTTAACATATATATATATATATATATATTTATATATATATATATACACATTTCATTTTTCAAATAACCTCAACGAAAAATACATCTAAATCATAAACCTATTTAAATGTATTATATAAAATGTTAATCTTGACTTGTCTACTAAAACAGAAAGCAAAAATGAACTTACTTTAGTTTAAAAATATGATATTCAGAAAATAGAATACAATCTAATCTTTTAAAATAAAAGACTAATATGCAGCTGCAAATATGTGCAAGATGTATTGTGCAATCTATAATACACCAATTAATAATCCTCATACAACCGGCTAAATGCAGCTCTAACTGGTTCAAATGTTATTTGCAGAATACTGATATTATAAACAGGCACACATAAAGCTGCCTAATAAAAACGTAAGTGATAACAATGTAGTGTAAAAACACAGCAGTATACAAAGTGCTGCTGTACATAAAATAATGAAGGTAGAGCGTAATATAAGCAGTTCTAATTGTTCTTCCATCCATCCAAACATATTGTTAATAGTCCCTGCAACTCGATGTGCATTCAGCGTACATGCGTGGACTGGTGGTGTTTGGAAAAAAAAGCTGGTAGCACAGATAGTTTGCCATCAGTGTTGTAGGGTGTACGTTTTATGATTTTTTTTTTTCTAGCGCTTGCTGAACTAAGAAGAAGTGCTGGCCACTGCTGCTGCAGTCGGCTTTATACCTTTAGCTGCCAGACGGCTCATTGTATTGTTTGGGATACCTTCACTTCAGGTGATTCAACAAGTTTAAGGTGTTGGGATGACTTGCCTTGACGCTCTCCTTGAAAACTTTGAAAATGATGTTTGTTTGCTCTTTGACGTCTGGTAAAAAACCAAACCAGTTCCATTCAACTTCAGAACAAAAAATTTATATAGCGAGAGAGCGGAGGATTTTAATCGCACACAGAGGCAAAAATACAGCAGCAGAACTGGGAATCGGGATGAAACGATCTCTCAAAAATGACAGATCGTCACACTTGTAGATCGCTTCACGGTCTTAAATCGTCAAATCACACACCCCTATTGTAGACTACATACTACAACCACCTGCCATAGAAACTGTGGTGATACAGGGCTGACTTGCACCAACTGAGCAAAAACCCTAGCTTTAAATGAGTAAAAAATAAAAAATAAATCTTTAATTGATTTATTTCAGCCCTACATGTGTTTTCAGTTTGAGGGTAAATCTATCATTTTTGTAAAATAAAATTCTCTTACGATCCAAATTAAAGTTCATATGGTATAATATCAAAAGCACATAGTAGTTTTGTGACTGTGATCCCACTTTCCTCACTCATAAATAAAGATCAGGACATTTCCACTGCAGTAAACATTCATGCTTAGTGAGGGAGCGAGTGGTCCATTCATTAGTGATCTCTTAATGCGTTTTTAAGGCAATTCCAGATAATTTTGTGCAACTAAATTTTCCAGAGTTGTTATTCTGATACCAAGATGAAGTGTTTTTGCTTTTAATGCCACTATTAGTAACAACTGTTCTAGCAGCGTGTTGCACTGTGATCAGTTCCGTTTAATTTGGCTGTCAGTTCAGCGTCGTCTGAGCATGTCAGACCAGGGAGGCAGACAGATGGACAAGGACATATTTGGTAGGACATATTCTGTTACACCATGTTATAGTGTAGAATATGAATTTTCAAATCTGGTACTGCCGGCGCCTTTCAAAGCAGTGGGTAAGAGGCAGGGTACACCATGAGTATCTGTTTCAGGGCCAACATGGAGACAAAAGAAACGAGTAACCATAAGCATTCCATCTCACGCCCCAATACAGTAATACTGTTATTCTGTTTCTTTTTGGGCTCAAAAGAAATGTGGAGCATGCATTCCTTTTTTAATCACATAGGCAGTAGAGCCGGGCGGTATGGCAAATTTTTCATATCACGGTATTTAAAAAAAACATCGGTATTACGGTATTTAACGTTTTTTTTTTTTTCATTCAAGACCGTTCATATCCACATCATCTTATAAGAATGAATAATATAAAAATGTGCTTTAAATAGCCTATTTTACTGTCATATGGACTGCATCATGATGTTTTTTCCCCACACATGTGAATGATGTGAAAAGAATTAAAATTATTATGATTCTAGAAGACATTTTTGATGTTAAGGCTGAAAGTATATTTGTTTTTTAACCTCACATTGACCCAAGGAGCAAGTTGCATTTTGTACTGGCTTTGCATGTAGTAATGAAGAATCCCGCTAGGGGCAGAGTACAGACTCAGACCAGATAGGATATGATTCCTAATGGTTTTGCCGCCGTTGACCACATGTACCTACAGACAGTCAAATAGCGGTCAACACTCGTCAACCCCCTCCCCCCAACCTGTTGCTTGCAATAACGCTTGTAAAAGATATGATGTTGGGTTCTCGTCTGACCTTTTAAAGCCGATAAACTTATAAAATACAGACATGACTCCTCTTTTTGGAATTACTTAATCAGCATTGTGTGCTTCGCTCTGCTAGCTCCTGCCAGCAGCTGTACTTAGTTAAAAACTTTACTTTTCACACCATGGTAAAGAGTGTGTAGCAGTGAAATCGGTCCACGCTGAAATACATTAAACGTTCTGGAAGCAGTCTTGCTCTTCACCGGCTTAGTGGTATATTAAAAATTCGTATAACGAAAATAAACACCGGTTTTTGGTATGATCCGATATACCGCCAAGGCCTAGTAGGCAGTTATGGTAAGGAGAAAATATTTCGTTTCCATGCAGAAAGACCTGGGCTAAGGTTTGAGTTTGTAGGATGTCCTCTCGGAGCACAGCGTGTGTAGTAGTTGCGACTGGGCCATATATTGATTAAATTGATTTATAGAATTATCTGTTAATGAATATTCAGTTTTTGGAAAATATAATTTCAGTGCACCTTCTATGTTTCTTTAGTTTAAAGCCATTTCAGCCCGCCCAAGGCCGACCATCTTGTTTTACATGCTTTTTTTTTTTTACAGCGTGTATTTATTTGGACTTGAAATCAGGTCAACTTCCAGCAGTTTTAAAAAAAAAATCTGTCATTTTTGTAATTTCTTTTTTGTAAATGGACAGAGAAAAGAGCTAATATAAAAATCAAATTTGGCATGAAACAAAATCTAAGATTTTATTATTAATTCAGTTATATATATATATATCATATCATCAATTCACAACAAATGTAATCTTAAGGCTGTTTACAAGAAAAGTCAATCTCAATACAATTAATATCTCAATACAATCATACAAACAGTCCGATCAGTTAAGTTTTCTTTGGAAGGATGTCCAGCAGATTGTATCGCCCAACACTTAACTTTTCTGAAAATGGTTGGGTAATATCCGATGACATGTTCAAGTTTTGAAAATATATCTTTAAATTAAAAAAATAAAAGTATGTTAAATACTGATATTGTGATATATAGCAATATCGACTAATATGACTGACTAATATTGTTGTTAGAATTATTTTTTTTATATCTCCTACCCCTACAGTAATGTTACATTTAACTTGAGCTCATATATAAATAAAAACCAATTGGATAGTATTCAGTTTATCATAAAGTTTCAGAGAAAGTCTTTTATAAGCTAAGTAAAGGGAGCTCTACTTTGGGCATGTCCAAACGCAGGAGCTGTATCCTTAGATGGCCATATTTGAAGATCCATAAAGGCTGTCCAAAGTCAAAGGCTCCTCTAGTTGCTCCCCACAAAGAATAAAAGGTCTCATATATATCTATCAATCCTTTACCAATAATCATTGCAATGGTGCATGGTGTGAGAGACAAAGCTCAACCGGAGTCCAGCTTTAAATATAAGTTTAATAGAACCTGGTGGTACAAAACTGAAAAGCTTAAACTGCTTGTTTTATTTTAAATAAGTGAGGGGGAAAAAGTTAAGGAAACATTTTAATTTAATTAGTATTCAACGACTAATTCCCTGTCTTAGCATCAAACATTCAGGCTAGTAGTTTACATAGGAAAACAAAGCCTTCTGTGTATAATGTTTCAACAGCAGTGTATCAGAGCGCAGGATTACAGATGTTAGAGCAGCAAGATACGTACAGGAGGTCCTGACCTTTAATCCTACTGCATGGACTGGTTCTCAAGGAGCGAGACGATGCGTGAAGAGCTCATGAAGATGAGAGATAAACATTGATTGCCAGATGCTAAATGTCTTAGAAGAGAAGTGTTGGGGAAGTCCGAATGATGCCACTGTTTTTGTTCTGACTGTCCTCTGTGTTGATCAACATGCTGCATTAAATCTGAAAAGCCTGAAATAAAACCCGTCCAGATTTTGAGCCTCACTTTTACCAGCTCATGTTTTTTGCAGCGTCAAGGTTGCTAGAGGACAGGACGTATGCGGATGTCATGGTGGTAATAAATAGGTTAGAACATCCAACTTCATAGCCACTCCCTTCCGGTCTTCACCATCAGTGAAGGACCCTTGGAAGGATGCAGCCCCTGATTTAGTTGAAAATAATACATGTATTATAATACATGCACATTTTTTTTTCCTGTAATAAATAATACTCTGTCGTGTCTAGATTTAACTGTGCAACTAACCTCTTCCCCCCCCCCGCCCCACCCACAGGTCTCCAATTTGAAATTCAAGATGGCACTTTTTCCTGCACTCTTCCACCCTGTCGCCAGGCTCGTCCTTCTTCATTTGACTGGCTACTTTAGGCTGCAATATAACATTAAAGTGACTACCGAGGCTGACAAAAATCGCCAAGAAAGTGCCAACACACACAAGGAAACAAAAATAATAAAAAAGAAAACATGCACCCAGAAGATGTTAAAACATTTTTTTCAAGTTTCTGAACTGCTTCAACATTCAGGATGATATTGTAAAGACATGTATATAGCACAGACTCAACCGGATAATATATACGCTCCCTTTTCATCCATCAAGACCTTGTAGACCAAATATTTAGTGCTGGTTTGGACAGATTTATTTTTGTCTTTTTCTTCCCTCCTTCGCTCCAGCATGCGTTAGGTGTCATTAGGCTGTTTTTCCCACAGGATGTCTTATAAGAAGAACAAATCATTGCGCTGTTGGAGGAACATCATCTGTGAAGAAGCCGCCTGAGGATTACCACCTGAATAAGTTTGAATAGGTTTTACAACAACCCCAGAATCTCACCTCATCACATGTAAACCTGGATTATGTTTTTGTTTTTTCTTTGTCCCCTTAAGTCTTACTATATTTTTGATTTGGCTCAAAGAAACTTCAGTTAATTTGTTTTGCATGCTGTGTTTTTTTTTGTTTTTTTTCTGTTTATTTCTCTTTTTCTAAAGTGCCTCCTAATAAAATGCTCCCCTCCCCAAGACAATTGAAGAAATTGACATATCCCACTTATGGTATGGGTTTATTTCATAGCCGGTACTTTTGATTATGTAATTAGGATAATTGTAACGACTTCCTGTAGCAATAACCCTCCTAGTGTCAATTGTACCTGTTCATTTTAACTGCTGATGCAATTTGAGGTCCTGTTTGACACCATTTTTATTTTTAGCAGCGATTTTTTTTTTATTTTTTTATTTTTTTCTGTGTTCATTCTAGGAGCTGTTGTGCATGCTTTCTTGTTTTTTCCTTTGGATGTTTTTGAGTTTTTTTTCTTTCTTTTTTAAATGTGAGTGTTGATGAACAAAGTACGCATGCCCATTTTGACTTACCATTTGCCCTTATTCACAAATTTCTGATAATTCTACCCTCTGCTCTAGCGCAGTTTTGCTCAATGTACAAAACAAAAATACTGATGTATATTTTTCTTCGTATGAAATCTGTCACCTGTAGTGAGTTCTTCTAAAACATGACTTTTTTTTCAATAAGTCTGGGTAGTTCCGCTTTGTTTCTGATACGTCGAACAAGTAATGTAGACAGAAGAAACTTCATTGTTACAAATCTTGAATTTACACTGCCAGTGGTTCGGATGGAGCAGAGATATCACATTTTTTTTAAATGGTAAGAATTTTACTGTTAAAGGTTTTCTTCGGAAGTCTATCAGGACCTTAGTGATGCATGGACAGAAGTGATAGTTCAAGAAAACAAGGACATTGCTTATCCATTATCTTACTCTAGTAAATTTAGTATCTCAAATGAATGAAACTTAATTTCAGATTCGAGCTTGCACTCACATACTCTTCATGGTATTTTCTTAACTTAATGCATATATGGGGCAGAAATAACGTGTGATCTGTTTGGTCCACGATTTAAGTTTGAATTTTTCTAAACAATAAACTCACTGTATGCATTGAAAGAGTACAGCGCACCTGAGGTCTCACCTGATGCTGTGTTCTCAGTGTTTTAGCAGACGCAATGATTCATCTTGAATTCACAGTAATTAAACATTAAGCTGATCACGTTTGGTATGCAAACTAATTAGGCATAGTGGTTAAGGACTTGCTCAAAACTCGACAATTCTCTTATTTGGTCATGAGAACATATCCCCAGCAAACCACCTGCTGAATTTTCTCAGATATGGGGCTTGGCTCTTACAACACCCTGTCTTCCATTTCTCTTTGTTGAAGTTCTTGGTTTTGTAAATGTAGACGTATGCTTGAGGAAATTTCTATGCTGAAATTTTCCTTTTAAGCATTCTATCAAATATTTGAAGGTTTTTATACCACAATTAATTTATACTTGGAACCTTTGCTATGTTGTTACATTGACAAATCTCCAGCATAATGCTACCATTGCCGTATGTCAGCTTTTCACATCTTTGTGGTGGTTTTGCGCCAGGCACGTCTTGTGAAACTGAGTATTTTAACCTTTAGCATTAGTTTGAACAGCACAAGATACTTCAGGTCAGGCCTGTCTTTTTATTAACGCTGTCTTTCATGTATCAGAATGCTGAAGAACTTTTCTCTTTAAACTCTTCTCCATAACAGGCTTTAATACTGTGTAAGCTCTGCAATCTCTAGGGGTTCACATAAGAAACTCTAGTTATCAGCTTCATGTGTGAACTTAAAAATTGAAGAATTAAATTGAGTAAAAAATGCCTCAACCAAGAATTGGTATAAATTATAAACACAAAAAAAGAAAATTACAAAAAGAAAAAAAAACGTGGTTTTCATTATTAGTATTTGGGAAGATTGAGTAGGTATGTTTGTTAATGAACGTTTTTTTCCCCACTGTTTTAGGGTTGTTGTTTTTTTTTTTGGGGGGGGGGAGTCCCTTACTCTGGCAAAAATAATGAGATGACACACAATGAACTTATTTAATCACTAAACTTTGTGTAAAACAAACCTTATGAAGAAATGTTGAAAATAATGAAACATTTTCAAATGAAACCAAAAAGATTACAATTTGTACTTGTTGCACTTGTTGATTAATGAAAACCTACATCATGTATCAATAATTTCCCCATACTCATATCAGTTGATGAATAGGTCAGACTGTTCTTGCTGTGTCATTGAATTGGCCTGCTCTTTCTGAACATTTTTAAGGTCTTATTTTATTTTATTTATTTGACAGCTACCTTCATTGTCATCAAACCTACGTTGGATGAATGGGGTGATAAAAGCTCGTTCAGCCATGTATTTCCTGTGGCTTTGGTATCTGCCCTTTATTTTTATAGTGTGAATAGGGCTATGCTTTTTTTAAAATTCAGCCGATCATCGCCAAATAGCAGTGGGACGGCAACGTGCAATATGTGACTGGAGCCATATTTCCTTTTAGCCAGCCAAGTCTGTATTGTCTAATTGCTGTATCATATTCAGAATTGGACATGTATTTATTAATGAATTTATTTTTTACAAAATTAACTAATGCAATCTTTATCTGAAAAACGAATGTGCTAGCCTATTTTTTGTATATATATATATATATATATAGAGAGAGAGAGAGAGAATGGATAGAGTATGCATGAAAAACATTTAGCAACGTAATTCTGCTTAAAATGTGATTTCTAACAATGTTTAGAGGTACCAATCACCATATGGTAAAAAAAAAATAAAAAAAATAAAATGCACATTCTTTGTTCACATAAAGCAACGCTGAGGCATAAGCAAGCTAAGGTCTGCATATTTACTTGCAATTTTATCTTTAAAGAATATAAAGTGATTCATATGGTGGTCGATCAAAACATGCCTTGTGATGCATTAAACGTTTGCTGGTAAATCATGGATTCATGGATGCTAAATCCATTTTTAAAAATTCAAGCTTAGGTGATTTTAAAAGGGTAGTATTGGTGCTGTGTGGTGAGTGGGCCCAAAATCAAATCCTGCATAGGGCCCCGAAACAATTCTTCACCGCTCCTGGGTGTAACAGGAGATGAAAAGATGTTTGTTTTTCTCCCAGATGTTTGGCCGACCGTCTCATTTAAGGAACGCGTCATGTGACATGAGCACCCATCCATCAGCTAACGAGCTTTGGTGAAGCACTTGAACGCAGCACCACCGCCCACAATGAACCGCTTGCTTCATCATATCGCGATAGACACCATCGGTCCGCGGAGCTAACGCTGAGCAACATGGCGGAAGGTGAGAACATTTTTCTTTAACTATTTTATACGTGCCCTTTAATGTCTTTTTTATTTATCTACTATTCAAGTAGTGTTACTGAATGCCTCGACAGCTAAATAGGCCGTGCATTGTCAGGGGTTGTTTTTCACGAAGTACCGCGATAATGTCCTGGTCACACTCATCATCCAAGTGGGCAGAATCCGTCGCTAGCGCCCCTTTGGTGTTGCTGCTAGCCGAATTTTTGTATTGTGGTTGGCACGAACTGGGCAGAAAAATAGGAAAATAAAAAACCCTCTAGGTTAGACTCGGAAGAGTAAGCTATTAATAGAAATGCTGGCTGTTTTTATGTAAAATAAGCCTGTAATGTTGCTATTAACTGCTGTGTAAATGCCAACGTCATGGTTCGCTTCAAACTGCCAGTCTAGTTTGATGGAGCAGCCTTCACCGATCCGTTAGCTGTCTGCGAGCTTTGGCGGCGGCTGCTGCGTAAACACAGAACCGAGAAGCTGTCAGGACAAGAAGATAGGTGTCACTCCGATCACGTGTGATGTCTTCCACTATGGTACAGGGACCGGGTCCGAGGATACCTCCTATAATAAGCCTGGACTCGTTAAGGGAAATCTGCTTACAAAAGCTGCAGTCAGGGTTGTTAAAGCTGCTCAGCTTTTAGAGGAATCGCGTTGGTATCGCTTTAGAAAACAGCCTCTGCTCTCAATGGCAACCTTTTGATTTGGTCTCTTGAACCGGCCTGCTTTTATTGTTTCTGTTAGTAGATGCCGTCTGATCTGGTTGTATACTGTGTAAATGTCCACTGGCAGATTAGGCCAAAGCTGCTGTTCCCGGTATGTTGGCCTAATCAGGTGCTTTTCAGAAACACCCACTTTTCTGTTTCTCATGGCCAGTGGCTCTGGGTTTACAACGAACGACACGGTAACATGCTGCCTCAGCAGTCTTGCTTCACTAAAACTTTTACTGGCCTAAAGGAAGGAAATGGGCCTCAGAGGAACTCTGCAGATTCTTGGCTTTTGTAACATTCACTTGAGAGAAGAGAAAGGTGTGGTCGGACTAATGGGATTTACATTTGGAACTCTGCAATGCCTTCAAGAAAAGACTGGCGTGTAACAAAACGTTGAGCTTTAATGTATATTGCTGGCATTTTGTTTAAGAGGCTCACACAAATTGGCAAACAGTCATTATAAATAAATCTCATGAGGCTTATTCTAAACACTTTGCTAATAAAACTCAAAGTGTGGCGTGCCTCTTTTTTGGCTCGCTTTAATCTGCCAACCCTCAGATATGGCCACCCACATAATGAAATCTAATGGGCTGAGTTTCCCAGCCCAGTTGGGAGAGTCTGTTAACAGTTGTGCACTCTAATAATCTGGCTTTTTATGGAAAAGGAGAAAAATGAAAGTTATCAGAAATCCCATCTGCAGTTCGCAGCAAGCCGTGTAGAGGACTAGGGGACTTTTATTCTGGCCCTGTAGCAAAACTCTGTATGGTTTAATGCCAATGCTGCGTGTCACCCTGAGCACGCAGTCTCCATCGTGTAACAGGATAGTGGCAGCATCATGCTGTGGGACTACTCCTTTGGAGCACTGACAAGAAGTTAAATACTAGACAACCACAAACATCACAGGTAGGGCTAAACGGAAACTAGTTTTATCACAAAATTCTTTTCATATTATTCATCAAAATATAAAAAAGTCCCATTTTTGTCAATATTTAACATTCCCTAGGCTAGTACTATTCAAAGAGATCATTTAAAGAGCCCTTCTCAAAATTGTCATTAGACATTATACATTTATTTAAGAAAAATCAAAGGAGTTCAGAGCTGGGAGATATGATTTAATATCATTCAAATTCTTATTTTTTCCATGCCAAAATGGATTTCTGATGTGAATAAAATGTTTGTCTCCCTTTTTGTTTTTAAAAAGAAATTACAAGTGAAAGAAAAATATTTCTCACCTTTTTCAATCGTCCCACTTGACCTGAACTCAGAGTTCAAATAAATACACGCTGGATAATAAGATGGAAGTCCTTGGGTTGAATGACATCACCTAGAATATAAAATCATCAAACGCTGCATTGGTGAAAATTTGTTTTCTCAATATTCCCAATAGTTAATCTTCATCAATAGAAAAATTTGAAAAACGGAAATGTTCCATATATTGCCCAGACCTAGTCATAGAGTATAGATACGCTTACTAGGAAGGATGTGTATTGGTAAGAGTCTGGTGATGCGATATGATATATTACAAAACTGTGTGTAAGACCATATATTGAACTGAATTGAACTCTTAAAAAAAGTGTTGCAGCTCTCTACACCTGTTTCATACTTAAAATGCTTTACCGCCGACTCATGTAAAGCACTTTGATTGCCTTGTGTTGAAAGTGTGCTACACAAATAAAATTGCCTTGCCTTAAAAGATTGAGATTTATTATTAGATCTAGTTAACCCACTGGAACAACAAAGGTGAAAACAGCCACCAACTGGCAGTCACTAATACAAAAAGTACTGTCGTCATCAATGGTTCAATTAAAAAAATAAAATGTTCCATTGCTTTTGAATATCGTGACATAAAATATTTCAATTAAGGCTGACCGATTTTGGCAACATCAAAATCCCTAGGGATTTTTTCATAACAAATCCGATTTAAATCGATTTATCTTTTTTTGCCATCTGTTTTTTCTTAAAAGGAAATTGCAAGCGCTGAAAAATATTTGACAAAACGTTCTTTTATTATAATCACCCTGCCCCCGGAGCTGATTTCCATTCAAAGTCCAACAAAAATCATGCTGCAAAGTACCCTTGTAAAACAAGATGGTGGCCCTGGGCAGATCGGCATCACTCTGAGCTATGGAATTCCAAGTAGTGCATTGGTAAAAAAATATCTTAAGTTTCCAAAAATGTAATCTTTATACACAGTAAAATTTGATTAACATCGAATTAATCTGCCAGCCCTAATTACAATGTATCGGTGCATCAATGTTTTCTTACATCCCTCTTTACTAGGTATTGTAATTATAACCCTACAGGTTTTGACAGTCCTCTAAATAACGTTATGATCATCTCCTGTATAGAAGAGTAAATGAAGGTGACTGCTATAGAATGCTGAGGACCTTTCTAAACCTCCTGCCATCAACCGTCCATATTGATTTGTTTGCTGTCTGCCATGTTTGCCTTGATGGGACACAGAGGAGGTGGCCAAGCTGCAGAAGCACCTGGCCCTGCTGAGGCAGGAGTACGTGAAGATGCAGCAGAGGCTGGCCGACACCGAGAGGCGCTGTGCCGTGCTCGCCGCGCAGACCTCCTCCCAGGCCTCCCCCAGCTCTGCAGACGCGGACACCTTCATCAGCCGCCTCCTGGAGTTCGTGGCCAACCTCTATCAACAGGAACACTATAGGTGAGGATTGCCCTCGAAGCAAATGGATGGCGGAGGAGACTACTCTCGGTTGGCGGTTATTTTCATTGTGTCTGACCCTCCTGATGTGTGTGTCATTTATCTTCAGTGATCTGAAAGTGAAAGTGGCGGGGGATCAGTACTGCGCTCATAAGTTTGTCCTGGCCGCTCGCACTGATGCCTGGAGTCTGACCAACCTGGCATCCACTGCTGAACTGGACCTTACTGGTGAGAAGCAGCAATTGTGTTTATGGAGGAGCAATGAACCTGGATTCCATCTGACCTGCATCTGTCATGTCTCCAGAGAATAATCAACCAGTTAACGAATAACTGAATATTTATTTGTGGATTTTCTGTGTGCACTGTCAAAGTTCAGTTTGATTTCTTCTACTTCAATTTTTTTTTTCTTTTTAATATGAGTAATCATAGTGTGGAACAATAAATGGATCTTAATTAAGGGTAGCGTTTCCGTCCTAATCAAAGGTTTCCACATGTCATTTTAACTGGTTGTCAGATTGCAAAGCTGAGGTAGCCATGGCCATGCTGCGCTGGGTTTACACGGACGAGTTGGAGCTCAGCGAGGATGATGCTTTCCTGATCGACCTGATGAAGTTGGCCAACCGCTTCCAGCTCCACCTGCTCAGAGAGAGGTAGGAGCAACTTGTCCTTCACAAGAAAAATTAGAATGTGTTGGGAAGTTTAGTCGTCCTCATTTTAGAAACTGGAACTTGTATGTTTTGCAGAGTCATTTCACATAGTGACTGTATTTTACAGATAATGAGAACCCAAGATTGATATCAGTAAAATACATTATCATTGTATAAATGTTATGTAACGCACAATAATAGATGGTAGGGTGTGCGATTTGATGATTTAAGACCGTTATACGATCTACACGTCTGACGATCTGTCATTTTTGAGATAGTTTTATCCAGATTCATAGCTCTGCTGCTGTATTTCTGACTCTGTGCGAGAAAGGAAGTCTGCGCTCTCTCTCCCTGCTCTAAGGAAATTACCCCCTCCCAACCCCACTTCGTGTGTGTATAACCTGTAAACAAGCATGGCTAATCAGGGTTGTTCCTGGCTCAAATTGAGGCAGAGGTGGTACCATCCTGACCATGCGCCAACACATGAATGAATTCTGTGCGTTCAACTGACCCACTGTTTTTAAAGGCAACATATTTTTTTATTAAGCGTTCTAATAAGAATGTCAATTATCATGTTAAAGAATAATTTTATTAAAACAATATACATACAAAAATAAGGAGCCAACTTTAAACTGAAATTGCATTAAGTTGTAGGGATTTATCCACACATCTGGCAGCCAGACATGAACTATTATTATTAACTTTAATTATTATCTATTCATTGCCTATTATTATTCTGTTTAAAGTTTCATCACAAAAAGCACATCTTTATTCAATTAATAACATTTGAAAGCCAAAGGATTACGTGTTGTTTCTTAAATGACAGACATTAAAAATCCACATAAAGCACAATGAAGGGAAATTTATACGTTTTCGCCCCAGAAGAAGATGCACATGTGTTACCTTTGCTGTTTTTGCCTGTTCTGTGCAGAGAAACTTTAATCTAAAATTTACAGATCAGAGTCTTGCAATAAAACTGGTACCTGCAGCTAATCTACTGTTTTAGGTGGACACATCAAATCTCTCTCGGAGGGCTGGATACAGAGATGGCGAGAATAATCTGCATTCAGCGCAAAGTTGGAGAGAGATTCAGACTCTCTCCATACCATGGAAAGTGGGAGTCAACCAAAAATATTATATTAATATTTTTCACCCATTCACAGTAAAGAAAAAACTTCCGCCAGACACATGGCATTCAGATTATGGTTTGTTTTTTTCAGCTTGAAACAGTACCTGCAACATTGCAGAACGTTTTTGGAGCAGCATGGAGTCTGTAAAAATCTTGAAAAGTAGCATCTGCGCAGAAAGAAAACATGACGGTGTATGCGGTAGTAGAGAGGAGTATTTACTGTTGAAATACACATATTCGTTTATCTACACTTCACATTTAATAAATATATTTTTTCTTCCTTTTTCCCAGTGAATTAGACTGGAGAGCTTTCTATATTATCTCTATAATCTGTTTAGATCCACAACCAGGCTTAAGGTTTGGTGGAGAGAAACCAGTCATAAAAAGTTCTGGGGACATGTCCCCGGCTAGAATGACGCATATACGTATCTGAGCCAGGTAAATTGATTCAGCCTCTGCTTATCAAACCCACTGGCTCTGTGTTTTTGAGAAACTGTCCTGTCCTGCACCCTGACCATGATTCTGACTGTCACCAGTTCCTGCCTGCGAACTACGTTGAGACCTGACACAATTTTCACAACTATGATTCCCTGTTAAGATAATTTGTCTGCACTGTTTCACCTGCATTCCTGACTCTGATCCCGAGGTAGCTTTTTAAAGTAGTGGCTGATTTTCCCAGCCATATCTGTAACACTAACAACCATTAATGTTGCTCTGATACGGAGGATTTTTTTTAAATATACATGACATGCTTGGAAGCAAAAAACAAAACAATACTTACCTGGTTTAAAAGCCGTGGGGGAAATCAGCACGCCACTAGGATCAACTAGCGGGGAAACCCTTTTTTACACTCTATGGAAAACCATTTCATCTTCTTTTTCTGTTTGTTGCCTTGGCGCTTCCCGGTAGAGCCCTGCACGGGCCAGGCCGGCCTTGGCCTGAGGGGCTGGAACGTCAGCCTAGCCCGTTCCGAAAGGTTTTCAGAATTCTCAGGCAAGAACCCGTATCAAGTCCGACTTTTTTTTAACCTTCCATAACAATGTTTTAGCGTGATAGAAGGGTACATTCACAGGGTACATTCGTAAATACAATCTGCCGCCCTGAAAATGCTAATGTTCTGCAGTTACAAAAAAACAGCATTCCAATTTTCTGTGAATAAATGAATGGCTTCTGACAGATCACAGTGGACATATAATAGCAGGTTAAAATAGGTTCTCGGTTGGATCCGCCACACGACCGTTCAAAATGTCTCTGGGGGATGTGATGAACCTGTTTTTTTTTTTTTGTGCTATCATACGACATCTTTGCATACAACACACTGAACAAACCCGGTTGGCTCAACTTGAAGAGTTGTAAGATTAAACTTACTTTAGAACAGAGCTTTTCCCTTGGTGTAATTCACGCTCTTCAGTTATTAATTCACAATTTTTAATATTTTTCTTTATGTCTCTCAAACTTTGACTCCAACCCAATGCTGAAGAGCTGCGCCCACTGCGTTTGTAAATTAGACACAGATCCCACCGAGAAACTGTCTGGAGGAGTTGAGTTTTTTTCCATGTGTTTTTCCATTCCCAAAGCCGATAAAAGAATGTGAGCGATGCCTACAATGGATAAAAACCGTGGACGGCCCCACTCCCTCTCTTAGTTTAGAGTAACATATTAATAAGAAACCTCAGTGTGTCAAGTTCCTTGGGGTGACGAGCAACTGTTAATATTTTCAGGTCAATTTGTTGGTAGATCTCACAGGTATTTTCTGGGATGCAAGGAGATTTATTGAAAACCAAACCCACCGGCTTCAGGAGCGAGCGGTGATGCAGCGGCATTTCTGCATGAAATGCTTTAATGAAACAAATGTCCGCCTAAAATCCAACTTAAAACTAAGTTCACAAATAACTACCTTACAGCATGCAGACTGCAAGAGCACAGAGTATCTGCCCACTCACCAAATCATCATATTTTGCTGTGGCGTCGTCATCATCGCTGACACCTGCGCTCTCCCTGCAGCTGATATCAGGCTTGGACGGCACAAAATTAGCTGGAGACGGCCGCCATGCAAATTTGAATGGATGAAAAACCCCTTATTAGATATTAGTATTGGACTTTACACCTCATTAGCGGAGCCTATTTAAAGTCAGGCACATCCGCAGACAGGTTAATGTGAAGGACTCTGACCCACAAAATGTTGTTCTGATTATGATCTGAATATGGCAATTTGGTTTTTAATTTTTGAGCAAATTGTATTTTAACAAGGAAAAAACCCACTTGTGAATAGTTTTTATACACTTTTATTCAGAATATCTAAGTGCATTGTTCAAATGTTTTTAGAATATGTATATAGACTGAACTGAAAATGGATGCACTGTAAAAATGCTGTTTCTTATGTTTAATAATTTCTGATGGCTCAAAACTAACATTATTTTTTTATCATTTAATACTTATTGATTTGTTTAACTTGGGTTGAATGTCTGAGTTTTAGGGGGGCAATAAAAAAAACCTATTGGCCGATATCTGACAGATGGATTGATTTTGGTATATAATCAACACAGTGAATTGTATACATTAATGACCTGGAAATGTGTTCTGTCTGTTGGAGCAGGTGTGAAAAAGGTGTGATGTCATCCGTGAACGTGAGGAACTGCATCCGCTTTTACCAAACAGCGGAGGAGCTAAATGCCAGCACCCTAATGAACTACTGTGGGGAGATCATAGCTAGTCACTGGGTGAGTAGCTTCAAGTTTCTGTGCCTTTCCCTTAGGGCTGCACGATTATGACCAAAATAATAATCACGATTATTTTTGTCAATATTGTAATCATGATTATTAATCACGATTATTCATCCAGTCTTGTAAAATATCTATTTTCATTGCAAAAAAAAAAAACAAATGCTAAAAAGAAATCCAACTCCAAGACTTTTGCAAGTACAAACTGAATATGTTATTTCAGAGTGTAATCTCAAAGTGCAAATTAACGGAAATAATTACAGCTTATACAGAAAAGGCCTAGGACATTCCCTGCATCCGTATTTAGTATTTACTATATGCTATGTAGCAACTACTACTCGCCCGTTTATGTAGTAAATACTGCGTAGCAAACGAGCGAGTAGTAGGTATGAAATCAGACGTATTGTAATAAAGTTTGGGAAAAAAAAGAAAAAAATTAAATCAGACGTATTGCTCCACCGTTTTGTGTGTCCTTTGACACAGATGTTTATGTTATGTTCATCTGTGGTCCTGCCATCGCGATTGTTTTGTCTGGTATAGCTTAACTTAAATGTTTAATCAGCTGTCAAAAACAATCACAGTAATCATTAACATTGCTACATGTACATTTATACGCCGAAATTGCGGTAGTGTCAATGGTTGATAGTTCGTCTGCAGCCAATTTTACCTAGGTCGCTCTTCTACGATTTCGGGGCTTCCACTGCATTGTGGGATAGAGTAGCGTCCACCGGCTGCTTACTGTGGCGGAACTACACATCCAGGAACTTTATGCCTACTAGTCAGATCCATACTGGAGATTCGGATCTAATAGATGTGCATGTTTAGACTCATGTAGCAACTCTTTTTCAAGGGGGGTGTTGTTGTTATCGTCCACTTACCCTTAATGAAGTGAACTGCTCAATATTCTGCGACATTCATTTGAGCCCTACACCACAGACTATCCAGGAGTTGGTGGATGCTTTAGTCCATGTCTGGGAGGAGATCCCTCAGGAGACCATCTGCCATCTCATCAGGAGCATGTCGAAGCGTTGTAGGGAGGTCATTCAGGCACCTGGAGGTCGCACACACACACTACTGAGCCTCATTTTGACTCGTTTTAAGTACATTATGTCAAAGTTGGATGAGCTTGTAGTGTGTTTTTCCACTTTAATTTTGAGTGGGACTCCAAATCCAGAACTCCATGCGTTGATACATTTGATTTCCATTGATACTTTCAGTATTGTGTTAGTATGTTGTCAGCACGTTCACCTATGTAAGAAAATCAAGTATTGAATAATAATATTTCAGTTATTCAGATCTTAGAGGTTTTAGGATAGTGTTCCCTTTAGGGATGATCAGATCGGGACGATCGGAGATCGGAGATCAGCTGTATTAGCTGACGGGTCGCAACGATTTTTACGAAAGAACTTCCTAGTTAAGTCTGACGGTGATTGCGCAAGAATTTAACCCTCCATAGCGGTGCAAACAAGGACTGTTAATTACCACAAAGCCTGCCATATATATATTTTTTTTTCTTATAAGACTGAACCAAGTAAAAGTGTTTTGAGTTTTACTTTTTTTATATATTAAACTGAATTTGATTTATAATTCAATGTAATATTTTGGTTGAAAATGATTTACTGTAATGCTTATTCATGAAATTAGTCTTCAGTTTTTGTAAATTTCAATACTAAGGTTAAAATATCGGATTGGGACTCGAAATCAAATTTGAGATCAAAAGATTGGGATCGTAGGCCCAAAATGATCATCGGGACATCCCTAGTTCCCTTTAAGTTTCTGAGCAGTTTGTATATAAAAAAGTTAGAATAACTTATCTGGGCTTTTTTTCTCTCCCCATCATTGTGTTGCTCTGTCTTCTCACTGTTAAATGCCGGTTTCTTTTCTTTTGTTTTATTTTTTTTATTAGGATGATCTGCGGAAAGAAGATTTCAGTACCATGAGTGCCCAACTTTTGTACAAGATGATCAAATCAAAAACAGAGTATCCTCTTCACAAAGCCATCAAAGTCGAACGTGAAGATGTGGTGTTTTTGTATCTAATAGAGATGGATTCTCAGGTAGACTCTGTTCTCCTTATGCATTCATCAATTAAGTTTTTCTGTATTGCATAGTTAAAATGAAGATCTGTTCCGCTGCTGAAAAGTTTAATACGTTTTCTAACTACCTGCAGTTACCAGGGAAGCTAAATGAACTGGACAATAACGGGGACCTCGCTCTGGACCTGGCGCTGTCCAGAAAACTGGAGGGCATAGCAACGACTTTGGTTAACAACAAAGCTGATGTGGACATGGTGGATCAGAGCGGCTGGAGCCTTCTTCATAAGGCCATCCAAAGAGGTTAGCAGCACTCATGGCCACCATTTACTTTCATTACACACGGCAAGCAATATCCATGTTATTGTGCAGACTATTACACTGACACTAAACAGGTTTTTTGTTATATTTCTGTGAAGAAAAACAAATCTTCATTCAGTTCAGAATTTTTTTTGTTTATCGTTTTTTGTCAACTAGGGGACGAATTTGCTTCCATCTTCCTGATTCGCCACTCTGCTCAGGTGAATGCAGCCACAGTGGGGGCCGTGGAAACCCCACTTCATTTAGTCTGCTCCTTTAGTCCCAAGAAACACACTGCAGAGATGATGAGCAGTATGGCCCGAATTGCCGAGGCTCTCCTCAAAGCTGGAGCTAACCCTAACATGCAAAACAGCAAAGGCAGGTGGGTCACATGATGCTCGGTTCAGGAGGTTTATTGGGCCGTAAATTTAACTGCAGTGCAAAGTGTGACGGTTCTTTACTTGTCGGTTTAAGAACTCCGCTGCATGAAGCTGTGGCTTCAGGGAATGAGGCAGTGTTCAACCAGCTCCTACAGTGCAAACAGTAAGTTACACTCAGTCTTTACATGGATCAGAAATCATGGCAATGCTCATTATGTTAACTTCATCTATCTCATGAGTAATGATATAACAAACTAATTGGTAGGGCTGCGATGGTAGATTTATGTAGATGTATTCATATTTATTGGTACACATATTTATCGAACAAATCCAGCTGTTCTCTACCTGAACACATGCTGAACTTGGAACGCAGTACATTGCTCCACGGTGCAACTTTACATAGTGACACTAAAGCAGGAAGGACTCCCAGCTATCACTACCTTCTGCTTTTTGGGAACATTAATGGTTTCTCATGTAGCCACAGTAGAAGAAAAAAGATGGATCGAACCAGAACCTTGTCACTAAACGTATCTTTCAACAGCAATAAGTTCCATAAAATGTTATGCTGAATGACTTACCAGAAACCATGTCAAGCTGAATGGCTACCTGTAGCATCTATTCAACCCCTCCTGATTCTGGATAAAAGACAAATCAGCAGAATCTCTGTTGATGAGAATGGATTTCCCAACAGCTACCCTTGCTGCATTCAAGTACAGCTGGAAAAATGGACAGTGAAAATATGAAAACAACTCCAAAGGCATTAAAGCGTGCTTTAAGCTCAAATATGGGCGAAGTATTATTTATACATTCTACTTTGGCTATGTAAATGGTAAATGGACTGAACTTGTTTGGCGCTTTTCTAGTCTTACTGACCACTCATAGCGCTTAACATGTCTGCTTGTATTGTTTTTTTTTTTAGGTTTTTTTTTTACGTTATATATTTTTTTTTTAAATCCAATCAAACTTTCAATCAGTTCGGTACCTTCATCCTTTTACATTTTTTTGGAAATAAATTCTAATTGATTTCAGCAATTGACAGGAAGAAATTCAGGACAACAGATTCTTTGTTTAATTCTGATCAAAGAAAAAGAGGAAAAAGTTATATATATGTAGTTTAATCATCACAATCAGCTTTATTGTCCAAGGTTAAGCACACAAAGAATTTGATTTCTGTTCTGTTCTCAATACATATTTAGAATATAAATATTTAAATTTAAAATATAACCATGGCCCTCATTTGTCAAACGTTTGTAGGTACTGTCCTACAACTTATCCTACACGAAATTTAGAATGTTCATGTGAACTGTCAAGTCGAATTATCAAAGGTAACATTTTAAAATTGGTTGTCAAAATTAAGATGGACGATTAATTCCTAGAATTAACTGGATTAACTGTTTTTATGCACGTACAGAATATCGCCCTTTTTATCTTATAAATCAACCTGCACCACATCACTTCTACCTTCCTAACCAGCCAAACTGCGGATTGTTGTGCAGCAGCATGTATGTGCATAAATGATGTGAGAATATCTATGGTCCATAAGATCACTTGTGGTGTGCCCCAGGGTTCAGTTTTAGGCCGAGTGCTTTTTAACCTGTATATGCTCCCTCTCGGCAGTGTTATCCGGAGATATGGAGTTAACTTTCACAGTTATGCTGATGATACACAGTTGTACATCTGGTCTTTCTGCTTTCTGATCTTCCCAAAAAGATTACATCAAGTTTACAGCTTTTACAGAATTCAGCAGCTCGTGTTTTGATGAAGACCAGGAGGCGGGAGCACATTACACCGGTCTTAAAATCTCTCCATTGGCTCCCTGCATGTTTTTAGGATCGATTTTTAAGGTTCTTTTAATGGTTTGTAAGTGTCTTAATGATCTTGGGTCTTCTTATCTGTCACAAATGCTTTTACCGTATGAACCCTCGCGGTCTCTGTGCTCCTCTGGCAGCCGTCTCCTTATCATTCCCAAAGTCAAGACAGGGACTCATGGTGAGGCGTCATTCAATTATGGCCCTCACCTTTGGAACAGGCTGCCGGAGGACCTCGGGGCCGCCGAGAACGTTTACGTTTTTAAGAACAGGCTCAAGACTCACCTTTTTAGCTTAGCCTTTAACTAATTATTATTTATTAATATATATATACACTTTATTTTATAAACTTTATATTTTAATTTAATCTTTCTTGCCAGTGTTTCCTCTCTGGGGGCCCCCTGCATCGGGGGCGGTGGTCGGCTGTGGCTGCCTGGTTGCCCCCCTGGGTAACGCTTGGGTGGAGGTGGGGGTACCATCCCTCCCTCCTCTGGGCGCCCTGGGTCGGAGCCTTGGCTGCTGCTCCTGCCGATGCAGATGGCTCCCATGATGGCATTTCCTGGCTCATCTGTACTCAGCTTGCTGTTTTTGTAGCTTTTAAGTGTGTGTGTGTGTGTGTGTGTATGGCTGATGGGTTGGGAGGGGGGTGTATTTGCGTTGATGATTTTATTTTTGAAGGGGGGGTTGTGGGGTTATTTTAAATCTGTAAAGCACTTTGAGTAACTTTGTTTGAAAAGCGCTTTATAAATAAAGTTTGATTTGAATATCTTGTTATTGACGTTATAGCTTTGAGTTGATATGTCTGTTTCAGTGGGAAATTTCTTTTTCCATCCACTTCAGTTCAGCTATTAACCACTTAGCCCACAGATACATTGATCTCCCTCCTCACATGTATACCATCTAAACCTGTATCAGCAGCTGTGTGGAAATAATAAGCAGAAGTAATATAATATAATATCATGTAAAAAAAAGAGCCACGTCCTCCAAATTTGTCATTTTACACCGGAAAAAGTTTTTTTGTTGTCATATTTTGGAATACTAATTAATTGTGATTAATTCACAGAAATCCTGTGATTAGATTAACATTTTTAATCGTTTGACAGCCCTAATTTAAAGATAAAATATAAATACGGATCCCAATATGAGCTCCTTGGTGGAAGTGTTAAACTGAGAAATATATTGTTAAAATAGAACGGCTTCATTGTTGTTGTTCCCCCGTTATAAGCTAGATGCCGTGCGTATGCGTTGTCAGAGCTGTTTTTATATTAAGGACCATCTCTACAAGTACAAAATGGTAAATCCCACACAATGCGAAAAATTGTTCTTATGTACGAAATACAGACCCAGGATTGGATATACCGTTCCTTCCAACCTAAAGTTGACTCTGACCAAATTCCCTATCCCTGCTGAATAAAAACCTCTGCACCATGTTTCATTCCAAGGATGGTGTGTTTAGGGGGATTTGCAGGGGTTTCCCCTCACTTTATGGATTTTAGTCTGTATACCTTTTTGAAAATCATGTTTAATTTGTCGGTCTATCACAGGGGTACTCAAATTTACTTTTTTTTTTTTTTTCGTTTCAAAGGTCCATTTGATAGAGCCAGTGTAGTAAATTCTAATCAGAATAACTAGAACTTCTTAGGAATTAAAGAAATAACACACCTGCTGAACAAAGTAAACAGTTCTTCAGTTTAACAAAGAATAAAACCGTCCACTAAATTCTCTGGTTTAAACAAATCGCGATGGGGCTTGGCGTGGCATAGCAGAAAAGCGGATGACCCAAGCTGTTCCCGATGGAGCTTGAGCCTCATGTCTTCCCCCTTCTCTCTCCATCTGTGTCCTGTCGAGCAACTGTCAAAAATCCTTGAAACAATTAAAATGCAATTTAAAAACAATTTTACATTCCCTGCTTGTTGAGAGTAGAAATATCCTTTTAATGAACTTCTATCAGTAAAAGTTAATCGAAACCTAAAATGTGGAAACTCGAGAATTTCACAGAAAGTGGTTATTTTTTTACTTGAAATGTTAGTTTGTTGGTCATTTTTATATATTTTATTTAATTCACGATCATTTTTTGTAACAAGCAGAGAAGAAAATAAAACTTGTCTTCCAATTCACTGCATTATTTTGTATGGTATTGGTACTCAGTTTTGGCAAGTATTATATCGTATGTTAGGAAAAAGTGGTATCGTTCAATCCCTACTGGAGAGTATTCTGTTGCTTTTTGTTGTCCATTTTCACAGTTGTTGCAGATGATCTTAGTCATTTATTTGTGGTTAACTCACAATTTTGAGGAAGTGTCTGTTTGAAAAGGCAGTAATGCAGCATTGGTCTGTTAGTGCCGCTCTGAAAGACTGTCAGCACATCTTGCACGGACTATCTAATCCTGGTTTCCTGACATTATTCGTCTCCCTTAACAGACTTGACCTGGAACTGAAAGACCATGAGGGCAGCACAGCTCTGTGGCTGGCTCTGCAGCATATCACCATGTCCTCGGATCTCTCTGTAAATCCGTTCGAGGACGACGCCCCGGTAGAAAACGGGACGTCGTTTGACGAAAATGGCTTCGCAGCTCAGCTCTTAAAGAGAGGAAGCGATCTGGATGCACCTGACACTGCCACAGGTGCTGTTCCGTACCTTGTTGCTTTGCTTTGCTTTCCAGTGTACATGTGCATGCTGCTGACTATAAGCTCTGAAAGCACACACAGTCTGCTTACTGTGAAGAATGATCATCTGCTTCATCACCCTCCTCAGGAAACTGCCTTATGCAGAGAGCGGCTCGGGCGGGCAACGAGGCGGCGGCTCTTTTCTTAGCAACTCATGGGGCAAAGGTCAACCACGTTAATAAATGGGTACGCGTTTGCTGAAGTTGGATAGTTTATGTGCACAGTTTGTTATTCAGAAGTCGTAACATGATGCCAAACGTTGTAACGTCTGAATACTTGATGCCTGCAGGGGGAGAGCCCGCTTCATACAGCCTGTCGCTGCGGCCTGGCCAGCCTGACCGCTGAGCTCCTCCAGCAAGGTGCCAACCCCAACCTGCAGACCCAGAAAGCTCTGCCTGAGGAAACCAACGGCGTGGCTCTGCAGTCTCCGCTCCACATGGCCATCGCTCACAACCACCCAGATGTCGTCTCCGTCATCTTGGAACAAAAAGGTAAGCAAATCTTTCCAAATTGTAGTACCTAAGCCATACCTATTACAGGTGTGACAAACTTCTAGTTTACCTTAGTAGTTACGATATCTGATAGCTTGAACATTTATTTAACCACTTCTCAAAAATCTTCTTAACTCTCAGCTAACGCCCTTCACGCCACCAACAACTTGCAGATCATTCCAGACTTCAGCCTCAAAGACTCCATGGACCAAACAGTCCTGGGTTTGGCCCTCTGGACAGGTACCCAACAACAAACAGCAGCCTTTATCTGCATTATCAAAGCCTTTGAGATGTTTATCATGAGTCTTATTTTTCACTGGGCTAAATCTCTTCCTGGCAGGTATGCACACTATTGCGGCCCAGCTGCTTGGCTCGGGGGCTTCTATCAATGACACTATGTCCAACGGCCAAACCCTGCTTCACATGGCCATTCAAAGACAGGACAGCAAGAGCGCCCTCTTTCTTCTCGAACATCAAGCAGATATCAATGTTAGGTAACGACAAAAATCCTTTCAACAGTTTCTTTTCCTCATTCAATCGATGCATGTTAGAACCATTGCTGATGTGATGATAAATACAACCAGGATTTAGTTATTAGTAACCTTTTTTTTTCTGTCACATTGAATGACTATAAATTATTATCTGACTGTATCTAGATGGTGTTTATGTGATTTATGCTGCTTCTTTACTTTCAGAACACAAGAGGGACAAACAGCACTACAGCTGGCCATCAGTAACCAGTTGCCACTAGTGGTGGATGCCATTTGCACAAGAGGGGCTGATATGTCTGTTACAGATGAGAAGGGCAATCCTCCATTATGGCTGGCTCTTGAGAATGGCCTGGAAGATATTGCATCAACATTGGTACGGCTGGGTATCGATTCAAATTTCAAGAATCTATTCCGATTCACAAAAGTTAGAATCGATTATCACGATCCGATCCAATTCAATCTGATCCAGCTCAATGTTGATATGGGTCAGTGCTAGTAAGTGTTTTTTTAAGCTCTCATTTTAATTATGTGCCTGATATTCAATGACTTAACACTGGGTAAGTTACAGTTCACCATGGAAAACTGTATTAACCATTTCAGAGACAAAACTTAAAATGGCCGTCTGGACTTTTCCTTCAGTTAGGGTTATTTCAGTTTTTAAAAAGGCAAACTATTTTAAAAAATAGAATCGATTTTTGAACTTGTGAATCAATTAGTTTCGATTTGTACAAGAATCGATTTTTTTTTTTTTTTTTTTTTTTTACAGCACAGCTCTACACATTGGTAAGAGAGGCTGGAAAGAATCCTAGGTTTTTCTGTGTCGAGGAGTTGGACAAAACAAAATGTACAATTCACTGAGTATTGTGAAATTACATGTTCGGTTTTAATCAATTTTGTTGCAGATCTTGAGTTTATTTATTTAAGACCCATTTTCATCTGATTTCTCTGAGTTATCGTATCTGTTTTTGTTTATCAATATACCCCTACTTAGAACAGCATTAGAAGTATTTATTCAAGCTTTACTTGAGTTAGCATTTGTCATTTACATTCAGGTGTGAAAAGAAATAATTCTTGAGGTTAATCACTCATGTATCCCCAAGTTGGTACACAGCTGTTCCTCACCCTTCCCTCGCCCAATATGAGACTCCAAATGATTAGCTTTCACTTGTAAACTTGGGTTTTAAATGAGCTGATGCTAGGATTTTTTTCCCCCCTTACTTATTTTTTTTTGTTTTTTTAAAGGCAGCCGTTATAAGACAGACTATTAGGGCAGGTTGGATAGAGTCCAATATGCCCTGATGGTGGATGTGCTCCTGAACCACTACAGCTATACCACCAGATCTTGAGAATATAGCTCTGACGAATGTCAAAAGATCAATAGTGCAACTGTATCTGCAGCAATGAAGGAGCAACCATGCTGGATGGCATGAACTATCATTAGCTGTTTAAGTATTGAGAAGCTTGTTGGTTAGCAGACCAGTTGTGATCTGCTCTACTGATTCAAGTTGATCACCAATACAATATGGAAACTAATTAGGGATGACGCTAATACAAATACGTAGAACAGATCAGTTTTACAGTATAAATAAGTAATGGAACAAGTACAGACTGTTTTGAAGTTAAAACTGTAAAAAAAATAAATCCAACTGTAAAATTTTTCTTATCCTTGTTAGAAAGAACGCTGCACTTTCAAAAAAAGATTGCAGCAATATCAAATACTATCAACTGTTTGAAATGTTAGTATTTCAATATTTTTTTTGTATTAGGAGCTGAAGCAACATCACACTGTAGAAGAGCAGTGTTTAAAAAAAAACCCACAAGAATATACTAGTTTAAAACAAAGACATTATTAGAGTTCACATCCTGGCTAAATAAAATGGCATATAATAAACGTTGGTTGCTGGTTGGTAATAGACTTATGGGTGGTTAATAGTCTCCATGGCTATTCTCTTGAGAAAATGTAAAATGTGTTTTTACTGTTTTAAGTTGGATCCTAAATGAATGCCATTTAAATACCTACCTAGATCTATGTGCCTCATCTGACTCAACCTTTTAACCTCTGACTTCATCTGTTTATCTTTAGCAGGTTTTTCTCCTTAGCGTCTGACCACCTGGTCAACAGTCAAAGTCGATGTAGCTGACAATCATCTTGTTCTGTTTCTCCTTGAGTCTTAAGCTAAACTTTAAATGAAAATCTTAGACTTAGGAGTGCTTCAGGATGAGACTTTACCTGAAAGAAAAAAAAGAAAACCAATTTCACAAACAATGATATTTTTACTAGATTTACTATTAGCTTTTTGTTGATTGTTCGCCCTTTTTTTCCCAAATAGGTGCGTCATGGCTGCGATGCCACTTGTTGGAGCCAGGGGCCCTCCGGCTGCTTGCAGACTCTCCTGCACAGAGCTGTCGATGAGAATAACGAGGTCTCTGCCTGCTTCCTCATCCGCAGGTTTGCTTCTTTTCTTTCCATCAGGCCACATATCTCCTGAACAATGAATCTGCTAGAAGTATTAAAAGCATAGGTGCCTTAGTGGATCAGGGATCATATGTCGCATACGCAGTGGCGTCGCCTGGTCTGGGTATTCTCTGCTTTAGCCCTGAACATTTCTCATCAAGCATTGAATGTGTTTTCACTCCAGAAGAAACAAGTTTACATTAGCTTAGCCGCCCTATGACATGAAAGAAGAACGCAGTTTTGCAATTTTCCTGGCTTCAGTGAATGCATAGATGCATGACAGTTTGACCGATCAGAGTCAGGAGTTTTATGTGAACGGAGAATTATGTTTTTTTTATTGGCTGACAGCCCTGTGTTTAAACTCTTATTTAGATCAGACAGAAAATGGACCTTAGACAGAAATAAAGGGGACAGGTTTTCAGTTCTGTTGGCTGGCTGTAGGGGGCACAATTCTGGGCCAACACATAAAACAGGTAAACAAACAATAAATGTTAATCATGAAGCTATGTCTTCGAGATTATTTGAACATTTGGACGATCGTTCATGACACAGTATGTATAAAAACGCATTAAATTACTGACATAAATTAAAATTGTGCGGTGAAAAGTGAAATCGTCACACGTCTCCTCCAAACAAATATACAGCCATTACAAAATAACCCCGAAAATAATTGTTGGGTCCGTCTCAGTCTTCCCATTGATCTCTCTCTACAGCTCCTCGTAGATCTGGAGCCAAAAGAAATGCACATGCTCCTTGCAATCTTTCTCCCCGTCCATAACTTTTACCAGCACCAGAAATTGCTGTGCACCGCTCTGAACCTTGCTGACTTGTATTTCCGTGCACGGCAGCGGCCGTTTGTTATGCAGTGCAGATGCAGCTTTGCTCACAACATCCGCTCAGCTGTTTGCACCGCGGTGAAACGCTGAGACAGTGCAGCTTCATGAACTTCAGCTATGAGATTTTTCAGGAAAACTAAGAAAAAGTCTTAATTAGTTTGAATTATGTGGGTCAAACCTGCTGTGATTAATTCAGTGTCATATAAATAATCAAAATAATTATAGGTAGTAATCCATAAATCATAATGTTTATCTAAACCTCAAAGAATGCTGAGCAGGGGTGTATCTAGGAAGATTTTAAAGAATGTTAAATTGGGGTCAGTGATTTGGGGTCGTCACACCAAAATAAAAGCGAGGCTGTAATACAAAGGGGGCGGGGCCTAGCCTCAGTGACAGATATCAGACACATAATGAGGGGGTTAAAAGACTGATGTAAATAAAAACATAATCATAACCACCCCCCCAAATAATTCTAATTAAAGCAGTTTCTCTCTTATTCACTAAAATATTATCCACACAAGAAGTGATCATGTAGGCATCCTCATAAATGCAGAACAGAATGAGCTGCTGCAGAAAGCAGGACAAGGATAAGATCACTCTGAACATTTTGACTGATGATTGTTTGGCAGGGAAAAGATCAGAGTATACCACTAGAATAAACTAGACTACACAAGTGACAGGAGAGGGCAGCAGACAGAGAGCTCCACCATCAACCTAACACAGAACTAACTATTGTGCTCGTCAGAGATGGAAAAAAGAAAATAATTGTCACCTATTAACTAATTTTATCATCCTATCTTATTTCATTTCAATACTGATATAAGCGATCTTGGTTACATTGCTACATTTAAAAATAAATAAATTTTGAGGCACATAGTTGTATTTGGTTTTAAACAAGGTGCTACAATGCTCAAGAATGCTTAAATAAAAAGCCTTTTTATACTGCATAGGTTCCCCCAGGTATGGTGATGTGAACTCTCCTCTTATTGAGGGACACAACCTTTGACGTTTGTTTGATTCTAATCACAGTAAAAAAGGCAATTTAATTGTATTATGTTCTAGAACTTCAAAAGACAAAGTATTTAATTGACTGGAGATTTGATGGGATTTAAAAAAAAATAAACATGGTACAAGTAGACATAGCCAGAGTAGAAGACAACATAATTGTTTGTGTTTGTTGTTATAAATGTTTAAATGATACTTTGGCCATATTTGAGAATGCTTGTTTCTGTAGTGGCTGTGACGTAAACAGCCCGAGGCGGCCTGGTCCTAATGGGGAAGGAGATGAAGAAGCCCGAGATGGACAATCACCCCTTCACCTGGCAAGCAGCTGGGGTCTGGAGGACGTGGTGCAGTGCCTTTTAGAGTTTGGAGCTAATGTCAACGCACAGGTGAGTTCCATCCATTGGTTTAGGTTTATTTGTTTTTGTTTTTATGCCTGATATGTTTTTGTAAAGCTTCCCATGAAGAAGACCAAGCAGTGAGTGTGATGCATGGAGAAAGAAAAAAATCCTACCTTTTCATGTGTTTCCAGGATGCAGAGGGCAGAGCTCCCATCCATGCTGCTATAAGCAACCAGCACAACGTCATCATCCAGCTCCTTATTTCCCATCCAGAGATTCGGCTCAACCTCCGGGATCGCCAAGGAACGACACCATTTGCCTGTGCCATGACACACAAGAACAACAAAGCTGCGGAAGCTATCTTAAAGAGGGAGCCCGGTGCTGCTGAACAGGTAACAACACGCATGACAACAGTGTGTAGAGCTCGCCTGTATCCACCTTTTTGTCCATTAAAATGTTTAATTCTGTCCAGGTGGACAACAAAGGAAGGAACTTCCTTCATCTGGCTGTTCAAAACTCCGACATCGAAAGCGTCCTGTTCCTGATCAGCGTCCAGGCGAACGTTAACTCCAGAGTTCAGGATGCTGCCAAACTCACCCCCCTTCACCTGGCTGTCCAGGCTGGTTCTGAGATCATAGTCCGCAACCTGGTACAAAACTGTTCTCATTCTCAGATCCATTACTGTCTGTCACTTTACCTAAATTGTGATTTGATTTCTAATATTTGGTTCTGTGCTTCCATCCAGCTGCTTGCTGGAGCCAAAGTAAACGAGCTGACCAAACACAGGCAGACAGCGCTACACCTGGCCGCCCAGCAGGACCAGGCCACTATTTGCTCTGTGTTGTTGGAAAATGGCATAGATTTTGCTGCTGAGGATGAGAATGGCAACAATGGTATTTTTTATTTCTTTTTTCTTAATCAAGCATTTATATTTTTATCAGAGGTAGGGCTGGTTGATGATTTGCTAAAAATATCGATCGATCGATAGACGTGTGGTGTGATAGAAAAAAAAGAGGCAATGACTTGAGCTGCAACAGATGTCACAGCAAGGAGCAGTGGAGGAAATTGTCCTGAAAAATAAGCAATAATGAGCAAAAGAACAAACCTAGTTATGGTTTTAAAAAAAGGTGTTTTAATAAAGGGCTGAATTTATTACGAGTTCATTGAAGAATAACAAAATGACAATCAAAACATGTAGAAAATGTCATTTAAGTGCATCTCTTATTAATATGACTGTTCCTTTTATTGATATGCTCTTTTTCAATATCATCCAGCCCTAGTCAGAGGTTGAGAGAGACGTATTTCCTGTCCGTCCTTTTGACCGACCAGTTAAAGAAACAAATCTGGTTATCCATTTTATTTTTTTATTTTTTCTCTTCAATTTTCAAAACCTATGTGGGGTGCTGTTGCCCATCTCCAGCAATCATCTGATGAATTAATACCTGTTAAATACTATTTTTGAATTTTTAAATACTTTTTATTTTTATTTTAAATGTAATCATTGCACTTAGAATACAAATACCGGCCGTGGTTCCTGCTTCACACAGAATTCTCAGTTAAGGCAACCACTGATTTATATGCAGGTGTGCATGCGCTGTCAAAATAAATAATGTGCACCTGGAAAAAAAAAGTTGCAGCACACATTTGCGCACCTAAGATTTTGTGGAGTTAGACAGTTTTTTCTGGAGCATTTTAAAGCTGTCCAAGAAGCAAGCTCCATTAAGTAATTATTTTTGGTTTTCCTCCGCCTCCAAAAAAACGTCCGACAAAGTCGGAACCGCAAAAGAAAAGAGTATTTGTTGGGAAGTGGCTGCAGGAGGTCGGCTAATGCACATCATGTAGTCCCAATTTAGCACAGAAACCTTTGACACAAATCCATTGGTTGACTTGTGGATGAAAACAGCTAATCGCAGACTGAACCAGGAGAAAAGGAGAGACCCTGAAACATCTACATCCTCTGCTGTGTTGAAATAGAGGAGGCCAGTCAGGATAGTGAGGAGGATGATGAGTCTGTAGAAATAAAAACGGTATTTACGGCAATTAAAAAAACTTCAGTGTTCTGAAATAGTAATTTATTTGATTTTGTTATCTCAAAAGCAGCTGTTTATACATTGTTTTACATTCAGATAATTCAGTCATGATATTAGAAGGTTTAAGTTAAGCTGGCAGTATGTACCTGTTGTACTTATCGTTTTCAGTCAAAATTAAAGTATGTTGCATCGTCAACGTGTTACTCTTTTTTTGTTTCAATTGTGAATTGGGTTCAGAATTAAGCGCATTTAAAAATGTGAGGACCAAGCACCAACCATAGGTTCTCCCCTGAGAACCAACCCAAAAATATTATGTGCACCCCTGGTTGTATGCTCTTTTCATTTTGGTTGGTACTGTAGATGCTTTATTAATCCCCTGAGGGAAATTATTGAGTTACAACAGCATAATTGAACCATTTAAAGTAAAACAGACATGAGACAAATAAAACCTAGTATGGAAATATTAGGAATATAAGCTGTTCAAAGAGGGCAGATTCATTCACAGATTCATTTCTGATAGTGACAACCTTTCCTATATTCAAAACATGCAGCCGATTCTAACGGTTTTAATAAACTTTTCTCACGTCATTTAAAAAAAATCTATGTAGTGTTTATATACTGAATAACTTCATTATGTGTTTGTGGTTAATTATTTATGTTTTTCTTTTGAAAAGTGTTAGCCATTTCTTAAAATATGTTTTTTCTAGTGTTTAATATGACACTTGGACTCCATGTTGTGGTGTTAGAAAATATTACTACCTACCTAATATATTTTAAGCACTGGAACTAAGTGTATGGAATTGGATGGAATCAAAGTTTTATCACACTATTTCTGGTATTTATCTGATGATCATAAAAATGATTATTTCAAAGAATATTTATTCTTGGCAGTCTTTTTAAATAACTACATTGCTGTGACTACGTGCCACAGCAAATCAAACCCCCCCTAAATAGTGCTTATGATAAACTGCTCTCATGGAACAATCGGTGAAAAAATTGAAAAATTAATTCCAACAATACCGTTTTTGGGGGTTTTAAACATTACACTAAACTAATTGTTGGTGACAAAAGTCAGAATTAAACATTTTCACAATAAATATGTGATAAATTCCCACCCTTAACTGGAAGTACAACTGAAAAAGGCCAACAAGGTCATTGCTGATGCTCCAGGTCAGAGAAGCATCAGAGTTGCTTTTACAGAAGTACTCCTTCCTATTGGTGATGAATGAATCAGTTACCTTGTTTCAAGCTTCCACTTTGCCTCATAATTTGTATGGAAACTGATTTCAATCTTTTGTACATGGTTTCATACATCTTCACAATTTTCTGCATTTCAGATCTATTGATGTTTCTCATTCTGTTCAACAAGCCATGTTAAAGTGGCCTGATTTCATTTTTTTTTTCCAAGAGCCAAGCTAAACAAAAAACCGAATGGAAGAACTTTTTTCCCTGTAAACGGATATAATGCAAGGCTTTTCAGCTGCTGATGAAAAGATCTGGGATGTCGTACTTTAACAGGTTTATTGAAAACTAGCAGCACAGTAGTCGCTTTTACTGAGCTGTCGAGTACAGAGAGAAATCCAAAGGGAGCAGCTGCATCCAGAGGAGTTGGGGAGGTTGGGGCTGGGTGCATTTGCATACCCAAGTATCCATGCATGGCAAATGTTTTGAGCTGGTTCCAACCCTGGTGTGTGGGAGTTTCATCATTGAAAAGCATTTATAATTTATGTTTATATAAAAGTCCTTTTCATTTTTTATCATATCAGGATTCTAATGAATGTTTCTTTTCTCTGATACTCTTTCTCAAGCTCTGCATCTGGCTGTGATGCAGGGTCGCCTTAACAATGTCAGAACCCTTCTCACCGAGTCCAACATTGATGCGGAGGCCTTCAATCTCAGGTACATGGAGTTACTTTTCATTCTATCGAGCTGATATGTAGCAAAACAACCTTGTCAGTGATGAAATGGAAGATTTTGAAGCACAAATGTATTTTTATTTTATTTATTTTTCCCAATTGTCATGCCTGCTCAGGGGTCAGTCACCAATGCACATACTAGGCCATTATGGTAAAGAGAACGCAGCAGCCATCTTTGAGCTGTTCCTGGAGTGTATGCCAGAATACCCTCTAGACAAGCCAGATGGCGAAGGGAACACCGGTATGTAGCATGCTCAGTTTTTTTTTTTTTATCCATATTGCATGTTAAAATAAATGCTCCGTTGTAATGACCTGTGTTTTTCAATGCAGTTCTGCTTCTGGCCTATATGAAAGGGAACGCCAACCTGTGCCGTGCCATTGTGAGGGCTGGGGCTCGACTGGGTGTCACGAATAATCAGGGCATCAATATTTTCAACTACCAAGTCGCAACCAAACAGTTGCTCTTCCGCCTTCTAGGTAGGTTTGTGGCCCTTTTTATTCAACCGGAGCTGTTACTATGCTCTGATAGGTGCAACGGTGAATTGGGGCCATGTTAGGAAAAAATAGGGGGGAAAAAGTTATTTTCCATCAAAAAAAGAGAAATTTTGAGAATAATTTGACCTTTTTACTAAAAGCTTTTTCCTTCAGCCTCTCCTCTTTGTGGATAGATTACATTTTGTATTCTTTTCTTACAAATTTCTGACTTTCCAATCTCCGGGTGAAAAAAACAAATAATTTAAAACGTATGCTTCTAATCTTGGACTTCTTTTTTCTCTGAAAATTATGACATTTCGACATTTTAGTTTTGTCTCTTGAAAAAGTATCAACTAAAACTAAAATCTATCTTTTTTTTTTTCTTATTTACAATGGTAGGAATACTCAATTGTGAACAGATGTGTACCCAAATCATTTTTGTCTTTGCTTTGATTTTCACAGATATGTTGTCCAAAGAGCCCCCTTGGTGTGATGGGTCCAACTGCTATGAATGTAACGCGAAGTTTGGTGTAACAACAAGGAAACATCACTGGTTAGTAGGCTCTACACTACATCGCTCATGGCCAGCAGTGGAGAAAAAACAGATTTCTTTTTGCACAGATTCTACTGCGTCTGTGTCTTTAGGTATTTTTGTTAGACTTGTCTGGGTTATACAGAAGCTCAGTATCAGATATGTTAAAAAGACATTTTTTATAGAAAAATGCATCAGGTTTTGATTTGTGGGGGTGTAACGGTACGTGTATTCCAACTTTTCAGTACGGAACCTTTGGCACTGCACAGAGGTATACAGAGTTTCCACATGGAGGTATAACTATGTTGCACTTTAGTTAGCAACACATGCAGCTCAGTGAAAAAATACAGCTCTTCCCAGAAATAATGGCCATTGATTCTTGTAATTGACAGCTGGAGCTTGAATGCCTGCTTGTTGTCAAAGCCCCCGTTTGGGAAGACATCAGCTTCTGGGTGTCCCAGAAGAACACGTTTTCATGTAAACTGGTTCTCAGCTTCCAGCTTCCTCAGCTTGTTTTCTGTTAACTACCACAGATGTTACTGAACTAAAGGACAGTGCTTTGCTGCCCTCATTGGTGCTGTTCTTAGTGTAGCAATAAAGTATAGGCAGACTGGACATAAAGACATGGAAAAAGTGTTAAACATTTCTTCCAGGAATTAGTTTGACGTTTGCAATCTTTTGCTGCAGCAGCTGCTGGAAGTTGAATAGAAGAAGCACCAACCCCACCAGTGTTCCACATAAATACTAAAGTTGTCTAATATCATATTTTGGTTTTCATGCATAAAAGAATGGTGGAAAAGGCCAAATAAAATAAGGAACACATGAAAGCAGGAGAAACTCTGGGGTTTATAAAATTGCGTCCAGAACTCGGCTATTCTAACTGTTTAATCATGGCTGCAGTGCGCTGTAATCCCCTCCCACCTCACCTGTATAAAGCCTAATCGAAACGAATAGACGCAACGCCATTATCCATCAATGCAAGGGCTCTCCATGGCCTACGCCACGGTGGACGGAGTAGTGCCCAATTTTCTATCAGTTTCGTCAGCAGAGAGTGTATGCCTGTGATTGGTCAGCTCAACAACAGCCAGAGATCACTTCATCAGAACAGTGCTCTATAGTCGGTGTAATCAATGCAGCGTTTGGGCACAAGATGCTTTTATTTGGAAAGGAAAGTTGATCTAATCTGGTGTTTTGGCGATTTTGAGCACAGGGAGGTGTAGACAACAACAAAACAGACCGCTATGTTTGTTAACATGTTTTTAGAGGATTCTATGAGCTGCACTTTTAGTAAAAAGCTTTAAAGCTTAATTGCAACTTACTTTCTGTTTTCCATTGGTCCTTGGTGGGGGGCGGGGGGCATTCACAAGCTGAAGAAAATAACTGTAGTTGACCAGAATCAACACTGCAATGGTAGGTAGACCTGCCATTAACAGTCAGCACCCCCTGCTGTCCTGGTGGGGAATTGCCTTGCAATGCTGAAAAACCAACAAAGTAAAAAATGAAAAACATGTCAATAAGTCTCCATCTGGGTGCAAAGCTGCTGATGGAGACGTACAAACTAAAATCGAACCAAGGTACATGCCATACAGGGATTTGTAACATACCGTTACACCCCTATCAAATTGTTAGTTTTCTGCCTGGTGACGCTCTGTTCCATCAGGGTACAAAAACCCTTGTTTATCCCCACTTGCTCCTGGATCCTGTGTTGCTCCGTTTTTAGCAAAGTCAGAACGACAGCAGTTGGTGCCTTGGAGGTAACCACGGTAGGCAGCAGAAACGTTTGACTGCTCTGCCTTTTTAAAGCACCAGTCCTGCTCTTCTAATTCAATCAGTATGATTAAATAACTGATTTAACCAGCAGAGGAAGGAACTGATGCTAGAACTTTCATCTGAATCCTTTGCCAAAAACCAAAGCAGTAGAATTTGTCATAACTAAGATTTCTCCACCATGATTCTGACTCCCTGATCATTCTCTCATTCCCTCTTTGATTCCAGCCGCCATTGTGGGCGCCTGCTGTGCCACAAGTGCTCTATAAAGGAGATCCCAATCATCAAGTTTGACTTGAACAAGCCTGTGAGAGTGTGCGACATCTGCTTTGACGTACTGACTCTGGGTGGGGTATCGTAATGCTGCCACCGGCATCTCTTCCATCGGCCCGGCCCGACTCGGCACCGCTGTTCAGGAACACCAGGAGAAGGAACATGAGAAGCAGATCACGAAGGACCGTCATCTTTATACCCCGGTCTATGAAAAAACGATTCATCTTCGGTGGACTTGGCAGATTGAGAAACGTTCTTTTTGTTGGTTTGAGTCAGAAATGAGCAGTTCTACCAGGTCGGTGACAGCTGGATGGAGTTTCTTTATTTCGCGATCAGTGATGTTTGTGCTGATTAGCTCAAATGATCACAGGCAGAAATCTGTTATGATACTTCAATCTGATTTGGGTTATTTTTTACCATCCACAGGAGTCAAACTGACCCACTTGAAGCGCTACAAAATTAATCATTTATAACGATTTAAAAATCCATGTGTTAATCTGTTATTCACCTTCATTTGATTTTTCCTGAGAGGTAACTGACCCAAATGAGTGAAAATAATCATGTTCAAATAACTAAAAGAACAAAATATTCTGTCACCTTTCCTGATAAATATAGCACAACTTGAGCATTTTATTTTTCAATTTAAATGGAAATTGAGGATTTTTGAAAGATCAAGAATCCATATTCATCCAATTGACCTGATACAATCTGTAAACAGTCGTCTGCAGTTACAAATCCATCTCATATTTACTTACGCATACGTTTATTATAAATCATGCTCTGAAATGAGTCACCAAATAACATTTCTTTTGTTGTAGGAAGCCATCGCTGGTATCTTTATGTGTAACGCTCTTAGTATCCCAGCCGTCCAGGTGCACTTTATCAGAAACACTTTGACATTTCAGATCATTGGGGAGAATGTGGACTAAGTAGAGGGTCGGCCACTAAGTAGGTGCAGCGGCCTCTTTAAGTATTGTTCAATTGTACAGATAAATGTGTGATATTTTTTGACCACTACAACTGTTTTGTACTTAAATGCAGTTTGTGCTTGTCATTGTGACAAACCTGAAAAAACAAAAAACAAATCTTGCCTCTGTTAATCTTTTATGCACATTGTTTAATCTTTTATGCACATTGTATCGTATCTGTATGCTCAGATATCTAGCCTGTCTCTTCCTGGTGTATTCTTTTAGAGAAAGGGAGGGCAACTTTACATAAAGGTCATCGGCAAACCGTGCACTGAAATGTCTTTATTCCGTTTGTTCCAAAAAAGCTTCAGTGTGATCTTCTTTTCTGAAGTGTTTTCAGCCGGACTGATTTGGCTCATTTTTCATGACTGGGCCAGACGGCTTAGTCATCTCCCACCATGCATGAGTCGGCATCTGAAGCGCAGCCATCATATTTCTGCAGGCGGGGATCTTCTGATTCTGCAGATGGATCTTTGATACAAACACACTGTACATAGCCGGAAACTGGGGAGTAAAGCTTTCGTGGTACGCCACTCCAGTCTCTTATCACTCCACCGCTGCATGGGGAGGGAAAAAAAAGACAATGCTTACAAATTCTCAATTTCATCAGTATGCAGAAGTGGGTAGAGCACCTAAAACCCGTAGTAAAAGAGTAGCACTACTTCAACATAATTAAGTAAAAAGAAATGGCTGTCCAAGATATTCAACAGTAAAAAAAGTAAAAAGAATTGTCATCAAAACCTCTGATTCCATGTAAAATAATAAACTCAATGTGCATTTTTGTATTTTCAAAATTTTAAATGACACTAAAATAATGACCAAATCGGGCAGAAAAAAACTTTCAATTAATTTCAATATAAAACGTATGAAACAAAAACTTTCAGTAGGTAATATGTTCGTTAGGAAAATGGTGAAGTACTTATAGTGACAAAATCCACTGTATATTCACTACCTTCAAATGGTAACAGAATAACAAAGCTTGTGTACAAACAGGAATCCATCTATAGATATATATATATATATAGATGTATGAACTAGACGTGTCTGAGTATAGCACAATTTTTTTCAAATATATTTGTTCTTTTAGAGACATTGCTTGAAGTGAGTGGAGTATGCAGAAATTACTAAAGTAGCACTTTTTCATATAATTACTCAGGTAAAAGTACTCCTAAAAGTACTTTTTTTCCAAACAGCTACTGAAATAAATGTAACCAGGCAGGCCTATTGTTATATTTAAGCAGAGGGTAGTAACTGAACAGTTTTCATACCTTTTAGTGGAACACCAGACCCTTCCACCCCGTCCGGTGCTCCACTCGGAGTTGCAGGCAGGAAAGCGAACCTTCTCTGCTTCCGACTGGGACTTGAGTCTCTGGCCCTCTGCCAGCAGTTCTTCAACCTCCCGCAGGGCCTCCGTGGGCTGTCCAGTCTCATTATAGAACCGTCCGACAACCAACCCTGGAAATCAGCGAAACACATTTTACAGAAAACATCTCCATGAATGGATTTGTTAGTCTGGATATTTTATATTTAGTCTCTTGCCTATTGTTAAATCTGCAGCAACTACTGAAATTTAGTTTTAAATCTACAGCTAATTCTACAGGTGTGCATTTATTGTTTTTTTGTATTAGCATAACCTGCATGGAATTTGTCAAACATAACCATTATTTTAAGAGGTTGGAGGTCCCAACTAAAGCATTTTTTTGTAATTTGCATAAATGAATAATTCATGATTTCCAGTTTTCCTGAAGTAAAAATTAAGAATGTACAGATACTGGTATCAGGGCCAATACCATTCTAATATAGTTAACCGATACCATGAACAGATACTTAAAAAGTGAAAACTTGGCTATGATTTAACAGAAAATGTTCATTTTTCAAATGACCATTTTAGTTTTGTGGTCTTTTAAAAAAAAATCTAATTCACCATTTGTTGTAACAAGCACAGAAGAAAATAAAACCTGTCTTAATTCATTGAGTTTTTGTGTGTGGTAAACGTATCGGTATTGGTATTTGGTATCGGCAAGTACTCAGATCCACGTATCGGTATCGTTGCATAAGTTGCATTAAGTCAAATATTATGAAACTAAGGTCCAATTCCCTTAGCTGATCTTCAAAATTGGAAATGTGGTACTAAAGTTGTCGTGTAAAACATTTCAGCAACAAGGTGCTGAACTAGCTACTAGTCTGAACTTGCTAATACATGATAAAAATGATTTTAAAGCCCCCAACTATTACAATGCGAAAACTTTAAGATTATTCATACAGGTATTTCAGGCTATGTACACAGTCACATGAGATATCACTTCAGAGAATGCTTGAAATGTTTGCAGCAACAATGACAAACTGCAAAAGGCTTGTTGCATCATGAGTGTGTCATGTGATGAAGAAAAAGAGTGGATTATTACAAATGGGTAAAACTACTAAATAGGGTAATAAAAATATAAAAAGGTATGTTGAAATAATTGATATAACGTTATAATTGTGTTATACTAACAATACATCTAAAAGGCCTCTCCGAACCAAGCTCCTTGGATGAAGGAATTTCAACACCAGTCCCTCCCTGGGTGACGGTTAAGGTCGAAATGTTTTAAGTTGGATACAACTCAGTTTTAATTTAAACAGGACAATGATCCTCAACATATCACAACTGATTTTGTAATAAGTAATGATCTGCCTCAAGCCCTAACTTCAACCCTTTATTTCCCCTTGTGGGATCAAGAAAGTATTTCTCATTCTGAAAAACTAATTTTATGATAGGGAAATCCATGATAATAAATCCCCTTTGTTGTCCCTTTTGTGTTTAGTGGATTTTTCTGCTAAACAGATGAAGATAAGGGATTTATGGAAAAGCATCCTTACCAACGTGCTGATACTGTCTCTGATAAAAGGCCAGCCAGTCATACAGGGCCACAATCTGCAGTGGAGACAAACTGGACACATCATCTACCAGGCCGCTTTCTGTGAAGTCCCCTGTGATGAAGGCCAGGGAGGCATCTTTCCCTGAAAGTACAAACGCGTCCAGTGTCTTACACACCATACATATATACATGTAGTAATACTGTACAACCACCAATAAAGAGGTTCTAGTTTAACCAAAAGACAACTCGCGTATCACCTGCCAAAGAGTGATAAGTACCCCCGGGTCCATAATGCCTGTCTCCATTTTGCACATCAAAAACCTGACCCAGAATGGCCAAGTAAAGACCCCTGCTGCCCTTTGCCCCGTCATACAGAGACAGGTCAGCTCTGTTTAAGAGCCGCGCTGGGGGCACTTTCTGTGATTCCTTTCCCCAAGTGACGGACCAGTCATGAGGAAGAAACTGTACAGCCAATAAAACCGATAAACACGCGACCAGCGCGTAGCCCAGCATGTTTTATTTGGAGCCTGTTTGTTTTTTCATCTACTTATCACCTCTTTCCTTTAAGAATAAACAGTGACGAAGCAGGTGTTTCCGCGAATACATTACGGACAGTACGGCGCGTGCGCAGCCGAGAAGCTCAACACCATCCAGCCCCTTCCCTCAGCCCGAAACGGTTCATGTGGTTGGCGCATGCGCAACATACTCTCTATGTTTTCTTCCAGCTGTCAACTGCGAATAGCATTAACACAAACATTTAATTATAAGTTATATTAAACGTTAGGGTTTGTCAGGATTTTGTTACGTATTGGTAGGTTAAGTCATGGGGTGGGGGTGGGGGGATTAGTTTATGAACCGGAAGAGTTCTGTTATGCATTTTTACAGCACAGCGCCTGCGCACGCGAGGAACGCAGAGGACGTTGACGTACAGTGCGTGAATGCGGTAGTAGAGCGCAGCAGAGTTCTGGCTGTAGGTTGACGTTACAGAGGTCTGTGTACAGACCCCCGGCAAAGCACGGCCGCTTCAAAACCGACTCCAGCGGGGCCGTGGAGATTTTTAGGGGGAACCAAAGGAGGGTGAGACGAACATGGGGAACGCAGAGAGTGGCTGCGGTGGAGGGAGCGGCGACGAGGAGGACATGGAGACTGAGAGTCCCGGTTTCGCGGAAGACAACCTGGCCTCTGCGGCCATTGGCGGCGGTGTCGGGGGCAACGGAGGAACCGGCTCTGGGAAAAGCGGAAGGGTATCAAATAACCCTCCCGCAACCACCGAGGGACCACCTAGCCCCGCGGTCCTCTTGGAGCAAGTTAAACTAAGAGAAGCGGCCGCCCGTGTCAGCGACTCGGGGGTCACCATTCACGAGTCCGTCCAGTCCGGGAACGAGGGCGTCCTGATACGGCGGCTGGAGGACCGGTTGAACCGCGGCGAGGAGTCCGTCAATGTGGAACAGTTCTGCGAAATGTTGGAGAGCAGAGATGCTCCCAGGAATGAATGTGAAGAGGTATAGACCCCTGTGGCAGCAAGAATCATGCTTGTCATGTGTGTTATGACATGAATGTCTGGTCTTTGATCGTTGTGTCCCAGGTAGGAGAGTACAACAGCTGACAGCGTCACCGCGCCCAATCATAGTGACTAATCAGCGCATCTGATTGTTAAGAGAGGGGAGGCAGAAATAAGTCATGTTGTCTAGGAGTGTGCATTAAGTAACAGTGAATGACTTAACTTGTACGGCTTATTGTGTCCGTTCAGCTGTGCTCTCTTTGTTGCTGCCTTGTTGTGTGCTGACAGACAGGTGGTGTGACATACGTTTCTGCTTCAGTCTGCATATTTGGCTCTGTACGGACAAACAATAGTGATATTTCATGTGTTATAAGTGGGGAATTGTGCTGTGATTCCTCCAGGTGAAAGCCTTGCAAACGTAATGCTGCTATCTGCTTCCCTTACACGTGCATTGCATAACGCTGCACTATGAAGAAGTACTTAAATACGTTATGCATGTACAGATGGCTTAGTTTGAGCTCCAGGAGCAGCATTTGCATGCGTTTATAATATGTTGTGATAGGAATGATCGTGTCAGAATGTGAAGGGTGTGTCACCTTCTTTCTCCCTGATCTCAGGCGTTTGGGCAGTTTGATGCAGAGGGCGATGGCGTGGTGGACATAGAGAGCATGCTGATTGCGCTTAAGAACTCCAATGGAGCTAATCTACAGGGGGAATTGAGTCATGTGATAAGGCAGCTCCAGGCATGCTCCCTTACTCCAGGTAAGATTAGGAATTTGTTCACGGGCACATGCATCAATTACATAAATTCCCACATAACTATTTAACTTGAATTGTTTTTGTTGTGGTTGGCTATAGCAGAGACATCCAAAGTATTTCATAATCATAAAGCTAAGGGAAGCTGATGATTTTCAAATTTCTGAAAAGTGTGGCATGGATATATATTCAGCCTTTTTTCTCTAATTCAATTTGTTTAAATCTTTGCCACCAGGTACTGTCAAAGTTATACCAAATACTGTGTACATTTAATGTCTGGGAATTGTTCAAAAACAATCAGAAGTTAACAGTCAGAGGGGAGAGAGAGTCTGTCAACCGAACTGGGCTAGCGTTAGTCATTCTATCCATGAATCTGGCCTTCCGAAGTAGAGTGGCGTTGTTGGGGAAAAGCCAGAAAAGGCTCCGCTAGGGGAGTACGGTGGTGCAGCTGGTAGCACAGCTCACCTCACAGCTAGAAGGTCCTGGGTTCGATTCCTGCCGGGGACGCTGTGGGTGCTGAGGGTGTGTTTGATCCTCCATATCATCAGCACCCACACCCTGGGTGGGGTTGGCAAAAGGGCCTTTCTGTGTGGAGTTTGCATGTTCTCCCCGTGTTCCCTTGAGTAGTTAATGTGAGCTACTCCCACAAAAACATGTATCAGTTCTGGGCTATATACTGCCCCCTCCTGGCTGACCGAGGCGCCTGAGGGGTTGGAGAGGATCCAGCTGGAATAGTGTGATCCTTCCACACGCTACGTCCAGCTGGGGGAACCCCACCCCCTCGGGTGACAAAAAATGGGCCTGTTCACTCCTCAAGTAGGAAGGAGGCTTGAGCTCAGTGTGGGGCCCTCCTACGGTCAGCAGAGGGAAGGCAATGCCCAGGACTGTACTTAGGTAGGAACACTGGGGTGATAATAATGGGGAAAAAAATCGTGGGATAAAAAAATATTAAAAAAAAAAAAAAAGAAAAGGCTCCGCTTCAAGTTTGCCGCAAACATGTAGAAGCAGGCGGTGTGGTCAAGGGAGAAAACCAGGCGGTGGCATCATCATGCTGTGGGGAATCCTTTCTTCATTAGGGAAAGCAAAGAAGGGCTCTTCATAAAATAAAATAAATAAATGATGGACAACCCTGAGCATCCTCTTCATGAGACTGTCCTACAGCAACAGAGTATCTTCAGTCGGAGGCTTCTTCGGTTTCGCTGCAACACAGACCACAACAGGAAATCCTTCTCCCTACAGTCATGATCTACAACAACTCCTTGAAGATTGAATTAGTATGAGCTACAACGACACTTAATTTTCCTCTGAGATCAATAAATAATATTTAATATGAATTAAATTTGAAAGGGGACGTGGCCAGAGTTCATAGCAGGTGGAGCTAATTTCTGGACTGTCCTGAAGGAAAACGTATTGAAGGTTGCAAACAAGTTGCGACTAGAGTGGGGTTGTCCCCTTCCAGCTGGACAACAACTCCGAGATACGATGGAGTGATGTAGATCAAAATACATTCATTTATTGAAATGGCCCAGTCAGTAGAACTAAATCCAACTTAGAACCAGTAGAAAGACTGGAAAATGTATCTTCACAGATGCTCTCCATCCAATCTGACTGAGCTGTTACTGATCTGTAGTGGGGGGGGGGGGCATTCAGGGTTGAGATGTGGATAACAGGTAGAGATAAACTCCAAAATACTTGTTGCTGTATTGGTCCTGGTGGACTAGATTTAAAGTCATGCCAAACTTTTCAGATTTATATATATATATATATATATATATATATATATATAAGTTTTGATTTCTTAATTATGCACTTCTTTTTAGAAACATGTTTGCAAATGCTGTATAGTCTACAGGTGAAACTCAAAAAAATTGAATATCGTTCAACTTCAAAGTTGGAAATAATATTTGATAATAAACTCATTACATTCAAAGTCTGATAGTTCAAGACTTGTTTTTTTTTTAATATTGATGATTATGGTTTACAGTCTATTATTATTTATTTAAATCTCAGAATATTAGAATCTTACAGGAAATTAATAAAACAAAGATTTCAAATACAGACATGTCAGACCTAGAAAAGTATAATCATGCATATGTACTTAGTTCTTGTTTTAGGCCCCTTTTGCCTCAATAATTGCCTCAATCTGGTGTGGAATGGACGCTTCAGCCTGAGGCACTGCCGAGGTATTATGGAAGATCAGGATGCTATCAATAGCAGCCTTCAGCTCTTCTGTATTGTTCAGTCTCTCATCTTTCTCTTGGCAATGCCCCATAGATTCTCTATGCGGTTCTGGTCAGATGGCCAGTCAAGCACAGTAATCCCATGGTAACTGAACCAGGTTTCGGTACTTTTGGCAGTGTGAACAGATGCCAAGTCCTACTGGAAACTGGAATCAGCATCTCCATAAACCTCGTCTGTGGAAGAAAACATGAAGTGCACCAAAATATCCTGGCTGTTTACTCTCAACTTTATGAAGCAAAGTAGACCACAACACCAGCAGATAACATGGCTCCCCAAATCAACACAGACTGTAGAAACTTCCCACTGGACTTCAAGCATCTTGGATTACAGATGAGCCAGGAAACATCATGAGAGCCATCAGCAGCAGCAGATCAACAGGAGCCTCCAAGCACTACCTGGAGAGCACCCAGGCAGCCACAGCTGACCAGCGCCCCCAAGGCAGAGGGCTCCCTCAGAGGAAACACTGGAAGGAAGATTAAAATATTTAAATAAACAGTAGACTATGAGATCAAGCAGCAAAATACTGATATAAATGTTAAGACTGATAGAAATACAACATTTGCTCTTGTCAGATAAGAGGACTTTGGATCTCTGAGCAACAGACCAGTTCTTTATTTTTTATTTATTTTTTCTTCAGCCGGAGTAAGACACTTCTGATGGGTTTTTTTTGTCCAGGATCGAGTTGACCAGAGGAATAGGACATTTAAGTCCCATGTCCAGGTTCCGTCTGTGTGTGGTGGCTGTTCATGCTCTAACTCCAGCCTCCATCCACTTCTGGTGAAGGTCCCCAAAACCTTTGAATGGCCTTGAATAATCCTCTCCAGGCTGCAGTCATCGCTGCTGCTTGTGCACCTTTTTCTTTCACTTTTCTCTAAACTTCCTATTAATGTCCTTTAATACATCCAACTTCTTTTGCAATGACCATTTGATGATTTCCCTCCATATGGACGGGGTCAGTGATGGTTTTCTGCAAAATTGTCAGGTCAACAGTCTTCCCCATGATTGTGATTCCTACTGAACCAGATTGAGAGACCATTTAGAGGCTCAGACCCTTTGCAAGTGTTTGGGAAATATGGAACCTTTTCACGATATTCACATTTTCTTCGATTGTGAATTTGGGGTTTCCATGAGCTGTAAGACATAATCATCAATATTTTAACAAATAAAGGCTTGACATATCTTGTTTTATCTGTAATGAGTCTATATCAAATGTTAGTTTCTCTTTTTAGGTTGAAATAATTGAAATTTTGAACGATATTCTAGTTTTTTTGAGTTTTTTGTACAGATGCCATCTGCATGTCGTCGGACTATTGTCTGATTCATTTTTGTTTTGACGTTGTTTCTTTCCTTACAGGTTTTGTCGACATATTCTCCAAAAGCAAAGACAGATTAGGAGCCCACGCCTCTAAGATCCTTAAGTTCCTCCACAGGAATCGTATCCCCAGCAGTGCCATCCCTTTCCCAATTTTAGAGGGCTACAACAGCATCTGCACCATGAGGTCCAGTGTTGTACAAGACTTCCTGGAATACATCCTGCAGAAAGAGAAAGGTGAAGTCTTAAAAAATAAGGGTTTTCTTTCCTGAAGTTTTTTAATGTATTCCTGATGGTTTTTTTTATATTAATACTCCTCATACTCAGGCTGAATACATGTTTGCTTCCCTGCTGCTGTGCAGAATTCATACTTATTGAAGATAGTTCCTTTCAGATTTAGACATCCAGTACAGAGCAGAGCTCGACCGTGATCCGGATGTAGACAAAGTCAAGGTGGTCACACAGTGCTATAGCACAATACAAGTTTCATCCAACTCCTCTGACATCTTCAAGATGACAAATCGGGAAACAACGTCTTTCTGGCAGTCGGATGGCAACGCCCAATCGCACTGGATAAGGTAGAAATGCGACTCTGTTGCCAGTATTGATGTCTCTGTGATCTGGTCATGACAGTTCTGACGTTTTCCTGCTTGCATCCTGTTCCCAGACTGAAGATGAAACCAGACGTGGTTCTGAGGCGGCTTGCCATCGCCGTGGCTTCCAACGACCACAGCTATATGCCTCAGCTGGTCTCGGTGTCTGTAGGGAAGACGCGACGTTCCCTGCAGGAGATCCGAGACATCCGCATCCCCAGCAACGTGACGGGCTACGTACCTCTGTTGGAGAACGCCAACATCACCCACCCATGTGAGTGCCTGCCTGTCATATTTATACCTCATCCTAACAATTATCACGGTAGTAGTATCCACCATTATTTTCTTAAAATTGTAAAAGTGAGACAGACTTGGGGTTTGGCCAGGCTCACAGTCAAGTTCTAGAACAAAATAAAATCGAATTTCAGAAAATAAAAAATGTTTATTTACTGCTGATTAATGTAAAAATAAAAAGTCAAATACCTTTTTGTTTTATTAATTTTTCATGATTAAGGAGTATCAAAAATATTCAAAATTGAGATTTTGTGTACCACCTCATAAAAGTATTCAATCCTTTTTTTTTAAATTTGTGATAATTCTATTCAGACATAAAATAAATGAAACAGACAAACTGCTAAGGTCTATTCTTATTTGTTAGCTGTGTATTTAAAAACATGTTTTTTTATTAAGAGCCGCATTTTCCTTTATGGACACAGGCTGCAGGTCCCGGTATTCGCTTATTAAGCGTTTGCTGAAGTTCTCATTTTTTTAATTCTGTTTGTTCCATCGCTGAGCTAACTGCATTCCTCCTGAACAAACTCCAGACGTCCAAATCAACATCAAGCGATGCCTGAGCGATGGATGCGACACGCGTATTCACGGTTTGAAGACGCTGGGTTATCAGATTACCAAGAGTAAAGAGGTTTCTGTCTCGGATGCTTCGGCCATCTGGTACCTGTCTCTGCTCACCTCTATGGTCACCGCATCGATGGAGACCAACCCAGCTCTGGCCCACACTGTCCTCCAAAGCACACAGTAAGATACAAGTCTACGACCTTGGAAAGCTACACAATTGTTTGGTGTTTAGGTTATCACCTCGCTGATTCATTTCTAAAAGCAGGGATGTGTGGCCTCTAAGTTCAGGTTGATTTTTGCTCTTTTCTTCCCAGGAAAGCCTTGCAGCACATGCCACCATTGTCGCTAACTCCATCATCCACAGAGTTCCCCAAGTTCTTCTCTCCAAACATACTAGAGGAAGTGGATGGGTTTCTCCTTAGAATTGCAAAGTATGTGCTGTTATTTTTACGCACATCTTTCCATCACTTTCAGCTGCAGTGCCACTCCTGATAATACCAATTTGTTTGCTTTTTTTCCAGCTGTTGTGAGAGCCCTGATGCAGAAATGACTCTCTTGGCCTTTGCCCTGGCCAGGGGCAGTGTGGCAAAAATCCTCCAGGCTCTGTCCTGCATCAGCGACCGTTTACAGACCAAGTACAAGGCCTCGTCCCTCATCGTCTCCATGGCTTCTGTTAGGCAGCGGTTGCTGTATCGTAACGGTAATCCAGTTTATCCCTCATTTTTCTGATTCGCATGTTATACTATATGCATGACCAGAGCGGCAGCTTAGTATCTGTAACGTCTGTTACAGGAGATTATCGAATCTTAAACCATATTGTGACTCGTTGCAGGAAAACCTCTCCAGCTCCACCTGCAGGCCTGTGATGTCAAGAGCAAAGAGGAGAAGTCCGGACCAGAGAACATGCTCACAGAGTCTTCCACCGGAGATGGTACTGCCAAGCTAAACCTGATTGTTGCTCGATGGACAGCATGAACGTGTGTGTTCACTCATCAGTGGGCGTTTTGCTGTGTTTTTTCCAGGTTTCCTCACAGAAAGTGGAAGGAAGAAAGCCAGCATCATCCTGTCCACGGAGGACCAGAGCAACTTCCAGGTCACTCAGATGAAGATCAAGGTAAGATTACACTGGTTGGCATTTATCATGAGAGATTTGGAAGCACATGCAGAGGATGAGTGTACTGTTGCTTATGTTGTTGTTACTGTGATCAGGTACGTAAAGGAGCCATTGGAGCTAAATGTGGCTTAGTGTTTGCGTACACAGAGGAGGACTCTTTTGATGCAGAGAAACATTTTAAGAGGTTCAAACGGTACGACTCGTGGAACTACAAGGACTACAAAGAATTTGTTCAAGAGGGGTAAGGATTTCCCACTATTTTCCGTTACAGTTCTTTTCACGCCTGTTTAAATTTTTTATAATACATATGCACTCATTGGCCACTTTATTAGGTACACCTGTCCAACTGCTCGTTAATGCAAATTTCTAATCAGCTAATCACTTGGCGTCAACTCAGTCCATCTAGGCATGTAGAAATGGTCAAGATGATCTGCTGCAGTTCAAACCGAGCATCAGAATGGGGAAGAAAGGTGATTTTTTTTGTTTTTTTGCTGGAGCTTTTGTTGTGACTGCATTTGGCTGAAGCTTTTGTTGAGTGACTTTGAACATGGAATGGTTGTTGATGCTAGACGGGCTGGTCTGAGTATTTCAGAAACTGCTCATCTACTAGGATTTTCACGCACAACCATCTCTAGGGTTTACAGATGCCCCATTTCCACTGGTGCCAGTACGGTACGGAACAGGACGCTTTGGCGTGTTTCCATTACCTGTGTCCGTTCCAAGCCGAACCCATTCGACCCCTTTTTTCGCCCTACCTCTGCCTCGTTCCCTAAGCATGCCGAAGCGACCTGAAACGTCCACCTATGGACTGATTGGTTGGGTAATATGATATCCCTCTCACTCCTACTCAGCAGCGGTAGCGGCTGATTGGTCTGGAGTTGTTTGTTTGTCTCAGAGTAAGCTATAGTTTAAAGTTTCAGTTAACTGCAAGTAGCCTAAAATTAAAAAGAAATCTGTGTGAGTCACGAATTATATAAGCTTTGAATAACCTTGGGGATCTTGTAAGTATATATATTATTAAATCCATGCATTACGTAAAGTTGTCATGTTGGCTGAATGGTTAGTGTTGGTGAATCCCGTTTGGTAGGTCCATGTTCATGTCCTGCTACTTCGGTGCGTAAAATCTTTTTCACAGGTTCACAGACATTCTTCTTGGTTTCAGAAAAAAGACTTTTTCTAGATTAAAAAAAAATATTTTTTATTTTTAGATTGCTTGAGGCTTGTTTTAGGTTTTGTATTTCAATAAAGGAAACCAAAAACACAATTTATATGGCAGAGCCGTACTTTTAATTTGAGATGCAGTAATTCTTCTATTTATTTTTGTCAAAAAATATTATTCCACTGGCTAACATTATTAAACAAGGGCCAAACCCCTCTTATTTCACAGGATTAAAGGTTCAGAATTGAGGGTGAATATTTACAGAAACACTTGGAGGTAGGGCCGGCCGATATAGCTTAAAAATTAAATCTCTGATTTTTGTTATACCACATATGATTCCAGAATTTAATAATTTTTTTCCTCAATGATTTTTTTTTCATAAAAAGAAATTGCAAATGATAAAAAAATATTTTCAAAAACCTGCTTTTATTGCAATCACCCTGTCCTGGAGCTGACTTAAATTTGATGTCCAACTAAAAACAAACTGCAAAAGTATCCTTGTAAAACAAAATGGCTAAATTAACATCACTCTGAGCTATGGAAGTCTAAGTAGTACATTGGTTAAAAAAAATCTATTTTCCAAAAATGTTATGGGGTATGGAAACATAACCTACCCGTTCCAAACCATACTGACCCGTTCCATTCTGTACTGACTGGCCCTAGTGGAAATGGAGCAAGAGAATGGTCCGAAAAAGGGAAAACCTCCAGTGAGCGGCAGTTCTGTGGTAGAAAATGCCTTGTTGATACCAGAGGTCAGAGGAAAATGGCCAGACTTCTTGGAGCTGATAGAAAGGCAACAGTTACTCAAATGATCACTCGTGGCAACCAAGGTATGCAGAAGAGCATCTTTGAATGCACAACACGTTGAACCTTGAGGTAGATGGGCAACAGCAGCAGACCACACTGGCTGCCACTCCTCTCAGCTAAGAACAGGAACCTACAATTCGCACAGGGTCACCTAAATTGGACAATAGAAGATTGCAAAACTGTTGCCTGGTCTGATGAGTCTCGATTCGGATGGTAGGGTCAGAATTTGGCATCAACAACATGAAAGCATGGATCCATCCTGCCTTGTATCTATGGTTCAGGCTGGTGGTGTAATGGTGTGGGGGACATTTTCTTGGCACACTTTGGGCTCCTTAGTACTAATTGATCATCATTGCAACGCCACAGCCTACCTGAGTATTGTTGCTGACCATGTCCATCCCTTTATGACCACAGTGTACCAATCTTCTGTTGGCTACTTCCAGAAGGATAACGCACCATGTCATAAAGCTTGAACATGACGATGAGTTTACTGTACTCAAAAGGCCTCCACAGTCACCAGATCTCAATCTAGTAGAGCACCTATCTATCAGTCTTAACATTTTTATCAGTGTTTTACTACTTAATCTCATTTTCTACTGTTTGTTTTAATATTTTAACTTCTTATTTTAATCATCCTTCTTTTATTTTGGGTTTGGGAAGGGTGTGGTTAGTGGGGTCATTTTAATCTGTAAAGCCCTTTGAGAATCTATGTAGTTTGAAAAGCGCGTCATAAATAAAGTTTGATTGATTGATTGACATCACTTTGAACTATAGAAACCCATACAGTGGATGGGTGAATTTTTGTTTTTGATTTTCTCAATTTTTCATAAGGAATGTAATTTAATCATGTCTAATCCATGGTTTAACAAGGAGTCAGGTTTCTCAGAGGGTCAGGATGGTTTGGATAGCATTTTGTCGTTTTACTGAATACATTTTACAGTTGAAATTAACTTTTTGTATTGACTCAGGTTATCTTTTGCAATATTCAAATTGATTTGATCTGAAACATTTAAATGTGACATAAAAAGCTAAAACAGAAGAAATCTCTAAGGGTGGACAAACCACTCTAAGTCTCTTAAGGCTGCGTGGGTCTTCCTAGGAGCTCTGTGTAGTTATTTACCTTTTTAAATCTTGCCTTTACATTACCTGCAGTGGGAGGACTTCAGTGCAGAGTGAGGATGAGCCGATTGGCTGGTTTGAGCTTGAAGAGGACTGGAATGATGTGGAGATCCAGCTGCAGCAGTGTCGTGTTGCAAAGGTACCAGTCTGTGTCCTGCTAACATTTGAGCCTTTTTATTTAATGTTTGGCACTTTTTTTGTCACCTCCCGACCGTTTTGTGAACTGTTTAACATATATTGGCTGTGTAGTCCCAACGTCCTATTGTTTCTTGTCTTCTTAGTTCCTGATGGTGAAATTCCTCTGCACCAGGCAGGACTCTGCCGAGCGGCTGGGTGTGCAGAACCTCAGCTTCAGTGGCTACCTGTGTCCCGGAACAGAGAGGCTCGTTGACCTGGACGACCTCGGCGGACAAGGAGAGAGCCTTGATCAAAACGGAGTCACTGGCCTTTGTCTGTTAAACAAGACGCTATTCTTCATACAGCAGCTCACACGAGACATGGTAACGTAGCACATCCTGCTGGACCGTTTTTGGTATAATTAAGTTTCAGTTTAACGCAACAAACACAAAAATCCATCCTTCTGGAAACATTTTGTAGAAATGTGGTGGAAATGAGAGAGGTAAGAAGTGTTTTCCTTGGAAAAGCTTAACAGGACTTCCAGGAATCCTAAGTTGCTATTGATCCCGACCGCTTTGAAAGAAACTCTGGCTCAATGGAGAGATAATGGAAAGCAATCAGGGATGAGTCAAGACATCTCAACAGCACTGTGTGTTTATGAGAAATCTCGTTAATTTCCACAAAGCACTACTCTCTTCAAACAAACAACTAAAGCTGCTGCTACTAATGCTGTTAAAAAGAGAAAAACTATGAACATCTTTTTGCAAAACACAAACAAACTCAAAGAGAAAAATGTAGATCTTATTCTGGCTGAAACGGCATTCCATCAAGACAAAAACTTTAAAGTTCATTTTCTCTGAACTCATTTACTCAGTCATGTTCAGTCAATCCGCCCTCTAGTGGTTTTGAGGTGACATTGCAGATCTACCACAGTGTTTTCCCATCTTTGGTCCTTGATGCACACTCACCTGTAGGCTTTAGATATTTCCCTGCTTTGGCACACCTGATTTCACTTGATAGCTGATTAGCAGGCTTTTCCTGAACAGCAATCCTCTGTAGCAGGCGTGTTAAAGTAGGGGAACATCTAAAACATGCAGGGCAGTGTGCCTGGAGGACTCCACCAGACTGACTCCAATTAACCATGTGTTCTTGTTGCTACAGGATGCCTCACACTTCAAGCAGAAGTATCTTCTGGACTTCAGTGGTCTCAGCCTTACCCTTTTCTGGAACTTCTACAATAAACTCAGGGAGATGTGAGTGATCCATTTACCCCTGCTGCTATTTTATGATCCATAAACACAAGATGTGCACCGCTCAGAGATTCGGAAGCTGATTTTTGATCGCTGATTTTATACAGTTGTCATGTGTTGGTAGAACAGACGCCACTTTTAATTTATGAGCCATCACACCATATTTATCAGATGTAATGCAAAGGTTTTGCCCAGAGGATAATTGAAGAACAATTTGTAAGAACTGTCAAACAAAAGCTGCCGCAACAAAATAACATCGGTTTATCTCTGAGAGGGTGAAAAAATCATTCTGTTCCTTTGGAGTATGCATTGGTCTTCATGGTTAAATCATTCATTCATTTTTTTGTTTTGTTTCTGCAGAAGCGCCTAAAGCTTCCTTTCTGGAACTGATAGATTTTTTTTTATATTAGGTGCAGAGCTAACACTGTATTTTTTATAGAGTGCCTTCGGTGTTACGTTGCTCTGCAGCTGAAGAGAATGTCACCAGTATTTTAAAACAAACACAAATGATCATAGACTTGACATTTAAAGTGAATTTAGCTCTTATGTTGCGGACCGTTGCAGCTAGTGTTACTGACAGGTCCTGTGTGCGTCCGATTGAGAATTGAGATAATTTTCCAACATGTTCCCTCACGGACTTAATTTGGTTCTTCAAGAGAATTAACCTGAGCAACAGAGCTATTAAGCACTGTAATATAATAACAGTGCAGGCTTGATTATGATTGAAGATGTGCGTCAGAAGTATTCACATTCATTATTTGGGTAGCAGTATAGATACTAGTTTAAAAAGACTTCTTTAGAAGCTGAAGTATCAATTCAAGCTTTTTACTCTAATTAAAGTTTAAAAAAGCAGGTTTCAAAACTACTTAAAGTATAAAATGAAATTACTGTAAAAAAAAAAAAGGACTAAATGTTTGGTTGCATCACAGCACTACTAAACCTCCCCCAAAAACACTTTCACTCAAAATCATGACTAAAAGTGTTAATAATAAAAAAAAATACACGGTACACTATAGTCTTTCTGTTAAAGCTGCGTATATTATTATAATGCAGATTGAAATGGTATGCTTTGTAGTTCAATGCAAATGCGTGAACTGCTTAGCATTTTTTGGCAACAAGTCATCGTTCACGTACAAACCAATTATTATCCAGCCTCACTCAAATTCACTCTGTCTGGATGGCAATTTATCTGAAATTGGAGTTTTTTTGCCTGTTTTTTGACAATCTGAAGCAGAAATGAAATAGAAGTGACAAGGCTATTTTTATAATTTTAGGAGTAAAGATGATGACAATATATATATGTGAATAATAATAAAATAATATATATATGAAAATATAGCAGGAATTAAAAGTCGGCTAACGGATAATTGCTTCAGTGAAGTATAGTTAGCCAAGATGTCTACTCTAAACAGATTGAGACATTGACACTTTTGTGTTCCACTCTACTAAGTGGTTATCTCTGTATTGCAGTGAGGGAGAGGAGGTGTTAAAAAGCAGAGTGCTCCTGCTTCAGTTGATGCAGAATTGTTTCCCCATGCTGCCCAACCCTACGGAGCCCCAGGACACAGATGAGAGTAAAGGACCAGATGAAGGTACCTGTGCAGCAGCAGCGGGTCCATCTACATCCAGCAGTGGAGATTCTCAGAGTGTCTCTACCAAGGCCGTATTGGAGCTCTACACTCACCTCTGTCACAGTAAGGACCTGAAAGTGTTACTTTGTTGATAAAGCTTTTGTGGGAAAGAGATGATTGTCATCATCATTACCCCAAACACAACTAGCCAAAAACTTTGAGTCACGTAGGGTTGTTACTGATCACTGCCATGATTCTTGTGTTTCAGTTGTGGATGGTCCAGAGGGAGACACACTAATGGAAACAATTTTGCACAAGGAAGCTGTGAAGGCCATTCTTAATGGAGCAACCATTTTTTTCCCCGATAAACTCGACAGGCGGGACAAACTCTTTCACATGATGGTGAGTTGAACATATTTGGTAAGTTTATCTCATGGTTTAAAGTGCTGATAATTTTTTTTTCTTAATATAGCAATAAAGGGAAAATAAAAAACGTCATCTTATTAAATTCTGCTGTCGTATAAAAGAACTGACCTGAACTCTGAAGTAGGGTTGTGCGATATGACAAAATATATCGTCAGAACGATAGAAAACGTCTATTTTTTTATATGAATCTCTATCGTTTAAGCCACAATAGGGTTTTACAGCAGTAAATTACGTAAAGATGGCTTTCTGGCATTCCTGTGCCTGCTGCAATACGTGAAAAAATGGAGGAAGACCATAACCATGTTTCAGACCCGGGATCTAAACAAGATTATCAGACAACCCAAAGTTGGTCTCTTTGCATGTCTCGCCTCCCATCCCGACCCGCAGCTTGAACAAAAAAAACGTAAAAAACGTCTCTCAGACAGACAGATATTGGCTCTAAAAGCCTCTTTGTTTGCTAGCAACACATCAGTGGTGTGTTTCAGCGTCTCTACCTGGAGTTAATCAGAGCTTACACCACGACTTTTCTTTAATGCACTTTTTACATATGCACAATTAATTATAGATCGATATTTCTGTTACCTGTTACTTCAGGGTTTCTTAATCCTAATCTGGTGTTTTTGTAGAAAAATATTACTGAAGATGATCAACCAGAGTCTGTGAAGGTGACGTTTGAATCTCTTTGTAATTATTTCAGGTAAAAGGTCAAACGCTAACACACCTATTTCTTTTTTCTTTTTTTCAAATATGTTCAAACATGATAACAGATCAGTAACATATGTGTTTAATTTGCACAGTAACCAGGATCCAAGCGGCCTACTCCTGCTGCCACCTAAAGGAGCTTCCTCAGACTTTGACATCAGCCCAATACTGTTGGTCATGGAGACGCTACTGTTGGTCGCATCAAGAGAGGTGAATACAAACTTTTGAATTCTATCATAAAAGCAGCTATCAGTCTGCAGGAACATCAACTCAAACATGTATCATCAATAGGGTTTTGTATTCTGATGTTTTGGTGAGGCTTTGACTATTCTGTATGTACATGTACTAAACAAAGGCCGCTTTTCCGCAGTGCAGCTTTAAAAAGTGACACCAAAACAAAACAGAAAAGACTGTCAGCTATCACTAAACTTTGTCATAGTAGGAAAAAAGGAAATGGAAAGACGGACAGAACCAGAACGTTGTCAGCAAATGCATCTTTTAACAACTTCCATAATATGGTCTGCACTGAACTGAATGACTCACCTGAAACAATGTCCATCTCAGTGGAAACATCACTGATGTCCACATGCTTTAACAGTAGCATCCAATCAGCCCAGACTCCTTATTTTGTATGAAATGCAAGTCGACAAAAGGAGAGTTTTTTTTTTTGTTTTTTTTTTCAACAGCTGCCCATGCTGCGTTCAAGTACAGCAGGGAAAGTTGGCTGTTTAAAATATCAAAACAACTACAAAGTGGTTTAAAGATCCCCTCCGTTAAAAATAGTTTTTTTGTGTTGTTCAACTGTTTTGTGGCATTTTTCTGATGCCAGAGGACACATCTTAAGAAAATTAAGCTCAAAATATCATTTCTAATTGTTCCTGCATTCAAATCTCTGTGAATCAGCAGCAGACACTAAAACGGCATCTAAAACAGACTGGATTTGTGACATAGCAATTCCACATGGAGGGCCATAAGCTACTGCTCCCCCCAACCTGCCTCCTCAGGTTTTGTAGAGAAGACGATGGCAAATCAGCACCTAAATATTGCAGTGTGTTATGGTTGTGATGGCCCGTAACTGCACTCCAACAACTTCCACGTTTAAATTCCACAGATGTTCTGATTTCTAACTTCTATTAACTTGTACATTTTTTATATTATTAGAAAGTTAGGAGTATTGTTTATAATAACATACCAATCACAGATACAGTTATGACTGTAGACACAGCGAGCACTTTTGCCAACAAAGACACACACACACATCCAAAAGAGATAAAATGGGCAACCCCTTTGTTGTCCAATAACCATGACAACACCGGTCCATCACGAACTAAAACTGGCTTTTTACATCCATAAGCTTCCGAATAAAGTCCTCCAATAAAGTGGTTTGTCCAAGAGAATAGTAACAGCCATAAAAAAGCTAATGAACAGCAAAAATGAGCCTGTGAAGTTTTTAGTCCTCCTAGCTCCATAACCTGTAGGCTATTTTTCCAAAGACGTCGCAATACCATTCCTGATGCATCCACTAGTGCACAACTAGATCTATGTATGTCTTCGTGCTCTTTGTCAGAACTGGCATCTGGCTCAAAACTGTACGCCTGGATAGCTCCGATATTGCACAGGTAATGTGAGAGGATGTAAGCAATTGGAAGGGCTCTCTGCAGTGTGCCAACGGTTCCGTTCACAACACAGAGGCGAATTGCTAATGAGCTACATCTGCTGTGGAGAAGCTACGTCCTAGAATGAGGCACGGGTTTTGTGATTTTTGGCTAAAAATGGCATAATCATAATATAAAGACCACTGAGAACATTTTAAATTATCTTAAATATGATCAGAGTGGGTATTTAACAATGTCTTATTTACAAATATGGGTAAAGTATCATTTAAACATTTCTGAATATAATAACACTGACTGTTTTCAAACGGTTATACTTTATTCTACTCTGGCTATGTCTGCTTGTACTATTTTATCTATTAAATACATAAAAAAAAGTCCAGTCATTTCTATTCAATTTTTATTAAGTTATGGAACACAATAAAAAAAAATATTTCAGGAATTGAAAGGAAGAAATGCAGGAAAAAAATTATGTTGATGAAAGTAAAAATATGAAAAGCCATATATATGCACATTTGTGTTTATTTTTCTGTAATATGTACCAAAAATGTACCAGACCGTGTATTATTTTTTCTTTGTGTGTGTATGTGTGTGTGTATATTAGGAAATCTTTAATTATAAAAATTTTATCTTTCAGTGTGAGGTGATGATGGTGGATGGGAGAACTGGAGCCAGTCAGACTGTGTTGCTGTCCTTATTCTGGGCTCTGCAGGGCAGCTTGCTTTCCTGGTGCTACCTGCAACTTAAAGGTGGAACTTCTACACCTGCTGCATCTGAGCTGGCCAGGGACATTCTTCTACAATGTAAGCCAGTTTTAAGACCGCTTCTTCTTACTTCCCATACAGGGCTGTGCTTTTCAAATGCCCTGTTTTTTCCAATGGTATGTAGCAAGGTGTAATCGGTTGAAAAATAATTCATTTTATATGATCATTATCAAAGATGTTTAAATTCATAGACACTTATCTTGGATTGAGGTTTATGAATTTTTTTGTTCTTTTTTTAGATGTGGATCAGTTTTTAGGAAGTGTGACATCTGTATTGGGTTCCCTTATTGAGAGATTCACCAGCAGTACAATTGCTGACAAACTGGGCAGCTCTATCCTGGCCACAGTCTTCAGGCAGCTGGTAATGGATATTTCTCTCCTGAATATTAATTACCTTCGTCCCGGAGATTTTCCTAAAACATTTCTCTGACATTTGTTCTGCTCCCGGCAGATGATTTTCCTCTTGGAGCTGTGTTCCCTGGACATCCCCCACAGTGTGCTCCTGAAGAGCTTCTCCTCGTTGATCGAGCTTCTCAAAACACTCTCAAGTGATACAGGAGACATCTTCTCTAAGGTCAATCCGTTACACGGTAGGAACATTATTCCGGTGATCTCATTTGTTGACCTTGTTACAATGACTAAAACTTGCAGGTGGATCAAGAGAGCTCGCACCAGCCTCAGAAGCCAGTGGTGCTGAGGACCTGGAATATGGAATCTCCTCACAACTACGAGAACAGCCGACATGAGACTACCATCTTCGCTTGTCCCGGCGCAACCTCATTCGAGGTGGAGTTTGACGAACGCTGTGAGACGGAGAAGAGGTCACAGACGCACTTGTTACGACACCTTCTAATACATCCTTATGGTCCCTCTTAATGAGCATCTTACTCAAGAGTCCCACTTGATCCTCACAGGTACGACTATCTAGAATTCACAGATTCCAGAGGTGGGAAGGTGCGCTACGATATGAAGGTCGGAAGTAAGAAATGGCCTAAGGTAGGTGATGCAAAACCAAGCAGCTATAACAGCATGGAATGCTGTTGTCACTTTATTGTCCGTCTCTTTGCTCCTGCAGAAGGTGACGTTTGACGCCGGCCCCCAGTTGCAGTTCTTGTTCCATTCAAATAGCAGCAATAATGAGTGGGGATACAAGTTCACAGTGACAGCGCTGGGTCTGCCAGATATCACCATTTCCTGGATGTCAGACCTGCAGCTTTTGGTGGCCCGCCTCATGGGTCGTCTTGCGTCCAGAACCCTGGCACTGAAATCCCCTTACGGTGAGACTGCACATTTACATTTTCAACAGCAAAGTCAGATTTTTTTTGCACTCGTGTTTGCTTTGTTGTGTTGACCTTTACATATAAATTAGCATGGTCCATTTGTGGTTTCCATTGTTCTTCAGAGATCCGGAGCGTGAAGGAACTTCCACCAGGAAAAATGTCCCACGTTCAGGCTTCACCTTTATGGAAACCCATCCTGCGACACGGCCTGTGTGAAACACGGGAGACAAATCTGACTAAAAACCAGGTAAGCCTTATTCTACTTAATCGAAATATCCAAACCTACATGGCCCTGTGTGACAAAGTGATTGTTCGCTAAACCTGATAACTGATTTGGCTGCCCTTCGCAGCAACAACTATGAAGAGGTATTTGCGATAACTTCCAGTGAGTCTCTTCAGCTGTGGTGGAATTTCGGCCAATTCTATTTTGCAGTATCGTTGTAGTTCAGCCTCAGTGGACGGTCTTCTAACATGAACCGCATTTTTAAAGCCCCTGTGTGTAAGAATTACCTCCAACTAGTGGTGCGCTCAGTGAATGCAAGGAACTGAGCAGTGTTGTCTGGCTTCTTGCCGTTATAACACGTCATTACTACTACGGAAGCCGCAGAGGAAATTGTCCGACTTAAATGGAAGATAAAGTATTTGCTGGACTAACCTTGCATCAACAAGTAACCAGGAATAGGGCAAACACTTTTCTCAACACTGTATGTATAATCATAGTAAAAGAAAAGCACATCAATATCACTTATGGATCAGGACACGACTGATGATCTGGTCTTTATGATCTTAAAAAAATAATTTAATTTAAACTTAAGACAATAAAAGGTGCACTACAGGTTAAATGCTCATTTATTAAACAAAGATGCAGATGTAATGTCAAACCTTTGTAAAATATAAGTACCCTTCGTGATTCAGTAGGCTTTAGAGCCACCTTTCTAACATCCATTGCTTCAGTTCAATAAGTTTTGTACACATCATTTTTCTTTGCACAACTCCTTTAAGGTTCCAACAAGAATAAAATATAAAAAACTGAAATAAGAATAATATCCTGTTCCGTAAGGAAAAAAATACCTAAAAATATTTTTGCAGCTATTAAAAATAATAATCATACAAACAGATCCAAGAAATGATCAACTGGGCATGATAATTTAAAAATATTTCCAGAATATGCTAGCTATTTTACTTGCTTCATTGGTATACAATGTCTTTACGCTTTTGTGGTAAGGAGAATTGTGCCATTTTTTCTAGATTTGTAGTGGTTGTGTAGAACATTAGTATTGTGCTTGGTATTTATGTACATATAGACACTCTTAATTTTCAAAGTTAGGTAATTCAATGCAGGTCCTGGTAAGGTGGAGTTGAGTTGCCACAATTATGGGAGGGTTTTGTTAATCTTTAAACCAAATGTGTCAAACTCAAAACCAGGGGTCAAATCTGGCCCGCCATAGCAATTTTGAGGCCCTTTAAACTCTAGAGGATCACATAAATAGAACTTTTAAATTCTATTTATGTTACCTTAATAATATTTAACCGTCAAATCAATGTTTATTTGAATTGCCCTAAATGCCATCATTATGAAAATATGCTCAGGATTACTCAGAAGTTGTTGTCTTCTTAAAATAAAGAAGATAAGAACTTGCCTTCAAGCATTGACAAATCCAGAGACATGTATTTAGGACTATTTTAACACTTGAAATAGTTCTGCCACAATCGGCTCTTTAAGGACATGAATTATCTTGATGTGGCCCAAAATGGAAATGAGTTTGACAACCCTCCTCTCAACCGTGGCAAAGAGGGCTTTGATCTGAAATAACATTAAAATCCCTGAACTAAAGCAGACACTACTTTATTCTTTCATGATTGAATAGCCTTGTCATTAAGGTGTCCTGTCCTGGTTTTTTGTGTTTTCAATCTAGTTGGAAGCATCAATTTTTGATGAGACGTTAGTCTTTCTCGAGAACTTTGCACGTTGGAATCCTTCACAAGAACCGTCAGACCAGAAAGCAGAGCTGATGCGGACCCTTGTGCAGGCTTGCAGAAAACACTCAATGAGCAATGAGATTGTTGGCGGGTTGAAGACAGACCAAGCTGTGAATGCCATCTGGGCAGTCATGGTGTACCACACCCCAGCCCTCAACCAGGCCCTGAATGCATACGGTAATGCTGCTAGCTGATTGGCTGTCAGGTTTCAGAGCAATAACTGGGTGCTGTTATTCCATCTGGCTGATCTGTCGCTCTTTATTATATTTATGTGAATAGTTAATCAAGACTGCAAGTCCTTTTTGAGTGAAGACTTTGTGCAAGTTTATCTCCTGGCGGACAGCATCAGAACATGGATGGTGAGTATTACTCCCATGATTTATGTCTGGATAGAGTCTCTGTACCTGATTTCATTTTTTTTTTTTTTTTCCCTTCTCAGTTGGAGATGAAGCAGAGATACCTTGTTGGCAAAATGAACATATATGATAAAGAAGGGAATCAAGAAGAAGTCACCATGGACTCACTGGGTAAGAATTCCAGAGAATAAAACTCAAAAACATCAGTCCCTTGAAGAATGTTTGCTCATTATTGCTTCTTTTCTTTCGTCAGCTGAGACTTGCATTGAGAAGAGCCTCTTGCTGTTTCGTTTCGCCCCGTGTGGAAAATCATGCCAGGGCAGCAGCAACACGAAAGCGACAGAGGACAGCTCTACTCCGCTGATCCGCACCAGTTCGATCTCAGAAGGAGACTTCCAGCCCAGTTCCTCACAGGGCCCACAGTCTGGATCATCTGATGAGGCCAGTGATGCCAGGCCTGGAGAGAGTCAGGTGTCCAGCTCTAAACCTCCAAACTCATCATCTTCTGAGCACACCAGGCGGGGCCACAGGGACTCTGCCGAGATTCTCCCCTCCCAGCCAGGAGAGCCGGCCTCACCTTCCACCTTCCCCCGTAAAGCTCCGTTCAGTCGGTCACGCCTCCGCCTCCTGTCCTACCGCTCTGTTGAGGATTCCCACATGACCCCTTCTGTCAAAGAGCGCTACCCAATACTTAAACACATCCTGAACTTTATGAAGGATCAGGCCCTCACAACAACAAGGTAAGACTTTAATGCCACAGTGTTCTTTAAAATCCACAAAAGTCACTTTAGATACAAGTTGTTGCTTAAAAAAAAGCACCAATGCAACGTTTTCCAGTTATTCTTAGAATATTGTTGTAAATAACCACTAATCAGTGTAGCTGAAAATAAGCGTTCATGCCCCCATGCATGTAGTGACATTGTAAAAAACAGAAGACATCTTTTTAGATTTCATCCTGTTGTATGGAAGTTTATCAATCAAATATGTAGGGCAGCCCTAATTAAAGGGGACATATTATGCCTCTTTTTAAACCAGTTATAATAGGTGTATGATCTGTATAAAACATGTTAATGAAGTTGTTTGTAAAAAATCCCTCAGGAATCATTCTCACCTGCTCAATTCTTGACTACTTCGATCCCTTTTAGAATGAGTTGTTTAGAGGGCTCTGTCCCTTTAATGCAAATTAGCTGTTGTTGACCACACCCACCCATCTTGTTACTAATCCCACACATCAGATGGCATTGGATTAGGGAGTGGAATCTGAGGGGCGAGGTTTGATAGGTGGGCGATGTTACACATTTAGCCATTTGTGATGTCATAAGAAAGACCTTTTTCAAACGGTTTGTAGCAGCACAAGATTTCTGACAACTGAATTTGTGTAGTATGTATAGTGACCTGATTGGCAACACAAATAGATGAAAAAAGAGAGATTTGCATAATGTGTGCTCTTTTTAAGGAAACTTGGTAAGAATAGAACATATGGAATAGGGCTGGGCAAAACGATTAATCTTGTGATGATTTTTTTCAATGCATCGATTAATCTAATGATTACTTTTTCAATTCTATTCGATTTTGATTCAATTTGATTATCGATTATTTGATTTGTATAGAAATTTGACATTTATTAATTTATGAATTTTAATTAAATAAACTGACTTCTTCATTTGAACACATTTTAATTGTAAAACAAATCCCAAATAAAGTTGTAGTATTAGTACAATCTCCTGTTAGAGGTTACATTTAAGAATAAGTTAAATGTTGTGCAAAGAAATCATATGAATAAAGGAGAGAAAATACCCCCCAAAAATATAAACAAACAAATTTAACATTCAATTTATGCAAAAAAATTGCTATTCATTCACAAAAAACATTTATTTTGCTGCATTTTCTCTTGTTTCTGACATAAGATTTGCAAGAGAGAGAGAGGGGCGCTGTTCATTACAATAAAATGCTGCGCATTTTTCTAGTTCTTAGATGGCAACTTTGAATCCGACAAACTAGAGACGCATGAAGTAAAAAAATAGTATTCAAACAGGATGAGGCGTTATTAAAGGTGACAATCAAGAGTTCGTTGTCGGTTTGCTTTAGCAAGCACTTAAACAATGTTGTATTAATGTCCACGACAAACTCTTGTTTGTTAACAAACATGTTTACCACATTTTGGGCTATTGCTCATAATCAGTCTGTGCACATTCCGACTCATTCTGCCAACACGGGTCACAAATAAAAACCAACCAAACAGATAGCAGTAACATACACCAGACGCAGCTGTGAATGAGTATATGCCCTCTACGTGGGGGTGTTTGGGTGATTTATAGGGTAAAATACATAGCGTTAGTAAAAAAGTTGAAAACTTACGGTGTTTAATCATTCGCTGAATCTGCTGCTGGAAGCCGCTGTTTGAGGTGCTGGTGCACAGCCGTCGTGCTTTTATAAGCCGTTTCCATTTTGCAAAGCCGGCAGACGACAAAATCGCTCCCTTTTATTTTAAAATAGTTCAAAACCTTTGAACTGCAAGTTCGGATGGAGGTATCTAAGTCAACTTACTCACTCATGCTGACACTACTTGCTCCTGCTATGTTTGCTTTGAAAGTGAATTCAGTTATAATGGCTATTTAGTGATTGCACAAGTGAATATATGTTGGTATAAGACAAATTTTGACAAGAATTTAAACCGATTAACAACTGCTGAAGTTAAAATGATCATTAAAATGCGTGTCCTTTAGATCCTCCTATTGTTCCATTATTTTAACGCAGCAACCAGTTGGTCTAATTTGTTCCATTGAAGTTATCTTTATACTCTGTGAATTGCTGATGCAATGGGAAACCGACTCTCATTTAATAGAGCTTTCCTTTCTGTAGCATTCTACAAACCCTGGCCCTGAACAAAGCGCAGGCTTTGAGTGTGTGTAAGGTGCTGGAGATGATTCAGTGGTGTTTACGTTCCCTGGGACAGCCGCACCTCTTCCAGCCTCACTGCATCCTGTTCCTGCAGGAGCTGCTGGCATGTCAGAAAGACTTCACCAGGTAGATCAAGCACCAGCTGCTGGGTTTCTGCTTTCATGTGGATGATCCTGCACGTTTAATCGTCCTTATCAACCATTTTTCTGTATTTTTCAGTTATTTCTCTCAGTTATCAGACAGCGGGCAGAAACTTGGAGAGGAGGTCAGACATTCCTACCATCAGCTGGTTCTCATGCTGGTGGAGGCTGTTCAAGGCTTTAGCGGTCTCAACGAGAAGTGAGATGTTCTGTTTAATTGTTTGTGTTTGCTTATAACCGATAAAAAAAAAAAGTGTCAGTTGTGATTAGTATCAAAGTGTGTTTCCCATGTGGTAAGCTGATCCTGACCTCTGCCCTCCAGAGCCCTACTTCCAGCCCTGTCGTGTGTTCAGAGCTGCTTTTTGCATCTACTAGACATGAACTGGGAGTTGCAGGACCTTCCTCTCTTCCAGAGAATCAAGCTTCCAGACCTCTTGCTCTCCATGTCACAGGAGAACATCAGTATTCATGACATCGCCATCAGGTAATCTCGGGTTTGGACTTTTACTTTAGTTAAGGCTGTGCAGTCTGGAAATTTTACAGTCTGATTTCATCATTTTGGAATCTGAATAAGTCTCGAAACTATGTTATCAAAATATCAAAACAACTCTATAGTGAATTAAGCATGTTTTACTTTTGATTATGGGCAAAGTATTATTTCAACGTGTCTAAACATGAATTCAGACTGTTTTCAAGCGGTTATATTGTTCCCAACTCTGGCTATGTCTACTTAAACTATTTTATTGTTTTAAAAAAAATCTATTGTCTGTCAGTTCTACACTTTCAACTTTTTTTTAATTATAGAACATAAAGTTAAATTAATTTTAGGAATTGAAAGGAAGGATTTCAGAAAAAAACACGTTAAGTTTTTTTTAATTATTGAAGTATACCAAAAGCGTACTGAAGCGTGATATTTATGTACCATTACTCCCCTAATTGAAACCGTACCTTTTATGCTGGTTAGTTAAATTTAGTCAAGTAGTGAATTGTTTAACACATCATCAGGCCCATCTTAGATGTTTGCTGTGATGAAATCTAAGAAGTTTACTTCTGTTTCCAATTCATGGTCAGTCAGTGGACGGAGGAGGATGAAATCGCAGACTACAAGAAGAACCAGGAATGGATGGATGAGTGTATGGACGGCATGTTTGAAAAGTGGTACGACAAAATCGATGAGGAGGAGTCACTGGAGGACAGGAGAAAGGTATTTTAAAGCCAGTGATGGATGTTAGAAAAGGATTCTTCTAAACTCATTTGTGCCTTTTTGAGGAATCAAGTTCTCAGTTCAGTAGAATAGAAACATACATCTATATCAACATATTTGTAAACATGTTTTTCCTTCAGATGCACATGTTTATCGCCCGCTACTGTGACCTGCTGAACGTGGTGATCTCCTGCGATGGCTGTGAGAGGATGCCCCCCTGGCACCGTTACAGATGTCTGCAGTGCATGGACATGGACCTGTGCAAGACCTGCTTCCTCAGTGAGCGCTAGTATATTAAACAGTGCACATCACAATATATTTTGTAGAATTTTATGACTCAGGTGGCAAACATGCAAATTCTGCATGCTAATCATATTTTCTTGGCCTGTATGATCGACTTTCAGTGGCCTCGATGCTCACTCTTCATGTGTATTGTAAGTGGCTGAGATGCTATCCCTCACTGTTGTGAACAATGAAAAGAATGAAAACAGTGAGAATTAAAATCAACCGAAGAAAATGTGGGTTAATAAAAAAAAACATATTCCACAAAATATTCCAGTCCGGTGTTTTCTGATATTGTGAAGCCCAAACTACAAGATTCAGTCAGGAAGAGCTGCAGTGAAGATGAATCAGGTCACAAAAGGGGGACTTTTTGTGTGTTTTGATTAGGCGGAGCCAAACCTGAAGGCCACGAAGACGATCATGAAATGGTGAACATGGAATACGCCTGTGATCACTGTCAAGGCCTCATTGTTGGCAGCAGGATCAACTGTAACGTCTGTGAGGACTTTGACTTGTGCTTTGGTTGCTACAGTGCAAAGAAATATCCGGACAGGTAAATCATTTAAAAATATTCATTTTTAAAAACACTTAGAATGTGGTTTATTCATTTATCTTCTTATGTTTAGCCACTTACCCACCCATCGCATCACCGTGTATCCCATGGTCACCATACGAATCAGCGACCGTCACCGGCTTATCCAGCCCTACATCCACAACTACTCCTGGCTGCTGTTCGCTGCTTTGGCCCTGTATTCCTCTGAGCTGAGCTGTGAGAAACAGACTGAGGGGGAATGTATAGATGGCAAAACTCTTGAGCTGGCTTCAGCCCTGCAGGCTCATTGCTGCCAGCTGATCACTGACTGCTTGCTCAAAGGGCAGACTGGCAAAGGTATGTCCAACTCGGTGTTCTATTAATAATTTTTTTCGATTTTATGTGTAGTTAATGACACCTACTGGTCAGATTGGAGAAAACATCAGTCTTTATTGCTGTCCACTAACACCTAAATTCCACTACATGATTTTGGTCTGACCTCCGTGTATATAGCACTGCTCTTTATCGCGATATCTCGCAATTCCCGTGCATGCTTCATTGAGCACCTCTGGGCTCCGGAGAAGTAAAGGTTAAAGGAAGCAAAATGCATTTGAGAATAGAGGAAAATGAAAACAAAATGGGAGGGGAGACAGAAATGCATAAATGGTACAATCTTTTGAATGACAGATGGCCATCATCTGGAAAATTAAACATATTTTCATGTACCCCCTGTAATGTGCTCACCTACCACCAGGGGTAATCACTGCTTTAGAGTTTAGAGGGCCACATAGGGCGGGCCTTCAGTTTGAGGAAGGAAGGAAGAGATGACAGGATAGTGATGATATCGAAAGAAAGACATCATCAGCTAACCCTTATCATAATTTCTTATTGGGTTTCCATAAAAAAAAACATGTTGCAAAAATTTTATTTTTTTGTATTGCATCTTCACATCTAATCATAAATAAAGGTTTGCTCTCGTCTTCCTTCCCTGCCCACAGCTCTCCGCGCTTCCAACTTGCTAGCACTGCTGTCGTCCAACGAATCGGTGTCTGAGAGCGAGCTGGGTCCAGCCTCTCCTCAGACCTCTCAGGAGCTCAGTTCGGCCACAGACACCTCCTCGCTTCCAGGCAGCACTGCAGCTATCTGCTCACCGTTATCTCCCAAGAACAAGGTCGACAATAATCTGATGGCGTACAGCTACATGAAGATCAAAAGGATTTGCTAGTTTATAAATCTGTGTCTTATATATTGTTTTCATCCTCAGCTTAAGGACAAAAAGGTAGGGGAGCTGGGTTCTCCTCCCACTGCTCCTCCAGACTTATCCATAGCACCAAGCTCTGCAGAGGGAGATAAAAAGAAGCTGGTTGCTCAGGACACTCTAGACTCAGGTAGTCTCAGCCAGACCCCCTCAGTGTCCAGTGAGGACCCCCTGTCTCCTATAGTTCGACGTAGGTGCTTAGATTGCTTATAAAGGCCTGATCACCTCACAGTTTTTAAATTACGGATTATAAGGAACTCATCTTTCTTGTTTAACTTACTCTTCAGCATCAGAATCAGGACCAGGAGAGCTCAACTCCCCAGCATCAGATGTTGTCAAGGAGACTGATGAGAGGGTACCCCAGGTCCCCCTACAGGAGCATGTGTTCTCTGAGTGCTCCAAAGAGAGGATTCTAGGACTGCTAGCAGCAATGCTCCCATCAGCCAAGCCGGTATGTGAAGCTGAAGGTTTTTGGGAGTTGTTGTATAACTCATATGTTGGAAGACTGAGAAACACAGATGCTCAAAACGATATGACCTTTTCCTCCTTTAAGAAAAGTGACAGCAAAATCTAAGTTCTAGCATTCATTTAAAAAGATTATTCAAATATATTGTGAAAATCTAATATTTGTATTATTTCTGCCTTATTTTAAAGTTTTTCTGTTATTAAAACACAAAATTTCCTTTGACACTCTTGGTTCCTCAGGGCAGCTCGCTCAGTCCGTCCAGTCTGAGCTCCATCCTGCCACACCTTTTCAGAGCAGTCATTTCCAACGCCGGCTCTCTGAACGAGACCTACCACCTCTCCCTCGGACTCCTGGGTCAGCTGCTGCTTCGGATCACACCGACGGAAGCCGACGCTGCTGTCACAGAGGCGCTGGCGGACAAATACGGGCTGCTGACACAAGGGGACGCAGCTTGTTCAGAAACTCAGGGCTGGAAGACCACCCAGCTGCTTTTCAGCCTTGGAGCCGTCTGTTTAGACAGGTAAATGATGGCACAACAATTGAAGCTGAAACTTGAAGTTAATGTGCCTCTTAACGGACTCATAATCAAAATTATCCAGTTTATGAGCAACTTTAGTTTCAATATACAGGGTTTTTAGAGGCCATTAAAAAAATATTAAGTCATTGAATGCATTTTGCAAAAATGAAAGCCTTAGTAGGTATTCAAAAGCATTAAATCTTATTCTCAATGACCTAAAAAATACTTCAGTAATGTAAGAAAAATATTCATGTAACTATAAATAGTTACTGTGATTCTGGGGTAAAAAAAGGTTTTTCAGCTGTGAATTTCGTTACTTTTCCAATAAAATTTCCCTCTTAATGTGCCGCTCGTTTCCCTCCACTGATATGCGTCACGTGCCTGAGCCCCAGTAATGTGACGTGTGGCGTGGAGAAGACGAGCTCACTTGCTCCCCCTCCCTTCCAAACAACACTTCTCTGGCAAAGCGAAACAAATGCGTGGATGAAAAGTCTAAAGTTTTGCTGCATTTCGTAAAAGTAAACTGTAACAGAGCTAAATGCCACAATCAGGGAGAAGAATAATGCTGCAAAAAACGGTAATAGCAGCAGTTTAACAAAGCACCTCATCGTGCATGGCATCATGTCGTGAGCTGAAGCATATACTGTCTTTGACATTAAAATACAAAACGAAGGCAGACCTAAGTCCACAACTTTCCTTCTCTGCATCAGCGACAAAAACACAGGAGGTGACTGAGGATGACAGGCTTATAAAAGCATAAATATGCCATAAAACAAGCTTCCGTGCCGTTTGTTCGTTTAAAAAATGCAGATTAGCAGGTTTGTTATTATAGAGATTAAGTGAATCGTTAATATTACTAAAAAGCCATTTTTTTTTTTATACAAACATTTTCATTTTGTGGGGTGTGGCGTAGTGGTTAGAGCGGGCGCCTCATGTGCAGAGGCTTCGGTTGTCAACGCGGCTGTCCCCAGTTTTAGCCCTGTCCCAGGTGACCTTTGCCGCATATCTTACTCCACCTCTCTCCCTCTTCAAAACTCTGTTTACTGTCAATAAAGGCCACTCAGGCCCCAAAAAACCACCAAAAATTTTTTTTTTTAATTGTGCCTCTACTGTTTGTGTTGAGTAGCCACTGTGTTGCTTAGAAAAAATATAAAATAAATAAATTCTCGCTTGAAATTTGAATTAAAAATGGTACTGAAAAAAATATTGTTAAGGTATTTGTAACAAAACCCAGGTATCGTTTATGTAGTAGTATTGAAAAATTACTAAACGCCCAGCCCTAGACAGTAGTTAACTATGGCTAGTTACTTTTCTGTATCTAACAGCAGAACGTCTTTAGCATCTACCGTGAGCACCACAAACGGCACAACTGGAGGTGTCGTGAACACTACCATCGGTACATCAAGCGATCTTCATTTGGATTGTGTGTGTGACACTGTGTGTGCAGGTGCTCTGCTGTCCGAACTCTTCTGTCAGTTCCACTCACACTTCCAATGGAGGCATTTCTGACTTGTTCCAGACAGATTCCAGATTCGGAAATAGCCAAATGTTTAACATACGGAAAGAAAAAATCTAGCTCAATCAGTGCTGTTGATAGGTACGCGTCCTGCGTCCCTGACGCATTAAAATCTGAAAGGACGCAGTAAACTCACCATAAATGCGTCCCGGGGACGCAGCTCATTTTCAGGCAGCATGGCGAGCTCTTATACACTCCTCCTTCTACTCTTTATCAAATATATATTTGACATATTTCCTCATCTATTTGCGGGTCTTGTCACTCTATTGAGTCAAGTTGGTGCGCCCGTGTGTGGGTGGAGGAGGGCCGATTCCGGCAGCTATGGTAACCAAGGAAACTGTTGAGTTTACGTTTCCCGTTCTGCATCCAGGGGTTATTAGTTTATTTTTGATAGGGAAAGATTCAAGAGGGTTTCATAACAAGAGCAGGGAAAGCCCAAATAAGTAACTACCGGTACAATTAAGAAAACAACTCCGAAAACCCGTGACTCATGATATTTGCATGCGACTTCACAGATAAACAAGCCCAACGTCTCTTTTAACAAATGGACTTGCAAACACTGGAAACAAATAAAACCAAATGTCAGATCCCGCCAATTTCTGTCCAAATCACAGATGCCTATTTCCATTGGATTAGGACCTTGGAGATTAGCAAAATAATTACAGGGGATACAGTAATTTACAGGGGAATTATTACTTCACAAATTACCCATGGTCGATTTGCACAGGATTATCATCACAGACAATCTCTGCAATTACTATAAATAATATTTAAAAGAAAGATAAATAATTGAATGTAGTCCCTGGGTAAAACTAATTCCGTCAGAAATAGGCTTCACGTTCAGCAGAGCAGACAAGCGTTGTTTCAAGCACATATACCGGAAGCAGACGTGATCCCCGACCACAATAAAGCAACACGCTAGTTTAGCCGCTATCATAAAAATGCCAGTCACTGTGGATTTCATCTCAACAATTAAAAATACGAACTTCACTGTAAGTAAACTCGCTTTTCAACTCGTCGATGATGAGGTCATTTTGTTGATGTTATAACTTTTAGGGATGTGCTGTAATGAAATAAAACATATTATAATGGTAGTGATGAAATTTTTTTTTGAAAGACTGCCGTTATTTTGTTATGTGCAGACGCCGCTTCCGTCGAGACCCTTTTTTTCCTAAGCAGGAAAATGATAACATAAAAATGCCACCAAAGAAAAAGATAAAAATTATTGCTGGTCAGCAGACTATTGTAGCTGTATTTTCTGCTTCCACCACCTCTGTATACCTCCCTGACTCTGATCAGCCTGCCGAGAATACCGCAACTTTGCCGGTACCGACTTCTGCCGCCTCCTCCAAGCCCGCTGAACCCACTGCAGATTTTTCTCAAGTAGTGGCTCAACACATACAAAAGGCTGTGCTTTTCAGATGACAATTTTATAGATAATGGATAGATGGGGGGACCCAATGAATTTTCCAGGGACCCACTCAAATTGCCACCTGTGGGTCCTGAGGACTCACCACATTGAAAACCTATCAACATCACTGCTCAATGATGATAAATGAGCCTTAAGTTACTTTAAAATACACACAGATTCAAGTTTGTATAATATAGACCTCCATCAAAAAACTATATCAATCACTTTTAAAATGGGTTGCATCAAGTGGAACAGTAAAGTGGCTTTAATTTTCCAAGAACGCATAAAAACAGACAGGAGACTTATTGTCTCCTAAACATACAGACCCTTTCAATGAATTGGAATATGAATGAAAAGGGCATTTATTAAAATAACTAAGTAACTAAAATAATTCCACTAAGTTAGAAAAACTTTCATTTTGTAATCTGAATGTTTTTAGAACAATTGATCCACCTCAGGAGGCAGTCATACACTCATAACCACTGTGGATGCCGGGGACTTTTATTTGAAATTAGAATGGGATTGTCGCATGCCCGTTTTAGAACGTCATCATAGCCTTTAGAATGATTGCAAGTTAAAAGAAAATCCAAAAAATATAAGCCGTTGGCACATGACCCGCAGCAAACCTGTGTTGCTCTCACTTTTTTCTGCCGAGGAACAACTGATAGAAGGTTAATTATTCCCAGTAATGATATTTGGTCTTTCTGATTATCTCTTTTATACTAGCCAAAAGGGAGGTGCTAGAATTTACCCAGGCTTGGCTATAGGGAGGTGTCACTTATTAAAATTTTAATCAAGAAAATCGAGATTTTGCGTAGCTGTGTTTGGAGCAGATTGGATCTGTAGAGTCTGTTCTGTTTTACTGTTGTCCAAAGCTTGCCAAGTAGTCATTACATTAATCGAGATAGTCCACAACTTTTTTTTTTTTTTTTTTTGCCAGAGAACCTGTTACCAATTCACTCACTGGAAGATCATTAGAACCAGAATACAACCAGGAGCAGCTGTTTAGCATCTCAAATAATGCATGAAACTATGAACCCTAAATCCCAGAGAAAAGCAGGACCAAACCAAATCACAAAGAGAGAAGAAGGAAGGTCAAACCTTTTCTTCCAACCGTCATTTTAGGCAAGGATCATATCGCTGACTCTGTCTCTCTCCCCAACTCTCTAGCCATACGTCTAGAGATTTATAGAGGAGCAACAAAAGCATATGAGGTGGATTAGGGGTGCTTGCCAACAAGAGATGGGTTCATCCAAGACATGTTATTGTGTTCTATAATCTTAGCTGCCCAAATACTTAGCTGTTAGCATGTCATGACAATCATGAGACAGCAACATTGTTTTTAGTCAGAGTTGTAAGACTGACTGCTACCATAGATCCTTCCTACTCACAGCATCACCGTTGATGACGACTTTTTCAAGATCCTTGGATGATATGAGTTATGACATTTCGTTTCCCTTTGGGATGAATAAAGTATTTTTGAATTGATTTGTTTTGCAGTCGTATCGGTTTGGATTGGGCGTGCACAGTGGCAGACATTTTACACACTCTGAACACCTGCCCCGAGTGGAGCGCAGTCATCGCCGTCTTCACCGACCACTGCATCCAGCAGCTTCCACAAACGCTAAAACGGACCAACCTTTTCACCCTGCTGGTGCTGGTGGGCTTCCCTGAGGTATGTGGCCTGCTTCACCGAAAGTGTCACGGCTGCTGCCAGCCTGAGCAAGCTATGCGACTGTAACGCCTCACGTTACGTTCAGGTGCTGTGTGTGGGAACCCAGACGGTGTTTATCGACAACGCCAACGAACAACACAACATGATCTTGCTGAAACACTTTACAGAGAAGAACCATGCTGCCGTGGTGGATGTTAAGACACGCAAAAGGAAAACAGGTTTGACTTGTAATAGCAGGTGGTGACTGGTGGTGGTGAGATTACTGTGAGGAAGAGAAGTATTTGAACAAATTGTGATTTTGCAAGTTCTCCAACTTAGAAATTATGGAGTCTGAAATGTACGTTGTAGGAGCATTTCCAGTGAGATACAGCAGTTACAAAAATTGTTTCTTTGTATTTTATTGCTACTCATAATGTATTTGACCACTGAGAAAATCAGTGTTATTATTTGGTACAGAAGACTTTGTTTGTAATTACAGAGGTCAAACGTTTCCTGTAGTTCTTTACCAGAGGGTATTCCATGAGGCGAGCTAACTCCGAAAGCCAGGCGTACTTTGACAATCCTGGCTCAATTTCCCCAGATTCAGATCCACATGAGACTACACTGAAGTCCCGCTCATTCACCATGGCAACATGCCCTTGGACACGCCTGCTCTGTGGGAGACTAACTGAGAGGCTTATTTTACCTTGATCAAATGATTGGACTGGGGCTGGTATTCTGCCACTGTTCTCACCGTCACCCTACCCACCCTCCAACATAAAGTTATTACATCATTTGCAGCCGCTGTACTTTTCTTTTTGGTGGTTAAATTATGCAATGGAATGTAGATTTGATCTTTTTAAAATATAGTTCTAATTATTTAATCTAGTGATTTTTATGTATTTAATATTTCTTACCAGAAACTTGTTGTTCCACTAATGTTGCATTTGACACCAAGCATTATTAATAATTACCAATAAATCATGTTTTGTCTCAGATGGAACCATAAAATTATCATGCTGTCCTGTCTAAATATGTTAAAATAGCTTTATATTACTTTGCAACTGGTAAAACAAAATACACATGTAAATTAAAATACTGTATTAATGCCCCTTAGCATTTTAAAGACTTGAAACTGTTCTTCTTTCGGTGTTAAACATTTTTACATCTTTTCTTAAGTCATGTTCTGACACATCTGTAAGCAATTTTCTGTGACGTTTTATATTCCGATTTTATTAATTCACGACAACAGATTATCTTGCCCTACCCAATGAGTAAATATGATTTTTTAACATGAATTAAAAAATTTGCAGTTTGAAATGCTTCTCAGAGCTTCTGTGTCACACTTTAAACCGTCCATAAGGAGCATCACCTAATTTACATTATAACAGAATGCAGCCTGACGAGCTTTTATATGTAGCTGATTTTCCCCTTATTGATTATGATGTAATTGAGGCTCAAAGGCTGCATTAATTCTCAGACTGGGAGAAGAATGTGACTTTTTCCTTCCATTCTCACTGATAGCATAAATTGATAGAGGCTTGCTTTATTATAGCATTGACACACATGAGCCTCACTTGTTAAGCCTTGCTTGAATCAGCGCTGATTGAATTCACCTGAGCTTCGTTGGTGGAACCAAATTAGCCTGGAGTGAACTGTTAGGCCAATTCGCATTGAGCTCGCATTGTGGAATACATTGCAGATATGCACACACTGTACCCAGGATTTGGGCTCACTACTCCACACAGATATTCTCTATATCTGTCTGGTTTCAGATCTCTCCAAAGATCTTCTGTTGGGTTTAGATCTGGCGACTGGCTAGGCCATTCCAGAACCTTGATATGCTTCTTACGGACCCCCTACTTTTTTATCCTGTCCGTGTGCTTCAGATCATTGTCATCTTTGCAGACCCAGCAATGACCCATCTTCATTGCTCTAAGGGAAGGATGATTTTGCTCAAAATCTCACAATACATGGCCCCATTCATCCTCTGCTTAATGAAATGCAGTCATCCTGCCCCCTTTGCAGAAAAGCACCCCCAAAGCATGATGCTTCCACCCCAATGCTTCACAGTAGGGATGGTGTTCTTGGGATGTAACTCAATCTTCTTTTTCCTCCAAATGAAGTTTAGACCAAAAAGTTCTATTTTGGTCTCATCTGACCACATGACTTTCTCCCACGCCTCCTCTGGATCATCCTGATAGTTATTGGCAAAATTTAAACGGGCTTTGACATGTGATGGCTTGAGCAGGGCAACCTTCTGTGCAATGCTTGATTTTAAACCTAAACCTCTTCCATTTTCTATCAGTTGGTGCAACAGTCGATCTATTTTTAGCAAGCTGCTTAGCATTTGCCCCTAGCCCTTTTGGAGGTCTGCAGTTTTGTCTTTGGTGTCTTTTGACCACTCTTTGGTCTTGCCCATGGTAGTATTTGGAGGCTGGCTGACTGCGGGGTTTGCGGGTGTCTTTCACAAGCTCAGACAGTTGCTACTGTTTTATATTAATAAGTGAAGTAGAGGTGGACTTTTTAAGGCAAAGTAACAGCTCTTTGAAGACAGAATTCCTGCTGATTGCCAGGTGTTGAAAAACCTATGTGCAACCTTAAAATACACGAAATTACTTAAAAAAAATCATGCAATATGAATTTAAAATCTGAATAAAAAAATGCTGGCTCTCATTGGTGAAATGCTCCTAGAAATCATGGAGGGGTCTGAAATTTCCATTCTAAGTCGGAGAACTTGCAAAATAGCAGGGTGTTCAAATAAAGATGTTCCTCATTGAATACATGGCATTAGAATAGAACAGAATTATCCGTTATTGTTCCACAAGTGGAAATTTGGTTGTTACAGCAGCAAAATGGCAAAAAACCTTAAGACAATAAACATTAATTAACACTCAGTGGAAAGGTATAAAAAACTGAATTTAAGAGTCAAGAATAATATGTACATTATGGACAATGTTACAAAAACCAGAGTACTGTGCAGTTCTTAAAAATAAAGTTAGAGTGGCATACCCAGATTGGAATGTGCAATCGTGCAGGATACTTAAAAATAATTTACATAGTTAAAAAAAAATTGAAATATGTACATGAATGTGTGTGTTTTTCTTTCACAGTGAAGGATTACCAGCTTATCCAGTCCCAGGATTCCACCACAACCAGTTTCCCAGCCCAGCCAGTGAGTCAGAGCTGCCAAAAGACTCTTCTAAGTCGCTACCTAAGCAACTTCACCGCCATCATCAGCCACCTACTACAGGCAAACCAGGATAATGGCTTTCCTGATGCTGTGGAGGCTTCCTGGGTGCTGTCACTGGCCCTTAAAGGTCTCTACAACACATTGAAGGTAGCTACTCCAAGGAATCCGTCTCTCCTATCCAGGGGTTGTATTAACCAAATTATTTGTTGTATTTCACTGGGTTTTTTTTCTAACTGGCGAAAGAAAAATTTAAAGGTCATTACTCATTTTTATAAGAGCATCTGAGCATTATCTCAGACCTGGACACCGAACTAAATAAATCTTGCCATCTGCAAACCAAGAGCGAGTTGAAAAATTACTGAAGTTTTGGAGTGCATCTCCGCAAAGAGCCCCGTTCCGTGCTTCAGGATTTTCTCCGGCTGAAACAATAGCTTATGGGTCAGGAAACTGCTAATTCAAAGAGTCTTTCTGACCTCTGATCAGTTTAGTTGGAAAAAGATTTCCTCATGTCAAAACTTGGAATAAATTATTCCAGAAATTAGTCCAGAAAATCAAAGACCTCTTGATAATAGGCTCTGCATCAGTCCCACCATTTGATCAAACACAAACAGGTCAGCATTTCAGTTTCATGTGGAGCAGAGGGAAGTTGTGAGACTCCACAGCAGGGTTCAGGCAAAAGCAGGTGAACTGCTACTGCTTAGTTTCATTTTTCTTTATATTCAGTTCATCTTTTTCCGATTTAAAATTTGGATTTGTAGTTAATATTTTAAATTAATGAAAAAGTAAATACTATTGAATATCTTTTTGTTTTAGAAATTGATGGATAAAAATAGATTATGACCAGATTTATTCGACCCCTTCGGTCAAAATGATTGACTGCTATCTGAGCGCATTGTTCTTCTCATTGCACTCTGCTCTCCTGTGCAGAAGCACGGCGTGGAGCACGCACACGAGGCCATCCTGCAGTCGGGGCTGACCCAGCTGCTCGTCAGGAAGTGCAGCAAAGGGACCGGCTTCAGCAAGCTGTGGCTGCTGCGAGACCTCGAGATCCTCTCCATCATGCTGTACTCCTCCAAGAGGGAGATTCACTCCATGGCTCAAGACCCTGAGCGAGACCAAAGAGAGCAGGAGAAGGAGCACGAGTCGGACCACTCCAGCTGCGGCCCCGACGACGTCGACACCAACAGGGCTGACCCTTTGGAAGGTCTCGATGAGGAGACGAAGATTTGCTTCCAGGTGATTAGGGCAACATTTGGAAGGACATCCAGCAGAACATAGGAACATTTAAATTTTAGTGTTTGTTTAGTTTTTTAGGGATGCACCGATACTGGCATCAGGTATCAGGGGCGATACCATTCTTATGTACTGCATCCGTATCAGTTAACCGATACCATGAACTGATACTTAAAATGAGAAAACTGCAATAATTTCATAGGAAATGTTTATTTTTCAATAGAAATTTTACCTTTGCCGGATTTTTTTGTTGTTCTGTTTTTTTCGAGTTCACCATCATTTGTCTGTAACCAACAGAGAAGAAAATAAAACCAATTCGTTGCATTTTGTGTGAGGTAGAGTTATCAGCATTGGTACTCGGTATCAGCAAGTATTTAGATCTAAGTGTCGGTGTTGTATCAGTTTGATAAAAGTGGTATCGTTGCATCCCTAGTGCCTTTTCTTCATGGCACACCGTTTATGTAATTGTACTGTTTGGATCGGTATCGGCAGATTCTGAACCTCAGATATCTGTATCGGAAACGAAAAAAGTTGTTCGGTGCATTCCTATTTATGGTTTTGTCTTGTTTTTTTGTGAAGATCACCCATGATGCCTTAAATGCTCCGCTGCCAATTTTGCGAGCGATGTATGAGCTGCAGATGAAGAGGACAGACTCTTTCTTCCTGGAGGTGCAGAAGAGGTCAGCATCATCAGCATGATTACTTCTGTTTTAGTGTAATGGACAGTTTTGTTGCTGAAGCTTCAACATTTCACAGTTTCTTTTCAAGCTACAATGACAAACTTAAATTCTTTACTACTACTAGTGAGAAAAAAGTACAATGTAGAAAACAATTGTTATGAAAAGTAAATAGGGGATGTAAAAGTTGCATAAAAAAAACTGCTAAAGTGTTAGTCAGCCCCTTTTACTCTGATGCACCTAAATTAAGTCCTTGTTTAAATTAAGTCCTTGTTTTTTCAGGTTTGATGGAGAAGAGATTAAAACAGACGAAACAATCAGGACTCTTGCTCAGAAGTGGCAGCCTTCCAGGCGGTCTCGCTCTGACGAGAGGAACACCAAAGCTGTTGACACTGACATGATAGTGATTTCATGCATGGTAGGTTGATTGAAATTTGTCCAGCAATGAATAGCTTTGAAGATGTTTTTTTCATATTGTTTTTTTTTTTTTTACTCAAATTTTCCTTTTTAAATCACCATTCAAAGCTCTATTTTTTGTTTGTCTTGGTCCTTATCACCCACCCCACTCCCACAGTCTAAACCCAGTCACTGTGAAAAGGCAACAGAAGAAATCAATGTAGTGGCCCAGAAGCTCATCACCAATTCAGAGAGCGACTTGCAGCTCAGCTACGCCAAGCAGAGGCGCTCCAAAAGCTCAGCCCTGCTCCACAAGGAACTGGACATCCGCAGCAACCGGGCAGTCCGTCAATACCTGGTGAAGGTCAACCAAGCCATCGCCACGCTTTACGCACGCCACGTCCTGGCCTTGCTGTTGGCCGACTGGCCGGAGGAGGCGCCGTTGAACGAGGAGGCCCTGCAGCTGAGTGGCGCCTCGCACATGGCTTACATCTTGGTCATGCTGATGCAGCTGGAGGAGAGGCCGCTGTGGGAGAAGGTAATGCGGACAATGAAGAGGAGTTTGAATCGCAGTCGCTGAAGGAAGAGTAAAAGTTTGATTCATAATTGCTTGAAACGTGATGGTGATGATTATTTCATTGTTAACGGTCAGATTCTGCAGAGGGTGCTGAAGGGCTGCAGCCAGAGCATGCTGTCCAGTTTGTCTCTCACTGCTTGTCAGTTCATGGAGGAGCCGGGGATGGCCGTGCAGGTCAGAGAGTCCAAACACCCGTATGACAACAACACCAACTTTGAGGTGAGTGGAGGATTTTGAATACCCTCAGTAGAGCATATCAGCCAAACAAGTTCTGTATTGTGTAGCTAATATGATCAACAGAAGTAAAGGTGCACCTGAGCGTGAGAGACTCTTTTTCACATTCATACATTCCAAGTGGCTATTTTAATTGCTTCATAAGATGGACAAACTAATGATGAGGTCAGCCACAAAATATATAACTATGGAGGCCAATTCCTCACAAGTTTTGGATATCAGCAATGTCACGGAAAGTTGAGTGGAAGAAAAAAGGTTGGTATAAGGTGGTCCAAAAGCAGCTGTGATAATTACAGCTTTAATTTGATTGTGTCGCAAAGCTATTTAAGTTGGGCGGATTCAAAAGGCGGAGACTGCAGTCAGAGCTTCGAGAGCTACCAGACACAGACAGTTCCAGGACATCCAACCGTCTTATTCCCTTTGGTGTAGCTGCGTCAAAACCAGAGAGGAATGGAAAAGCGACGATTAAGAGTCCAGTCCTAGTCACCAATGATCTGAAGGAACCACGTTGTCTGGTGTTGGTCCGCTGTGCTATGAGGTCCAAAGTCACAGCAGCTGTCTACCATGAGATTTTAGAGCTCTTCATTCTGCTGATGAGATTTATCAAGAAGTGGATTTCATTTTCCAGCAGGACTTGGTACCAGCCCACACTGTCAAATGTACTTAAAAAGCAGCTGGTGTGACCTGAAACCCCATAGCACAACACAAGGCAATTCAAGGTGCTTTACATGATTCAGTGATAATTATACCGAATACATGATTACAGAAGCATGTTTAGAGAAAAACAGAAACATATAGGTTTAACAGATACACAACCAATCAATAAGAAAAGATGATGTAAGATGTAAGCAATCTAATTCCCTCTCTGATATCCTCACTGAAATACACAAGGTTATCAGTAATATTCCAATTTTGGGATACTAAAGATCTTTAATTACCTTGATCAATAAAGTCAGAATCCCTGTTGAACTCTTCAGGATAAGGTTCACATCCCTGGGGCCATTTACCTGTCTGTAAAATTCGACTCCCGCTGCTACACGGAGGAGGGCTGTGACGAGCTCATCATGTCCAGCAGCAGTGACTTCCTCCAGGACGTCCACAACTTCAGCGGATCTCCTCAGAAGTGGTCTGACTTCGAGATCCCTGGTGAGAACTGCTGCTTTGCTTTCAATTTTTTTTTTAGCTCGTGTTTGTTTTGTGACTTCGCTTTTCCACTACTACTACTTTTAATCATGTTTCCTGAAAAGTGTTCTCTGTTTTTATGGCAGGTGATACCTTATACTACAGGTTTATGTCGGACATGAGCAACACCGAGTGGGGATACAAGTTCACCGTGACAGGAGGCCACAGGGGCCGCTTCCAGACAGGTAGTTTCCTCTGACTGAGATGGTGAACGAGTTAAACTAGCCTCAGCAATTCAAATATAATCATCTTTTCGCCTCAGGGTTTGAGATACTCAAACAAATGTTAGCTGACGTTGGAGTGCTCAGCCATCTGCCGTTGGCTGATATCTGGGAGTGGCAAGTGGGCGTGGCCTGTCGTCAGACTGGAAGCCAGCGACTTAAAGCAATCCACTTGCTGCTCCGTCTGCTGCAGTGTCAGTGTGAGACGTAAGTCTGACCTCGCTTCTACATTAGCCCATCAAATGATTTCAATTTTCAGCAAAAGCAACAATTATTTAAAAATATCGACATCTGTTGTTAATTGTAACACCGAAATGTTTGTGGACCAGAGCAGGGTTCACTCTAACGCCTTGTCCAGGAGTAGATGGAGTTCACCTGAGCCTACACTTTTGCATAGAGTCCTTGATAAATGTCTTCCTTTTAACCACAGAGATTAGTTAAACTAAGTGTTTAACAATTTGCATGAATGCAGCCTCACCTGCTACCGGTCATATAATAGGAAAAGTTGGAGCTGACGCAGAGTATTTTACTTTTATCATTCTGTCTCTGTATACACAGAGTTCTTACACTTTATCACCAGCCGTCGTTTTCATCATACTTTTGCATATTTTAAAGCTCACAGACTTTGAGTTGCAAAAATTGGCCATAAAGGTGTTCTCTGATGTTCTCCTCTCTCCTGCCCTCATAAATCTTATTATGGCTTTTGTTGTTGTGTGTTCCTCAGAGCCTGTGAGCTAACGCTGCTGCGACCTCTGTGGCAGCTCTTTATGTCCATGGAGAACAACTTGAGCCAGGATCCTACCAGTATATCAGTGCTGCTGCCTCTTCACAGAGCTCTCACTGAACTCTTCTTCATCACAGAGGCCCGTGCCATTGTGAGTAGATGTGCTAGCTTTCATTTCTAAGGTTTTTTTTCTCTTTAGTTTAGCTTGTTTGTTAGATGTTTTCAACTCATTGTCCGTCTAGCTCATGTACCTGTCAGGATTTTTTTTCCCCATGTATTTAGGCTGAAAATAGCTTTATAAATCTTTCAGGTTTTAGTGTGCATTGAGCATGTGCATGGTTATTTCAGATGTTACTTCTTTAAACAGACTTTAAGGGGCCATCTCCAATTACTTATTTTAGCTTACAGAGATCGTCAGTATTCTGACAAAGAGTTAGATATTTATACACAAATGTTTATAAAATAATCTTTTGGTAATAGAATTGGTCTGTATATAGTAACACTCTATAAAGAACAACCCCGTTCTAATAGATAATATAAGCATGCCGTGCATAGAGCTCCACAGCAACATCTGGTGGTGCCGAGCCCCACTGGCCCCAAATGCAGAGAGGCCACAGGTTTTGTCTATGGGTTCTACAGAACTCTCCAATCACCCCAATAAGCAGATGACCTTTGATTATAAGCAAGAGACTTGCTTAAGCTTCAGAGAATCAGTCTCAATCATCATTCAGGAGCTTTTCACTAAAGCCAAGGGCTAGACAGTCCTTCTGTCCTTCAAGAAGCACATCCAGCAGATGAAACATTTTATTTTTTATCAAACAAATACATGGCCTATCACCTAGGATCAGATCCAGCACCTCATACTTGTCGTTTGCTCTACTACAGAGTTAGATGTTTTTAAGGAAAATTAAGTCGTGGCAAACATTTATGTCTTATTCTCTGTTGTCACTGTATTTGTTGGTTTTCCCAGAGGCCAATGGGGTAATTTCTGTGCCATCCTAGCAAACAACTTTATATAGAGTATGGGGTAAATAGCAGGGGTGTAACAGTATATGTATTTGGATTTTTCAGGATGGCCCCCGTTGCTTCAGTACGCACGTGTACCGAGCAAATCCAGCTGTGTTCTACCTGAGCAGATGCAACAAGTTTATATGCAGAACTAGTAGTGGGCAATATAAAAGGTACAAGGTAGAAATAATATAAATTCAGCCTAGGGTAGAGATTTTGACAATACCGCCATACCACGGTGTGCAATGATACTGATACTGTTCATTTTTTTGACTTCAGTCTAGATATTGAAAGTTTAGTTTGTTTTTCATTTATTGGTAAAGAAACCTGTTGAACTTGAATTATTTTTTATTCAAATATATTCAGATTTATTTTTTGTAAAATATCAAATAATTGGTAACCAGGAAGAAGACAATTTTGAACTTTATTTTCATAATATGTAGCCTTTACTTAAAATATCTTCATCTTTATTTATGTTGTGAGAGTTTTTGTTTCATTATTTTTGAAAAAGAATATAATATTTTTTATATGCGTTTTGAACACAACAAATGTGTTACAATAAATGTTATGTTACAATAAATGAACGTTAAATGGCATTCTAAACCATTTTAAAGTTCTACTGCTGTATTATGTTCCTGGAAAATGAGAACGCTCATGAGCAGTCATTTTGATATATATAAATAAAATGGAATACATCGCAATATATATAATTTTCGTGCATGCTGTAGACTGTATTGCAATATAGATTTGAGGCCATATTGTCCAGCCCTATGCAGAACTCTGAGAGCAGTACAGCGTTGAAGTTACGTTGTGGAAGTTTTCCAGAAGTGATATTGTTCTCTGCTCTGGCTATGTCTGCCTGTACTATTTTATTTATTTTTTAAAGCCAGGAGTGTTGCACGCCAAGTTAATAGCTAGTGCAGTCTTTCCCTAGACACACAACCTAAAAAATGAGATAGGCATACATATAACAAGAGAATGAGATGACATTGCAGAACTGATATTTGAAACTTTAACTTTCTGAATGTTTTGGTAACCAATAACAGACCCAAACTCGAAATCGGTGATCGACTGCCTGGCTGTCTTAAAGACAAGATAGAACATTTTCTTCTTTTTCCTCCTCTGTTTATCTCTCTCTTCTTGATGAGCATGTTTTTCTCTCAGCCCACCTGCTCCGCTCTGGCTCGGGGCCAAAGCCCAGCCATGCCATCTGCCAGACAGCACCATGCAGCACAGGCTCAGTGCACACTGCTGAGGAGAGACAGAGATGTTATCTAAACTTTTAATGTGTATTCTCTCTCTATATCTATTTGCTCATCATGAAATATTTAAATGCATCTCGACTATTATGAGTGCGTCATCAGCCGGGAGTTTCCCGTCTGTAGATGCAACTAACACAGACAGTCCCTGAAAAAGCACCACATCTCTTATACCATCTGGGTTGGTCCAGGGAGACCCGAAGTGTCGGTTCTGTCTATAAAATTACGTCAGCTGAGCAACAACGGTTTTTTTTCTTTTTCTTGTTTTTTTTCCTAAGAAAAAAAAAGGGGAGAATGGCAGCAGACTGTCAGCAGGGGGCAGTAGCAGTACTTGGCTCTTTCACACAGGATGCCCTTCATAGACTTTGCAGTCCTGTGTCTGCAATACTACAATAAAATGCGTGAAAACGCAACCCAGCGACTTCATACTGCAGAACAGGATCAAAAAGATGGGCTATTTACAAAGTCCAAACACGATGGTTGCCATCACCTCCAGTTCTACATCACAGCTTCAGAAATTGAGCTGAGACAAAAGGTTTGCCGAAAATAAACAACAGCTGGAGGCATCATTTATTCAGACAAATGGAATTCACTTCTCTAGTTGAAACTTACAATCCTGCTGCATTCTATCTAGTCTGTCTTAAATGTATTAATTATATTGATTGCATAGTTACTTTCAGTGAGAAAACGGAGCCGTGAAACCCTTCAGGAGCTGTTGTAACATGCATAGCTGAACAAATTATCGCTTCCCTCTACAGAAAGGAACCCTGTCCTTCAGGTTGTCTGCCGTTCATCCAAAATAGCCATAAGTCAACTGAGAGGTCTGGAAATTTGAGCCCGGATGACAGAGATTTGGCCGAAAAAGCGTTGGGACTCAAAAAATGCAACATGAATAAATGCAGGTGGACACCAGGTTGACATCCTGCATGAGCTTTTTTGACCGTAGTGATATGCATAGTGAGAAAGCTTATCATTAATTTACGTGTGGCTCTATTTAGTGCGAGTAGCCTGCATTCAGAGTCAGAGCTCTTCTCATCTTAAGCATTGATCCCAGCTCTTTGTCTGCACTTAATGTTCTAGTCCCCTGAGATTCGGTGTGCTCCCCCTCACCCCAGGAAGTGAGCGTTATATTTAGCAATCAAAACACAGCGTGTCACGCTCTGCTGACTGTACATTTGTTCCAAGAATGTTTTCCCCAGCATAAACATTCGGGGGGCTGTGAGATGAATGGGGAAGCAGGACTCTGGTCTTTCTCTCCAGAGCTGTAAAAGCTCCATTTGACCACTTTCAGCGTGGTGAAGTCTTATCTCTGTTTGTGTGAGATGAGATGTGCTTACCCTTACAGTGCCTTGCATAGTTTATTGAAAAATTATCTCAGAGATCCAGTGCAAAGAAAGGAAATTGATGCTGCATCTTTATTTTCTTTTTTTTTTTCAACAACAAAAAATCCCAAAAGTGTGGCATGCTTTTGTTTTAGCACCCCTGAGTTAATACTATGTTCAAAAAGCTTTTTGGGTATTTCTCTCCCAGCTTTGTGCATTTAGGTACACATTTCCTTCTATTAATTTGATAAAATATCTGTTTTTATTATTTTATTCTTTATTACAACTATCCTCTTGTAACTCTATCTTATGCATAATGACGTCTTCCATATGTTTATGTCCCCTGCATGGCTCATGGAACACTGAACAGGTTTTCTACCTTTCCTTCAAAAGTGGCTTCCTCTGTGCCAGTATTCTATAAAGTTCACATTTGTGGAGTACACAACTAACAGTTGTCTTAATGGTAGACTCTCACACCTGAGTTGTGGATCTCTGCATCAGAGTTAACATGGGCTTCCTGACTTAAATGATTAATGCTCTATTTGCCCCTAATATCTGTTTTGGTGGACAACCATGTCTTGCAAACTTGCCAACCTGCACGCATTTTGCGTAGGAAGTACGCAATTTGTCATTTGAATTTGCCGATGCATCTCAAGCCTCTACGGCAAAAGCTGTGGACATGTGAGTTCTGTGTTACATGTGCATTTGCGGTAGCATGATGCAGCAGCGTGCTGAAGCAGTTTCAGCCAATCATTATAGAAAAGCTGAGAATAACAAGTCTACCAAACTTAACACCTGCATCCTTCCCTCCATACCTCCTCTTGCGCCCTGGCTCAGCTCTCCCTTTCTGTTCCCCACTTGCTGCTGCAGCTGGAGCTTCAACAGTTAAACTGCGTTTGTGTCAGCGGACTTTCAGCTTTTGGTAAATGTGAACCATCAAGCGTAACGTTACTTTCGCTGTGAAAACCTTTAAGTCGAAGTCTAACTAAAAAAGAAAAAGAAAGATTTGCGAGGCGTTTTTGCTGAACAAATGTATCATGTTCAGCAGCAGACCTGCCAACAGAAGAAAGTCCATGTTCCTCAGAAGTTGTTTTTTTAAGACAGTGGTCCCTCATTTCTTGCAGGGTTACGTTCCTAAAAATAACCCGCAATCAGGACACAACACAATAAGTGTTAGTTCACTGTAAAGAAAGCATTGAACATTGTACTATAAAAAAAAATCTGCGAAACAGCGAGGCTGAAAAGCGTGAACCTAGTTATAGCAAGGGACCAATGCAGATATCAAGAACAGTGGTGATGCTTGCAAGCCTCTATAGTTCTTCATCAGGCATTTTGCACAGTGTGCTATTATAATGTGGACATAAGCCACCAGGGAGCTGCAGGTAAATTATTAATCAGTCCTGGTGACGTGTGCACATGTGATGTAAGCAAATAATTATTACATTCTTAAAATAAAATAAACTATTTCAATATGCAAACTAAATTATATCTATTAAATACATATTGAATTTTTTTTTAATGAATTTTGCTTAAATAAATATGAAATAATTCAGTGCAGTTAACTTGTGGCTATTGTCTTGTATAAGCATACATTTAGTCAAAACAAGTGGAACGTTTTTGTTTTACTGTTCAAATGTCCAGTGCAGTACAGATATTTTAGAGTAATTGTGAAAAATGTCTGGCACTTGTCAATACAAGAACTATGTGTGTGTGTGTGTGTGTGTGTGTGTTTTGCTGAGTGTCGACGCCATTTGGAGGTCAAAAAACATTTAAAGATCATGGCAAGTACAGTACAAAATCTCTATATTTTCTTTGTTAGAAGTATTGTAATATACATTTTTTATAACCAATTTCCAGCCATTGAATGGGGAAAATTACAGCATGCAAAGTAATGAAGTTTAAAAACAAATCGGTAAAAAAAAAACGCACAACACAAGAGGTACTCAAAATATAGTGTTTTGACAAGGTCTGTCTCTTGGTAGGTTGACGGGTTGAACAGAGCTCTGTGAGAAGTTCAAAACTTAGCATGTTATTTTATAACCAAACTGCTTTAAACATCATAGCTTTAACTGCAATATATTTGCTTTTTTCTGGTTTTCTAAGGTTTACTGCGATTAAATTGCACAGACTATGGATCTATTTGTTTATTAGGTGTATTTAAAAGCACTAATGTTATCTCAGTGAATACTTGCCGTACTTTTCACATTTTGGGGGCATGACTTGTATTATTGTATCCTTCTCATTCCGTTTCAGTTATGCTCTTAAGGGGGGGCAAGAAACAAGGGGTTGGACATTTCACCAGTCCATCACCAGACAAATAACAAGGCACACACTTGTACACTCTTAAAACATAACTTTTTTTTTCTTCTTTTCTTTTTTGACGGTGGGAGGCAGCTACAGTTCCCAGAGAGAACCCAAACATGCAACGAAACATGCATGCTCAATGCAGCAAGACCCCAGGTCCAGATTCTGACCCCTGACTCTTTTGCACAAAGCCATGGTGCTAATAGCTTTGCCTGCAACCACTTTTTCATCATTTGTATACTGTTTCCAACAATCCACTGTTAATTTTGACTTACTGTATGTTGATTTGACAGAGATGATGAGCGGTAAGCAAAATAATCCTATTTATAAAAAAAGATGCCTGCCGTCCAGTCTCTGAGGGTACTGAGGCGCTTCATGAAAGTTCTCTACTGTTGTCTCTTTGCTGTTTTTTTTTTTAGTGGTGCAGATTTGAAAAGCAGACTTTTTTTTTTATTTCCCAGAAACAAGGAATCCTCCAGGAGTATTTGCTAGCCATGACCACCGATGAGCAGCTCCTCAGCAACACTGCCATGGTAAGATTTCTACTCCTGTTCAGTCGTTGTTTAGTATTTATTGGCCATTCACCCGAATTTCTCGAGTCTCTTATTATGGTCTCTATTGTTAAGTGGGGCCTTGCCTGTATGAAGGAAGCCCTCAGAAGCTGCCCTGCTCCCTGAAGTGTTATGTAACTCTCTTTCTACCACTTTCCGTCACTGTGAGTCAGCTTGCTTCAGGAGTCTCTCTTTACGTGTGAATCAGCGAGATCCTGACACCCAGCGGATCCCCTCGGCACCCCCTTCCTCTTTTTCTTTTTCTTTTTTTCAAAGCATGTGGGCCGGGCTCATGGCTAATGTGTTTGATAATTACAGTCCGTTAGCATTTGTGGTAGAGCGAGCTGCGGCGTCCTCCATACCGACGGCCCCGCAAGGCACCAGCAAGGCCTGAATGCGGTTCAGAGGAGCAGAGGATGTGGGGTGGTGATAAAAACACTGTGGGTGGTTCTGCTGAGTAGTTACCTAATACCTGTCAGGTGGAAAGCAGAGCCATGGGTAACTTGGGACGTCAGACTCAGGTTTTGTTTTCATCAAAAATTGGCTGAATAACAAAACAGACCACTAGGTTTGTTTACATAATTCTATGGGCTGTACTTCTAGTAAAAAGCTTTCTATATCAATCAAAACAACTTTCTGTAGGCCATTGCTGCTTGAGGGAATATGAGTTTACAAGCTGAAGAAAAGTTGCATTCTACTTGACCAGAAAAGACATTGCAATGTGGAGCCCAAGTCTCCTCCCCTTCTTGTCGGCCCGTGGGTCCCCTGGCCAAAAAAAAAAATAACGGAAGTCATCCATCCATCCATTTTCTTCCGCTTATCCGGGGTCAGGTCACGGTGGCAGTAGCTTACGCAGAGATACCCAGACTTCCCTCTTCCCGGCCACTAGGGCCAGCTCCTCGGGAGGAATCCCCTGGCGTTCCCAGCAAGTACTGGGTCTTCCCCTGGGTCTCCTCCCGGTGGGACGTGCCCAGAACACCTCACCAGGGAGGCGTCCAGGAGGCATCCTGACCAGATGCCCGAGCCACCTCAACTGGCTCCTCTCGATGTGGAGGAGCAGCGGCTCTACTCTGAGCCCCCTCCAGATGACCGAGCTTCTCACCCTATCTCTAAGGGAGAACCCAGCCACTCTGCGGAGGAAACTCATTTCAGTCGCCTGTATCCGTGATTTCGTTCTTTCAGTCACCACCCAGAGTTCATGACCATAGATGAGGGTAGGAACGTCAATGGAGCGATAAAAGTTATTATCTGGTCCACTTTGTCTTGCGTCTTGAATCACATATGTTGTACCTCAGTTTAATTATAACTAATGGTGTGCATTTCGACTGTGTTTGTTGAGTGATTTGGGATTTATTTGATGTAGTGTTGTCAGAATACAAAAATTTCAAACGTGATTGGACACTGGAAAAAAACTCGATGTCGATATTAGAGTTGAGCCGGATTGTGACAGGGTCCTACATGACTTGGCAAAAAGAAGAAACGCCAATGTCGAAGTTCAGCTTTAGGTGATCTTTTATTGTGCTCATCTCCAGGTGAATCCCAACAAAAAGACAAAAAAAAAAAACTAAACAAAAAAACTGCAGTCTGTTTACAAAGGACATTCACAGGCATGAAAAAAATGGCAGTACCTTTAGAGCAGCTCAGAGAACAATCCCCCTTGTTTGGAACTTGCTAGACTTCACTCTGACAACAACAGCCCATCCCATAGGGCAGAGCTTCCTTTTAAAGCCCCTGGCTCCGCCCCTTAAAAACCCCACATAACTTTCCCCTTTCCTGACAAACGGTTTTAAATCACAAATTACCCAAATAAATGCTATATATCAATAATAAAAATAAATAAATACAACCATAGCAAAAAAATAAAATAAATAAATAAATAAATAAATTAACCCACAAATCACAAATACCACCAATATCTCCTGATGATGTCATCACTACATCATCACATGACTTTCAATCCAGGAACTACTTTAGATCTAAATATCTTCCACACTTCCCTTTAATCAGTTAACAACTCAATAACACAGAAAATAACCTGGAGAATTATAATTTAAGCAAACAAAACAGAAACCTTGTGTGTGCACCCACAATGAATCATTTCAGGTATTACTGGAAAAAAACAACAACAGGCTTTTCTGTTAAAAAATGGTGTGTTCTAGTAGCTATCCTGGCTGCATGCTCATTAAAAAGTTATAAGACGGGCTGAGCTCGTGATGGCCCCTCCATCAGACGGATACTCGACTGAAACGATTATCCGCTACGGATAAAGCACTTTTGCAGAGTACGAGTATCTGTGCTCTGATTGAATAAAAATTGTCATTGGGTAGCTGACTGTGTCTGCGTCCCGGAGCCACCATTCTCCCGAATTTCTCCTGATATCTGATGGTGTCGGTTTTCATAAACACCCCCCTTTTCTTACCATAGGAGAATAAAACATGTTACTAGGAATGCACCGATACGATACTGGTATTGGGTATCGGGGCCGATACCGTGAACAGATACTTAAAATTCGAAAACTCTGCAATAATTTCAAAGAATTTTTCAATTTTTCACAATTTTTGTTTTTATGATCATTTTTATAAATATGTTATTTTTATCTAATTCACCATCATTTTCGTAACAATCAGATAAGAATATCAAACCTCATGTCCAATTAATTTCTCTTTTTTGTGTGGTAGAAGTATCAGTATTGGTACTCGCTATCAAATCCAAGTATCAGTATCGGATGGGTTTGAAAAAAGTGGTATAGTTGCATCCCTACATGTTAGATTTCCATTTTGCCAAAGAAGGTGCTATGAGGTACAGTTTCCTCATTCCAATCATGAAAAATCATCACCTGTTGGCGAAGTTCACCATTTTGAATCCAAAATAGGTCACCTACAGGATTCGTAGCATATATGTCCCATCAAAAAAACAATCAGCTGTAATTAGTGACACGCCGCAGCGAGCCGCAAGTTTGCTGCGCATTACTGTGGCAACAGAGCTCTTTTGGCCCAAGAGCGCATCTATTGCGCTGATCCGACTGAAAATAAAGTTATAGACTTAATGCTGTGCTTCGACCAAAGTAAGAAAAAATACTTTCTCACTCTCTTCTGATACAGAGACTCCTACGAGTTTTTAGAATGATTAATAGGTCACTATTTCTAAATGTTAAGTGCTGCTGAGCAGGGGGGTTTTCAGGAGGTTATTAAAGAGGGGCTAAAACGGCCCAGGGTGGGTCTAGTACTGTAACATCAAATGGTTTTTATTTTATAAAATAAATAAAGGTAGTTTGTGGTATAAAGTTATATTACAAACCAATTACTTACACAAACTTACCTGGTGTGGACATAAAAAATGAAAAAGCAAAAAATAAATAAAATGAAATCACATAGATCCTAAAAAAATTAAAGTTAAAAAATGAAAGTTATGTTGTGTTAAAATACCCTGGTTCATTACATTTTACTCCATAATTGCAACCACAAGTGTTGTATTCAGTGTTGCAAAACTTGTTTGGTATATTGTTTGTTTGTTATCGAAAATCATTGATCTATAGATTAATGCTGATATTATAAAAAAGTATAACAATTTCTATTCAACCCCTATCAATTGAGTGCTTAAAAACACATACCGATTAAAGCCACGCCCATTTAAAAATAACCTGACCCACTTCCGGGTTAAACTCCGACCATTCAGAGTACAAATACGGATAATTCATATGGGTTAACAGATACAGATAATGCTGTACTTGCTCATTCCTAGTCGATATTAAGGTGACTTAAAAACACCAATTTATTAAACAAGTCGATACAACAAATAACATTCATTTAATTGAGCTACCTTAATTTATAGTGTAAAAATTAAATGTAAACGATTCCTTAGTGTAAACTATTTCACTTGCAAAAGCAAAATTGTTTACACTTATCAGCAGTTTTTTTAAAAGTACATGCAAAAAACTGGTGAAAGATAACAATTTAAAACTTTAAAGTGTTAAAATAAGAACAAGCACAGCACTCAATATATAAATATATATATATATATATATATATATATATATATATATAACATTACTAAATATTAGGGCTGTCAAACATTTTTTAAAAATGTAAGTAATTACAATTTAGCTGTGAATTAGTCATGATTAATCACAATTGACATTCTTAAATATGGTAGAGCTAACCAAATTAAATTAAACAGTTAACATTTGGATATCACCAGTCTGTTTTAAACATCACCTAAAGTAATTGTAATATAGACTTAGTAATCAAATGTCATAAATTCCTATTTTCCCGTAAGTGAACAGATAAATCTCTGCTGTGCTTCCACATGCCCTTATTGTGAAGAGCATTATTCTTCACACAGCTACTTCCACTAATTAGTTAGCAGTAATTTAAGTCTGAAAACATCACTTTAACTGAATCATGCAAATTTTAACGCAGCTGTAACTCACTATGAAATCTACTGAAGCTATACAGTGAACCAACCTGCATAAATCAACATACATACGGCATATTTATACTCATTGCACCGTGACGGTGGGCTAGGTTTAGCAAGATTGAGCAGACAACCCGAGCGGACAAAACAAAAAAATTGCCTCTGACAACTTTTGAACTTAATTATAACAACTCAAAGCCATTATTTCAATAATACTATACTTACTTGTCATTTATGTGCAAACACTTAAGCTCTGTCGTGGCGCTGCGGCTCCTGGCATGTCGGTGTACTTTGAAGGAGGCTGCGTATATGCCAGACTCAAAAAATTGATGCCATAGGAACAGAATATCTAATTTAGATACCAGTTTTAGTATAATTCATTATCTGGGTATAGATTATTTTGACAACCCAAATTTGATGTTGAAAATTTGCAATTAAAATACCTACAAATCACGTCAAGTCACATATATGACGTCCGGAGCTATTAATAGCGAGCACTAGATAGCAGTTAAAATACTCACCGAGACCTTGTAGAGTTTCTCCCACAAGCTGGCTCTCACTCCATTGACTATTTGTCCGCCAGCATAGCTACTACTTTACACATGGCCAGTCTTTTTCTTCTTCAGTTGTAATCTGCTAAGTGTTTTTTTGCAAGACCTAAAATAACTTTGGTGGCAGTCGAAAATCAGCGTTTTCCCTGCATCAAAATGTATCATCATAATTCATGGACTTCATGTGTTCATTCCACAGCGAACCTATCAATAAGTCTGCCTCCTTAATCCAAATTTGCTGACAGAGAAGTATGAACTAGGGTTTGAGCTCAAGTTGCTTACCAAGCTTTCTGCATGACTTAATCAGTCTACCTTTATGGTCCCCTCATCTTGATATCATCATTTTAGCTCTTTGAGATATTTTTTTTCTAAGCTGTATGACAGAAGGCCTCATTTTGATCTTGAAAATACTTTGAAATTAAGAGTTTGTGGTCAGCTCAGGAACTGAAAGGTGTCTAGGTTATCTAGTTGCCAAACAAGCCCAAATCATTAGAGCTCCACTTATATGTCCAACATTTGCTATAATATTGCACTTTACGTAACAGCCAAATATCTTTACCATTTTGTATTTTTTCCAAAGAACATTGTTCTTGAAGTCTTCTGGCTCATTCAGCTTTCCAACTTAGAAAACACAATTTAAAGATAATAGAACATATACCATATTTTCCATACTACGTATAAACCGCTACTTTTTTCTCATGTTTTGAACCAAGTGGCCTATAATCTGGTGCGGTTATTTATGGATTTTCACAGCTAACGCCCACTAAGGGACCTGCTTGATTTATGGATTGTACAAGTTATGTCCTTCACCAAAGAATACTGTGCCTTAAAGAAAGAAAGAAAAAACACAAACGGAAGAGGAAGTTTACGCGAACAATAAAAACAAACGTGAAACAGACATTACAAGAGCTGGACCGTTTGCAAAAAAAAGTTTTCATGCCCAAACCCTACTTGTGGAAAAAAAACAGAAGAAATAGATATGATGCCGATTTTAAATGAAAGGCAATCGTTCTGGCTTTTAAAGAAGGAAATAGAAGTCTCATCAGAGTCTTAGTAAGACTGACCACCATCGGAGATCCTTCCTGCCCACAACATTACCTTCCATAATTAACTGAGGATATTTGGATAATATGACTTGGGACAACTTTTTCTTTTCCTTTGGAATAAATAAAGTAAATAAATTTTTGAATTGTATGGAACTGAATAAGCTTCTTCATGTTATTCACTGAGAACCTTTCACCCTCATCCTTTACAAACAGGCCATACCTGTTTTAAAAAAAAATTTAGTAAACTTCTGCTTTTATAGAGGTCCACTTGAATCCTATGGAAACAGTCAGGTGTGAGAAAATATTTCACTCACATTTCCTCTTTTAGCCTTGCATTTGCTTAACAAATAAAATTGTGGACTCTGTTGGGTAATTTTTTGCCTTTTGGAATTAGATTTACATATTTGTAGAACTTGGTAAAAAAAAAGTGTTTTACTAAAACCCTATACAGAAACCACAGAAGGAAGGGGGTGTACCTTCTGTTTAACATTACATCTAGGGATGTACCGTTACTGGTATATACTGGCCGATCCGGTTCTAATGTACTGATATCGGTTAGTTAACCGATACCATGAACCAATACTTATATGTGAAAACTGCAATAATTTCAAGGAGGATATTTATTTTTTGCTTGAAATGTTAGTTTTGTGGTCACTTTTATAAATATTTTAATTACATGTCGTTCACCGTCATTTGCTGTAATAAGCAGAGAATAAAATAAAACCTCTCTTTCAATGCATTGCGATTTTTTTGTGTTGTTGAAGTACAAGCATTTATATTCTGTATCAGCAAGATCTCAGATCGAAGTATCAGTATTGTATCGGGTTGAAAAAAATGTTATTGTTACTTCCCTAATTATTTTAAAAGCCAGAGTTCAGTTTAATTGTGTTGTTCAGATATATTTTTGCAGTGAGAAACGCACACCAGTAATAATGAGTAGATATTTTGGTAACTTGAGTTATCCTTCATTACCTTTTTTTCTGCTCATTGTCTCTATGTATCATTTTTCTCTCACTGCACTGATAGTCTGGAGTTTTACTCAATCATGCTATTTTGTTTACTGTTCAGGCTCTGAAAAACATTGCAGCCATCAGCCTGGCCATCAATTACCCCAATAAATCTACTAAGCTGCTCAACATGGCTCCATGAGAGATTTCTCCAAGGGAAAAGGTGGGAGAAGATCCTGCAGGGGACGCGTTCCGACTCATCTGGTTTGTTTCACCAGAATGTCGTGGGAGAAACGCTTCCCTCAACATCCAACGTTTTTCTATCAGGACTCCCCGCGCCTGTTGTCGATTATCTTCCTGTCCTCATCAAGAAGCTTGTGGATATCAGCTGAGGAGGGGACACTCACTGAGCACTTTCCACACTTCTTCACAATCCCTTTTGCCTTAGAAGATTTCAGTGTATCAGCATGTGCTTTCAAAGATGTAGGACAGTTTGTGGGGGTTGAGGTTTTTTTTTTCCACTCAATGCTTTGCTGAAGGACATGAAGTGTGCCAAATTAGCATCCTTCAAGGGGGAAGTATATTCTGTTATTTCCCTGCCTTTTTTTTTTCAAAATAGCAGCCATTCTGGAGTAGTAAATTGATCATGGTAAAGATGGGTCACCTTGGCAACTTACATGTCCCAGCAGACATGTAGAGCAGCCTAAAAATACTGTCCAGGACATTGGAGTCTCATTAGTCACCACAGAGTGAATGGAAGTGACCTACTCGCTTAATCCCCTTGTTTTTGACATTTATAGCTCTTTTTTCTTGCTAACCTTAACTGAGCTGATCATCCTCCTCTGTTTCTCCTGTATTTACAGAAACAAACGATCGAACAGAACCAGTTCCTGAACATAGATATAAAAAATAAAATTCAGATCTGATATATGATTAACAGTGGTGCTTTTTTTTTTTCAAATGTGGCCAATATGGCTCATGCTCAGGGCGCCATGCCCTCATGGGGTGAAACAAAAGCTGTTAGTTGTCCCCAAAAGGAGTTACCTGTTGCCTATTGTCCATTCAAAGGTTAGTGGTGCCCCCTTTTGTTTTGCAAATTGTAACCAAAATAAAAATAATCTGCCGCAGGTTGCCCCCCATCCTGATGCTTGTGCCTGATTTCCCCCGGGACGGATTGAAGTATACAAATTGAGATTTGTAAAACCTTTATTCTGTCTGCCAAAATAACACAAAAGATCTTATGTTAAATTCTTTCATCGGGGTTAGAACACTGAGAAAAGTGTGAAGTCTGCTATACATGTGGACTTACCAAACAAGAACTGATTATAGATCCTATAATGTGTAATTTTAAATGATGAACCCTTGCTGTATAAAAAACCCCATTCAAAACGAGTTTATATTAAAATTTTCAGGTCCCATTTATCTACTAAAAACCACTGCATGCACGAGACTTTATGGAACTCTTACAGTGATACTGTGGATTGTTTTTAAAGTTGATTCAAACTCCACTGCAGTATCACACAATTAGCATAGAAATTAACGGTAAAAGAATATATTGAGTTACAAAACATTACAGCTTTTGGGTCTTTCTAAAGTTTTAACTTAAACTATTATTTTATGTTGCAGCCGTCAGGATTTGTTTTCACAGCTCAGAGTTTAAAGCTGAACTGAATGATGAAGCTTTGCTGCTGATGCTTAAGGTAATGTGTGGAATAGCACGTCTGTAAAAAAAACAAATGTACAGCACGAGATCATTCCTCACAGAAGTTATCTATAGCAACTTAAGAGTTCAAATGCAGATTTCTTATGCTACAACAATATGTTATAGTGTAATCTGACTTTGATTCACATTCACATCACTAACCAAATGCACCTTTATTAACGTTCCCATGCACATGTAGTCATAATTGTCAAACACTTTCACTCTCAAAAGAAATCTTGAGCATTGATTAAGTTATTCACCCGTTTCTCATATAAACCTTGCTAGCTGTAGGAAGTTATGGTAGTTTTATGCCAAAGAAACGTATAATTTTGAGCCATAAAACATTTTAGAAAGAGCAACTGGATGAGGTAATGATGCTTTCCACATATCAAATGATGACCCTGTGGTTAGCTGGAGTAGTGGAAACAAATACACATCACTTAGTTTCTTTTCCTTCTAGATTGGCTTCTATTTTTTATTTTTTTTAGTTTGGCCGTGGCCCCGACATGGGCCGCAGGACGGCTCGGTGGTTTAGTTTACACAAACATCAGCTGCAGTGAGGAGAGAGAAGAGACGCGTGGCCTCTGTTTGGCTTCTGTGACGCCTCACCTATCTATGACGTGCCTATGGTTCAAAATAAAGCAATCTTGATTTATTTCATGTTATTAATTCTATTTTAAATAATAAATATATTGTTTAATTGAAGGTTTTTGTAACTTTTTATTTTTTTTCGTCAGTTTTTTTTTTTTTTTTTTGCAACAATGCTTGATTTAAGGCTAACTAATTTGAATGTAAATAACTGTGAATATCAGTTGCACAGAATAAGAACTTTGATAACAACCCCATCTGAAAAAAAAGAAACCTTTATCTGGCACTAAGAGATGGACACTGAAACCAGATTTTGTATGCACGGTGTTGTTGACCGTGAAACACAAGATCTGCTTGGGTTGAAACACGGTCCATTTCTAATAAAAACAGAAATGACTTACGAATGTCTGCGTTCATGTCTCTTTGGGGCTCAGGTGGGAATTTGTGTGCTGCAACAAATCGAGAATCAATGTTGATCAGGAACCACACACTCAAATTTATAACAGAAACCTCATCCAGGGGCACAATGAGGGTCTAAAAGGGATCAATAGTTCTTTCTTTTTGCTTCAAGTCCTTTATTTCCTTCTAGAAGATAAACATCTCCACTTTGTCAGACATCTTCAATGGATTCATTTTGTCAGCTTTTCTCTACAAACTAAAGCTAATCCCTTTTTCTGTTTTAGTTTAATTATATATATATATATATATATATATATATATATATAATCAGATAACCCATTGGTATGCCCTGGTGTTTTATTTTCATTCTGTGCTTGGGTTTTATCAAAGGCCCTCTCAGCCTTGTTCTGTCCCGCCTGGCTCCTCTTATCTCTCCCATGCCCGTAATATGGAATCTCACGGACAGCCCTGATGATGAGAGTGATGATCACTGGGGCGATAATGACATCAAATGGAGGAAATACTCAATCAGGCTCCAGATGATTCAGTGCCCCTCTGTGTTGCCGTAGCCTCCACACTGGCGTGACTCAGCTCTCCTCCTACTGCTCCTCTCCCCTCCCCTTTAGCTCCTACGCCTTTTTCATACATGTCCCTAGTGCTTTCATTTTGTCAAGGTGAGAAGTGTTGGCCATGGGGATAGAGGAAAAATGGTTACACTCACTTTAATGTGATGATGCCAATTAACTTTTGATTGAGTTTATTAAATAACGCCAATTCATAACGCGTCATCTCAAGGCACTTTACAAGAAAAGTAATTTCAGTTTAGTCGTACATACATTCCAATTAATTATTCACTTCAACATTCCAATCAGTTTAAACGTTTCCTATCTGGTATGGGGAAAAGATCAGAAAATCTAAATTGTGCTACATTAACATCAATAGCAATATAAATATGTTAAGACAATTTTAAGGAGCCACATTTTTGCTAATTCCATTCATTTGTATTGTTTCAGTTATTGTTTGTGCAGGGCAGTGACCCCTACGGTGGCCCTGAAGTGCAAACCACATCCACAATTCACTATAAACATTTCAACAAATTACTACATACTAAAATAAACTGAAAAGCACTTCAACAAATCACTTAACACTGCAACATTAACGAACTGGAAGAGGTAGGTACCTTTGTATGTGTGTGCAACATTAGGCATCACTGACTGGATGATAGAGCTGCTGACCTTTTGACCCAGAGGTTATTCTGCCTGGAGCACATTCATTCAGCCTTTGTACATTCAGGCAGTTCAGTTTAACCCAGATCCAGGAGTGGCAGCTGGCGTCAAGGAGAAAGATTTTGGAGAAGTGCAGAAGGTGTGGGGGATGTAATAAAGTAGCATGACGTGAAAGGCTGTGTCCAAATTTAGTGGCCGGATGCTTTGAAGGCCAAGTTTTTCGGCTGATTACGTCACAGCACCGCGACTAGGCCTGTCTGAGTTTGAAGACCCCTTCAAATGCCACCGACAAATCTGGCCGCCTTTTCCCCGATTTCAAGGAAAGGTGTGGTGTATCCTTTGCTGATCTACATATCCCAAGATGTGGTGTGGGCTGAACGGAAGAAGTTTCTGCAAGCAACAGGGCAGACAAAGCGGGAGGAAAAGCGGGAGAGGGGCACCGTTTTAGATGCAAGTATATTAAATTCTGGCGGTTCATTTAAGAAATGAACAAAGTTTACTATGAACAATTTAAAATGGCCACTAAACATAACATATTGGCATTAGGATAAATAACTGTGCTGTTATTTATAGATGTGTAGGTGTATAAATAACCTCTTCATGGACCCTCCTTACATTTAATCAGAATAAACAGGCAGTGTTGCTGGATCAGCTAAATACAGATAATATCTTCATATTTTCTGGTTGATGATGCAGAGACGGCTTAAGGTAGCTTCTTCACTCTGTCAACTCCATCATCTGGGTTTGCAGGCTTGCTTAAATGACGGCTTCCACATCCCTAAGACGTGTTCAAAAGACAATTTTGTCTCAACAGAGAGCCCCGCAGATTTCCAGCAGTGTCATCCTCTCCTATGTCGTCCTCAAGCTTATCTCCAGGAACCACAAAGTCACCAGCACTGAGGCAGCTGTGGAAAAGAGTGGATGTTGTAATGACCTGCAATGGTGTTAAAAAATAATGTTAGGTATTGTTGCAATGATTGTTTATAGAAATCTATTCAGTTTATTTAGAAAATACCAATTTGCATCACACCGCTTTGTTACAAAAAAGGGTAAGTATTTTGAGCACTTAACTCCTTTTTAAATTTCATAGCAATTTTGTAGAATCATTGCACCCCCGTCCCGAAAAACAGATCAAGGAAATCCTTAAAAGTATATAGTTAATTTGCTATCAATGCCCATGATGATTAGATGAAAGCGTCTGATCAAAACTGTATATAACACTGTATTGCAACCTTCAGCTCCTAAATGATGTCATTATTCATCTGTCGCCTCTCCGGCTAACTTTACTGTGTTTTAGGTCAAATTAAATATGTATCTATGAACTAATTCAACAAAAATGGAAGGCTCCTAAAGGACTGAGTAAATTAATGATGCAAACAATCAATTTTAACATCTCTCTTGTTGCAAGAATAATCAAATTGCTGCACTGCACTAGTGTTTTCTCTCTCGCATTAACTGAGTGTTTTAAGTACTGGGGTCATGCACCCCCCTCTGATCAGTTGCCAACCTTGTCTTGCTGAATCTTTCTGCCCCTTTCGAACCTTATCCACACCCGCAATCCTACAGATGGAATTGCTCCCACACTAAAGGAAACTCCCTTCTTGACCTTGTTGTAATGAGACCTACTTCTTTAGACCCTCCTGGGAGATGAGGCCGTTTTGGGTCACCTCTCTTGAGGCACGGGGATAATTGGGTACTTTCGAAAACCCAGTGAGAATAAGACGCAGCGAATGGGAATATTCCCATATTTAGCACCTCCTATTGTCTGGTTGCACTGGGAAAGAGAAGCTTGCTGTTTTTGGTCTCATTTATGGCCTCTCTTCTATCTGGGTTAGAGGCAGGCTGTTATTGGAACAGCCACCTGTGGCACCAGGAGAAAAAGGACTGGAATGGATAGCAGTAGGTTCCAACATTACAGCCCTGCTGCAGAGCGCGTCAACTAATCATGAAGATTAGGGTGAGAGCTGTGTATGACTGAAAAGAGACAGTGGCTGTAATGTGATGTGAGAGGCGAGGAGATGGACTGCCCTGTGTTTATCTCCAACCCTGGCTCCCAGCTGGCCAGTAACTGACTAATTAACTTGAGGACATCAGAGGATGGGCTGTTCTCCTGATTCTAGGTCAGTGCCAATGCTTAAGAGACAAACGTCCTTGACTATCCTTCAACCATGCTTTAAACAAGCTTTTACTATTTTGAACAACATGTTCAGCAACATCGACTTGCAGAAATATTTCTAAACCTTTTGTTGTTTTAGAACCACAAATCTCAATGGGGTTTTTTTCTGTGATAGACCAACACAAATCACCATACACCTGTAAAATAGGGAAAAGAAGAGAAATGGATTTCAACTTTTCTTTATTAAAAAAAGTGTATACATTTTTGTTTATTCCTTCTTACTCTGATTGCCCTTAGTAAAATCTAGTAAAATCATCTAATTTATAAATAATAAGTAATGTAATGTAAGATTTTATCTAAGTAAAAATTCAGCTGTTAGGTGAAGGCTTCAGACGTGAGCACCTATGGGGTGCCTTTTGCAAAGTTACAATGTCAAAAAAGGAACAGCAATCATTTTAGTTTGTCATAAGAGAAAGGAAATGGCAGTTTGTATTCATAAGTCATATCTTCCTCATGTTGTTTGTTTATTTATAAATCTCAACATTTATACCTAAACATTCATTTGCAAGCAAAAAATTTAGTTCAAAAACATTTACTTCACAACAATTATTGATTAAAGTAAACATTTAGCTAACTAAAAAAAATTAGCTCAGGGCTAAATATTTAGCTTACAAACTAGATATTTAGTTTGGAGCTAAATGTTTAATTAGGAATATACATATTTATTTAAGAACCTTTATATTTAATTTAACTAAATATGTCATTGATGAACTATATATTTAGGCAAAATATTTAGCTTTGAGCTAAATATTTAAACTGAGTTTTTAATTTGCAAGTTAAATATTTCGCTCAGGGCTAAACATTTAGTTTGTAAATTCAATATTTAGTTTGTAAGTTTAATATTAGATGCACTTTCACTTCCAGACGTTTTAGTCACTTCAGGACTGCCCCCCTCCCTTTGCAGCACCAGTAAGAAGCAGAGCAAAAGAACACTGATTAGCTCCTATGTTTTCCAAAAGAGACATGCACTGTCTTGTCATTGGGGTGTTGCACATTTTTTTTTTTTGGTTTTTTTTTTGGGTTTTACCCAAAGCATGATATTTCCACCCCCATGCCTCACAGTAGGTATGTTGTTCTTTGGATGCAACTCAGGATTCTTTCTCCTTCAAACACAACATGTTGAGCTTTTACCAAACCTTTGTATTTTGGTTTCATCTCACCATATGACATTGTTCCAAACCTCTTTTGGGTCATCCAAATGCTCTCCAACAAACTTCAGAGTGGCCTGACATGTCTAAGCAGGGGGACATATCTAGCAATGCAGGGTTTGAGTCCCTGGCGACATAGTGTGTCACTAATGGTAGCCTTTGTTACTTTGGTCCCAGCTCTCATTCACTAGGTGCCCCTATGTGGTTATAGGATTTTTGCTCACCCTTTTTGTGATCATTTTGACCCCATGTGGTGAGATCCTGCGTGGCGCCCCAGATCAATTGAAATTATTGGTGGTCTTGTATGTCTTCCGTTTTCTAATAATTGCTCTAATAACTGTTAAAACGTATTAGTGCTCACGAAAGTTCAAGGGGTCTATCCTTGGCAGGTTATCCCAAACTTTGCCTTTAATTTTTTGTACAAATGTCTGTCAGAGCTGAGGTTATTTATTTATGTTTCCTCCTTTAAAATTGGAAACATTTCAGGGTTTTATTACGAGAAGAGGCAATACAAAGTGAGAGTTATCTATGGATACACTCTCATCAACTCTATCTCCCTTCACTGCTCATCTGTGACTCAGGAGGCCTGCATGCTGTCATTGTGTTTCCTGTAGGTTTTCAGGTGTGGAAAGATGGCTGAATGTTGCAAAGTTTCTGTATTTATGCAAGATTCATGTCTCTCCACACTGCAGAGACGACTTTCCTTGGCAGGTGAATTTACTCAAGTATTGCTGGATAACAGCTCTGCCTCTCCTTACTTACCTATACCTACTTATCTAATTTTTTAATCACACAACTGTATTTCAACTCTTCTCTGACCTTCAGTGATACCCACCCAAGTAAAAAAGGTCATGATTTTGGTTTACTTTACTTTTGAAATGTTTATTTTCACAGATTTTTTCACACTTTCCTCTGCTTCCTGTTTTATTTTGAACTGCTTTAATTATGGCAACTTTTAACACTTTTGCCTCTTCTGTTTCCTTCACACTTGTTTAATTTTTTACAGATTTTGCCATAGCTGTGTTCCATCACACACACAATGCCATGCTACTATAATTACCTACTTTCACTTTGAAGGTTATAGTGCCAATTTAAACAGAAATTAAAAACAAAATGGCCAGTTCGCTTTCTACCATTTGCAGTTGGAATGTCCGATATTATTGGCCTAAAGTCATTATCGGCCAATATTGGCATTAAAATGTAATATCGGAAATTATCGGTATCGGTTTTTATTTTTTTAATAAGATGAGTTTTCACACCATACACATATTGTATATCAAACTCTTCAGCTACTTCTTTTCTCTCTCAGAATGTAAAAATATGACAGATATGAGGTGTAGTTTTTGAGATATTATTTGTTTGAGACAACTTTAAATATATCAAAAGGCTTCTTCTGGGCCAACCTTGACTGTCTATGTTTGCTGTATCTTTATTTTTTATTCTTGTTTCAGTTGTTTCCACTTTACCTCACTGCTATGAAGGTATAATGTTGTTTACATTTTCTAAAAGTCGAAATTTTTCCTGAGTGGTGGGCCTTTGTCAGTATTCTCTGTGTGAAAAAATTTTCCAGCTACTTTTGAAGATGAAATAAAAATGGTAACTTTTTCAATTGCCTAACTAAAAGTGCAGTACTTATTACATTTTCTAAATTTTAAAAACTCAAGTATGCATGATACACTATACTTCATTGTGGTTACCTAAAAGGGTTTAGTAGTTTTTGTTTTTTATGAGGGAGGGTCCCCACATATCGCTATTGGTTTATATCATATCGGAAATTATGAGTTAGGCTATATCGGTATATCGGTAGAAAAGCCAGTATCGAACATCCCTAATTTGCAGTTTAGTTCTTTACGTTTCCGTTCCGTTTCCTTTTGGCTTTAGCATTTGGCAGTTAGTTTTTTTTTTATTTTAGCCTCTAGCACTTTACTACTCCCTTTTCTCTATTTGTACTTTTTCTTTTTGCATTTGCATGTAGCTTTTGACCTTTAGCTACTTGTATTTTGGCATTCACCATTTTTCATTTTGCTTTGCCTTTAGACCTGAGTAATCCTTGATCCAAAACGATTGTTGGGCTGTTTTTGGCCATTTTCCACAGTGCTTGTAGCTTGTTTGTAGTTACCCCACAGGGGACATGGTGGAGAAAATATTTTTTACGGTGAGAAAAAGAAAGAAATAAGTTTGAAACGACAAACAAGTCGATCATCGAGCTGCGGCCTAGGGTGTCTTGGTGCCAGGTGCACAGGAGGGACGCTACCCTCTCAGTTACCGGGGTAAACCCCAAAGTACAGGCCTGGCCGAGATGGGGCGCAACAAGTATGCCCATCCCAGCTCGGCGCCTCTCAGCGGGAGCAACTCCAGAGTGGAAGAGAGTCCAACCCCTCTGGAGGAAATGGGTTCCAGAACCAGAGCCGTGCAACGAGGCAAGGCTGACTATGTCTAGTCGGAACCTCTCACCCTCGCTCACCAGCTCAGGCTCCTTCCCCACCAGAGAGGCGTCTCAAAAGCCAGCTTCTGCAGCTGAGGATCGGAACGCCAAGGTCCCTGCCTTCGGCATGCACTGCCATAGGGGTCACGGCATGCACTGCACGTGACCCCTATGGTCCCTCCCACAGGTGGTGAGCTCATGGGAAGGGGGGCCCGTGTTGCCTCTTCGGGAAAAGCCTGGTCGGGCGCCATGGGCAAAGCTCCGGCCACCAGGCACTCACCAACGTGCCCCACCACCAGGCCTGGGTCCAGAGTAGGGCCCTGGTGACCAGTGTCCGGGCGAGGGAACACTGGATCCATTAATGTGACTCGTCGTAGGGGTCTTCAGGCTGCACTTTGTCTGATCCCTCACCTAGGACCAATTTGCCATGGGTGACAGCCAAGGGAGGGGCTGCCACCTTTTGAATTCTTTAAATATTTTTTCAAAATAATCCTCCGACCATGGAATCCAGAGGGCGCTGTCAGTCATTGAAATGGCAGCATCCACAGAAGAAGCTGGGAAGTGAGAATTCCTGGAAGTGGAGTGATGCAACAGAGAGTCTGGAGACCATGCCCTTTAGGAGCTGGAGCCAAAGCGCTGCAGTTTTGATGAAGAGGCGGATATTATCCAGGAGCTGGAGACTGGCCGTTAGAGGAAGCTGTGGCCAATAATTCGCAGCAGACAGCAGAATCAGAGGAGACTATGGAGGCGGCAACCAGGCCTTCACAGCCAGGAACAGGAGCCATACCATGGTGCTTCCGACGACGATGAAGGGCTCTCTGAAGAGAGGTAAACCCAGTGGACTCTACGTCGCCTAGGGATTCAGAGGAGGGAGCTGGTAGCTGGACTCAAAATTCAGCAAATCATCATCCCGATGAGCGAGGAAGAACGCAGGGGAGACGTGAACTGTATCCTCCAGGGAAGGCTGAGGAGCTATATGGTGGCAGCTGGCGAGCTGTGGAGCTTAGGAAGGCTCTTCATTGCACCCTCACAGTTTGGCATCGGAAGGGCGGATGGCCAGCCAGGAACCCGCGTATGGTGAGTCTGACACCAGGCCTTGGCTGCAGCTTCACTCAACCTAACTTTCCCAGTCATCCTGGGTTCTATCGTCTTCTGTCCATGAGAGTTCCAAACTGAACTCATCTGGGTCCTTCCGGGTCCTGGCTGGAGCAGTGCTGAGCAGCAGGGTGAACCTCTTCGTGCCTCTGAGGTCCAACGATGGGTGAAGAGCTGGATGAATGGATGCCCGCAAGAGGTGAGTCGACCGCTGGTGAAGAGTTCTTGGCCGCCTGCCAGGTAAACCATTCAAAAAGAGTCATCATATTTGGCCCCTTAGATTGCTCTGCTGGGTCCATTTGTTGTTCTGTCAGGTTACGGTTGAATGAAGACCAAGATGAAGAACGTCTGTTTGAGCGTTTGCGACCCATTTATTCAAAGGTCCAAAATATCCAAAAAAGAAGGCAGATGCGACGAGGACAGGGAAAGCACGACAACAACCCGACAGAGACAGGAAGGTATATATACTGAGGGAAGGGCAATTAACGAATAGAGAACACCTGGGAGAGGGGAGGAGAACACAGGGAGGACTAACAGAACACAGCTGATGAGGATAAGAGAAATGTGGACACAGGGACTGGCTGGGAAGGGAAAGAAATTGATTGACACAGACAAGACTGAGGAAGACGCAGACAGACAGATCATAACACAGAGTCACTAATCTGCATTATCTTCATCTTCAGCAACAACTCTGCATTTTTTGTTTGCTAAAAACTGTTGTGAGTTTGGGGTTTTGTCTTTTTTTTTTTGTCTGTTTCTGGTTGTTTGCTTCCTTTTTTCTGGAGAGTTTCCATGAGAGGTTGAGCTGAGGAACTGTCCAGCTCGGGGCGGGGCCTATCAGCTGCACCCACCAAGTGTAGCTCATTGAGCTGACCACCAGCTGTGGATATATGGAGCATACTGGCAGATCCTCAGGGCCTGAATGTTGTCAACTATATATGATACCCCCAAGTCCTCCGTGTGCTATCCTGTGTCTCCTTCTTGTATTTTGTAACAAACCTGCTAATCTTCTCTGTGCTCCGTCCAAGGTACCTCTTGTCTCATTCTCCTTGTGATCAGACTCCAGTTTCACAGTAAGCCTTGGTTTCCCTCAAAGTCTATCAGTCCTTATTCTCCAAGCTCCAGCGTGTTCCTCGATCCACCTCAGTGCTCTGTCTGGCCGCCATGCGTGGTCAGTCTTCATTCCCAGATCACACCTTCACCTCGCCTCCAGAGAACAAGACAGGAAGCTCTCGCAGAGGCTCCTAACTCGTTCTCCCGAGTTTCGAACAACTACCATCTAAGCCTGACCTGAGCTCATTCAATCAGCAATACCTCCCTTGGATCTCAGTCTTAACTGTAGATTGCTCCCTTTCAGTTAATCTTTTCCTTAGAGCTGTGTTCCTGGTTCCTGTGTCAATGAAACTCTTAAAACTTCAGCTGGTCTTTAGGGCTGAAACGATTCGTCGAGTTACTCGATTTACTCGATTACAAAATTTGCTCGGGGAAAAAACTCTGCCTTGAAGCCTTGTTAAATTCTTATGACGCACACTGTGACAGAAAATTTTATTATTAATGCTGGGACATTAATAAAGGTTCAATTCTCTTACTCAGCTCTTAGATAGCTGTTCTGATTCTAAGGTACAAACAAGAACCAATTGTATGTAAACATCTCATCTTGACTTACGACAACTCTTGTTATTATCTGGTATTGACTTATGACAGATCCTGTGACTGTCTTTCTCAGAATTATCAAAAGTGTCCCTTATTGTTATCTATATTCTGATTGTCCAGTGAAACTTTCTCCTGATTGTTTGCTCCTGACTACTGAAGGGACACTTCCTCTTCTGTTTGATTATGTATGGAATCATCTGTATGATGTAATGATCAGACAGAAGCTGATTCAACAGGGTGTGGCTGATTACTATATATACCCATGCATGTGTGCTGAAGCTCTCAGCAGGAGGCCCTCCGTGCACGTAAAATAAACTATGCACGAATATAGCTGACACTTTGTTTTATTCTCTCATCCGAGGCTTCTCAATAGAGGGTGACAATTTTTCGGGGTTCCCATGGGTCACAGGATTCCTGCAGGATTCCCGGGGGACGGGAGTCAATTTCACTGTTGGTAACGTGATCGGGACGGGACAGGAAAAAATCCACGGGATCGGACGGGAACTACACTGCACACACCAAACACCAGTTTAACCTGGTTAAACTGGTAAGCATATGATATCCAACTGAAAATGCATGTATCTTATGCTGCGTTCGAGAGCCCATTCAAACCAGTGGGACATGGGACTTATCCTACCTCCAAATACGAAAAATTCACTGGAATGCCTGTCGAAGTGCAACCTCCTACCTGCGAACTTGGGGTAGTTTGACGTACCCCGACTTCACCAAAATTAAGTCAGAGGATAATAGCGGCGCCCACGGAGTCTCACGTCCTGAGAGGTAAAACTTGAATGAATAGGCTATAAACTGCACTTCTCTGCTGGTAGTGTTGTTTTAGACACTGTAATTTTAACACAACTTGTTTTTCATATTATGGTGTGAATGTCGTTATTATCTGTTAGCAGGCCTCTTCATAAACAAAGCGACTATCTGTTCAGCGCGGCGGTCGTCCATGTTTTCTGTTTACATTCCACTTCGATTGCCTCGAACGCTTAGAAGTGGGAGCTAGTACATTTCAGGTAGGAGAAGTCAAACGTCCCACTGGTTTGGATGGGCTCTCGAACGCAGGATCAGTAGTTTGGTAGTCAGACGAGTCGAGTCCATTCTTGACGTGGTAAGGTGGCCAATGCAGGAGAATGCAGGATATGGTTAAAGATGGCGGATAAAGCTAAATAGATGATCTTTGATACTGTGCTAGGCTCTGGTTTAAAGGGGGGCGGGGGTGGGGAGCGAACACCATAGGAGGTAAATTCGGGTCGGGACGGGAGTCTTTCTCTCGGGATTTTTTCGGGACAAATTTTTTTGGGGGGGGCTGTCACGTGATCGGGACATGACGTGAGTATTTCTTTATCGTTATTATATTATCCACTTCCCGTGGAGCTAGAATGCAGATTAGCGGCACCCAATGGTTGTGTGTGACCCAACATCTATGTCCACAAATAAACCAAGCCCAATCCTGTTTTGCTGTGCTGTGGAGTTGCTAGCGGTTAGCTTTTTTGTTAACATTTAGCTTTGGCTCTGAGCTTTTTGTAGTTCTAGTAGGGCTCTTTCCAGGGTGGAAAACATGTCTTTCCGTTGGTGTACTAAGTTTCTCTGTTACGTAGAAGGGACTGGCTATTTTTGACAAAATCGTTTTTCTGTCTGAGGCTTTTGCAGACATCGGGGTTGGAGAAAATTTTTTACATGCAGCATTCATATGCAGCTCAGAGTGACCTACAATGTTTCACAACAGGTAACAATTATTACACGATTCTCAGTGAACGAGACCTTTAATACTAAATCGGATAAAAAAAATCTGAGATCTGATCCAAGATTTGAGAGTAAGGGCCTGGTGGACGATACAAAACCACAGACAAAAGCAGTTTTAATGTTTTGTAACTTGGATGAGGAAAGCCAAGGATTAGATGTTCAAAATAACTGTAGCTATTAATTGGTCTAGGGTAAATTTGTAAATATGAATGAAAGATGGTTGCAACTCCTCCTCCTTGCCCAGTACTTCTAGGAATGTAACAATTTAAATAATTGGAAGGATTTGCCTCATTTATACTTACAAAAAACTCCTGCTGTAGCCAGGTTTCTGATAGACAAAACAAATCAATTTTATTATCATATATCAAGTCATTTACTAATAAAGCCTTTGAGGAGATGAATCTTATGTTAAAACCTCCCACATCTAACTGCCTTATTTTTTTGTTTAGTCAAAGTGATCTTTATTTTAGTCTTGCCACATGCTGTTTTGGGCTAAATGGGCTTTTCCATTGATGCCTCAGCTGGCTCCTATCATTTGTTAGCAAGCATCATTCATCTGAATTGCTTTAGCCTCTTTTGCTCAAATGTCTGGCTTGCTGTTAGGTTAGTAGGCGGGCAGATTCTAAAATTTGGGATATGATCCTTGGCCGTTATGATCAAGACATAGCAGGATGTTTAACCATCCTAAACGATAAGCGGCTTGTTCCTTTGTTGTAGGAATTAAATTACACTTTCTATACTATACTATACTACTCCATCCATTATCTATACTGCTTATCCTCAAGGAGTCACAGAAGTGCTTATGCCAGTCTCCAGTAGTCAACAGGAGAGAAGCAGGTTGCACCCTGGAGTGTGGGACGAAGCCGGAGAACCCAAAAGGATCCCATGCATGCATGGGAAAACATGCAAACTCCATGCAGAATGACCCAAAGACAGCAGTATCTACTCACAAACACTATTTTGGCTTGGCTTTACTTAATCATTTAATTATTTTTTTCTGAAGGTTTCCAAATACTTCCTGTTAACTTCATGTACACATCAACTTTGATCATGTGTACACCAGCACACTGAACAATTGAAGCTAACATAACATCAAAACAGAGCCGGTTAGTAAATGTTCTATTAGAGATTTACCTCCTACTAGGACAAAGCTTATTCAGCAGAACCCAGAGGACTGGCAGGATACTCCTTGCCCCTCAAATCCACTGTAGTTTACTAAAGTGCTAGATAAGAGGGAACAACAAGGGCATGGAGGGATAAAAGGAAATAAAGACGGGGGATAAGATAATACAGCCTTTCACATGGAAAGTTGATGCTGTCACAGTATACTGACATCTGGAAGCTTAAACTGCTCCGACTATGGAGTAATCTCACATTGTCACTTGGATCGCCTGATTAGGCTCTTTATTTTTTCCTCTGTACTCATTAAAGGTAATCATTGCTTTTTTTAGATAGGAACTAATGAGGAACTAATCAAAGAATAACTGCTACTTCATTATTACCTATTGATCAGTTACTATTCCAATTATTAGTCAATTTTTAAATCATGGTCAGCTGTCCAACACCTAAATGAGGAACAAGACTAACTACTGCTCCATCATTATGATAAAGTATGTTACTGACAGTGATGCTGGTATTGCATTTCTAAATTAGGGGTTAGTAGCATGTCAGTCTAAATATGACCACTTTTTCAGTAATGGCTAATCTAAAGTAATCAGTAATCAAATTAAGGTTACTTGTTCAAGCCACTGGGCATTACTATTTTTGTGATTTTTTTTTTTTAAGCAAACAGATATATTTGACACCTGGTGTCAATGGCAGCAAAAAGAGTAGGAAAAAAAGCGAAACAATAGCAGTAAATATGGTCTTACATACCTTCTACCTTACATACCTTCTTACATACCTTCTACTTTTTCTGTCGTAATTAGAACATTTAAAAGCTGTTTATCTCCTCTATAGTTGCCATGTTTTTTTTCTACCCTACAAATCCAACCCTCTATCACGTCTGAGTTCTGTATTCTGCCTGCTAGTGGAACTCTCCAGTAGTACATGGTCTGCGCAAGCAAGTACGTGCGAAAGACCCAGCCTGCTGCTGCTGTCAATGTTAGGTTACGCAAGGTTAAAAAACAAGTATATTTCCGGCCTTACTTTTAGAATGCATTTCCAGTAAAGTGAGTATTGGCAAAACATTTTTTTTTTTTTTTTTTTTTAAGGCAGTGGGGGGTGTTATTGGCAGCTGCTGAAAGTAACTAATAAAGTAACTTAGTTACTTAATAAAAGTAATTGGTAAAGTAACTAAGTTGCTTTTTGAAGGAGTAATCAGCAGTCAGTAATCAGATTACTATTTCAAAGTAACTATGTCAACACTGGTTATTAACCATTAGTTAACTATTACTTCCTCATTACCTAACAGTAGATTAATCACTTTGTTTTCACTGAAGTGTTACCTTACAGCAAAATGTGTTGTTAATCATTAGTTAACTGGTAAATGATCATTAACTAACCATTGATCAATCTTTTTGAAGCAGTCACACGTGTTTAATGTCAATTTACTTTTACTTTATCATTACATGATGAGCAGTTAACCTTTTTATTTCTGCTGAAGAGGACACACATTAACATGTAGTGTTAGTTTTTAGTTAACTGTAACTCAACACAGAAATCGAAGTAGAAATTTTTGTTGTCAGTCATTTTGGCAGACGGGGAGAAAAAAAATTCAGTCACAATTTCTTTTTATCCGTCAATTTTCAACATGATAACATATTCAACAGTATTTATTTTTTTTGTTCATTTTAAATACATTTATAAACCGAACAAGCTGAACAGAAAACTACCCCACACATGAAAAATTTAATTAAGTGATTGAACTTAAAATAGTTGTGGGAATGACAGAGCTCTTGGGAGGGAAACTCCCCAAAGCCTCAGTTAATCTTCTAGTGCTCTCAGCTCCTAGAGAGGGAGATTTATTGAGTATAGTCACCAGGTCTGAGATGACGCTCTGATGCTTTCATGGAATCTTTTCTTTGAATGATCTTTACCTGTACTCCATGTGTAAAGTTGAAAATGCCAGTTCAGTTGATATAGCTCTTAAATAGAAAACTTTTTTTCTTGATTTGAATGTTTGTATAATTGCATTGAAATGAAATTTTTTGTACAGTGACTTGAAATGACATCTGTTGTGAATTGTCGCTATATAAATAAACTGAATTGAATGGAATTTTCACCAAGCGGCCAGTGGTGTGAATACTTATCTGTCAACATGACAGACAGCTTTTATATTTTTCTGTCACAGTTTAAAAAACTATCAAATACAGAAAATATTTGCTTAACTTGAACCCTGCTGCAATATTTGTGTTTCCCCTAAACGCGAAGTCACAAATCTGTTGTTAACCATTAGCTAACTATTGCTTCATCACTACATAATCACTAGTTTTGCTGGTTTTCCTTGTTTCCTTGTCTCTCGTTTCCTCAAGAATCTTGCATGTGATCACTGAAGTCATTAATTAATTCTGAAATTCCATTAGGTCCCTAAGTAACTAATCAAAAGTACCTACTTTTGGTTTTACAACATATACACACAGAACAAAAATATAAACCAAACACTTTTGGTTTTGCTCCCACTTTTTATGAGACGAACTCAAAGATTTAAAACATTTTCTACATATATAAAATAACAATTTCTCTCAAATATTGTTCACAAATCTGTCTAAATCTGTGATAGTGAGCATTTCTCCTTTATTTCATTTTTAAAAAGAGCAACGGCATTTGGATTTTTCATTTATTTACACTGAAAATAATCGTTTTTTTAGCCATATTTAGGAATGTTAATTTCTTGATTTATTCACAGCTACCCTGTGATTATTTAGATTGCGGAAGTATCAGATCGGGACTCTGTAGCGGCAGATACTCAAAATCAAATGACTCTGAATGGCACTCAGGTACAAAAAAATGTGATTGGTACACCTGTAGTTCCTATGTAAAACAACATATTTTTCTGAGTCTTGAAATGGCAGCTGTAAGAACATCTAGATTTAAACGACCGTTGACAGTTTTCTTCCAGGTTTATTTTCTTGTTGCAGCAAGAGGACACACAAAGCATAGAGTTCTTGGGTTGTGTCTGCCAAACAAGTCTTACAATACAGTTTTAGGGGCATTTTACACAACAACGGTGCCGTTTTTGTTTAACGTTGATGGTGAAAATGGCCCTGCGTTTACATGACAGGGCTGGTGATCTGATCTTTTTGAAAACGATGTAGCACATATGCCTTTTCACTAGCCAGGACCACGCTACGGATGGAATTAACTATTCAGAAGCAAGAACAATGCTACAGATTCTGATTTTTAACGGTTTATTGAAGGAGTGGAGGATCGAAAGGTCTGAGGAGAGATATCGTCAGAGACCCGGAGGAAGACTCAGTGTGGGGGCGCAGTCTTCAGGAAAATCGTCTTTCCGAGCCTGCTCAGAACCCCCCCAGACAGGACCTAGAAGAGAGATGTTAGAAGGGTGGTACAGGAGTGAACGAAAGCGTGGAACAGGGATGCTGCGAACAGTGGAGGCTGCTAAAGAAAGGGGGAGGGATTAAAAGGGGCGGGTCGGCAGGACCCAGAGAGGGAGAAAAAGAGAAGGCGGGTCGGCAGGACCCAGAGAGAGAGCGAAAGAGAAGGCGGGTCGGCAGGACCCAGAGAGAGAGAGAAAGAGAGGGCGGGTCTGCAGGACCCAGAGAGAGAGAAAGAGAGGGCGGGTCTGCAGGACCCTGAGAGAGAAAGAAAGAGATGGCGGGTTGGCAGGATCCAGAGAGAGAGAAAGAGAGGGCGGGTCGGCAGGACCCAGAGAGAGAGAGAAAGAGGGCGGATCGGCAGGACCCAGAGAGAGAGAGAAAGAGAAGGCAGGTCGGCAGGACCCAGAGAGGGAGAGAAAGAGAAGGCGGGTCGGCAGGACCCAGAGAGAGAGAGAAAGAGAAGGCGGGTCGGCAGGACCCAGAGAGAGAGAGAAAGAGAGGGCAGGTCTGAAGGACCCAGAGAGAGAGAAAGAGAGGGCGGGTCTGCAGCACCCAGAGAGACAGAGAGAAAGAGAAGGCGGGTTGGCAGGACCCAGTGAGAGAAAGAGAGGGCGGGTCTGCAGGACCCAGAGAGAGAAAGAGAGGGCGGGTAGGCAGGACCCAGAGAGAGAAAGAAAGAGAGGGTGGGTCGGCAGGACCCAGAGAGAGAGAGAAAGAGAGGGTGGGTCGCAGGACTCAGAGAGAGAGAGAAAGAGAGGGCGGGTCGGCAGGACCCAGAGAGACAGAAAGAGAAGGCGGGTTGGCAGGACCCAGAGAGACAGAAAGAGAAGGCGGGTCGGCAGGACCCAGAGACAGAAAGAGAAGGCAGCTCGGCAGGACTCAGAGAGAGAAAGAGAAGGCGGCTCGGCAGGACCCAAGGAAGGAGAAGAGGAGGCGGGTCAGCAGGACCCATGGAAGGAGAAGAGGAGGGGGAGGTCGGCAGGACCAGGCGACCTATAGGGATGGGAAGGGAGGGGTCGAAAACGAATGAATGGCCTTGTGCCCCATGTATGCAGTGTTCTGTGGTTTCCCCTTCATTTCCTGGAAAAGAGTTGAAGAATTTACATGACAACGAATCACCCAGTTTTAGATTTTTCCACACTGGAACCAATTTTCAGAAGGTTGCGTCCCCCCAAGAAACACCGTTCTTGTGTAAACGACAGGCTGAATCGCTGAGACAAACCTTTGTGTTAATGAAAAACATTGACAAGTAAACTGCCCCTTATACAGAATGGTCGACCCCCAACACTTTCAAAAACATCTCATATCTACCCAGTCTGCTCAACCTAGAGCGGAGCTCCACGGGTCTCCTATCCATTCAAACACAAGTTTACTATTTTGTTTCTTTGCATCCTACCAACAAGATTTGCTGACTTACACTTGTTTAATTTTTCCACCACAGTCTCATTTGAAGGCATCACTCAGATTTTTTGGGACTAAAAGAGCACATCCAGAATGAGTAGGACCTCAATAGTTGTTGATTCAGGTACGCCTGATCCTTCAGAAAGGTGCAAGTGGTTGGTACTTGAAAGCAGTTTATTTGAATATCTCTGCCCCCCAAAGTGACAGTGTGCAGCAGCTCGTGGCTCTTCTCACCCCATATTAATTTGGCCCAGATTCAGGTCTCCCTTTGCTGCACAGCAATGTGCTGCAGTGGACTGCTTGTAGCTACATCATTAACTGGTGGAGTAATGTGGTGATCTTAAGAGTTAACTGCTCTAGAACTCATTTAGATTGAATATATGTATATATGGACGGCCCAGTGGAGTCTAAGCCATGAAAGATGATATTTTGATTCCCTCACTTTTATTAAACCCCCCACCCCCTCCAACTGCCTCAGGAAACTTTCTCACCGAATGGCCTTGACAGACAATGGAGCCTCTGGATGAATGAAAGGGAGCTGGTTAATAGTTAATGACCACTTCTATTATTACTTGAACTTGAGACAACAGTACATCTGACAAAAACATGTTTTGCTAAAACACATATTGCTTCTTGCTTGGATGCAGACCTTTTAGTAAACAAATGACCGCAGTGCATATATCACATCTCTGGTGTTGTAATAGCTGAAAAGAACATACTGAAATCCTATTTGATGGTCTCATGTTGCGATTTCCCTCATCCAATCATCACTTGTGTTGCAGCCAGTGATTGAAGCCATGCACTTACGCTGCAGGAGGCAGGCTTTTTGCTGCCCTGTCAGAGGCAGCTGCTTTGAGAGTCGGGTGTCACAACCACCTGTACGAGAGAACGGGTTCTGTTTAACAGGACCATGTCAACATCTTTGCACCCACTAAACCTTTCACATTTTGTCATGTTACAGTCATACACTGCAGGGTATTTAATAGGGATACTACATGATAGGCCTACACAATGTACTGCATATAACCATAAGTGTAGAAAAAATGAAAATACTTTATAAAAAGTGTGGGATAGATTTGTTTTCTCTTACGTTTAATCTCACAGCCTTAAATGAAATCAATTTAGTCAGGGAGAGATTGAAGGCCTCAGAGGATTGTTAGAGAACATTATTGACAAACAGCATAAAAATGACCAAAGAACATTGGATTAAGATCAGGAATAACATTGTAAAGGATTTTAAAACAAAATTAGGTTATAAAAAATATTCAAAAACTTGGACATTCTCTGTTAAACCTACCAAGTCATACCTATCCAACCTAAACACAAAGGCCAGTGTAGAATTACATTTTTGTAAAAAAATAATTCAGTGCATGTTCAAGCAGAGACAAATGGCCAATTTCCAGTTCTCAGTTTTATTTTAAACAGATTAACAAATATGCAGTTTTACAGAGAAACATGCCCATTTTCTCTGGGCCAGATAAAGACATCTGACGACGAATGGTTTCTCATGCCATAACTTTATAGACATCCAAAACTTCCCAGAATCTGGGCGTCTCTTCTCCCTCGGAATCTGCTCCAATCAGAACGTTTTTTAAAAAGTGTCTTGACATCGACTGGTCCGTCCAGAATTATGCATTCATAAGATGGAAGTGTCCTCCTCCTGGGTCCAAGTCAAAAGTTCATTCTGAGTTTTATGGTCCTCTCAAGCAAACATCCTAGTTTTATGGCCTTGGCTCCTAATCTACAGACATCCTGGTTTTACAGCATGCAGTAAATTACCCAAGAGTTTTATTGCTTAAAAGCTTACCCCAAAAAAGTAAAATACAACAAATCCCTCTTTCAATCTATTTTCAAATAGATTGATCACTCCTCTGTACTCTCCTTCAGGGTTAGTGTTTAAAACTTAAGATCTAAAACCCGTAAAGCATTTGAGACTGCAAAAAAATGTCAAACCCAAGAAATTTTATCAGTTCAAAACATGAAGTCTTTCATATGATACCACAACAAGACTTCCATATTAAAATTCAAAACATAACCTGTTAAAATACCTTTTTAACCTTAACTCCCATTACTCAAAAAATGTAAATCTGTTAATTATAAATTCACCCTCTTTTGGCATTATACAAAATTTTTTTTTTCACAATTCCCAAAAAACCACTAAATTCAAAACCCAAAAATGTAATAGTAGGTATAAGAATATCTTAAATGTGAGGAGATAATTAAATCTGACTTGACACATGTTAATACTGTGGAAGAAGCTTAGAAAACCCATGAACATAGACATTATTACTATGTTATATTCTGAAATAAATCAAACTTAAAGTGGGAAGAACCCTGTGAAACAAAAAAATAGTTAGAAGTAACATTTTTGTTCTTTTAAAAGTTCATATCTTCTCTTCCGCACCACTGGCATTCTGTCCAAGGCTGCTGGGAGCTGCATTCAGTAAATGTCTATAAAGGAACTGTCTTTTCCAAATGAAATCATAATCAGATGATTACAATAATAATCCCTCTTTAATGGTAAATTACTCCCGTAATTGACCATTTCCCAAACACAGCCAATTCATTCAGGTGCAGGAAGATGCGATCTGATGCCATTAAGAAAACCTGGTATGGAATCAAATGATTAATTTAACATTTTCGCATTGTTTCTGAATTCTTCCTTACAGCTTAAAAAACCCATAACATGTGTCATATTAGTCAGAAACATATCCCATAAAATACGCAAAAACTAACCTAGTTAGCCTGAGTTTTTCCCACTTTAGCTGTCAGACCCTGTAAATTTTCCAAGTATAAATTAACAAAACTAAACCTATAAATTTAAAGTATCCAATTATCTTCAAATTCACCAAACCTCAGCACGGGAACAGAACCATGTTTTCCCATCCAGCACTCGAGACAGGCCTGCTCCTAATGGGGCAGCAGCTTTGTGCCTCTCCCCACTTCCTCAGGTGCTTGCTGTGGATAAAGCCAAGAACGTTTATTAATCCCAGCAAATTGTCTCCTGCATTATTGTCGAAAGGCAGTTATGACAAGACATTCCACAGATAAGCAGACCAGATGTTCCATCCAGCCTCAACACAAAGCACCGAGGTTCCTGCAGCCATTGGAGTGCGTCAACAGTGGACAAACAGCCATACATGTCCCATGCCCTAATTTGGCAAATCAATATAATCTTATTTAGTTTTACTAAACATGTCCAAACAAGTAGATCTATGGTCTGATCACAAATACAATCAAAAGTATAGAAAAACGCAGGTTAACCTCTATCAGTCAGTCTTACCCACTCTGCAAATTCCTTCATCACCCCCATAACTTCTTTCCTGTGATGCTCCTCCCAGCAATGATAAGCACACACTCAGTCTCCAAACTCCCCATCACTCAAGTGTACTGGATCTCTATCAAGCTGGCTCAGACAAAAAAAAAAAAGTTAGTAAAACAAATGCAGAGAAAAAAATAACCCAAAGCATGAAAAAATTATGAAAACCAAAAACATGAAACAAAATGACGGAACAACTTTCGTAAAGAATTCTATGAGACTTGCAGGCTTGTTGTGCATACAAAGCCTATCTCACTCCTTGCTCCAATTAATGTAATCGCAGACTATCAAACCTAAAGTACTTATTTATTAACACAATCCAATCTAAATTCAAAGTAACTTTTGCTTATATGATTCCTCTTTAAACAAACACAAAAAGCCAACTGGGCAAGATATTCTGGTTGTAAATAACGAAACAGTTCATACTTCAAGAACATCTGTCAGATTCTGTGAAGTGAATCAAACATAGTCAAACTGATTTGTGCAACTAAAACTCCTCTTAATTTTTTGTAGGATACATAGTAGTCTAATTCCCCTTAGCAGTAAAACAAAACAAAAAAAATCAATACAGGAGGTTCAAGAGATAAGATTTCTCTAAATACAAACTAGTAGCATTAAAATAAAAAACAAAAACCAGCATTTTTACAGTATCCCAATTATCTCCTTCTATGTCTCAAAGTACAAACAGACATTTAATTGAAGCTTCTAAACAAATGTCAAAGAAATTACCACTGAATCATGTTTTCTTTAATCCAGCTTCTCAAATTAACATTTTTCAAAGTTCTCATTAATAAGCAGACCGCAGTTCAGAAATCTGGGTCAGAATCCAAGTTGAAAGAAATATATAAAGGTTGAGAGAGAAAGAGAAAAAAAATAAAAAATAAGAAAAAAATAAAGAAAATAAAATCAAAACAATCTAAATAAATTGTCATTTACAGAGTCTCCACTAATCAAATGGTATCTTATGCCATTATTCTATGATCAGAACTGTTCTAAAATGTTTTAGGACATGTAAATTTACTCTCAGCATCAAGTAGACTAGCTAACAATTAATGAATAACATCTGAAAGATTAATCTTAAACTTTTAAAACTAAAACCAATTCTTATTTGTCAAAACAAAATGTGCATTCAAATATATGGTAAAAAATTATTTCAATGTAGCTGGTCCAATCACATTTTGCTTCTACACGATCAGAATAAATGAATTAGAATTTACTTCTTACTTCTAAATTAAACCATCATTTCGATCACCGCTGATATTCATTACTTGTTCTTCAACAAATCTACCAAAGAATTTAGTTGTTACTTTCAATCCTTAGACCAATTCCAAATTTATCTCCAGCCTGTTTAAAAACAAACTGATGCCTTAAAGATGACTCTGTGTTTTAATGTTTTCCTTTTTTTTTTCCAAACTCAAACATTCAAATCCCACTAGTTTAGAAAATATCACTATGATAAGTATTGTTTTGCATGGTAAAAACATTCAATTTGTAACGGAATTGAAATGTACTGGGTTACTCCTTGAACCCCAGTTGAAATTTGATAAATCCAATAAGCATTTAGTGTCCACAAAATCCTTAAGAATGTTCAATTGTGTAAATAATTTAACACCAGTCTCCTTTAGGTCATTCATTCAGAGACTAAGCTATATTTCTAAAGTCTATACAGCCATCAGAAATAGGCCAAACATAATTTTAGCATAAATGATACTTATTTAAATCACAGAAAGAATTCATAAACTGTTCGTGGTCTCAGATAAGAATATATGCAGTTCTGAGAAGTTTTACTCATTCTCTGTACCATTAAACACGGTGCTTATTAAAATAATTTAAACCAGTTTGTTGCTTTCCAATTAACACCGTTTGCTTTTCGTTCTATTCTTATAATTACTGCTTATAGCTTTATCTTTATTTAGGCCAACTTAATCAAATCCTGCTTAAATCAATCAAAAAGCAACAAATCCACCTAATTAAAGATTCAAAAAATGCAACTTTTATTTTGACTATAAACTCCCCTCTTTTTAATTTTAAAGATAAAATCAAAAATTAAAACTTCACCAAGTCAGAATCGACTCATGAGTAACTGTTCTTAGTCATTTGCGTTAAATTGTAACATGCATCATTATCCCAATAAATGTACATGCTCTCCTCATATGATAAATTGAGCCTTCTCTGGCAAAACCAGTTAACTAAATTCAGCATGTACTTCTTGATCTTTTAATCTCCGTATTGTAACAGTTCAGTTAAATGTGAAACACCTTAAATTGCCCTTCGTAGAAAATGTGCTAAAACATTGCCGAAGGGAGTCCAAATGAGTAGCAAACAAAATTTATCTGAGCAGTTATCCGAGGCCGTTTTATAACAAACGTCCAGTCATGTCATAAAATATTACATCCTAATTAACCAGAAAAATTTAACAAAATCCAAATCCGTTTAAGTCTTAACAAGGCAATCGTCTGCAGGAGTCTGTAATCACTTTCTATCCAAAATCAACTTCTAGCTTACAACACACATAACATGCAGTTATTTTTAACCACAAAACACATCGACACACAAAAGCAAAAACGCTAGCATAGCACAGCAGCCTACAGCAACGTGCTACCGTAAACCCTCTTTGTCCAACGAAACCTAAAACAGTACAAAACGTACGGCGAAAACACTCAAGAACATCGCAACATACACTTTAGAAAATTACATACCGCAATGCCAGGTCTTAATCCGCACAATTTATACCACTTTACCAAACTTTAATTCGGCCCAAACAAAACAATCTCCTGTTCTTCCAACACGGACTGAAAACACATGTTTCCAAACAGCCGTCCCGCACAGAAAACACCGAATCTACAACGTCCGTTACAGCCCAAAACCATTAACAAAAAACACAACATTATAAGCGGTGACTTTTAGACCTTCCAAAATCATTTTATCGCGGAGGTTTACACCAATCTGTCACAATTTTCGTAGTCTGTTTTGAGAAATTTCCCGGCGCCGGCCTCCAGAAAACCACTCAAAAGACTCGAACAGATGGCAGAAAACCGCCTATTACCACTAATTTATTTATCAAAACATATAGTCAAAGCTGTTGTATGTTAGCCGTGCTATTAAGCAGAAAATCACACAGAAGTAGCTCCGTCATCTCACCACCTAGCTTGGGCGTCCGCTCTGATGGCCTGTTGTAAATGTTCACAGCTAATTCTTATAGATTTTTTAATTTCAGTTATCCATCATATTTAGTTATATATTTATTTATCTATTTTAATGATTTTATTATACCCGAGTTCATTATTTATACTATAATATTTTAACACAAACACAACATCTCCAGCACCTCTCGCAAAGCGCCTGCGTAAAAAACCATCTCACACACACACATACGCACACACATACACAGGCGTATGCGCATCACACACCAGCTCGTCACCTCAAAACATCAAATACAGTACTTCTACAATATTATCAAACACTAACCTCAATCGGACACACCAAAAGCCGGACCATCAAACACAATCCAATTCACGTGGCTCAATCGTGCGTTTGGAAGATACGCCGGCCGTCAACAAGGGAATCCGTACAGATTACGGTAGGGCACACCGGCTCTACCGTAATCCACTGCGTTTGCCAGCCTTGAAGAATCTCCGACAGCGTCCTGTCGAAGTCGAGAGGCCACTTCTCAAGCCCCGATCCGCACTTTGGTCGGCCCCGAGTTTGAGTCGTTGAAGGGACCGCTCCATCCAGTCCATCTGCTCCATTGTCCTGCAGAGTAACAAACTCCATCTCCCAGCAGGCACCGGTGTTTCTCTGCGGAGCGCAAAGAAGGTCGCAATCATGCGCAGAACAGAGAGACAGACAAAAACAGCAGCTTCAACTACGGGGCCCGCAACAGTTAATCTGCCCAAAACAAAAAAAAACATATTTAACTTGCATGACAACATTTACCCAATGTTAGATTAACCAATCAACAGAATTAAAAACTACGCAACTCTGCGCAAATTGTCAATAGAGCAAATACATGTCCATTAATTAATCTAAAAAATAACTGGATCTTGGTCCAAACTCTGCACACATTCGGGGTCACCATTTGTAGAATTAAATTTTTGTAAAAAAATAATTCAGTGCATGTTCAAGCAGAGAAAAATGGCCAATTTCCAGTTCTCAGTTTTATTTTAAACAGATTAACAGATATGCAGTTTTACAGAGAAACATGTCCATTTTCTCTGGGCCAGATAAAGACATCTGACGACGAATGGTTTTTCATGCCATAACTTTATAGACATCCAAAACTTCCCAGAATCTGGGCGTCTCTTCTCCCTCGGAATCTGCTCCAATCAGAACGTTTTTTAAAAAGGTGTCCATGACATCGACCTGGTCCGTCCAGGAATTATGCATTCATCAAGATGGAAGTGTCCCTCCCTCCTGGGTCAAGTCAAAAGTTCATTCTGAGTTTTAATGGTTTGTATGTTCCTCTCAAGGCAAGACATCCTAGTTTTTTATTTATGGCTAGGCTCCTAATCTACAACATCATGGTTTTACAGCATGCAGTAAATTACCCAAGAGTTTTATTGCTTAAAAGCTTACCCCAAAAAAGTAAAATACAACACCAGGTAAGGAGAGCAAAAATCAGAAGCTGCCAAAAGCAACTATTGTAATCAGAGGGTTATAGGTTTGAATTAATGTCACAATGTAACAGCTTCCTTCCGTCACAGGGCGATGCGCCCTTGGGCAAGGCACCTAAACTTAAATTGCCTACCGATCTGCGTATTGGTGTATAAATGTATGCAAATTTGTGAATGCAAATGTGTGAATTTGGCTCCAGTATAAAGCATTTTGAGTGGTCAGTATGACTAGAAATTGCTATATAAATTCAGTCCATTTACCATTCTAACCTTGCTCTCAGAGTGCGTGACTAGGAGTACCAAGAAGAAAGCCATTACTAAGAGAAAACAATAGTAAGTTGATTGTTTGCTACAGGTGGTTATGGGAAAAATTAACTCAGGGTTCTAAAAAACAGGTGAGACAGAATCCTTAAATGCATATCCCGTGTTGTTCCCAATCAAATCTCCCTCTCTGATGAGGAGCTAATCCAATGTCCTTAAGATTAGGACTTGTCCCAGTTTCAGTGAGTCAACATCAGCCTCTGACCCACTTAGAAGGGTCACTCAGAAGGGGAATTATAATTTAGATCCAAAAGTTCTATAAGACAGTCATAGCAGATTTGTTTTGCCACATGTGGCAGAAAACACAAGTAAAACGTGGTGTAAAACATGGTGGTGGCAGCATCAAACTGTGGGATGTGCATTTTTACAGCGACCCTGGAGCCAACCAAAGCTTTAGGGTGTGGGTTCACCTTTTACCTGTACATTTAATCTCAACATATAGCTAGAGTTATCTCAGATAGATATATGGATGCATGGATCTGGACAGACATATTTGAATACAAATTCATGCCACAATATTTGAATTAAATTTATAAAAATGTAGCTTTTCATTACTTTTTGAATCCTAACCCACAACAAGTAGCAAAAAAAATCAACCTGTCTCATAAATATATACCTCTCAGATGTTCTGTTTTAACTATAGACTGTATCACATCAAAAACTCATCTTGCCTCCGTCTGTTTCTACCTCTCTTTCTTAGACTTTATGCCTAATTAAAATTGTGGCTTTGCTCCAGGAAAGCTGGCTTCAGAGAGAAATTCTCATGAATCACTTTGCTTCTTCTGAGGACTAATCATATTCTAATCATCAAAACATTGCCCTTGCTCATTATCATTTAAATTAGTCTGGGAAATCCAAAGTTAAATTGTAGTCTGGTATGTTGCTGCTTCTTTTGTGTGCAAGATTCTTTATTTTCAGCAAGTGGTGGAAAAAAGAAAAAGCGATACAGCAGAGCAGCAGAACTATAAGGTTTGTTTGTGAATTTGCATAGTTGGAACAGTGATGCAATCACATTTGCACTATGACCTAAGGTCACTTGAGCAATTATCAGAATACCACACAACTGGGCTGCAAATGTCCTGATTAGGGATATTGCACTACAAACCTGTTAATAACTAAAAACAATCCCTTTTAAGTCAATCTTGAAATGTGAAAACAATCTAGATCATTACACAGAGAGTAAAAGCAAATCATATGCAACAATAATGTAATTATTGTAATTAATAGGGTTGCATTGATACTACTTTTTTCAAACTAATACGAAACCGATACTTGGATCAGAGTACTTACCGATACTGAGTACCAATGCTACTACAATGATACTTCTGCCACACACACACACACACACACACACACAAAAAGCATTGAATTGGAAGACAGGTTTTATTTTCTTCTCTGATACAACAAATGATAATGAAATAGATAACAAATCAAATCTTAATAAAAATTATCGCAAAACTAAAATTTAAAAGTTAAAAATAAAGCTTTTCTGTAAAGTAATTGCAGAATTGTGACATTTTAAGTATCTGGTTAGGGCATCGGTTAACTTTAACTGATACCAATACAAGTGCATTAGACGGTATCGGGGCTGATACCCAGTATCACATCGGAATTAATGTGTTTAGGAAACTCAAGGGCTTTTCAAGGAAACAGGTTTGGAAGCCATTGCTCTAGATGATACAACACTTTTGTGTTTTGCAAAGTGGATGAGAAGGAGCCTGTATGCTTGCCTCTGTACCACTCAGGATATTGGTGACAAACTGCAATTTGGAGAATCAGTTGCCCCACAGTAGGAGCTACAGGGGTGGAAATCTGATGATGTGGTGGCTATATTGGAGCAATGACATTTTCTCTTTCCAACTTATGGAGTTCAGATGAGTTTTACTGAGGTAATGATATAGTTTTGAAAGGTTACGACCAATGGCGTAGCCAGAAATTACTTTTTAGATGGGCATTACAAAAAATGGATGGGCCATTTAAATATTATTGAAATTACATTTATTCATAAGTTTCACGGTTGTTTCGACAGATATGTTTCTGCATCCATCACAAAACAACAGAGACCATTTTGAACAGATCTAGGCAGAATAAAGCATTACAGCTATTACCTAACAAGAGTAGATCATGTCAGCTCTCCAACATAAAATGTTTTAATTTTTATGGGGCAACTACTCCTTATTGGGCTTTACTCACCAATGTCAACTTTTATCTGTATGGTAGAGTGGCAGATCTTTAAAACATCTTTTGATACACCTTTATCTCCCTTACCAGACTCATATGCTGCAAGATCAGCAGCCATCATAATTAGCATCAGATGCTGAGGGAAGGAAACACTAAGGGGCTAATTTATCAAAGGTTTGCGATTCTTAAAACCCTCGCAAACCACACAGCATCGCGAAAACAGGCTTGGGCTTATCTATCAACACGGAGAAGAGCGCATTGCGCCCCTTAAACCCACGGCAAGACACGTGCAATCCGTTTAGTGCTTTTTCCCTTGATGAATATGCAATCTGGGTGTTTGTGTAAGGAGACGCAAAATATTGGAAGGAAAATGGGCAAAGAAGTAGGCGTTCCAGGCGCAGTGTGATTTACTAAGCATAAACATGTTTGCGCCGGCTGGGTACACATGATCCTAGTGGATCCTCATTAGTTTCTGACGTAGTGTTAAACCTTCCTGGAGTCCAATTAATAAAATGTAATTATATACACAATGATAATTGGCATCATATATGACATTTTAAAAGCAAATTTCAGACATGCTGAATGAATTTTTTTACTGACAAACAAAAAACAGAATTCCCAGCATTTTAGCCAAATTTTTTGCGCCAAAGACGCATGATGGATCCATGCGCACCAACTCCGCGCCTGTTGACAATTGCTCACACAATCTTAGTAAATCACCCATAAATTAAGGACAACCCACTCGCACAAACTTTTAGCGCCGCACGCAAGTTTGTGGTCATTATCAGGAATCTTGGTAATCAGCCCCTAAGTCTTTTGGTTCTGCTCATCATAGGAGTCTTCGGGCTGCGCTTTGTCTGATCCAGAAAAATGCAAGATAGGCTCAGTGTTGTGTCCACACTTATTTTTTTCAGGGTTGGCACAAGAGGGGCAGCTAGTTCTGCTGGGGTGGCACCCGTAAATCAAGGATCCGCAGTAAACAAAACAAAAAAAGTATTTCCTGTGCCTTCTTCAACGCTACAACAACTTGCAACAGTCAGCACAAAGTACAAATGTAGTATGTCAAATTTCCTCTTTATATCCTATTAATGTCCTTCATATGAAAAAACATACTCATGACCTCATACAGAACACCACATGTAGTGTGCACCTGGGGTGGCCTATCGGATTCTAGGGGTGGCACGAGCCACCCCAGGCCACCCCCTTGACACGCCAATGACTAGGCCCAAAGTCTGCCTCTTTAAACAGTAAATGTAGACTTACTTTGGTAACTGTGATATGAGTGTAGAAGTCCTGTGTTTATTTCTTGAAACACGGAGACAACACTGTTTCCTTCACTATACAGTATTTTACTTTTTCTCCAATTTGCATTAAAATTAAAAAATATGGTTATTGAATATATAGCGCTTTACTGGTAGTTTAGACACGTCGCCATGGGATCTGTCACATATAACAGCTGCACTATACATACCGACAGGGTGTGTGCTAGCCTCAGCCCATATTATCTCAACCTTGTTTGCATGCAGTGTCTGTCACTGCTCACCTATATTTGCTAGGCAAATTGTGAACATGCTCTGGGCTGACCAGACATCAGCTAATGTCCTTACAGACTGCTGTTTTCACCATCCACCAAAGCAGTAAATTATCTGATTGCTTTTGTGCAGTGAGTTTGTCAAAAGACAAAATTTTAGAGGTTCCAACTGCTCATTGTTGATGGGAAAATGGTTAAAGCTAAACACAGAATAACCCAGGAAGAAAACCTGATAGATAAGGCACAAACCATATTGAAGATCCTGCAAAAATATAAAGGAGGATGATCGGGTCATAAGATCGAATTAAACTTTCAGGGTGCAAAAATATTCTGTTTGGCACAAAAGCTAAATTTTTCATCAACTTATACCCACCTTTCCAAAAGTGAAATACAATGACAGCATCATACTGCAGGGAGGCTTTTCTTCAGCAGGTACAGGGAGGATCTATTGAGCTAAAAGTGGAAAAAAATATTTTTATCCTATATTTTAGGCTGCAAAACCATTAGAGTGGAGATGAGGAAAGCCTTCCAACAGAACAATTCCATATCCACCTCTAGAGATAGAGAAATTGTTTAGATTAAAGCAGATGCATTTGTTAATATGGCCTGATCAAAGTCACAAAGACACAAATCCAATCAAGAATCTATGGAAACACTTGAGAGTTGCTGTACAATTATGTTTTCTATCCTGTCTGCCTGAGATTAGGTGCATTTCTGCAATCGTAACTTCAGGGTAATTTTAACAGATCTTCATCTGACGGGGTATATCTGTTGGCCTGCCCTGCTCAGCGGTTGTGTCTCCATACAAAATTGGCCCTTTGCACTTTTTAATCTTGTTGTATTCTGTACAATGACAATAAAGATCTATCTATCTATATTTCCCTATGAGTTACAACCGATCTGCATGACTTAACCAGAGCCACCACCCAGTGAATCTACTGGGCCATTTCTGAGTACACATCCAATTCTTGTGCTCGGTAAATTCCTGAAATGGACCTGAAAAGGGCCCTCTCAGGCCGGCCCGGTGCCGTGGAGACACCCTGAAGTTCCGATAGTGGAAACGGGCCTATTAGGGGTCTCACGATTATCCAAATCCTCGATTTGATTTGCTTTTCGATTTTAGGGTCATGATTTGATTCGATTCTCGATTTTTATTTTTATTTTTTCCTTTTTACAGTACAGACCCCTATGTCATTTTTAAAGTAGTCTACAATCATTGGCATTATTCATTAAATTTTGTACAGTAAATCTTATTTTAAAAGTAAAAAGTGATGCAATTTTTATTATTCTTGTGTAATGTGACACATTCGGCATTAATGTCAAATTGAAATAATTTATTTACAATAAAAAGTGTAACGGTATTGTTTAAATAACAGAAATTAGTAACAGAGGGTGGCTGCCATCTAGTGACTCCATATAGTTACGGCAGAATGACTGTCACTATACACCAGACAGCTCATTAGATCGAGCAAAAGGCAGCTAACAGTGGTCCTCTTGTTTACAATGCGAATGTGGACTTGACCACTGGGAACTCAGAATTTCTTAACAGGTGACTTGATAGTAGAAGGAGCAGCTTTAGCTCTGGTTCCGCTCCTTCATCTGTCCTAGCCGTGGTCGAGCTGTAGCTTAGCCGATAGCTTCTTGCTAGCGTCACCTAATGTGCTCTGTAGATGTGTGCTCTGATCCCGGGGAATGTAAAACAGGCCGCTAAAATTTTACCAGGTGTTGTTGTGAGTTGTCTGAGAACTGGTGAGAGTTATTTCTCAGGGAAATTCAATGTGTGGTTCCTTGTGATGAGACTGTTATCTGCAAACTGTTGCTACGGAGTCGCGAGTGGAATGCACTGAGTGTAAGCATGGCAAGAGGTAATAAAGATCCTCTTTTGGATTTTGGTGTGCAAGGTCATAACGTAATTTCAATCGATTTTGATACAAAATCGAGATTGTGACAACACTAACGCCTATAGAGTTATTTTGCAGAATGGGTAAGAATGTTTGTAGCATCTTCAGCCAACACAGGTAAACCTGTAACCAGAATGCTGAGATCCGATACTCCTGTCATCTTGTCCTGTGTGCTGTGATTTACTGTACTGTGTTTTCGCATCTAGGCCATCTGGGGAACCTGCCTTCTGCCGCATGTCTTAAATGGAGCTCTGCGCCGGTAACACTGCAGTATAATCAGGGCAGTGTTTTATTTAAAGGCTGTAACGTGGGCAGTGGCAGTTCTCGGTGGACGTGGCTTCCCAGCCCGTTTCTCATGGATGTGATCAGACCAAACTTTTAAGAGCTCAGCTATTTCTTGGGCTCCAACTTCAGATTGGGAGCAATCTGAAACTGGACAGCTGCTTCAATGCGTGAGAACGAAAGAAAGATCTGGTTTACATGGAAATAATGCAAGCAAAAAATAAGGCTTGGGTGATGGGTTTTATGTTTTTATACCTACACCATCAGATATTTTATTCTGTTCATTAATGCTGTAAACATGTGGGTGGACAAGTGTGTTTGATATTTGCTAAAGTGCTCATAAAAGCAGGAAAGGTAGGAATGGTAATATTGTGAGCTGTTTAGTTTCTATGAAAATGACCCTTTTAGTGGGTGTCCAAGGCCAAGCCATTGTGGGAAAAGTACCATTTGCCATTTTAATGAGGAAAGCAGCAGAAAAAAAGCTGCAAAAGCACAAAGGAACAACTGGCCGGCAAAGAAGGCAGCCGTAAATTTAGATTTGATCTAGTTTGACATACAAACCTTTATTTAGTCTTTTTGTTTGGTAAAGAAAAATAGAAATGATGCAGCAGCATAGGAAAGTGTCTTCATTTGCACTTGCTCTGCTTCCTGACTTACAGTTAACTTAACCTACTTACTATTAACTTGACCTACAATAATGCAGCAGACTCTCTGATTCTTAAACAATGTGTAGAGGATATGCTTCAGACTTCCAAGTAAACAGAGAATATTAGAAGTCCCAGCCTTGGCTCAATACTGCTGTTGTGTCTGAAGGCATTCGCTCAGACTAAGCAGCTCACCCAGTTTACAGCTTCACACATCCAAGGGCTGAACACACAGGCGTTTGGGATGTGAGAGATTCAAAATGGCATAATTAATAAATAAATGATACATTTCATCATAAATGGAGGATAAAGACAAAACTACACACCTCTAATTGTATTAGTCTTACCTGTTCAATAGCTTGTGATTACATTTCCATCAAATCAGTCGCCTCATTGCATCAACTGCACTCAGATATCTACATGTGGAGAACATTAAATGCGGAAGTTCAAACTGAGCATCATAATGTATCCCAGAAACGACTCATCTGTGAGGATTTATACTCACAACCACCGATTTACAGGGATTAAAAAGGAAAAGAGACAATATCCCGTCGGCAGCATTTCTGGCTGTAAAAATGTGTTTGATGTCAGAGGAGAATGAATAGACTGCTTTGAAATGACAGAAACTTTTTTTTAACCAGCATATACAAAATCCCATATCTGAACACAGTAAAAGATAACACTCAGTATAAGTCCTGTTTGCTTAGGACAATCATTTGAGACTACAATTAGACAATAATATTATGGAACACTGTTGCCTAGTTTGAAGAGTCTAGATACCAGAGGTGAGATCCAGATGGTTGGGTCAGAATTTTGCAGAAAAGCATGGATCCATGCTGCCTTGTGTGAGCAGCTAAGGCTGCTACTGGTGGTGTGATCTGTGGGGGAATATTTTCTTATATTAACCGCACATATTAGGCCCCTTTAAATCAACTTAGCGTTGTTTAAGTACATCAGTATTGATGGTGCTGAACAAATGATCTCAACCTAGCCTCCCTTGTCTCCTTTGGGATGTGGTACAACACAAGAGTTACAAAAAAATCTTAAAATATGTCTGGACGAAATAAATTGATTTTATTGATTCAGTGAACTTTCTATTTATGAAGACTTAATTTTTTGAAAATACATTTTTTTTTTTTTTACCAATGCACTGCTTGGACTTCAATAGCTCAGGTTGATGTCAACCTGCCCAGGTCCTACCATCTTGATGTACTAGGATACTTAAGAGCTTGTTGTTAGTTGGACTTTGAATTCAGGTAATCTCCAGGACAGGTTGACTGAAATAAATGTTTAAAAGTTTTTGTAAAATATTTTTTGCCACGTGCAATGTCTTTTTCAGAAAAAAACGGGTAGGAAAAAAGTTGATTAGAGTCTGTTTTTTTTTTGTTCTGATAGCTTCAACATTCTTTACTTAATAGAAATATTTTCAAGACATGATTGATACTGTGTACCGATTGATTGTCGACTGATACTGTCTCTTTCTCCGTTCATGTCCTCCCTTACACCCTCCCCCCTTGTGTAACACAGTTTCTGCATGAAACTATGTTGTGGCCATAGCTTGCCATCCTTGGGCACACGGACCTCCACCAATAGGCAACGGGCAGAGTGTCTTGCCTAAGGACACAACAACTGAGACAGTGGTAGCTGGGCTCCAACCAGCAACCCTCCAATTACAAGACAAACTCCTGAACCACGGTCGTTAAACGGATAGATGGATGTATCGAGAGACTGACAGGTAGAAGTAAGTAATTAACTTCTTACATTACATTTTTATGTAGTAATTTGAATAAAATATATCACTTTTAAAAACACAACTTTTTAAATTGACTTTCCACTCCAGCCAATCAGAAACAGCCAAAAAAGCCGAGTTTATTGTTTGCTTTGTATCTGTTGAATTTGTTCAGTGTTATTTGTTTATTCTGCTATAGTACAACATGAACTCTTTTCCAACAGCCTCTATGTCTCACAAAATCAACCTTAACATTTGAATGGTTAACTTCCACTTTAACTCCGCTGAAAACAACCCTATAAATTAAACTCACTATGATTAACTATCTTATAGCAAGAATTATTTATATTTGTAAAATAGACAGAAAAAAATTTAATAATCATGTTGTTCACACGTGGTAATTAAGGACAATAATATATAAGAAAATATTTATTCATCTCAAGTTTTATTACAATTTTTACAAGCATAATTATCCATTTTTAGGATATTTAAATTGCTAAATTGTGGCAGTTTTGGCTTTTTATATATGCTACAAACTATATTGTTTGTATTTTACATTTCAGCCTACTGTTTATGTCATGTTTATATTTTAACACAAAGTTGCACTATTTTAATTTGATTCACAGACCCTTGGTCACTAAGAGGACCATCTTTTCATTTTTGATTTGCTGTCTTTTCGTATTAAAGTACAAAATGGTTTAATATAACTAAATTGTTAGCCCTACATTTTATTCATGTTAAGAAAAAAATATTCTTGCCCTGGTCGCTCTCTAGGGCAGCTGGACATAGCCTTAGGGTAGCATGATCGTCTGGAAGGAGCTTAGAGTAGAGCTTCTCCTTATCAGCATTGAATGGAATTAGTAGAGGTAGGTTAGACATCAAAAAACCCACTGGAGGGACTATGTGTACCTTCTGGTCCAGGAACATCCTACAAAACCAAATCAGAAAAAGTTCAGACTTCGATTTTATTGCAGACGATATGAACACAAAATATTTTATGCCGTCTGGTCAACTTAATTTCATTTGGAAATACACATCCTTTCCAGTCATTCAGACATTTAATACATTACAAAAAAAGGTTGGGACAGGAGCAAGTTAGGATTAGTAATCAGGTACATTGGGTCAATAATGAGGTGATCTGAAACAGGGGATGTTAGAAGGTGATTGTAATTATGATTTGGTACAAAAGCAGCATCCAAGAATGCTCTAGTTCTTTAGGATCAAAGATGGGCCGAGGATCGCTAGTTTGCCAACAAGTACATGAGAAAACTACTGAAATGTTAAAAAGCAATGTTCCTCAAAGAAAGATTGGACGAGATTTGAATATTTCATCTTGAATAGTGCATAGCACGATTAAAAGATTGAAGAAATCTGAAGGAATTTCAGTGCTTAAACAACAAGTGCTAAAGCCTAAGCTGAAAAACCGTGATCTCTGATCCCTAAGGCAGCAGTGCATCAAGAATCGTCATTTATTTACAGGAGCGTTGCACCTCTAGGGGATGTGGGTGTTTTGACCTACACTTTTCCTGGTGGGAGGGTTCAACAAACACACTTTTTCTGCAGTTTTGCACAAACACTTTAAAGCAGTCGGTTCTTTCATTTTTCTGGTCCTTCTCTGTTGTCTGCACTCATTGCAGCTGGCTCCTTTTCCCACCCTCTCAAACATGACACTAGCTTTGAGAGTGACCACCTGATGATCGCTGTTGTGTGTGTGTTAGATTTATCGGTCAGCTCATGCTAAGGAGGCAGGAACTTATGGTTATGATTATTTACATCTCCCTTTTCAAGGTAGTTTGAGTGTTTATACTTTAGAGGTTTTTTACTAAGCTTGATATGTGTTTGGGAAGATGTTCTGTTTATGTATTGTTGACATGTTGAGTATGTCCTGCATTATATTTGTTTTTTTAGACTAATTGCTAATTGGAATTTTGTTCGGCAAATTTGGTTATGTTTGTGGCAGACAATGTTGAGTATAAAATAATTGTGATGAAGTAGGCAGAGAATTGACAAGGAGGAGGGACACACTGTCATTGTTAAGCAATGTATTTATGAGTTTATTTGATATTTTGAGCATTGTTTAGTAGCTGAGTACTTCTCTGGATACTTACCTGCTGTGTTTGATTGTACCACCTGAGGAGAATAAAATGAGGAATTACATCATAGTTCTTTGATAGGTATGCAAACAATGAAAGAAAAGTGTATATTATTTTAATGTTTAAACACAGTAAATTGTTACATTATTTATACCACCAGTGATAAAGCATTGTGTTTTTTTTTTTTTTTTGGTTTGTTTTATATCTCTTTTTGATATCTATGGAGTCGAGAAAGTCTCATAATACCTAAACTAATGCAGGGTTTTTCACGAATTCATATGCTCATTCGGAAATGCACATGGTCTGTTTCACAAATTCACACACGGAAGTCCACAAATAGAATTTTCAGAAACACTTGTAATATAAATTCACAAATGCACACAATGAGGTTCACAAATGCGCATGATCTGTTTCACACTCCGCACACAATGTTTCACAAACACTCACGATATGTTTAAAAAATGCACAATCTCTTTAAAAAATACACAAAATCTGTTTCAAAAATGCAAACAATCTATTTCATAAATGCACACAAGCTGTTTCACAAATATAATATTGAAAAAAGCTTCAAATATATACTCACAGATCATACAAATTCCTGAATGTGCATGAACCCACCACTTCTCATTTGTGAACCTCTGCATTCGTGAGAGAATTCTGTGTCATGAGTTCTGAGACTCACCTTACGTGCACAGATAACTAATGTCACCATTGGCTAAGGAACCTGTCAATCAAATTAATCACTTAGCCAGCTGTTCGCTTTCAGCCAATGGTATGGCTCCTAACATGTTCCATCCTCACAGTGGGCCGAACTTACGGACCCCGGCAATAATTTGGAATTACTAATCCATTTCCTCAGTTTACTAAACAGTGGGCATGAATTACTAACCCGTTCCCCTCGGTTTATTAAACTGTGCGCACGGACTCGCAATCTATTCCCCCACTTTAATAAACCACGTGAGGTGTTCTGTTAGATTGATATGGTAAATGGACTGAACTTATATAGCACTTTTCTAGTCATACTGACCACTCAAAGCGCTTAGCATTGAAGCCGCATTCACCCATTCACACACCGATAGCCAACATGGCTAGGTAGGACGACGTAGAATTTTTTGGGGTTAAGTGCCTTGCCCAGGGGCACATCGACATGTGACTGTAGGAAGGTGGGATCAAACCTATGACCCTCTGATTGCAAGCCACCTACTTTACCACTGAGCCACAGTCGCCCTTATATATATATATAAAACCCCTGACTGCATGATGTTTTTTTTGCACTTTGCCAAAAATATTTTTTTTTCCTGGTTAAAAAATTAATGGCGGAGAAATGTTCCCGTTTTAAACAACGATTTTGATTCCTGCTGGTACCCAAAAAACAAGGCTTTGTGGTAAAGTGCAAAAATGCTACAATGCTTGGATTCTAACCCACAATATCACATTTGAAAACTTTACACCCTACCCACTGTGCCACAGCCACAACACAAACATCATGGGCAGTCAGGGCTTTATATCAATCTAACAGAACACCTCACGGTCACACGGTGTATTAAAGCAGACATTAGTGAGTGCGCTTAACAAATCTGACCTTTAAAGGGGGCACGGAGGTGCAGCTAATAGCACAGCTTACCTCACAGCTAGAAGGTCCTGGGTTCGATTCCTGCCGGGGACGCTGTTGGGGTGTTTCTTTTTCCGCATCATCGGCACCCACACCTGGGTGGGGTAGGTGAAAGGGCCTTTCTGTGTGGAGTTTGCATGTTCTCCACATGTTCCATTGGGTAGCTAATGTGAGCTACTCCCACAAAAACATGCATCAGTTCTGGGCTGTATACTCCCCCCTCCTGGCTGGCTGGGGTGCCCAAGGGGGTGGGGAGGATCTGGCTGGAATAACGTGATCCTTACATGCGCTATGTCTAGCTGGAGAAACCCCATCCCATCAGATAAAAAGAATGACCTGCTCAGTTCAGTGCAGGGCTCTCCTGCAGTTGGCAGAGGGACAGCAATACTTAGTGGGTGATAAAATGTTGGGGGGGGGGGGGACCTAGGATAATTTTTTTTTTTTTTAAATCTGACCTTCATGGGAGAGAGTAGTAGAAAGCCATTGTTGAAAGTAAATATAGGTATCTGGTCCATGTAAAACAGATTACAAAACCCAAAATTAATGTCCACAAGTAGCCGAGTATCTCACAAAATGGAAATATTTTTCTGCAGTTTGGCCAGTCATCCACATGTAAACCCAGATTAACACCACCAAAAACGAGTCTTTCCAAAAACTCCGGCCAAAGTGAAAATCTGCGTTTTCTCCGTTTTTACCCCTTACCCTCTAGGATGGAGACAAGCAGACCGCCAAAGCCCCAACAGTGGCAAGAGCAGCTCACCAGACACCCTGATCTACCTCCTGGACCCAAACCCCTGGCGGTTGGTAGTGAACAGGGGCACGGAAAGACCCCTAGCCTCTCTCCCCCCGCTCAAATGTGGAATTGTTGCATGTTGTTCTAATGTGCACTTTAAACAGAGGGCTGGGACATGGTAATGCTGCCAGACACCCCCATCCCCCACCTCGAGCCCTCAGTGTCTAAATGCAGTTAAGCAGTGGGCACCGGCACCAGAGGTGAGGTCTCCCATAGGGGAGAGCAGCTGTTCTAGAGAGTAACTGTGTCTCCGCCAGCAAAGGAGGCCCTCAGCACCATCTGTGTATCAAGGGCCCCCGCACTGAGGCAGGAACCCAGTGCACCCTGCGGCTCAAACACCCCGCCATGACCAGAAGTGAACCGAAGCCCTGGGCGGCCGACTCACCAGGCCGACACCCACCCGCCCATCACCACTGCCATCCGATTACTCGGTAAGCAACCGCCCCCAGCTCCCCCACCAACCTGTCCTGCACATCCACCACTCAGCCAGTCCACTGTAGAGCCCAACTGACACCGGCCAATTGTCCGGCTTGGTCAATTGTCTGACCCCAGCTCCAGCACAAAAAAAACAGTCATGCAGGAGGTGTTTAAGGCAGCAGAACATTCTCCACAACCTTTCCAGACTCTGTCCCTCCTGACATGTGCTCAGTGTGAACCGGCTTTCATCTGTGAAGAGCACAGGGCGCTGGTGGCGAGTTTGCCAATCTTCGTGTTCTGCACAGTGTTGGGCAATTTTTTGGTCTACTGGAGGACATTTTGCTGGACTCTTGCATTGCTCCTCCTGTTCCTTCTTGCACAAAGGTGGAGGTAGCGGCCCTGCTGTTGGGTTGTTGGCTTCTGATGGCCTCCTCCAGATCTCCTGATATACTGGCCTGTCTCCTGGTAGCACTTCCATGCTCTGGACTTTATGCTGACAGTAAACCTTCTTGCCACAGATCACATTGTTGTGCCATTCTGGATGATCTGCACTACCTGATTCTCTTGTGTGAGTTGCAGATTCTGTTTCATGCTGCCACTAGAGTGAAAGAAACAACAGCATTCAAAAGTCACATGGTGTATTAAAGCAGGGGAATAGATTGTGAGTCCGTGCGCACAGTTTAATAAATCAAGGAAACGGGTTAGTAATTCATGCCCACTGTTTAATAAACTGAGGAAATGGATTAGTACTTACTAATTATTGCCGGGGTGCAATAATTGTGCGCATTTGTGGACCTAATCGTGTGCATTTGTGAATTTATATTACAATTGTTTCTGAAAATTATATTGTGAACCTCCGCTTGTGAATTTGTGATACAGACCATGTGCATTTCCGAATGAGCATACTGTATGTATTCATGAAAAATCCCTGTATTAGTTTATGTATTGTGGAACTTTCTCGGCTGCAAAGATATCTCCCCTTTTCAAAGCAGGCAAACAAAATTTAGCTGTCTCAGTTACAGTCCTGTCAGACCCATGTCAATATCAACCTTACCACTCTCTTTTTGTTATGCAGTATCGTTAAAATGCAGAAAATAAGGAGGCAGGAGAAGATGGACACCTTTTTCAAAAGAAATCCTGTAAGTGAACTTGACAGGTCTATGAAGGGAGAAACAAATTGTGTGTTTGTGTCATAGTGGTGCTTATTCCGATCCCGGTTGCATGCAGGTGTCTGGTGTTTTATATCATATTCACAATTTCAATTCAAAAAATTTTGATTAGGGTATATGTGAGGAAACCACATCTATCCGCCGCACTTTTGAAAAGCTTGCTACGTCACTATTCATCTATAAGCGATATCACACCACATGGGCTCGGGACTATTTAGGTAAACCTTTGTCAAGTACCACAATAAGTAGTTACGTACACAAATGCCAATTAAAATTGTTTCATAAGAATGCCCGAAAGCTTTCAGGTTATCTAGAATTGAAATCTTACTGTGGAGATTTCATGTACTTTCTGTTGCACAGAAAAATGTAACATTAAATCCAAACATACACGTAGACACTATGCTTTAAAGGCAATGTTTGGAATAAACTGGTCCAGCAGTGCAAGTTTGCTAAGGGCACTGATGCAACCCAATTCCATGACAGTTACTGACTTTTGACTTGTTGCTGGTACCAGTCTGGATGATCGTTTTTTTCTTTGTTCTGGAGCACTCAGCATCCATTTCTCCCAAACAGTATCTGAAACACTGATTCATCTGACGACAGTAAACGTTTCAACTGTGTAATGGTCCATCCCAGTTGCCTCAAAGCCCAGAGAAGTCAAAAGCACTTCTAGAGACTGTTACATAGGGTTTCCTTTATTTAAATGGATATATTTTTCTGAGATTCATCCTGATCCCAAAAAAATATCAAACTTTAGTAACAGGGCAGACTGGATGTCAGGTCATATTAAGGGTAATTTCCCTTCTAGTCAGACACATAATGGAGCACTCCATCCTGGACCTCTTTTTATTTGAAAGACTAAATCTGCTGATATTCTGCCTGTTAAAGTTGACATAAATGATGGTCTGACCTCACCCTGACAGACCATTCACCAGATTTCAAATGCTCCCCTGTTTCTGGGGAAGGCTGAGGAACACACATCACTGAGAGTAGTTAACTTTTCTTTGCACATATTATAATCGTGCATTCTGTCTGTTTGGACTTTTTTTTGAATTCCAGACAATAAGTTATCTATGATGGCTTAAATATAACTTTTATGCAAGAAACCACACTAAGGAATCAGATATATCAGATGCTATTTCTGTGTACTGAACCAACGCTGAGAGTATTTTTTCTTACCCTAGATCCTCTTTATAAGAAGCTGATGCTGAAAGTACAAACAGAAACAAAATCCTCATAAATAATTTTTTTTTTCAGTAAGTCAGTTTAAGTAAATACAAGGTAAAGTTCCATTAAAGCTCTCCTACATTTCTGACAGGATCCCATTCCTCCCAATATATGCATTTGCGTCAGTGTTAGCTCCAAATTTTCTGCTTTTTCTCTGCATCATATCTTTTGAAAGCTAAAATGATAGGCTATGCTCAGTCCTGCATAAACTTCCTCTCCACTTAGAATGTTCTGTTTTTTAGTCTCTCCTCCTGGATGATTTCAAGGCTGCGCTGAGTACACTGACGTACGGGATGTGCAAGGTTTTGCATCAGACGGCTGCTTTCACACTCTTAACATTCTCTTTTAACTCATGAACACAAAAACACAGTTTGTGATGTGTTAACCAGTTGGGCTACCAGTAAAATGCAAACATGGGTGCTCCAGAGCCTGTGCACTGACCAACAACACTCTAAAAGAACTCTGAAATTGTTTACCAAACTATTTAAAGAGAAGGAACACAATTAAAAATATCTGTATTTAGAATGTCTTAAACAAAATAGTTAGAGAAAGTCAATCTGACTGAAGACTGGTTTTTATTACCGTCTCGACATGTAACAGCTCAATTTCAAGGCACCACAGACAAAATTCCAAAGTGGATGTGACAATCCGTTGTTGGAAAGCACTCCTAATCTGCCTCATTTGTTTTTGCCACTGCTCTTTAAAGGTGCAAACAGAGGTGTTTTTGAAATGGTAATCAGCTACTCTTGGTTGAAAAAAATAATACCTCGTTGCCAGGGTTATGCGTCATAGTCACTGTTCAAAAGAGGAACAGTTAGAGGAAAATATTTTCCAGCTGCACAGCATCCAAAACAAGATTGAATATTTATCCAAGCATGCAATGCCTCAAAAAAATGTTCTGTTCAAATTGTAATTTTATAGATTCGTTGACCATGAAAACACACCTTTAGGGGATTCACATTGATATTAGTTTATTAACTATTAGTTCAGTTATTTATGAAAATAAAATGTTCAGTCATGATAATTTTGGTAAAAGTCCTAAATTCTACACTGAAAAAAGAAAATGAAGCTCTAACTTTATTAAATTGCCCCAATTGGTAACAAGTAATTGAATTAAATTCAGTAAACTTAATTTATTTAGTTTTTTAACTGAAAAACGCAATGAAGTTGAATATACTTGAATAAACTTGATTCAATTACTTGTTACCAATTGAAGCAATTTGTTTAGGTTAGAGCTGCATTTTCTTTTTTCAGTGTAATGACTTGTTTCTGGGCCCATTGCAGACATATCCTGGAATTTTTCATCAAACCACCAATAACTACGTGAGTCAAGTGTTGAACAGAAAGTCAAACAAATCCTGGTGAAAACATAACTTCCTAGGTGGAGGTATTTAATGTTACCGAGCTACTCCGGCATGTTACCACCATGAGTGGCTTCCAACATGTTGTGTGTAGAAAAGGTCACAGTTTTTGAATCCCTGAATCTTCCATCCTAAACCATCCCCTCATCTCAGACTTTGAGGAAACTCTCGCCTCATGTTCGATTTCCGTTGACGGGGGTAGGGGTGGAGGTCGGGAGGACTGCTGTTATGTGCAGATTTGGGTGTGTGTGTATATATCTGTTTCTCCCTGGACAAAGCTTGTCAAAGCCCTTCTACCACATCACTGTTGCCTTCCTGTCCACCTATACTGCCTGCATATCCACTACATAGGCAAGACAAGGAGACACCAAAGGCACACCCTGCCTTGCCCTACTTCCTTTTGTCAGCCTAAGAACAGGTCAGACAGTTTTTCTACTAAGAAACCAAGTTGGACAGAAAATCTCAGACACAGATGTATCTCCATGTTTCTGAAGTTTTACACAAGATGTCCTGGATGTTAATCAGCCGGGGGCGGAGCCTACCTGCTGCACATGCACTGATGTGGTTCATCGTACTCATCAGTGTTTGAGGTTATTAGGAACTGGCAAACAGACCCTTGTCGCCTGAGTGTTGCAAAGCCGTATGGTACAAACCTCAAGTCCTCTGAAGTTCTTAAATGTATCTATGTGCGTTCCTGGGTTTCAGGTCACTTACCTTTCTGTCTATTCCAAGGTACTCCTTGTTGAACACTCCTTGTGATCTGTTCTCGTGCTTCGCAAAAGCATTGGTCATCTTCCATGTCTGGATGCCTCCAAGTCTCTCCCTTATCCATCTTTATGCTCTACCTGCCCACCCTCCAAGTCACTCCTCAATCCCGGATTCCATCAACCTCTCACCTCCAGAGTCTCAGCAGGAAGCTCTCGCAGACATCCCGAGTCCTAGCTCTTCCTCCCTGGCGTTCAACCTACCATCCTCCTAATATATCTCATCTAATTTCATTTAAGCAGTAACTCTCCACAAAGGATTCTGTCTCACTTTGGATTACTCACTTTGCATTTCATCTCACCTCCATTCCCTCTTTAGTGTTCCCGCTTCCCACGGCCCTTCACAATGATCATCACTAATATCTGTTCTAATAAAATCTTTAAACTTCTCAACTGGTCTCCCTAGTGGTGTTCTGCATGTGGGTCAAGAAGCTTGATATCAACATGACAAATATAGGATTGAAATATCTCGCTTTACATGTAATGAGTCCCCTTTATGTTCTTATTGTGACCTAATGGATTAGTCTTGGAGTATTTTTTGTTGTTCAACCTGTTGGAAAGGTTCTGGATAAAGGCTCTCACTGTGGTGTTTTGGAGTCGCACTGCCTTTGGTAACCCTTAGACTAACAGATGTTGAAGACTGTTCTTGGATTTCTTTATTTGGGACATAAGGTGTCCCTTTTGAAAATCTTTTAGCCTATGTTTGTTGTAAGAAACGTTATAGGTTTTTTTCTTGATTCCGCAGGTCAGAAGTTAGCATAAAATATTAACATTCTGAAAGTTTTAATTGTGACCAATAAAAACACAAACAGAAGAACTCTGTAATATTTCCCCCCAGCATATTTCTACATCACTTGACAAAGTAAAGTTCTCCGTCACAAATTAAGACACTTACTGATGAAGGATAAGCAAATCCAGATGGCACAGGCTCTCAAAGAACACTGAGTAACACCAAGGAGCGGGCAGTTAACCAGATAGCAGGAGACAAAAATGGAAGTGGTTGCTGTGTTTGATGGAAGCCCCCTGTGTTTTGAGACATGTTTGTTTGTGTGACACAGACAAAAAAAATATGAAGGAGCTTAGCCAGGGCTTAAAAAGCTCCTGCTAAGCTCACAGCTTGTTGAACTGGACTGTCTGCTCACATTGAACCTCCCACAGACATAATGTGGACTATTCTTGCAGTTTGTCCTGTGTCTGTTTGTGTGCATGTTTGAGAGGTTTTTACGAATTTATGCAGCTCACGTTTGGGTATGTCTTTGTGGCAATCCGTGTGCACATTTCACCACATAGCCTTTGCCTACATATCCCTCCTCTTGCAGGTGCTCTCTTGATGCATTTCTTAGTGCAGGAATCTTGAGTATTGCATCACAAAGTCCTTCTATGTCTGACAACACTGAAATGAGCTCTCCCAGGCATCAGAGAAAGCGGAACCGTGAGTGAGTCAGTTAGGTAACATGTCTGTAGTGTTTATTTGAACAGCTCAGTCACAGGAAGAGTTCAGCAAACGCAAACAAGAGCATGATGTTGGATTCCTTGACAGAGAAAAAGACAACGCAGTAGGGGAATTTAAAAAGAAATGTGGTGTCAGTCTGGAATCCCAGTAACCCCTTCAGGCCTAACCACAGACTATAAAAAGAATGAAACTTCACAGAGGAGCAGCATTCCCTAAAGTATCAACATCCGCTGGCTTGATCTCCGACCTCCATCAACATCCCTCCTCCTCTCCCCTTCACTCCATCTGCTCACACCTGCAGCCAAGGTGACACTTAGATGTCAGCCGGTGAGTCTGCAGGGAGCCTCGCAGAGGTTGCTTCCATGATATTGTGACATGACAAATGATCAAGGTTAATTATCTGTCTCAGTCTGACGATGTGGCAGCTCATTAAAGCCTTACAAGGTTGTGTAATCTCTCCTGCTGTCCCCTTATTACTGCAAAAATTCAACAATTGTAGCGGGGCTTATGACAAAAAGGAGGGGTTTGGGGTTGGGATAGAGTAGGACGGGGGGGGAGGGCATCCCTGAGAAGATGAGCAGAGCATGACCAGACAGGCCAGATCATGAAAAAATGCAGGTAGAAACTCACAGTCATTACTGAACAAGTCCTGCCATTTAAATAGCTGAAAACATGCCTAAAAGAAGGTTATTTACTGTATCGTTGTTTAGGGAATACAACTACATAATGCTGAAAGGCTTATTTCCACCTGCTCACTAGGGAAAAAAAAGTTCAGCAGAGGTTAACCCTAACCCAGAGGAAAAAGTTGCGGAGAAGTTTAAAGCAGTGTTAGCTCTAAAACAGTACTCAGAGCTTTGAACATCTCACTGAGATCCGTTCAACATCAGAAAACTGATGATTAACAATGGCATGACTACAAACCTACCAAGACATGGTGGTCCTACTAAACTGACAGACAGGGCAAGAAGAGTATTAGTCAGTGCGCTTAACAAATCTGACCTTTAAAGGGGGCACGGAGGTGCAGCTAATAGCACAGCTTACCTCATAGCTAGAAGGGCCTGGGTTCGATTCCCGCCGGGGACGCTGTGGGGGTGTTACTTTTTCCGCATCATCGGCACCCACACCTGGGTGGGGTAGGTGAAAGGGCCTTTCTGTGTGGAGTTTGCATGTTCTCCACATGTTCCATTGGGTAGCTAATGTGAGCTACTCCCACAAAAACATGCATCAGTTCTGGGCTGTATACTCCACCCTCCTGGCTGGCTGGCGTGCCCAAGGGGGTGGGGAGGATCTGGCTGGAATAACGTGATCCTTACATGCGCTATGTCTAGCTGGAGAAACCCCATCCCATCAGATAAAAAGAAAGACCTGCTCAGTTCAGTGCAGGGCCCTCCTGCAGTTGGCAGAGGGACAGCAATACTTAGATAGGAACACTGGGTGATAAAATTTTGGGGGGGAAAAAACCTAGGATTTTTTTTTTTATCTGACCTTCATGGGAGAGAGTAGTAGAAAGCCATTGTTGAAAGTAAATATAGGTATCTGGTCCATGTAAAACAGATTACAAAACCCATGAAAATTAATGTCCACAAGTAGACGGGTATCTCACAAAATGGAAATATTTTTCTGCGGTTTGGCCAGTCATCCACATGTAAACCCAGATTAACACCACCAAAAACGAGTCTTTCCAAAAACTCCGGCCAAAGTGAAAATCTGCGTTTTCTCCGTTTTTACCCCTTACCCTCTAGGATGGAGACAAGCAGACCGCCAAAGCCCCAACAGTGGCAAGAGCAGCTCACCAGACACCCTGATCTACCTCCTGGACCCAAACCCCTGGCGGATGGTAGTGAACAGGGGCACGGAAAGACCCCTAGCCTCTCTCCCCCCGCTCAAATGTGGTATTGTTGCATGTGGTTCTAATGTGCACTTTAAACAGAGGGCTGGGACATGGTAATGCTGCCAGACACCCCCATCCCCCACCTGGAGCCCTCAGTGTCTAAATGCAGTTAAGCAGTGGGCACCGGCATCAGAGGTGAGGTCTCCCATAGGGGAGAGCACCTGTTCTAGAGAGTAACTGTGTCTCCGCCAGCAAAGGAGGCCCCCAGCACCATCTGTGTATCAAGGGCCCCCGCACTGAGGCAGGAACCCAGTGCACCCTGCGGGCTCAAATACCCCGCCACGACCAGAAGTGAACCAAAGCCCTGGACGGCCGACTCACCAGGCCGACACCCACCCGCCCATCACCACTGCCATTCGATTACTCTGTAAGCAACTGCCCCCAGCTCCCCCACCAACCTGTCCTGCAAATCCACCACTCAGCCAGTCCACTGTAGAGCCCAACTGACAGCGGCCAATTGTCCGGCCTGGTCAGTTGTCTGACCCCAGCTCCAGCACAAAAAAAACTGTCATGCAGGAGGTGTTTAAGGCAGCAGAACATTCTCCACAACCCTTCCAGACTCTGTCCCTCCTGAGACATGTGCTCAGTGTGAACCTGCTTTCAACTGTGAAGAGCACAGGGCGCTGGTGGCGAGTTTGCCAATCTTGGTGTTCTGCACAGTGTTGGGCACATTTTTGGTCTACTGGAGGTAATTTTGCTGGACTCTTGCATTGCTCCTCCTGTTCCTTCTTGCACAAAGGTGGAGGTAGCGGCCCTGCTGTTGGGTTGTTGGCTTCTTATGGCCTCCTCCACATCTCCTGATATACTGGCCTGTCTCCTGGTAGCACTTCCATGCTCTGGACTTTATGCTGACAGTAAACCTTCTTGCCACAGATCACATTGTTTTGCCATTCTGGATGATCTGCACTACCTGAGCCGCTTGTGTGAGTTGCAGATTCTGTTTCATGCTGCCACTAGAGTGAAAGAAACAACAGCATTCAAAAGGGACCAAAAGATCAGCCAGAGAGCAACGGAACTGAGAAGTGGTCTGAGGTCACCACCTACAGAACCACTCCTTTATAAGGGGTGTCTTACTCATTGCCTATTATTTTCACCTGCTGTCTATTTCATCTTTACAACTGCATGTAAAATCAATTGTCAATCAGTGTTGCTTCCTAAGTGGACAATTTGATTTTACAGAAGTGTGATTGACTTGAAGTTACATTGTGTCCAAGTGTTCCCTTCATTTTTTTAGCAGTGTACTATAGGGTATATAATTTAAATAATGTATGGATAATGTTAAATGGTTCATACATTTTTTTCAAAGCATTGTGTGTCTGGGTGCTTTTAAATGTCCCTGATGAGATTTGGAATCTTTTGGAATCTTAATTGGATTTAGAATTGTACTTTGACTGGGCCATTCTAAAGCGTAAATATGCTTTACTTTAATCTAATCCATAGGTGTCCAGCTTCTGATCTCAAGGGTCTGTAAAGAAAGAATGAATTCACAAATGGAATTTTTAATCATTTATAAATCATTCATCAATGTACAAAATGCAGTGAATGGAAAAATGAGAAATCTAAATCAAATCAGCATGTTGTGTGTCCAGCCTTTGCTTCAAAACAGCGTAAATTCTTCTTGGTACACTTGCAAAGTTTTTTAAGGAACTTGGCTGGTAGGTTCTTGCAAACATATTGGAGAACTAACCACAGATCTTCTGTAGATGTCAGCTTCCTCACATCCTTCTATCTCTTCAGATAATCCCAGACACACTCGATTTTGAGATCAGGGTTCTGTGGGGACCATACCATCACTTCCTGGACTTTTTGTTCTTCGTTACACTTATATAGCTTATTAATGACTTTGGCTGTATTTTCGGGGTTGATGCCCTGCTGCAGGATACGTTTGGGGCCAATCATCCATCCATCCATACCGCAGAGGGGCTTTGCCTATCTCGGTCATTCAACGGGAGAGCAGAGGGGTACATCATGGACAGGTCGCCAGGGGTGCCCAAAGTGGGACCCGCAGGCCAAAGTTGCCCCCAAGCCATTAATTTTGCCCGCCAGGTTTAAATATTGGATTTGGCCAGCGGCGCCATGATAGAATTTCATTTTGGCCCTCTGAGTGAAAAAGTTTGGGCGCCCCTTCTCTAGATGCTCATTATTGTATCACTCACCAGCCCTTTAATGAACAAACTGCCTTCTGCTACATCGAAATATTTCAAATTTTGACTAATCAGTTTAGAGGGCCTGCTGTAATTGTTCTGCACCCCAGTTCCTATGTCTTCATGCATACTTGAGTTTTTTTGGCTTTTTTTGTTGGAGGCGACTCTTCCCTGAAGAGGCCACTTCTAGCCAGACTCTTTCAGGCAGTAGATGGAGGTACCGCAGTCCTACTGGTTTAGCCCAGTTCTAAACTGATGGCCATTCTGGACATCTTACGATTTCAAAGGGTAATTAGTTTGATGTCTTTTGTCTGCTGCAGATAAAATGTATTTGGCCAACCACTGATCCTCAACATTGTTAATATTTGTGCTTCTTTAAAAGAGCTTGAACAGCACATGTTAACAGACCCTAGTCTGCTTTGAAATCTTTTTCTGGCATTGGTTAGTTATACTGCTGGTGCAGTATAACTAACTTGTGTCTTGTTTTTTGTGCTCAATCTTTCCATGACATGAAACTATCTTCCACAATCTCACCTTGGTGACAGAATTAGGCCTCCTTCACAGATGTTACTGTTTCAGTTAACAACTGTGTTTTAACCTACGTCACATTCTGTGACGTTGATGATCATGTTTTACAATTTACAGAGGTGGATGTGATTAGAAAGCAAGACAAACCTGTGCTAACATGTGCAGACTGGTATTCAACCAAGAGGAACACCCGTATGAAACCTGACTTTGAAATTTTTATCCAACAGTGACAGTGGTCTGTTGGTCAAGTTCTGTTCACAGCCAGTCAGGAGCCAAGAAGAGGAAGTTTCTCTCCCTCTCTCTCTCTCTCTCTCTCTTTCTTTCTCTCTCTCTCTCTCTCTCTCTCCCTCTCTCTCGCCACTTCAATAAACTTGCGGATTTATTGTGAAGGGGGAAGTGTTGATTTTCAAAGTGAAGAGTTACTATCCTCGGCCATCTGTTCCATGTGTAACAGTTGGTCGAGTCAGTCTCAGAGGCCTGAGTCACCTCTGAGTTAAAACCAAACAACACCTTTGTACTGACACTTAGGAAGGAAGCTCCATTATGAAGAGCTTCATGTTGTGCTGCCTCGGCTTCTGTCATTAAACAGTCATTGGTCTACGCTGCTACAGTGAACAAAAGAGGGCCATCTGTCCCTCATTAAAAACTGTAGAAGGGAGGAGTGTGCAACGCCACAACTGGACACCGCAGTCCTAATCCACACACAGGGAGATAAAAATCTCCTGTGGGATAATGGAACTACAATGACTCCAAGTCAGGCATGACAACTCTGAGAGAAGAAACCCTAATATAAGCCGTTTCCTTATTAGAAGTAGGGAGGGGAATCTTTGGTTTTATCCGATACTGGTCCAAAACCATTTTTTTTTTCAAACAGTGCCAGTGCTTAAATGGGAAATTCCGTTGTTTTGTTTTTTTTCAACCTGGACCATATTTGATTTTTGCACATTTTTTTTCCACTTACCCTGAGAAGTTTGGAGCTAGTTTGAACCATTCAGCAGTATTTTTACATCCAGTCTTGATCAGGGTATGTCCATAGAACGGGAGCGCTCGGGGCAGTACAAATTCCACTTGTAATAAGGTTTAATCTGGCCCAAACGCCATAATTTAACCATGTTTATATTCTCTTTGGATTCACAAATGCCTCGGAAGTGCTTCTTTATTGTCTTCTTTGCTTATTTGGGGGCTTCACAAAAAAAAAAAAAACAATAGTAAAAAGCTGAAGAATCTGCTGTGACAGCATCCACGCTGGCAGATTTGGCGCACATCACAGAAAACAAATCAATACTTTTGTGATCTCCTGACAAAATAACCCCAAACTTTAGCCTATCTGCCAGGTAGAAACTTTACAATGGAGGAATCAGTGAGGAGTCCGACCTGTGCTGTCAGCGAACTCCATCCTTGCAAAGAATCTCCTAAAAACACTCTGGTCTAGTTTCTCTCTTCTGAGCTCTTTCTCTTCCTCTCATAAACCTCAAAGACTCTTTTTCTCTTGTGACTCACAGCGATTTTAGAACATTCCGGTGAGAATTGTGAGGCAGAATGAATGGATGATGGCGTAGCACAACAGATCAACATGTGACAGTGCGTATGCAGACTCCCAAGATGATTGACAATTAGGAGGACCAATAGTTTAGATGATCCACCCAGAAGAAAAAGATCCTCCACAATACCTTTAAGATAAATCAAGAAAATGCTGAACCTCAGACTACTTTGATGACAGTTTTGAATGTATGAAATTCTGTCAGTTGGTTATAAGATGACTAGGTTGTTCCCAGAGGCCAAGCTAATCATTACGGTGCATACACACCCAACATGACCAACGCAACCAGAGACTCTGGTTTAAATGTAAAGTCAATGGTGGAGCATGATGTCACACGGCTGGGGGTCCCGCGACACATCAGAAGCAAATTGGCGTCACGAAAAAGCTTTCTGCTTGAGCCGCCCTAGTGATGCATTTGAAGCGTGACCTAAAATACACATTGCATTTTATGTGGTGCATTTTGTGCATTCATGCTTATCTCGTCTGTTGCTCAAGTTGGAAAAATCTGAACTTTGGCTTCAAGTCGCGCCGCGTCAACCAATCAGGTGACGGGGTGTCAGTGATGCTGTGACTGAGTGAATGGAGTCATAGAATCAGCAGACCATGGATACTGATAAACACCTCGGCTAATCCCCCCGAGCTAACTGACACCAGCTCTTTTCTACACAGAGAGAGGAATGAAAAAAATTAACATTGTAAAGAGGTTAAACTATTTAGACAGGAATGCTCTTAAGAGCTTTGTGGTTGGCTCTTAAAAGAGCTGTTGTGGCCACAAAAGGCCCTGCTCTCTCCGCGGAGAAGTGAGCCATGAACAGCTTCCTCACACAGACACCCAGGCCTGGTAATGTGTCCACTACAGCATGTCCCGCGCATAATATATTATAAACTTTTACTAACCGCAGACAGATGGCCAGCCACTCAGCATAGTAGCTGGTGTGTCAGAAGCTTGAACCTTCGCTGCACAAACTGGGCGAGCAGGAGGCCAGGTTCTCCGAGGCGGCAAGGAGCCAGGGTGTTTATTGATCCCTCCACCACGGTTCGATGGGTAGCTTTCCAAACCCCCACTGCAGCGGTCCCAGCTCTGTCGGAGGCCAGGCCGAACACATAGTCCACACAGTCCACCGTCAGCTCGGAGACCATACAGCTGCACTCGCACATGCTGGGCCTGATGGATATGGCTCAGCTCCCAGGTTCTGGATTCTTCTGCCGCTGCTCGACTGGGTCTTCCCCCGCAGGAGCAGTCCCAGCTCCGCCTGAGGGCAGGCTGAACATTTAACGCGGTCAGCTCAGAGACCGGAGTCGACTGGGAGGAGGGAGGGAGGACGAGGAGGCATCAGCCGACTGCTACAGCAGTCCCAGTCCCGCTCCCCGGGTGTCTAGTTTCAAATTCTTTGGCATACAAATCTAAAATAACCTAACATGGACAGTAAAAACCACAGCAATAGTAAAGAAAGTACAGCAGCGGCTATAGTTTCTCCGCACACTCATGAAAGCCAACCTCTCACAACAACACCTGAGGTCCTTCTATCGTTGCTCCATTGCGGGTGTGGTCATCTATGGCATGCTGTCGTGGTATGGCAGCTGACAGGTGGTCACTGCAGAGGATTATAAAAACGCCCAAAACATAATCAGCCAAGAGCTACCTATCATGTACACCATCTTCAACTCCCAATACTTTCAGAGGACACACAACATTCTGAAGGGCTCATTCCACCCTGCAAATTATCTGTTACAAGTACATCAGAACACGCACCACAAGATTATTGAACAGTTTTTATCCCAAAGCTATCACCATACCAAACTTTCACCTGAAAACAATCGTTCTGTAATATGTTTGCATTCATCAAAAACCTCATGCAATACTCTGAATTTCATTATTTGCACCAACTTGCATATTCACACTCTATGGCACTAAGTAGATGGTTGTATATGGCAGTGTGATTGTATTGAATGAATGACTGTGAGACTGTACTATTTTATTGCCTATCTTTTAATGACTATTTATTATGCTACCTTTTTATTGTATCCTATATGTGAGTGCACTGTAATTGCGTTGTATTACATTGCAATGACAATAAAACTATATTATATTATAGTCATGGACATTAAAGTTGGGATTTATAACTGAGTGTTATAACATGTCATATAACAGAACATGTCACACCAAGAACTTCTCTCTTGTTCCAAAGGAGCTCAAGAGGATACTGAAAGAACTGTGTGAGTAGGTCATCTGAGCTTTTAATAACCTTATAGACTTTAAGGACATAAAGAGAAAATATCCAGAGATTCAAAGTTTCCAGTGCCTGGACATTTTTACTTCTATTTAATTTGCATTTCAACCCATTTTCAGCATTTTCTAAAGTTAAATCTGTAATTTGCTGAGATAATCCATCCCACCTCACAGGAGTGCCACATCAAGATGCTGATCTGACATCATGATTAGTGCACAGGTGTACTGCCCACAATAAAAGGCCACCCTGGAATGTGCAGTTTTTTGCTTCTTTGGGCGTCTGGGGACTCAGAACCGGTCAGTATCTGGTGTGACCACCATTTGCCTCATGCAGTGCAACACATCTTCTTCGGATAGAGTTTATCAGCTTGTCAATTGTGGCCTGTGGAATGTTGGTCCACTCATCTTCAATGGCTGTGCGAAGTTGTTGGATATTAGTGGGAACTGGTTCACGCTGTCGTATACACCGGTCAAGCACAACCCAAACATGCTCAATGGTTGACATGTCCGGTGAGTAGGCTGGCCATGCAAGAACTGGGACATTTTCAGCTTCCAAGAATTGTGTACAGATCCTTGCAACATGGGGCCGTGCATTATCTTGCTGAAACATGAGGTGATGTTCATGGATTTATGGCACAACAATGGGCCTCAGGATCTCATCACACCCATTAAAAATGCCATCAATAAAATGCACCTGTGTTCTTCGTCCATAACAGATGCCTGCCCATACCATAACCCCACCACCACCATGGGCCACTCGATCCACAACATTGACATCAGCAAAGCGCTCACCCACACGACGCCACACACGCTGTCTGCCATCTGCCCTGAACAATGTAAACCAAGATTCATCCGTGAAGAGAACACCTCTCCAACGTGCCAGACGCCATCGAATGTGAGCATTTGCCCACTCAAGTCTGTTACGGCGACGAGCTGGAGTCAGGTCAAGACCCCGATGAGGACGACGAGCATGCAGTTGAGCTTCCCTGAGACGGTTTCTGACAGTTTGTGCAGAAATTGTTTGGTTATGCAAACCAATTGTTTCAGCAGCTGTCTGAGTGGCTGGTCTCAGACGATCTTGGAGGTGAACCTGCTGGATGTGGAGGTCCTGGGCTGGTGTGGTTACACGTGGTCTGCGGTTGTGAGGCCGGTTGGATGTACTGCCATATTCTCTGAAACGCCTTTGGAGACGGCTTATGGTGGAGAAATGAACATTCAATGCACGAGCAACAGATCTGGTTGACATTCCTGCTGTCAGCATGCCAATTGCACGCTCCCTCAATGCTTGTGGCATTTGTGGCATTTTGCTGTGAGACAAAACTGCACATTCCAGGGTGGCCTTTTATTGTGGGCAGTATAAGGCACACCTGTGCACTAATCATGATGTCAGATCAGCATCTTGATGTGGCACACCTGTCAGGTGGGATGGATTATCTCAGCAAAGCAGAAGTGCTCACTATCACACATTTAGACTGATTTGTGAACAATGTTTGAGAGAAATGGTAATATTGTGTATCTGGAATGAATTTTAGATCTTTAAGTCCATCTCATGAAAAATGGGAGCAGAAACAAAGGTGTGGCGTTGTTGTTTTTTTGTTGAGTGTAGGTATATCAATATTTTTTACACTTCTATAAAATGAAATTCCTACCCATCCTGGCAGAATAATTTAAGGTCAGTCAGATAGGATAAAGATAAACTGTGAATATCAGTTTTTACTGTAAATCTCGCAACAGATTCTCAATTATATTTAGATGTGGACTTTGAGTAGCTGGACCATTTGAACATATTACATGGTTTGATCTCCTCTCGAGCTACCATAGGCCTCTAGGCTGCTACTCTTTCTTGGTCATTTTAAGTGGACAGCGTTCTCTTGGTAGGATTGAGGCTTTGCATTCACCCTGATCTGTTTGCTGTGTTCCTTGGTCTTTATGATCTTTTCTGTTTTCTAACAAACTTCTGAGGCCAGAATAAGGACAACGGTTCTTGTTCTGAGAGCAGTTGCACAGGATTTGATTTTGAGGTATCATAAAAACAAATATGTATGAAGCCAATTTCAGATTAGTTTTCAGGTAGAAAAAATGTCAAGAAGAGGACATAAGAGGACGGGGGGTCCCAATCCCTGTAGGCCACGCAAGTATTTGTATCTGGGGCACTCTACAGGTCAGGACATTCACTTTTAATTGATAAAAAATGAATTGTCAATAATTACTTAGGAACAAGTCACGTCATCGTGTAGAATAACCGGGATTATTTTTCACACGTCATTGTAATGTATAGAAGATGTTCTCCAAGTCAAATCATTGTCTTTCTCTGCTGAACTGAGCCCTTGTATTGCATTTATGATCAGTCCCCATTGTTTTAATACATTTTCTATGGAAAATAATCTCAAGCCTGGCATCTTCCGTTCTGAAACAATTGAGCAAACATATGCTTGTTAACAGACTGAATGACTGCCATCTGATTTGGTCATGTTAAAGAACATTTGTATCTAAATGCTGCAGGTTGGACGCTCTTGAGAAATGGACTTGGGCGCCCCCGATCTATCACAACGTATGTTATATTTTGTCGCAGTAAATGAAAAACTGAAAATGTTCAAGATTAATAAACACCCCTGCAAGGCACTGTCAGAAACAGAAAAGTATTGTTAATTTACAGTCAAAAATTTTCAACACTCAACTGTAATAGAATTTTATAGCTGTGGCACATTATGGGAAATCAGATCTATTATCAACTCTCAAAAGGTCAAGAGTTTTTTCATGGCCTTGTAGGTAATTTATTATCGTCTCATTTGTCTTCAACACACTCTCTTAGAAATTGTTGCTTCTTGTAAATATTCGGGAAAGTAAGTTCTCTAAAATTAAAACTTGTTCTATATTTATATATTTGGACTGTTACAATTTGCTCTTGTGTCATTGAATATGTAATGTCCATAAGCACTCCGAGTGTTTTTGGTAGAAAGTTAAGGCAACATCATATGTATAACGACATCAGCATAGAGGTTAGTATTCACATGATTTTGTGAATTTTAATTTCCTTCATCTGTAAGTGATTAAGATATTATTTCCTCATATCTCGCCTGTGGTGTACCTCTTTTTCCTTCTCTTTCTCTAACTATATGTCACATTGATAAAGCACAGAGTGGTTAAAGGGCTGTTGGACACTGATTTAACAGGACGAAGGAACTTTAGAGCCCCATAATTTGATTTTGGTCTGACTGAATTGTGGGTGGAGCTCTAGGGCATTGTGACACTTTTCAACATTGGTTTCTGTGCTTTCATGGTGCAGTAAAATCTTTTCAATTTTTTAAAAAGGAAATCAGCAGCAGGACAGCAATTTCTGTCAGAGCCAGATGGGCCAATCAACTGATCTAATCTAGTCATGAAATCCTTTCCATCCTTTGCTTTTCTTCCAGTATCTGCTTAGTTCTGCGTGACAAAAAGATGGTAGAGACTGAGCCTGCGATGAGCTATTAAACAGACATCACCAGCACTGGTAATTGCTTCACATGTCCCATTTGATTCCACTACAGATGGACTGACTGACAGGCTGAACGCAATCATCATAGAGTGACTCATCTTGTCCAAAATGACTGAGCAGCAAACACTTCGCCTGCCTGAATGTGGTGGCGGTGGCGATAATGATGCTGATGATGATGAGTGTGCGCTCATTCCAGAGTAAAATGTCGCCCTCAGGGAGAAAATGCTAAATGAATAGTGACAAGTGTAAAAAGTGAGCTGTCAGATGTTGTCCGTTAAACACGAATATCATCATTAATCCTGGTCAAGTTAAGAGTTCAGTTTAAGTCGAAGTATTTGAGCAATGTTAGATCGAGTGCTTATTGTGTTAGAGTGGCTTTTACTGAAACACCAAAGTATAGGATAATAAAGACAAACTGAAGTAAAATTAAAGCTGCAGCTTACCACCCCTTTGCCACAGCCACGGTGCCTAAAAAATATTGTAAACTAAAGTTTTTTTGTTTAATTTTTTTCCCTTTTTTTCTTCAAATTTACATCATTTAGTTTTTGAGTTTACAATAAAAAATGTAATAAATGTTGAGTTGATCCTGTTTTGACCACATAGGTGTTGGCCTTAGAATTATATCTCCATGTGCGCAATTATTACTCCCTGACTCTGCCTCTTTCATCCCTCATTCTAATAAGCTGGGTTATCCTGAACCATGTTATGGTGCTATAGGCTTATAACCTTTTTATATGGAGACAAAATGAATATATTTTGCAAAAGAGCGTCAAAAGACTTTATGTCCACATGGCTGCTGAAGTAAATGGCACTTATATAGTGCTTTTATAGTCATTCTGACCACTCAAAGCGCTTTACATTGAACCCACATTCACCCATTCACACTCGCATTCATGCAGAATTTTTGGGGGTTAAGTGCCTTGCCCAAGGGCACATTGACATGTGACTGAAGGAAGCTGGAATCAAACCTACGACCCTCCAATTGCAATTCAACTACTCTACCACTGATCCACAGTCGCCCCTTAGTACCTATGCCTGGCCCATTGGTGGGGCTATAACACTGCCAGAGAAACAGAAAAGAAAAGAAAATGCTCAATCAACCCAGTTGCAAACATGAAAAATCTTGCTTTTAATGAGAACTTTATTAAAAAGCATAAGGTGTCTGTTGTTCTCCTGATCCATTTTATGCTGGTGGTGATAGGCGAAGATCCATAATTCAGTCAGTCAGTCAGTATCAAAGTCAGTATCAGCTTTATTAGGACTGCTACACCGTATGGTGCCATGTTTATTTACTTGATCATAGAGTTGTGTTAAAAATAGGAATTAGAAGGTGATATCAGCCATTTCAGAAAAAATGCCAGAGAGCTCATACACACAGACATGATTGAGCCGGCACTTTGAAATGTATCTACTGTGAGACCTGGTTTGAAAAAAATATATTTTCCTTGTGAATAAGACACATATCCGACTGCTGGAGGACAGACTAACCACTTTCTTCATTCTGCTATTTTCCTCTTCTACTACTCTCCTACTGTATTATCTGCTGTTCTTTCAACTGTTAACGTCAAGTTTTCTCCGCGTTTTACTTTCAATAGAATCTACACTTGGTCTGTTTGGCCGTTATGCCTTGTTTGAGGGGGGTATTGGCTGGGATGATGCTCCCAGTAACTCAACATTATCTACCTCTTGCCACAATCTTTTTAATTTCTTTAACATAGAAACTACTCTTACATACGTTTCTCTGTTCTTTCTGTGTCTCTGGTCTGTCTTCTGAAAGCCCCAGTCAGTCATGGCAGATGGCCACCCACACTGATGCAGGTGCAGCTGTAGGTTTCTTCCTTTTAGAGGGACGTTTTTCCTCTCCACTGTCGCTACATGCTCCCATACTTGCTACCTGTTCGTCTAGGAGGAGTAAATTCTGCAAGTAAATGACCTGATGCATTCTGCTGGGTTTCCTTAGACAGTAATCTTTTAAAGTGATTGGAATAATAAACTGAAGGAATAATGGGGATGCAAGCATGAGGTCACGACATCACTTCTCTGTCCAACTTGCCACTGCTCCTAAAGTAAACACAATGGTAGTGGCCAAGGATTCGATAGAATATGACTTTTCATAAATAATTAGCTATTTGATTATCATAAATTACTAATTTAAACTCACAATTGTACTAAAACTAGTAAATAAATTACAACTTTATTCTCGTAAGTATTGACTTTAATCTCTCCTATATATGTGGCCCCATTCCATCGTAACAGCAACAGGTATCGTTGTCTCAGCTGTTTGATTCAAATACTGGTGCTAGCCCACGCCTAAATGTATTTTTCACAATTAGAGATCCAGCTTACCACATCATTTTAAGCCATCTCCTCTTCTCATTTTTGTCCAAAGGAAAGCGATATTAACCTATCGTGTTATTGTCGTTAATTCTGTTATTGCAACACGGGACAAAGCACTGCACCATCGCTATCCCTATTTGGTTTGGACACGGACGTTGCTACGATGACATAGCTACCAGCCATCTCCATTGGAATATATTCGATTCTAGGATTGCACTGCTCTGGGTGGCTGCACGTTGGAGTAGCACTGTTAGATACTCAGAATTTTTTTTTCAGAAGCTGGTGCCCGTGTTTTCTTCAGGAAAGATAGCGTTTTTTGGGCCAGTATTCTTTCTAGTTTTTACTGCTGTCAAGTTGGAAGGATTTTTGCTGTTAATTCTTTACCTTTTGATGATTTGCCATGCTGCATAACCATGGTAACAAGGTGGTTTACAGCCAGGAAAACCTAATTAACATTGCAAAAACTAAAATAATACCACAATGGAAGCCACAAATCCCTGATGAGTTGACAGGAAGAAGGCGTGGATGCAGAGCAGGAATGAAAAGCAGAGAGAGCAGGAGGAGGTACAAACCATCTCTTCCATCAATCATAATGGACAATGTGAGATCATGGCCAAAAAGATGGATGAACTCCAAGCCTTTACAGGGACTCAGCCAAAGTATAGGTAATTAGATAGGGAGATGTTACCACCTGCTTTGCATTGCAGCCTGTCTCACCTCCTCCAATGCCCATGGGTCAGCTGCAGGGTCATCAGCCAGAAACCACCATTCACCAGGTTTCATTCCTTTAATTCTGGAATGTCTCCTGGTGGCGGAGCAGTGACATCTCCCCATCACCCCCTGCAGCTGACAGCTAGAGAAAACTTTAGAAGAAACTTTACTTATCTAGTGAGAACTATAAATACTCAAAACCTACATAAAAAAAACCCATTTCAGACAAAATCAATAACTGACCAATACAGCCAAGGGTTCTTAATAGCTCGGGAGTTGGGAGTTCATCTAGTAATTGGAGGGTTGTTGGTTCAAGCCCTGGCTCCAACTGTTTAGGTCATTATTTTCTTCTTAGCCATGTTTATTTTGTGTAGATTTCTATCCATTTGAAGGTTCTTACTGTTTCAGTCGTTGTGTCCAGTTGCCTACTGGTGGTGGTCAGAGGGCCCAGTGGCACCAGTGTCCAGCAGCCTCACCTATGTCAGTGTGCCCAAGGGCAGCTATTGGTAGAATATAGCTTGCCATCAAAATTATGTGAATGACTGAATATAGTGTTAAGCACTTTGGGGTCCATATGGTAAAGCACTATGCAAATACAGGCTATTTTACAATTTTTTTTTATTTTACAATAACAATTTTTTGAGTCTTGTCTGTTTCTTAATCTTACCGATCTACTTTTGTGGAGTCTACGTTTTAGTCATTACTCCAGAAATCCTATGCATCAGCAGGATGTTTCATGTTTTAAAATATCACTTATTTTTGAGAAGAAACATTTGACTCTCGGTCAACAGTCTGAGCTTTGTACAGTAAATAGGGAAACGTTGATTAGTTGAGACAATTTGTTTTCTTTTTGGCATAAACGAAAAAAAGGGTTCTTATGTTTCTTTAACTTTGAAGTGTAAAGTGTGTATTCCAAGATTTTCTTTTGCAGTATTGGGTCTTCTAAAATATCCAGAGAACAGCTCCTCTCTATTAATGCATCTCTAGATCATGTCCGTGAACACTGTGGTCTGGATTAATGATGAGAGGCAGCCCCAATGGACTCTAAAGCCTAGTTTATGCTTCTCCGTTTTAACAGAGACAGATTGACGCAATGGCTCTCCGTCACCTACGCAAGGACGCATGAAGTAGAGGCCCAAATTTTAACTATTTGTCTCCATCAACGGAGAGCGTTTGTATCTGATTGGTCACAGCCAGAGATCGTTTCAAAAGAATTGGGCTCTATAGTCGCTGTAATTAGAAGTTAATGCAGCAGTGGGGCACTTGCTTTATATTGAAAGGATAATTGATCTAATCTGGTCTTTTGGTGATTTTTGAGCACAAGGAGTCATAGAGAAAGAAGAAAAAAAGGCTGCAGTGTTTGTTTACATGCATTTTCAGAGTATTCTATGAGCTGCATTTTTAGTAAAAAGCTTTACAGCTTCATCAAAACGTACTTTCTGTTGCTCATTGCTCCTTGAGGGAGAAATGTGTTTACAAGCCTAGAAAAAAACTGAAACGACGCTGTGATAGTAGGCAGAGACGCCATGAAAAGTTAGCACCCCCTGCTGTCCTGGTCGAGCAACGCTCCAAAAAAATGGAAAGGGGAGAGAAAAAAAACGGAGTACTATAAAAGAAAAACCTGCACATTTGCAGTTGAAGAAGCATAAACTTGGCTGAACTCACACTGACTTTGAGCCCACAATGTTGGAATAGCTTTCGTTTACGTAATATTTTCAAAAGACAGCCTGTGGCAACCCCAGCACTGGCATGATACCCCAATGTCTCTCTAAAAATGGCTAAAATAAAAATCTTTCCATCCACAAATAAATATGGAATTGGAAGACAACTTATGTCCCTCCTAAAACACAGTCTCAGACACTTTCCTCTTTAAAAACAAAATATAGCTGATTTAAAATACTCTGGTGTGTTGTTAATGAGAATGAAAGAATGGAGTGTGAGAGGGACAGACTGATTTAAGCTTAAGCCTAGTTTATACTCCTTTGTCACCATTATCCATCAACGCAAGGCCTCTCCGTCACCTACGCAAGGATTGAGTAGCGCCCAATTTTCTAACTCTCTGTCAATGGAGAGCGTATGCCTGTGTTTGGTCAGGTTAACAACAGCGAGAGATTGTTTCACCAAAACGGTGCTCTGTAGTCACTGTAATCAGTAGTCAATGCACCATTTGGGCACTACATGCTTTATACTGAAAGGACAGTTTAACTATTATGGTCTTTTGGGAATTTTGAGCAGAAGGGGGCGTTTTTATTCTATGAGCGGCACTTCTATCAAAAAGCTTTACAGCTTAATCAAAACTTACATTCTGTTGTCCATTGCTCCTTGCGGGGGGAATGCATTCACAAGCTGAAGAAAAAAATCTCTAGTGAATTGGAACCGACAATGAGATGGTGGGCAGACCCGCCATGAAAAGTTAGCACCCCCTGCTGTCCTGCTCAGGCACTGCTTTGCAACACTGAAAAATCCATGAAGGACTATAAATGAAAAATGTCTCTGTCAATATGTCTGCTTCTGGGGGCAAACATGCTGTCAGAGAGGTATAAACTTGTCTTTAGTCTTTATCAAAGAGGGTACAGTCTAACCCATCACACTGACGAAGAAAGGGAGCTCTAACAAGAAACTTTTAATTTACTCAATGTTCCAAACCTATCGTTGGGTTTGTGTGATGTGGATCACAACCAAAGAATGATATTCAGGATGCAAGTGCCAGAAATGAGCTTCTTTCTTTTCATGTTTGTGTCATAATGTCTTTCATAAAACTAGCGCTGGCAACAACCACAGACACTCAGATTAGTTTGAAAAGATTTTTTGCTAAAGGGGTTTGAAAAGTGGGCTCGGTCAGAGTTGGGATTTGGTCTGAATACACACTGGAAGAAAGGTAAGCTATTTGGTTTCAATAATTTAGCAAAATTGGAAGAAAAAATGTTTGAGGAAGAGTCTCTTACTGTTTTAGAGATGTGATGATTATCAAGGAGAGAAATGTAGAACAAGCCTGCCTGTCCACGGTACAGCGCACATTGAAGTGCCAAAAGGCCGTTGAGTGATCAGAGTGAGGAGCAGGGGAGTTCCTGGAGGATGCTGAACCAGAACAACGATAAGATCGAGGGAGGTTTGAAGATAAAGAAAAAGGGAGAACTAGTGGGAGGCAGACTGCAAGGAGGAAGCAGAGCTTGGGTATGGAATTATTGACAGACATATTAAGGATCTAGTCAGTACTTACAGTGTCCACAGTTCATCACACTTTAGTCGTTTTGGCAGTCCAGGTCAGCAACAGGACAGGCAGTGAATTCAGAACAGATCCAAAATCTGTTAGGTAGCAAATAGGATCCAGTTACACACAAAGTTAGTTAGTTACAGAACAAACAACAGATGATATTTAATCATTTCTTTCTCCACAAATGTCTCTTGGACTGTTATCCACGCAATGAAATGATTACTCCAACCACTGACCTAGTTGTCGTTAAGGTCTTTGGTAACTAGAATGGGAATACACTTGAGCCCATTTGTGTCCAAGTTTTGGCTTTCTGTCTGATTTCTTGAGACACTGCTTCAATGTTTTGACATAATGTTTCCTAATGATTATTTCTTTTATATCAAATCCGACAGTCCCCCTATATTTCTATATACTATATTCCATGAAGTGTCTGCACCTTTTGTTATCACAGATTTTTATTCCATTCAACTCTCCATGGTCATGTTTTCACACAGTACTCTGTGAACAGCCACTTTCTTTAGCAATGATCTTTAGCAGTTTCAAGTCAGCAGTCTTCCCTGTGACTGTATAAGTCATAATTTGGACAACACAAGGGAACGGTATCAGGTGTAGACTGTAAAAAAAAACAGGCAAAGTAGCTATTTCGGTTTCAGGTTCATAAATTGAAGATTTATTCGTTTGAGGCAATTACATAAGTTAGTCCAAGAAAACTAATGAAGTTGTAAGCTTCAAAAGAATTTATGAATCGTCAGTACTTACATCTATTTGTTGTGCTTCATTAAAACCAGGGAAAGTCCATCCAACATAAATGCTTTTGTTGTGAAATGCAGTCCAACTTCCATAGCTGTTTTCACAGTGTAAAGCAGGCAACTTCATTTTTTTGGCATGAAAAAATATTTTCAGTTGTGAAAACTTGAAAAACTAAATTTGACAGATTAGGGGCAGTAATACTGTAAATCAAACCGAAACAATGAGGTAGTTGTATGCTGTAACATTATTTAGTGAGTCGTCAGTAGTTGTATCTCTATGTTTTAGGCATAGACTGTAAAAAATGTCATTGCAAAAAGAGAAAGTTGTGTTAATTTTCATACTTTTAGTGTGAAAGGCAAAAAAAAAAAAAAACTCATGTTACTGGCTTTTGAATCAATGGCTAAGTCTGATACTTGGACAAGGAGCCCTGCAGAGGTAGATGCTGCTCCTTTTTAATTACATTAAAATGGTTGTGCTAACTCTTTTGAACATAAGTGGATAAATATTGGAGTTAAAACACTGAAAACAACATTTAAACAGTGGTACATGATCTTAATTTTAGGTTACTACAATTACTGGTTAAGTTACCATTAAAGATCAATGGGTCACTGTGGCTCAGTGGGTAGAATAGCTGCAGGGTGATAGGTTCAGTCCCCGCTTCTGCCAGTGTGCTATGCACTCAACCCCAAGTTGCCACTATATTGCAGTATAAATATGTTCCCTTTAGTGAGTGTAAAGTGCTTTGAGTGGTCAGTATGACTACGTGCTTGAAAAGTTCAGTCCATTGATGAATAATCAGGATTTATAATTGTCAGAATCTACATTTTTAAGTTCCTCCAAACTATAACTCAGTAAGAGAAGTTTGAGATTTAAAGTTTGTATAACAAATCTTAAGTCACTGTTACTTTCAGAGTAGTTGTTATAGTCGGAAATATGAAGTCACTACAATCTATCGTTTGGTAAGTAAACATAAACATCTAAGTTGGACAAGCCCAAAAAGAAAAGCTTAAAAGTTCAAGCAGGGGTGATTCTAGGATCAGAGGTTTAGGGTTGCTTAGCACCAAGAGATCTGTTCAGCCAAGCAAGATAAATGTGAATATTTTGTACATTTTAACAAACACGCACACACAACAGGAGTTACACACACATCCAGTCACTAGCTAGTCAGAAATACATTGGCTTTAATATTAGCACATGCATCTAACATAAGGTTTGGATAGGCACTGCTCATAAAAATATAATGAACTGACGGATCAGTCAGAAATTATGTAAAGAATTATGTGATGGAAAGGTAAACAACGGCAGAAACATAACCTCTTTAGTGGATCTAATTTTGGATTATGATACAATTATTAGTGAATATAAGAAATATCTGAAATATGTGAAACATTAGAAAACATTTTGAAATGTTAAGAAATTGGTTTATCTAGTCTTCATCTTCTTCAATTTTGTGGACTTCTGATGCCTAAACCTATCAAAATGGTTGAAAAGTGCAAAAAGAGCTTTTTTTTGACAAAAAATAACTGACTAAAAAGCTTTGTGATACTCAAATACAAACAATATTTCATTACAAGATGTATTTTTTTTTTTATGCAGTGTTTCCATGAAATGTTCTGGAGGTATAACTAAAGCTCCCACAATTACCCAGCAGCAGTCTAAGGTGTAGGACATACCTCAACTCTCTGGGTGCCTCTCAAAGAAACAGGAACTAAATCTTTGACCTGTTTGTGTGGTTAAATTCAATTTGACGTTGTTTAGGATTTAGACACTGAGAAATACGAATCTCTAAACTATGTAAATAGTTATTCTTTTATTTAAAATCTATCTTTTTAATTCAGAAAAGATTTTTTTGTGTGAAGAAAAAGAGAGAAAGATATTGTCCTTAATACAGAAAAACAAACTTTTTTTTGTCATTTTGCTTTATGCTTCAGCAGGATGTAACAGGTAACATTAACCATCTTAAAATGATATATATTGGCATGTAATAACTAGTCATTTAGCTAACATTATCTGCCTGTCAGAACACAACTAAACTTATACAGTTTGGTAAAAACAGCAAAGGTTCTTGTCTTCTGTTGGTTTGCTGAACATGCAGCTCTTTGCAGCAGATTCCCGTTGGAGAATAACCAAACGCACGCATGTCTATGATGCGTTTAAAGACAGCTCAGAAAATACATTACCACATAAAAACATATTAAAAAGAAAATGTTTTTTTTAAATATTTCTTTTCAAACAAGTACTTGTATTTGTTTTTACAGTTTTCTAGTTTGTTTTTAAAAACCCCCACTTGCAATAGAGTTTTAGAAAGTTTTCAGGGTTTTTAAAATCTGCATGACCCACATGCACAAAACTCACAGAAGAAAGATCAGATTTAAAAAGTTTAGTGAAAGTAGTGCCGTTGTGGATTGGATCTGGAACTACTGACTACTGTGCACCAGGAACTGGAACTAGATGGAGATGAATGGAAACTCCAGGGAGGAGGGAGTGGAGTCTGGAGAGGTCTTGCGAGGTGGTTTTCCAGGAGAGTGTTTTCAGAGGTTGCAGTTGGAGGGCGGACAGAAGGCATGCTGATGATGATATCTGTGGTGAGAATCTCCAAAGTGTTGACGGAGGAAGACAGTGATTTGAGAAAGCCAATAGCCAGTCGGGAACGGTAAACCAGAGAAGAATCTTGGAGGCGAGTATGAGCTTGAAGGCTTGAATCACAGGAATGGAATCCTTGCAGAGAGAAAGACTGACAGTCAGCTCCTTTTATCCTCCCACTGTCCTGAGGATTTGCAGGTGTGCGTGAGCACCTGTAAAACAGACGGAACAAAACAAACCACCACACAAACCGAACCTCTGTTTCCTAACACTCCTGAACAAGAACGTGAAGGTCTATTTCACATTTCTGAATAGTTTTTCACATCCCTGTTTTTGAATATAAACCTAATAAAATGCTACATGTAAGAAACTTAAAAAGCAAAACACCATAAAACAGAAATGTTCAAGGTTTTAGTATTTAGGACAGTTACTGGTCTGGATGGCCTTTACCTGATGGTGGAATAGCATAGTAGCGTTCTCTGGTTTTCTGTGGAAAAGCTAAAGGAGGTAAATGCAAAAGTTGGCTTGATGTAAAAAAAAAAATCATAATTAATTTACTGTTATCAATATGTTTTGAACATGTAGGACCAACTACACCATTTTAGCAACTGTTTTGTACTGTTTTCTCTTCAACGTTTTGAAAGATTTAACTAAGTTCACATGCAATTTTAGGCTGGGTGAACTTTTTCTCTGTTCCTGCAAAAAGAAATTCCCCCTAACAGTCTAATTCTTTACTTTCTGTCCATCCATCCATTTTCTGAACCGCTTAGTCCTCCAAGGTTTGCGGGGGGGCTGGTGCCTATCTCCAGCTGTCAACAGGCTAGAGGTGGGGTACACCCTGGACAGGTCGCCAGTCCATCACTGTACTTTCTGTCCATTTATCAATTTATTTAGAGCAAGAATATTTACATAGGCAAACAGTAGGCTGACAGTTCTTTCTGATGCTCTGGAAGTAATTATCTCCTGAGTGCTTTACCGAAAGCTCCATGCCATTTAAAATACCATTTGAGAATTCCTATTATTATATTGGAATTGAGAATACCGAGTTAATATAACAAGCACATTAGTCTAGACTCCCCTGACATAAAACGTTTCCCCACTGGTCTTTAGCTTGACAGCCAGCGTGGCTTCCTGTTGTGCCAGACTGTGAAATGATGACTTTGTCAGCGATGTGCGGAGCCCCTACAATGGGAGGAAATGAAGGAGAGATGGCAAACGAGGGGAGAGGTTTATTAATGATGAAGGGGATGGAAGGGGACCACTTGCTACTTGGGCTGCTTGTCAGGTACAGCTGCTCAGTGACTCATTTCACCATTGTCTCCTTGATGCAAAGTCAGTGGCAGCAGCAGTTGTTTTGTCTGCCTGTCTTTAGCACCAGCATCAGAGCTCTGTTAATAGGTTGGCTGATTCTTAAAGTTCCCTCCCACCATAAAAAATGTATTTCGATTTTCATCAAAAGGAGGTTAGAGCCATTGTACAGCGTCTTTTTTTAAAACTAACTTCACAGGTTTTTTTCTTTTTGTTGATTTGTGTAGTCAAAATTAAATGTTTCAGTTTATTAAACTTGGAACATCAGAAAAAAATAAACTGCTGAAATACAAAAAAAATGTCGGTTATAAATTCTTATACATATGAATGGGAAAGCAATTCAAATTAACCTGGAGGTCCAGGAGGTCATTAATGCCTAAAACCAATATCGGCTTGTTCCAACTTGGCAACAACAACTGCCATCAAGCGTCTGTGATAACCAGCAATGAGTTTTTTTACATACTGTAACTATGGAGGAATGCTCCCTCTTCTTTGGATAACTTTTTTAATTCAGCCACAACTGAGGGTTACCAACTAAACACCCTGTTTAGGGTCATGCCATTTAATCTCAAAACACTTTGATTAGGCCAATCTTAATTTGACAGATTTTTGTAAGGTTAGGTGGAGTTGCTAATGTGCTTTGGATCTCTGTCCTTCTCTATAAGTTAGGTACATTTGAGCTACATTTCATGAACTGATGGCTAGACATATTGCTTTCAGGATTTGATGGGTTATAACAGAATTCATGGTTCTAACAGCAATGGCATGTTGTCGAGTTCCTGAAACAGCAAAGCTGCGACTGACCATGCTACAACCACTGTTTGACTATGGGCCAGATATTAATTTCTTAAATCCTATCTCCACAGCATTTAAGCTCCTTGGTTTCTTTATCTCACTGCTAGATTTTACTATTCCGTGACATCCTACAGTCCAACCTAAATTAATACGTCTCATAATACAATCAGTACGACACCACAGCTTGATTATGAATACTATCGAATCTCAAAAATAAAAGCTGGCTTAAAAATATTAGTCAACATAGTTTTAATAACTCCACCTAAGTATATGAGATCTTAAACAAGTTTGTCCAACAAAATGCACGTTGTTGCCATTTCATGAAAGATAATAGCAAGGCGATAACAAAACCAAGAATTCAATCCAGCATTCATCAGAACGAAGGTGGGGTAGCCTATACCCTGGAAAGGTCACCAGTTCATCACAGGGCAACAAACATATTAATATTACAAATAAAATGCTTACACCCACCAACATGGCTTTTTTTTCTGCATCACATGCCTATCTGAAAACCAAATTCATCTGTCTTTCTTTCCTCAAGAACACCTCAATGGCTCTGTACAGTTTATATGTCCAAGTTCACAAGAAATCCAGTTAGGTTGAATTTCGTAAAAATGTCATTATTGAAAATGGTATGGCAAGTATATCTCTAACCAAATCTATCCCTACTTCTCATTCAGCCATCATGGGTGAGTAAGCTAGCTACCAACGGTAGCTACCAAACTTAGCTAACAAATCTTTGCTGGCTTTAGTTCAGATATTTCGCTAAATTTCGGCTTTCAGACTATCATGGGTGCTTTTCCAATTAGAGGACATGCCAACTTTAGTGAGATGCCTTCCAGCAGGCTTTGTTGTTGTAGACTCAAGAACTAATAGGCTATAGCAACTGACTACAGGATAACTGCAGAGGAGCATGCTCTGTGGATTCTGGAGGCCTTAGACAGATTTCATACAACTTGACAACAGAAGCTACCTGAAACATGATTGGATAAAAAACATATTATATAACACTGAAACCATCACAACTAAGCGGACGTGAGAATTGTTTTATTAAAAAATATTCACAAAAAATAAATAAATGTACTTTTCTTAATATGTTTAGGCCTGCAGAGAAGGCCTTGCAGGCCCCAATGGACTGCCACTGCTGGTCCCGTTTTTCACATGTTTCTGTTTTTGTGTTTTCCCCGTATTCTATGTGTCCCTATACTTCATCATTACATGCTATCTCCATCATGCATCTGCTTGTGTCATATTGCCATTTGGGTCCTCAACAACCTCTAAACACAATAGTTATTTTTTTTAGCCAGATTTAACAGGACGAATATATTAGAGAAAGTTCAACTGTTGTCTTATAACCTACATGAAAATAATCTTTCTACTCTCTTGCCTTCAGAACTGCCTTAATCCTTCATGGCATAGATTCAACAAGGTACTGGAATCATTCCTCAGATATTTTGGTCCATATTGACATGATAGCATCACAGTTCCTGCAGATTTGTCCGCCGCACATCCATGATGCTAATCTTCCGTTCCACAACATCCCAAAAGTGCTAGATTGAGATCTGGTGACTGTGGAGGCCATTTGAGTACAATGAACTCATTGTCATGTTCAAGAAACCAGTCTGAGATAATTTGAGCTTTATGACATGGCGCGTTATCCTGCTGGAAGTAGCCAACAGAAGATTGGTACACTGTGGTCATAAAGGGATGGACATGGTCAGCAACAATACTCAGGTAGGCTGTGATATTACAATGATGATCAATTGGTACTAAGGAGCCCAAAGTGTGCCAAGAAAATGTCCCCCACACCATTACACCACCAGCCTGAACCATTGAAACAAGGCAGGATGGATCCATGCATTCATGTTGTTGATGCCTAAATCCATTGAGTTGCCATCATGTGATTGGCTGATTAGAATTTTGGACTTGATGATAGATGGCTATATGCTCCCCAATGTGTTAGCCTTATAAAGATTAGCTTAGAGCTCCACACAGGCAGTAGACAGAAGCTGGAACCAGACGGAGTTAAAGCAGTACATTCACAATCACAATGCATTGTCTCTTCATCAGTCCAAACATGTACTGATTGGCCACTTACATTTGTCTTAGCCACCACATTCTTCTTATACTACTATTATATTGTTGTTGAGCTGCTCTTCCACCTCTCCTAACTTTCTGAGGAGGTGTGCGAGCACAGGCGGGGGTGTGTGGGTTATTTGTAGAGTAGACCAATTATCAATCACATTATCTGGGTAGCTTAGTCAAGCTTCTTAAACTCAAGTTCGGTTCGATACAAGCCGGACTAAGGTGTACACATGCATTTCAAAAGTCTGATTTCAGGCGGACTAAGGTAATGATTCGACTTTTTCTTTTGTTGCATGTAGATGTACTGACTGAAGTCTTCTTCAAGAGCTGTCAAACCATGCTGGTAAAAACCTCAAGGCATTATTTCCAGAGTTGTGTTTCTCTTTGTGATCTTCTGCTTATTACCTTTCTGTGTTCCTTCCAAGGTTCAACTCTGACATATCTCTGTGATCTATTCATCTGCTTTTCAGAAGCGCTGGTCAATTCCCAAGTCTGGTTCCTGAAGCTCCAAGTCTCTCAGGGCATTTTCACATGGGACTCGAGTCCGTACTCAGGTACCTTATTTGGTCAAAATTGACTTATTTCGTACCAAATCAAATCAGCCTGGACCGTGCCACACATGTAAAAACACCCTCAGTGCTCCAGCCAAGGTCTCTGCCTGCCCACCCTCCGTGCTCACAGCTCAGCCTTGGATTCATCAGCCTCAGTTCCCCACGGAAGTTCTCGCAGACATCACCAGCTCCTGGCGTCCCTTCCCCGGACTCACCACCTATGACATCAAGTAAGCCTCAAATGAGTCAGCCTCACCTATTGTCCCACAGTCAATATCTTTCTACTCACCATCTCCCTCTTCTCTGCAGTCGTTCCCGTCTCCTGTATCGAGTTCCCGGTTCCCGAGTTACATTATTTAACTTCTTTACTTATTGACAATAAAATATCAAAAACTGTCAACTGGTCTCATTGTGTGTTCTGCATGTGTGTCAAGAGAGTAAACCCGATCATGGCTGTATGTATGTTTATATAGGCTTTTTCTGTGTGGGATGAGGTGCTTGGGTTTCAGGAGGTTCTTTTTGTGACTAGGTGTCGACAAGGCCGCGGACAGGATTTGAACCCTGGACCCCCAGGTGAGAGTCATGCAAAGGGACAACAGAGTAGTCATGATCTATTGGACTTCCAAGACCTGCACACTGCCCCACTTCTAAAATATATTTTCCAGAAAAATTCCACACCATCAAGGTAAGAATACTGTGCCTCACCCAATAATAATTTAGTAGTACAATTTGTTGATCAACCATTTCAAAAGTATTAAAATGTTAAAAATAGAAATGCCACATTATATTCATTATCACAAAAAGAGCCATTTTATAAATAAGACATACTGATGTTTAATTAGAACTGAGTTACAGTTTAAATAAGACATTGTTTTCTATGTGATTTTTTTGCAGCTTAAGAAAAAAAGCAGAAAAAACAGCCCCACCTGTATTTAAAGACAGAGTAAAATGTGACTGAGTGGTTCAACAATTGACCCTTTTACATTTTATTTCCAAACAGCTCTCCTTCCACTCCATCTTATTTTTATTTTTTTATCGTATCCTGGTATACGGGACTCCTGAGTAGTCCATTGCCTCTTAACCTGTTTGGAAAGTTACCAATACACAAAAAGGAAAACAGTTTCAATTCTATGTCTTGCAATAGTTAACTTCCATAACATGCCAAACACATTTGATACCAATTTCACGTGTTTGCACATACAGAGGCTATTGCATTACTTTTTTTCTGAAATGGACTTCAGACATATAGTACAGACCAAAAGTTTGGACACACCTTCTCATTCAATGCGTTTTGTTTATTTTCATGACTACATTGTAGATTTTCAATTAAGGGCATCAAAACTATGAATGAACACATGATGTATGGAATTACTGTATGTACTTGCCTGCAGTGAGAATCTACAATGTAAATAGTCATAAAATAAAGAAAACGCACTGAATGAGAAGGTGTGTCCAAAGGTTTGGTCTTTATTGTATATACAGTACTGGCCAAAAGTTTTGAGAATTACATAAATATTGGAAATTGGAAAAATTACTGCTTAAGTTTTTATAATAGCAATTTGCATATACTCCAGAATGTGAACAGTGATCAAATGAATCGCATAGTCCTTCTTTGCCATGAAAATGATCATTTCAGTAATTGTCTTTTTATTCAGGTGAGAATGTTGACGAGCACATGGCTGGAGATCATTATGTCAGGCTGTTTGGTTTAGAATGGCAGACCTGACATGTTAAAAGGAGGGTGATGCTTGAAATCGTTGTTCTTCCGTTGTTAACCATGGTGACCTGCAAAGAAATGCGTGCATAAAAATGGCTTCTCAGGCAAGAATATTGTGGCTACTAAGATTGCACCTATATCATCAATTTATTGGATTATCAAGAACTTCAAGGAAAGAGGTTCAATTCTTGTTAAGAAGGCTTCAGGGTGTCTAAGAAAGTCCAGCAAGCGCCAGGATCGTCTCCTAAAGAGGATTCAGCTGCAGGATGGGAGTGCCACCAGTGCAGAGCTTGCTCAGTAATGGCAGCAGGCACGTCTGAGTACATCTACACGCACAGTGAGGTGAAGACTTTTGGAAGATGGCCTGGTGTCAAGAAGGGCAGAAAAGAAGCCACTTCTCTCCCAAAAAAAAAATATCAGGGACAGATTGATCTTCTGCAGAAAGTATGGTGAATGGACTGCTGAGGACTGGGGCAAAGTCAGATTCTCTCTCCACCAAGAAAAAGTGAGTGCTACCACCAGTCCTGTATCATGCCAACAGTACAGCATCCTGAGACCATTCCTGTGTGGGGTTGCTTCTTATCCAAGGGAGTGGGCTCACTTACAATTTTGCCCAAAAACACAGCCATGAACAAAGAATGGTACCAAAACACCCTCCAACAGCAACTTCTTCCAACAATCCAACAACAGTTTGGTGAAGAACAATGCATTTTCCAGCAAGATGGAGCACCGTGCCATAAGGTAAAAGTGATCACTGAGTGGCTCGGGGACAACAACAAAAACGTTTGGGTCCATGGCCTGGAAACTCCCAAAATCTTAATCCCATTGAGAACTTTTGGTCAATCCTCAAGATGTGGGTGGACAAACAAAAACCCACTAATTCTGACAAACTCCAAGAAGTAATTATGAAAGAATGGGTTGCTATCAGTCAGAATTTGGCCCAGAAGTTGATTGAGAGCATGTCCAGTCAAATTGCAGAGGTCATTAAAAAGAAAGGCCAACACTGCAAATACTGACTCTTTGCATAAATGTCATGTAATTGTCAATAAAAGCCTTTGAAATGTATGAAGTGCTTGTCATTATATTTCAGTACATCACAGAAACAACTGAAACAAAAATCTAAAAGCAGTCTAGCAGCAAACTTTGTGAAAACTAATATTTGTGTCATTCTCAAAACTTTTGGCCACAACTGTACAGTTATTATTGTGACAATGAAAAATATGAGCTATGCATCATGTATGACAGTTACCAAAGTGAGATCCTGCCATGAGCTATATGGGAGACATATATGTACATATATGGCTTATACATGGATATAAAGAAGCAATACCAGATACATATATGGCCTGTATATGCACATATATGCACCTCAGTTTGGACTATATGTGGTATATATACACATATATGCAGTTTGTATATTATTATATACAGCATGTGCATATATGCTGTATATAAGCAGGATATATGTGCATATAAACTGCATATAGGTTTCATATATGCACAAATATCCTCATGTAGGATGAGGATATTTTCCATGCGGGCAGTGCACAGATTATTTCCATGATAGTCTTTGGAATCATCCAGATGTTTTGTGGTAAACCCCTAGAGTGCCGAAACCTTGAAAGTGACTCTCATAACCTATTTCAGATCCATAGATGTCTTAGACTTTCTCTTTCACGTGCTTCAATTTCTTTGAATCAGTGCATCATGTGTTCCATTTTCAAATCTTTTACTCTGCCAAATATAAACAGGCAGGTTCTGTTGAACTAACGTTTTGCTTGCAACGCTCTGGCAGTGGCTAATAAAACTGAGCAAAAACTCTGGTCAATCATAAGTAATTTTCCATTTAACATCATATGTTATATCATATATTTAACACATATTGGCTAAGGATCTCTAGCTTAGGCTGTCTGATATAAAATATTTTGTCTGAGCTCTGTTTGTTTCTCATTCCTCAGAGAACGTCAACAGAAAGTCTATTTATTTGCTTGAGAGGCCATGGCTCATTTTCCTCATGCAAATGAGGGCTGCAGGCAAAAGAGGAAGGTAAATGCTATCGGCAGGCTGACAGCACGATGTGGAAAATGTTGTGTGACTGGTGCAGAGACCAGCGCAGTTTCCCAGTATGCACCAGAGACGGGAAAGAAGTAACGAGCCAAAGGGGGGATTTCCTTTTGTCAAAACGGCTCTGACATTTTAAGGGTTCTCTTCACGTTAATGTCACCATTATATCGGATTCAAAGACTTCAACCAGTCCTAAAAAAGACTAAAAACCACTTACAAGCACAGGCTCTTAGAGGACTTCCCACCATTGGTCGACACTGCTTACAATAATTTCACCAACTGTGGAATGCTATTTTAGTGATGTTTAACTCTCTAAGTAGAACTTAATTTCAGTTCCGAGTCAGCAAGAGATAAAAAAAAATTCCAAAGTGATGGGGAAGCTTGTTCTCATTTGGCTTCCAAGAACTTTGAGGAGCCAGGTACCATCCTCAGGACAGAAGCTCTGGAAGTTACATAAGCTCCAGAAATAAATACTCTACTTTTCCTCCTGTGAGAGAATAGGCCAGCTGTGAACAAGGACAGATCTGGAACATGATGTTCCTTTGTGCTTATGAGGTCCCAGTCCAACGCTGTTGATCTCCAACAGTAGACCCATTTTTAAGTCTGCATGCGGTGAGGAAATTGTGCTGCAGTAACCTTACACCCAAGTTAAGGAGACAGAAGAACAATCTGGAGCAGCAGTTTTCTACTTATAATTTATTGGATAATTTTTCCCACAGTCTGCAATAAATATGCGGAACTCTTTGGCATCTGCTACTACATTATGAACTCTTCATTTTTGCCCCAAAGCACTAAAACTTGCAGCAACTTGCAAAAGTATCTATACCCCTTGAACATTTTTTCACAGAGTGAAAGGTAAATTGTTTACAAATATTAATCTCAAACATGTGGTGCACTGGGAAAGAAAGTGTTTTTCATAAAAGAACCCCATAGTAACTCTGAAAGCACTCCTTAGGGCGTTTTCGCATGGTACGGTACTCTGTACTCAGATACCATGTTTGGTCAAAATCCACTTATTTCGTATCATGTGAACGCAGACTGGACCGTGCCAGGATACGGCCAGAGAGACCTGCCTTGGAGGTAGTATCCGAGTCCAGGTACGAGTGGCCACGGATCATGTGAACACAACCCGTACTCTGGCCGTACTCAAGACAATATGCGGAAATGACGACACCGCCGGCCAAAATTACAGAATCATCTCGCGACCATACAAATACCAAAATGCGATTCAAGCATCCAACAGCAACACACCAGGTTACAAAGCAGTAGATTTACTACAACACTCACCCTGTAGATGGCTTCAGGTAGCAGTTGACCAGTAGACCAGCTTGTTTAAATTCTAGGCTGTCGCTCGTTTTATGACGTTGGTACTTCTCATTCCCTTGTTTGTTGGATAGCTACAGACTTATTTGTATACCGCCACCTGCTGTTTAGGTGTAGTAAAACACTGGATTCCAGTACGGCTCAAATACATGCCATCTGAACAGAAGAAATGTGCATTTTCTCTGGCCGTATTCTGGCACGGCCACACATGTGAAAACGGCCTTAGAGAACCATTGCTCAGTTGGGAGAAAAGATTAGTAGAAGAGTTTGGTCCGATAACACAAATATTGAACTTTTAGGGCATTTTCACATGGGACTTGAGTCCGTATTCGGGTACCGTATTTGGTCAAAATCCACTTATTTTGTACTATGTGACCACAGCCTGGACTGTGCCACAAGCCGTACTCTGGCCATATCTATGACAATAGACACGCTCCACAAGGAAGTGACGACACCGCCGACCGAATTTACCAAATCGCCACGCGACCATAAAGAGATCAAAACAACGCTGTTCAAGCATTCCACAGCAACACACCAGGTTACAAAGGGGTGGATTTACTACAACACTCATCCTGTAGATGGCTTCAGGTAGCAGTTGAACAGTAGACCAAAGTGTTGCATTCTAGGCTGTCGCTCGTCTTCTGATGTCGGTACTTCTCAATCCCTTGTTTGTAAGCATCATGTCATGTTAGCAGCATGTGAACAGAAAAAAATAGCATTTTTCTCTGGCTGTGTTCTGGCATGGCCACACATGTAAAAACACCCTAAGTCTTCATGCAGGATTCTATGTGTAGTGTAAAACAACACACATAACCCTGAACACACCATCCTCGCAGAGATGCATGAAGGCCACCACATCATATAGTGGGGATACTGTTCATTACTAGGGTCAGGGAAGGTGGTCGGACTTGATTGAAAGATTGATGAAGGTAAATATAGGGCTTTCCGGGAAGGAAAATTTAGAGACCACAAAAGACTTGAGACTGTGGCAGAGATTTGCTCTTAGGTTCTTGAAACAAACTTCAAGTCCAAATACAACTAATAATCCTGGCAAGACTTTAAAAAATATATTTTCACAGAAACTCCAGTCTTTTTTCTGAATAATGGAGCACTAATTTGTGTTAGTGTGTTGCATAAAATTCCAATAAAATGAATAAAGGTCCTGGTTGTAAGTTCACAAAGTGGATACATATGCAAGGCACAGAACATGCACAAAAAATATTCAGCCTGGGTTCTTCCTTTGCAGTGCATCACAACATGAATGTGTATGTCACATCAAGAGTGCAAAGCACATTCAACACTGAGGTCAAGTTACTGACAAGAGCCTGTTATTGTTGGCTTTGTCAGTAATAAACTTATGTTGAAACAGAGTGGCACAAAGTTAAGACACCCCTTTCAGAGACGGTAAAAATAGTTGTTAAAATAGGTGCTGCGAAGATTTTCATGTTTGATAAATAACACTGCGTCTGGAATTGCTACATATTTGCATTCTATCCTCCCGATAATTTGCACCTGCTAATAGAAGCGCCCATATTGCATATTCAAGGGCATAAGTGATAATTGGATTGTTTACATTGTTCTGCAGGTTTAACAGGCTTACTGCTCTTTGAACCAGGTTAGTAAATTAACCTGCTGCATGTTATTTTGTGGCTTTGAGGTTTGCACCCGTTTTAACAGGCGCAAACCTTTGATTAATCAGGCCCTATGTTTTAAAACAGGTACGATTTAAAGGTGAATAAGTTGCAGGTAAGTATAAATTAATAAATTTACATAAGTCAGGATGCCATCTTACTTAATCACATGCCATGCTCTGCATGACCTCCTGTACCAGTGAAGCCCATAATGTATTATTTAGTAGCACATTACTTTTAATATAATGACTTTTTCAGTAATGACTAACCTAATGTCTTACTATTTCCATACAAATTAAAGTTACTCGTTCTGTACACTGTGGGTTATTAATTTTGTAGTTTTCTTAAACAAAAATATATATTTGGTACATGGGGTCAACAGCGGCGAAAAAGTGCGAAAACAAGCAAGAATAGCTGTAAACATGGTCTGATAGACCTTCTACGACACTGCTGCCATCTTTTTCTGTCATTATATGAAAATTAAACAGCTGATTATCTCCTCTACTGTTGCCAGTTTTGTTTTGTTTCTACCCTAACATCCTGCACTATATCCAGTCTGAGTTCTTTACTCTGCCCCCTAGTGGAACTCTCCAGTGGTATGTGCAGTGCACAAGCAAATACGTGTCTAAGATGCAGCCTGTTGCTAGTGTCAGCGTGAGGCTGAGAAGCCAGAACATACTTACTGTTAAAATGCACTTCCAATAAATTGAGTATTGGCTGAAACAGTTATTTTTTTATGTTGAGGCAATGGGAAGTGACATTGTCAGCTGCTGAAAGTAACCAATAAAAGCAACTTGTAATCTAATGTATTTACTTTTTAAATAAAGTAATCAATAAAGTAACTAAGTTACTTTTGGAAGGAGTAATCAGTAGTAAGTAATCAGATTAGTATTTCAAAGTAACTTTGGCAACACTCTTCTGCCCTGATGAAGATTATCTCGCCTTGGCATGCCAAATGCTTGAAAAGGCACTAACTGACAATAGCCCAACCTAATTTTCACCTACTAATAGTTTGACTACATGAGGGTATGCACACAACGTTAAAGTATAAATAACATCAATAGGTTAAAGTTTTAATAAAATGAGACAGTGACTTCGTGTGCGTTATTCAAACATGTAGAACAACGGGATTCATTAAAAGCAACAGATACACCTTAAATAAGGCTTTATCCATCCATCCATCCATCCATCATCTTCCGCTTATCCGGGGTCGGGTCGCGGGGGCAGTAGCCTAAGCAAAGAGGCCCAGACTTCCCTCTCCCCGGCTACTTGGGCCAGCTCCTCGGGAGGAATCCCGAGGCGTTCCCAGGCCAGCTGGGAGACATAATCCCTCCAGCGGGTCCTGGGTCTTCCCCTGGGTCTCCTCCCGGTGGGACGTGCCCAGAACACCTCACCAGGGAGGCGTCCAGGAGGCATCCTGACCAGATGCCCGAGCCACCTCAACTGGCTCCTCTCGATGTGGAGGAGCAGCGGCTCTACTCTGAGCCCCCTCCGGATGACCGAGCTTCTCACCCTATCTCTAAGGGAGAGCCCAGCCACCCTACGGAGGAAACTCATTTCAGCCGCCTGTATCCGCGATCTCGTTCTTTCGGTCACCACCCAGCGTTCGTGACCATAGATGAGGGTAGGAACGTAGATCGACCGGTAAATTGAGAGCTTTGCCTTTCGGCTCAGCTCTCTCTTCACCACGACAGACCGGTACAGCGCCCGCATAACTGCAGACGCCTTACCAATCCGTCCATCGATCTCCCGCTCCATTTTTCCCTCATTCGTGAACAAGACCCCCAGATACCTAAACTCCCCCACTTGAGGAAGGACCTCATCCCCGACCCGGAGAAGGCACTCTACCCTTTTCCGGCTCAAGACCATGGTCTCGGATTTGGAGGTGCTGATCCTCATCCCAGCCGCTTCACACTCGGCTGCGAACCGCTCCAACGAGAGCTGTAGATCACGTTCAGATGAAGCCAACAAGACCACATCATCTGCGAAAAGCAGAGACCCGATCCTGAGGTCACCAAAACGGATCGCCTCAACACCTTGGCTGCGCCTAGAAATCCTGTCCATAAACATTATGAACAGGACCGGTGACAAAGGGCAACCTTGGCGGAGTCCAGCTCTCACCGGAAATGAGTCCGACTTACTGCCGGCAATGCGAACCAGACTCTGACACCGTTCATATAGGGACCTAACAGCCCGTATCAAAGGGCCTGGTACCCCATACTCCCGGAGTACCCCCCACAGGACACCCCGAGGGACACGGTCGAATGCCTTCTCCAAGTCCACAAAGCACATGTAGACCGGTTGGGCGAACTCCCACGCACCCTCCAGGACCCTGCCGAGGGTGTAGAGCTGGTCCAGTGTTCCACGGCCAGGACGAAAACCGCATTGTTCCTCCTGAATCCGAGGTTCGACTATCCGTCGGACCCTCCTCTCCAGAACCCCCGAATAGACCTTACCAGGGAGGCTCAGAAGTGTGATCCCCCTATAGTTGGAACACACTCTGTGGTCCCCCTTTTTAAAGAGGGGGACCACCACCCCGGTCTGCCAATCCAAGGGAACTGCCCCCGATGTCCACGCAATATTGCAGAGCCGCGTCAACCAACACAGCCCTACAACATCCAGAGCCTTGAGGAACTCCGGCCGAATCTCATCCACCCCCGGTGCCTTGCCACCAAGGAGCTTTTTAACAACCTCAGTGACTTCAGCACCAGATATTGGAGAGCCCTTACCAGAGTCCTCAGAATCTGCTTCCAAACAGGAAGGCGTGTCGGTGGGATTGAGGAGGTCTTCGAAGTATTCCATCCACCGACTCAAAACGTCCCGCGTTGAGGTCAGCAGCTCACCGCCCCCTCTGTAAACAGTGTTGGTGGCAGACCGCTTCCCCCCCCTGAGATGCCGGATGGTGGACCAGAATCGCTTCGAAGCCATACGGAAGTCGTTCTCCATGGTCTCTCCAAACTCCTCCCACGCCCGAGTTTTTGCCTCAGCGACCATCCGAGCCGCACTCCGCTTGGCCTGCCGGTACCTATCAGCTGCTTCCGGAGTCCCACAGGCTAAAAAGGCCCGATAGGACTCCTTCTTCAGCTTGACAGCATCCCTCACCGCTGGTGTCCACCATCGGGTTCGAGGGTTGCCGCCGCGACAGGCACCGACTACCTTACGGCCACAACTACGGTCTCGGACTCAATGTCACCCGCCTCCGCCAGGGACGTGTTTGAAGTTCTGCCGGAGGTGAGAGTTGAAACCCCTTCTGACAGGAGACTCCGCCAGACGTTCCCAGCAGACCCTCACAAAACGTTTGGGCCTGCCAGGTCTGTCCGGCGTCCTCCCCCACCACCATTATTCATTAAAAGCAACAGATACACCTTAAACAAGGCTTTATGTTCCTCGAAATGCATTTCATTTCTTTTCTCAAGTTACACTTTTGCAAATGTTTTTTATATCAACACAACCAAAAGTGTTTGACGACTCTTATCCACAGTCCTCTTTGGATGAGTCAATTGATTTCGTGCAGGATTTATTTCAGTATTAAACCATTCCAAAACCTTCAGTTTCAGCACATAGAGCCATTGTTGTTTAAATATTCAAATGTAGACATAGTGTTATTTTGTGAATCTTGAGAGTTATGTATTTTAACGTACTAGACCGATTTTGATTTTGTCAGATGATAACTTTTGTCAGGGGGGGGGGGATTGCTTTCAACCACTAGATAGTGGCTTTCTTTGGTTTATTTATATGTTTTTATTCTTGAAAGTCTTCTGTTTTACAGCCTACTGTCAAGAAATTCTTTTTGTAACATGCAGAATATAAGCAGTAGTTAGCAGAAATTCCTGCAGCTTCTTTAATGTTGCTGTTGTTTTTTGTTTAGCCTTTTCCAGTCTGTCTTACCAGTTTCTATCCTTTCTTCTCCATTCTAGGGAATCATTCAGTTCTTATAATAATTCTGTTGTCTTTGATTTTCTGTAATTACTGGTGTCTGTCTACACTGTGCTACTATACTGCTGTGAATTTAATTCTGCTCCTACCCAGGGTCAGGGACCATTTGTAGACTTGGTAACCACACAGCAAACTTTGTCTTTAGCTAAATGATAGAAATTAGGAAATGTGAATATAGAAGTGCTGGGATAGTTGAGCTTTCTTTCTGGTTGATCAGATTCATGATAGCTGATGTTCACTGATTAACAATACAGTAGAAATAACTGCAATAATAAAGGTGATGTCACCTTTTGTTATTGTTCTACATTTATTATTGTTCTACATTTATAAAAAAATGTTTTAACATAATTTGTGCAGCATATACTTTATGTGACATTAACATTACTGTATGATTTATCATAATCTGCTTTTTTTACATCACAAAAACATTGTCATTTACTATGTGAATATACACTTTTGACAGCGACTAAAATGCTATGGTTGTGATTAAGGGTGCCAGGGTAAGATCTCTAATATTTAATAATAGCTCAGATCAGGATGACTATAATAAAATATCATTTACCCACAATTCATTACTATTAAAACAGAGTAGTTGTTTTTATTGCTAATTACTTGAATATCTTTTTGATTTGTTGTGCATTTTATATAATATGCCATATGGTGGTGAAATACTTTTTTTCTACTTTCACAACAATTCAATGGTCATTTTACTGCAGAGTTCAGGCCAGGTACCAAAATCTTCCTAATCACTGGTATTTAGCTTTGGTCTTGACGACTCAGGGGTGATTTCTCAACATCACTGCAGCCAAGAATGGACCAGACAAGGACGTTCTTGCCAAATCTCCTTGAGGGAACTGGCAGTATTACAAGGACAGAAAGAACAGCTGTCAACATTACAGACATTCTGTTTACCTTCTATTGTGCAGCTTAAAATGCATTTCACTTCCCAACGAACACTGTCAGGTCTCATTTTGTTGGATTGTATTTAATTTAGTTTTACAATGAAGATTTATTTCCCTTTTTTTATTTGATTTCCTGAACTACTTGTAAAATATTTGATAAATTGCTGGCACCCACCCTTAACTTATTGATGTTAGACCACGTACTTTGGGAGTCTTTTTGTGTGTATAGGAGATTTCCATTACATATTTTAGGGCATTTTTTGATGGCAGTAGAATTGCTAATCAAAAAAGCTTATGACCCAACTGAATTAGTCACAGATAGATGACTTCAAATTCCCAGTTATTTACATGATAGTATTGTATCATTTTCTTCCATGGGTATTGTTCAAAAGTGATAAACTATGAACCAACAATGAGTCTATTGGTTCATTGTCTAACCCAGTGGTATCACCTTTGGTTCCTCTTAGTCTCCCATATACTGTGAAATTTATGCTGTGGCTGCAGCTAAAAAAATGTGCATGATATTTGAAGAAGGAAGAACTGCATGCTCATTTATACCAGATGGTTCCTAAAATTCTCTAAAGTTTTATTTTGTTGCACTGAAGCAAGAATATCACAGCATGTAACCGTACTCAACATAGAATCAGAACAGACATCTGTGCATGCAATAAGTTTTACCATCAGGTAAATTTAGAGTTCCCAATTAACCTAGTAATTGTTTTAGAGGATGATCTGGAGAAAACACATGTAGGAATGTGCTATACATGGAAACTCCAAAAAGAAAGAGTAAGGACATTCTTGATACAGGATAGCAGAATACTACCCACAAGCTAAAAGCTCCTATAATAGAAGCTATAAACTAATAACTGTTATATGAGTTCCAACTAACTCTAGTTCTTGTACTATAGATTTGAAAAACACATTTATTCTCAAGAGTTCTCCTTTATTATCCTAAGTACAATGTAAGGCAGTTGACTGCAGCAAGTAATTGATTTTGTAGCAACTGCTCCTCCTAGGCAAGCATGTGGTGACAGTAGAAAGCAGTAACTCCTTTATAACAGGAAAAAACCTCCTGCAGAACCAGATTCTCAAAGTGATTCAGAGTAATAAAAATCAGAATAAGGTTATAGATGTATGCTTAAATAAATAAAACATAGCCACCCTGGTTAATAAGCCCACCTGATCTACATATATCAAATCTTAAGGAAAGGGCGAGAGTTGCTCTATTGATATATTTAGTGACATATTAATTTACATTATTCCCAGTGTATTTGCATTTGTTGATCCAGAAACTGATTACACAGAGATGCACAGAACAGATCAGTGTCTGTCAGTTTATACAGTAGAAATGATGGCTATTCTATATGCGCTACAGTAGATAGAAAGTAACAAACAAGATACAATTTCAATATGTTCTGACTCTGTTTCAGCCCTTCAAATCTTGAGAACTTGCAATTCTAGTCGTCCAGATATTCTGTTTAGAAAATTGGATTTATATTCAAAAATTCATCAGAAGTGTAATTTAATTAATTTCATCTGGGTCCCAAGTCATGTGGATTTGTGAGATACTGAGTTAGCTGATAAGATAGCCAAACAAGTATGGAAAAAATACAATGATGTTAATGATAAATTAGGTAAAAATTTGGGAAAATCAGTTGTTTGGATCAAGGCTTTGGAACAATGACAGGAATGATGGAGAGGTGAAACTCGAGGGAGGTTTGTGTATGGTATAATAGATGATGTTAAAAGTCCAAATGTGGGCTTTACAAGGAAAGAAAAAACAGCAATTAATCAGTCATACTTTTTATTTAAACCGTTTAAATAACGCTTAAATTTATGGGTAAACATCCAACAGGACTGTGTGAACATTGTCAGCCGGAGGAAGACATTTCACATGTTCTTTTTAGTTGCAGTACATATGATCAGCAGATATCTCAGTTGACAGAAGGGTTAAGGAAAGAAGAAATATATCAATTAAATATGAAGATTTTATTAGATATCTAAAATAAAATCTATCTAACGTTCCTTAGAGAGACGGGATTAATTAATAGAATTTAATCTCTGATCCATACACCGGAGCAGTAGGGGCGGTAATGCACCTTGCCAACTGCTGTTAAAATACACCAAGAAGAAGAAGAAGAAGAGATTGGCGCCAGATGGTTCTCGCAGTATGCATGGTACACAGGCCAAACTTATTTCTAATGCTTCTTTGAAGAACGACCTTCTAGGGAAATAGCTTCTGAGAAATTTGCCTCTCCTGATCTCCCTCGCAGATCCTGTTTGAGTTACCTCTCGTCAAGTTCAATATCGTGAACGTCGGAATCTGGAGATCCCAAGCTGGTAGGATCTTCTCACCTGTTCACTTCCGTCGAACCTCCAATGCAATCCTTTCTTAAAAAGGTCCTCCCAGCCATCAGGGCGGGTCTGATCAAAATAGTTAACCCATTCCTCCTATTAGGTGTTTTCCCCCAAGCCTTAAAAATAGCAGTAATCAAACCAATACTAAAAAAGAAGAACCTAGACGGCACGTTAGTTCAAAACTACAGTTTTCTCTCTAATCTCCCATTTATCTGTAAAATTATAGAAAAACCTGTGTTCCATCAGTTAAACAGCTCCCTAAAAATGAACAACCGCTTTGATATTTATCAGTCTGGTTTCCGTAGATACCACAGCACAGAGACAGCCCTCGTCAAAGTTTTCAGTGACATCCGTATAAATACTGACTGTGGTAAAACCACAGTATTGGTACTATTAGATCTCAGTGCGGCGTTTGACACCGTTGATCATGATATATTACTGGAATGTCTAGAGAGCTGGCTCGGACTCTCTGGTACGGCACTCCACTGGTTCAAATCCTACCTCAAAAACAGGAACATCTTTGTGTAGATTAGCCAATTCTCATCACAAAACACAGACATCAAATGCGTTTCCCCCCGGGCTCCATCCAAGGGTCCCTCCTATTTAGAATCTACATGCTCCCATTAAGCCAAATTATAACCACCAATAATGTTAACTACCAAAACTATGCTGATGACACTCAATGTTATATCTCAATCTCTTCAGGTGATGTTGAACCCGTCCAAATCCACAATAAATGCGTTGAGCAAATTAACAGCTGGATGTCCATTAATTTCCTCAAGCTAAACAAAAACAAAACAGAAGTACTTCTCTTCGGACCCCCCAAAAAAAAGATAGATTAAATATCAGTACAAAACCTCAGTTGGTCCAATGAGAAACTACTAGGTGTCTAGGTGTAATATTCTAGGAGTAATAATGGACTCAGACCTGAACCTCCAAGGTCAAGTAAAGGCAATAACAAGGATTAAAGGACTGATGACACAAGGAGACCTAGAAAAACTCCTCCATGCATTTATCTCCAGCCGACTTGATTACTGTAACAGTATCTTCACAGGTCTGCCAAAAAAATCAATCAGACAGCTGCAGCTGATCCAGAACCCTGCAGCTCGTGTTCTCACTAAAACCAGGAAAGTAGAACACATCACCCCAATTCTAAAGTCCTTACATTGGCTCCCTGTAGCTCACAGAATAGACTTCAAATAAATAATTGAATGGGTAAGCACCCGAGTATATTAAACAATCTGCTATCACGATACAAACCTTCTGGATCACTTAGATCCTCAAGCTCTAGTCTACTGACAGTCCCTAGAACCAGAACTAAACATGGAGAAGCAGCTTTCAGTTTCTATGCTCCCCATGTCTGGAACAAACTGCCGGACGACTGCAAAACTACAGAGACACTGAACTCCTTTAAATCTAAAATAAAAACGTACCTATTTAGACTTGCTCATGATTAACTTATCCCATTATTGCTTTTACTCTATTGCTAATGGTTTCTTGTTTGCCTATTTTTAATGTTTATACTAATTATTATTTTTGTTCAAACGTTAAATCGCATTGTTTTCTTGTCTATGCTTTTTTGTATTTTAATATTGCCAGTTGATTATAAATGTTTGTTTAAGCTTTCTTTTACTGATTATATGTTTTAATTTTCACATTTTTTGTATCATGTAAAGCACCTTGAATTGGCTTGTGTTGAAAGTGTGCTATACATAAAATTGCCTTTCCTATATGGAACCAAACCAAAGAATTCACCTGGATCTCCAAAGGTCTGCCTGCCCGCCCTTTAACGTCAGCCGGCAAGAAAAAAAACACACCTCTTCAACTCAGACCAACCACTCCCTGCCCAACCTCAGATGCTTCTCCAAGTCTCTCCCTGAAGTTGACAACCAAGTAAGATCTTTTCTCATTACTCCAGCCCCGAATCATCAAGCCTTCCTCACAATCACTAACCACTTACCTTATCTTCTGCAGACTCAGCAGCCATTCCTCTTAACCCCCCAGACGTGGCGCAACCTCTCTGACTCTCTCTCATGACCTCTCTCTGTTTAATGAAACTTTGAAAACAAGTTTGCTCTATTGTTGTCTGGGTCTGTCGCTTGAAACTAGAGTCTTTTGGAACCAAACATTACGGTTATTGGAAACTTTTAAAACTGTGATCTTAAAATATGTTCTCTAATTTTAAATGCTTACACTGTCTTAGGAATGACTTGATAATTGATTCCTTGGAATTGTTTTAAAAAAAGAAAACCTGCAGTGATCTCTTTCTTTATCCCAGTGGAAATCTAACCTTCGCTAAAAAGAATACAAAACAGCGTAACTTTTGTTTTCGAATGTTTCAATGGAAAATAAAACCGGCTTTAGTCGCTTCATTAACATAATCTTAGCAGTGATGGCCTCTGGGCTTCATCGAAGGCTTGTGTAAACTAGTCTGCTAGTAACTGGCATTATTGAGAATGGCTACATAGGAAAAAAACAAACAAAAAAACATTACCTCCTGTCTATTTCTAAGCTCTTTTCTATGACATAATTTGAAAATGCAATGAGGTTAACGAATGATGGAAAGAGAAACTCGTTTTGACTGAAATCCAATCACTCTCACTGTAAGATGAGTGAGCAATCCAGCCCAAGATTATATGAGACCCTAAGCAATATGTGAATTGGGGACCCCACTTCAGCTCATGCTTTATTAACAAGGTATTCACGCCACATATGTATAAAATAAATAATAAATAAAAAGGAGATAAATTATAAACTAAACTATTTCTTGAAAAGTATTATTTTGAAGGCACACTAATATTGAGTACATTTTGTGGCTTCTCCACCCACCTTCAGTTACTTTCTTCTCATGGAGCTGCAACTTAATCAGTTGATAACTGATAGTTTTCATTGTATATTTGTACAACCCACCAATTAAATTGTCCCATCCTTCCAAAATAAACTGTATCCAGACACTGCGCTCCGGAGATAGGTACTAAAATAAGTACTAGAACAAATAAGTAAGTAATAAAAAACAGCTTTTATCATTTAATTACAACAGTTTACTGAAAAAAATAATCTATAGTGAATAATGTAAGGCAGGGGTCATTAAGAGCCATTTTTGCCTTTAGTCCACGCTAAATGAAACTCTTTTAGAGCCACAAATGTTTTGTAACCTTTCGAAAAAAGATGACTTATAATGTCAGGACACTATTTACCTCAATAAATGTGTAGTTTTATTCAAAGAACCACCTTTATTTCTGTTTTTATGTTTTAAAATAAAGAGAAGCATACAAGTTTTCCAGAAAGAGGGTGTCTACATTTTCTTTCAATGGGAGGTTGTTATTGGTTGAAAATTGTGTTTAAAAAAAGCAAATAGATTCCAACCTCATGACAATAGAAATACAGTTAAATGTCAGTAAATCAGATCATGTGTTTCCGATGAGACATTTGGTCAGACTTAAGGTAATCTTTTTAAATAACAACCTTGAAGGAGGTTATGAACATACTTTTCATCAAGCCTAGATCCATTTATTTTTCTTAAATAGGCCGAGGGAATGTTCTTAAATGTTCTGTTTTCATCAGCTGTAGGCAAAAGCAAATAATCAAATTTAATAAATAAAGAGTTGAAAACGGGCTGCACGGTGGCGCAGTGGTTAGCACTGTTGCCTTGCAGTAAGAAGGTTGTGGGTTCGTATCACGGCCCAGGGTCTTTCTGCATGGAGTTTGCATGTTCTCCCCGTGCATGCGTGGGTTCCCTCCAGGTACTCTGGCTTCCTCCCACATTCCAAAAACATGACTGTCAGGTTAATTGATCACTGTAAATGTCCTTAGGTGTGAGTGTGTGCATGGTTGTTTGTCCTGTTTGTCCTGCCCTGTGATGGACTGGCGACCTGTCCAGGGTGTACCCCGCCTCTCGCCCGTTGACAGCTGGAGATAGGCACCAGCACCCCCGCGACCCATAAAGGATTAAGCGGTTAAGAAAATGGATGGATGGAAGAGTTGAAAACATTACTTTGTGTGAATTAATCTGTGTATTCATTTCACTTGGAGTTTCTGACATATATAAACTTTTCAAAGATTTTCTGATTTATCAAGATTCATGTGTACTAAAAAATACACAAAATATATAATTTGTATTGTATAATATAGTTATAATATTTAATTTTACAAAAAAAAATTACTGGTACTTTTAGTGTCATTCCATTGAGGAAACTTAATTCCGTTATTCTATGAAAAAAACACAAAAAAACATCTTAAATCTGAATGTGTTATATCTATATTCAGAAACATTAGCTGGCCCTTCTAGCATTTTTAGCAAAAGTTAACTGACAGAGAAGTTGCAAAGACCCACTTGCGGCCCCGGAGCTGCGGGTTGTAGACCCCTGATCTAAGGGATGAGTAGCTACTTGTATACCGTTGTGATTAAGTGAATTCCGTTATTGACTTACTAGTTACTCATAAAATGGAAAAACGGTAAATACTAAATTTCATTTGACAGGTAATAAAAATACTAACAGTGCAGAGGTCTGCAAACTATGGCGACATGTACCTTTTTCTATCCTGACAATTCTGGTTGGTGTTAATATTCTCCTCTCTAAAGATAAAACTGAAGTCCAAACAGTTAAAACGCCTGACTGCTTCCATGTACACTGTTGTTTGTTTTGTTTAGTATGCTTTATATTTTTTACCGGTTTCACACTCATCTTGTTAAAATATAATTAATAATAATTAACATTCAAGCAAGTACCGTATCCAAGAAATGGTACAAAAATTTACTTTTTAGTAAGGAGGAACATGTATGCACTGTTCAGATAATGAAACAGGTATGAGTCCTTACCCTCAGTGTTAATTTCTTCTTGTGTACATTGGGGCACAGTAATGTACCCATTCTGTAATAGGGCAAAGTAATGTACACATTTCTAACAATGTAGTGATACATATTCATCTATTCCTGCTTGTAGCTGGTCTCAAATGGTCACAATGAATGTTAGATGCGCAATAGTCCCTCACAGGACCATGTCATGCACACACAATAAATAATTTGGAGAAACCAATAAACCATAACTGTGGGAGGTATGTTCTGTATTTGTATAGCGCTGTATTACTCATTCATTCGCTCATTATGGTAAGCTACGCGAGGCTGCCAGACACTGGCGCCACCGTGCCCTCTGACCACCACCAGTATGCAGCAGTTGAAGTGTCTTGCCCAAGGACACAACAAATGAGAGAAAGACTTCCGATTACAAGACAAACTCCCAACTCCTGAGCCGCGGTCGCCCCATACCAAGAGAGAACCCACAAACGCAGGGGAAGAACAGGCAAACTCACTGTAAAAAGACCCCAGGCTGGGATTGGAACTCAGAACCTTCTGCACTAATCATCACCCACACTCATATACATATCAATCTGTTTATTCGATTTCATTTCTACATAGTGCATGCTAAGAGATGTTGGTCTTTTTGCATGTTTGCACAAAGAACTGCTGCAACTTTCTAATGTTGTGAATCAGCTCAACATTTGGCAATAACACCTTTCTGATTCTGATTCTTTCTACAAGTATTTTTATTTTATTTTATTTTGGGTCTCATTTATTATTTGAAAAATGTCTTGGAAGCAAATCTCAATTATTTTGCTTCAAAAACTAAAAGGTAATTTGTGGATCTCTATGTTATAAAACATAAAATAAACTCCATTGCGTGCTTCTTAAATTTAATTACCATATGCATAATTATATAATTGTCCTTATAAGTGTAAGAAGCTCTAAGAAAAGTATTTCTGTCAAAAAAAATGACATCATTAAGTAGATAACATATAGACTAAAACTGAAAGGACTCCAGGTCACTGAAATGCTTCTAAATCTAAAAATTATATAGTCTAAGAATATGACTAAAACTTAATAAAAACATGTTGCCTTAATCAACATTGGTTGAGGTAGTATGAAAGAAAAGTACTCCCAGATCGAACCGAAATAACCTGCTCATATATATAAATATATATATATATATGTGTGTGTATATACACATTTCATTACATTAGACTGTTGCATAGTAAACTGAAATAGTTTCATGCTGCAGCTGGGAGAGCAGTACATTGTATCCCCATGCATTCTACGCATTGCTCGGAAAAAATTAAGCTTTGCACAGTCTTTTAAAAGCTTTCGAAACACCCCCAGAAGTGACTCAATCCCAAATACACAGGAAAATCACAACCTCATCAATACTACCCAATCTCACAACCCAAATTAAACATTACCTTTAGAAACCTGTCCTTTGCCTCCTTTCAGTAAGCATTGTTCCCTTGTTTAAATCACAAATCACTCACAGCTATCTACTACACCTCAAGAGGTCATACTATCTTGCTATTCACTGTGAGAAACTTTGTACTGAGGAACATTTAAAATTAGATTTTTTTTATTCAGTTTAGACAAGTTTTTTTCTTCCGCTGATTTCCAATTTAAATTTGGCCACTCCTTGCATCAACAATAGTAGTTGTGGTGGAAGCATGTCTATTTTACACAGTAGTCAGAGTATGTCTAAAATTAGTGTTAAATGTAGAGCCTGCAACTCTAAACATAATACAATAAAGGTGGAGTTTGCATATGGATAGTATACAGCCAAAAACAATGTTTGTAAGAGGTTCTGCCAATAATGGCTACCATTACCATATTGGGACCCAAACTACTCTAACCGGGTTAACTGCAAAGCTATTTACTTGAGTAAAACCCAGCTCCGACTTCCAACTTCCGAGTTGAATGGAATGCACCATATGAACTCAAGCTTGATAGGTAAAAAAAAAAAAAGATGATAAATTTCACCATTTTGCAAATGAAAATATATTAAATAGTCAAAAGAAATTGAGGGTATGAAGTGCAAAATGACCAGAAAATATCTAAAAATTGTATCGCAATATCTTTTTGAATGCTTGAGTAGATTTCGCAGCTCTTGCTACATTCTACTCAATAGAAGTTGGGGTAAACGTGTCTTTATGGAATGTAAAGTTTGCTGACTCATGTGTTGGTGATGCTGAGCAGGCTGATGAGTGACAGCTTTGAGCGGAAATAGGGGTTCGTCTCTGCATGAAGGGCAGCTGGACGTTGAAAAAATTCAAAAGTATACCGAGCTTTTCTCCCTGCAGCAGTAACTGAACTGGCCCAAGCTGTGCGTTTTTAGCCTATCTGGATTGAAGCAGCTGCAGGAGGCAGCGGCACTCTGTCCTCAGGTAGACGTAGCCAATAGGAGCGCAGGAGGGAGGGTTGAGCGGCGAAGAGGCGGTCTGCGGCGCCACAGCCACAGAACACCTTCAGATGGAGATGAAGTAACAGAGGCGGCAGAGAGACAGCAGGACGACAGCGCCCGAACCGCGGATCCTGACCTTTTATTCCCCCCTTCTGGTTTGGGAGGGGAAACAGGTGACTGAAGCACATCGAGCTGCCGGCGCATTCACCGGTGGAAAAAAAAATTAGCAACCCCGACCACCGCGCACCTTACTACTTCAACTACATGCATTTGGACCTGATCATCTGAAGCCTCGTCCTCCAAGATGGAAAATGCGCACACTAAGTCCGCGAGCGAAGTTTTAGACCACTTCGACGTGAACGAAATCACCGGACTGACTCTAGATCAGGTCAAAGTCAATCTAGAGAAATATGGACCGAACGGTAAGTAGTTCTACACCTACATGAACCCCACTCTTTTCCTCCACTCTGTCTTAGAGCTCATCGATTCATCCGCCAGGAAATCCCTCAGATGACGTAATATTTTCAAGCTCAGGCAGGTCGTAAAAAAAAACCCAACTAAATATTTTTCTTAATAAGACAACCATTTGCCCTACGGCACTTTTAGCAGATTCACTGAAGCATATAGCCGCGCTTAAAAATCCTCCAGCTTGCATGGCGTTGCATTAAGTTGAGACATGTGGACATTTGTGACCTCCTGCAGTATTTGATCTGCTCTTGTTATCGACGGACTCCCTCCCAGGACGCATCATCTCAGGTCTGCTCAGTCCACCGCAGCAAACCCCCCCCCCGGAGCCAGAACTGACAGCGGGTCCAGCTGTGCGTCTTTAGAACAGGCGGGGATCAGGAAGTGCAGAGCAGGCTGCCCCCGGCTACCAGGCTGAAAGACTAAATGAAAAGGATCAGATGATGACAGACAAAAGATCCTGAACAACCTGTTTTCGCTTTCAACAATTGCTCTCTGCACATTTCCACTTCACATTGCACCACACATAAGAAAAATAGACGCCTAGCTGTCTTTCTTCAAGGTCCTTAAAAAAAAAAGAATAAAGCTCCCAGATCTGCAGCAAAAAACTTGCTGTGTAGGTAAATGAATTCTATTTAGTCGTGTAGAAGCTGTTACACACACACACACAGAGACAGCCCCGCCATCACCACCACCTTTCTCCACCCTAGCACTCATCAGCCCAATATGGGCATGTTTTTTTGTTTTTTTTTTTGCCTCCAACCTGACAACACACCTTTCTCTCTGGGCCTGTTATTTGCATGTGTGGCCGAGCCGTGGAGCAGAGTGGCACATTGTGCCGGGCCGAACACTAACCCTTTTGTTGCAAGCCAGCCTCTCTCTACCCCACAGGGACTTGTGATGACTTCATGGAAAAAAAAAGAAAAAAAAGAAAGCAACGTCTTGCCACAGATAACATCTCTTTCACTTTTAGCTGTGAACTTCCTGCCTTGTGCGAGAACGTTGCAGACGAACACTGTAGGGAAGGAATACCCCCATTTATTCCCTTATAGGGGCTTACTATTTAAGGGCGAGTACACTGCTATTCTGAGAGCCAAAATTAGTTCGAAAAAAAGCATCAGGGTGGTTTGGATTTTTCTTTTCTTTTTTAGGTTGGATTGTCAGACCAATGTTAGAGAGAGTAAATTACCTCCCTCCCCTCTGCTGGTAAACCGCAGGCTTTGTAGATGAAGCAAGGAACTCAGTCTGAGCCTTGAAGCTGTTTTTCAGGGAGCATCTGTTCAGAGTAGTTTGCAGGGGGTGGGCTGGGATGGGGGGGTTTGATTAATTAGGAATTGCTGAAAACGGCTTTGAACACAAAAATGTGTTTGTGTTCCTACAAGTGACAGGCGCTCCTATACTGCTTGAACATGCGTCTCTATGCAAGACCAGCTCGAGTTTGTACGCCGGTGCAACTTTGAAGTCGAGCACATCGTCTTTCAGCGACAACAGCACCACTATTGTCTCTTTATATTGTCCATGATGGATCATTTTTGCCTTTTGTGTTCACCACAGATTGTTTAGAGTTACCTAGTTAGTCAACATTTAAAGAATAGGACCCGTTTTGTTAAAGGGGAGTTTTGCTGAAAGCTCATGAGCAGTTAATACCCTACCAGCAACATCGCTTGACGTTTTTATATACTTTTTATAGTTTGTGTGACATTTTAAGTCCTCCAGAGTTCCACAGGTGAGCAGTGGGTTCTGAGCAGAGTGAACACGAGCCCCTTAGACCTCACCAACACATTTATATCACTTTTTAGGGGGGTGTTCAGTTGAAGCACAGTGCAACACTCTGTGATAAAGAGTGTTCATGACAGCCAATTGTTGGGAAAAGATGTGGTGGTGTGTAAACTGCCTTTTACTTATGTTAAATTTCTACATCTTGACTAGAAATTAGAGATGCATTGATCATTTTTTTCCTTACCAATTCCAAGTACCAATTCCCTTTGAGGTCTCACCTGCCGATTTAAGATTTTGACAGATTTAGAATTTTCATTTTAAGGGCTATACTAGCACTGGATGATATGACCTGAAATCTATGTTGCGATATAAGCAAAAGCATGTGCAGTAAAAATATCTGTTGCGGTAAATTCTTTTGTTCCTAAGAAATATATGAAAAGGACTGCTTGTAAACATTCTAATTTTCCAGACACATTGCAGCAGAACAACTCCAAAAAGGTTTAGAATGCCATTTAAAGAACACATATTCTGCAAAATGCATTTAAAAAATATTCAATTCCTTTTTCGAAATGATGCAATGCAAAAATTCTCACAGGATAAATAAAGGTACTTTAAATAAAATAAAATCTAAATTTAATGAAAATTTAAAATGATCTGCTTTCCTGGTTACTTATACATTTAATATTGTACAGAATGAAACTTGCATATATTTGAATTAAAAATGCTTCAAGTTAATCAGGTGTCTTTTCTATTAAATGAAAAACTGCAAACGCTAAACTTTCAGTATCTAGTGTGAAGACAAACCATGAACATCGGTATCTTTGTGTACCTTGTACAAAGTATGTAAGCACAGCTTGATGACATCATCAAAATGCATAAACGCAGTATGGGGGTATAGTCAAAATCTCTAAGTTTGGCTAAATTTATATAATTTCTAACTTATACCTCTTTTTTTTTACCCAGTAATAGACGATACCACAGAAAAATGTTAAAGCTTTTGACTGGGTAGGAAGTTTTGAATCGAGGGGGAATATTTGTGCCTCAACTCTTGCCTTTTTATGAAATGCAAAAAAAGTGCATCAAATTATATGCTGTTGATATTTTGCTAGTAGACTTTAAATAGTTAGTTTTCTTAGTTTTGATGGATGGAATCGACAGGACATTATAGATCAGAGCTGATTATAGAGCTGTGGCCAACCAATGGGTCCATCTCATCCATAAATATTTCAAAACGGCCGAATTTCATAAGAGAGGGAAATTGTAAAAACTTTTAGCCAACTGACCAGCGGGGTGGGATTACTGCATTCGTCGATAATCCACCCTGCCAGAGAAAATTCTAGTCACTCCAACCGTTACCCCTGCAACTCCATAAAGGAACAGCACGTTGAGGGAAGCTTTTAGTGGGTTTAAAACCGTCAAATTGGATTCGCTTGGTTATTTCGACACCTGTAACAGGTGCCATTCCTACTGCTAGAGATAAAAACGCAAAAACTCAATGAGATGAGTAGCGGTAGCAGAGAAGAAAAGTTTGTGATAAAGCAGTGTTTTTCCACAGTCCTAGAAATCATCTACACTCTGCCTCTCGGTATTACGGATGAACGAGGGAATTTGTATACGTGGCTGTAGTCTTTAAGCGGTTTCCCGCTTGTTTAATTGAAGTGGCATCACAGCACATCTTGCCTCATTACTGAAGGTAAATCGAAGCTTGAAAAGTTCATCAGTTTTTTGGTGCAGTTTCTTTCCCCTTCACATAGTGCTGTAAAAAAATTCCTGATTGGAAAAGTGTTTTGATGCAGTTGTTTTGTGGGTTTATGTGGGCTTTTCTTGTATGCGACAGTGAGCCCCCCCCTAAAAAAAAAAACAACACATAACCATATTCTCTTATTATTTCCTTTATCTTTGAAAACTACCATAGCTACAACATCTTAACAGGCATTCTGCAAGGAGAACGTGGCTCTCTTTCATTCACATTTAAACCTTCCGTCTCTGCTCAGCTAGGAGCTTCCCTGCTCTCGGTGTCATTCATTCAAAGAGGCATTTAGCTAATTCTGCTGTCTGGGTGCACAAGCACCTCGTTTTACCAGCCGCTTTATCACCTTCATTGAGAAATGGCTGCTTCTGATGTTGTAGAGAGGGAAGGTGTTCACGCGCTCTCTCTCTCTCTCTCTCTCTCTCTCGCTCGCTCGTTCACTCACACACACACAGACACACATACTTTGTGTCTCAGCATGTGGGTGCGGGGAGGAAGATTTGTGGTGCGTGACTGTGTACTGTGCACCCAGAGTCCTTATATCAGTGGTGTACGCTGTTCATTTTCAGAACGTATCAGGAAGGAGGCATGTGGTCCCCACGAGAAATCAGCCTTTTTTTTTCCACTATGTGGTGGGTGATCTCCTGATAACAGTCTTTAAAAGATTGCAACACTAAGATGAGTGAAGAACTTCCTAATGGAAGTTCCTGTGCCCCTGGCTTTAGTTCTTCACACTGCTGAAGGTTATTGCACCATAGCGGGTTGATTATCATTATTAATATAATAAATTTCTCTCCTCTGTCAACGCTGTGGTCCATGGCTGTGAAGTTACAAAGATTTTATAGAGTTATAACAATTTCACGGGACACTCCCCCAGGAAGACCAATTATAGGACTCAATCAGGTCATGCACATTGTGTCGTAATACAAACACCGTGTAGGCATTGGCCAGTTACTGGTAGGTAATTTTTCCTACCTCCTTAAACCAATACATCAGATGCTTGAGAAAGAGGCGGAGCTCTAATACTTGCTGGAGTTTTCTCCAGCTGCAATGCGCTGCTGACTAGGAATGCACCGATCCGACTTTTTCAGTTCCGATACCGATTGCTGGATTTTTCTATATCTGTCGATACCTGATACCGATCCGATACTGTTTGTGACAGTATAGAGGTCCTGTCACTATGGCTCCGATAGATCATTTGCCCTGGCTGCCTGGTCACAGAGATATCTCTTTGGCTGACTGGTTAGCGCACAAAACCTTCACCTGGGAGTTGTGAGATCGAATCCCACCCGGGCCTTTGGTTTTGTACCTTGCCACATATTGTTGAATTAATAAACTGTATAACTTCTGGTGCCTTTCTTGAAGAGACTAAAGGCACCAGACTTTACAAACTAAACATAACTGAGACAAAATAACAGATGTAAAATTTAAAATTACCACAAAAATAAAATTTCAAGTGAAAAATGAATCTTTTTTTTGATGAATTTGTTGCAGATTTTCCCCATTATGAGTATCTGTTCATGGTATCGGTTAAGTTTAACCGATACCGATACCAGTACATTAGGCAGCATCCCTACTGCTGACCCTCCCCCAGTTGTTACTTTATATTGCTGGTCAGCTAACTGAATAAAAACATCTTTGCCCAACCTACAAAAACTGTTTAGAAAATTATTCCAGTAAAGATGGAAAGTCATAGTGTGGAGCCTATAACTGACCTGTCGCTCAGTCCTGCTAAGCCCCGCCCTCCTTAGTGGCTGTTGCTAACTTGTACAAACTGTCACAGCTTGCTGCATCTTTACAATAGGCGCACACCAACAATCAGAACTTCTGGGTAATTTTCTTTTTGAGTAATTTTAATTATTCTGGCTTTTTTAAGGGATGCGTTCGTCCTTCTCCTTTTTATCCATGCTTGCGACTCGAGTGTGCTGCTTCAACTTCGGCTTCTTCAGTAGATCTACTGCGGCTTCCCCTAGCAACGCAAGACGCTTGCACTAAAGATGGCACTAGGGGGTAGTGGTTGCTAGGTAGGTCACATATCTGACAAAGGCCAATAGTGTACTAGCTAAAGGTAGCACTGTAAAGAATCAGCTAACTAGACACAAATAAAATAAATGGGCTAAGTTTGTTAATACACAAGTAAGTCCAACTATATACGTTTTAAATGGTTTTATAAACTCAAAAAAAAAAATCTGGCAGCTAGAGATTTACAAACCGAAAAGCAAACAAAAACTGAAATGTGCTTTATTCTGGTAGCAATGAGAATACTGAAACTTTTATTCCTGCCAACATTTCCAAATAAAAAACTAAGTCTCAAAACAATAAACTTTGCTGTAGCTTGTACAGTCTTCCTGTTATCTGCTGCAGATGCTGCTCTCTCTCCCTTTTCCACAGTCTGAATAAGCTGCAGACATGTTGTAGACATTACATCTCTTTTTCTATGTGCTTCTTGACTTGAAATCCGTTACTGATGCTGAAACTAGATTACTCGAATTATTTCATGCATCTCTCCCTTTCTTATACGAAAGCTTACATCTCTTTATTTTTAAAAACAGGACAATAGAGATGAACAATGTAAAAACATGAGATTACAGCCAAATGACTCATTTCTATCTCTATTCCCATCTACAGGTTGACATTCAAAAGGTGTTATTGTGAGCGTGTTCTGGTACATTTAGGGTTGTTGTGGTGTAAAAATTTAACCTCACGGTTATTGTGACCAAAATGATGACGGTTTTGGGTATTTATCATGGTATTTATTTTAACAGGTGTTGAATATATTTAGAAAGCAGTGATAGTCCTACGCAACCGGAAATCGTTTTGAAACAGTGAAACAGCGTTTATTAAATTTAAAATAATACAGAGAAATCAAAGTGCAACTTTTCACATTAAAGTAAATGAACAAGGGCTAAGCATGCAAATCATTAACATCATTCTACTTTTATTATCAATATACATATGAGTTTACCTATACCTTTTTTTTGTTGCAAAATAAAAAAAATGATTGACTAGAAATTCATTATCTTACAGGGCATATTATGAGTAGTTCAATTTATCTTTGCTGTTGATTCCAATATTTCATGATTGCTAAATGTTGTTGATTATTTTTGATGGTATGGCACGTCCTACTTATAGCAATATTTTTGGACAACTACATAAACCCTCCATATCAGGGAAATATTGTCCTCAGTTTGTGTCCTTCTAGTGAGTTTTGCAGATTTGGGAAAATGTCATTCAGTAATTCAGTAAGTTAAATTTATAATAATGCAGGGAGATTCAATCTATTGCATTGGCGACCAACTCTTATCTTCCCCCTGAGAGCTGCGTAATGCATAGCGTCATTTCAGTATGGAGTTCTGGTATATGTCCTTAGTGCTGCCGTCTGCTCCTCCTGCCATCATTTCAGCTTAGAGAACGTTTTGTTTGTAAACTACAAAGTGCGCATGTGCGGCAGCTTCAGCAGATGAGACGGTGGCTGGTAAGGCTCATCGTGCCTATACTGCAGACACTGTAATCCACTAAGATAATATCGTTTTTTTAAAGCAAGACTGTAATTAATTATTGTCAACATTTTTACCAGGGTTTACCATTACACTGATGGTCGTGACATCCCTAGGTACATTTACATATGCAGTGCTCTGCATAAATGAGTACACCCCACTACGTTTGTCAGAAAACCTTTAGCTTCCTTTCAACACAATCAAAATTTTATGTTATACTATACTACAAAATACTCTCACAAATGTGGGCCATTGATTGCTAACAAGATTTGTTAATTTGCACACACAAAAACGTGATTTTCTTTACAAATTCATTCAAGCCCATGTTGCAAAAATGAGTACACCCCAATTAAAGTCCTAGGAGAAAAGACTACACACTTCTAATTAACAGGCATTTAACCACAGTTTAGTCTAATGATTCATTTAAGAGGTGTCCAGCAGACAGGTGACAATAAAAGGGCATTACTTTACAAAGAAAAGCCCTTCCCATTTCATGATGTCAGTAATGGCTCCCCATGGAAGAGATATCTGAGAAAGGAAATCATTTCTTTACACAAAAAAGGTGAGGGCTACAAGAAGATCAGCAAAGCTTTACATATCAGTCAAAATACTGTAGCAAAAGTGATCAAACATTTGAAAAAGATGGAAGTGCAACCATCTTACAAGGCCGTCCAGGTCGTCCACCGAAGTTAACATCTCGCTTTTTCTGACGCACACTGCAGAGGAATGACATGCATGGGTATTGTCCATGAAGGAAGCCTCTCTTAAAGCCCATGCACAAAAAAGCACGCCTAGAATTTGCCTGTGCCCATGCTGAAAAAGATGAAGACTACTGGGACTCTATACTCTGGAGTGAGGAGACCAACATCACTGTTTTTGGAACTAATGGTTTAAAAACTGTATGGTGTCGTAAAGGTGAGGATTTCCGAGAAAAAATGCATGGTGCCTAAAGTGAAACATGGTGGTTGCAGTGTCCTTATGTGGGGCTGCATGAGTGCTGCTGGTGTTGGGGAGCTGCATTTCATTGATGGTATCGTGAACTCAACAATGTACTGCTCTATACTGAAGGAGAAGATGCTGCCATCACTCCGTGCACTTGTCGTTGTGCAGTTTTCCAACACGACAATGATCCAAAAACACACATCTGCAGCTACTGTTGCATTTCTGAAGCAGATCAGGGTGAAGGTGATTGAATGGCCAAGTTTGTCTCTTGATCTGAACCCAATCGAACACCTGTGGGGAATTCTGAAGCGACAAATTTAAGAATTCCTCTCGATCCATCATCCAGGCTCTAAAAGAGGTTATGCTTGAAGAATGGAAAAAGATGGATGTTGCCTAGATCGCATAGACCATGCCTAGAAGACTTGGTGCTGTCCTTAAAAATAATGGTGCTCATACAAAATACTAGATGTAGTAGTTTTTGTTGTAGGCTGTGTTCATTTTTGCTTCAACCAATGTGAGTAAAACTGAAGTTTTTGTTATCTAAATTAGATTATTAACCTTAATTTCTTGTTATAGAGTTAAATAAGTGTTCAATAAAACTCGGCCTTGTGGAAAGTTTGGAAATGTTTCTTTTGTTCATTGAGCTACTGATTAAATTCATACTTTTTAAATGGGGTGTACTCATTTATGCAGAGCACTGTAAGCTTTTTTCTTTTTCTTTTTTTTTACCGATTTGGAAACAAATATTTTTTTTAAACTAGCAGTAGGCATGGTGAGAGATTTTCTCTTGTTGAATAAAATTGACTGGATCATGTGCATTTCAGTTTTGAATGTTATGTGTTAATTTAATGTGATTGGTATCTTGCCCAAGGTGCTGTTCTGTGTGGCTGAAAGGTAGGCATTGCCCTTACCTTGGACCACGTCCAAAATGGCATGAAGACAAACTATCAGACATTTTCATCTACAAGGCTGTGCGGTATCTCAACGGTCCCTCTCTCACAGCATTATGTCGTTGCACATAGATTTATACTTGTTGGGCTGCTTTCTCATCATAGACTTTAGGATTATGAAGTCTTCTACTTTAACTTCTAAAATGTTATAGCCCTCTGCATAGCTTCTGCCACAAATGACTACAACTTCCTCTAGTCTAGCGGGATCTCTGTCATAATGTCGTTTCTCTTCCTGTTCTGCAACTTGACATAACTGCGGTCTGACTTTATCTCTATCAAGTTTGAACTACGAGATACGTTGCGCCGCTTCCTGCTGTTCCTCCTCCTCCTTCACACCAGAGCAACTGCACATTGGTTCTGCCTCTGAGGTCGCCAGCTCCTTAGAAGAAAAAATCTAAAAGTGTCCAGTGGAGTTGGGGAAACAACGTTAACAGTGTTGGCACTTCGCGGGCTGAGGAAGAAGGGTTAGTTTAGAGAAAACTAAACTCGAAGCTCTTTGCGTGGGGGGGGGGGGGGTTGAGTCACTTCCCTCTTCTAGTGGGCTCTTGTGTGAAGCTGCCTTCAAAAGGAGCCGTGATCCTGTTCTAGCTTGTCACTTCTTCTCTCCCACCTCTGCATCTGTCATCGTCTCAGCCTTATGTTGTTGTTCTTGATGATGATGTTGAGTCACAATCGGATCCTATGCAGAGAAAAAGACAATGATTAAAACTCAATGTGAGGTTTTGTGCAGATCAATGAGTTCTGGGAGAAATGTGTTGCGTATATCTGAAGCCAGATATATGCGTATATATGAAGCCAGATGGTAGATATGAATGTTTCCAAAATAAAGAGTTGAGCAGGTTTGACATGCAGATGGAAATCGTGTTAACTGATGTGTGGTGTTCTAGTTTTATTTATTATTTTCTCTTAATTGGACATGGCTGGAGCTCTGTACCACAGATGGTCCCACAGATGAAACCTGCCTGTGTCTCATTTTCTCATTCGTTGTATTTTTAATTTTAATTTTGTTGGTTTAGAAATGCATGCAAAACTATTCACTAGGGATATAAGAAAATATCAATTAACCAGTGTATTGCGATATTCTTTCGTGTTATATTGTGTTGAGATATTGTATCAATTTATTTTTAATTAAACCAACCCAGTCATTTTTGTTGTAAAATTAAGAATATGACTGCTAGTTGATGGCTATTTTCAAATTCTTTGTTCCAGTGGATCAACTAGTTCTGGTAATAAATCGGGATGTTTTTAATATCAAACAGGTTGGAGTGTTTAGAATTTTGTGATAGTTTTTCTATGGCTAAATTCATTTGTAAAAATCACAATTTGTTGTCTTACTCATAGTATCGCAATATATCAAAGCTTCGACACCATTTTGTGATACATGTTGTATCACCTGATTCTTGCCAATAAACATCCCTACTATTCACACCCCTTAAACTTTCAGGTTTATTCAGATTATTTGTTTGTAATTAATTCTGCATAGCTGTTAGTTGGAAGGAAAATTTCCAAACTTTACAGTAAGAAGTTGGAAGGAAATTTTGTTTTGGTTTTTTCTAATTTTGTGTTCAGCTCCTTTGAGAATGATGGGTCTAAAATAAAATTCTGGGTAGCCAATCTCCTTCAGAGGTGATCGTGGCATTGTTTATCTTTATTCTGCGAGAATGATCGAGATAGGAATTTGGCTTTTTGTTGGTAACTCTAAACCTCCAAAACTCATGAAATCACCGGGATTGTAGGTAGCAGGTTTATGTAAATGGTTTACAGTATTGACTCCACTTATTTAATATGAATAGATATTACTTTTTGAGTTTGCAATGCAGGGAACATCGGTGAATAAACCGATTCATGGAGACCAAAGAATCTAGGAGACAGGTCATGGAGAAAGGGTTGCAAGAGTATTGGAAGTTTTGAAAGAAGGCACTAAAATATCCTGTTTGCAGTTTACCACTAGCCAAGAAGGGACACAGCAAACGCATGGAGGAAGATACTCTGGTTGCATCAGACCCAAATTAATTTGTTGGGCTACATGCAAAACGTTGTTTGGTGGAAAACCTACGTTGCACATCAGTCTTACCACCAAGTCCACATGGTAAAACATTGTGGTGGCAGCTTCATATTGTGGTGAGGATTTACTTTAGCATGGACAGGGAGATGAACACAGAGCACTTGATGAAAACCAGTGAAAGTCTACAAAAGGTTTTAGACTGGGATGGAAGTTCTCCTTCAAGTACGAGAGAGAGCTTTGATGTACAGCTGCAGTGAAATGAGTTGATTTAAAGTCGATTCTTATGTCAGGGTAGCTCTAAATGATCAGACCTAAATCCAGTACAGATGCTATAGCAACACATGCACATATTACCAGTTTTGCCTACGTTTTAGGGGTGCGAAGCTAGTAAAGACATTCCTCATCAGACTTGCAGCTATCACTAATTCTAAATTGTCCTTGCAGTGGGCACGGATAAAGACAAACGTCACATTCTGCGGATGTCTCAAACCATTTTCTTCTACTTCACAATTATGCGCTACTTTGTGTTAGTTTGTTAAATGGACTCTACTTATATAGCGCTTGATTTAGGCCCCAAGGACCCCAAAGCGCTTCACACTAAAGTCATTCACCCATTCACACACACGTACATACAGCTGCCCTAGGGAACAGTGACAGAAGTGAGGCTGCCAAACACTGGCGCCACCCGGCCCTGTGACCACCACCAATAGGAAAGTTGGGTGAACTGTCTTGCCCATGGATACAACGCTCAAGACGGATGGGACTCAAACCAGAAACCCTCCGGTTACAAGACAAATTCCTAACTACTGAGCCACAGTGGCCCACAAACTCCCAATAAAAAAGATTGTTTGCAGCTGAAATGTGATAAAATTCAGAAAAGTTCATATGGTTTAAATAATTTTGCAATGCACAGTATAAAAATGCACAGTATAAAAACTCCCACATTAATTTCCCACATTAAACCATACTGGCCCACATCTCTTGTTGCTCTCTAAGGTTTGAAATATGTGTGTTTAGTCAAAACATAATTCCAGAGTAACTAAGTTTTCTCTCTAACTGCTGTTGCTTCGGGGCTGTGATTGGTCCCTTTATATTGGACAGAAGTGTCGCTCTCGTTTCCAAACCTAGAATAAACCTTATAAATAGCATGATGTTAACACAGATATTTTTGGGGCTTGTGTTTTGGGATTTTCAGACTATTTTCTTCACAGCTTTCAGCCATATTAGTTGGCTACTGGGTGGCTATTTGCCATCCTCCTAGCCTGTTGAGATATTCAAAAAGGGCTCTCTGCACAGCTGTGACCTCGAAGAGGAAGCTTCAAGCCCCGACGAGATATCAGCCTTGTGCTAATCATCTCATGCATGTCCTGTTCTGTTGACAGGGTGTTTTCCTTTTCCTCTTTGACTGGCTGGTAGTGGTAAAATGTGAGGTCAAGGATTCAGTTTTGGCTTAATTTAAAGAGAATTGCATATGAACAATGTTACGGTTTTGCGAAGATCAAATGTACTCAATTTATAAATCAATGATGGACACAACTTGAGTAAACTTGTAGTTTGACTCATTTGCAGCAGATCATCAGATAATTCAAATGCACTGTTTATTCAGTCAAAAGTAGATCGTGTGAGTGATTATTCAGGTTACATTCTGCATGCAACATTCTTTGCAAATACCGATTGGGGGGAGATGCAGTTACTTTCCTTGGGCACAGCTTGTTGGTGCCAGAAACAGTCTAGCCAATGAACAGCTGCAGCATGTTCTCTGCTCTTCTAATTGGCTATACAGAAAATGTCCAATCTTTATTTTAATCTCCAAAGAATATTTTCTTGTGCATATATTAGAATATCAAGTAGATCAAGTACCATAGTGAAAGAAACTGAAGTGACTGTACAGGACATTACCTCCTCTGGTGTCCTTGTTCCCCCTCTGCAAGTAGTTGTAATCACTTGTTGAGATTAAAGCATCATTTTGAAGTGTGAGTCCGTTCAGAATGTTTAGATGTAATCAGCCGGATTTTAATGCTGGCTTAATCTAGTTACTAATAAAGTAAATGAAACACCATCTAGCAACTTTGATGTGGCAAGATTCCTTAATTCGAAATTCCAAAGTAGGACTCTCATACTCCAATTTCCGTGACTGTCCATAAGTGTCCTTCATGTCGCCCTGCAGATAACTATGTGCAGCCCAGGGGTTCATGCAGATGGTTTCAGTCAGAGGTTTCCAAACTTTTTGCAGTGAATATGATCGAACTCGCAGGCCATAACAATGTATTTTTTTTCTTTGGAATAAAAAAAAAGAGTGCTTTTGGCATTATTATTTTCTTTAATTATTTTAACTGCTTCATAACCAAAAAATTTATCATTTACAAAATAGATCAGACCAGGTTAGCACCTAGAGGTTTGTGGTGTGGTGTACAAAATTCTTCATTGGGAAAATAATGGTTGTGGGACTCTACTTTAAAATGATGTTTTGTGGGGCTTTTTTGCAATCTGGACCTTATTTTTAACAAATATTACATTAATTTACTCACCCAGACAAGTTTGAACCCAATTGGAGTCATTTGGAAAACGTTTATTTCCAGTCGAGATCAGCCCATATCCGTATAATGGGAGTCAATCGGGGCAGGGCGTTTAACACATGTAATAAGGCATCATTTGCCCCAAAACCCCTTATTTAGCCAATGTTATTAATCGTTAGCACTACTCCCTTAAGAGGTCAGAACGTCTCGGAAGTGCTCATTTGTTCAGTTACAGGGTAATTAAGAGCCTCTAATACAACTACACTATTAAGCGATTTCAATGATATCACTGCCGTGCTCCTTCCCAGTTGTAGTCTTAACAGGAATGTTAATCTTTTCTCTACGGCGGTCGGTTAGACACAACTTGCTGCTGCAGACATCAACATGGTTCGTGTTTGCATGTTTAAAAATTGCAATTGAACTGAATGACCAATTGGACTAAGTACAGCTGCAACAGGCTCCCATTCTGCAACCTACACAGACTACAGCTGCAATGACAGGCCCAGGTTAGTGTAATTTGGAATAGGTTACATTAAAAGCTAACAGAGGTGTGAATCTAACATATACACACACAAGTGTGTATATACAGTATATCTAGCCATCCATCCATTTTCTGAACCGCTTAGTCCTGCGGGGGGGTGTGCGGTGCCTATCTCCAGCTGTCAACGGGCGAGAGGCGGGGTACCCCCTGGACAGGTCGCTAGTCCATCACAGGGCTGTGTGTGTGTGTGTGTATATATATATATATATATATATATATATATACACACACACACACTGCTGGATAGCTCAACTGGTTAAGACAACAGGCTGGCAAGTGGGAGACCATGAGCAGAATCCAGTTACCATCACAGTGGCAGACATTCAAGAAAGGGTCTCAGGTATGAAAAACTGGACAGCACCAGGCCCTGACCTGATCCATGTCTATTGGGTATAGAGACTAACAGCACTCCATGAGCGCCTGGCAGCACTACTGAACCAGCTCCTAAGTGATGGGACTCACCCAGAATGGCTAACAATGCTGATCCAAAAGGATCCCAGCAAAGGTGCAGTCCCATCTAACTATCGCCCAATGACCTGTCTCTTCACAACATGGAAGCTCATGTCAGGCATCATCCCGGCTAAGATAAGCAGGCACATGGATCAATACATGAGCAAAGCACAGAAAGGAATTGGTAGGCGATACCAGAGGTGCTAAACACCATCTCCTGGTTGACAGAACAGTTGCCCATGACTGCAAATCCTGAAAGACCAACCTGTGCACTGCCTTGATTGATTACAAAAAAAGCCTATGACTTGATGCCCCACACATGGATCAACGAATGCTTGAAGCTGTACAACATCAACAGGACTGTTGGAGCATTCATTGTGGACTCGATGAGGCTGTGGAGAACCACCCTTGAGGCCAATGGCAAGCCACTTACACAAGAGTGGCATATACAAAGGTGATGCTCTGTCCCCACTGCTGTCCTTCATAGGTCTGAACCCCCTAAGCCAAATAATCAACAAGACAGGCTATGGATACTGCCTCAAGATCGTAGCTACGATCAGCCACCTCCTCTACATGGATGACATCAAGCTGTATGCTAAGAGCGAACGGGACATTGATTCCCTGATCCAAACCACCAGGATCTACATCAATGACATTGGGATTTCATTCGGGCTTGACAAATGTAGTAGGATGGTCACAAAGCGAGGCAAGGTAGTCCACACTGAAGGGGTTTTACTCCCAGAGGGAACAATAGCAGACATTGAGGACAGTTACAAGAACCAAGAAATTATCTTCTGGCTCTCAGCAAGGACGCCCGCTTTTTCTCTCCCTCCTCCTCCTGTGTCTTATCCCACTGTTCTATGTCCTGTGCCTCTATCTGGAGTGTCTTTTTTGCATTTTTTTTTCCGAACCAAAACTGAATAAAAGAAAGAAGGAAAAGGTAAGCTGGTCTCTGAATGCTATTGATAAAATCTACTCAACTCTACAAAGCACCGGAAAAGGGCATCCAGGTTGTATGGAAGATATCTGGCTATTTGGATTTATGTGGATCGGGTTCCTGCTGATTGGAACGGGAATGGATTGGATCTGCCACAAAATGGAGCAACAAATACCGAAATTGGAGAAGGTTCTGGAAGCGATTGGAAGGCTGAAGCGCGGATTTTGCTGATTTGTGCTGATGGAACTCAGAACCTCACGCTTGGTGAGCTCGAGCACAGGCTAGACGCTGCAAGAGGCGATCTACCTGGTGCTTTGGGACTCACTCGCAAATTGTCATCGGACTTGGAGAAACTGTCAGTGCGGATTGGTGCAACTGGAAATTAATGGAGTAATCTGAACTTTAATTTGGTTGAAATAGACTATAAAAGAAACCACTGACAGACTGAAAGGGTAGCGAGGAAATTTTTTGTCTCTCCCTGCTATCCAAATAATTATTGTTTTGGCTTCATGTAGACCTTCAACTTGGTCCGTTATCAATGCCTGTGAAGAGCAATGTAAACAGAGTATCCTCCACCCCGCACACGTGTAAAAACTGACACACACACTCACATGCATCAGACACACTCACACACACAATGTCCTTCTGTCTCCCAAGCTCTTCTGCCCCCCCGGGTGGCAGGTCTGGCTGCGCTCTTAGACTTGAGCGCTGCATGCAGATTGTCGACCAGGGGCTCCTGAACCCGCCTAACCGTCCTTCATGTCATCATTGTGAACATTGAAATATGTGCTTCTCTATGTTTTTAGCGTGTTTTTTTTCTATTACCTGTGTTGTGAGTCCGTATACGGACCCAGAACACAGTTGAGCGTTTTTTTTCCGTCACCGTGAAACCCTCCCCCCCTCCTGATGTGTAGCTCTTTCCTGAGTACATGGGAGCACCGCCTGCAAGCGGCTGCACTGCCCAACAGTGACCTGGATCTGTTTGTTGACTGTTTGTTTGTAACGATCTTGGACAGGTTGTACTGTAAAACTGAATTTCCCCTCGTGGCACAATAAAGGATTATTCAATTCAATAAAGGATTATTCAAGATGGGAATATTCCTTGTATGTGTCATACTTGGCCATTAAAGCTGATTCTGATTCTGAATACCACAGGCAAATGGCAACCTTAAACAGGCAACAAGGGAAGCAGCAACAGCCAAATACCTACGAGTGAGGCAAGTCCTAAGAAGCCAGCTAAATGGAAAGAACAAGTCGAAGGCAATAAACAGTTATGCCCTGCCAGACATCAGATACCCTTCAGGAATAATAAGATGGCCAAAGGATGAGATACAGACCACAGATATTAAGACACGAAAGCTCCTCACAATGCATGGCGGGTTCCATCCTAAGTCAAGCACCCTGAGACTGTACGCACGGCGTAAGGAGGAGACAGAGGTCTGATGAGCGTAAGAGCCATTATCCAAGATGAAACATCGAAGCTCCATAAGTACATCAAGGACAAGGCTTCAACGGATGACGTACTTAGTGAATGCCTGACACAATGGAAAGATGAGGAGATGCTGGAGGAGGAACAATCATGGGAGGTCAATCCCTACATGGGATGTACAATCGGAACATAACTGAAGTGGCTGATCTCAGAAATCCTACCAATGGCTAGAGAGGGCAGGCATACAGGACACCACAGAGGCACTCATCCTGGCAGCACAGGAGCAGGCTCTGAGCACCGGATCAATAGAGGCCCAGATCTACCACACCAGACAAGACCCAAGGTGTAGACTGTGCAAAGACTCATCTGAGGCAATCCAGCTCATAAGAGCAGGATGTATAATGCTGGCAGGCAAAGCATACATGGAACTTCATAACCAAGTGGCTGGCATAGTATACAGAAACATCTGTGAATATGGGCTGGAAACCCCAAGGTCAAAGTGGGAAACCACTCCAAAGGTGGTGGTGAGTGACCGGGCACATATATATATATATATATATATATATATATATATATATATATATAAATAAAACATTACATATTATATAATGTTCTTATCGATTATGGTGAGATTCTGCCGTGATGCAGCATCATTTGCTGGAAGAGAAAGAAATGATTTTTATTTCTTTAGTACTGAACCTATCATTTTTCTGTAGGTTCAAACCAACATGCAATATTTTTTTTGGATATTCAAATCAAGAGTAGCGTTAACCGAATATTTTTTTATATTTGACAGATTTTGTTTTAAAACGGTGAAGGGAAAATCTAGGGGTAGTCTGTCATTTTTACAGATTTGTATTCAAACGATGGTGTAAATACACAGATTTTTGATAGATTTTTATTATGATTGATTTTTTTTTTTTTTAAGACAAAATGATTACCAAGTTGACCCTTTTGAGGATCTTTACTCAATTTTACACTATCAGTGTGAATGTGGTAACTGTAAACGTTACATTCTCTGAGTGGATAGAAAGTACCTTTTTTTTTATTAACTAAGATTTTAATAAGACTTTTATTTTATTTATTTATTTATTTATTTTTTTTACCAAAACTACAAAGGTACAGATAAGCTAAAGCATGAAATGGCCAGCACCAAATTTAACCAACTACTACTGCTCTGATCTGCTCAAAATACTTTGAGCAGATCTTTATCTAATGGACGTTTTTTCCCGTAGTGATATCTCTGCTTTGAAATTGTTCAAAGTTATTATTCTCTTTAAAAAAACAGAATAAACCCAACACATTGGTATTGAGATATAGTGATGACGGTGGACCTCTGAGGGATATGTTTTACTTCAGCTGATGCAAATCTACCCATAAATATCGGACTGTGTCTGAAAGTCCCTGTTTGTATGTTTGGCACACATTAGGGCTGGGCTGTAATACCAAAGCAGTATATATTGATAAATAGACCTGTGGTGTGATAGAAAATAAAGGATCCAATCTAAAAAGTTCAATAAAAAAAATAAAAAATCCCCTTTCTTTTTCATTATGCCCTGTCGTACGTAGCTTACTACTATAGTCCTTACTTGGTCCAAACCAATCACAAACCCAGACCCAGGCATGCTCCTTCAATAAGCCTTCGCTTCTCTGAAACCAAAAAAAGAGAGCAAATGACTTGAAGTTAAAAAGATGTCACTGCAAGAGTGTCCTGAAAAAAAGTTTTAGTAGTTCACCTGGGGGTAAATGTTGCGTCCAGTTTGGAACAGTTACAGGACGCACATCAACACTAAATGTAACAATAATGAACAAAATAATAGACTTGAAAAACTATGGTCAGCAAATATGTAATGGTGGAACCCAAGAAGGACAATGAATTCAGTTTTTAGTGTACTTTATAAACACTATAATGGCCACTATACTGTAACTACCAGAATGACAACAAGTGGTCATTTTGACTGTTGTATTTAAACCTCCTTTAAATACCTTGCAAGTTTACTACTGAGAGAATACTGAATTTAATCAATTAAACAATTGAACACCAGCCTTGAACTACTAATATAACATACAAGAGCATCTTTTTCCATCAACTTGAAAAATCTAACAAAAACCTATCTGTGTATGGCCTATACTATATGCCTAGCATTATAGTCAGTTACAAAAGAAAATACAGCCATCAATGCTTGCATTAATGGTGGAATCGGGGAGCCTTTTGGCCTTTCATAAGTGCTCAGCCTGTGGTGGCAACTTTCCATGATCAGGTGCTATTCACAAAAGATTGCACCATGCCAGGATAAAGGGGAGGAAGGGGGTGGTGTCGGGGCTATTGACATGCAGGGCTGCGTATAAACCCTGAGATGAAACAGAGAAAATTGTTGGACATGTTGAACTTGTTGAACTTGTTTTTTTTGTTCCCATTAAAGTCCCTATACTCAAGTCTTTTTGCCAGCTGCTCCAAGAACTTGCTGTACTTCAGTCCCTGTGAACTGTCTGGTGATCTGCTCTTCATCTCTAAACGCCAGCAGCTCACGGACCGTGGCATCACTCTGGTTTGCCATCTCGCCGGATATGGTTTACATATGCTAAATGACTAAAACTCCCCAGGTTTACTTGCATTTGAAGTACTGTTGCTGGTCAGGGCTCAGCTCACATTTAATATATCATCATGACATCGCTCCTCTGTTGCGGCAAGGCATGATCTTTATTCATCAGACCAGTTTCGCTGGAATATTGAGGTAACATTGCTATCAAGCTTGCTGGCATGAATTCTACATAATTCCCGAATTGCCATGGCACATTTATAAGACACATTACCCCAATATGCCGCCACGGTGTGTCTTATGAAAATGGCTTATGAGTTACCAACCGAAATACCCTAAAAAGTACCCAAGTGAGCGCAGCACAGAGCTCAGCTGACATTCCAACGGTCATAACAGCATTTTAGTGACTATCAGAAGAAATCGGGCATCTCCAACTCCTCAGAACTCCCCTAACTCACTCTCTGATGACGGGCTTTCATTCCAGAAATTACCGCTGCCATCAAGCTCACTGTCCAGGCCAGATTGTCCACTAGAATCGTCCCTGTCCATGCTCATCAGTCTTTATAAATTCTTATATTTAGACATGTGTGTCATTTTACCTCTGCTTTTAAATATATAAAAGAAAAACATTGAATAGACTACGAGAAATTGTAGCCACCCCAAACACCCCTGAACATGCTCTTTGACAAACAGCTGACTGTCAATATTCCCGCCTTGACATTCTGAAGGTTGTATGTTTTTATTCATAAAGTAATTAAACAAATTGAAATTGAAAAACGTTCACAATGACTGTCATGGCAGTTCTAGAGAAAAACATAATCCGGCCAGGAATGCACTTAAAATATATTTTCAAATTTTTTTCCCGAGATGTAACATTTGTTGTACAATTTCAAAAATCTTAAAGGACTTGAATTCACACATTTCAAGTTCTTTACCAAAAATTCTAATATTAGGGCGCTAAAGACGCTATGATCAATAACTAGCAAAATCGCGCATTGAAGCTCCGATGTGTACATCAGTCCAACAATTAAGAAATTGATAGTAGAGAATCACTCGTAGTTATGAAAAATAAGATGAACATATAGTTGTTGTATTAAAGTGCAATTATTCTTATTTTTTTATTGAATGTCTATTGCCATGAGAGTGCTGAATCAGCTTTTTTGAAGGTATCACACTGAACAAACAGAAACTTATTAAAACCCACAATTAAAGAAAGCTTTCAGCTGTTCAGCATGTCTGCATTAAATGGTAAGACAGGGGTATTAAATAGATAATTATTACTGCTACTAAAAAAAAATTCAACACATATCTTTGGAAATGGTTAATCAATGTGTATTATACTTTATAAATAATATCTGATAAAAAAACAAATAAGCCTAGTTGAAATCGCTAGAAAATGTATTAAATATTAACAATACGCTATCATCCATACGTTGGAAGCACAGAGTGTTCCACAGCTACAGTTGTGTATCATGTAACCATCAGGAATCATCTTTCACATGTCTGCTGGTACATCTGCTACTTTATTAGTTTTTGTTGTTGGTGGCATTGAGGTGGTTAGTTGGGTTTAAGGTTTCAGCTCAGATTTAGGTCAGAACTCAGTGCTGCGCAGTTTTTATCTACCACGCTCTAACCATTTTTTGTTTAGAGTTATTATTATTTTAGGCTTTAGGATTTATTTTAAGGTTTAATAGTACCACTAAAGCCTAGTTTATAGTCCGCTGTCTACTTAGAATGATGGACAAGTATGCGTTTACAAGCTGAAGAACATGATCTCTAGTTGATCAGGAACAACACTGCAATGGTAGGCAGACCCGCCAGAATAAGTTGGCAACCCCTGTTGTCTTGGTGGGGACTTGCTTCGCAATACTGACACACCAAAAGAGAACTATAAATGAAAAACGTCTCAGTCAATATGTCTGCGTCTGGAGGCAAACTTGCTGACAGAGAAGTACAGCCTAGGCTTAACTAATGACAGCTGGGCAGTACCAGGAACTGGTCATTTCACCTTCGAGGTCTGGTTCTTAAACAGTTCTTATCCTAAATGTTGCCATGTTAAACGGGAATCTTCTCGGAAGAAAATGCGTTCCACACCTTCAACCTGGACTTTTTGTATCTGCTTTCACAGCCAACGATTAAATTTCATTCTTTAAGCTCTTTTATTTTGTCTGCTGTATAGTTTTTCCTACTTGATTTCACTGAATCTCATCAACCAGGAAAAGGTCATGTTGTTGTTTTTCGATAAGGGGTGTCAGTGAGTCAACTGGGAAAACTGAATTCTGAACCAAGGTTAATGGGAAAAGAGTGTAATAAAACTTCTTTTATACTGACAAAAAATATCCCTTTGACTGTTCATCTCCATAGTTCATGAAAATATGCAAGCATGCCAAGTGTTTGGATAAAAAATAATTTTTATACAGGTATGAAACGCAAGTAGAAATGAACCTAATATTAACTTGTTGGTCCAAATTAATTTTCTCGATTATACTCAAGATATTCATTCGGTGCAGAGGATCCACTTCATGATATAATCTCCATCCTTTTGAACTAAATATATTTTTTGTTGCATTCCTTTGATGGGACAAAAGTGATGAAATCCCAGACAAACCCCATTTTGGACTCCTACGTCCGATTGAGCAGTTACCCCTGAGGCACAGTAGTTTATCTATGAAAATATTCCCATCACTTCCTGAAATCTATATATAACTTTCTGTCACTGGGTTCATAGTTTATCTGTACACCGTCAAAGCACCATTCAGGAAGTCCTCTGAATGTTTTGCATGATTTTATCCTTAAAAGTAGACGACAAAACTTCTAAAACAAGGATTTCCTAATGTTTCACAGCGTTTTGATTCCAGGTTTCTCTAAAACGTAAGGCATTTAAAAACCAAAGTTCACCTTTGTTCTCAAATCTGACTAGTGCTGTGTTTGCTGTTCTGCAGCCAGGTCAGCTAAGCTAAAAAGTGACTTGATGAGATGACTGATATCTCTGTTGTATTTGCTGCCTTCCATGCTCTCCATAATAATATTAGTTTTGAGAAGGAGCTACATTTATCATTCCCATTAGATCCGGTTAATGCATTCAGACTTTTTCCAGTGGGAGAATACATTAAGAGATTAAGTGGATATAGGAAGCTATCATTAGGGGGTTACCATCATGGTATTTATAGGTCTGTTTTATTTTCTTATTGTTGATGGACTGCTCGGGATCTTGGAGCACAAGTCTCTTACTATTTCCACTCTGTTCACTTGGTATAAATGTGCTTCCCCACTCACTGGACTGTTGGCTTGTTGATGTGGAGGTGTGTCAGCCTGTCTGCATGCCACTACTAACAGTGTATTAGGAGGAGATTGAGGGAGGGGCCAGGAAATGGATCCAACTGCATTAGAAAGAGGGGCTTGTTTTGATGCATCCAGTTGAGTCCCTCTGATTCCATGGGAGTCATTATTTTTTTGGACATTTTGACAGAAACTGATACATTACTTCGTGATTAGCTCCAAGCCACGTCTCCTTGGTAACTGGTGAAACATTCTTGTTTGCAGTTTTCACACGACTCCTTGAAATCTAGCTCATTAAAAGGACTCCATAGTTGTGGTCACAAGCAGAGCTGGACCAATGAAGTTACTGGCCGATACTGTTTTTCTGACTTAATTACAAACTAGGCAATTCTCCTTTTGACTGATTCAGAGATTTTATTATTCTTATGATCAACACAAGTGTGTGTGTGTGTGTGTGGGGGGGGTGGGGGGGGGTGGGGTTCTCTGTAGGGTCTTGGATTTAGGTTGTATTAAAATGAGGAATTGAAGGATTATCTTCTTTTTTGCATATGTTACTTTTTGTTTTTATAATGAAGGACAGGAAGTGTATAAGATGCACTATATTTTTGAACAAACAAATAGACCAAAACGAGAACCAGCCTATGGATGCCTCTGTTTTAAGTGTTGGAATATGTTTGTGGTGCTGTTGTCTTTGAATGCCATGAACTTTAACCAAATGTAACTGCGTGGGGTCTCTTGCTCCACGTCTGTCACAGCGCTATGGAATGTGCCATTACACAAAAACTCGATTTACTTTTTTATTTTAAATCTCCCGCAACAAAAAATTAATTCATTAAGTCCTTCTTTTTTTCCTTTTTTTTTTGTTTTGCCTAGGCTAACACGAATGGGCCGCATATCGCCACCTAGAGTTGCAGAGCCCAACACTCACCATCCATTTCTCAATGATGTGTAAACGGGGACACAACACTCTTTCTCTCTGATTAAGCGGTTAGTCGGATTGCTACCAAAAGCTTGATTTAGGCGTGCATGTAAACATACTGACTGAGTTGATGAAATCAATTGAAATATGTGCTGACTTAGATTTTAAGCTGATAGTTTGGTGCATTTCTTGCATAGTAATAATTATGATTTAAAGAAGCAATTAAAACATTTAAAACAGTGCTGTGACCGTTAAATAGGCAAAGATCTTGAACCTTAAACTCTTTATTCAGCATAATTTTGACTGCATGGATGAAGTGATGGACAGCTTCCTGTCTTTCTTCCAGACTCTCTGGACAACATAACAGTCTCCCTGTTGCTGTTGTTGGCAACTGTCTCCAGGAAGTGTCTCCCCTCTGTTTGGCGCTGCTCGATTTTTCTGCTGTGCGTAAACAGCCTCTTTTATTCATTGTCTGGGAGGCGGAGGGAGGAGGAGGCACTGTGGGGACATGGAGAGAGCGAGGGAGAGAGGTGAAGTCAGTATTCAGGAATGTGCCTTGGCAAGCCTCGGGTCGACGCAGCCTGGATGACTGAGAGGGAATCCTTGGCAGAGGGAAGCCGGGGAACCCCATTCAACACCTCCAGCCTTTTCCCTCTCTCTAACCTCCCTCTTCCCCATTTCTACCCTCATCTATCTTGTCCTTTTCACTCCGTCCATTTTTGTCTGCAGCCAGGCTGACTGCCATGGAGAAATTATACAGCCAGGCAGGAACAGAAATTGGGAACATTCTTATGTCAGAGTGGTGGAGCATCGAAAACAGCAGAAGCCACTTCTGGCATGCTGCAAATGTCCCCTGTGAGTTCAACCGTGTCCAATCTGAACTCTGAAATCCCTCCAGACAGCAGGTTTGAAAAGCTATCCACAGTGAGTCATCGGCTCTTATTACACAGGCTGAGGAGGGTCTTTTAGTTGGAGGAGAGAGAGAGGGAGAAAGAGGGAGACAACCTCTGCACATGAAGGTTGTTTTCAGAAAAGACAGTGCGGCACTAATAATTCAGCATATCATTTGCAGCAGAGCCCTGGAGGCATTCTTGTGTCATTGTGTTTAGCTTTAATGCATATTTGATGCTTTTTGTGCTATGGTTTTTTTTTCTGTGGGTTGTTTGGGTTGCAACAAACGCCCTAGTTTTCTTAGATCAATACTCCTCCTGTGAAATAATAGAAAAAAACTGCCTGTGAGCTTATTGCCTTGGCAAATCATTTGCTGCCTATAGTGAAGTTCAAAAAGCAGCCATTTTTAAACAGTCCTATCATTCCTTCAATTTAGTCCATTTCATGTGATGTCACATACAGTAAGTGACCAGTTGGCTGAATACACTAAAATTATACTAAGGTTATTAAATGTAGAATTTCAGTTCTGCAAAAGTTCCTGTCCCTTTTTAAACTATGTCAGAGATGTCCCTTCTGCAAGGAATGAATGTCGTGCCTCATACCGGCACATGGGCAAGGAAAGTGGAATCAGAGGGCATCACTGCATTGGCCTACTGTTTACGATGGAGTGTTAATCAATAATTTTGGTACTTTTAGTTGCTCCATTGCATTCCTCCAGCTTCTTCTTTCAAAGTGCAGCTGAAATGCATTCTCGTTGATTGACAACTTTTTCTTGTAGATGGGCATATCTATTGGTCAACGCTCTAGGCTCTCCTAAATTATTCGTTTTGCTGTAGAGACCGGAGGGAGGGCCTTGTGGGAAATATAAAATTCTGAAATAATCCCTACTGAAGAATTGGGTCAGATCATCAAATGTTTTTGAAGTTAAATTCATGTGTTTTTTATTTCAAGTGTTTTTTAAGTTACTTGAAACATTTTAAACGACTTATTCTAGCTTTAAGAGCAGGGCAACACTACCCATCTCACACATGTAGCTATTGAAGAAAACTACACTTTTTCCCTCACTATGACCAAAGATAAATTCTGTTTCCTCTGTACTGCAGCAAAGAAGGTTTTTATTTTAAGCATAAGCAAGCACCACCCATCACTGGTTGTAAGCTAAAACATTGTTTTTAAGTAGTAGTAAAAGCAGCATTCCTGTTTTGCAGGCTATTCGATAACCTCACAAATTAACCAAATTATATTGGTATACCATACTAGTGATGTTCTAATGAAAACAACTGAAAACTGAGACCCCACCCTGTAAAAAGTACAGAATTGGTACTGTTAAAAACGTATTATAACTATGACAATAAACCTGTTATATTTTAGCTGCATTTGGAATCATTCTTAGAGTTTCACAAATAAATTAGCCAGATATTAGCATCACCTTTTCTTAAAATACAACACATAAACATACCACTTCTATCAAAGAACAAGCACGTGGTTTCTGTAGTACGCTATAGTCGTGAGAAAAGCGGTTTGGAATTGGTATGTGACATAACTGGATTTTTTTCTCTCTATTTTTTAAAAAACTGGAAGATGCTTTTCATATATTTGTTTCACTTTTTTGGGGAATTGCCGTAAAACTGTAGGATTTCTTTAAAGCCGGCTGTCATACTGTAAGATTTTCATGCTTTTCCATCTCTAGCAATGACCGTTTGTTTCCTCTTGATCACAAAGAAAACCCTTTTATTTACATTTTTTCCCTAATGTCTAGTAACTCCCCTCTGTTGCAGAGTGATTAATGCCAGATTAGTATTTTTGGCTGTGGGCTCACGTCATAGGCTTTCCTCATATTGAGCCCCGCTCCACACAGGGTCAGGTTTGTTACTCGTGCTGCTTGGTGCCGTCACAACATGAGGTTTCCACTGCTCAGAGGAGAATACTGCCATCATTTAATGTTCCAGCCCAGTGCCATCTAAATATATCTGCTCTCCCTCTAATCGACACTGTAATTTCAGCTTTTGCCTACTTTGAATATAGTACGCATGAATTAGAGAGCAGATCATGTGGCTGAAGCTTCGATTTCTTCAACAGATGTAGTGGAGGCTGGCTGTTAACGTGGAACTTGCTGTGTCATAAGATTGCGTTGCGACAAACACGGTGACTAATGACGCCTCGGACTTGCGGCGGTGACACTGATCAACAGCACTTGTCATTTGGAGTGTTTTTAGAGCACGACTGATGGGCTGTCTACTCACACCAGTGACTCATATGCGTGGTGGGTGAGGAGTTCTGGTTAGCAAGTGTGAGTGGATGGGATGCTCAACTTGTCTCAGGTAAAAATAAAGAATTAATTGTTTTCTACTCAAACATGAGGTGCTGTTTAAAAGCTTCTATTTTTAAAATATCAAGACAAACTATCCCTGCCTTAGGTTGTTGTTGTGTTCTTGAAAATTGCTAATGCTCGAATCAGTCAGTCAGTGACGAAGTCTGCCATACGGCTTCCTATTTGTAGTATGGAAATTCTCAGGCATCATCCAGCTGGAGATTCTAAAAGTATAACAAGTAAAACCTCACTCTGCACCAAAATTGTGAATAAATATATGTATAACATGACGTAATTGTCTTACTTTAAAAGGGAGAAAAGCATCAGTTATCAAAACATGAACCCCCCCCCCCCTCTGCAGTTTGCAAAGCAGCAGATTCAGGATAAAATCCATTTATTTTGCCTACCTTTGACTGGCTGTTCTCGCAAGAGGGCAAATAACAAAGTTAGTTTCTATGACAGTGGTAGGACAGCTTTCACTGTTAATTTAGCTATTAATGCATATTAAGGTATATTTGTTGTTTGAACTGTAGGAATGTTTTCACATATAAAATCTACAAAAAAAGCTGATTTTGTCTCTCTTTAAGCAAAGAAAAAAGTGTAGTAGCCTGCTTTCAGCCAGCTAACTGGCAGTGCACATCAACAGGTGAAAGGGCTTATTATGCTCCATATAGCTGGTGAAAACTTGGTCCGCCACTTTTGCTGGCCGACTTTAAACTGTATGAACGTCATAATGTTCATAGTTTATATACCTTAAAATCAATAACTGACTCAAACCTACTAAGGAGTTTCTAGTATAGTGCTGGTATTGAGTTTGAAACTTGATACACTAGTTTGAGTTAGTTTTAGATGGTGATATAGCCTTTTTTTATCTCTCCTTCATAACCAGGGATGTGAGAAAATATTAATACCCCAATATATCACAATATTGTAATAATATTCAAAAGCGATTATTTTCTTTTAGTTTTCTGCCTTTTTCAGTCCCAACGCAAAACTGCAAACAGCAGTTTTTTTTTTTTAAGTAACTAGTTTGAAATTGTGTCAGAATTTAAAAAAAAAGGTTAAAGACGTACGCTTTGATTCATAGATGGGTAGAATCTTGTATTTTCTTTTGGACTTTAAAGTAGAACTTCTACAAAGCACTTTTTTCTGTAGTTGATGCTTGTTTTGCTTAGCTGATGTTTATGGATATTAGGTCAGATCGCATTGAAGTTCTTTAGGGAGCAAATCCGACTGCAGCAAAATAGAAGCAGGCCAACTAAAGCCTGATCATTGCATCTCTTTGTTATTTATCATTGTTTCAGTTCTAAAATTCTCCTGGAGAAGTTCAGTGGTTTGATTTCAGGTTTGTATCGGCATGATTCCTCAGCAAAAAAAATAACTGTTGTGCCTTAAAGCCCAGTGTGTAAAACATTGAATTAGTTTTGCGAAGCAATTTGTATGCGTGTGTGCATCTCTGTGTCACAACGAAGATATCAAATACATTAACTACTCTTTGTCTTTCTCTTCCCCAACCCCTCCTTCCCTGCCCTCTCTGGCTGTGCCACTTTTTTTTTTTAATCCCTCCTCAACCGACGCGGTGCGACATCCACAGAGCTTCCAGCCGAAGAAGGTAAATATTGATTCTTCTAATGAGCTGCCATCCTCCTCCCTTTACTACCTGATTGAGTGTCCTGTGTATGGATCTTTTTTGTTTTATATAGACCTAGGGGTAAACTTTAGGGTTGCACCCTGCAGGAGTTTCCAACCCATCAGCACTACTCCTTTGTAAACACCCATGGCGCAGCTTTACAGCTGCTTATCAGCATTATCGCAGAGCTAATGTCAATACATCCTGCATGTCCACTCCACCTCTCAGGATGATCTTGTAGTCCTGGACTTGACAGCCGATGTGATGCATACAGATGCGTGACGTGTTATTTGCATTTTTCAGGGAAGTCGTTGTGGGAGCTGGTGGTGGAGCAATTTGAGGACCTCCTGGTCAGGATCCTGCTGCTAGCTGCATGCGTCTCCTTTGTGAGTACCAGCTAATTAATACGGCAGTGTCCCACTCCTTATTTCTGCTCTATCTTCATTCTAAATGTACTCCAGTGGGACTTAGGACCGTAATTGTACAATGGACAGGAAATTGCAGCTTAATATACATCTCCATTTGCCACTTTGTTCTCCTCTTAGGACTCAAAGCTACCTACAGAACTGTGGAAAAGGTTATTCCCTTACAGGTTTCTTCTGGGGTTTTTTGTTTTGTCACACTGAAATGTTTCAGGTCTTCAAAGAAACTTTACTATCAGACAAAAATAAACTCCATTTTGACTTAACTCAAAATGTAGTTTACTGAGGATTATTCATTCATGTAGAAGTTAAAACCAACATAGTTTTATATGAAATAAAAAAAAAAGATCTTTTCATATCTGTCAATATTGATATATATCACAATATAAAACAATTTTTTGTCAATATTTAACATTCCCTGTTACTATTTGAAGACCTCAGAAGTTGTTTTGAGTTAAGGATTTATTTGCAAATGTTGAACATGCCATCGGACATTGTACAACTGTTTCGCAAAAATTTAAGTCTAGCCCTGGGCAATATGGACTAAAAATAAAATATTTGTAGTTATTTTTTTATGCCAAACTTGATTTTTGATATGAATCTGTTTTTTCGCCCTTTCTATTTTTAAAACAAAATCACAAATGAAAGAAAATATGTTTTTAAGATTTGCTTTTATTTCAGTCGTCCATTTTTGGAGTTTAGCTGAATTCTAAATCAATCCAAATAAATGCATGCTGTAAAACAAGAATGAACGCCTTGACATAACTTTGAACTGTGGAAACACAGATCAGAAACAGATGTCATCTCAAGGCACTTTACAGAAAATGTAATTTAAAGTACTCTGTTAGGAACATATATAACACTGAGAGCTCTGATGTATAATGGAGCTTTATTATTATATTTGGGGCCTTATGTGTTATAAGGAGGATCTTAAATTGTATTATGGACTTAACAGGGAGCCAATGAAGAGAAGCTGAAACGGGAGGAATGTTATCCATTCATTCAGCATAACTCTTACGTAAACATTTCTGATCAAGTGAAGATTGTAAATTGCATTTTGTTTACTTGCTAAAAGTAAATAATTACAGTAGTCGAACCTTGAGGAAAACGAATGCATGGACTATTTTCTCAGCAGTACTCCTGGACAGGATGTTTCTAATTTTAGCAATATTCCAGAGGTGAAAGAAGGAAATCCTAGAAAAAAAGTGTAATATGGGATTTGAATGTCATGACCTGGTCAAGCATAAGGCCATCCACTTAAAGTTATTGGGTTTCTTTTCCAGAGCTTCTGGTCCAAAGATGATAACTTATGATATGATAACTGTCTTGTCTGAAGTTTAAAGTCATCCATGTTTTTATGTCTTCAGGATATTCCTGTAATCTACCGAACTGTTTGGATTCATCAAGATTTATGAATAAATATAGTTGTGTATCATTGGCATTGCTGTGGAAATGTAGGTCATGTTGTCTAATGATTTTACAAATAGAAGTACATATATACTAAAAAGAATTGTTTCAAGCACAGAAACCTGTGATACTTCACTATCTTTATAAATAGGAAGTTCGATAAGATGATATAATCAATATATTGCCAAGCCCTACCTGTCGATAACCATTTTTTTAATTGTACATGTTCACTAGCCAAACACATCTGCGCTTGTTTACTACCACACCTTCAGAATCAAGAAAACACTTGAATCAAATCTTTCTGACACCATGAAAGTAGGCTAGAATAGCTAACAGGAAACGCATTATGATTTAATTTAATTAAATTTAACAACAGCTAAGCAAATGATTTATGGGCCACAGTGAGAGCTGTTATCCATTGATGGAGAAAACATCGAGAAAGGGGGAACCTTCCTAGAAGTGATAGCCTACCAGATCTGGTGAGAGCTCATCAACAACTCACTCCAGGAGGTCAAAAGTAAGTTAAAACTAAGTTTAAACAGTGATAGTAGGCTTCAGTAGGAGAGTTTTTTTAGGTAAAAAAAAAACATTGAACAGAATACGTAGAGCCATCTCACGTTTGCCAGAGGGCATCTTTATGGTCTGCTTTACATTTAGAGTGAAACTGACACAGTATTTTAGAAAAAAAAGAACATCACACCAACAGCCAAGCTTTATGTTGGTAGTGTGATGGTCTGGGGCTACTGTAAATGTCACTACAAACCAGTGGTTCTTAACGTTTTTTCCTTGAGGACCGTTTGCCTCTGTCAAAGACAATCCTGGACGACTCCAACTCCTACCTGTATACACACATTCAAAGTAATTAATTACAAACCTTTACTTGCAAAAAATAAAATGGAATTGTTTAATTTTATTCTTATTATTCATGTTTTACCCTGTAAGCTGTATAGACATATTTCTTTTTCTCTTTTGGATTTTTGGTAATCTCACTATCTCAGCACAGACACAATTCTGCAGACTCACTGTGATCTCTAGGCTGGGAACCACCGATCTAAACTATCCCGTTACCAGGACAACTATTGTTGCTGGGGTGTCCCCTAGATTGGTAGTTACCAAAGTTTGGGTCGGTACCACACATGGGGTCGCAGACAAATCAGTCTGGGGTCATAAGATTCTTCTCAAAAACTTAAAAAAAAAAAAAAAAAACATAAGAAAGAATGTGCATTTTTGAAATGCTGTAAAAGATCAACAATAAGATAAATAAAATCAACATGTTGGCCAGTACCTTGGGTGTTGGTTGTGTTGTCAATAAATTACTTTTTAACTGACTCTAAAAATTCTTGCAAGCTAAGAAAGTGTTGGGGACACGACCCTCTTACATTTATAATTTATGGGTCAGAAGTTGGAAAGTTTGGAAACCAATACCCTAATTTAAGATGAAAACTATTAAAATTGTTGGGTTTGTTAACAATAAAAAAACTTTAATTTTATATTTACTCAGGCTATATTTTGCTTATACTACCATTTGTGCGGGTGTGACTAAAGACAAGATTTGAAGTTGGTAGATACTTTTTCACATCACTATATAAAGCAATCCCCTTCCATGTGGATATGTGTAAAATTGTTGACTATGACCTTTTCTAAGCTTTGTTGGTGGGATTTCTGTGCAGAGAACAAGTACAGGCTTTTGCAAAAACTTCAAACAAAACGGTGAATAAAAACGCTCTGTGTTGTGATGCCTCAAACTGCGACCCTGGCTACAGCCTGAGGGATGGAGAAGGTCACAGAGGGGTGGAGGAAGGGAATCCTGCCTGTTTAATGACTTTTTTTTCCATCTGTTGCAGCACTTCCCCAATGTCTTGGGATGAAAATTACTATTGCTATTTCTGGGAGTTGGAAAATTGCTCTAAAAAAGTTTGACAGTAGATAACTCTTACTGCTCTTCAAGTCAGTGTGTGTGCATTGAGCTTTTCTCTGCATTTACAGAGTAACACAGCAGCTGAAAGGTCCCTTGTGCTGTATAGGTCCCTAACGTTTCAGCGACGTGAAGTTCCAACACAGAAGAAACCCAAAACTGTGTTGAATTTTATCATCTTCGTTAAGAGTTTTTGTTTCAGTTCTTTGCTTTTAATTCATGAGCTATTTAAAGTCCATTCAAAAGTCTATTTGCTCACTGTTTTGTATGTTTCCACTGGGATCAGGGCGTGGCAAAAGCAGAGTTGAGTCAAAGTTAAACCCTAAACCAGAACTCATTTGATTGTAATTTTGAATAAATTCAAATTGGATTTTTGAGACTCTCCAGCCTTCTTTGCATTGCACGACAATGCAGATCATCAAAATAAAATGGGTGTGGTTAGGTCACTTAAATATGTGTGTTTGTGCAAATTTATTGTATAAATGAAAAAAATAATGTATTCTTGAGAATCTGTTTATATCAAGACCTGTTCTCTTATTCTTCCTTTTGTTCGGTTTTGCACGGATCAGACTGTTCCTGGCTGATTCAGGGTTTCTCTGAGGTCTGACCTGCTGGGTCTAATTTTTGAAGGATCCGATATTTACACGTAAAAAAAGGGGCGATATTTGAGGAAGTTTCTTAGAGGAAATAATTTAAATCCTCGAGAAAGTGATGAAAATACATGATTATGCATTTGACCTTAAGCTTTGATATTTTTAGTACGCTAACACCAAGCATTAGAATACACAATGAAAATGGTGGGATTGCTTAATTTTCATCCATTTAATAAGTAAGGAAAAACACTCTTTGCTGCTGTTTACAGAAATCAGATCGCTACTCAACTGAGTGGTGCCTCTCTAGTGCTGGTAAATTTTATTTTAGCAAGCCCCTAAGGTAGGCTACAACCCCATAAAAGGTTTGGTAGAAAGGAACCACAACAGTAACCCTCGGCAACCACCTGTCACACTAAAAACTGGGACACGCTTCTCAATGTGTCAGGTTAATGTTTAAAAGCTCTTGTAATACAGGAAGAGAATTACGATTTCAAAACAGGCTGTTTTAAATAGGCTTTCTTATTTTTTAATGTTTTTTTGTTATTAAATCAGATTTTTAGCTGTGTTCAAAGATGCGAAACAAATGAACAAATCCAGTTTATAAAATTTGCCTAAATTTGCAAATGAAAATGCACTTTATTCCTACAATTGTTTTTGACTGTATTTTCAACTTTGGTGTATTCACACCAAGAACTTCCGACAGTTTGCCTTTTTTGGTCCAGGACAAATGTTTTTTTTTTTTTTTTTGCTTTTGTTTCTTTTCACATGGAGTTAAATTCAGTAGCACCAGAGTTTCTCAAAGAAAAGACACTTGTGCTAATGTCTTTTAGTTGTTGCACAGTGAAGCAGTGTAAAACCAGCAACCTGTGTAAAAATAGCTCAACATTTTGTCTGTGTTTGACCATGTTTAAAACGGTGACGAAACCAATCTGCCGGTGACGGCACGTTTGGAGCACATCTGTGGCTGCAGGTGGCACAACACAGACTGTTGGTGACAGATCGCCACAGTTTACTGATCCAACAAGAGCGGATCCAACTCGCCTCTTGTTCAGAAAGTTTTGTCATGTTCTGTTCACTTCAATTGGGTAAATGTTCTGTGATTTAAAACTATGGGTAAATTGGAGCTGCACCCTCCTTTATGCAAAGGTGGAGTACTTAAGCTCCTTGTAGCGCATTTAGCCTAATGAAATGTTCATACATGCAGCTTATTTATCACAAGGTGGATTCTCTGTTGAGTTTTTTCGGATTGAATACAAACCTAAATGAAAGAAATTAATGTTATCATTTAAATCATAAAAAAATAGACGGGGGGAAAATTGATAATGACCAGATTTTTTAAACTACTGAAACGATGGACAACCAAAGAATGTAGCACAACCTCCGATACAGCTACAGAGCTTAACAGAAGTGATTGAGAATTAAGACCTTTGAATGCAACATTAAGTCTACAATAGGCTTCATATAGATGGATTGTGTAGAATTAACATAACATTATAAATATGAAAAGAATATAGATGTACTGTATGGGTCTTACCATGGAGATATTTGCAGCAAACATATGGAAATGCAATAAATAATTCTCATAATGCGCCACAAAGATGGGTACCCATCCATAATAAAAAGTAGGGATGCACGGATACTAGTATCAGGGCCAATACCATTGTAATGAACTCCCATTGGTTAGTTAACTGCTACTATGAACCGATACTTAAAATTTGGAAACTCCACAATAATTTCACAAAAAAAGTTTATTTTTTGCTTAAAATGTTAGTTTTGTCATAAATTTTATACATTATTTCTTGTCTAATTCACCATCATTTTGTTGTAACAAGCAGAGAAGAAGAAAAATAGCTGTCTTCCAATACAGTGATTTTTTTATGTTGTAGAAGTATCTGCAATGGTACTCAGTATTGGCAATTACTCCGATCCAAGTATTGGTAATGTGTCAGTTAGAAAGAAATGGCATTGTTGCACTTCTAAAAAGGAAGGGTTTTTTTGTTAACCGAGTCTGATAAAGTTTTGTTGCATTTACACCTGATTTGTCCGCTCCAGGTTCGTTTGTAATCGCTCTGAGACCACCTCTTCAGCTTGGTCTCTGTTCACTTGTCTGGTGCACACCAGAGTTTGCTGGTTTATATACACACCAATGCAAAAAATCTGTACCAAGGTTTGTCTTAAACAAATTAAACGAGGCTGGTGTGAATACCACCTTTACCTTGAAAACCTACTTCACATGCCTCAAGATAGTTTTCACTACACACAAGACTCAAGACTATTAACTGAATTGAATAATAACAAAAAGAAACAAACATAAAAACAACAGGTTCAGCTGGTTTTGCAACAAAAAGGTGGATGGGGTTTAGCGGGTGAGGGGTATTTTATATTCTAATTTAGCTTATTTTGGTGTCACGATACAACACTTTTTCAAGTGGCTTGTACAACAATTTCTGACGGCAAAAACTTTCAAAAAATTGATTCTTTGAAAGCAACCAATAACTGTTCACCTCTGCAATTTCTTTAGTTTCAACTCATCCAACGTTTCTATTGTTTTAGAAAACAGCTACAATGTTCTAACAACTGCAGATGTAAAACGCATACAGTTTTCTAGATCACATCTAAATCGTCATCTTACTCAGTATGTACAACTAAGAAATGTCTTGAGTAAACACGGAGATTGCTAAAGACTTTTGGACAAGGAAGTGTTTGCTTGGGGTTTTAGGCCAACGTTAGGGATCTTTCTCTCTGTTTCGGTATGACTCTTTCAGTGTGGTTCTAATCGATCATTTACTGGCAAATTGTTTAGACTTGTTTTGCTTTCAATATCATATTGATTAAAGAGTAATTTTATAGCCCACAGTAAGCGGTCTGGTTGCCACTAAAAGCCACTTTGTTTGCTAGCAACATATCAGTGTTGTGCTACAGCGTCTCTATCTGGAGTATTATCGGCGCTTACACTACGACTCGACGCTGCTTTTGCTCATTGACTTTCTCTGTATTCGTTGTCCTGGTTCTAATTAAATAAATGTGTAGTGTTGGAGTCTGTTGCTCGGACCGGGAGCTGGCAAACTTTATAAACAACTATTGTCTGATCTGAGTCTGTCTTCTTATATCCAAATGGCATCGTTAACTATAACTTGACTTTTTTTTCTAATTCTACTATTCAGGATCCAGTGCCTAAACAACGTGATCCATCTGTTTAACATTTACGAGCAGTAGCCGCTTTGCGTGTGGGTGGAGTCGGAACACGTCTTTAGGGGGGAACACATACCGACATAACACCCTGTTTTACATAGTAGACATGTATATAGTGAAACAAATAAAAACGAGAGGGTGCATGAGGAGAGAAAAAAAAAACAGCTACTGCCAAAATGTGCTGTAAAGTTAAGAAAATGAGTTGCATCAGGTATTGCGGCAATACCTGGGTGGTTTTAAACTACATTTCCAATTTGTACATTTTTATAAACTATTCATGAAATAAATTAACAGAAAAATTTATCCTTAGTTAAGAAGAAGAACATGAATGTTTTTTCTCAGATTTCTGCATGCAAACAATCAAATTTCAGCCATCTTCCCTCGATAAATGTCAAAATCACAAAATCAAGCCCAGTTCTCCTTTTGCTTGACTTCTGACTTAGTGAGATATAGTAGTTTGATATTCAAGGCACCCTGACTTTATGATTGTTCCAAGTGCCTTTTGAGCTGTTCTCACAACGGGGCTGCCATTGTTGCCCTTGAATCTCAGAAGAAAGACTTACCGCACCAAATGAGGGGGAATGATGAGCTATCGACCATGCTCAGGCTGCCGTGACGTGCAGGCTGGAGCTCAATACTTTGCAGAGAATATATTCTGCTGTCATTTGATAGGATCCATCGAGACCATTGTAACATAGATCCACTTTTATTACTGTATTGCTTTTCTAGTCCAGCCATTCAGGCTGTGAAATCTGTCACTGAAGAAAGTAATGGAAACTTATTTGATGTTTGACATATTTTCTCACACATTTGTGGAAACGATACACAGAACTCAAGAGAAATTGAGCTACTTTGGACCAGGGTCTTCCGTGTGTAATGCCAGCTGAATGTTAAAGGTGCTGTCTCTGCATTTAGACTAAACTAAGCCAAAATAAATAAACTGTATTTTTGCAAACTACATACTGTTAATCAAATATTACTCACTTCCCTGTAGGCAAGAACAAATTTTGGTATGATAACCTGTAAAACCACTTGGGTCTGAATTTTGTTTGCGCAGAAATGTTCAATGTCTGTGATTTACTTGCTTTAAAATAAGGCAAATACGCAAGAAAAATATTCCTAAGAAATATTCCTACCTGCTGAAATAAATATTTATTAACGCTGATATGTTTAAAAATATTTTTGAGTTCGATATATAGACTTTCCACACAAAAAAATCTAAACCTGGCTAAATGTTGTAGCAATGTTTTTCTTTTTCTTTTAGAGAAATCCAAGAAACATGAGTAGAGCTGAAACGACTAATCAGTTTAATCGATTATAATCGATTATTAAAATAGTTGACAACTAATTTAGTCAGTGATTAGTTGTTTTAACCCCTTAAGCCCTAGGGTCCCCCAATTAGGGGACTTTGTGATTTATTTATTTTTAACAGGCCTTAAACAACACTCACACTACAGAAAAAATAGTAATGATGCACATCAAACTAAAAACAGCACACCAAACACTACAAGGCTATCTAAACTATTTTTACCAACCACAATCACAACTCAGATGCCAGGTAAATAAATATTTTCAAACAAACTCATAAAATCATGTTTTCGACAACTCAGCTGCCACCTTTCTGGCTTTATTAGATTAGATTAATCTATTATAAAAATAATCATTAGTTCCAGCCCTAAACATGAGTATAACTGATATTTTCTGGTAAGATGGGCTTTCTGCTCAGGTATTCACACTGCCATCAGTTTTTGAGAAGTAAAGGTTGCTTCCCAATGATATGGAGCCACATAATTTTTCTCACACTACTTCTGGATTCGGATTTTGTTTGTCATTAAAAAAATATCCCACACTGTATGTTAGTTCATAGTTTAGATATGACTGTTGGAAAACTTATGAAACCTGATTAGGTATGTATATGTGTATTTGTGCTTGCTTTTAAAACTGTATAGTTGATTTAATGGTTATTTTAATTTTACTGGACTTGAATCAAATTTGCATCTAAGAACGTGCTTAAAGGAAATTTATTCGGCTTATTCAGAAGATAACTACATATTTTCAATACATTTGTGAAAACAAAGATGCTTTATTTTTATTGTGCTCCTAGAATTTTTTTTTTTACTTTAAATATTGGGCTAGACATGAACCTATATTTTTCCATTGTATTTCTAGCTATATTTGTGTATATAACAAAAAAAGGAAAACTATGACACCTTGTTGCCTAAAGTTACTATAAATTTAACTGTAATAACAAAGGTAACGTAGTTAAAGAATAATATATTGAATAACTTCACATAATCACATAACAATAGGCTATTGATTTGCTAACTAAGTTATCAAAACAGAAAAACTTAAAGTGAGCTTTTCGATCAGTCATTAACTTGCTCAATTTATGCTAACACTCATATTTGATATAAGCTATTTTAATCAACATTTAAGGAGGAATATAAATGTTTGGTATCAGAGGTCCTAGCATTTGTCTGCACCTAGTGGGGGATTGGTTATTATAGCTTGTTAATTTTGACTTTTTTATTCCTGATCCCTGTTCATTGACTTGTGATCTCTTTCCAGCATTTGGAAAAAATGTGACTTGAGCACGGAAAATGTTTATTGACTTATCCTGTATGTTCTTGTAGGTGTTGGCTTTGTTTGAAGAGGGAGAGGAGACTACCACCGCCTTTGTAGAGCCTCTTGTTATTCTTCTTATCCTCATTGCCAATGCTGTTATTGGAGTCTGGCAGGTGAGATGTGTTTTTCCATGCTTTTCATGTGTAAAATTTCATGTGAAAAGCCAGAAATTTCTATTTTGCAGAAACATACTGGAACAATCTTCTTGATAATGTATAAAACCAAAGTAAAGCAAATATGCTTTAATGTACAGATCCATATTTTACAAATGCCTAACGTCAAATCAGACTTTATGAAGCGCTTTTCATACAAGAATTGCATCTCAAAGTGCTTTAGAGATTAAAATGATCCCACATAAATGTAAACAGCCTCTCCGTAGAGATTAACCAACCCATCTTTTGCATCTTTTGTAGCTTTTGCCATGAAAGGGGTTTCAGTATTATGTTAAAAGAAAGACATAGTGTTTGTTTCCAAAAACATTTTCTGTTGCATATCGAAATTTAGCTAGTAGCTATATGTAGCTAGGACTGAATGCGCAGATGACTGATATAGTTTCCAAAAGGTTTGGGTTTACACAGACACGGTTTGCCTCGTCTTTCAAAGACGTTACTCTGAAGCCCGTTGAGCAAACCTTGGCACTTTTGTCTTGACAAAACACTGTTATTGTGTGAACAATAGGACAAAACGCAACAAAACATTTTAGTCATACAGTCTTGATGTTTTTCCAAAAGGCTGCCAACATTTCCAAATCCAAAAAGCACTTAGTTTTCCTCTATTCAGCCTTTTCTATTACCTGCTGTAAGTCGTGTTTTCTCTCACTCTGTTGCAGCCAGAAAAATCTGTAGACTTATTAGAAAATAGTTTTACTTCTCCATGCTTCCTCTGGTTTCATCTTTACACACCCTGATGACAATGAAAAGGGCTAGTTCTCTTCACTTGGTAACAGCTTAGACAAAGATTGCTACGACAGACCGTGATATTATTAACTTCTGCATATGTTTTTGTAGAACAAAAATACACATTTTTTTATGTTTGAGACCTGTTGATCAGAGGTCAAGGCTCTTCTAGTTCAAATAACATCTAATTACACTATGCATCTCTACTTATCAGCGCAAAAGTCAATTGTGGTGGGTGGATGATGATTTGGGCTATTTTTTACAGCCACAGAACCTTTTTTTAAAGCTTTTTTTTGGATAGATATTGAGTCTATTGTGTTTTTGTACTCTTGAGTTTAGGTGTTGACAATTTTAGAGATTTAAGACTTATTAAGAAGTAATTATCTTTACTACGTCCTGAATTTAGTTTTTCTCATGACTGCTAAACGTTCACATACCTAAGCAGTTACAACAGTTAAGAACCCGTATATTCCCAGTTAATTACAGGTTGAGATTTGTCCTGTTAACCTGGGTAAAATCCGACAATGCAAGTTGCCAAATAACGATACGACCTGTCAGAACATGATCAATCCACAGTAGTCATTTATAATGTCACTCCGCTTCATTTGCATTAACGAAAAGAAGAAAGCTTTTAAGACAGTTTCGGTTGGGAGGAAGAACAAAATGCCATCATCACCAAAGGAAATGGTGTACATTGCTCAAATGAATACATTTAGGTTGAACCATCAGTTGTAGATGAAAATACAGAATTTCTTCCTGACACGACTCTCTGCTCTTTGCCATACAGGAGCGGAATGCAGAGAGTGCCATCGAGGCTCTGAAGGAGTACGAGCCGGAGATGGGGAAGGTGTATCGCATGGATCGCAAGGCTGTCCAGAGGATCAAAGCCAGAGACATAGTCCCAGGAGACATAGTGGAGGTTGCAGGTGAGCCGAGCCTGAATTTTAACTGTCACTTCCTGAGACGAATTTACACTTTGCCAACCCCTAGGCGAGGCTGTCACCCGGCTGCCTGCACGGTCCCATTACCACTGACATGCACAGAAAACACACTCTGCCGGCCTCCTACCGTTCGTTTTAAAGTCTGGAAAGACTTTTGGAATATCTAAAAGTGGATTATGTAACTTTTCTGTAAATGTGCAGTTGCCAGCTCTAATGTTCAGCTCTATCTGTGTGGAAGTTTGCTGCGGTCTCTGCTCTTATTTAAGGCCCCGTCTAAGTTTCCACAGCTCTCTTTTTTTTTTTTTCTCTCTGCTTTCCATGCGCTCAGTCTCACCACCTGGATGCCGCTCGATGTTTGTTAGCTCCTCACTCACACTGCAACCCCCCCTTCCCCCAAACCCCACCTCCCTCTCCAATAAACACACAGACAATTCCCCTGCTGTAAAGTAGTCTGTGTGGGCAGCCCAGGCTTAAAAATAGCCTCATTTGTCACTTGGGAGCTCCACCAGCATCTGCGTATAACTGGCAAACATGCAGCCCCCCCACCACCCGAGGAGATCACACCAGCATCAGCTGTGTTTTTTTGGGTTTTTTTTGGAGGGTGGTAGAGTAATCCTGGTCTTTACCGAGCTGGGGACTCGTTTCAGGTGCTTGGAATGATTTATGGGAATAGAAATGAGTGCTTGCTGTGTGTGTGATAGAGAGAGAAAATGAGAGATCAGGGTGTTCATTCATAATCAGAACACAGTGAAAGACAGGGATAGGGATGGAAGCTGCTGCCATGGTTTCGGCATCAAGGTTCAAAAAGTGAATATCAAACAACTATCAAATAGCTCTTAGAGAAGTCCTCCCTACCAGTTTTAGCTTTCAGGAATGAACCAGACTAGGACACATTGAACTTATTTTAATCTGAGTTTTTTTTTTTTCTCACGAGAGCACTTACTTGGAATTTGGGCTTGTTGCAGCGAGTGCCCTTGCACACACATGAATGCGTACTCAGTTGTACAGAGACAAGCCCTCACAGGTAGAACCTCACGAAGCTCAGCCCCTACCTTCCACCATCAACACTGTGAACCCCAGGGCTTCTGACATGGATATAAGACAAAGTATATATATATATATATATTATTATTATTTTTTTTTTTTTCTCTAAAGGCGTCCTACTGCTTGCTATCGTCCACTACAGCACAGGCAGATATTAAGTTCCGAAGTTATTTTCAACTCATTTGGTGGCTGGTTAGGGGCTGAGTGAAAATGTTCTTGATGCTAACTTCATTTCTCTCATTAACTGATCTCTGGAGAGTTGAGAGATTTAAAGGGATAGCTCAGATTTTTTTGCTGAGGTGATTCACTGTTATCTTACCTGTTGTAGAAATATTTCCTTTTGAAAAACATTCAAAGAAAAGTAAAACAAAAATAAAAATAAAATTCAATAGTGGTAGAAGGCTAAAAGAAAGTCCAACCGATCTTCCGTCTGACAAAAATAAATTTAGATTTTCATAAATGTGGGATAAGGAGCTATGGTATAGCAGATATGAATTCTCTACAACTTCCCATGAGGCTGTGTTAAGCTTGTTTCTAGCTGGAAAACATCCATGTTACTTTACAAAAATTATATATCAATGCTGTATTAGCACCCAAGCAGCAGAAGAATTGTGTAACTTTTCCATCACTATATCAGTCCAAAGGTCTGAAATCAGTCTCCATGGAGACGTACTTTGAAAAAATTTAAAACAACAGTAAATGATTACAATGTTGGGCAAATATATATAAATTGGCTTTCTAATAATAATTCAAATCTAAAGACCCATTTTTTTAGAACCCCACCAATGACCTGTATGACCCACAGGTTTACCAAGATTGAAGTATGACAACTTTTAGCTAAAATCTTCAAACCCATAACATCCAATCCATGACAAATAAATGCTTTAAAACAACCAAAACAGTCAAAAATATTCTTAACAGTCAGATTCAATGTTCAGAAACAATTTCATGTTGTTGGATTCTTCAGTAATCAGAGACCCCAAAGTAAACCGAATTCAGAGAATTAAAGTGAATCCAGAAAGGAAAAATTAAGAAAATGAAATATAATACGAGAATATATAGGAACAGCAGCCAAAACACTGATTCCAGCCTTCCTGCCCATAAGCAGTCATTAATTATTTATGGTAGGGAACAGAAGTGAGGTAATGTGATGGAGTAGGGAAAAAAATAAGGCAATTTAAATAGTTTTTGTAGTGGTGTAGCAAGCATTCTAAAATGGAAGCCTCAATATCTACTTGCTAGAGAAAGCAGATGCTTACCATTACTCTCAAATGTCTATAATTGAATGCTAAAGATGATAAAACAGAACAACGTTGCTGTGCTTTTTCCATCCCTCTTACCATCTGTAAGTTTTACTATCTCTTGCTCATGAACCAAACGTGTCTTAACATTGAGGTGAGTAGTCCTCACCAACAGCTTTCGTGCTGCACCTGTTCTGAATATCCCAAATCCTAGAGATATTAATAACATAAAAGTTATATTTTTATGCCTCTGTGTAAATGTTTTTATTGAAGCAAAGGCACTGAGTGGTATCTAAATCATTCTCCTGAGAAAGCCTGCTGAAGATTTGTAATAGTGATGCTGTGCATGTTGTTGCAGAGTTGTGAAATGCACATAGTCATGCAGAGAGCAGTTCCAATTGACTGACACAATGCCGTTGCTTAGCAGTTTTAAACGAGGGTAAACACCTGAGGTCGATCCTGCAGGGCATTCCTCCCATTTCAAAAAATGTCTGTCGAGGATCTGCGGCCCGCTGAAGGATAAGGTGACAGAGAAAACACATTATTTTCCTTTCCTTTGCTGATTTATCCACCATGTCCTGCTCTGCAGATTAGTCGTGGTTGTTCCACAGGAACTCAATGCTGAGGGGGTGGGGGAGGCTGGGGTTAGAATAAACTGTATTGAGGCTTCGGAAAACACAGTGGACGACGAGTGAGTGCTCTGAAGGAGAGAGGAGAACATAAATATATTTACTCAAGTTTCCACCAGGGCTGCTGGCAGTGCCAGGCACGGTTACGAGGCGGTTGCGATCTGCACCTCCACTGGAACTTTCCTCTCTAGTTTGAATGGCTTCACTGCGGTGGTCAGGTTGTCAAGAGTTACCTAGGTGGTTTACATGGAACCTAAAAGAGGGAAATCTACTCAGAGGCTGTCTAAAAAACAAGTCACAATGACCCTGCACGTGAAGCAGGATCCCTACTCCTCTGTTTAGCAAGACATTTATGTTATTTGGAGTTCTGAATGGATGGAAAACTGACGAGTGGCGGGACATTTATACCTTTTGTTAAAGCTCAGGAAAGATTTATTAGCATAAAATCTCTTATTGTCTGTGGGAGGCTGTGGTTGAAAGAGAAGCTGTAGTCTTTGGGTAGATGTTTGAACTGTCCTCAGCAGTGAACCTGCAGCCCCCAGTCATCTCCTACACAACCGCAACACACGCACACATCTTCCTAGTCACCTCTCTCACCTTGACTTGGCAACAATTTCATAGAAGTCATAAGTAAAACTGTTGAGGAACACAAGTGGTCATTCATAAGCATCACGAAACGCTTCAACTTGATCCTGTCAGGAAATTAAATGAGTTTCAGGCAAGCAAATACCAAAATGCAATTAATGGAGTCCTGGGAAATGCGTTTACAGTAGGCATGAAGCATTTGATCACACAGTATAATAAATGTGTAAAATAATCTCCGTCAGGTCTAGAATAATCAACCTCATTTTTCACCTTTTTTCACCCTCTTTTAATTTTCATAGTACATGCTAGTTTTAGCATTGCTAGCAGCTACAGTTAGCATGCCAATTTAGTTTTTATTTTTTTATTAAAAATGTTGCCTCACAAATAGTGTTAAAGTGGTGGAAATATTTTTAATATTAACACTGTTTTTGGCTTGTCCAAAGAGTATATCTCAGCTATATGACAAGAACAGCATCCTGTGTTTCTTCAGAATAGGATCCACAAGTCTGAGTGTCAAGCTTGTAGCACTCCTCTTCATTTCTGCTGTACTCGATAGTGGGATTTATTTTTTTTAGATATGAAAAAAATCTCGTCTCCCAATATTAATTATCAGAGCTATCAATTATTTTATTTGTGTACATCTGCCTATGTCAGCTCTCGAGCTGTCATAAAGTGCGCTCTATAAATAAACTTTCTATGGTATGCTAGCTAATAACATAACCTTTTAACACTCATTGTTTTGATATTGATACATGGAGTACTTGAATTATGTTTTAAAAACTTCCCAGATAGCACACGTACGTCTTGCCGACGTCTTGCCGATGCATCAAGCTCTATCGCCGAGACGTTGTATGGAGAGCGTTTGCTCATTGGCAAGATATCGCCGAGACGTCGGCCTTTGATCGAAAACGACCACCACCCGACGTTTCGTCGATCAATGAAAGCAGGGGCTCCCGCGGCCAGGCGTTCCATATATTTAGCCTATAAATAATTAATACGACCTTTATTCATTAAGGTCGGGCCTTTTGAACTAGCTAGCATACAATATTTTACAAACCAATATGTTTACATATCAAATCAATAAATCATGGTTGAATGAAGCGCAGCGCCGTCAGGCTTTCTGACAGACACTTCAGCTGCAAGCAGAGGCAGCAGGTGTTAGTGATGACGCCGTTGTAAATATGATGATGCTTGGTAAGTGTGCAGTCTTCTCGCTGTCTGGATGCCGTCAGGAACTTAGTTATGAACTTAGATTTAAGTTGAATATAGGCGGACGTTCGTTTCATAAAACGGACGTCCCTCCAACCGAGAACTGCGCTAATAAAGCAGCTGCATCATCGCTCGCTTCTGGAGGCGGTGGATTCGGTTTTCAAGAAATCTCCTTACATCCCAGAAAATACATGTGAGATCTACCAACCCAAAATATTAATAAATTGTTGCTTGGCACCGGAGGAACGTGAGATCATATTATGTTACTGTAAAATATATGATCGTCTATCTTCCAGTTCATGTGTCCGCAGGTAACTCCAAATTAATCTGGAAATGTCTTATTACATCCAAAGAACCAGACAACAATTTATTTGACATTTGATTGCATAGAATATTTTATATTAACAATCAGTAATTCATTTTTACAACATTCAGTTGTAAAAATATTTTACCTTATAGATATTATAGAACATAAGTATGTCATAGAAATACTGTCACAGTTACTTTGCTGAGTAACTAATTACTTTTACAGTGTATTAACTGAGTTACTAACTCAATTACATTTTCGTAAAATTAATTTGTAACTCTAACTAATTACTTTTTTAATGTAAGATGCCAAACTCTAGTCTGTGTGAGCAACACCAGCTGGTGGTCAATGATTGGCTACTGGAAGGATGCATGCTTGACTGGAGAGAGATGCACTGAAAGAAATGGAACATTAGAGTTAAATAATAAAGTGACGTCAGCCAGTCCCACAAAACTATTTTGTTTAAATTGGAAAAATACCAGATGACTACATTTCAGCAAACCATCTTAATTAAGCACAACATCATGTATAGTTATGTTGAATTTACTGAATGTTACTATGTTGAATTTACTAAACATTATGTAGAATTTCTGGAACACCACTATGTTCCATTTACTAAAATCCCTTATTTTACATATACTAAATATACATTAGTTGAATTCATGTTAATAATAATGCATCAGTTTTATATAGTGCTTTTCAAGACACCCAAACACGCTTTACATTACTGAATGCACTATTCATTCACTCACATTAATACTGCTACCCTGGGACAGACTGAACACCACCAATCATTCATAGTCAATCATGAACCAGCTATGTTTTTACTGGAGGAAAAGAGCGTGAAGTGTCTTGCCCAGGGACACAGGAACAGATTTCCAGGAGTGATTCCCAAGAGGGATTTGAACCGTCAATCTTCCAATCATTGTATGACCATCTGAGCTAGCTGAATCCTGTTGTAAGATTTCAATAAATACGACTTTAGTCAATGGAAATTCATATTTCATTTATTTATAACAACAAAATTTGAGGCCAAAACATGGCATCTCCAAATGTGACGAACACGGGTGTTGTGTTTTACTTGCTCCTCCAGAAGGTGAGGAAGAGAAAGAGTTTAGATGAGGAAGAGATGTCAGCGGCCAGAACAGCAGAGGGACTCGGAGCTGTGTAAAAAAAAAAAAAACAACACACTTAGAAAGTATGTATCTGTGTGTGTAGAAGGTGTTTGTGTGTGATGTTATGGAAATAAACAAAAACAATGACAGCCATCAATAAAACAGTATGTGTATTTTTCCATAGCACACAATATTGTCCTGTTTTCAGTGTCAGCCAATTCAAATGCTTGCCCATCCCAGCAATTAGCAGACGACAGGCAGGGTACACCCTGGACAGATCGCCAGTCTATCGCAGGGCTAGCTGTTGTAAATTCTAATTCAAAAATAATGTTTTAGTATAAGTCAAAATCATAGCATTAACTTAATCAAAATACTTACTTATAGCTCTAAAGTCCTTGGCCTCAGCCTTCTCCCTTCCACCCTATCCTTGCTTAGCCGGAGCCAGTTCTGGATTGCTGCTTCCACTTCAGCCTGTGTGGTTTGTGGAAAGGACCCATTTCTAAGAACCAAGGCTGCAAGAAAAAAAACAAAACAAAACAAGAGTTAGGCTACACCTAAGTTGGTCAGTGTTAGAGTTAGTCATTAACCCCAAGAAATAAAATTTTGTCAGGATTGAAGCAGTAGTGGACATAAATGCAGGCATTCTCGAAAGGATTTAATATACAGAGACAAGTAGAAAATTGACGATCAACTCAAGCCTAAACAAAGACAATGAACAAAGTATAAATAGAGGGATCACAGTGTATCATTCAAACTGAAAAACAGTTGTAGTAATACTTACTTAGTAGAATATCATGACTGTCTGCCCTTGATTCCAGTCTTCTGTCTCCTCCCACATCAATTCAATTTGGTAGCAAGATCAGGGGAAAACAATTTGTGGCATACACGCCAAACTTTTTAAAACTGATTTCCCCCTAATTATGGCCAGTTCTGCAATCTTAGGAAAATAAGAGAACAAATCAAGTGTTACCAAACAATGTAAATTCATGTCTTTCACATATGCCTGTGTTAATCTGGAACACATTACTTTGAAAATCTTAACTGGATTTTTGCTCATTTGCTATGGTTGAAAATATTTCAACTTATAAAAAACATTTGAGCATCTGATACAGTTTGATTGTTTGACCAATAGGCTATTTATAAAAAATGATGATCCAAAAAAGAATATTTTTTACTTTTTATAACTAATTACTGTGGGGGGAACACATCCTGACTGACGTAACAGCAGTTGCCTTGGCAACGCATCACAACGGCAGATAGCCCACTCAGCCGTTTCTTTAGAAAAACTTACAATTTTATCGGTTAAAAAACAACATTAACGTAATAATAATTTACCCAATATTTCTTTCGTTCGTAAATGACCATGGTATCAGTGGAATAATACCGAGGTGTCCACAATCAGAAATGAATGGAAGACGCTGAGGCATGAACCGTCCAATACGAAGCAAACAGTTTTAGTGGCCGTTCTAGTGTAAAGGAGGTTCAGTTTCAGTCTCCTTTATATGATGCTAGAAACCACATTGACTTCATACAACAAGATACATGCCGACAGTAACCTGACCTATATGCGATAAGAGAACAGGATGTCGAAACAAAGATTTCAGAATATGATAGCCGATCGGCACACTTCTTTTCCAACCAGATAACGCAATGGAAGAAAAACAACAGGACTTTCATTGGTGTCGGCTGTAGAAAAACTTGTACATATATCACCGGAAACGTTTAACTTTCACAGAGTACAAGAAATTACTTTTTTTTTTGGCAATTTGTGGCTTACCTGAAACTGTGAAATTCACACCGACGACACCCCTGGACTGCAACTGATAGGATAGGTCCCGCCTTCTGGGGTCTTCCGTGTGTGGGTAGATCTGGGGCCGACTTAAAGCCGACGCAGCAGAGATGTTTGATGAGCAGGGGCTATGTATGAGAAATGCTTGACAGATGGTAAAAATTATAGGGCCGACGTCCATCCTTGGGCCGACGTCGGCAAGACGTACGTGTGCTATCTGGGTTGTGACTTGATTCAAACAGCACAGCAATGTTGCAGTTGAACTCGGTCTTGCAACGTTAGGACTTGAACTTAGACTAGGACTCTGACTCAGACATGAAGTTCTTTTGTTGGAATTAGCCCACGCTACTGTTAGCGGGTTATATTAGTTTAGATTACTAGACAAATGTAATAACTATCCAAAGCTTTTGAAAGTGTTTGGGTACCATGTCGATTATGCATGCTTTCAAATTTATTCTAAATATTTTATTATTGTGTTCGCAATGCATTGCACTGCCTCCATGCAATTGCATGGGCAGGCACCTATTACTATTCACTTTTGAAAATTTTCGGAAATTAAAGCAGGTTGTACCATAGCATGCACCCCCACTATATATACATCAAATTGACCGGCTCGATCGCGCAATGTATGCTATTACTTTTATTGGCGATTGCGGTTACCATGGCAACGTAATTATCGAAAAACCCCGGCCAAAAATCCTATAGGAAATTAATGGAGCCAGAAGTCAAAAATCATGAAAATCAACTGGTTTTTAGGATTTACTGTGTCACCACCTAGCAACCCCGCAGTGGTTGCTAGCCTCATGTACTGAGGCTTTCGTCCTCGATGCGGCCGCTCCTGGTTCAAATCCCGTCCCAGGTGTCATTTGCCGCATGTCCACCTCTCTCATCTATCTCCCCTTCACAATCTACCCGCTGTCAATAAAGCCCACCTTGCCCCAAAAAACCTTAAAAAAAAAAAAAAGAAAGAAATTCAGGGTGTAGCCATATCCCTGCTGTGTTCAGCAGTAAAGACCTGACGTCGATAGCTGCTACGGTTTTTTCACAATTTCACTTTGTTCGTCCCAAAGTTTGCCCCAAATCGCCATTTCTAGAGTGTAACTGCTCGTAAAGTAGAGTGTGGAGCGATGTCAGTTTGGAACCTGATGGTAAAAATTTAACTCGCCGTCATGGTCACATGTTTTGAACTAGTGACATGATTTTTGGTCATGAACTAGAACTCCCCTTTGTAATTCTTACGATCATTTCAAAATATACCTATGTCTCACGGTTTTCTCTCAGCAAGCTCTAGAGCGCTCAAAGTGTAACCCAGTTTGACCAGCTTTCTCCAATACTTTACCATTGTGACTGCTCAGGATTTTCTGAAATCCAGAGATGTTCTTAGTCATCCTTCTCTCATTGGTTCTTGTATGTGAATAAGGTAGAGAGTTGTGCTTTGATAATATCGAAGGAGGATAAATCTCGCTCACACTTCAAGAATTTTTTGAATACTTTGTACAGTTTTCGAATGGGAACGATTTGTTCGGAGTACTTTTTTGCTCTTAAAGTGGAATAGGAGCTGTTAATCATCAAAGTGTCTGACACCTGCTGCAGCTTTCACTCACTCTTGTTGCTGGGGAAACGGAGCACCTTTCATCAGGGTTCACTAAAGTTCATCTCACAGTCTATATACATTGAAGGCCTAATGAAACAGTATATAGTAGTAGAGACTACTACATGGTACAATGCAGTACTACATGGTCCAATACAGTACTACACAGTACTACATAGTAGGGGTGTGAGGAAAAATCGATTCACGTCTGAATCTCGATTCTTATTTAACAAGATTCAGAATCGATCCGAAATGTATGAGAATCGATTCTCAAAAATTATGTTTTCTGAACCTTTTTACATTTTCGCTTCGCGCAGTGTTTGTCATGCAAGGGCCACCGTCACATTGAAAGGTCTGATGCCCGTTGGCTAGCTAGCGCTAGCTGCTGGTGCTAGCTAGCTGTAGCGGCTAGGCTAAGGCTTCAGCACGAAAGACGAAAGAGAAATCCAGCCCGCCCCGTCTTTGCTGAAGGTAAATGTTTGGGGCGTCTGAAAGGTCTTCTCCATGCTAATAACACCCTTGGCTAAAGTTTTTTTTTTTTTTTTTTATAAATCTGTAAGTATATAAGAGCGATCTTTCTTTATAAGCTACACATAAACATCTAGCAGTGCTGCACACCTGTGGCGCTTTCAAGGAAGTCCGAAATATATGCTGAGTTCAATAACGTTAGGACTTTTAAAATATCTAACAAAAACAATGAGAATAATAACATAAACTATACATTTCTGTTTAATGATGGTTGATAAGTAACATTTGGTGCATACTAAATATTTTCAATGTATTTTCTACTACGTACGAAAGAACAAACAAAATACATATTTTTTTTTCTTCCTGAAATATATCAGCATTTTTTTTTTCCAATACTACAAATTTTGTTTAAAAGGTCTTGGATGTCTAGTTGCAATTTCATGTCTTGTTACTTTTGAACCAGTTCCCTTCTCTCAACATAGATTGTAAAATCTATTTTATGTTGATGCCCTATTATATTCATGTCTCACTTCATCACAGACACTTGGCAGATCAAGTTGTGTGTATTACGAACACAAATGATGAATGAAAGAGTACTGATTAAGAAAAATTTTTTTTGATTTGAATCGAGAATTGCTTCCGAGTCGAATCGTCATCCCAAGAATCTGAATCGAATTGAATCGTGAGATGTTGTAAGATTCCCACGCCTACTACATAGTTATATATAGTACTACACAGTACTACATGGTCAAGTACAGTACTTCAGGGTACTACATGGTTAAGTACAGTACTACATGGTCAAGTACAGTACTACAGGGTACTACATGGTCCAATACAGTACTACACAGTACTACATGGTTATATACAGTATTACACAATACTACATGGTTATATACAGTACTACATGGTACAATACAGTACTACATTGTCAAATACAGTACTACACACTACTACATGCTGAGATACAGTACTACATGGTCAAATACAGTACTACACAGTACTACATGGCCAAATACAGCACTACACACTACTACATGGTGAAATACAATGCTACACATTACTACATTGTCAAATACAGTGCTACATAGTGCTACATGGTACAATACTGTACTACATGGTGAAATACAGTACTACACAGTACTATATGGTCAAATACAGCACTACACACTACTACATGGTGAAATACAGTGCTACACAGTACTACATGGTCAAATACAGTACTACATGGTCAAATACAGTGCTACACACTACTACATGGTTACACCCAGTACTACACAGTACTACATGATCAAATACAGTACTACACAGTACTACATTTTCAAATACAGTAATACACACTACTACACAGAACATGGCAAAATGCAGTTACACAGTACTACATGGTGAAATAGATGACTACATAGTCAAATACAGTACTACAGGGTACTACATGGTCCAATACAGTACTACACATTACTACATGGTTATATACAGTATTACACAATACTACATGGTTATATACAGTATTACACAATACTACATGGTTATATACAGTACTACATGGTACAATACTGTACTACATTGTCAAATACAATACTACACACTACTACATGCTGAGATACAGTACTACATGGTCAAATACAGTACTACACACTACTACATGGCCAAATACAGCACTACACTCTACTACATGGTGAAATACAATGCTACACATTACTGCATTGTCAAATACAGTGCTACATAATGCTACATGGTACAATACTGTATTACATGGTAAAATACAGTACCACACAGTACTACATGGTGAAATACAGCACTACACACTACTACATGGTGAAATACAGTGCTACACAGTACTACATGGTCAAATACAGTACTACATGGTCAAATACAGTACTACATGGGCAAATACAGTACTACATGGGGAAATACAGTACTACATGGTCAAATACAATACTACACACTACTACATGGTTACACCCAGTACTACACAGTACTACATGATCAAATACAGTACCACACAGTTCTACATTTTCAAATACAGTACTATACAGTATTACATGGCAAAATACAGTTACACAGTACTACATGATGAAATCGATAACTACATAGTCAAATACAGTACTACAGGGTACTACATGGTCCAATACAGTACTACAGGGTACTACATGGTCCAATACAGTACTACAGGGTACTACATGGTCCAATACAGTATTACACAATACTACATGGTTATATACAGTATTACACAATACTACATGGTTATATACAGTACTACACAGTACTGCATGGCAAAATACAGAACTACATGGTAAAATACAGTACTACATAGTTATATACAGTACTACATAGTACTACATGGTTATATACAGTACTACACAGTACTACATGGCAAAATACAGAACTACATGGTAAAATACAGTACTACATGGTAAAATACAGTACTACACGGTACTACATGGTGATATACAGTACTACATGGCAAAATACCGTACTATATGGTGAAATACAGTACTACAGGGTACTACATGGTCCAATACAGTACTACACACTACTACATGGTACAATAAAGTACTACGTGCCCCTGTTTATGAGTAACTAACTAAGAACCTTTTGCTCTTTTTCCCTTTTAAGCTTCGATTCCCATTCCATCAATGTTGCTGGACATAATTTATCAACAGAAGCTCTTATTGGGGTTGGTAGTGAGTACGCACACCCTGGCAGGCCCTCTTTAAATTTCCTGAATTTTTCTCATGCTACTATATTAGCTCTGTTATAGTGTAGGGGCATTGAGTGTGTATTTGTATGTATATATATATATATATATATATATATATATATATATATATATATATATATATATATATATATAAAATAGAATAATGCTGCTTCTAATGCTGCTTCTACTCTTAAAATCAAAGCTTTGCTCTCTTTTTTTGACTTGCTCATATATGGTAATGACTGGACCTGGACTGGAAGGTTCTTTTTTGACTGGGATTTGGCCTGTAAAGCCGCGTTCACACCGGCCAGCGTGTCCAGGCAGCAAAACGCTCAAACAGACAATAGTTACCGCTTTAAAATTTAGGCCCAGATGCTTGCGGATTTTGTAGTCTGCGTCAGCACATCACGTCAGTTTGTCAGTGGGCATGTGGGGATTTCTGTTGTTTCTGTTATTTTTACACGTTTCTTTCCTCCGTTCTTCCTTGACTAGTAATGCGTATTTCGTACCGTAGTTGCCCTAACCGGGTTTTGCAATTGTTAACTAAAATAACTAGAAAGTTCAAAGAAAATATTTAACTGCTTACCTGACACTGCAATAGCCTTAGATTGCTACTGCATCTCCTCATTTTCTGTCTCTCCCACCCTACAGCTACCGCCACCGGTCATCTCGTCCTCAGTCTCCCTCGCATTGTGTAGCTCCAGCTGATATCTCGTTGTTGAATCGTTGCTACCACGCGTTTTCTGCCTAAAAGTTCAATTATCCCAACTTCATGCAGCAGCTGCATGGACGTCTTGATGGACCATCCGAGCAGCAGTTGCGTCGATGCCCTGATGCCTATTTGCTGCGTGCCATCTTGCCGCAGCTTGACGCCCACTTGCTGCGAATGTACCATAGACTTTGCATGTATTCTAGCTGCCCTGCTGCCTGGACGTGCTGCGCGGTGTGACTGCACCTTAGGACCTTGCAACTTGTCTTGGACTCGACTTGAATGTATTAATCCTATTTGACTTCGACGCAAAAACTAAGGACTCAAGTATGACTTGGTCCCGATAGATGGTTACTTGACTGCAACAATGTGATGCGTATACTTGGACGAAAATGTAGAATAAGAATATAGTCAGCATTAGCTTACTCCATACTCTGTATGGTTGAAAAAAAGAACTTTAGTTAATCTGGTCATCTCTGTTGTATCAAACATCTCTTCAAAGTGACAGTAGAGACAATAATTAGGAGTATTTTAGCGGCTTCATCATAACATTTTCAATCTTAGACTATATTCACCAGTAACAAGCCCATGCCTCGTTTGCTGCACAGCTGGATTTTCTGTTAGTAGGTCAGCACTGATATTTCAGGAGGTCAGGCAGGTTTTTGTTGTGATGTTTCAGAAGGGACCTGTTCGTCTACCAGTAAGGGAACATTTTTGTTGGAATTAAAAGTGCCTGTTACAAAAAGTTTCTATTAAATGTTACTTCTAAGTGTTCTGACAGAAGTATTTACCTTATTTTGTTTGGGACCTTTAGTAATTGAAATACTACAGGCATCAAGTAGCAAGTTTATTATGAAGGGGTTAATAGGCAGAAGGTCCAGCCTGACATGTATGAGGTATGTTGTATAGGAGACGCAGAGAGTAAAGAGAGAACAAAAGGGGAGGGGAAATAATCGATCCTTGTGCAACGGCAATGTGACTCCATCAAGGTTGTATCGAGCTGTTGTTTACCTGTGGTTGGAGGCTGATCCTGGCCTGAACCTATCAGTGTTTTTTGCCCGAGGATCTATTTTCCAAACACGGATACTTAATAGGGTCTGACAAAGAACACTACAAATCTCCGTCCAGCACTGTTTTTACTATACTTAAGGTGCATATTGATCTGTGTATGCGGAATTTCAATGTTTATTTTAATAGAAAACGGATGAATTCTACTGCTTTCCTCTGTGACATGAGCTGCATGACATCTGTGACTGAGCTCTGAAGAATTAGCTCCTTGAAAGATTTTTGGGCATTTTGTGAAATAACTTAATTTTTCTGCAATGGCAAATCAAGGGACATTTTTTTCAACACATATTTGTTGGTTTTTAAGAATGTGCCTCCTTATGCCCAGATGGTCTAGGTTACGTGTCAAACTCCAGGCCCATGCCATTTATGTGGCCCTCTAGACTCTAGAGGACCACATAAATAATGGTGCATTCAGACCGCAGGCTTTGTCAGCATCAGGCAACGCTCATAAAGCGACTTGTTGGACGCATATATACAGAAGATACATTTTTAAACTGAAGCTTGCAAAGCTCGTAGGCGGGCCTTTCTCTGCTGGATGTTTTAAACACTCGCGGATCGTGGTTGGCTAGGCAGCTTTAACGTCGGGCAACGTCACTACATTGAGTCGCTCTGATTGGTTCCCGTGCTGCGTCAACAGCTTTAGGACCGTCAAAAGTTCAACTAGCTGAACTTTTGCGTTGCTAGCGTTATGAGCTTTGAAGCTTGAACGCAACATCAAGATTACATGTTAAGTCTATGGTTGAGGCCGTTGGAGAAGCGTTGCGGTTTCTGTGGCGCCTTGTGAGCGTTGGCTCCGTCAACGTTTCCAACTTTCCAGGCTTGAAAGCTTATAACGCTAGCAACGCAGAAGTTCAGCTAGTTTAACTTTTGACGGTCTTAACGCTCTTGACGCAGCACTGCAACCAATCAGAGCGTCTTTCTTTAGTGACGTTGCCTAGCGAACCACGGTCTCCGAGTGTTTAAAACATCCAGCAGAGAAAGGCCCACCTACGAGCTTAGCAAGCTTCAGCTTAAAAATGTATCTTCTGTGTATAGGTGTCGAACTGGTCACTTTATGAGCGTTGCTGACCCCCCCTCCCCCATGTTTCATTCGACTCAACACTTTCCCAATGTGCCCTCAAAAAACTTTTTCAGCTTAGATATTTTTTTCCCCCTTAGGGTAGTGTTCTTCTATTTCTGTCCGCGTGTGTGCTTAACCATAGTTACGGAAACCAATAGAAATACAACCTGTCTCAGAGTTAAAAAACTTACAGAACATATATTGCATTGTCAATTTCAGAAAAGTCAGACACAACAGGATATGAAAGCTGGAAAAAGAAAACAATCACCAATTCTTTTTATTGATTTCTTTTCTCTTTTTTTTTTAACTACAGTTGGTGATAAGGTGCCTGCTGACATCAGAGTGACCTCGATAAAGTCCACTACTCTACGAGTGGACCAGTCCATCCTTACAGGTATCATTCTTCGTTGAGCAAACACCAGTCGTTGTCATATACATAAAACGTTCTGTTTAGTTTTGTGTGGTACTGTATGTGAAACGCTGTTTGCCTAATGATATGTTCAAATAAAGATGCCATCCAGGGCCACACGAGCTTAGAAAAACCTGCAATATGCAACAGTAATGGTGAAGGTTAAAGGGTGCCTTTTGTAAGTTACAGTCAAAAACTAATACTTATAACTTGAGTTATTTAGCCTGTCATAAGAGGAGAAAATGTGGGTTCATTTTTCAAAGTTAGATTTGCATCGGTGTTATTTATTCATTCATAATTGTAAGTTTCAAACCAAATATTTAGTTAACAAAATAAATATTAATTTTACAAATTAATATTTAGTTAAAAAGCTAAATATTTGGGTTAGCAATTGAAATATTTAGCTAAAAAAATATATATTTTGTTTATTGATTATTTAGCTCCAATTAAAAAATTTTGTTTGCAAACTAATAAACAATAAATTGCAGAGAATAAATTGGCAGTATATTGTACAGCCCTTATGTGGTCTGTGTGGAAATCCATTTACAGCACAGTTCTTTGTTGTTGTTTTTAAGGGGAGTCTGTCTCTGTCATCAAACACTCCGACCCCGTTCCTGACCCGAGAGCTGTCAACCAGGACAAAAAGAACATGCTGTTTTCTGTGAGTAGTCAATCAGCAGCTAGTTCGTCTTTCATATAAGGAAACTTTCAGTACAGACAAAACTATACTGGCTGACTCCTCATTATGTTGAAAGTTTTTGAAACATTAATGCTTTTACAATAAGCTCCGGTAATAACTATTGCTCGTTTTTCTGCTTTTCTCAGGGAACCAACATTGCTGCAGGTCGCGCCATTGGCGTCGTAGTCGCCACGGGCGTCAGCACGGAGATCGGTAAAATCCGTAATCAGATGGTGTCCACGGAGCAGGAGAAGACCCCGCTGCAGCAGAAGCTGGACGAGTTCGGCCAGCAGCTCTCGAAGGTCATTTCCCTGATCTGTGTGGCCGTGTGGGTCATCAACATTGGCCACTTTGGAGACCCCGTCCACGGCGGCTCATGGGTCAGGGGAGCAATTTACTACTTCAAAATTGCCGTTGCTTTGGCAGTAGCGGCCATCCCAGAGGGCCTGCCCGCAGTCATCACCACTTGCCTGGCTCTCGGTACACGCCGTATGGCCAAGAAGAATGCGATTGTTCGTAGTCTGCCATCGGTGGAAACCCTCGGCTGTACGTCTGTTATCTGCTCTGACAAGACAGGGACCCTCACCACCAACCAGATGTCCGTTTGCAGAGTAAGTAGTCAGTAGAAAATGGTTACATAGACTCACCACTAGGGATGGGCGGTATACCGAAAATTTACCGATACCGAAATATATGGACTGTTACCAACGTCATTTTGCCCGTGCCGGTAAATATGTTATGTTAAAAAAAAATGAAAAGATGTGTTTGAGTTTAGCGGTGCTCCTGCCCCTTTAAGAAATCAGCTTTGCCTTGAGTCACGTGACTACGCCAAGTCATGTGACAGGGCAGGGAAGTGCTGCTGGCTCAGCTACTGTATAGCTATACTTAGCACGAGTTTAGACTCATCTACTGACTGTTTTTCAGAAAAATGCGACTAGCGACAAATAAAATGAGTTTTTATGGTGTTATTGGATACTTAGACTCTAAAAATGGAGCACGTATGCTTGCAACTGCAGCAACGTAGCTGCTGCCAAACCAGAGCATTTGTAGCTCACCAGCTCTGCCCGCAAGGTCCTGGTCAGGCAGAGCTGATATTAACCCTGCTGAGTTGCGGCTGTTGTTTTTGATACAGCGCTTGAAGTATTCCCACCTGTTTTCCGTTGTAAAATGTTTTCTGTCTATAATAAACTACTGCACACTAAAATCACAGATTTCACTCAGCCCCTGTAACTTCCTCACCTCATCTGGTCTGTGTGATCACTTCTGAATTTAAACTGGACTCTAAGAAATACAGAAAGGAGTTGGAATCAAATAATGAATTAAAAGGGGTTTGAAGCTGTTCAATAGCAAGAAGCCATCATATTTTAAGGAACATTAAGCAAATTTGGCCACTACCAGACATTTAATACAGAAAAGGACACGATTAAAAACGAAAAAGGTGCGGGGGGCAGTTGATGTGGTCATTGTTATCGAGGTGAAATGCTCAATATAGCGTGATATTTTAGCTCATATCACCCAGCACTACTCACCACCATGTAACTCATGTTGAAATTTAGCTTTTTTCTTTTTGTTTCATATGAATAGTTCCTTTTTCATATGATGCAACAAAAAAATTCTTTGAAAACAATCATTTGTTGTGTAAGTTTCTCCAATCCAAAATGGATACAAATTTTGTTTTTCTTTTTCTTAACCAATCTCATTTGAAATGGTAGAGTTGGCAAGGATCTGTTTTTTAAGCATAAACAATAGGGTTCATATCATGGTTATAGTCGAACCCATGAGGTTAATGTTTCAACTGCTAATTCGAAGTGAAATAAGGAGTTAGACCCCCTTCTTGATTAGGCCCGTTTCCACTATTTGAACTTTCAGGTAATTTTACCAGACTCAAGTCTATTTCACCCAATAGGACCACTTTCCAGGCAATTTCAGGAACCAAACAAGTACCTGCTTTGGGGTATGTACTTGGAAATGGCCCGATAGAGTTGCTAAGCAGACTTGTGGTTAACCCATGCTGATTGGGTGTAACTTGGAGGGAAATAATATCAGCAGACGTCGCCAAACAACCGACTTTGTAAAATTGGAAGAGTAAAGAGAGCAAAGCAGAATGGAAGAAAACCATGACAAGTGAACTGTCCATCGCTGTGTATAACATCTTATAGCAAATAGAAATGTGGCAACCATACCTGCCTCTTCCATTGTCAATCGCCTTTTATTCTCTGCTGCTTTGGGCATATTTTGGTGCTAATCTGTGGCGTTTCTCACATTCTTGATATGTGGGCATCCTAGCAATATCCCTTAGAGGCCAATTTTGTATGGAGACACAACAGCTGACAGGACCAAGCCAGCTGCCCCCTGACCCCCGAAATTCACAATACCACATAGATGGAATAATAACGCCAATTTGACAACAACACAGCAGCAAAAAAAAATTTGTGCTGCAGCGTTGTCATTCATTATAACGTAAACTCGGAAAGTGGCTCCGATTTTGGTAGAGATATTAACTTGATTATTACTGTAGCTTGATTATACATCTGCACGTAAACAAACAACAAACAGACACAAAGCATGATGCTAGCATCACCATATAGTTGATAGCGTGTTCCTTGGTTAAAAAGCCCTACAATGGCCTCTCCACACACACTTCTTGTCACACATGATATTATGTCTAAATGGCTCAATATCTCTCTCATTTAACTGTAGCACTTTTTTGTTTTCCAGAAGCCATTTGGCCTTTCTATGAAGAAAGCTGCCCATTTTAGTTAGCTCGAAGGTGTTGATCTTGTGTGTGGCTCCTAGGTTGTTCTTGAACATGCTATCCAATTATCTGTCAGCAGTTATGGTCTAATGAGTGAAACATAGACCGTGGGAAGTAAATGTAAACGTGTTGTAAGCTAAATTTGTTTAGGGTTAATTGGTCATTTTTAATCCAACCTTTTCCATTCCCATTTTCCTATTAAAGTTTAGTCATCTTTTTCCATGAAAGCTGGAAATTCCATTTTATTGCCAGGTTTTGCGATAGCTGCTGGTCGAGCTACACACACACACACACACACAGACACGCACTGGCAGGCTCAAGCAGCACCCCGACTACTACAATGCTCTATATCACCAAATCAGCTTTCACACAGGCCCGGCAAAAGTCTCTGAAATGTCAGATTGCCTGAACAAATAGCATAGAGGTCCGTGGCCTGAACTGTTCACGAGGTTGAATAAACAATGCATATATAACCAAGTTAGACTACAAACACTGAAAGATCTTATCCACAAATATTCATAACTTTCACATAGCCATAACCCTGTCTCATTGTGTGTGTGTGTGTGGTACTCGCAGAATGACTGTGCTCTAAGCACAGGGTAAATGCCAGCTCTGCTGTTTGTTTTGGCTCCTGTTAGGCACTCTGCACACATCCCAGCCTCAGTTAAACACCTTGTGCTTCCATCGTTTAGCTCATCTCAGTCGCATAGGAACTGGTGGCCAGTTTAAGGCCAGAAGCACCAAAAATTGGAGTATGATGATGTTTGGGGCTTCTTTCTTAAATCGAGAAATCATTAGTAATTAATAGGTCCGTTGTAGGATAATTTTATCATTAATTTAACTGATAGAGCTACAGGAAACATTTCAAACAACTCTCCTTATGACTACATTTAAACTAGGGATCCAGCGATACCACTGTTTTCAAACAGATACGATACTGATACTTCGGTTTGAGTACTTGCCGATAAAGAGTACCAATGCAGAAAATGCTACCACACAAAAAAATGCAATGAATTAAAAGACGGGTTATGGTTTCATTTCTGCTTGGTACAGCAAATGATGGTGAATTAGATGAAAATTTTTTTTTATAAAAATGAGCAGACAACAAAAATGTCAAGTGAACAATAAACATTAAAATAATATTGGCCCGATACCCAATAGCGGTATTGGTTTGTGCCTAATTTAAACAAATTATTTTTAGCTCTTCTTGAGTATACAGTTTGCACAGCTTAAACAATACATTTTATTTTATTTAAGATTCCCTGTGTAAGACAAAAATAAAGTTGATATCTGCCTGTGGTTGGGGTTGGTTAATGTCTAGTGAAAGAACAAACCTGATCTCAACTTTTTCATCATCTACTTCAAGGCTTGCTTTCTCTGTCTTTCCTGCAGCCAGAATGATCCACAAACATCTCTTGATGTCAGGGAACACAAAGCTGTCTTTTGAAAAGCTTCCTATATCTATGTGCTTCCTATAACATCATCTTTATGCAGCTCATTGAAACTGAAAAATGTCTGACTTTGAGGCAGTTGTACTTGATAGCAACCCAAACTCTAAAGAAAGGTAGTTGAGTCCTCTAAACAATAACAAAAAACAACAGTGCTGTAATGCTGTCCACTTTTTTACTGTCATCTGAAAGTTCTGCTCTGTTTTTTACAGACTGAAAAAAAAAATTTGATATTTTATTGAAAACACAAACTTTTCTAAAGCTAATAATGGCTCGTCTTTGAATCATCTTCACCTAGTGAATCTGTCCACATCAAACAGTGTTGCTGTTGTCCTGGTAGCACTTGGTTGTAGTGAACAACAGAAGGTTGTAGTTTTTATTTTCACACCAGTCAGAGCTGATCCAGCAACCCATTGATTCTGGTCACCAGCAGATTTCATGGCACATTTTAAAAGGCAGTTCAGCTAAAACATTTCTGAACGAGTTGTGACCCAGGTTGATCTTCATCCAGGTCATTGTCATGAATATGTCATGTATATCAATTGTGAAAAAGCCGAGCTGGTGCCTTAATTGAACCAATCTTTCCTATTATTCATTCTGTTTTTAAGCAGGATAAAGGAGCTCTGCAGTTGCTATTAGTTTCTTCCTCCCCCTGAGACGATGTGGAGTGTCTGTGGGATAACTGCGTAGCAGAAGGGAGTTCCCTGCAGCAGGAGAAGAACAGGGAGGGGTGATGCCACCACAACCCTGCAAACCTCCCAGTCCCAGAAAAAGATTAAGACAGGCTGACACTAATAAATATTGACTTTCTGCTTCCGCCTATGCTACCCGGCTCGCAGCTCTCTGCTTGCAGAGAAGTGGGCACGCCTTTTTATGCAAACTCAAATCAAGCTTCCTCTTTTTTTTTTTCTTTTTTTTTTCTTTTTCTTTTTTTCTCTCAGCACACTGTTTCCTGAAGATAGTGCTTTTGTGGTAATTTAACCTCTCCCTAGCTCTATATTCCATATACTTCCTCTGTTTGTATGCCTTTTCATTGCCCTTACTTCTGTTCCCAGCAGGACCAGGTGTTTTGTCTGCTATGAGGGGATCCCCACATGTGCAGGATTTCCAGGGATTCCCTTCAGAATCCTGACACTGCACTTCCCTTTTTTTTTTTTTACTCTAATAAGCATGAAGAACAGATGGATGTTAGTAAAGGGTTACTCACAGGTCAACCCCTGAGGAAATGAACTGGGGCGGGGGCTTCTGGTACTACTACTCAGTCGCATGGATCACACTGTGCCTCGTTTCCTTGGAGACCCCGGTGGCTTGGATAGCAAAGGAAACAAACTGAACATATAAAAGATCATTTCTATTTTAGTTTTTTCAACCGTTTGTATTGCTGTTATGAATTTTGGGTTTCCCGACCGGCTGCCCTTTACTTGTTACAGAATAGTAATCTCATGACTTGGTAGTTTCCGACTTTGGCCTCCAGGCTGAGCATTCACGCTTGTTGCTGCTGCCCCTTCATAATTACCTAGCAGTATTTGGGTAATTAACATAAATTTGTTTTTCAAGATTGCAGCAACTTATTTAGAGAATTTCACATTCCGGATTGATTATTATTTGTCCACACTAGTTCTGCAACCCTTGTACACATTATTTCCATCGATATAAGTCCGTCTGGGACTTGCATTTGATTCAGTAATTCGGTTTGGTTTTTCTTGAAACTGTTTATGAAACACATACTGAAATATTGTTTTATTGTTTTGATTATTTTGACTTCAAGCTAAAATACTATTTAGAAAAGTGGAACACCAGATAAGAGTTTGGCTACATGATCTTGGGACACTACATGATTGTAATGATGTTGATTTATTGTAATGACGACAACATGTCCCCTGTGACATGAATATGTGCTATGTAAAGGCTCCATCCTGCTGATTGTTTCTCTTATTGGCATGCAAAACATTACATCATTACAGCTGGGATAGAATATTAAAAGCATAATGATTTCCAAACATTCTTAGGCAATATTTTTGCCCACACCTATGGTTAAAATTTGCAGCACAGATTTTTTTTTAATGAGGACATGCTATGTTAAGGCCACCTTGACTTGACAGTTGACTAGCAGACAACCACTGAAATGTTCCCTAACCAAGGTAAAAGTTGAAATGCCAATGCATGTATAGAAAATTTATTGGAAGGAGAAAAGTGCAAAAAGAGTAGATATAGAGCTCCGGGAGATGATGTCATACTGGCAAGGACAAACTGTAAAGAAGCTACAGTAGCTATCCGGCTATTCAACAGTTTTACCAGCCTCTGGCCAAAATGGTTGGCTCGTTTTTGTGCCCCTGGGTGCACAAAACATCCAGGTCCAGGTAAAAACAGAGCATTTTTTTGCATTCCAAAAGAGCCAGCTTGGCAGAAAAGATGGATTTCTGCAACAACACTATGCTCTAACTGTAGCCTGGAGAAGATTATAAAGTAAAACCCATTCGAGAGTTTTAGGAAGGTCCACTATCCACATGTTGTAGATGTTTCCCCACTCGAGCACATCTACACCTTCTTAGAGTGCCTCCAGTTGCTGCAGAAGCCTGTTAATCACCCATCCGTTTCAGACAGGTGTTCAGCAGCAGGGAAACAAAAAAAAACATGCAAGTGTAGTGGATCCTGAGGACCAGGGTTGGTGAAATCTGCTTTAGCACATCATCACAGAGTTTGATTGGTCAGCATATACTGGTCACAAAGAATTCAAGGAATATTGTTATAAGGAAGATGAGACACCAGATGGCATCCATACTACAGTATGCCGCGTTGATGCATTTATCTATGCAAAAACATACAAAAAACAAGTACTTAGTGTGTATACTGGGGTTTTTTGTAATATTATTATTATTATAGCCCTATGCAATATTCTACTTTTCATTAGCCAGAATATCAGCAGTGGATTCCAGCAGATATCTGCAATTTATTAAAGGGTGTGATCATAATTTAGTATGGTAGCTATATATAGCTCTGTTTTATCTTGTCTACTTTATCCAAACTGAAGAGTTTTGATGTTGTAACTACACTTGGGAGCCAATACCCTTTATTTACTCCAGTAAAAGAAACATTATTAAGGTTATCCCTCAGGGCAGGGGTCTCCAAATCCAGGCATTAAGGTCTGGTGCCCTACCACTTTTAGATGCGTCTCTGCTCCAACACAGCTGATTCGGGGTGCCCAAACTTTTGCAGATGCCATTATTTTGTTTTCTGTTATTTTGAAAGCGTAAAATGATGAAAATGAAATCCAACTTTTCTGACACATTACAAGAACGTCTCATCTGTAATTGAATGCCTTTTGGAGAAGTTTCCATCTCTCCTTGGCTTCTTTAGCCACATTAATACAAATGTTTACCCGGGGTGCCCAAACTTTTGATCCCCACTGTACTTAGAAAGGATGCCCAGGTTCGGGTCGGGCTCGGTCACATCAGAGGAGGTAGGGCAGAAACCTCCACCTCTATCCAGTCTCTACGAGAGCATTAGCAGGTTGCCATTTGTGAAAAAAGCAGAGGGGAGATATGTATTTATTTAATTTACTTTTTATTCATAATAGTAACAATAGGTTTGTTTATGTTGGCTGCAGGGAATCGTGGACATACCTTTACCATTTCAAAACTGACAGAAAAATGTGTAAAAACAATATTATTGTTGATGACATTATTGTTGTCTGTACCCTTGTTGTCTGTGTCGGGCCCGGGTCGGGCTTGGACATAAATATCTTAATGTCTGTCGGGTTCAGGTCGCGTTCGGTTACTGCTCTGTCGGATGCGGGCCGGGCTTTGACAGATTAAAACGGCCCGATCTGACTCTAGTGTATAAGACCAAATTCAGGAATTAGGAAGTTAATTAAGAGGCTGATAAGCAGCCTGCAAAAGCTAACTGCATAACTTGTTTAGTTCAGACAACAGATTTCCATATAATGGATTTAATCACTTAAAGTCTAAAAATAAAAAAACAAATCTAACACATCAGGGAAACTTGTGTTCAACTAAAAATGTTACTCGCTTGAAGAATGCCTGTACATAACATTTGAAATGTATCACCCTGCCTGTTATTGCATCCAAGCAGTCCTTTGAGTTGTGATATTGCACTGCAGTCATTGATAATTATGATATAACCGCAAAATTAAATGCATGAACAAGTCGTGTAAAAACCTAACCAGCTGTGGTTTCCAGAAAAGTACAAAAATGAAGTGGCTGATCACATCTGACTTCTAAACTCCTTAAAATAGGATCAAAATCTTTTTGAAAAACTGAACAGTTTGTCGTTTTTAAAAAAATGAATTCACATGCGTGACTGCATATTAGTATTCTTCTATACAAGTTCAATATTAGCGTAAGCTATATCATCTTTGATGCCCTGCCAGTTTTCTGACTTTACCAACAAGCTAGAACCTGACCCTGAACGCCTCTGTTGTGTTTAGACATTCTGGGTTGTCAGAAGTGAGTTAAGCCAACAACTTTAAAACTGACCTCCCAAGATGTGGTTCTGCTTGAAGCTAACAAATACAGACAATCAGAAACGTTTTGGGGTTTTTTCACGCAGACTCACACAGACGCACTCACTTGACTTCTTCTAACCTAATCTAATCAGTTCTCTAATCTGTTAACTTTTTCTCCTTTGACAGATGTTTGTTGCAGACAAAGTGGAGGATTCAAGCTGCGCCCTGCATGAGTTCTCCATCACTGGTTCTACTTATGCCCCCGAGGGAGAAATGTGAGTTCACTAGATGCAATTCTCCTCAAAAAGGGCCTGGAGTCTGACCTTTTTGCATACATAGGAACATATAATTAACTACAACTATTCTCCTGCACTACAAGAGGAGACTAAGGCTCAGCTGTATTGTATCCACTGTCTGTAAGATATAATTTCAGCTCTTTTGACACTTCTGCTTTGTCAGATTATTGTTTATAATCTCAATAAATATGTTTTTGTGGAGGTGTACGGGTAGGTGGTTGTCCATTAGGCAGGGGAAGGATGTCAGCAGCTCATAGTGCGTGCATGTTGTTTATTCGACTTTTTGGCGAGCACGCTGCTCCATGTGAACCTGGCGGTTTCGTAACAGCTCAGTGTGGGTTTCTGTGTGGGAGCTCTGCTAGCAACGGCTGCAGTCTCTACAGGGAAAGGGATCCACGGTCGCCATGCAGTCAGCGCTCCGCGTTTCAGGCACATGCATCCACTGTCTGTTTGCTACTGTACGGCCTAAGTTTTCTCCAGTCACTGGAATGCTGACCAGCTGGAGGGCAAACCAACTCAGAAGTGTCTATGAAGTATCTGTTAAGTGTGTTTCCCCATGACTGACATGCATGCAACCGTTTCTTTTTCTCCCAGACTGAAAGGAAACAAACCGGTCCAGTGCGGGGACTACGACGGTCTGCTGGAGTTGGCCACCGTCTGCTCCATGTGCAACGACTCCTCGCTGGATTACAATGAGGTCATTTACAAACATGCGCACCAAAATACAGAACTTTGCAAAGTTATTCCCTCTTTTTTTCACATCACAACTGCAAACTTTCATGTTATTTATTCTTGTGTTTCCCAACCCTCATCCTCCAGGCACACTGCCCTGCATGTTTTCAATATTTCCACTTCTAAGGTGATTACTAATTGACAGACTTTTTCCAAACTGTAATCATCTGAATTCGGTGTGTTTAAAGCAGAGAAGCATCTAAAATGTGCAGGGCAGTGTACCAAGAGGACCGGGGTTGGAAAACGCTGATTTATTTGGATGTATGGGAAAGACCGACACAAAATGCTAAAGATTGTGAGGTTGAAATAAAACTATACCTGGTTTTCAAACCGTTTTACAAAAACAAATCTATTTAGGGTGTTTTTAAGTTTTGTCTCGCCCCCTTTATTTCTAATCCCCTATATTAAAACACAAGTACCAGTTACATTCAGAGGTCCCCTGATTAGACTGATTAATTTAATCTGAATTTGATTCCATCTGTTCCCTTTCTAGCCTAAGACGTTTTCTAGAGAAGATTATATAACAAACCAGCATCTCGAAGACGAAGACTAAGAAAACTTTTAACTGATTGGAATGTTTTTACAATTCTATGGAAATGACTTTTCTTGTAAAGTGGCTTGAGATGACATGTTGTGAATCGGCACTATGAAATTAACTGAATGGAATTAAGGAAGTTGTGAAGATGTTTAATGCAGGGTTAGGTGATCAAACCATGTACCATAAACTTTTCTCGCCACTGTTATGGCTGGCAACTGAAAACTAAGAGAATGGAACGACTGCAAGACTTTGTCGCCTTACTATGGTAATAGTTGTGCACCGTTTTGAAAGACTGTCAAGAAGAAAGGAAAAGTCCCGTTTTCATTTAGCCTCAAACCATCTAGGGGAGATGACCAAAATATGAGAGGAGGATTTGTTGAGCCTAAAATGTAGCTATTTGGTCGTTTTGCAAAACGAGATGTGCGACAGAAAATTCACTCTGCACCCACACTAAACACAGCAGCCAAATGGTGAAACATCATGGTGGCAGCCTCTATCTGTAGAGTTGTTTTCCTTCAGCAGCAACAGAAATGCTGATCGGAGTTGAGGAAAAGATGGATAAAATTTAGGCCGGAATGGGAGTGGCTTGAAAGGACTAGAGACTCTGAGGCTAAGAATGCATTCATACCAGCCCTTGTTTAGTCTATAATTTGTTTGCCCAGAAAATCTGCTTCTTTTGGGGAGGCGGGAATGTGCAATCGAACTCTGATGCGGACCAAAAAACCTAAACTAAAAACCTAGGTCTCGCTCAAAGTGAACTCTGGCGCGATTTGATTGCATTTGTGAATACCAAGCGGGCCGGGGACACGCAGAAAGAAGAGTTAAACGTAGGGCATTCTGGGTAAATACAATAAAAAAAACAGTATGACTACTCTTCCTCATTCTCTCTTAATGCTAAGCCCATTGTTCTGAAATATTTGTCACATTTTCCAAAGACAACAGAGCAATCTTAAAATTGCTCAAATCTGATGCCACTCCATGTTAACACACATTTCAAAGAGCGGGAAGCGTCTCTGTTTTCAGGGTTTCTTGGTGCAGCACCACCGTAGGTGAGGAGGTAAACACAGTGGGGCAAAAGTATTTTTGGCAGTGACCAATTGTGCAAGTTATGCAAGGTGCTGGCTTAAGCAGGGGGACCTTTTGAGTGCAGCAGGATTTTAATCAATGACAACATAGTGTATTCCTAATAGTAAACTTTGTTATTGTGGTCCCAGCTCTCTTCAGGTCATTGACCAGTTCCCATGTGTATTTCTGGGCAATTTCCTCATCTTTCTTTTGCTCAGGGGCCTCCAACATGTTGCTTGTGAGCTACTGGTAGCTCCCGACACTCTTGAAAGTCACTCGTCAGTCGGTGATAGAAAAACATACAGGCAGTCCGTAAAAGATGCACCATGGAGCGTCATTTCACTAAAATTCATGGCAACTTTTCATGAGATTTTCCAGCGGGAGGCAGCCTTCGTCAAGTTAAGGTAAATGAGCTGAAAAGTATTCTCCAAAAGAAACTATCTCTCTTTACCAAACCAACAAAGAACTTTGTTTTTATTTTTAAAATGCTTTTATGCCTCAATGCGGTGCTAGACTGCGCATACAATGTCGATTTTATTTTCACATCAGTAAATTCATAAAGACTTTGTCGACTCTTTCACTACCACTGTAGAGGTAGGGGATGGGTTAGTTTGGTGCGCTGTCAGCTTCTAATGGTTAAAAAAAACTGGACTACCGATCCCTCCTCTCTGTCAAAACCACCTTGTGACTGACTGACAGCCTGTTTTCGCGCTCGCTGCTTCCCTTGTAACCTCTCTGTCTCAGTCAAGTGATCAATACGCCCCATAATGTTTAATTACGGATCCTACGTTATTAAAAACAAGAGAATGCATTACCCAATGTTGTACTTTCAGACTGTCAGTCTGCCACAATATGTATCCCCTTGGTAACTTTTTTTATTCATTGACCAAACATTGACCAAACCGCTTACAGGATTAAATGGTCATAATACAGGCTCAATATGTACTGAGATGGGATACTTAGCCCTTTTTAGGGGTGGGATACAAATTCTTGCAACGATGAAGACTCGGCCTGCCACAATATTATCTGAAAGGATCCAACTTTTGATTAGTTGAAAAACACAATATGATGTGTTTAGTTTGAGATTCAAAACAGGAATGTCACCATTTTTGTTGTATTTTTTTTTTTTTACAATATTGATGTATTGAAAAACAAAGAAAGCAACTTGTGAATATAATGCATATTGGAGTTATAAGCTATATGGTTATCATTTTTTTTTTAACATGTTATATTACTGTACATCGTAAGCAAATTCACACATGGAAAGTAACATAGTGAATAAATCGTATGACGGTAGTAGCTCTTCTGTAATTTTATGGTGTAACAGTAGCTTACAGAAAATAAAAGGTTGGAGACCCCTGCTCTAGCTCATCTGTACCTCACGAGGCGAGATCGTGCATGGAGCCATAGGTTGAGGGAGATTATCAGTGATCTTGTATTCATTCTATACTTCTATATATCTCTTGATCTCTTCTCATCAAGCTGCTTGCCTATTGTAGATTGGCTCATCCCAGTATTGTGGAGGTGTACAATCCTGTCCCAGGTGTTTTTAGACAGCTCTCTGGTCTTTGCCGTAGTGGATGAGTCTGACTGTTTGAAGGTGTGGACAGCTGTATTTTATACTGCTAACAAGTTCAAATAGATGCCATTAATACAGATAATTGTTTATTAAGTTGTAACAGGTCTGTAAGGACTAAACTTCTTCATACAATGAAGTTGAAATGTACCATGATGAAAATGACAGCCTTTCATCTTTTAAGGTGGGAAAACTTTCATAGTCAGTGGCTGCCGAATACTTTTTTGCCTCACTGTATGTTGCTCAAAATGTTTGCTCCATTTGAAAAAATCCGTTGTGAAAGCGGACGGCAGCAGCTAAAAACAGAACAATGCTGCAATTTTCAGACGTGAAAATGACCAAATTCACCTTCAAGTGGCCCTAAATATACAGGCAAAGCATATTTGTATTACAGTGACCAAAATGAAGGGGCAACATTTTTCACTCTAGATGTGAAAAGCTGGTAGGGACATAATCCAAAGGTATTGCTGCTTTAGTTGCAGAATCTTCAACCATTATCCTTCCACTTCACAATGAAGAAATTGTTTTTGGTTGTAAGAAGACCAAACGTGAACAGGTTTAAGTGGGTCTGAATTCTCTTGCAAGTCTTTAGATTTATGTCGTAGAATTACAGTGTTGTGATTGGAGCATTCTCTTTTTTCGAGCTAATTTTACTCACGTATCATCTCCCTGGTTTCGATTGTTTTTCTCACCTCTTTGTCAACGCCACGTTATCATGGTAACCATGCTGAGTAGAAAGACCAGGGACAGAGCAGTTCTCATCTTCTGTGTATCCCCCTCAAGATTTCAGTTTTCAGAAATAGCCTCTGTGCCACCAGTTTGGCTCATTTCTGAAAGACATTCGTGCTAAACCATGTGCGAGAAGTACGGAGGAGGAGGAGGAAGAGGATGGGAATGCTGCAGGGAAACAAGGTTTTATTGCCATCTATGGCCAGTCACACAAACAAATGATGTGTGCCGTTTACCATTTGTGCCTCATCTCAGCATCTCCGTGTCTCAGCTGGCAAAGCCAAAACACTTTGCATGCTGGATTCAAACTTTATGGTGGCCATATTTAAAAAGTAGAAAGGTGTTTGCTTTAGGGTCATCGTTGAGTAAATGTTCGAAGCCGTTCGTTGACTTATTCCACAAGGTCAAACTGTTTTCTGGGATTAAATGACATGCTCTGCTGAGTGTCCTAACCCAGTTCTGGTCTCTTACAGAGCAAAGGGGTCTACGAGAAGGTGGGGGAGGCCACAGAGACGGCGCTCACCACCTTGGTGGAGAAGATGAACGTCTTTAAGACTGACCTGTCGGGACTCAGCAAGGTGGAGCGGGCTGGTGCCTGTAACTCGGTAAGCACATGACGATCTCAGTTTTGTAAAGTCCTTCAGTTCTTTGGGGTATCAGCCTCGCTGCACTCTGAGCCTCAGTTCACTTAGGAGTACGATAAGTCAGCCTTGCACAATTCAGCATCTCCATTTGTTTTGTTGTCTTAACTGGTGACCATGTTCAGAAAAATTAAAGGTATCACACTCATTCTACAGTTAAAGTCCTTTTTTAATTAGAGTATGCCAGACCAGATTTTTCTCCAGCTGTGTAGAAGATAATCAATCATAGTCCCTCACCTACCTTTTTTTTTTGTCCACTGCCAATCAGCTGGCTGAAAAAAAATCATACAGTTATTTTTCTTCTTCCACAAAAAACACAAATTTGATCGTTTGGGAATATTTCAATTGAATCAAAAAACTGAAATAAAGGAGTACCATCTATTACTGGTATTATAGAGAGAGCAATCATCTTACATATTTTTCCTCTACATTTTTGTGTAAATACAATGACTGTAAGAATACCGGTTTTACAGTATCAGTTATTTGCAGTGAAAATCTGCTTACGCTCCAAGAAACTTGGCAACTATCTGGATTAATTTCCTCGTAAACTTTCAATTGATCATGGATTTTAAACTTTAAGGAACGGTGTAATACCCCATCACAGTTTGATTGGTAGCTGTAGTTGCTTCTCTAAGCACGCTGCTGCTGGATTTCCATCTTGCCGTTGCTTAAATGCAAACCTGTATGCTCCAGACCAGCAGTGCTTTTAATGTAAATCACTGTATCTAATTTTCATAGTCTCGATTTAAGAATCGTAGTTTCTCAGTATCGTACGTTCTCAGAAAAATAAGCCTGTTTAAAGGTACGCCGTGTTATATTTTCCCTTCTTTACTTTTAAATTCTGTGTATCCACTTCTCAAACTTGTCCTTTTTCATTAAAATTGCTCACCAACACATATTCAATGTATTCCTATTGGCTTGAAATCTTACATTTTTCTATATAAATTGTAGATGACCCTCCATAGTCATGCACCATCTTGAAATATGAAAGCTTTTTAGAGAAGTATAGAATATATAATGTTCCGTATTTAACACTGCCTCTTGAATCCAATGTGAGCAGTAGCCAACACAAACCTTAATATATATATATATATATTTTTAAGCTCCTAAACTCTTTTCCCATTTACCTTTTACCTCTAAGGGAAAAAAAAGAAGCAAAAAAACAACATAGTTTGCTTGTTAAATAAGTTTAGGATTAGGGATGTACCGATACTGGTATTGGGTATCGGTGCCGATAATGCCTAATATACTACTATCGGTATCGGCTAATGTTAACCGATACATGAACGGTTACTTAAGATGTGCAAATGCAGCAATAGCTTCACACATAATGTTAGTTTTTTAACTTTTGAATTTAAGTTCTGTTGTCATTGTTATTAATATTTTATTTTTATCTAATTCACCATCATTTATTGTAACAAGCAGAGAAGCACTTTTTTTGTGTGGTAGAAGTATCGGCATTGGTACTCTGTATCGGTAAGTACTCTGATCCAAGAATCGGTATGGTATCGGTTTTGAAAAGAATGGTATCGTTGCATCCCTGTTTGGGATCATTACAAATTTGATAGTTGCTGTTAGCCATGAAATACAGTAAACATAATTAATATCAACACAGCTAACTTAAAGAACAAATGTTTTATTACTCAAAGCATATTTAGATAAAGTTAAGAAAAGAATGCAGATTAAAGAAGAGACCCAATGGCTGGACTGGGAGCTGGAAGTTGATGACATATTACCTTTTTATTGAGTGTGTATTACACTCTGTGCCCTTTTTAAGTAATCATATAATATTTCTTTTTTTTTACTCATCATTAGCTGTAACATCTTCAGCAAGCCTTTGTAATCACTGTATGATGTTAAAGCAGGATTATTTTTTCTTGTTTTAGGTCGGCTAAGATTACCAAAAATATAGAGCATTTATTTTAAGAATTAATACTTCAATATAACTCGAGATCAACATCACTGAGACCAGGGCTTCGTGAAGACCACCCCAAAGCACTGACTTTGTCCTCCTGATGCCACTCTGTGACTTATTTGGTGGTAGCTTTGGTCAGTTGTCCCTCATGTCGTTTTTTTCTCATACCATCCATTTTATAAAATGCAGCAATCCCTCCTGCAGCAAAACACCCCCACGACATGATACTGCCCCTACCGTACTTCCTGGCTGCTATGGTTTTCCTAATTCTGCAAGCTAATCCCCCCCCCCCCCACCTTTCCCCAAATCTAACAAGGGTCATTACGGTCAAGAACTTTCATTGCTTCATCAATCAATTCATTTGCAACCTTCACCACGTCTGTGGAGGCTAAAAGATGTTTCTACATAAATCTGTAGGTAGAAGATAAAACATAATAAACCTCCTTGTGTTCTAGTGAACTTTCCCTGGGTTTCACTGCAAACCATTTGTGCGTTGAAGCTAAAATAGTAATTATCTTTAATGTAATAATAAACCAAAAGTATCTCATGTCCCTTCTGGTTTCTTTTGCTTTAATGCTGCATGCTTTGAGTGTGACTGTTGTAAACAGGATGATTATCTCTCTATGTTCGTTCATATCTGTTGAAATCCTTCCCTTGTTACTTCTCCTCTGTGTTCATTTTAACATCTCCTGTAAATCTAATTTGCTTCTACAGCAGGCTCTGCGTAAATGTGCAAGTCATGCCGTAATCTGCCTGGCATACCAAGCTCTGCCCAATGGAAGACGGGGCACAATGACCTGGTTTGCTCCCTACTACTTAATATTTGTTTTTAAATCGTGCTTCACGTTTATCGACTGTTATACCCTCGGAGAATAGTTAGTAGGAAGGTTAGTTTTTTTTCCTCACTCAAAGACTTCTTAATGTAGCACAATGTTGTCATTTCATGTTTGACTTCAGGGTGTGAGCCGGTGATTGTTTGCTTATATATTAGAAGAAATCTCCCATAAGAAACGGCAGAAGTTGAAATCTTTGATAGCAGTCAAAGATTCCTGGTGTGTGACTGATTAACAGACTGATGAGGTGGTGTTGTGTTGATGCTGTAGCAACGTGAGGCTTTTCATCACCCCCGCTTCCCCTAGTTTGCAGCAGTTTCACTACTGTGCCAAAAGAGGCCATTAAAGGCCCAGATGTTGTCCCCCATCGATCAACAGGCGGTTTAGGCGTTTTAGTGAGAGTAGTCCTCTACTTGACGTCAGATCACATATTAGAAGTCTTTTTTTCCATTTGAAATCTCTTAACAAGCTTCAGATGCGTTTCTCTATTGGCTTATTAATCCAAGCACCGTTTTTGCTGGAAGCGCAGAGCCTGAAAACGGAGAGAAATCAGCTTGCATCGAGCTCAGTTCAAGTTCATCACCTGCAGTTCTCTTAGCTTGGAGGTTGTGCTGTCCCTTATCCGCCCAGGATCTTAACAAGAAGGACCCCTACTGGTAGAAAAAGACATTACATTACATGTCGAGCAAAGCCAAAAGTTCTTTGCAAAAATTGTTATCTATCATTGAGAATGTTAGTTGTAAAATTGTTTTAGTAACTCTATCATTGAGCTTGTGAATATTCTCATTCATCCAGGTCATGGTTATCTCAAGGAAATTTCAATCGAATGCAAATGGACTTGGTAATTTGTCTTGGAAGACTTTTCACCTCTTATCCAAGAGGCTTCATCAGTTCATGCTCGCCGCTGACCAGTCTGGGACTGGTGCAACTAACTGGTGTGGAGACTCAGCTATTTAGCTGAGCTATTCAGCTATTTATCTGCTCAGCTATTTAGCCCTCCATGAGGTTAAATAACTGAGTCTCCACACCAGTTAGTTGGACCAGTCCCAGACTGGTCAGCGGCGAGCATGAACTAATGAAGCCTCTTGGATAAGAGGTGAAACGTCTTCCAAGACAAATTACCATGTCCAGTTGCATTCCATTGAAATTTCCTTGAGATAACTCTATCATTGCCATTCCTCTTCACAGTTGAGCACTGTTTTGTGTGGGTCAATCACATAAAAAGATAGTAGTCAGTATTCTAGTCTGTAGATTAGTGTTTGACTGTAATGTTTCCATGATTCCATCTGTCCTTTCCAATGATCCTCGGCTGGATCATCGCATCAAATTGTATCCACACCCACCAGCGGTCAGGCATTAAGACAAGGCCGTTGAGTGTCGCCTCTGAATTCCCATCCTTCAGCTGCCAGTAGCTAAGCCTAAACTCTGACACCCACAAGCTGCTAACCTGACTGATTCGTATATCTACTCAGCTCAGCCTCTGCCTCTCAGTTTCTTTGTTGTTCTTCCCTTTTTTTGTTTCACTTTTCTCCCTCCTCTGTTTCATCCATTAGGTCATCAAGCAGCTGATGAAGAAGGAGTTCACTCTGGAGTTCTCCCGTGACCGCAAGTCCATGTCCGTCTATTGCACCCCTGTCAAAGCGGGCGCCCAGAGCAAGATGTTTGTGAAGGTGTGGATGCATATTGTTCTCTGAGAGATCCATCTGCAGTGCATATGTTCTCAGACATGATTTTAGATTCTTCAAATTCTGCTGAAGACTTCAGAGCAAAAATGAATTCAAAATTCATAGTTCTAGTGCTAGATTAAATTCACATTTGATACAGGAAAGGCCTAAATTAAAGCATCAATAAGAGAGAAATAGAAGAAACATTCCTGCAATTTTCGCCCTAAATGTTTTAAAAGCACACCCAACTTAAGTTTAAATCTTTTCTTGAAATATTTTGAGTAAAGACATGGCTGAGGTTTTTTTGGAAAGAAAACTCTCTGAGGTTTCCTCACAAAACAGTGAGAGGCCAAGTGCTATTGTTACCAAGTGATATGATTTTGAATACACTGGAAATGGGGACCGATCGAAAACAAGAACTTAATTACCACAAATCAGCATAGCAGATTCAACACGGTCTAAAACCTGAAGTTTTACCTTTATCCACATCAAATTTGACAGTAAAAAAAACACAAAAAAATATATTTTGCACGTTTTTTTAACTGTTGCCATAAGATGTGCCCTATGGTGATGCATAACACATCATTTTACTACTGGCAATTTGATGAACTATCCATCATAATTGATGGGTTCGAATTATACATGGAAGAATGAAGAACTGACTTTTCATCTATCAGCTATTTGTTGAAGATTTGCCTCAGTAACAAGGGTAACTTGTCTGTTATTGCATCAATGAGGTGTCAATTAAAAGGCAACATTTCCAGGGATTCACAAATAGTCTTTCCACCACAAATCTTTATAGATCTGTGGTGGAAAGACTATTTATAGATCTCAGACTTGTTCTGGATTAACAATTTTATTAAAAGATTTAAATGGACCCTTGTGGATGTAAAAAACACAGGTTTTTGTTTGAGTTGGCTCATCTTTTTTCTTATGAGGCTATGAATGATAAGTCAGACATTTTCTTTTGGGGATGGTTTGCTAAAAGCGCTCGCTGTGTTCACATTTCTGATTGTGTCCTTGATTGGCATACATGATTGAAATCACAAGACTGTATATGTTGACAAAAGTTGGTTTAGAAGATTGGCGGATTTAAACCTGAGACAGGAATGCTAAGGGTTTGAAGATATAAAGACAAAGGCTCTAAAGGTTTATGTGCTGCTGACAGTATAAAGCTTCCACGATAACTTCAGTTTTGCCATGTATGTTGGTCGATTTTTATGAGTTTTTTTTTTTTTTTTTCTCTTCACAGGGTGCTCCTGAAAGCGTGATGGAGAGGTGCAACTACCTGCGTGTGGGAACAGCGAAGGTAGCCATGACACCAGCCCTGCGGGAGAAGCTGATGTGTAAGATCCGGGAGTGGGGGACAGGCAAGGATACGCTGCGCTGCCTTGCTCTGGCCACCCACGACACTCCGCCACGCAAAGAGGACATGGACCTGGAGAACTCCAGCAAGTTTGTCCAATATGAGGTAACGGAGGAGTTGAGCTTCAGGTCACATGTTAATGTTTCAGTCATTTTGGTTCCATCCGTTTCTACATCTTGTTGTTTGTCCATTCTTCCATCCCTCATTTCATCAAACCATTGATCGTTCATCCATGTGTTTTTCCATCCATCCCTACCCCTCTTCCTCCCTTCCTTCATTCCATCATTTGTGAAATATATATATTTTTTTTGTCCTTCTATTTTTCAGTCCATTCATTATCCATCCATCTATCCATCATCCATCCATGCTTTCCTCTTCCGTTCATCCGTCCAATTGTGAACGTCCCGCCAACATCCTCTCTTCTTTCTTCCAGATGGGGCTGACATTCGTTGGCTGTGTGGGCATGCTGGACCCGCCCAGGAAGGAGGTGATCGGCTCGGTGAAGCTGTGCAACGAGGCCGGTATCCGAGTCATCATGATCACCGGAGATAACAAAGGCACAGCTGTCGCCATCTGCAGACGCATCGGCATCTTTGGAGAGGAGGAGGACGTAAAGGGAAAGGCCTACACGGGCCGAGAGTTTGACGACCTCACGGCCGAGGAGCAGAGGGAAGCCGTGAAACGGGCCCGGTGCTTCGCCCGCGTCGAGCCAGCGCACAAGTCCAAAATAGTCGGATACCTGCAGTCATTTGACGAGATCACTGCCATGGTGAGAAGTTAATTCGTTGTGTAGATCTCTACTGTTCCCCACCATAATTTTCCAGAGATCCACAAAGTTCACTTTCCCTTTGTCACAGCTTTTATTGAAGGGCCTTCCGGTATTCTGGCTGTGTAACTAACATTTGAACAGCGGAGAAGAAGAGGCTAGTGAAGTGTGGCGTGTTTCAGGTCTCTCTGAGGGTGCTCTTTCAGACTGTGCTATCAATAGCTGTCACTCGCTTCGCTGCGCCCTATCTGACACACGTCTCAGAGGAGAGGCGGATGCAGAGGGAAGGCTGCGAGGCAACAATATCCCCATTTGGCTGTCAGATGTTCTCCAGCACTCCCATAAATGCAGAGGTGCTTTCAGGGCCCTGCCACCTCTGATGGATCTACGGCCTGTCCAAATTCGAATAAAACCTCTCTGGGTTTAATCGAGCCATAGTTGTTTCTTCTTCTCAAGGCTAGTTTGTACTTCTCCTTCAGCGTTGGTGCAAAGACACGCAGCGCCATTATCCTTCAATGCCAGGGCTGTCCATCATTCACACTAGGATGCATAGAGTAGAGCCCAATTTTTAACTTATCCATCAAACGCAACTTTCACCAGAAGGGTGTTCTATAGTATAATTTTGGGACTAGATGCTTTATATTGCAAGGACATTTTATCTAATGTGATCTTTTGGTGATTTTGAGCACCGGAGTTTGTAGATGGCAACAAAACAGGCCACTGTGTTTGTTCACATAATTTTTTTTAGAGTATTCTATGAGCTGCACTTCTGGTAAAAAGCTTTGCAGAGGAATTAAAACGTAGTGTCTGTTGGCCCTTGCTCCTTGAGTGGACGTGCGTTTACAGCCTGAAGTAAATAAATTATCGTCAACCAGAGATTTCGCTTTAATGGTCAGCAGACCCGCCAGAAGAAGTCTGCACCCCCTGCTGTCCTGGTAAAGAAGTGCTTTGCAACACTGACACACCAACAGAGAAGTTTAGAAAAAAAACAGCTGTAAGAATACATGGACGTGTGAGTTGAAACTTGCCGACGGAGAAGTATAAACTAGGCTTTAGAGCCGGCACTGTTTAAATACAAAATGCCGCATACAGCACTGGTTAGGAGCTGGGAAACGGTTTAAAAATCTCTGCTTGTATTGTTTTACTGGAGCTGAATGTTAGAAGTTAATCTAATAGCCACAAAGATTTTTTTTATCTTCATTTAGAGCAGTTATTAAACTGAGATCATCTGTTCTGATTAACTCAGACAGGAGACGGTGTGAACGACGCCCCGGCCCTAAAGAAGGCCGAAATCGGCATCGCCATGGGTTCCGGCACGGCAGTGGCCAAGTCTGCGTCGGAGATGGTGCTGTCCGATGACAACTTCTCCACCATTGTGGCCGCCGTCGAGGAGGGCAGAGCCATCTACAACAACATGAAGCAGTTCATCAGATACCTCATCTCCTCCAACGTGGGAGAAGTCGTGTGGTGAGGGCGAGAACCCAGAACCCCCCCCGTCTACGTCTCCCTGTCCTCAGCTGATCAGCCTTCTTTCTTCCTCCCTGCAGCATCTTCCTGACGGCCATCCTGGGTCTCCCCGAAGCACTGATTCCAGTCCAGCTGCTGTGGGTTAATCTGGTGACTGATGGGCTTCCTGCCACCGCCCTGGGCTTTAACCCCCCCGACTTGGACATCATGGACAAACCGCCCCGTAACCCGAAGGAGCCGCTGATCTCTGGATGGCTCTTCTTCAGATACCTCGCCATTGGAGGTAGCATTGATTAATCTCTCCTTGCTAAAACACTCATAACTTTAATGCAGTAGACCAAAACAAAGTAGTGGAGGATTGTGAAGTGGACAAAAACTATTTTCAATGGTATTTGCTAATCCTGAAGCTGTCGTTGCCATTTATGATAATCCCCCCTTGAGTCAGTACTTTCTAGAACAGGGTTTTATTTATTATTATATATCTTTTAGGGCTTTTTTTATTATAAATACTCTTTTTATTATGGATATAGATTATAGACGCAATAAGAAGCTTTTATAAGTAATTTAATGTTTATTTAACTTTAAACTGTCATATTTTTAAGGGAGCCAACTATCTTCATTTTCCATATTTATGGCTGGGTCTCACTCAGTTGGCCTCATTCTACTAAAATGGTTTTGTGAACATTTGAGAACTGAATTTATTCGAAAATCTGAAAATAGAAAAAAAAATGACTTGATGTTAAATATATTTAGTCTTCAAGGTTAAAAAAAGATAAGTTTAGTGTATGTTTATAGAATCTTGTTTTGCGGCTCAAGACATTTTTAACTTTGCGGGAGCAACTTCAGCCTGTTTGAGCTTAAAAAGTTGCCGACCCCTGTTGTAGAACCACGTTAAAGATAAAAGGCCATTGCTGTGGTTTCTCATTTTTACTTTGCAACACGTTGTACAATCATGAAATTGAATGAATTTTCTTGTCGAATAACTGTTGTTTCTTTTCGATTTAATGTTTCCCTTCAGGATATGTGGGACTTGGAACAGTGAGCGCCGCCATGTGGTGGTACCTGTTTGATGAAGAGGGCCCACAGGTGTCTTTCTACCAATTGGTAAGAAGTTCAGTCTGTGTATATTGCTGTTTTGTCCTTCTGAGCAAATCTCTGGCATCCGAAGTTACAGGTATATTTGTTGCACACATCTTCTCGCTTTCTCTCTCTTCACGTACAGCGGCACTTCATGCAGTGCACGGAGGAAAACCCCATGTTCGAAGGCATAGACTGTGAAGTGTTCGAGTCCCGTTTCCCCACAACCATGGCGCTGTCGGTGCTGGTCACTATCGAAATGTTTAACTCCCTCAACAGGTCAGCGATCCTCTGATGTCAAGTCTGAGTAGACGGCGCCTTGAATGTCAGGGCTGCCAGATTTTTATTAAAAGGATCAGACGCTGTCATCCAGCGAGATAACGAGCCCTTTGAAGGAGGGAATAGAGTTACTGTGTTAGATAACAGCAGGAAACTACAGTGACATTTTTGCTTTCTCTGTATAATTTCTAAAAAGAAACTGCTGCTATTAAGGGCAGTAGAATTAACTTTATTTTCTTTTTCTTTTTTGGAGGTAGCACTGCCCATTTGATTTTAATTACTCCAACAGATCATAAGTACATTTTACCACACCAGCTGACCATCAGATATTGTGACAAACATGTGATTCTACTCTTTATATGTTGCTTTTTAAAAATCTAATTCAGAAAAGCGTTGGCAAAATGAGAAGTGGACCAAATTTATTCTGAAACCTATCATCACAAATAATCGGGTCACCGAAAAAATGAACACTGGAGCTGATATTATTGCGGTTATAGCCAATAAATCGACACAGTGGAAAAATTAACCACACCGCTGTCATTGCTTCGTCACTTCAGTGAAACATCCCACAATCCTCTGCTCCATCACTGTCACCGTGGCTTGACTAGGACCAAAAAGTGGCCCTTGCATCAAACCACACAGCATACAAGAGTATATTTGAGAGCGTTGTATTGTTTTAAAACTCATATTTTAATAAAAGCGCAGCAGCCTACATCATTCCATTGAGTTGTTAATCGCGGAAGAATGGCCAGCGTTCCACAATTCCCATCTTCAAGTGAGACTGGATGTCAAAGAAACACTGTTAAATGCATCTTTCGGGGTTTTATGAAATATAGTGTATCAAATATTTTACACAATTCTGCCTATATCCATGTAGAATTATGAGTTCCAAAAGTGGCACTGAAGGAAACAGAAAGCAGAGTTGAAGTCAGCTGTAGTAGATAAAGTGTATGTATTCCAAAATATCATAATTACAGTATATAATTGTATTAATTTAAAATATAAGACCTATGATGATATAAGAGTTGATATTGAAAATAAAATAGTTTAAAACAGAGTTGTCGCGCTCCAGTCTTTCTTGGCCAGTTTACTGCCAGTTTTAGAGTTTCCGCTGCTCCAACACAGCTGATGGAGGTGGTTGAACTACCTCCTCAGCATAGCAGAGGTTATGCCTACAAGCCATCATTTCATTCAGGTGTATTGAGAAAGGGAAAGAACTGAAACCTGCAGGACACATGACCTCTAGAACGGACACCACTAATTTAAGAAGTAACCCAGCCCTTTCCAGAGTATTCCGACAGCTACATTTCCAGTTTATGAGCAGACAAATCTCTCCACTGTGTGTGGACAGACATGAAGTCTAAAGGTAAATGCTACAACATCTGACAACTTTTCACCTGGCCAACCGCCTCCAGAATCACATACACAAACAGAAACTAGATGGAAATAAACATTACTTGTTATAATATCCACCCAGTTTTACCTATCCGACCGACACTGTAATGTTAAACGTTGACGAACATCAACCAGTAGCCTACTGATGTTTTGTGCAGATATATCAGGCTTGATTATTATCAAGTAGCATTATAATAGAGGTCAAATATAACAAGAACGGTTTCCAGCGCTAAGCTTCCGGAGCTTTCTTGCAGGATTCCTAATTTGGAAGCTGATTTGTGGTTAGCAGAGCTAACATCGCAGAGAAATTAGTGTTCAATGGCTCTGCATACACTGCATGTTATTTTTAAGAAAGATTTCCTAACAGCTTTTTTTATTTAATTATTTGATTATGTTATCATGACCTTTTTGGAACATCTGTCTTGACAGTTTGTCTGAGAACCAGTCCCTGATCAGGATGCCTCCCTGGGTCAATATTTGGCTGCTGGGAGCCATCGTCCTGTCTTTGTCCCTCCACTTCCTGATCCTGTACGTCGAGCCTCTGCCGGTAAGTAATCAGTAGTAAAGCTTCTGACCCTGGTCAGTAAGCAAACAAGAAATTTACAGCATTATTTAAAAATGTGTGTATTTATTTTTTTTAAACCAATAACCTTCCTATCATATTAACAGCTTAATTCTTAAATAATAATTAGGTTTGTTCTGGTATTGATGCTTGCGTTGGGCAGCTTTTTGCAGAGAACATGGGTTCCGGAACAAAAAGATGCGATACATTTTCATATACATTCATTATGAATATCAAGCCTGAAAAACATTACAGACAAAAACGGGCGGGGACAGGCTTTTCAGAGTCAATAAATGCCTAAAGCATGGCTGTCCTTGCTCCAAAGTAGTTTATCCAAATAGTCCAATTACCTCTTTAGCATTTTAATGAAAAAAGTTCTGCTAATGAAGCATCATTTGAATCAGGTGGGTTGAACCAGGGTAAGAACTAAAACATGCAGGACACTGACCCTTGAGGACTGACTTTCTTTCCTTGTCTCCATTGTCTTATTACAATTCCGTTTCAAATGAATAGCTTTAATTTTTCCAGGTTCACCTGTTTCTGCAGGCCTGTGTTTCATTGAATGTCAAAATTGCCCAACAAAAACATGAAATAAGTGGGAACTATGTGGTGGTCTGCAGTTTCCGATTTAACCGAATATTTCTGAATGGGTTTCCTTTGCCCCTCAGCTGATCTTCCAGGTGACCCCTCTGCGCTGGTCCCAGTGGATCGTGGTCCTAAAGATTTCCATCCCAGTCATCCTCCTGGATGAGGCACTGAAATATATTTCCAGGAATCATTTAGAAGGTAACATCATCAGTCTGAGTTATTAAGTCGGTTTCGCTTTGTTCCTGTTTTGTAATGTTAAGCAGCTTTATCCGCCCTCTGATCTTTTTTCCTGATTCTTCTTTTTCCTGCTTTCCGTATCAGCATAAATATTTATTTCGCCTTCTGTGAAAAGGTACTGCAGCTCTTCCTTTCTTCCTGCTTCGTCTCCGCTTTAGAACCGGACCAACTAAAAACTGATCTTTGCATTCTCTAAACCGTGTTTTCTTTCTCTTTTGTGTTTTCCCTGGCAGATGATGAGGAAAAGAGATATCGGCGGAGATGGCAGCAGAACTAAGACCTCTCCTTTGTTGCATTTGCATAGTTAGACACACACACACACACACGCAAGGCTACAATTTTCTTATTAGCTAGGAACCTTTTTGTCACCCCTGGCCCTCGTTCCCATCCCTCTGCATATCCAACACGGCACCACTAAAAACGAGCAAGGCTTAGAGAGAGGAGGCTTGTATTCCTGGTACGAGTGTGTGTATTTGGGGGGGGTTGTGTGTGTCTGAGTGTGTGTTTGCAGATGCACAATTTTGTTTTAGCTGCAAGGATGAGAAAAAGCTGGGGAAAAAAAGGATAAAATGGCCTCGGGCATCTTAAAACGATTTCTGCTCATTTGCTCTTTTTCACTGCACAGTAAAAATATAGTGGTGCAGAAACAGACTTCAGGGAGGAAAGGGATTTAAGGGGGGGATAGTTGTAATTCAACACAGAAGCTGAAAGAGAGGTGGAGAAGAGACCATAAACGTAAAAAGAGAAAGAGCAGGGATACAGAAGACGAGGAGAAGCGGACCTGGAGGCTGAGTCTGCGTGGGAGAGCCACCATACTCGTGTCCCGGAGCCGCTGCCGCCACCCACACACAGCCGCAGGAGCACGCTCTCATCAGAACAACTTCCAGTTCGTCTTCTCTGAGCAAACGCTTTCGAAAGGTGACCCAGGTTTATGATCTCTCGCTCCGTTTCTCTTTCCTGCGCTATGTTTGAGGAGGCAGCTTTTAACCTCATATTGGGGCCCTTTTGGGGGGGGTCAGTCAAAGGAGTGAATAGCTTTGCACTGCTTATCTGCTTCTAATAGCTCTTGATTGGAGGAACTGAGGTCAGCCGACTCACCATGCAATACTGAAAGCTGGTGAAATAAACGCAATCCCCCCACAAAGCTAAACTAAACAGATATAAATCCCACATTCAGATATGAGTCAACATTAAAATCAAATCATTTTTCATCCATTCACACCCTTTCTCTTCATAAACATTTTTTCTGCAGTATAGCTACTAAATTTACTCGTCTACATTAGAGACGGGAAGAAATAAAGCAGCAAATTGCTGCAGGTCAGGGGAGGAATCTTCTCCATTTAGCCCACTTAGCCTTTAGTATCCATTAGCTTTAGTCCTAGCTAGAATTAGCGTTTTATGGCTAATTTCTGATCTCTGATTTATTGTAAAGTTTTGACCTTCCAAAAATATGACTAATTCCAGTTTCTTTTCAATGAATTAGAGATCACTGACTGTTAAACAAAATGTTTTTAAGACAAACTCATTACAGAGGTGTCATTTTACTCCTTCCCATGTTTTGTTTGTGATTATCGTAGCCACTGTTTGTATTAAAAAGAATGGTAGACCCTTATCTGATCTCAAACTTCCAAAATTCAGTACCTTCCATGACAGTTAGCCGGCAGAAAGCAACACAAATAGATAAATATAAGAATTTCAACATACTCTGCTCAGCCTTCTTAATAGCTGCTGAAAGTCTTACTCTCTCCCCACCTTAATGAACCACAAAGAGATGGCTCAATGGCAGAGGCGACCAAACTAGGAATTAACCAGTTCTAGTCACCAGAGGATTTTTTTTCTTGCATCTCTAGTTTTAGCTAACGAGTTACTCTGCAGATGATCATAAGTTGTAAAAAATAAAGTATGACCAAAGAGGTAAAGCTTTGCTTTAAATTCTTGCCCTTCAGCCCTTAGCTGCGTAGCTTAATTGGGATAAAGGACAGTCAAACAGTTCCCTGTCTTTGAGGACTTAAACTTCTTAAACGTCTCCATTCTGCTTCCTGTGAACCCTTTCTATATGAAGCATCCCTGCCTTACAAAGTCCACTGCACCGGCAGATTAAAGATGTGGTCCAAATGAATGTGTCTCCAGCGACCTTCCATAAGCTTTTTCTACTCGTTTTGGTTGCTTTCACCAACAGTGAGCAAGTGAATGTCCCCTGGCCCTTTTTCTCTGGGTTTTGCTTGCCGTGTGCCGCGTCTTCAGCTCCTCTCGCTCTCTCAGTGCTTTGTTTTAAAATGACTAGACAATGTATTTGACTGAACGAACACATGGGGCTCTGAATGTGTGTTTTTTCTTAATTTTTCCAGGAGGTGGGTCTGGTGGGTTTTTTTTTTGGGTTTTTCTTGGGGGGGTGGGGGTGTTTTACTGGTGCTCTGTGGGAGGGGCCATTTCCCGGTGGGAGGGTCTTTTTTTCTTCCATGTTTTTAAGGATAGGTCGAGTACGCACTTTTAATAACTAGAACGTCAGTGTAGTGCTGGTTTAAAACCTATCCACACCCTGCCTGTTCCCCCACAGTTTTGATCACTGTAACAAATACATAAAAAAGATGCTCTCTTGTTGGCTTTGACTTGAACATTTTTGTTAAATTCCAACATTACAAAGGTCTCTGATGGTATTAACAGCCGGATGAATTTTTGTGTAACAAAACTGACTTGCGTGGAGCTGACATAGTGTGTAGATCCTTGTTTCATTGTCGCTTCCAGACCTGTTGAGTCGTTACTGGAGAGGAATCCTGGCGACCGTAAATAGGACTCTTCTTCCCAGTGGGACTTAAAAACTGGAGGCGATCTCCATCCTGAGACACCAGTCTGCTGCATCTGTTTTGTCGCTTGAGAACTTGTGGGCATTTTTATTTCATTTTATTTTTTATGAACTCCTGGGGTATCCAGGATGTTCCCAGCTTCTCGTGTTCTCCTGGGATCACTCTTAAAGACCTGACTGGTAATTTTTTAATGCAGAAGAGGGCAAAGCGTCTATAATTACGCATCGGCAGATAAATTTTTTTTGGGGGGGGGGGTTGTTGGAATAATCCTTTAGCTTCTTAGTAAAAGCTGCCTCCGTCCTTACCAGCGGACCACCCACTAGCCACATCCCTCCCCCACCGCCCCACCCTTGCCCCCAGGTCTCGAACATGCTGGCACTCCTGCCACCAGGCACTATAAGTCTGTATAGCCTTGTTACTTACTACTGAATCCTCCATTCTGTACAGGCGAGATGAATATGATCGCATGGAACCTTGTTGCTGTAATAATAACCTATACAGTATGTCATATTTAATTTTTTCTGATCTTGCGTCATACTTGCAGCAGACAGACTTGCAAGGAAACAGGTGTTTTCTGTCGTTTTTACGTCTCCGTTGAGCACATGGCTAAGGATCTGTTTGTTTTTTTTCTCGTGTGTGTGTACAGTACAAGGTCATTTTTTCACTGTTTTTGTTTGGTTTTAACAGTTGCTAGTTTTTTTTAGTTTTTTTGGCTTTACTGTAGAGAAAACGATTTGAAATTAAGAGGGAGAAGAATAGTGCTTATGTTTGTTAGCGGTAATGACTTGGATCATTTCAGCAGAGGGCTATCTGGTGAGGGAGCGCTAAAAAAAAGCTGCTCACGAGCCGTGTCTGGTTTACACTGAGCGCTGAGCAGTGATTAAGTCCTGATGTTTTAAGACTGTACATTGTTGATGAGAAAGCAGGCTCTGGAGACTCACGGCGGTCCTTTTCGGGTCAGCCGCACGGAGCTTGTTGCCTAACACTTCTACTTATAAAGTCCTTATTCTGGAAAACCGCAGCTGCCGACAGGAAAAGTGTGGGAACAATCAGTTCATGTTGAATTCCCTTTCTGATTATAAAAGATAGACAAGTGAGAGGTCTCCAGAGCCTGAGTTCCATCTCTGAGAAATAAAGGATTCTATGTGTTGCCTTGTTAATATTAATTGTGGACACATAATTTTATAAACAAGAGATGTGGAAATAAAGATTATTTATCTTGTTATTTATCCAGAGCTCATTTTTTGTGTCATAAATCTCTACTTTATTTCTTTTATATCTTCAAAAGTGAGACGTAACAGCAGTATCTGATATTTCATTTAAAAAAATTAGAATTTCTTGCAAATAAAAAAGAAAAGAAAAACTGAAATACCACCTGGTCATAAGTATTCAGACCCTTTGCTCAGTATTGAGTGTATGTAACCTTTTGAGTTAGTACAGCCATGAGTCTTCTTGGGAATGATGCAACACGTTTTTCACATCTGTATTGGGGATCCTCTGCTATTCTTCTCTGCAGATCCTCTCCAGTTCTGTCAGGTTGGGTGGTGAATGTTGGTGGACAGCCATTTTGAGGACTATCCAGAGATGTTCATTTGGGTTTAGGTCAGGGCTCTGACTGGGCCAGTCGAGGATGATCAAAGTTGTTCCAAAGCCACTCCTTTGTTAAATTAGCTGTGTGCTTAGGGTCATTGTCCTGTGAAAGGTGAACCTTTGGCCCAGTCGGAGGTCCTGAGCACTCTGGAAGAGGTTTTCTTCCAGGATATTTCTGTTTTAGGCCGCATTTTTCCTTCCTTCAATTGCAACCGGCCGTTCTGTCCCTGCAGCTGGAAAACACTCCCACAGCATTATGCTCCCACCATCATGTTTCACAGTAGGGATTGTGTTGAGCAGGTGATGAGCGGTGCCTGGTTTTCTCAACACATAACACTCAGAATTTAAGTCAAACACTTCAATCTTGGTCTCATCAGACCAGGGAATCTTATTTCTCATAGTCTAGGAGTGCATGTCTTTTTTAGTAAACTCTTCATATGTCTTGCATGGAGTAGAGGCTTCCGTTGGGCCACTCTGCTCTAAAGCCTTGACTGGTGGAGAGCTACAGTAATATATCACTGTGGTTGTGGAGATCAGCCACCAGTGATCTTTGAGTTCTTCTTAGCCTCTCTCCCCAAGGCTCTTCTTCCACGATTACCCAGTTTGTCTGAACAGTCAGGTCTACGAAGAGTTCTGGTCATCCCAAATTTATTCCATTTGAGCTTAATGGAGGCCACTGTGCTCATAGGAACCTGGAATGCTGCAGAAACTCTTTTGTGACCTTAGCCAGATCTGTGCCTTGCCACAAATCTGTCTCTAAGCTCCTTAGGTAGTTCCTTCGAACTCATGATTCTCATTTGCTCTGACATGCACAGTGAGCTTTAAGGTCTTATATAGACAGGCGTGTGCCTTTCCTAATCAAGTCCATCAGTTTAATCAAACACAACCGGACCGCAGTGAAGGAGCAGAACCATCTAAACGAGGTTCAGAAGACATGGGCCGTATGCGAGTTAAATGAGTGTAACTGCAAAGGGTCAGAATACTTATGCCCATGACATATTTCAGTTTTTCCTTTCGCGTAAATTTGTGGAATTTTTTTCTCAAGATGGGGTGCTGAGAGTATGTTAATGTGTAATAAAATGAACTTTTTTGATCTTACTAAATGGCTGCAATGAAACGGAGTGAAAATGTAAAGAGAACACTTCTGAACACTTTCTGTACCCACTGTACTAGCATGAGGTTATGCTAGTAGCTCCCATTCACTTTCATTGGTTTATATTAAGCTAAAGCAAACCGGGTTGGAGTATCCCTTTAAACAGCAGATTGATGTATACATGTCAAGGTGACAGAATCTTATTAATCTTCATCTGCTGCTAACGCTGTGTGATACACCTGCAAGACCTGATCCATTTGCTGACCTTCCTATTTGGAATGACTGCCGAATTTAATAACTGCCTGATAAGTTTTCATTAAATTTCTATGAAATATATCAACACAAAGTAGTACAATGTACCATTTTTCTAAAGGGGAGAAAAAATGTCAGTTCCACCAGATTTTATGGAGTATTGGAGCAGAGTCCGGCACGGGTCCAATTTTACATTCCTGCACCAGTTAAGAGGATTTTTTTAACTCAATCCAAGACCCACACTAACTATGTGCAACTTATTAAAAGTAAGGGTTTTTTTTTTTAGCAGAACTTACTCTTAACATAGTTTGCATTAAACTTTTTTGTTGTCTCAGTTTGGCTTGACTGGGTCAAGAATCGCATGTATTTTTAAAATGAAAATGACACAGTATTTAATTTCCAATCCTTATTATCCTTATAATCCTTTATTATTAAAACCCACATCATGCCATCACACACAAGACACACAAAAGAGTAATAAATATGAAAATTTCATATGCTGTGGCCTGACCAGAGCCTTTTACAACTTCTTTCTGGTCCATTGATGTGTACTGAGCACTGTATTTGTTTAATGGATGATACTAATATACTAGATTAATGCATGAAATAAAAATGATAAAATACTGGTATATGTTAGAGAGACAAAGTCTTCTAATTAACATATACAGTTATAAACATAATATATTCAGTATACACACATGTACATACACATATATAGAATATATATACATATGTACCCAGATACTGAGGACATGTACATCTCTGAATTTGATGAAAATAATAATCAATTCGCTCTCTCTTTTAAAGCTAAACTTTCTAAATGAAAACATGAATTTGGGAGAGTCAGCACAAAAACGTATTAAGGAGATTAATCTTATTTGATCAATTATTCCTACATTTTAATTAATACTTGTCTGTCCTATTTCATTTACATTTTCCCCATTACTTCTTCCTTCAGATTTCTTCGAATTTTACTTTATCATTTTGGTGCTAATGAAATTATCAGTAAGCTTGTTTGCAAACCTTTCAGAGGGGTGTTTATAAGATATGTATAGATATCGTTTACCAGCAATATTTGTTTTATTTCTGCACTACATTCCTTTGTTATAATCTTGTCACCTTCCTAAAATAATTGCCTAAGTCTTATTTTATTTATAAATCAGGTTCCAGTGATGCAGGCTACCTCTAGTAATATTGCCTACATTTTTAATACTTCAAGAGTCATCTATTGGCTGAACCTTTTTGACTAAATCTTATATGTTCAGAATTTTGTTCAGTTTTTTTGTGTTTCATTAAAAACCTGAAAAAAAGACTTAGGCTGTTATTGTAAGAGTGTGAGGATATGATAAAGTCTCAGTTTATATAGCTGGGAACACTGGCACTGAACATGTACAGTGGTCAGCATAAATGAGTACACCCCACTACATTTGTCAGAAAACCTTTAGTTTCCTTTAAGAATCAATATTTTCTATGAGATATAGTACAAAATACTCCCAAAAATATGGGCCATTGATTGCAAACAATATTTTTTAATTTGCACACACAAAAAAGTGATTTTCCTAACAAATTAATTCAAGCCCATGTTGCAAAAATGAGTACACCCCAATTATAGTCTTAGGTGAAAGTCCACACTTAAGACTACAAACTTCTAATTAACAGCATTCAACCACAGGTGAGTATGAAGATTCATTTAAGAGGTGTACAGCGGACAGGTGACTATAAAAGGGCATTACTTTACAAAGAAAAGCCCTTCCCATTTCATACAGTCAGCAATGGCTCCCCATGGAAGAAAAATGTCACAATATCTGAGAAAGGAAATAATTTCTTTACACAAAAATGGTGAGGGCTACAAGAAGATCAGCAAAGCTTTACATATCAGTCAAAATACTGTAGCAAAAGTGATCAAACATTTGAAAAAGATGGAAGTGCAACCATCTTAGAGACGTCCAGGCCGTCCATGGAAGTTAACATCTCGACAGGAGCATCTTCTGATGAGAAGGGTTGAAGAAAATCCCCATGCAAGTTCACTGCAGTTAGCTAAGGCAGTAGAAAGCCAAAATGGAGTGACCGACACAATACGGTGCACATTGCAGAGGAATGGCATGCATGGATATTGTCCACGAAGTAAGCCTCTCCTAAAGCCCATGCACAAAAAAGCCCGCCTACAATTTTCTAGGGCCCATGCTGAAAAAGATGAAGACTACTGGGACTCAGGAGTAATGAGACAAAGATCCGTTTTTTTAACTAATGGTTTAAAACTGTATGGTGTCGTAAAGGTCAGGATTTAAAAGAAAAATGCATGGTGCTTACAGTGAAACATGGTGGTGGCAGTGTCATTATGCGGGGCTGCATGAGTGCTGCTGGTGTTGGGGAGCTGCATTTCATTGATGGTATCATGAACTCAACATTGTACTGCTCTAAACCCAAGGAGAAGATGGTGCCATTACTTTCCCAACACAACAATGATCCAAAAACACACATCGAAAGCTACTGTTGCATTTCTGAAGAAGATCAGGGTGAAGGTGATTGAATAGAATCAGAATCAGCTTTAATCGCCAAGTATGACACATACAAGTATGATGCATACAAGGAATTTACAGATACAGTACAACCTGTCCAAGATCATTACAAACAACAACAACAACAAACAGATCCAGGTCACTGTTGGGCATGCAGCCACCGAGCGGCGCTCCCGTTTATGAAACATAGAGAAGTAAACATCTGGTAGGGGAGGGTTCCACGGTGAGGGGGAAAAAACGCTCAACTGTGTTGTGGGTCCGTACAGCACTCACAACGCAGGTGATAGAAAAAACCACACCAACAAACATTTAAGCACATATTCAGACATTAACAATGACACATCAGGAAGGATGGGCAGGTATGAGCTCCAGTCCACAGGGTAACGCGCTGCCGTCGAGGCGCGCTGTTATCCAGCTTCATGTTGCAGGAGAGAAAATGAGGATACAGCGAGACGGTGTGTGTGAATGTGAGTGTGTGTAACCATGTCAGTGTGTGCGTCAGTAGATGCACGTGTACGGGGGAGAGGAGACTCTGTTGATATTCTTCTCAGGGACATTTGATAAGAACCAGGTTGAAGGTCTTCATGGGAGCCAAAATATAAATTGTTTGGATTTCAGGGAGAGATCAAATATTCCTCTCTGTCCCTTCAGTCTGTCAGTGGTTTCTTTTTTAGTCTAATTCAGCCAAATTGTAGTTCAAATTAAAGTTCCAAATCCAAATTAATTCCCAGATTAATAGTTCCAAATCCAATTAATTTCCAGTTGCCCCAATCCGCACCGACAGTTTCTCCAAGTCCGATGACAAATTGCGGATGAGTCCCAGAGCGCCGGCCAGATCGCCTCTTACAGCGTCTGTTCTGCGTCCCAGCTCCCCCAGCATTTGGTTCTGAGTCCCATCAGTACGAGTCAACGCATCCAGCTGTTCCTTCAGCCGTCCAATCGCTTCCAGAACAGTAACCAATCTCGACCGTGTTTCAGATCTTTGTTGCTCCATTTTACGGTAGTTCCAGTAACTGCCCATTCCAATCAGCAGAAACCCGATCACCATGATTGCGAATAGATATATATCTTCAGCATCCTCTTGGGAGAGTATTGACAGACACACGGGCTGAAACTTTGTCCAAGCGTCCAGCACGTAGCCCGCCGGATACGTCTCCGCAGGACACCCCGGTTGACCCTTACCGGTGCTTCGTAGAGTTGAGTAGATTTTATCAATAGCATTCAGAGACCAGCTGACCATTTCCATCTTCGCTTATTCAGTTTGGTTTCGGAGAAAATTGCCAAAAGATACTCCAGATAGAGGCACAGGAGACAGAGAGCTGTGGGATAAGACACAGGAGGAGGAGGGAGGGAAAAAAGCGACCGTCCTCGCTGAGAGCTGAGCAGCCAAGTATGTCTCCTGATCTGAAACCAATCGAACACCTATGGGGAATTCTGAAGCCACAAGTTGAGAATCCCTCTGCATCCAGCATCCAGGCTCTACAATAGGTTATTGTTGAAGAATGGAAACAGATAGCTGTTGCAATATGTCACCAATTTGTTCATTCCATGTCTAGAAGACTTGGTGCTGTCCTTGGAAATCAAGGTGCTTATTCAAAATACTAGATGTAGTGGTTTTTGTTGTGGGGTGTATTAATTTTTGCTTCAGCCAAGTTGAGTAAAACTGAAGATTTTCTGATCTAGGTTAGATTATTAACCTTAAGGTTAAATAAGTGTTAAAACTCTATAAAACTCAGCCTTGTGGAACATTTGGAAATTGTTCTTGTTTTCATTGAGCTACTGGTTGAATTTTTACTTTTACTGGGGGTGTACCCTTTTATGCAGAGCACTGTATAGATACATATTTTCCCACATATAATCCACCTGCATTAAAGATCCCAACCCAGGAAAATAATTTATGTGGGTTAACAACTGTGTAAGAGTAAGGGGTTGCATTTTTAATAACGTATACCAAATTTTCCAGATTTGTATTCATAAAGTTTGAAAAGCATGTGTCATGTTACTTCCATTTTCACAATTATGATGTACATGCTATGGGCTACTTTGTCATATAAAATCTGAATGAAAATGAAGTCAAATGGAGGTTTATGTTTGTAATATGAGATAATCTTTTTGGGTTCAATGATAATGGGTATCATCAAAAGGCACATTATGCCTTGAGGTGTTTGTAGTAGATTTCTCATAATCACTCCTCTACATGTGGTGAATATGTCCAGATATGGGATTCCCTAAAATCCTAAAATTTATTTTGAAGATCAAAATTACTACAGTTTTTTTTTAAAAGCACTAACTTTCAGAAGTTTTCTCAAACATGAATACCCCTTTAGGATTTGTGAAATAGGTTTGAATTAAAGAGAAAGTTGATATTTTATACCTTAACAACAGGAGGTACAAATGTCTCCTACTGATATGAGAATTATGATTAAAATCCTTCCTAAGAGTAATTTCTTCCTCCCAGTTGTTGGAAACATGACTTAGAGCTGTTTCTTTCAGTTTAGAATGTGGATTTAGTTTTAAGATGGGCATCAACCCTTGTCTACTCAACAACCTGCTTTCCTCTGGATTTCGTCATGTTACACCAGCAATTTGAACAGATCAGTATCTAATACAACAAATCAGTCTAAAATGGTTGATATTTACAGTTAATCCCACCGATGGTTCTTCACACTTAATTTGTCTTTATTTCCCCTCTTTTCAAAGGCAGTAATATATGATCTTCAGCTATTTTCCAGCTTAAAAGACATGGTGTGTCCAACCCTGCTCCTCATGACACACTGCCCTGCATGTTTTAGATATTTCTCTGCTTCACCACAGCAGATATCCATTGATGACTTGTACACAGGCTTTTGCTGGACCACAGGCACCTGAAGCAAGCGTGTTAAAGCAGGAAAACAGGATTGGGGAAACACTTTCTAAGGAAGGGGTGTCCAAAGCACGGCCCGGGGGTCATTTACGGACCATGGACTGATTTTGCACGGCCCTTGACCACCATTTAAAATTGATTAATTCTGCAATTGGCACCACAACACAAATGATTGACGGAGATTAAGGATTAGATTAAATGATTTAAAAATGAAAGAATTAGAAAATGATCCATTGTACCAAATTATTCATCTTTTAACACCCACATTTTTTTTTGCTTTCTTTTTAAGTTCATTGCGTAAACAACTAACAGCTAAAAGCAGACGTAGAGACGACCAAACATAGCCAAAAACGACATCTAAAATGAACCCCTCTGAAATATTTGAAAACTTAATTTATTTTAAAAAGGCAAACCTTAAAACCCCAGCGTTTTGAATCTTCAATCCTTTAAAAAAATATTTTCTAAAAGAATTCCTACTTCATCTGTCTAACTAAATATCATGTTTAATATACTCTTAAGCATGTAGAAAAAACCCACAAATTTAGTACTTTGAAAAATCATATTTTTGCGGCCCGTTGGAATTTTAGACTTGATGATTTTGGCCCATGTGGCAAAAAGTTTGGACATCTCTGTTCTAAGACATTCCAAATAAAGAAAAACTCATAAAAGGGGAACGTTTTTCTTTCTTTTCTTGAATTGAAGGTTGAAAGCTTAGTGGCGAACCAAACGGCAGAATCTCATCACAATGATGAATAATTGGGGAGGTATTTAATATCAAAAGTATAATTTTGTTTTTGTTTTACTTGGCTTTTTTAAAGAGTTGTACAGGTAAACAAGTAGTGTTCAAGATCATACGTGTGTGTTCATAAAAGTTATCACTGAGTCATTCAAAATATTGCTCCATTTCTCTTTAGATCCGTCTAACTCTTTCGGGAATCATAACTTGTTCAGCCCATGTTTTTAAACTGATAGCCTTGTTTCACATTGACGCCTCTAATTCTTATTATACTTATTTCTAGTCTCTCTGGAACTGATCATTAGCTTAACCTTTGCCTTTTGCCTATCCTGTAGACCACGGTATAACAAACCTTGTATTCAGGACTTCCGGCACGTATTAGATGTTTAGATGGCCTGATTTATATTTATAGCCTTCAACGATAGACATTGATAGCCCATAACGATCCTTCATTTGGTTCGGGTTTGATTCAACAGCATACAGACTGTTGAGGAATGCCTTTCTGATAATATACCCTTTTGTTTCTCCTCACCAATCAGCATTTTATTGAAACTCTGATGATCAATTTTAATCTGATGAAAACACCAGGGCCCCTATCCCTAAAGAATTTTTGTGCAAAAAGTGGCTCCTAGCGGCCAAATTCTAAGAAATTTCTCAGTCATGACGTTTTCTTAAAATTTTCCCCTAAAAGTGACACGAAGATCCCAGTTAATATAAAAGCTATTCCTCAAGATTCCTAGCGCTTAAAAGGGCTCCTAAGGCGAGATCTGCTAAGAGCAGGGAAGAGGACTTTTAGTGGCCTAGGAGTTCCCTAAGCAGCTGTGTTTGTAGGATATTTGTTAACAAGCCTTCATAAATAGACCAGCCAGCAATCACAGACATTGATAAAAGCTGAGCCGTGTTACCTTAAGACCACACTGAGTTGTAACGTTGCAACTTCTACTTCATTAACGACAGCCCCTTGAGATAGGCCATCTTGTTTTCAATGGGGTCCATATGGGAGTGAAAGTACAAAATATGCCAGCTAGGATATTAATATGAGCAAATAAGACACAAATCATTATTTGAAAAGGGTGTAATGAGCTTAAGTTTTCACATATTTTAGATTCTAATGTTAGGCTATAACCCCTACAGCTTACTATTCATTTTCCAGATATTGTCTTGAGATTAGTGTCTAATTATGTTTATTGATTTGAGGGTACATCCTGTGCTCATTATCACCAAAAGTTCATTTTCATCAAACTTGTATGATCAACCAATCACGGCTTTTGAAATGATGACTCATACCTAGCAACGGGGGTCAACCACACCTCCTCACTAAGATAGTATTTTCCATCCATTCCTTGCTCAGAGTTCACTGAAAATGTTCTGGAATCACTTCTAAGCTAAAACTCCCGGCAAGGAATTTTTAGGTTAAGTTAGGAGCTCTCTGAGAGGATTCTCAGAATCTTTAAGGATATGGGCCCAGGGATGCAATGATATCACTTTTTTCAAACCGATTCAATACCAAAAACTGGATCTGAGTTCCAGCACCGATGCTTGTACCACACAAAACAAATGCAATGAACTGGAAGACCGATTTTATTTTCTTCTCTGCTTTTTACAACAAATGATGGTGAATTAGATCAAACATAAAATATTAATAAATATTTCCACAAAAGTAACAATTCAAGTGAAAAATAAGCATTTTTGGTGAAATTATTGCAGAGTTTCCACATTTTAAGTATTGGTTTGATACAAATACACTAGAAGGGTATCGGTGCATCGCTTATTTCAACCTTTAATTTATACAGAGTACCATGCATATACTTTTACCACACACAAAAAATGCTGGTTTTATTTTCTTCTCTGCTTGTTACAACAAATGATGGTGAATTAAATGAAAAATAAAATATTAAGAAAAATGGCGACAAAATGAACATTTCAATTGAAAAATAATTATTTTTTGGGGTGAAATTCTTGCCGTTTCCAGGTTTTAAGTATCAGTTCATTGTATCAGTTAACTTTAATGAGTATACATATATTAGAACCAGTATCAGTTTCGTTGCAACCCAAGAAAACACTATAACCAACATGTAGAATGTGCTGCTGTTAGCAAGGCCACATGTCAAACATTTACAGAATAACCTTGCAGACTAAACTCCAAACTGCTGTTATTTTGAGCACCGTTATTATGATTCAGCTACACAGAATCAACAACATGCGGGTGTGTGTGATATGTGTGTTGTTTTTCTAATATTCTACTACATCTACTAAGTTGGCAGTTATTTGGTAATTTCTACTGATAACAGACTGATGCAGTTAGTGTGGTTGGACTATTCTTTTGGATACAGCTGTACAGGAAGTAGGGAAAATTAAGAGTTAATCTCCATTTTTCTTTTCCTACCTTATTTGTCTGACACTCGTCTGAAAGGTGGACTTGGATGACACAAAGAATCAAAAGCTGTCCCCCCACAGTCATTTCCATCCCATCACTGGACCAACCTGACAGACAAAGGTACCAATATATCAGGGAGATTGGTGCAGCGTGCAGCAATGCAGAATGGTGGTCTTAAAGAAACTAAAGATGACAAATGATGTGGGGAAAAGTATTTTATTGGACTTCAACAGTCATATAGGTAGGTAAACATTTAAAAACTTAAGGTTAACTCGTGAAACATGTCAATGTTTTCAAAGGTAATATGAAAAATGTAAAATTCTTTGCTTTGCCCATACAAGCGGACAATTTGAGCATTTTATGTTTTTATTTTGAGCTTAAAACAAATAATTTGTCAACGGTATTAAAAATCATTCCCTATGATGGAAAATGAAAGAATGCCTGAACAAAGTTTCAGGTTGCTGTGCAATGTTTTGACACATGAAAAGGGGTAAAAAATAAAAAAAATTACAAAAATGTTCAAGCTGAACTTCACTGCAGGTGTTCTTCCAGCAGAGGGAGATGTTAAACCACAGTCCATCCTCCTATGATGCCACACAGTGACTGCTGCTGTCAGTATTGTTTAGTGTTCATAGGTTGAGCCCCAGCAGTGTCCTGCAGCTACAACATGGACAGCAAAGGGCAGCTGGACCATCTCATGGCGCTTTTAGGGTCTGCTGCTCGCGCCTTTTGATTTCTTTATGAAATGCAGTCACATGCTTTTATAGTTGTCAAGGTAAAAATTACCAGATGCTTAATGCTGTGTCAGGATCCCACATGAAAGAGTGACGCGCAGTCACGCCCTCCCAGAGGAGAAGCTTCATAGAGAGAGGCAGGGATCCCTGGTGGTGGTGGTGGGGGGGGGGGGCTGAATACAGAATAAAAGCTCTCAATGGTATTAGGCTCTTATTTCCAAAACGAACGTCACAGGGATGCTGGATTTGGGAAGTCAGCGGGGACCCTGTCCCAGGAAAATATACACACAGAGTAATGACAGCAGCTGAGATAACTGACGGAAAGAACTCACATGTTCTGAAGGCCATGCCAAACTAATTACAGTATAAAGATTGAACTTTTTCAGATTTAGTACAACAAACCTCAATGAGTTTTATTAAGGTTTCTATCTGATGCACCAGAAGGAGTTGCAAAGGAAGATGACAACAATAAAAATCTGAAAACAGGTGTGCGTTTGTATTCAACCTCTTTTGAATCAAGTCACCTCAGAAGTCACATAACGGGCGGAACTGCTGTTGTGTCTTGGAGGTTTGATGGAGAGAACTGTTGTGGGATTATTTAAAGGTATTTATTTTAAACCTTTCATAGTAACGTTAACAAACAGACCCAAATAACTTCTAAAACAGCAATAAAAGTACATTTAACTGGAATAGAGACATGCACATTCGTTACTGACATGGTTCACATTCCAACACACACACACACACCATCAGACATGGCGGCACATAAAAGCATTAAGGAACCTCTTGGTCAAAAACCGGAGCACAGCTGCCCATGAAGAGTAAAACACAGTGTTATGGATGGCATCTTAAACCATTAAAATAAACCATTACAATATTTCTTAAAATGTTAAGATAGAGAACTAAATTCTTCTGCAAATAAACATGAACTAATGAAAAACTCTGCATAAAAATATCAAATATGACGGTATCTATTAAGCTCTTTACACCTCTTCCAGATTGAAGTTTAGGTTTGTCTGCTAATCACCAAAAACACATTAAACCGCCCTGTTGTTGAAAGTGTGCTCTACAAAAAATTGCTTTGCCTTGCCTATGTATGACCTTCTCAATAATGGATAATGAATAAAGCTTTTTTTGGCATAACAGCAATGAAACCGTTCCTATAAGTGCTCCTATAACTTTTTGATTTATCTTTAGTTTTTCAAGCTGGAAGGCCTCATTGCCATCACTCTAATCTTTAGCTCCCTCCACAGGTTCTCTATCAGATTCAATTCAGAACTCTGGCTGGGCCACTCCAAAACTTTTACATATATTAAAAAGTATAATTATTATTTTTTACACAAGTACAGTTTTTCAGACACAAAAAATAAATAAATTGAAAAGCAAATATTTCCTCTTTGCTGTTACGTACACATCTTCTGGCATGTCAACGCCTAAACTTTGGACTATAATGTGACTAAATGAACCCAGAAGAGAACCCAGTTTGTCTCTCTACTAATGATTTCAAAGTGAGATAATCAGAAGTACAAGTTAACCAGATTGACATTCTTCCTATTTCATTCACCCTGCGTTCCGTTCTGCTTTCTTCTTCCAGCTCAGCCTTAAATCCATCACAGATTAATGTTCAGCTCCATGTAAAGAACTAGTATTAGTTAACGAAACAATAAAAATAAAAATAAAAACCTAGAACTGGAAGGAGGTGTAATATCAACACCATAAGAGGCCTTGATAGATAAAAATCAAGATCCTTTTGGCTGAGGGAGGAAAACTGAATTTGGATAGAAGCTTTCTTGGAAGGTTGTCAACCGTTTTGGTCTGATGAACTGTTCATATCTGCAATGTTTTGTTGTTTTTTCCCCCCCTTAAAACTGACTACAGCTCCCTTCAAGTCTAAATCATTACACTTCTCTTCCTAGAAAACTTGCTTTACTAAAGTTGGACAAGCTTCCCTTCAAGTTGGACATCTTTGAATAATGATCAGGCAATACAGCATGCCTTTTTCGTCTCACGGGGCCCGCCTCAGTATGCTCAGAGATGGCCGTGTTTCAACTGGCTTCCATCAGGGTTCATATGAAAACAAACCAGCACCACTTAGAGTGCACGAGGCTTTAAGAGGGCCAGCATCCAAATCTCGGGATAAGATGGGCTGCAGGAAACTTTAAATGCGTACAGTATGTGGGCCATTGTCCTGTGAGGATGGACATTCAGCCAGGTGTGCTGTTAGGCTAGCTGAGGCTGTTGCCAAGGAACCGGATGAACTTGCAATGAACTTCCAACACGTCTTCACCAGAGATGGAAATGCGGCCCTGTCCGACGACTGCTTTGGTGTGAAATATGAAAAGTCAACTAATGCAATGGAGAGTTATCACAGAAAGCTGCCTCAGCCTGTAGGAAAGAATTGTGGAGTTGTTTAACTCATCATATCATCATGTCAAGCTCCAGAACAGTTAGCAAAAACTGCACAGTAGAAGCAGAGCAGAGACAGAAGTACAAATTTAATGCGAATAAAGGGTGTTAGTGTGTAAGAGAAGTGTTAGCAGCTGGTTTTCAGATATGTTTAAAGGTGAAGAGGCACGTCCCTGATCTGATAGTGGTAGCTTGTTCCCAATCATGCAACTACCTACCTCACCTGTCTGCCCCTCCAATCTCAAACCACGCCTAACAATTTAAATTTCATGCCATTCTTATGCGTGGCAAACTCCTAGCCTTGCAACGAGATTGGTAGGTGTGATCTTTCATTTGCATTAAAGTGACAGAGGCCTCTAAACAGCTCATTCAGAAAGGAACTGAAATGGACGTGGTGCAAAGAACATAATTAAGGTTTGGTACAGACAGAAGAGCTCTTATAACTTGTTTAAAAACAGGCAAAATACTTCCCCTTTCAGAGTTATACAGCAATCGGAGGCGGGTACCCACAAATTGTGATCAAGTCAGATTAGCGCTAATTCATCATTTTTACTCAAGTAAAAAGCAGTCATCAAAGAATTTATACAAGTAAAAGTAGAAACAATATTTCATTAAATGTCTCCTTAATTACTGAGTAACTGATGCTGTCATCAGATGGAGAAAAATATAAGTATGTGCCAATGTTTGTATTTTAAAGATTGTAATGAAAACAATCATACAAATAAATAGCATGATTACAAAATTATATTCCGGCAGAAACACTATTTTCAAATTATATTTTTTTTTACAAAATACAACTTATGAAACACATACTAACATTTTTGATCTCCAAATGGCACAAAGGGCTCAGCAGACAGAAAATAACATCAGAACAACAACGCTTGCGTACAAAGTCACTCACTCACTTTGACATAAAGGGTTTTTTCTTGGTCATTTTTGACTAAAACAAGCTTTTTCTTCAGTCAGTGAACTTACACACTAGTAGAGTAGGGACACTTCATGATACAATTACTCAAGCAAAAGTAAAAACGGTACCTTTGTTTTCTTTTTTTTCTTCAAAAAGATACACTAGCATTCCCTTAGCATGATTCTGTCACCACCATACATCACCAGTAAGATGGAGTTTTAAGGTGTAGGTGCAGTGTTCAGTTTGTGCCACACATAGTGTTTTGCTTGTAGACCGAAATATTTGGTTTTGCCCTCATGTGACCAAAACTGAGGCTGTTGGACCTTCTGTTCATATTTTCACAGCAAACAGGAAGAACATCCAAAACTAAGGTCAGAGGTCAGCTAACGGTCTTACTCCAGATGTCTGCTTTGTCCAGGGCTGGACTGGGACCAAAAAGTGGCCATGCCAGCCGCCATAATAATATAATATATTATATATAATATGCAGAGCACACAGCATACAAGATAATTTTTAAGCGCGTGTTATGTTTTAAAAATCTACTTTTTTATAAAACCTAGAAGCCTACACTACTCACCTAGTTGTTAATTGTGGATGAATGACCACAGTGTCACAATTCTCATCTTGAAGTGAGATGTCAACGAAGCATAATTAAAGATTTCTTTTCTATGTTTTATTAAATATGCCATTTCTGAAATAACCTACAGAAGTATGCCTTTAGTATGAGCATATATCCATGCAGCATTATGAGCTCCAAAAGTGGCACCAAAGGAGACATAAACCAGAGATGAAGTCAGCTATACTAGCTTAAGCTGATAAATGCTTTATTATATTTATCCCAAAATATGGTCAATATAAATTGTATTCATTTTAAATTTAAGACCTATGATGGAATAAGAATTGATATGAAGACTTCTTTATGAAATTAAAATCAGAGCTACATGTGCTTAAACTACAGGTGTACGTTATGAGCAGATGTGAAGCCTAAATAAACAAAACATCTCTGATACCTTTCACAACAGAAAGAGAGACAACAATCTAAATATATAATGTAACAATTTAATTGTGACTAAGTATCATGATGTAAAATCTATTTTAAAAATCGATATTATCCATTAAAATAATCCTGTTAAATATGAAAAGTTATCTGTAGTGTCTAATTATCCTGTTAGTTTGGTGTGACTGAGTTATGAAGTGGAGGTTGGTGATGTTTTATCTCCTTCATTACTTTATTGACCGTCTCTTAACCACACTGATCAGCACAGAGAGCTGAACCAGCCACTGTCTTAAAGTCAAAATTGGTAAAAGCTTTAAAGAATAGTCTCTTTTAAATGGAACGAATGTCTGACAACCTGAACTTAATGTAACAAGGCACACAACAAGGGCCGAGTCAGGATTTGATCCTCAGATTCCCAGTTGAGAGTCATGTACACTAACCAGTCAGCCAATAGGATAGTACAGTGACCAAGCAGACGGCTCATATCATCAATCAGCAAATTGGTGACAGGACCCCCACACTATCACCCTCAACTTTTAATTTTTAAAGCACGAGTCATGCTAATTGTTTATTATTAGGCTGCTTGCAGTTTACTGTAGTCTGCTGCTTCTTTGAAACTTTAAATCTGAATGTATCCCACAAAAGTTTTTGGTTTTGTTTCTTTTTCAGCCTGCTCTCGGTGTCAGACTGTGACAGAGAGAACAGCTGGAAAAAAGTACTGTGAGAAGACACTATAGTTAGAGGGGGCAGGCTGAGAAGGGCTGAAGAATTTCATTGGATCATTTGCCAATTTCCTTCTAGAAAACAGCCAATAGGCTGTCGCAGTCGATAGATCAGTTTATAATGTGCTTCTGGTTAAACTATAACAGTCCTGGACCGGACCAAAAAGGAAAATGTGCCCACTGGACATTGCCTAGTATACCAGACAGCCCGTCCAAACCTGTCTATATCCTTTCCATTGTGACAAACTATGACCAAGACATTTCAAAAACTGTCTTGTCCACATGACATGCTTTCATCCACATGGAGACACAGAAAACAACACAAAACTATTCTACTCCCCCCAGGACCTGTAAGTGATCCTAAGCATGGAGTATGGAGCTTGTGTGTAAAACCTCCACAGCGGGTCAGTGGTACATTGAAAGAAATGACTCATTAGATCAGCAACATTTAAATTATGGCAGCTTTTCCATTCAATAAATATATGCTGATTCAATCAAATTCACATACATCTGGATAATATAATTTAATTGAAATTGGTTGAATCATCATATATGTATTGTATGAAAAACTGTCATCATTTAAATTGTGTTAATCCAATCTGTCATTTTTGAGTTTAATCAACAAGAAGACAAAGATAGTGTAAGTGGAGTCTTGTGTAGAAGATTTTGCAGCTGAAACACAGTCATGAACATGTGATCCACCATTGCTGTAATTATGTGTGATAGGGTTGGATTAAACTAAAAAGGTATCTTGGAAAAATACAGACCCTAATCTATTAAAATGAAGGGTCTGGCATCAAAAAATGAAAAGGGCGCATCCAGTCGGCAAAACAGCAAAAATGTCCTTCTTGCAAAGGAATGATTTGAACGCGGTTTTCTGTTTCTCTTTTAGATGAAAAGTCACGTCCAACTCGTTCATTGTAGTGGCCAAAGCTGTTTCAAACAACTGGTGTTCATATGTAGCCATCATTCAATCTTGACTAAATGATTCCGGACACTGCAGCACTGTCGTCATCAGCTTAGCTAGCCTCTGGCCCGTCTACACCAGATACACCAATTTGATTGGTTCCCCTAGCTGCTCACGTAATGCAGTAACAGTATCATTACTCAATGCCAGCACATCTTGCAGATGTTTGATATCTCTGCCTCCGCAGAGACAGCCACAGTCATGTCCAAAGCTATGTTCATAATGACAGGAAGCTTTGTTAAGAATAACTAGCCTACAGCTTCAGCCAACATTTTGCTGTCTGCAAAAGACAGAGTTAATGTACCAAATAACTCAAAATCACCGAAAATATTTATGCAGTTAAGTCTCTTTTTTTTTGCTCAGCCGAGCTCTGCTGTTCCTGTGTGGAGCAGCTGTGTCAGTCACCTCTTTTACCACTCACTCACTCACTCACTCATCCAGGGGGCAAGCACTGCGACCTCATGAGGAAACACAGCTTTTTTATAGGTTTTTCTTGTTCCTGAATACTAATAGTTTTTAAAGTATTCATTCGAAATAAGTATTCATAAAAAACACGCTATTTATGCCTTTTCAAATACCGTATGTAGGTTCAGCTCCACCCATATTAGCCTGCTTGCCTTAGTCACGTGATATGTTATCGCTAAAAACAAATAAATACATGCTAATGGAATTATTAAAACACAGAGTTATCTGAAAAGTTTCTTTGCTTAAAAGAAAAGGTCCAATGAAAAGACAGAAGAGCCTTCAACTTTTAACAAAAAGACAGCTACATTTAACAGACAATAGCAGGAGTCATACTGAAAATATGGATTTATCACAAAGGCAGTTTCCATGCATTGAGTCCTCGCTATACTTAATGTTTGGCAACCGGTTTTCAAATGAGGTAATGAAGACTTTAAAACTGCCGCGGACCAAACTGTCTTGTTAATGTGAAATAGACACTGATTCAGCATTGTTGTACGTTATATTTTTCTTGCACTATATATATAATTTATGTTTTAAAGGCATATTTAAATGTTACCATGGGGACCACAGCGTTAAGAAGCAGGAGGATGTTATTCATGTTATGTTGTTGGCATGATGATATAGGGACGCTGCAAACAAAGTTACGAGCAAACCATGAATTTACATTTATTATTATATTAAAAATGACCCTGCTTTTTATGAATTGTTATTATACATATAATATAATATAATGTAATTATTAATGAAATATTAAATACACTAATGCTCTTCAAAATGGTAAAATACAACTACATTATTAAAAATAAAACCTTCATTCCATCACATAAGTTAACCACCAAAAAGAAAACTGCAGCTGCTGTAATAACAACTTTATATAGGAGAGTGGTGTGGTGACAGTAGCAGAATCCTAGCCCTGGTGTGTGACCTCACATAATTCGTCCATTCATTTGATCAAGCTAAAATAAGCCTCACATCTAACCTGCCACGGAGCAGGCTTGTCCAGGAGCATACGGTATGTTGCCCTAGTGAATGAATGGGGCTTCAGGTTAGCCATATTTGTGGTTTGTGGAGAAATTGAGCCAGGGTTGTCAAAGTAAGCCTGACTTTTGGAGTTTGCTTGCTTCGTGGAATAATTATAACCAAAACCAAACCAGAACTGTGACATGCATTCTCTCACCATTAGCTGTGGATCTCTGCAACGCCTTCAAAGTGCGTCTTTCGAAAATCTCTCTATACCTGTTTTGCTACATACAGTTTAACAGAAAACTTGGATTTTATGACATAGAATCCATATGACTGCATTTATAGGATTAAAAGGCAACACTATACCCTTTTGTCTGGATAAGCTGGGTTTAGTTTGTGTTTTTTTGCTGAGAATTACATGACGCAATCTTCTGTGGTTCTCTAATTTCTAAATTAAACATTGTATTGTAATAACTCTTCTTGTAAAGTGCCTTGAGATGACATCTGTTGTGAAACGGCGCTATATGAATAAACTGAAAATTATAAATTATTTTTAAGGGAACGTTGCAGCTATTTTATCTGATTCAATGCAGATGGATTAAATAAATAATTAATAACAGCATTTTTCTATAGTGCAGCAGATTAATCTAAATCATCCCAGAGTTGTCAAAAGATGAGTTGATCATAAATAACCATATGACCAGCTGCTTAAACCACCGTTGGGTTGATATTCTCCACGCTTGTCTAATATCAATTCTTCGGCAGTTGCTTTACATGTTCAATGACTGATCACAATAATGTAGTTAATTAAAATATAATCCCACAGTTGATATTTTTTTATAATTTATAATTCCTGCTGTATCATACATTACCCATAAAACTTTAACCCAAAGTAACAGAAACCAACACTTCAACTGGAAGATTAGCAGGGGAATATTACAACAGTAGGCACTTATGAATACCGGAAACTGTGCATGATACCAGGAAAAATAGCACGTTTTTGAGAACGGCGGCTTCATTAACAAACAGTTAAACACCATCGTCCCAGAGCTCCTCCACCAAAAACTGTCCCAGCTCACCGTGCCTCCCTCCACCTGTCAGTGGATTACCAGTTTCCTGACTGACAGGAGGCAGCAGGTGAAACTGGGTAACTTCATATCCAGCACCCGGTCCCTCAGCATCGGCGCCCCCCAGGGATGTGTTCTCTCCCCACTGCTTTTCTCCCTTTACACCACTGATTGCACGTCAAGAGACCCTTCTGTGAAACTCCTGAAGTTTGCAGATGACACCACCGTCATTGGACTCATCCGTGACGGCGACGAGTCTGCATACAGAAGGGAGGTGGAACAGCTGGTCCTCTGGTGCAGTCAGAACCACCTGGAGCTAAACCCGCTCAAAACTGTGGAGATGACAGTCGACTTCAGGAAGAGACCCCCTGCAACATCTCCTCTCATAATCACCAACAGGCCAGTCCCCACAGTAGAGTCTTTCAGGTTCCTAGGATCCACCATCACACGGGACCTGAAGTGGACCTCCCACATTGACTCTATAAGGAAGAAGGCCCAGCAAAGGCTGTACTTTCTGCGTCAGCTCAGAAAGTTCAACCTGCCTCAGGAACTGCTGACCATATTCTACACAGCAATAGTCCAGTCTGTCCTGACCTCATCCATCTCTGTCTGGTTCAGATCCGCCACCAGGCAAGACAGGGACAGACTGCAGAGAACAGTCAGGTCCTCAGAGAGGATCATAGGTTCTGATCTTCCCTCCATTGAGGACCTTTTCCGGGCCAGGGTCAGGAAGCGGGCCAGAAAAATCACCACTGACCCCTCACACCCTGGCCACAATCTGTTTAGGCTCCTCCCCTCAGGCCGGCGTTACAGAGCGCTGTACGCCAAAACCACCCGACACAAGAACAGTTTCTTCCCCCAGGCTGTCGCTCTGATGAACTCTGAATAGTCACAGAGTGTGTGTCCACTCACATGAACAATAAACTAAAACTCTGCACTGCTGTATATACTTACTGTATATGCTTACTGTACAATAACCCTGGTGTGGTGTATATATTATCCTTTATTTTTATTTTTATTTATTTTATTTTTATTTTTTTTTCCCGTTTTTTAATTTCACTTATTTAAGTTCTGTACTGGGAGAAAAGTTGCCGGAGTCAAATTCCTTGTATGTGTCATACTTGGCCATTAAAGCTGATTCTGATTCTGATTCTGATTCAGTTAGAGGGTTCTGATCGGGACGGGGGGGGGGATTCTTGGAAAAAAGTCTGGGTGATCCAGATATGAGTCACTTTTCTTCAGAGGATGAATCATGGAAACAAAGGCACAGGTTGCTCTGAAATCTACTCATGCAGTTCGTGTTTGGATGGATCTTTTAACAATGTGTAGATCAAAGACGGAGGAGGGGGTATGATATTTGTTCTATCAGTGAGCCATTGCTGTTATCACAATGCTCGGATATGTTCTCTGTGAACAGAAGACACATACAGTAAGATGCATGTTTGAAGTTTTATCCCTAAAAAGGACAAGAAGGAAAAGTATGGGAGTTCTGGTAGGCGTCTGTAAAGATTACATTGTGTCATGCTTATGCTTTGTAACTAAGGAGCTTGTAACTAACAGGAATTTAGCATAATAAAGTTTAATAACAAGAAACTTATTCGACCCAAACAGGTGAACAACTCTTGGAGCATGAACAGAGGAACTAGTGGCGGAACAGGCAGGGAATGTAATAGAAGAATCCCAGAATAAATGGCAGAAACAGAGCGACTTGTGATTGTTGACAAGACGCAGGACGTTGATTACTGATAGGATAAAGGAGGTAAACAGGTAGACTGAGGGAAGATGAGTAATTATCACCAGGAGTTGAACTGAGGCTCATAGAAGCTACAAATCCAAGGGAGAAGAGCAGCAGTGGTCTAAGGGAGCTCAATTTAATCAAATAAAGAACAGAACATAAGATATGGTAGCACTTAACTTGCAAAAATGAATACATGAGGTGATCCATTATGGGTTTTTTTTTATATGTTTTTTCTGCTGTTTTTTGGTCATAAAGTCTCTCACTGCCATTTCTGCTGTTCATGAACTATGAACTCTGACCTTAACTGGGGCAAGAGAGCTCTAAAGTGCTTTAGATTTTCTTGGTTCCTTTGAGGCCTCCTAGATGAGTTCAATGTTCTCCTGTAGTGAGTTTCGCACTCCTGGGAATATTTTCTGACTGCTCCATGTTTTCTCCATTTGTGGATAACGACTCTCACTCTTGTTCTCTGGAGTCTCACAGACTTAGAAATTGATTTTTAACCCTTTTGAGACCAAATATTTGTAAAATTGTGTGACAGCTATAAATATTATACAGGAAAAATACACAAAAAAGCTAAATGTATAGATTTCTATCCATAAAGAAAATATTATAACATTTAATTCCCTAGATTAACCGCCACAGTTTTAGAAATTAGTTTGATGAGTCCTGCTTCTTCTGTGAATATGAGCACCTCTGTAAAGGAAATATAATTTTAACAGTTTGCTGGACTGGAGCATTTAGGGCTGTGCAGAGGTGGGTATAGTAACTAGTTACATTTACTCAGTTACATTTACTAGAGTAACTTTTGGGGAAATAAAATACATTTAAGGATACGTTGCTGAATGTTGCCTGTGATCTGTGTTCTAATAATCTAAAAAGGTTGCAAAAATGGCAACTGGACTTCTTCGGTTCCTTGAAAACATTTTGCTTCTCATCCAAGTAGCTTTGTCCTTGGATGTACTGGACAAAGTTCCTTGGATGAAAAGCACAACGTTTTCAAGATACCAAAGAAGTATAGTTGCCTTTTTAAATTTTTGTAAAAGTTTACTCTAAGGGTAGTTTTGCTATGTTATAATTTTTGGTTTTACTTGAGGAATATTATGAAGTATCGCTATTCTGACTCGAGTAAACTTTTTTGGATAGGCTGAATTTCACTGAAGAACAAACACGTTTTAACTAAAAATAAACCAGACAATGACACAACCTATATCTTATTAAACACCATTGCTTATTAAAGGAGACCACCTGCATTTATGCAATCTTAGGTTTTCTAATGTAATTTTGTTTGTTGAGCTATTGTTGCATTTTGAGGTCAAGGGAATACGCGGTGAACACCTTAAATTGTCACCGTCTGGAAGTACTTTTGTTCCACCTTTTTCTAAGATATGTCTATTTATTACCTACTGTATGAGGTGGTATTATACTGAAAAATTTAATTAAAAGGTGTTTTTTTCTGCTTGTTATTTATTTGTATTATTTTTGTTTTAATTTTGGCCTTTACAATAACAGAAGTTGCCAACAACTTTTTATTTTTGTCTATCTGATAACATCATTTTAAAAATCTTAAATCAGACGTTACTCAGTACTCAAGTAGCCTTTTTCATTAAATACTTATTTTACACTTACTTGAGTTTTTTTATGGATGGCTACTCTTTACTTTTACTTGAGTAGAAATATAAATGCTCATAATTGAGGATAATCCTTGGGTACTCTACTCACCCTTAGGTGTGCCTTACATGAGGAAGGTAAGTAATTGGCAGTGATTCCGGAGAGTATTTCCGGCCAGTAATTACAGTAAATTAGAATTTAAAAAACACAAGGAAATCGTCCAAACCTGCGAAGACACATCCCAGACTGTACGGGCCTCACTTGGCACATAAAAGGGCAAATTTCAAGATAGGACTTTTGGAAAATAGCTGAACATATGCTGCTTTTTCAAAAAGGGTTGCACAGTGAAAGCATCTTCTTTCTAAAACAGAAAAGAATAGCAGCATTGCTAGGGGTTTTAACGTTGCATCAGAAGAAACCACAGAACACATAGTGGTGTGGTCATGATGCACTGATGCAAAACAAGCCAAAAGAGACCTCATGTGAACTGTCATCGTGTTGACATGAACGTTTCTGTAGATCAAAGTAATCTAGAGAAAAGATATGAGGCCATCTGGCTGACGGCTGGAGTTTGGTGAAAACTGGGTCACTGAAACGGACAAAGCTCTTACACACCACACTGAATTCTGTGTTAGAACCGTTTACATTAACTCACAAAAGTGTTCATACCCCTTGAACCTTTTCATATCTGTTCTTTGTGCGAACCCACTTTGTAGTATTTTATTGGAATTATATGTAACAGATTAAATCAAAGTAGTGCATTGTTGTGAAGAGTAAGGAAAGTTCCATGGTTTACAGTCCTGTAAGGAATACATTTCACTGCAAGCCTTTTGGGATATGTCTCTACCTGCTTTGGAGTTCTAAAGAGCATTCTTTTTTGTAAAATAACCCACACTCAGTCTGGCTGGACTGAGAGCGTCTCAACATACATTTTCACATATTTTTATCAACTTCCAAGTGCATTTAAATCTAGATTTTGACTACCAGAATTTCAATTTTGGGCCACGTCAAGATCATTATTTGTCCTCAAAGGACCAGTTATTGAGAAAGTATTGACAAAACCAAAATTAACAAACTCTTAAACTATTAATAAATATCAGCCTTTGCATTCAATGAGTACCTCTCAAAGTAAATAATACTGAACATCTTTTTAAAATCTGAACTGTGGCAGCTGTCCAAAAGTAACTATGTACTACCATGTCAGTTTACATTCGTACATTTGTAATTTTTCCATTTTAATTTTTCTTACATTTTTCAGTGTTTTGTTAAAGAATACGTTTTCTTCTCCTCAAACGTTAGATTTTTTTTTTTCTGAAACCAAATATTAGATGTCAATTTGTAAGTTGGATTTAACTGGAAAACAAAATAACTGCTTATATACGTGCTCATAAAATTGTAGCTCTTGAAAAAAATGAATTCATTAAGAATAAGTGCAGAAAATGTTCTCTGACTTGTAATGGTTTCTGGAGTAAAGGTTAGGCTTATCAGGCTAAAAGATCCTGAAGATGCAAGCCACACTTCTGAGATTCCCTTTTCAAAAACTGGTATATGACAGTAATTGTTATTTTAATTACTATTTTAGTAACTATTTTGTGTTGCTGCATCACATACAATACACTCGCTATTGTGGCAGAAAAATAGGCTGTAGGAGTTCAAGCAAACCATATAAAAAAATAATGAAAATGAGAGTAAATGTATTGAATGCGCTGTTGTTCACCTAAATACATTCAATGATAAAAAATAGTTTTATCAGAGCTGAGCCTAATTGACCGTGTCATGTCCAGCTGGCTCAGTAATAATTCACTTCTCACGGTTCTGCAGAATTACAATCAGAATTTCATTGGAATTCTGGCTTTCGAGAAATCTTGCCGAGAGCTGGCCACTAGGGGCGCCAGTTGCCCTAAAACCACAGTCCAGTTTAATGACGGCGCGGTATAAAAGATTGGACTCGTTGCACGTGCGATATTAAAGCCTGTTATGAAATTCCCGGCACGTGCAGGTTAGAAAAAACCCGAGCCGAGTTATTGTTGAACGTGAATCCCGGGCTTCACTGCGGCGCAGGTGATTACGCTGCGTGAAGTGGGCGGATTTTAGGACCCACGGGTGGATTCCTGTTCGAATAATAAAAGTTGTTGGGATCCGTGCGCTGCCGACGTGTGACAAAAGCAGTCGGACTGAATCAAAGTGGTTGTGGGCCAGCCCCGGTGCTGTTCTGCTCCGATCCACTCCCGAGCTCTTTCCCCTTTTTTCGCTGTGCGGCAGCAGACAGCGATCCGTCCGCCGCTTCAATAATATATGTACACAGACGCAGGGAAAAGGTGGAGCGTGGGGCTACTGTGTCCGTATTTTCCGGAAGAGAGGGTGTGAAGCATGGGACACATCTGATGTCAGGAGCTGATCCCGCCGCACGCCTAGAAGCCCGAGAAGCTGCTCCACCGATCCATCGGCTGTGAACGGAGGTAGGGAGCATCCTAACGGGACATCCCTCCGGATCCCCCCCCCTCCCCACCGGCGGAGAGCTTAAAGGAGCCCGTTTGGGGTGAGTGAAACTTTTTAAAATTATTATTCCAGGTGCACTCCCTTCTGCTCCGTGCACATATTTCTGGGGTTAGGGATGTAATGCACCCAGCTGGTTAAGGATGCTCTTCAGTTTGTACCCGCTTCTGCAGGGTGAAGCACGGAGGCTGCACTGGCACACAGCATGCATGGTGTGGATCTGTGTCATGCACCTGGCATGAAGGGATCCTACCTTTTACTGTCAGCTCTCTCTGAGAGTGTGTGTCTGGCAATAAAATAATAATAAAAAAAAGGTACTAAGGAAATGGTTCATAGTTGAACGCCCTGATGCGTGCACTTACTGTAACGTGTTTTTGTTTTTTGCTTCACTGATGAGACAGAAGCTTAATTTGTACCTCAACTGGTGCAAATCTTACAACCAGTTTTGCAGGCTGGCATATTCATTGGTCTGATAGGGCTGGGGGGGGGGGGGGTTGGTGCTCAGTCATTCTTCAAAATGAGAGCAGAGCCAGCCTTGCTGCTTATGGGTCAGCAAGGGGTTCCTCACGAATGCATGAGTTCCCCCACAGAATATAGATTTAAAAAAAGGTCCAGTGACTCATGTTTTAAATTAGCCTTTTTTGTTTCAATCGGTTATGGATGGCAAACTGAATTAATTTTACATTCCTACAAGCTATCTTTGTTGTTCTTTGTTCTGTGCAACCAATTTATTTGTTCCCTTTTTCCTGAGTCCGATAAATCAGCTTGTGAGCTCTGTTTGTACCAGGCACAACTGCCAGAATTGAGGAGCAAGTTAATGGAGGAAAAAAATCCAAACAGACTGAGACGGATGAATTATTCAATGACATTTATTTCATAAGTGATGGAGAAATGTAAAGGTGAGGCTTGGCCCAATAGTACCAGCTCAGCGTGTTGGTGCTTCATCACAAATAAACCAAGAAGTACACACACGGGTGGTTTTATTTGGTGTTTGTTTTGGTGTGGGGGGATACGGCTCACTACTCAGGGCTGCATTGTGTCATGGGACATGATGATTGGTAGGAAAATGTTATGCTTTGCGGGGAATGAATGTAAAACGTGTAATTATTTTTATTTTTTAATATGGATGCAACGATACCACTGTTCTCAAACTAATATAATACCGATACTTGAATTACCAATGCCGATACTTATACCACAAAAAAAAATTATAAAAATGCATTGAATTGGAAGAAAGGTTTTATTTTCTCTGTTTGTAACAACATATCATGGTGAATTAGATAAGAAATAAAATATTCACTATAATTTTAATAAAAAAAGAAAAACTTTCTGTGAAATTATTGCAGGGTTTCCACATTTTAAGTATCGGTTCATGGTATTGGTTAATTTCTACCGATACGGGTACATAAGAAAAATATTGGCCTGATACCCGATACAAGTATCGGTGCAACCCCAATTCTTAACTTAGCAGTCAAAACATTAATGGAATAATTTCTGCAGAAAGAGTTTAATTGTTCATGCATGGCTGTAATAAAATACAATTTGAGGTGGATGCTGATGGAGAGATTCAAAAGGGGGAGTTTGAGTGGGTGAGGTGGGCCGAAGGAGGGGCTCGTCCAGGGCTGCATTCATGCAGGAACGTCTATTTAGTACATGACTGACATGCAGAACATGACTGACATGTAATACATGACGTGTCTGTTCGGCTCCTCAGACCCGGGGCTCCAGCAGAATGTGACATGATGCCTGCTCTCGCACAGAGAAAACCAGCTTGGCAGTATGACAACTTCTATCCCCCGGAGACATGTATTAAAATGAGTTCAGCTGAGCTGCTTAGAGGCTGTGTTGCAACAGTGCTGATACATTTTTGTGGCTGTTAGCGTTCAGTCGCTCAACTTCCCTTTTTCGGGCTCGTTAAATGCTCCGCATTCTCTTTTTTACGGGGCCGTAAATGTCAACAAATGGCACCAAAAGACATAACGTGAACAGGATTGTCGGAGGAATACCGGGAACCCTAGATGGGGTTTTCCAATTGGAGCAATTCAGCAGCAAGTAAACCGCTTTCATTTTGTCCTGCTGGTGCATGTGCACATTTGCAGAATGTTGCAGCAGAATAGTGGTTTGGGCAGTTTTACAAAAAGAAAGGAAGAAAGAAACAAGCAACCGGGAGCTACGTTGCTGAAAGCCGTTCATCAACTATTGATTTTCTTTTCCTTTTTTATTTCTGCTGTATGTGCTGAAGGCTCCGAGCCTCTCTTAACATGGCAGTGGCTCTCTTTTCACAACTGAAGCTGTCTTGCATAGAAGTTGTCTTTCCACCTCTTAAGCAAGTCATCTACATAAGCAGAAATCCCTAGTACCTCTTTTTTGTTTGTGCAGTGGCAGTATCACATTGCTTTGCAACAGTCCTCATTAACACTGTATGTTAACATTTCCACACAGTCTATTGTTCTTTGCATATTGGATGCCCCCCTTTTTCTCCAATTTTCAGTCTAAAACAGCTGTTCAGGAGCACTTTAAAATCAAGAAAGTGATTATAATGTGAGGGGGTAGAAGACATTTGCATTGTGCTGCACTTCAGTTTCAATAACAAATATGTTGAGAGTCTTGACATCACTCTCAAGTGATACGTCAAGCATCACAACACAGGTGAGTCTTTTTCAGCCTCTAACAGGTTGTCAGGTATTCAACCTCACAGTTCTAACATTTAGAAGAAAAGCATTCACACAGCAACACACTGCAACCACCATTTGTGACTGTGGGGATGGTGTGTTCAAAGTGACGTCCTCTTTGGCCACTTTTTTACTTGTTTTGATGGCTGTGCATCATAGACTATAAAAAAGAATAGACAGCGCCTCCTCACTCCTGCCCGTTTACCAGAATGACACACTTTCATGGGAGAATTCATGGCGGATTCACAGACTCGTCCTCCCCAGCTCTGACGAAGCATGTTCCTAAAAAGGGCATAGGGGCGGGATCTTCACTGTAGACTCTGCCATAGCGAGGGGCGTGTATGGGCGTGTAGTTTGGTCGTAATCGCGTCCATTCTGCTCCCGCGTCGTTTAGCTCTGATGCTAAACTTGGCTCGGCCCCCTCATTAATTATGCAAGATTTCAAAAAAATTATCTTACGAAAACCAGCCTGGTGCCCAGGTTTTTTATGAGCCCTGCTGTATCTCAGGAAGAATATGTAGCCATAGAAAGTTTAAAACAATGGGCACCAGGCATTAAAGTTATTTTTAACGTGTCTAAAGTCCAATGCTTTTCAATGGCGGCCTAGCGGCCAAAGGGAGCTATTACAGCAATGGAGGAGCAATGACGGCCTCCATGGTATGCGGTCAAAAAGCAGAGCGGCTAGCGGCCATTGCTGTGCATGCAGGACACGGTATTGCTCACCCATATTATGCTAAGCGTAGCTCCGCCCAGGAGCCTGACATGTGCAGTGAGGGTCAGGCCAGAGCAAGACCCAAGGCATAAGCGAGCCAAGCAGTTTCCTAGGGCCCCCTAAACCCATCTGGAGCCCCCCATAAATTCCGAAATTGAACAGAGAGTAGAGACTTTAAAAATTATGAAAATGTGAATATTACTTAATTTGATGTTTTTTTTTGTTTCACAGTAGATTAAAAAAAACAATCAAATGTTTGATTTTTGTTGTGGTAACCATGCAAGTTTATTTGTAACTACTTATTTTATTAATATTTTTTAAAATAAAAATTATATTTTTATTTTAAAAAAATGTGGCAAAAATATTTAAATCAAATACATTTGAAGGAATCGAAATGTATATACTGCTTTAATTTAGAAAATTATATTTAAAAATATAAATTACATTAAAATGAAATTTAAAATTACATTTTAATATTCATTGTTGATTGTTGTGTTACCATTGTTACAATCTGATGCTTTAGTTGAACCTTTCAACTTTGGATTGTCTCAGATAATATTAACAATTACTTGTGATTGATTTTTAGGATCAGCTAAATAAACTTTGCCTACTTTCCCAGATTAGTCCAAATCTTGATTGAAACACTGTTATTAGGTAGTGGTCTCAACAGGAAGGGGGCTTCCTGAGTCAAATTCTGCTCAAGGCCCCATAGGACTTTAGGGTGGCCCTGGGTTGGACTCTGGCCTAAGATCATCTTGTGCTGGTTGGTGCCAACTGTGGCTGTACCCTGCAGCTGTGTGAATTGCAACCACTTTCATTTTATTCTATTATGTATTATTAGACAGTGGTCAGTGCATCACTGCTGTTTCATAATATCAGTTTAAAGCAAACCTGTTTGTTCCTTAATTGCTTACCGAGGAGATTGTCAGGAAGAGGTTTATATATTTTTAGGTTGGCGTATTTATGGGAGAGTGACGCCGAGGCATTCAGCTCAGACTGGATCAAAATTGGTAGGATTTTTCTCAAAGTGAGAGAAAATGAGTTCATATTTGAGAGCAATTGAAGCAGAGTACTTTCCTTGAGCAAGCAGGAAAACCTGTGTGTACAGCTGAAGCGTGTTCCCCCATTTGGAGAGTCTAGAAGCACATGGCTGCTGTATCCACAGCAAACAGCTCGGTGTTTAAAGTCTCATAGTCTTTAATCTTCCAATCCTCGACACAAACTGAAGCTGCATTCACTCTGTGTTATTGTTGCATCTGCTGCCGTCTCATCTGCGGATTCAGCCCCGAGTTCCTGGAAGCTCTCGGCCGTGTTTTTTGCAAAACTCGGATGTTATGGATTCCTTGTGGAGTTGCACGGTCGAACGACACCAGTTCTGAGAATAACAGAACAGTTCCGTTAGAGGGAACAGATAGGTTCCTCTGTATGCTTTATATTTTTCATGCACCGTTGTTTTTGTGATTATCTCAACACTCTAGCCTGTGCAGACCTTTACAGTATCAAAATAAAAGTATTATCACTATTAGCAAGATGCACCGATAAGAGTTTGGTGGCTGATTTCTGAGCAATTAAATGTTGTAAACAAGAGGACCACTGTATGCTGCATGTTAGCTTGTTTATCTGGACAAGCGAGAATTGAAAGTTCGTTTTTTTTTTTCATATTGGACCTTATTTTTATGTTGATTTACTCACCTAGAGGAGCTTAGAGCCATTGAACAGGAGTTTATATCCACTTGCGATCAGCGAATGTCCATGGAGTGGTGGGGGTAGGAGTTGGCCGCCTGTAATAAGGCATGATTTGCCCCTTAACTCCTTCATTTATCAATGTTTTGTTAAGCGTTAGCACTACATTGGGAGTAGTACTCCCGTCGGAGTTCATAACGTCTCGGAAGTGTTTATTTGTTCGTTGTCCGCAGACTACAGCTGTAATGGAGGATGGCTGCAACGTCATTGAAATCCTAGGTCAGTGTAAGCTGGAATCAGTGACATTAAAAGCTTTAAAAGAAAAGTCACTAGATGTCAGCCACCCTCTGTTACTAATCATTTCTGTTATTTATTTAAACAAGATTATTACACTTATAAGTGCAACAATTTATTGTAAATACATTATATTGTAAATGCATGGATGTGTAGTTCTTAGTTCATATTAATAGATTTATTTTTTTATGTTGCTCCGTTTTATTGCTTGTCTTTTTTTTTTCAACCTCTGCCGTCTTGCGCATGTGGTGGACTGGGATGTTTTCTTGTGTTCTTTGTTCCCCTTCCTCTCTTGTATCCTCAACTCACACTCTTACCTCTCGTGCCTCTCTTCTTCATCTTCTTTCTTTCTTCTCTCTTGTTTTTTCGTTTCTGTGTCCATGACTTCAAGAAATTAAACCCACAGCAATCTCTAATAAAGATTTTTCACACATATATATATCAAGTTGAGTTCTATAACAAAAGCTGTAATGCTCTGCTTGAAAAAGTAAATCTGTTGGGCTTGTACTTGGTACTTGGACACCAATTCTGAGTGCCACTCTACCAAACTGGACATGTAAAAGGAAAAAAAGAGGTTTTACTAATTCAATATGAATATATTTTAAACTGTCTTTATCACCCAATATTGTCATTTAGCATAGATAGCATTGCTATTTTTAAATGGCAGTTTATTTCCCAGAGAAGATAAGTAATTGTTTTAGCTCTTTTAAATTCAGAGAGCTCAAAGAGTGAAACGGAAAAAAATAGCTCTAATCCATTAACCTGTTATCTCCTGAAAATCATGCTCTATCTTGTTTTCTTACAGCCGAAATTAATTACACATGACTCCACATAAACCCATGTCATAGAAATGCAGTTTCCTTTTTTCATTTTAAAGCACCTCACCGACACTTAAAATGACTAACTTTGTTTGTTCTTCTGTCTGTAATGGCATCTACAGCAATTGCTGTAATTGTCATCCCCCCCCCCCCCCTAGCATTCAGGACAAGCGACTCCTTTTTTTATTACATCCACTTGGTGATTTTTACCAGCATGCTAACAGGCCTTTTACATGTATTGATAACTCTTTAATTTTTTTCATATTTTCTCCTTACATAATTGGGAAACGAAAGGAAAAGTGTGATTTAGTAACTTAATGTCGGTCAGAGACTTGTTATAGAACAAACGGCATCATGAAGACCAAGGAACACCGCAGACATGTCAGAGGGGAAGCTGTGGAGAATCTTGATTAGATAATAGAACAAAATCCAAAGCTTCAAACTCTTTTAAGTTATCTGGAATTTACTATAAATCCATACAGATCCATAGATGAGTACATTTCCAGATCCTCGTCTTTTCACTTCCTGTAAGGTGCACCTTCCAAGGCATGGCCGTCCACTTAAACTGACAGGCCAAATCATAGACATATATACGTAGACGCCTCATGGAGCGAATTTGGCCACAGTTGCGATACGTCAGCGTCGCCGCCATATTGGAAGTGGCAAAGCTGCGCTGTAAACTAAAACAAGTAAAGAGACTTAATTATATAAATTGCCTTTCTACAATGAAATTTATTTTAATGTCTCTTACATATTTCTTCACACATGCACTACTATACTTGAGAAACTGTTAGGGATTTATTTAAATATTAAAGTATTTAATCTTCTCATACGTCTAAAATAAGAACTTTATTGACCACCAACGAGTGTGTCGGTTACACAAGGGGAGCTCCACACCGACTCTCCCTCCATCAGCCACTCTCAGCCCCTTGTCATTTTCCATCTATATTTAATATGCACATTTCAAGATATGTCTACGTTTATCCAAATACATTTTCATCTTATCTTTCTGCTTATCTTCTCATAGTGTACGGTACAAAAGGGAGTGTTTTACTTTTTTCCGTGTGTAACTGTTGTTTCCTAAATTAATTTAATATTTTGATTTGTGAGAAACTGGGTATGAAAAGTAAGGTTGTTTTGAATTTTCTATGTATTGGTTTTTATTTTTGAAAAACCTATGTTGAGCTGCTAAGGAAGCCACACCTTAATTGTAGACTCAAACCAGTGTTAACAACACACAGCATGGATGAAGTCCTGGCAAGCAGGTTACTACAAAGAGTGTTGGAAACCTTTCTAACAAAGCTGAATGAAAAGCCTTTGTGAAAGAATTGAAGGAGGAAAACAGATTCCTTTTTTTTAAGCATACAGCCAACAAGGTATTTATTTCTTCATTTAGTTTTAAATTATTGCAATTATTGTATTTCAGTGTTCTAACTGTAAGATCATTTGTCTTCTGTTTCACTGTTTGGAAGAGGTATTTGGAAGGTCTGAAAACAAGATCAGTAAACCCGTTAAAGGGATCACTTGTGTCTGCTTTGCTTGGAGGGAGTCACACTGTGGATGCGCATCCACATGTGATGAATAAAGATATCTCTGAATCTCTGACACACTCACACACACTCATTTTACTGTACCATACCAACTTTACTTATAAAGTACTAAAACAACCACAGCTGCAATAAAGTAATGCACACAAGTAAAATAATTAATATGAAGAAAAAAAAATAGAAACTTAAAATAGAAATATAAAATAAATAGATAAAAGTAAATAAAATAATCAAACACAAAAACAACTAAAATTCAACACAATAAAAACTATTGCTGCTATTATCATGTTGCCATGATAATAGCAGCATCTTGCTATGGGAAAGCTTTTCTTCAGCAGGGACAGGAAAACTGGACAGACTTGAGATGATAATGAACAGAGCTGAAGCAGGTGGCATTGGGGGCTTCCCTTGGCGGTGGGGAGTTCTGTTCTATATTACATGTTTGGGGATCTGTCAGGAAATATAATTGCGATATTGAAGAAAACGGAGAAAAAACAAAACAATGCAAACTATCAAAACTTTGCTCATGACATGTCAAATCAAAATTTACACGACTCATCAAAAGTTTGCATGAGGCTTTTATTCAGACGTGCTCAGCCTCGCTGTGCTCACTGTCACTGTCATGCTGCGGTCCTGTCTCCTTCCACAGAACGTCATTGTCACTACTATCCAATTCCTTTGATATGCACCAACTTTTAAAGCCATTGATAACGCTTTCTGGTGTTACTTCATCCCATTCCTGGAGGTTCCATTTACGAAGCCGAAGTAAATTATTCCAGATCTTGTGAGGGGGTGATCACTGGACACAAATCACTCAGTCGCCCTCTGCAGTTGGGGTCGTGTAACGACAACTATCAGAAAGTATCAGTGGTTGGACCCTGATTATAAGATGACCTCACATTTTTACATCGTTTTCAATGGAAAGAAAACTCTTACTATATTCGGGTCAATGTGGTAAGTAATGATGTATTAAGCTATTTGATAGACTATAATGAAATATGAGGGGATTTTTTTTTTCCATCGCACCACATGTCTTCGATCGATAGATATTTGTATGGTGCATTCCTACATTTGGGAATTCTGGCTTTAAATAGAGCCTCGGACACCCTGGGTAACTAATTTGCTCGAGACATAAAATGACTAAGTATAGGGTAAAATACATTTATTATGTGCATCAAATTAAACACTAATTGAATCTCGTATTGCACCATGCAAATTAGAAATAAACCAAGAACATAATTAATAAATTGAACTGAAATGAGGGCGTCAAAAGGTACAGTTGATGCTGGGATTAAATTATACCTTGCACATTTCCACATTTTTGATAAAAATCTAATTTTAGATGTCACCAAGGCTGGAACGGCTTCACCCAAAGTGTCAGTTTAAGGGGTGGGAAGGTGTAGCCGAAGAGAGGAGATCCATAGATGAATAAATTTCCAGGTCCTCATCATTTCACTCCGTGAGGCGCACTTTTGCTTCTTTTTAGCTTTGATTATTCAAAACACAACCAGCAAGCATTTGGGGACTTCTCAGATCTCTCACTTACCCTCATGAAGTGCTGTCAAGGACTCTCCCTCCCCTACATGCACTTCTCCTCACTTTTCATTAGCAAGTGTATGGGAGGTATCAGCATGTGTGCTCTGTCCCCTGCACCAGTTATTTATAATCAATAGGAGATGTTTAATTGGAAGGCTATATCTAAACTTCACAGGTTCAAATTCACTTTATTTATCCGTTAGGAACTTCATTTGCAGAGGAAGTGCCAGTATGGGCCCAATAAAAAAAATAAAAACAGTACATCCACAGACATACAACACAATCAACATGTGCAATAAATACATTAAAACAATATAGTGGGCCTGTAAGTAAACAGTTGTAAGTAAAAATGAATAAAAACAAAAACTAAGAATGTACTTGCTAGGCTGGCATACCAGAATATTTTCCATATTTTACCTTTTTTTGTTTTTGTTTGTTTTGGGGTTTTTTTTGAAGGAAAAAACTAAAGGCTGTCCACCATTTTTTGACATACATCTCACCACTCAGTGCAAGTGCGCATACATTTTCATCTTATCACACGGAGTACAGGAAACTAAATAAAATTTTAAATAAAAGATTGCTGAGAGGATCTGAGCTTCATCTCAGACCTGGACACCGTTCTCAATTATTTTCACTAACTGAACTATTAGACAAACAAAATAAACCCTAAACCAACTTTCGGCAGTTAATCGAAAAAGTTACATCACAAAGCTAACTGTATGTACCACCAAGCTTCCAGACCGTTTATGACCGACAGCTTACACTGTGCAGGCTTCGTTAGCACTCTGTGTAGAGAACAGTTAGCTAATGACATAATCGTCACGCTGAGCGTAGCACGATGGCTTTTACTATAAACAGGCGCCCGTAAAGAAATAAAAATAATAAACGTACAGCCAACATGTAATCGTCCAGCCATTTGTAGAACCAGTAACGTGTAAGATAGCGGAGGTAGCTAAGAGCTAGCCCTAGGACTGGGTATTGATTCAAATTTTGAGAATCAATTCGATTCTGATTAAATCTGATCCAATTCAATATTGATATCAGTCAGTGCTATTAAAAGTTTTTTTTTTTACTGTTGAGTTAATTATATGTCAGAAATTCAATGACTTAACACTGGGTAACAGTTCACCATGGAAAACTGTATTAACCATGTCAGACACAAAACTTAAAATGGCTGTCTGGACTGTTCCTTCCCATTTCAAATTCAAAAGGGCAAACTATTCTAAAAAATAAAATTGATTTTTGAACTTGTGAATCGATTCGATTTCTATAAGAATCGATTCAGAATCGATTTTTCGATTATTTCAACACAGCTCTAGCTAGCCCACAGAGCTAGCTTATAGACTGTTTCAAAAAGCTGACAAGCTACAGGTAGAAACTCTTCAGAAATGACCGCCGCTAGTTCAGTTTACAGATATCTACATTATTTGATAATCATGCCTCAACTTTACACAGCAGAAGCAAAGAAGGCATACATATATATTGACATTAAGACACCTGCAGTGTGGGAGATGAGCAGATTCGTTCATGAGACTGGATCCGTGGACGAATGTGTTACTGGATCGTCCACTCTAACTTGGTCATAGACGGCAGCATATTTCGTCAGATAGAAACCTATTAATTATTAGTACTGTACTTTTTTCTTCTATTTCTGCAGCCTACTGCCCTGCACATGTTAACCATGCTGATAGATCTTTCCTTGACCGCAATGTAGTGCTGATCTGTTGACAACTGTCACTTAACAATGGTAGGCAATAGGGGCGATCCGTCTTTCTGCCCTCCAGCCAGAAGCTCGGGGGTGGGGGCTTGGATGCATGACGTCCCGTTTTAAAATGTCTATATGGACCAAAATTTTTATCAAAATAATTTTAGCTGAAATTCAATATATAACTAGATATTTTTCTTCCTAAAATGTATTGAAAAAAAAGAAATGCAGAATCTACGCTGCATGTCTCAAATGTTGAATAGGAAATTTTGACATACAGATTTGAATGTACATTAAAGAGAGTGTCAAATATAAAATATTGGCATATATTAATAATATTACTTTCTTGAATAAAATGTGTTATTTTTCAGAACCAAAATGGGTTTAGCTTTGCTATCAAAAAGTACTGTTTTGGGCGAGGGTAAGCTGTTGTTGAAATTCAGCCCAGGAGCTTATTGGTTCTGAGAGGCCAATAAAGTCCACAGGAAAGAGTCCACAGGAAAGCACCAGATGTTGTTGAGTTGGATGTTTGCAGACGTCTGCTGCTGTTAAATGACAGCCGAACTAACAGCGATAGCTAATGTGCCCTCACCAAACCTCCTCCTTCTCTTCAAATACTGACAGGAGCTTCTCCTCTGAGGGCCGCTTGCCACAGTTTCTCCCATTGGAGCTATATTGGAAAGCTAAAACTCTGCCTTCTCTCCAGGCTTGCACTGTTCTTTCAAAAAAGAAGATTTAAGATCACACACCTTGTTGAGGATAATACTTGCACATTTTAAGTGAATGCCCACATAGAGAAGCTGCAGCCAGCCAACCTGCATGCAGCAGCACAACGATGCATGCAACGGTAATGAGTTTTCTTCAATTAAAGGTTATTCCTCTGACACTAGGGCTGGGTATCGATTCAAATTTCATGAATCGATTCGATTCCGATTCACAAAAGTTGGAATCGATTATCACGATCTGATCCAATTCGATCCGATTCAATCTGATCCAGCTCGATGTTGATATAGGTCAGTGCTAATAAATGTTTTTTAAAGCTGTTATTTTAATAATATGCCTGAAATATAAATGACTTAACACTGGGTAAGTAACAGTTCACCATGGAAAACTGTATTAACCATTTCAGACAAAAAAATTAAAATGTCCGTCTGGACTTTTCCTTCCTATTTCAGTTTTAAAAAAGGCAAACTATTCTAAAAAATAGAATCGATTTCTCAATTTCTTCAAGAATGGATTCGGAATCGATTTTTCGATTATTTCAACACAGCTCTATCTGACACGCTCATTTTTTTTAAAAGGAAGCACAATAAGTTACATATCTGCACAAAGGAAGTCTAATCTTTTCAGAAGTACGGTGGATCAGCATTGACTCAAAAACACTGTGTGTTCAGAAGATGCACAGTACTGTTTTGTAGCTGCAGTCATTTCATTTGCAATTTGATTTATTTATTCAAATCCTGTATTGCTGCACATGGTGGATTATTATTTTTTTTTTGGTTGTCTTACACTATGCAAGCTGCATGGCCTTGTGGGTGGCACTGCTGAGCAGTCCTACAGCATTTTATATGCTTAAATAAATGAACACATTTTAGATTTACGACATCTGTTACATCAGCAGGGTGAAAACTAATATTCATCCACAAGGTTGGCGTTTGTGGTTTAAAGTAAAATAGCTGATCACCCAGAAAACTGATTAAACATGGTGTTCACACAGTCCTCTGCCTTCTGGGTGAGTTGTAATAATTAGACTGCTCTGCTTTCTTCCTGTAACATCATGTTTAGCTCTGACTTGCAGTGTCCGCTAAAAGTTTACATACACTCCTCACAGCCATCAGGTCTTATATTAATGATTACATTTGGGCTTTACTGAAGCGTTCCTATCAGATTTGTATAGAGCGTGTAGAGTGAAAACAGCAAATTTATTGATTTTGCCAAAAAAAATTGCACAAGTTTGCATTTATTGTTGATTATTATTTTACAAAAAGTAAAAAGTTGTGCATACAATTTGAAAAAATCTTCATTTTTGATTCAATGTTCCTCACCTAGTTGAGTCTTTTATAAAACTTTTGTAGCCACCATTCTGATTGGACGTTTGACCACCCCTCTTACCAGAAGATGTTGGGTTTATTTATAATGGTTTGTTATTAATGACAAAGTCCCAGTTTTTAAGCAGAATTCGCAAACGTGTAACACAGTTGAGTTTGGTGCATTTCCAAAAGCTTGATAATACCCAGCTTTAACTATTTGTAAACCAGTTTAAATGTGTGTTTGGGATCAGTGTTTTGTTGTAACCAAAATTGGTTAAGATTCAAGACCAACACAGGATCTACAGGTGCTGGCCAGTAAATTAGAATATCATCAAAAAGTTGAATTATTTCAGTAATTCCATTCAAAACGTGAAACTTCTGTACTGTATACTTTCCTTCCACACATAGTGATATATTTCAAGTGTTTATTAATTTTCATTTTTATTGTTACAACTGACAGCTAATGAAAACACCAAATTCAGTATCTCAGAAAATTAGAATATTCTGAAAAGGCTCAATATAGAAGACACCTGGTGCCACTCTAATCAGCTGATTAACTCAAAACACCTGCAAAGGCCTTTAAAAGGTCCCTCAGTCTTGTTCTGAAGGCTCCACAATCATGGGGAAGACTTCTGACTTAACAGCTGTCCAAAAGACGACCATTGACACCTTGTACAAGGAGGGCAAGACACAAAAGGTGATTGCTAAAGAAGCTGGCTGTTCGCAGAGCTCAGTGTCCAAGCACATTAACAGACAGGCGAAGGGACAGAAAAAATTTTATAGAAAAAAGTGTACAAGCTTTAGGGATAACCGCACCCTGCAGAGAATTGTGACGACAAACCCATTCAAAAATGTGGGGGAGATCCACAAAGAGTGGTATGCAGCTGGAGTCAGCGCTTCAAGAACCACCACGAAGAGACTCATGAAAGACATGGGATTCAGGTGTCGCATTCCGTGTGTCAAGTCACTCTTGAACAAGAAACAGCGTAAGAAGCGTCTCGCCTGGGCCAAGGACAAAAAGGACTGGACTGCTGCTGAGTGGTCCAAAGTTATGTTTTCTGATGAAAGCAATTTTTGCATTTCCTTTGGAAATCAAGGACCCAGAGTCTGGAGGAAGAGCGGAGAAGCACAGAATCCAAGTTGCATGAGGTCCAGTGTAAAGTTTCCACCGTCAGTGATGGCGTGGGGTGCCATGTCATCTGCCGGTGTTGGCCCACTCTGTTTCCTGAGGTCCAAGGTCAATGCAGCCGTCTACCAGGAAGTTTTAGAGCACTTCATGCTTCCTGCTGCTGACCAACTTTATGGGGATGCAGACTTCACTTTTCAACAGGACTTGGCACCTGCACACAGTGCCAAAACCACCAGTACCTGGTTCAAGGACCATGGTATCCCTGTCCTTGATTGGCCAGCAAACTCGCCTGACCTTAACCCCATAGAAAATCTATGGGGTATTGTGAAGCGGAAGATGCAATATGCTAGACCCAACAATGCAGAGGAGCTGAAGACGACTATCAGAGCAACCTGGGCTCTAATAACACCTGAGCAGTGCCACAGACTGATCGAGTCCATGCCACGCCGCATTACTGCAGTGATTGAGGCAAAAGGAGCCCCGACTAAGTATTGAGTGCTATACATGCACATTCTTTTCATGTTCATTCTTTTCAGTTGGCCAACATTGAAAAAAAAAATTTTTTTTTCATCGGCCTTTAAAATATTCTAATTTTTTGAGATACCAAATTTGGAGTTTTCATTAGTTGTCACTTATAAATATCAAAATTAAAAGAAATAAACATTGGAAATACATTGGACTGTGTGCATTGCATGAATATAATGTACAAGTTTCACGTTTTGAATGGAATTATTGAAATAATTTGACTTTTTGATGATATTCTAATTTAATGGCCAGCACCTGTACTAGGGCGCAAGCCAATCACAAACTAGTATGCTAATAATGAAGCCAGTTTAACATGTACATGGAATAGCATGGTGCTTACCAAGGTTGAACCCCGTGGTCATAAACAAGCCAAATGCCTTCTGGAAAAATAGTATTTTCTCAAAGTCTGAGCTTTTTGGCCACAGCGATTTTTGTTTGTTGAGAGGAGTCAAAATGTTTTAAAGTTGAAGAAGCCTGTTCAGTCTGTTAGGCATCAACAAAGTGGTTGGTGGTGCTAGTGCAATGTACAAATCTGGTGGAGGCATGATGGAGGACAACCACAGGTTCCTGAATTTGAACTCGGATTAGGATGATTGAAACGGGTCACTGATGCCAGCACTCGACCAAACTGCTTTTGGAATAAAGAAAACAAACTAACATGATACTTTTTGAAAGGCCTAGGCCTCAAACCTAATGAAAAGCTTGAAAAGCAACCTAGAATCTTAGGAAGTCTGCAGATTTTGGTCAAATATCTAACCAGAATTGTGCCATTCATTGATGGACAGAAAATGTGGGGTATCATTGCAACTTGCTCAGGGACATGTAACCAAATATTAGAGCAAAGAAATGTATATCTTAGCGATGTGCCAATACGGATACTGGTATCGGGGCCAATATTGTTCTTATGTACTGTATCGGTATCCGTTAAAGTTAACAGATATCAGGAACCAATGCTTAAAATGTATAAACTTTGCCCTAATTTCACTGAAAATTTTTAGTTTTCACTTGAAATTGTAGTGTTGTGGTCATTTCTATTTTGTTTTTTTAACTAATTCATCATTATTTGTTTTAACAAGCAAAGAGGAAAATAGAAAAGGTCTTCCAATTTATTGCATTTTTGTTTGGTAGAAGTATCTTTTATTGGTACTCTGTATCGGCAAGTACTCAAATCCAAGTATCGGTGTTGTATCAATTTGAAAAAAGTTGTATATATTCAAAATGTCAAATAGGAAAATTAACTATAAATTCAAACTTACGCACACAGTTCTTTTATTTATTTTAAGGTGGTTGTGTTATGAACCTTCCATCCTGAAAAAAAGAAAAAGAACAGACGATTAAAAGTCCAAGACTGATGGACAAGGATTATGAATGCAGTCTGACTGTTAGAGGTAAATCCCACATGAATACTAATATTTAGAATATCTCTGCCTGCGTAAACTATGCAGCACAGAGCTGTAGGTGGCTCCCGTTGATTGTCTGCCATTATTTAACGGTGACATTGTTGCTGGGCAAGAATTCAGCTCTCCTTGCTTCGAGGACAGGCTGCAGATCACAATGGGTTTGCCAGCTGAGAAAGAGCTTAAATATCAGCTCTCTGTACTCCTTCAGCTTCTCTGGATGGCTTGCTTTGCCATTTCTGCTGAGGTACCCTCTATGTAGTTGTGTATAAATACCCATCCGTGTGGATGAGCTGCTAACCTTTTTGCATTGAATCATTGAAGGAGTGGAAAGCAGTATATATCTGTGAGCCAGCTGACACTAGTGCTCTCATTTTCCGACGGAAACCTTTTCAAGGAGAAAGGTATTGTAAAAATCCATTCCAATACTGAAGCTCAACCGAGCTTGGCCTCAACCTAGGCATTGCTTGTACATCTTTAAAGCTTTCACTAAGGTAGGGAGTGGAAGACTTTTAAATATGGCATTTCTTATCTCTGTAAGATAAAGAAAAAGTCTCACAGCTCAATCTGCTGATGTTCTCCACGTTTCTCGGTTTAAAAAGCTGGTCTTCATCATTAAGAGAGAGAAAATAACCAGAGTGGTGGTAGGGGAAATACTGAGAAAACTTTGAATACATCCGTCATGAATCCTTTAAATGGGAGAAAATGTTGTCCTGTGTTATACATTGGAAGGAATTAGGTTACATACATTTTTTTTTAGGGAGAAATCATATGTCAACAATACATATAGAACACATCTTTAGTCATCACAATGACTAACCTTAAGCAGGAGGTAACCTTGAGGCAATTGATTACTAGAGGACTGTGTAAATTTGGTTTAGACAGTTCACCTGAAGACAGTCAGCTCTTGTCCCATAATAATTCAGTGAGAGGATCGTAGAGTAAATATGGACTTGACAAGTACATTCTGGACAGAACATATCCTTGTCGTCCTTTGTTAGATGGAGCCCTAATGACTTATGCCTTATATCAGTTCTGACTCTACAGCTATAGGTGATCCGATGGCAAAACCTGGTTATGGCCTAGAGTGGTTCTTTTTCTCATAAGATGCGTTTCCATTTTCGGCACGTAAGGGTAATTTAACTAAAACTTTGTACTCTGCCTTTGTAATAAACTGCTTCAGCAGAAACTTTTATGTTTTTTCTAGGGATGCACCAATCCAATATTAATATCTGTATCAGTACAGATGCAGAAGAAAATTCTTGATTGGGTATCTGTGAGAATTGGCCTAATACATCTATTCATCTCCTGTCTATGCTGTGTACTGCGAGAGGCAACACACCCCAGTACCTGGTTGTTTTAGCTTCGGCAGCTGAACTGAATTAAAATCAGCTTTATTGACCTGGTTTTTAAAATATAATAATCATAAAATGTTTAAAACGTAATTTTAAAAACATAGCCTTCTTAAAAAGAACCCATAATAAAATGGTTAATAACATTACTTTTCTTTGTATTTACTGTTGTCACGCAGATCTTTTAATTTGATTTTTTTTTGTTTCTTACAAACTTAGTTATGGTTAAAAAAAGGTGTTTGAATAAAGGGCTGACTTTAATTTTTAGTTCAAATTAGTTCATTGAAGAATAACAAAATGTCCAAGGAGGCACTTGAAATACCTTTTCTGCATTTTGTGGTAGTTCAAGATAATTATCAATATCAATCGATATGACTATTCCTTTTACCAATATGCTCTTTTTCTATATTGTCCAGCCCTAATTTTACATTATATTTCGAATTCCTAGTTGGACCATGTGAACCATTGTATAGAGGTTATGCTTATAAATGTTTGACTAATGTAGTCAAGTTAGTGGATTTTCCTGCTTTTAAGATAATTATGTTACCCATTTTGTATTTTTATATGCTCCGAGTAAACCAGTTTACTTGTTGTCCTTTTTATTTCATATTTGGCCAAGCTTGTGAGCCAATCGGTTATTTATTAGCATCCTTGGTGCACGGTTGTAAGATAAATGAGTAATTCAGTACGTTAGCCTTTTTTTTGTTTACATTAAGGTGAAAGTAAAGTATGAAGTTGCCTTGCTCAAAAATATTTATCTGTCTTTTCCTCACAGTGGTACACCGTTTATGTAATTCAGTACTGTTTGGATCTGTATCAGATCGGTATCAGCGGATTATGAATCTTAGATATCTGTTGCGGAAACAAAAGAAATGGATCGATGCATCCCTAGTTTTTTCAAAGCTGGTTGTTTGGCGACATCTGACGACCTCTGAATTACAACCAATCAGCAGGACTTAAGTGCAACTCATCCGCTTCCAGAATGTTCCACCAGCTACATTTTGAGTTGGAAAAATGCTTTAAAAGGAGGTGTGGCCAGCTCAGACCCTTCCCTGCGCAGACCTTGGTCTCCTTGGGCTGGGCAGCATCAACACTTCCTCATTATTTAAATTCCAACTCGCTACAGAGGTTTGACCGAGACTGGCCTTGTTTTGTTACTTCACTGACGTTTTTTGGTAGAAAATGTATATTTTTACTATAAAGTTCTAATATACCAAAATAATGACCAGACATGTAGACAGCATTGTTAGACACTCATTTGTACGGTTTATCAGCAAAATACAAAAAAATTAAAATAATGGTAAGTTGCCCTTTAACCGCATCTCCTGCCTGGCATCTCGACCCGCCTGTTCCCAGTACATGCACCCATACAGGAATTCCATTGCTTCCTAAAATGCGCCCGAAAACAGCTCTGTTGGCTGGCCCGATGAAGTAGAGTCACACACGTATCTGGAATGTCTGAAGCTCCGATAGTGGAATAAATGTAGTCTAATGCTTTGTTTTCTCTGAGCGGTACAGTTTAGGTTGCTGCGGCTAACATTGCGGTGATGTTGTATGTTTACGTGAATCAACCGTTGACTGCACACCAACAACATGTTATGAACACATTTTCATGGAAGCACAAAAGCAGCACTTGTAAAAGCATAATGAACTCCTCCCCAAAAATCTATCTTTTTGTTCTTCCTGTTTTCTTCTCTTGTATTTGGGCATATACAGTTGCATTGCAGTGGTTTAAATGGCACTATGATGCAGCACCGACTTTACCCTGCTCCAGTCAAAAAGTGAAAGAACCAACTAAACTCTCGCTGTGTCACCAAACTAGCACGCGTTCTTTTTTGTGTGAAAAGGCCAATAAAAAAATCTTGCACGCTCAAGGCGCCAACGGGGACACTCTGTATTGAATGTCTTAGTGTCATCTCCACAGTACAGTTCTAAAAATACAAGCATTTATACTTATTAATGACTTAATGATCGTGATTTCTACGGTTTTATCGTCACTTTCTTTAACTTCAACTTTACTCTTATTGTCCTCTGAGGGAAATTTGCTGTACAGATGGATTCCACATGACATCCAGGAGTTGTCTCCTTGGGGTTTCAATGTTGTACTCATGTTTTCACAATCTTTCCAGCTTGGTTTTGGATGAAACCCAGAATTATGGTTAGGTTGCCTGTAACTCTGACATTTGTGTCTTCATAAGGGTGTTTTCTGACCTAGATGCTGAAAACCCTTGCTGAATTAAAGCCAAACAAATGAACTAGAGAATAACACAGAAGAGCTGAAGAAATGACAGGAAGCTGGATTTATACTAACTAAACTTATTTGAGGACTTTCTGGGGCTGCTTCAGGATAAACTCAAAAACATCAGTGTTCTCAATTTAATGAGGCTATGGAAGTTGTCTCAAACCTGTTTTCTTTATGTGATAGAGGTGAAAGCACAGCTTTTTTTTTTTTTTTTTAGAGATTGCCATTATTTGAGTCACCAAAGGGCCACTGGGCTAAATTTTCCTCTATCTGATACCAGCAGCCAGCTCATGGCGATGCCTCTTTACTCCTTTGTCTGTGACCTTTTGTCAAACAAAGAGCGCAACCACATTGCTAATTTGATTTTTCCAAAAGGTTCTTCAGGGTTTTCATACAACCAGACTTTCATTTAGAAGGCTGTTTTACAGTGATAAGGTATGAAATAATTAGCCTTGTTATCCTGAAGTCCGCAAGAGAGACTGATTTGTTCGGTTAACATCGTTTGCAGTTCTGATGTTCTGAGAAGCCGTTGAGGACACAACTCATTTTAGTTGTTAAAAAATAGTAATGATTACTTGTAACAAAAATCTAGAACCAAACTAAATCAATAGATCAAAAAGTTTTGAAAGGTTATATCAGTCATGCTGCTAATTGGATTAATTAGAATATAATTTTCAGGAGCAGTGAATGTTACCCTGCTGCGGGGGTTGCAGGTACCTGAGATTTTAACATGTAACAACACTTACTGTTGAAAGAAAGTCAGTTTTTAAATGTGTTTTAGTTGAATAAAAGGCTTAATTGGTATAGAAGATTCCCCCAACACAGAGGTCAGAAACCTTTAGTCCACTGAGCCATTTTTGCCCGACTGCTACTAAATAACCTTTCTCTAGAGCCACAAAACTTAAATGACCCTTTGAAGAATGATAGTTTATCAAGTTTTACAAATGCTGTAAGTTTATTTACAATTATAGGCTTAAAGGAGACATATTATGAATTTTTTTTTACTATTTAAAATAGGTCTCTGATTTCCAGACATGTTTCTGAAGTTGTTTGCAGGAAATGACTTGTTTCCAACCTGTATTTCCCTCTGTTTCAGCCCCTTGCAGATTGTGCGGTTTTCTGCTGCTTATTACATATTACATGAGCTGCTGTTAACTTGGCCACGACCAACGCTTCTACAATCTTTTTGCTCACGCCCACTATTCACATAGTGAGTGTTACCGCTATGTCTGAAAGTTACGGACATGGCTGCAGTAGTTCAACCATACAAAAAAAAGGAGTTCAACCATTCAAAAGAAGTAGATTAACCATACAAAAAGTAGTTCAACCATACACACAAAAAGGGAATTAAACCATCAAAAATAAAGTAGTTCAACCATACACACAAAAGGGAATTAAACCATCAAAAATAAAGTAGTTCAACCATACACACAAAAGGGAATTAAACCATCAAAAATAAAGTAGTTCAACCATACATATTTGAACTAAAATCTGCTCCCGTAGGAGGGGAGTCTTCTGAGAACCCGGTATCCAGAGAATTCCGCAAGATACTTCTGAATGGTTATTGAAGAAACGACTTAAAGTTAAAATAATATATTTAACTGTTCACCTGGCACTCCGATATCTCTCTAGCACCATGGAGACCCCGCTCTTTGAGCTCCGTGCGGCGGCAGGTCATCAGTCTTCCCCACCCATACCATCAGAAATAAATCCAACCTATGCCGCTCTTCTGTGGCAGGTCTCCCGTCTTCTGCCCGGTTTTCAGCAGCTCAGTTCGGTTGAGTTGCTTCTTGCAGCGGCGCATCTCCCGTCTTTCCCGTCCTTACCGCCAGCATCTTACCATCAAAAATAAAATTCAACCCATGCCGCTCTTCCGTCCTCTTCGAGGGGGACCCGATGAAGTGTTTTGAGACACTCTGAGGAGGTGTGGGTATTCCAGTATTCCGGCTTGTGACGTACAGTAGAAAGCCGGACAGATTTTGAACAGCTCAATCAGAGACTAAATGCAGGATCAATTAAGAAACCCTAATCTCACTCAAAACAGCATGGATGTTGTTGTTTTTTTATGCATGTATATGCACCAAAGACACAATAACACCCCAAATCCCAGGAAAAGTGATTGTTTCATAATATGTCTCCTTTAATGTGATTGGTGTCTTGTTTTATATTCTCGTACAGTTAGAGCTGACTAGTTTAGATTAATGAACAGTGTTTTTCTGTCACTTCGTATGGTTAAGTAATATTTGTTTAATCATATTAATTATTAAATCATATACTGAAAATTTAAGCATATATTTTAATGTTCTAATTAGAGGGTATCCAAAATGGATTTACTTATTCAAACATGTTTTTTTAAACCAATGCAATATAAACTTTCTCTTTTAATTCGTTATTTTTACAATATTTGAACTCTGGAATATATCGGTCTTTGGAAAAGTAACTATATCTGATTACTTTTTAAATATAAGTTGCCCAACGCAGCTTGTAGCATAATGACTAAGAATTACTAGTTCTATGTGATTGCTAAAACTAGCTTTTTTAATTGTGTTTATATTAACCCAAAAATGTTCCCAAAGTTATTGAGATTGACTATAAATGATGTTAGAAACGACATGTAGCTCCAGAGCTGTAGGTTGCAGTTCCTTTGCCCAGACACTTCAGTTTTTATGATAGCAATTCAGGTAGAATTTTTATTTTTTAAACATTGATAGTGACATATGGGTTTGGGTTAGGGATGCAACGATACCACATTTTCTTTTTAAACCGATACCATACCGATACTTGGATCAGAGTACTTACCGATGCCAAGTACCAATGCCGATACTTCTACCACACAAAAAAGTGCTGTCAATTGGGAGTCAGGTTTTATTTTCTTCTATGCTTGTTTCAAGAAATGGTCAATTTGATAAAAAAATAAAATATTAATAAAAATGACCACAGAACTTAACTAATGTTTTCTGTGAAATTATTGGTGCATTTCTACATGTTAAGTATCGGTTCATGGTATTGGTTTACATCAGCCGATACCGATACGAGTACTTTAGGCACTATCGGGGCCGATACCCAATATCAGTATTGGTATCGGTGCATCCCTAGTTTGAGTCATGTTTTTCTTATTGCACACATTCTTTTGATCCTCTGCACATGTTATGTAATTACAAATAAATTCAATAGCACAAGAAAATTTAATATTTTCTGTTACGCTGCTGTCATTTGCCATTTTGTCTATTAATAAAGCAAAGGGAATTTTGTAATTGTACACACTCATTTCAAATGATTTTATATACATGGTCAACATATGACTCAATGTGATTACATAGGAGATTTGACCTATCTCCCTTTCTTTTCGCATTATAATTCACACAGAGCGGAGGGCCTCATTTTACTATGCTATATTTACATTCAGGAATCTCTATCTTATGTTGCAGTCGTGATGAAAAAGAGTATTGGCACTTCTTCTTGTCCACTTAAAGCACTGGTCATAAATTCATCTAAAGCATTGCAACCAGGGCTGCCACGATTAGTCAATTCGTCACAACTCACGATGATGTGGCTTAGCAAAATTGTCAGCAAAATTTTTTTGTTATTAACGTAATTGTTTATTTTTTTCTAAGTTTATTTTTTCCTCTTAAAACAGTCACTGTACCTTTTGCTGCTTGTCTGCCTTTCTGCCCCTGATAGATATGCGCGGTTGTGGCAATCGGGGTCAGCTGTGGCATCAGTGGAAAAGCCCAAACAGCAGTATCATGTTGAGTCGACAACGTTCTGAGGAGTTTTATTAAATATAAAAAGATGAATGTGTAATGGCTGTACAGCGATGTTACCTCAGCATCTTAAAAGAAAGCCTCCCTAATAAAGTAAAGATAGCCTCCTGTGGCTAACAATGAAGAGGGACAGTCGCCCCTAAGCTAATTAGCTTGTTAGCTGCTAACATTAGCATGATCAGTAGGGTGATTTTCTCTTTTTCCCTGCATATGTCAGCATTTTACCTTCTGTCCGGGGCATTCATCGATTGATGAAAATGTCCGTGTTCTCAAGTGACGTCCTTTACTGCCCGAGCTGCTGCCTAGAAGCTGGTTCTGATCTGTTAGTAGAAAAAAAAGCCGGCGCTGCTGTGCATAAGACATCAAAGAGCAGGTGCTGCGACAAAAAAAACCCTGCTGCTCATTATTTTTTTCATTACATCAATAATAGAATACAAATTTTTTTCAGAAAGTAATTTTTAGGCTGACTTCAGATTTTAAATGACTTTGATGAGGAAGTATCATTCTGTAATATAGTGGTTTTTATGAAGGTTCTGACTGAAGATTCTGTTGTATTACTTGATAGCTGCAACATTAGTTATGGTAATTTCATTAGGCTTAGCACAAGTCATGTGTCTGCTTTGTGCTCATTGATTATGATAATAATCGTTTATGGCAGCCCTAATTGCACCCAAGTGGGGAGACGAAAACAGGAAGCATGCAAATACAAGTCGTAATTTTAATAATGGAAAGGTCCATTGCTACAAAACACTGGGTATCCTTGTTTAACCTTCTCCGTTTATTTCCAGCTTCCATCGTTACGAATGAAATGAAAAAGTGTTGTATTTTTTTGGTGTTCCAAAATCAAATTCCAACAATTTCTTTTTCAGCTCTTCCTTGGGTAAATAATTTAGTGTTGATGTCTTATTTCCACAAATACCGAACGTGTTCTGCCGTGTTGCGAAGTTGCTAATCCTCATCTTCTAGTAGCTGCAATGCTCAGCTCCCTCATGTCCACAAAAACAATCCAGCGCTCCTGTAGGCGGTCCCAAGCGAGGTGGGGGAAGCTATTAAATACACATTTTTACTGCAATGTTTGATGGATTGGCTTTTTCTGAATCACCTGTTTTCTGCTATTTCTTGCTGATGCAGGGAAAGGAGTTTGGAGAAAATATTTAAACGCAGTATGCTTATACAAATCACAGTTTTTTTGTTATTTTCCATGAAGGAGACCTTTGAAACTAGTCTACAAATTGAACCCTGCATGCACACTGACTTGCTTAGAGTCACACTTGGGTGTGTGTGTGTGTGTGTGTGTGTGTGTGTGTGTGTGTTTTGGATAAAAAAACCCCGGTGCAAGCTGAATTGGTTTGCTGGCTGCACAGTCACAGCTTCCCAGGGGGCTTTATCAGTCAGTTAGGAGGCAGAAACATGCAGCCAGCAGCCACTGTGCATCAGGACTTTCCTTGCAGCCCACTGGTTTGTACAAGTGATGAGAAGGCATAGAGATCAATCGGATGTTCTTCCTCTCTGAAGGATTTAGAGTATTACTCCCAAGGGGAGAGATAAATGGATTCTCATTTTCCGCAGCAGCAGTTTAATCCTCTGCAGGTTCACAGCATAGCATACATAGTTTTTACATCCAGGTGTCTCAAGCTCCGGGGGAGAATTTTGATGGTCAAATAAACATGAGAAATATTACGTTTCTCTGTATTACCAAATTCAATCCCCACCCACTAGCTTGAGCTGGCTCTGAAAATAGATGGTCAACTCCACAACAAAGGCATACCACGAGTAAAATTGAAGGAGTCTTTGGTTTTCATTTGTCAGGAGGCGGAGGTACAGGATGGCACAGAATAGGTCCCTCTGTGCTGGAAAGGATCCTTGTCAGAGGACATTTCTTGGATTCAAAGAAGGTCAACTATGCTGGACACAGCAGGCTCATTCTCAGTGTTAGGAGAAGAGAAATAATTGGCTCATCTAACATTGCCAGTTTGCACTCCTACATGCTGTGTAATCCTGGGCTTATCATCGCCTGAGGCGGCCAGGCTCAGAGAGGGTGGCGCTGGATTTGGTCTGGATTGTTGTCCTAGACTGTTTCCGCTCAGTCAGGTTGATTACAGCTCATGGATTTGGTGTCCATTATTCAGCCTGGGGGAGCAGTAATGGTCTTTGTCTAACCTATCAATTGGATTTGATGTGCGAACCAGAGTTGGACGGGTTTACATATCCAGCTGTGTTTTTACAGTGTTAGCAGCTAATCCTTCTGATTAAATTATAGCGTTCAGGGGATTTGTATGTGACAGGTTGACTCAATAGACTGTCTTTTTTTGTTGTTGTTTTTCAAAGTTGTAAACTGCCTTTTTAGGACAGCTTTCTTAAATGGGCTAGGCAGTCACCCTTGGCACCACATATCTCAGAGGGCACCGCTGCAAGCACAAAGAAGAAAAAAAGCGGTATCATGTATAAGCAGTTTGCAGGACAACCTGGCACTCTTTGTCATGCCAACAAGAATATAAAGCCAAAGACTACGTTTACATGGAGGCAAGGCAAGGCAATTTTATTTGTATAGCACACTTTCAACACAAGGCAATTCAAGGTGTTTTATAAGATTACAGAAATGCGAAAATTAAAACAGAATTTAAAAGAGAAAGCATAAACGAACATTTATAAAACAAACAATAGCTTTTAATTAAAAACAACTTAGGTTAAAAACATTTAATCATAGAATTGGCAATAATAGTGTCAATTACACATAAGCAAGTCTAAAAAAGGTTTGTTTTTATTTTAGATTTAGAGGAGTTTAGTGTCTCTGCAGTTTTGCATTTGTCCAGCAGTTTGTTCCAGATGTGGGAACTGAAAGCTGCTACCCCATGTTCTATGGACGATCAGTATATTAAAGCTGGAGGACGCAAGTGATCTGGATGGTTTGTATCGCGATGGCAGATCTCTAATGTACTCTGGTGCTAACCCATTCAATTATTTATAGACTAACAGAAGCCCTTTGAAGTTTATTCTCTGAGCTACAAGGAGCCAGTGTAAAGACTTTACAACAGGGGGGATGTGTTCTTCTTACTTGGTTTTAATGAGAACACGAGCTGACCATATAATGTAAATGTAAGTAACAGCACGATATTCCTGTGCATTTGTTAACTTTGTCGTAAAGAACAGAATATTTATACACATAAAATAAAAATACTCTTAAGTAAAAGACGTTTCCAACATAAATGATAAGTTTAATGGTTTCATATCTCCATTCTGCTCTTTAATCAACTTCACTGTTGTCACTATCTTCCCATTCAGGATCAGAGTCCATGCCCAACTCAAAATATTGCAGCAGCAACAATATAACATTTGTAGGTGTACATTAAAATGCCACCAATAAAATAAAAAAAAATCTGAAATTTTTTTGATTTGAACAATGAATGTCCCTTTTAGGATGAATACAGAATCTTAATACTACTCTGAAGCACTTAAACTGACCACTTTTTTTCTTTAAGAAGCCTTCCAGAGTCTGCTGATTGGATTTTCTTTTTGGTGGCATCTTTCTCACACCTCTGGGCAGGAAGAAGCTGGAAGCACTTCAGTGACCGGATCAATAAAGTATCTTTGAATTGAATTGAATAATAAGCAGGCTATATTATTTTCTCAGACATTTGCTCAAATATAATATTACTTTACTACTACTATTATCACTAAATTATTATCATAATTATACAACATATAAAGTAGCAATTAGAATTGATTTGCACAGCTAAAAATTAAAAACAAGCAATACAAGCTGGCATAGTATGGCATCAAGAGGCTTTCTGTGGTTGTAAATCTGTTATTTTCAGTTCATGACACGTTCACAGTGCAGTGGCGGCTACACAAATAATTCTCCCTTATAAACAAACGAAAACACACTCTTATGAATCCGTTTGTTTTCACTAATTGAACGCTTGAAGGGAGGACTGAATTACCAAAATGACGCTCTGCTTCTCGTCTATGACGGCTCCGACATCCTGGTTTAACAACAACGTCGCCGTGAACTTAGCCTTTCCGCATCGTCCAATTAGCTAGACCTGAGTCAAGAGCCCCATGATAACACTGGGTACAACTTAAGCGGGCGGAAAGATTTTAGTTCAGTGCAATCGGCCAAAAGTATATTAAAGGACTGGACGGAGCAGCAGAGTTTGAAAGCTAACCCAGTTCACATAGCATTCTGGCGGAGAATAGAGCCGTGTCACAGCTGGACTCATGCTGAAGTATGAAAGGGAAAATACGATGGGCATGCTAACGGATAACGTCATGCACAGCATTGCGCGGAATCACATCCTGGTCATAAATTAGTAGCCTGCTGGACTTCATTGAGTAGTCGGCTATACAGCCGGCAGCCAGCGCTTGTGGAAAGCCCTGTATATGTGACTTTGGAGGTTCAGGTCTGAGTCCATTATTACACCTAGATTTCTTGCTTGGTCGGTAGTTTCTAGTACTTCAGTTTTGCCTTTGTTTACTTGGAGGAAATTATAGGACATCGAGCTGTTAATTTGCTCAATGCATTTATTAAAGATTCGGATGGGTTCAGCATCACCTGGTGACAGTGAGATATAAAGTTTAGTGTCGTCAGCATAATTGTGTTAGTTGATATTATTTTTTTTTATAATCTGGTTAACAGGAGCATGTAAATGCTAAATAGAGGGGGCCCTAGAATGGAGCCCTGGGGGACCCCACATGTGATTTCTGCTTTTTGTGATGAGAATTTGCTAATTGACACAAAGAAGTTCCTGTTCTTAAGGTATGATTTGAACCAGTCAAGTGCCTTACCATAGAGTCCGACCCCCCTCTCTAGACGTTCCAGTAATATATCATGATCAACCGTGTCAAACGCCGCACTGAGGTCTAATAACACCAATACTGTGGTGTTACCACAGTCAGTATTTGTACGGATGTCATTGAAGACTTTGACAAGGACTGTCTCCAAACTGATGAATATCAAAGTATCAAACCGGTTGTTCATTGTTAGGAAGTTGTTTAATGTTGGAAAACAGTTTTCCTAATAATTTTTCGGATAAATGGGAGATTAGAGATTGGTCTGTAGTTTTGCATTAACGTGCTGTCTAGGTTCTTCTTTTTTAGTATTTGCTTGATAACTGCTGTTTTTCAGAGCTGGTTCGAGCTAGTTATCATATTAAAAGCCTGATCGGAATGAAAATCTATCAATCAATTTAATTTATAAAGCACCTTTCATACAATGAAATGCAGTTAAAAGTATTATACGAAATTAGAAATTAACTCCATATATCATATCCCCCCTCCCCACCCCCTATAGACACACAGAAGTTAAACATTTATATCCCCCTCCCCCCAATCATATCACCATGTATGCCCCGAAGCAGCATGAAAATTACATTAAAATAGACAATAAAATGGGCACTAAAATGGACAATAAAATGGACACTGGGCTGATTACAGATGAGCCAGGTTAGAATAGGAAACACCATCAAGGGAGCCATCCTCACTGGCAGAAGTTGATCAATTGTAACAGCCGAGGCCCCAACCCAGGGCCCTCAAAGGAGGCAGGTCCGAGACCCCACGTCCACCCAAGCACCACCCGGAAAGCGCCAAGACAGTCACAGATGACCAACGCTCCCGATGCAGAGGGCTCCCACAGAGGAAACACTGGAACAATATGTCTATTAATTTGTATAAAATTGCTTCTTGTAAACACTACATTTAGATTATTTTGACCCAATCAAACTCATTCGGATCAAAATTGGATTCCGATTGAGAGGGGTTGTTTATTCCGATTGTTAATCCGACCATGGTGCATGTAAACTCTTATTCCGAATCTAGGTCATTCCTGTGCAGGTCTGTTAAGTCATATGTAGATGTACAATAAGTCAGCCTAAAAAAATTAAGGGATTCGATTCGTAATTTAAATGTGTAGTAGATGTAAAAAATAAGAAAAAATAAATAAAAGCACGCTCTGAAGAACATCGTACTCCTACATTTCAAATGGGCGCAGCCACTTTTGTTTACAACGGAAGCGTATTTGTTCTTCTACGTTCGTTTGCAGTGTTTAGATTGTTCTGTTGTTGTCAAAATGATTTATTATGTTCAGAACTGTAGCAGATGTAAACATTTGTCATAATTGGATAGATTTCTTCAGGTCACATGTACACAGTCAAATTTGAATCCCAACCATGATCAGATTTAAGATATTTTGCACATGTAATGTAGCTATTGTCAAATAGCAGGTGATGAAAGACAACTACAGCATCTGTAACTTCCTTTTTGTTTTACCTTAACCCAAACATGTCCTGCAGCACATCATTGTGCTTGTTAGGTGACTCACAGCCATTGGGTGGCGCTAATTCACATTCTAGCTCCACAGGAAAAGATAAAACCCCTACTCCCACAGGGAAGTTAGGGGGAAGAGGACCAGAGATTATATAAGGGCCATGTACTGCCCAGATTGCTCTCTATTGCCATGAGCAGGACAATGGCTCACATAGGGGAGAAACTGTTGCATCCAGATCCTTTCTACGCTGGCAAGGGAAGGGACTCTAGAGGAGATTAAGACTGCTGAGCAATTTGGTGAATCGCAAACACTGTTGAAACAAATACCACTGCTCTGTCACGCCCTGTATCACAGACTGCAGTGAGGGAGGGAAACGCTAAGGTACTGCTTGTAGCACATCTGAACCAGCCTACAGCCGCCGCACCGGAGCTATTTGGAATTGGACGCTGTGCTGGAAAAGCTGCAAAGAGGTACTGGTTCAGTGAAGGAAAGTTGGAGCCAATCGCTGCTTAGCCAAATCGGAGGGGATGAGCCGATGTCCAGTCAATGCGACCTGCTTCCCCAAAAGCCATGAGATTCACTGCTAACTTGCTTGTACAGCCTACTCTTAGCCTGTCGGCTAAGGTGTTGAGCCTTCCCACTTTCATCATCCACTGACAAATCTGGAGAGCTTTCATCATTTAATAAGGTCTGTCTGGGCAGAGGCAAAAGTTGGTTTATCTGGAACACTCTTGACCTTGAGAGATCCCTTTATGTGAGAGTGATTTTGTGCTAATAAAATAACATGTTTTGTACAGACCATTGAGCTCTTATAATTTCTTTAAAAAGTGTAATATGTCGTCCCCATTAAGGTGCAAAAAGAGATTGTAACAAATAAGTGAAAGAGGAGGAACAGCACATACTTCTGGCATAATAAGATGTCAGTAATTCTCTTATGTGCATTTTAATCTTTTTTGTTTTTCACTGCCTATTTTAAGTCCAAAACTGCAACAATTCTATTTTTTTTTAAATAAGATTCATATAAACTACCTTGTTTCCTACCTCCTCATTCTTACCACCGCCACTGATTTAAAATGAATTCTAATGAGCTTTTCAGTGAGCGATTGGCTGTCTCCTGTAATGTTTTGCTGAGCCGTTCTGGATCCTGATGTGTCATTTTGCTTCAGTGGTTTCCACTAAAAATAAATTGGCTTCGATGTAAAATAAATTTGTCAACAATCACATTCCAAAGAGGGTAAGAAAGAAAAGGCTTTTATTCAGAGTCTGATTGATTATGGGTTCTTTCACTTAAGCTGCTGCACGTTGCTGCTTCAAATGAGGCTCACCCAGTCTACAGTGATGTGGCATATTTTGCTACAGAGTGCTTGGTAAAACAGGAGAAACATAGGAAAACCTCCTTCTGGTATGAATGACTTAGTTAATCCCTTTGAAAAGGCTTCCAAAATAAAACATATTTGTGCAAGCATGTGTGTGCAGAGGAGCTATGCAAATCCACATTTTAGTCTTGCTGGATTATACATCAAGAGCAGCCAGTGGTTTCCCACTGGCTCGTCCACTTCTAGTCCAGCACTTTGTCCCGGCCTCCCGACTATCTAACTTGATCTATTCTTCATTTGAGTGACAGTAACAGGATCCCGTCAAGCTGAGGAACAGGTATTATGTATTCGTCTAAGGAGAGTTGGCTTAGAAAGCATTAAAAAATTCACTGTTCAACCCAGCGACATAAGTTTGGTCCATTTACACAGTAGGGATGGGTGATATGAAAAAATGTATAACAATCATTTCAGTTATTTATGGCAATACTGATGCAAATGATGACAATACATTTTCTTCTGTAAAACAGCAGATTATGTTATGTTTAAGTTGTGTACCAGTGTCAACAATGTACAGCTAATGTACAGCTTCACTTTTAATAGATCGCTTGAGGGCATGTTGTATCCTGGGTCCAGCTGATGGACCATTTGCTTTAATCCTTCTCTTTCGACGATTTGGAATGGCAACATGTCTTTTGTCAAACAAAACGCCACGGCTTCCGTCAATTCGGCCCATCGTTTACTTTTCTAATCATATTGGACGCAATTAGCAAAAGCATTGGCAATTTTAATCTGGGTGGTCATTTTCTTACCCATAGGTCCACTTGTAGGCAACGACTCCCTTGCCCCTCGTATTTTCATACTATCTTCATACTCTGGTTTGTGTTTCAGATAGTGGAACAAATTAGATGCGTTTCCACTCTTTATAAACACAGTTTTTCTGCAAACTGCATATTACAGTATTTTGCTTCTCAAATGATTTTCTGTAACCAAACCAGTTCCAAATTGTGGAGGTAGCTCTTCGCTCTTTAACAAGATCCTCCTCAGCCTCACGCCTTCCGCCTCGCCTTGTTTTCACTCAACACGTGAACGGTGAATCAGGCGCGCACAAAACTACGACATCAACTAGACTTATCGTTATTGCGAGGAGACAATTTTTTTTAACGATGTATTGCAAACGATAAGGTATCACCCATCCCTGTTGCACAGTTTAAGTGGTTTTCAGGTAGGAAGTTCAGACCTAAATCCAATGGATTTTCTGTGGCATGAGCTAAAATTTTATGTTAATAAGTGCGCTCTATCCAGCCTGAATTAGCTTGAGCTATTTTTAGTTGCAAAAAATGTCAATGTAGTATTTTCATTTCACCGCCTAATAATGTCTTTTTGTTTTTTTTCTCACATAAAATCCCAATAGGACACACTGAAATTTGTGATTTATAATGTCACAAAAATAGAAAGTGGTATGAAAATCTTTGCATGGCCGCGTAAAAAGCCAGTATTTCAGTAGTTTGTATGAGCCAGCAGCAACAGTACATTGACTTCAATGAAATTTTATTCCTTGATTATATTTTGATGTAACTGCATTAATGTCATTTTAGCTTGAATTACCCTGCGATTATTAGATTCTGGGAAATAAGCCTCTGCAGTCACATCAAATTTTTGAAAAGGATGCTTTATACGTGCAGGTTTTTGATGCTTCCATCAGTAGCTGCTTCACTGATGGTCCATGGCTTGGTAAATGTTGAAATAAACATAATCTTATTATATTGCTCTATTTAGTTCACGGGTTATTGCTGCAGTTCATTGTCTGATGATGTTTTTATCCATTTTGTTCTATGCAGTACATGTAAAGGGATTCATGCGGCGTTACAGTAAAAAACAAACAGGGGTCTTCCTGGCATAAATATGGACTTTTCAGTGTGAATTTATTCTTATCCAAAGCACCCTCTTTAAGAAAGACTGTTTATGGTCACTGTATGTCACCTGATTCACTTTTTTGCATAGTAACTCCTTTCGGTTATAAACCTGAATGAATCAAGTTGCGCTGTATTTATCTGACTGTCCTCGTGTCCTTTAATCAGAATAGTGTAATCAGGTATAAAACCCACTATAACACTAGCTGTTATTGAAAATGTATGCGAAATATTTTTGCAGCAAAACCCCCTAGAACGCCTGTGAAGCCTATAGGGGAACCCTTTAACACAGTGTTTCACAAAGCAAGTTCAGATGGACCTTAGCTGCACACCATTATCCTGTTCATAGGAGTACACCACTGAAAAGAATATAGACGTCCCTTAATTTGCTACAGTGCTAACAACAATCTGAGTCTGTTGCGGCACCCATGGTATGATCTCTCTGACTTGGATGCACCTCTACTGCTACTACATGGGGTCAATTGGACCCCTGTGCCCTGCCAAGCTGTACAGTTTTCACTATAATCTGACAACCAGCAGTAATGTGGTGGGTTTTACGATGTCTACTCAAAAGGAAGAATGTTCTTGAAAGAACGTTTTCTCACCTGAATTTAGATCCAGTTTTATAGCTTTGTTGTGACCCTGAAGGATAAATGATTTAAATCTCACACTATAGAAAAAACTCTTCCTTGTTGTTGTTCTTGGTGATTTCACATGAAGCTTTTTAGATGTCACTGAGGGTAGAAGATCCCCTGCTATTTATTTTCAGTATCAGTAATGTGTATAAGATTAAGTTAGCGGAAGATCGGAAATTTTAGAAGCTAGCAAGTGAGACTATGAGATAACAGGAGGGCTAAAGGGATTACAGGAAGGTTGCTCTGTTTCATCCTTTGCGATTTCAACCCTGTGGAATCTGGTTCATTTAGAAATGTTTCTCCACACAATGGAAAGTGGGAGTCAACCAAAAATATTATATTAATATTTTTCACCCATCCACAGTAAAAGAAAACTTCCGCCAGACCCATGACATTTTAGTTTAAGATTATGTATTTTTTCCATCTTTTCCATGTTGCACAATGTTTTTGGAGCTGAGAGGAGTCTGTATGACAACATGACGGTGTGCGCAGTGGTAGAGAGGAGTATTTACTGTTGAAATACACATATTTGTTTGTCTACTCTTCACATTTAATAAATATATTTTCTCTTAATGTTTCCCAGTGAATTGAACTGGAGGAAAGCTCTCTATAATCCGATTAGATCCATAAATATGATTGCATTTGTAATCTGCAGTACTTTATTTAGAAAAATTTACTTTAGTTTTGCAAATGACTGGATCGCTCGCGCAAAAAGTAAGTCAGACGTCGAAACTTCACTTATCGGCTATCCAAGGCTTTTATGAACCAGGCTTCAGGTTTGGTGGAGACAAACTCGTCATAAAAAGTGTCCTGTCCTGCATTCTGACCATGATTCTGACCCTCGCCAGTCCCCGCCTGCAATTTTTGCATCTTGTCACAACCATGATTAACTTTTAACTGCTTGTTACGATAATTTGTCTGCGCGGTTTCACCTGGATTCCTAACTATCCCCGCGAGGTTGTTTTGTTAAAGTACTGGCTGGTTTTCCCAGGTCATACCTGTAACGCTAAAAATCATTAACGTTACACTGAGACAGAGGATGTTTTAAAAAAATAAACATGACATGCTTGGATGAAGAAAACAAAACATTTACCTGGTTGAAGAGCCAGGGGAAAATCAGGACACCTATAACACGAACGAGCGGGAAAACCCAATTTTTACACTCTATGGAAAACAATTTTATTTTCTTTTTCGGCGCTTTCCCCAGCACACCGCTGCTGATACAACGCCCCCATAGTGGCAAAACGCTGCAACTGCAGTTAAAATAACATCCATATAGCTACTGTAGGGGCAGAGCGATATCAGGCTGGGGTGGCACACAATTAGCTGGAGACGGCCACCATGCAAATTCGAACGCTGGAAAAACCCCGACTATAACCACTAATGTGAATAACATTTACACTGTTCTAATGTATATATCTCTTATGCCTTCAGTGCCTCCGTGAAATGCAAACTTTACACATGGATCTTTTAAGCATTCATTTTAAGTATATTGTGTATAATGTGTACCATCTTAAATTTCATATTTATGTTTTTATACTTTGAGTGTCGGAAAACTTTGGAAGTTAAGAATTTCATTGCTTGGTGTAAACTGTTTGCATATGTCTATAAACATTGAACCCTGAAAACATCAATTCAATTTGGACTCCACCATTAAATACATATATCAATGTCTCAAATGTAGAATTTGGTAAAATGTGCATTTAGTTGAACAAATCTCGTGGTGTTGGCTGCAGGATGGCAGAGTTCGTATCATTATTCCCATGCAACAAGAAGGCCTGGATTTGAATCCCAGCCTGGGGTCATTCTGCATGGAGCTTACATGTTGTCCCTGTGCATGCTTGGTTTTCTTCTCGGTACGCCAGCTTCCTCCAATAGACCGAAAACAGGACTTAGTGTAACTGGTCTCTCTAAATTGCCCCTAGGTATGAGTGTGTGTTTGTTTGTGCATGGTTGTGTAACCTGTCCAGGTTGTAACCTGCCTTTTACTGACCGCTGGAGATGGGCAGTAAGCACCAGTCTCCCCTGCGACCCTTGGAGGATAAGTGGAATAGATGTTTTTTACTGCTGACCGAAGTAAAAAAAACAACAAGTTTTTAATAATATTGCTTGACGGAAACAATATTAATGAAATTACTTGCTAATTTTTCCTTCTTTGTCTTCAGTAGTAGTGCACTAGGTGTCTTCACACAAAACCTAAAGTAACTTTTGCTGCTGGTCGAAAATTAGTCTTTTCTCTGCATTAAAATGTAATGAGATCATACGTTCAATCCATAGAACATTTCAAATGGGATCAAAAATAATTTATCAAACCATTCATATTTTTTGACAGTACGGGGCCTATGGGCTGGAAGTAGATAGGTGTGACTTAGGCTGTTTTCACACGTATTTGGGTCGAGCCAGGCGCCGCTCCAGAAGTAAAAAGTTTACATTTGTTTCAATTTTCTGCAAGTACGGCTCCTTTCACATATGCTTTTTGTCATCGCACCGAAGTCGTCGCTCTACAGAGCAGAACGTTGTGTATCCATGGCAACTAGACGGAAGTTGATGCTTATCCCAACAGGAAAAGAAGCCTGGCTGAGATGTAAACCGAACACACGTGAACCATGGAGAACGAACAGCAACGCCGTTTGCTCCTGATACTGCTTTTGGCATTGTACATATTTTATCTGTTTCAGTGTCAGGAATATGTTACATTTCAAAACGAGGCACGGCTGCGTTTGGAGAACACTATTATCATGCATTGGAGGCGGCGTATATAATCTGCCCTCAACTTTTTTACTTTTGTTCGGCACTGTTCAAGGGAGCGATCAAACCCCCTTTCCCTCAACAATTTGCTAAATCTCTGGTAGACTACGCTGTTTTTGTGTGTTGAAGACAGCTGCGCATCTACAAACTCTTCTTTCCATATGTTTTATAGTACCTGTGTCTCTTCGTGGCTCCAGGTTTCTCCACGGTTACTCTTTTTTTTTTTCTGTCATTCTATCCTGACAACGAATGCAACGAATCTGTCGTGGAACAGCGTGGGAGGATGGATATCTCTACAGCACATCAGCTTACGGGTACCCGTTTAGTTAAAAAAGGGCCGAGTATCTGGACTTTAGGGCGAGCTAAAGTTGCTGCGCGTTCACACTAGTCCAGCCGCGCCGTGTTCGGACCCAAAACTCAGTTAGGTCGACCTATAAGGACCTGATGTGAAAACAGCCTTAGGCTCCCCATTGGCTGTTGAGCAAGGGGTTGAAACCCAGCAGCAAATATACAACATAGTTATTAGGTTCTGATGTCTCGATGATGAGGAACAGACTCGTGCACAGACCTGGAAGAAAAGTTTAAAACTTTAATGGTGAGACATTGACAAACAGACTGAGGACGTTAATGATCCGACGGAGAATAAAGCTCACGTCTGATCTCAAATAGTAGCACGAGAGTTCACATGAGAATTCAATTGGACATTCACACCTCCCCATTCGAACTTGGTTTTCTGGGCAAACAAATTAGATTTTTTTTAAGTGGACTAAATGGTGGTGGTGTGAAGACATACAATATTCAGAATTAAATGCAAATTAAAGGTCAAACATTAAATTAGTTCTTTGTATTCCAATTGTGAATGATATAAATGTTGTTAAAGGTGAATCTGCAGCGATGGTTCCAATTTCCAGTCCTCAAGGGCCGATACTGTACATACTTTAGGTGTGTTTGAGCTTTACTGAGTCAAATGGGCGCATTTCCCATTGCACTAGGGTGTCCCCATGGACTGAAGTTGGACAACTTGGTTCTATATACGGCTGAATTATTGAACATACCTAGTTTTTAACAGACAGCTTTTAAATGTGCACTTCATTTTGGTTTTAGAAGTAACGACCTTTAGGTTGTATTAAAAAAATTAATGAACGTGATAAGGACCGGATGATTTTTCTAATGAGTGAAAAATTAGAATAGAAGAACAGGACACAAACTGATTTGTTTGCTGTAGTTGAGCATTTCCGACCACATGACTGGAGCGGCTTTCGGGTGCCTGGCACACAGGTAAATAAAAAACAGGTTGGGGGAAAAGTGGGCTACAAGTAGAAACCAAATACATTTGTCTCTCCTAATGGCTACAGCCAGTTCATCCAGCTTAGTGTCTCCACTAAATTCTACTTGCTTTATGCCAATAGGAGCATTTTCAAGAGCCTTAGAATAAGAATGTAATGCTTGAGATTAATATGCTCTTTAATCCAACAAATGTTTCTTTGTCAAATCCCATTGCCATAAACCAAGGGATCGGTGTGAATTGAAATTCAGTTTTATCACATTGTATATTAAAACAGCAAACAAACAAATGGTGTTTCTTTATTTTTTTATCTAGAAATTCACAGTTGTAAACAGTAAAACTGATGCACGTTTAATTTTAACGAGTCTCAAGTAGTTGGACAAGAATGTGTATCGGGGCGGATTGGTGCAAGAAGGAAAAATGTGCTTCATTTCAACTGAAAAACAATTATGTGGCAGGATGGATAGAAGTAAAAATATGAAAAGGTCCCGTGTGAGATGAAATATTGGTCCTAATAAAAAAAAAATCCCAGTATAATGGAAATGTGTGCTTGTGTAAACCATGAGAAAATCTCAGCGCAGCTAAAAGTAATAACCGGAGCAGTACTTCTCCTCTGCCTCCCACTGCTGCCAGGATATTGCTCCCACATGCAGCTCGCTGAATGGAGCTGCGGTGGAGAGGGAGTCCGTTTCAGAAGACACATAATCACCAGTTGGGATGAGAATTAGAAAAATATGACAGTTCCTCTTTGTTGCTGTTCAAATGAATCAGGATGCAGACAATACGTTCCCCCGTTCCACCCCCCCCACCCCCACCCCCCCGCTGCATGTGGTTAAAAGGAAACTTCCTGCTCCTGCAATTCATATCGTTTAAATAACAGTCATTTGAAATATGCAAATTGCATTGGGCAAATGTTTTGTGCATGTGCCACAGGGCGATCATGGCCTGGCACATGACAAGGAGCCTACTTCTCCTCATGACATCCCTTTCAAGTCATTAAACTTATCCGAGTAATGGATGTGGAGCTGCCATTTTGTCACATGAGCCAGCAGAGTCACTCTCAGGTTATATCACTGATGTCATCGATGGGTTTTGCTAACTGCCATGCTGTGCTTTCCATTGCTACAGCTGATGGTTCAGGGTTTGTCAAGCCAATAAACTTTAGATCTGAAGCATTTGGGTCTGTTGTTGAAGACCAGACCTTTTGCTCAGCTTGATGTCTGATGTGGATGCTTTTTTTGTAATATCGATGACCAAAAAGTATTACAACTGATTTGCAGTCTTTATTTAACTGTGTGGCTGTACTAGCATGTCATGGCAGTCAAAACACCAAAAACCTTAACAATGCTCTTGAAAATACACTTACTTTGAAACGGAGTATGTTCTTCCAGAAAACGGTTACATTAAAGAGTGAGATTCTGATCACTTTAGTGCACACAGATGCTCATTTATGGATATTTATTGATACTGTCCTAGAACTAACTATGAGCATAATAGTATTGAGTAACAATCCCAACAATGCAGTCAGTTTTCAGTGTTTGCAAATATCATACATGTATTGTTATCCATATAAATCAAAATTCTTATCAAGATAAGACATTTTTCATAACTATACAATAAATGCCTGCACCTAGATTCAATATAGGAACAACTGAAACATTTTACATCATTTTTACATCAATTCAGATTTATTTATTTATTTATTTTTTCAACATGGCACTAGTCTTTATTACTATTGTACCAGGAGTCAAACATACTTCATTAATAATTCGATTTTCTTAGTGACATGTAAACTAATTACTCAGCTCTCAACAGGAGGGGATCAAAGCTTGGTTTTAAACCAATGGGTTTTTATATGTATTTTATTTCAATTGCTTCCACTGCTTACTTATTGCAGATTCAGCCTTCCAAGCCTGGTGCAGGTCTGCATTTTTGTTTCTAGTGTCCATAGTGGAGTTTGGAGTATGACTGTTTGAGGCTGTAGACAGGTATCTTTTATACTGATAAGAAGTTTAAACAAGTACCATTAATACAGGTAATGAGTGGAGGACATAGGAGCCTCTTACAGAAGTTACAGGCAGTGCCGGCGCTTCACCAACGCGCATCACGCACTGTGTGTAGGGCACCATCTGAGCTCCTGAAAAATATATATCATCAGGACATATGGAGTCCGGCGCAGAAAGGACAAAAATGGTGCGATGATGGTGCCTGTCATGTGATGTAGTGTAAAGTTGACTCAGCAAGCAGCAGGATGAATTAAGATCCACTTTTATTACTGGAAGGAGCTCAGTGAAACACAGAGCAGGAGGTTAGACAAGAGATTAACCATGAATTCACCAAGGAACCATGAAGGAAACCATAAGGACAACCATGAAGACGACAACACACTGACACTAGGGAAACTAGGAACTTAAATACACCGGGAAACAAGACGCGCCAGGGAACAATTAGACACAAACAAGGACAGATCCTGACAGCGCTGCTCTGTTCCGCCTCCTGTCCTCCTCATAGCATCTGTGAGAGAGGCTGATAGGGAGACAAACTCAGAGAACTTTTGGAGCTTTTTACTTTTGTAGCAGTTATTATCTTCTGAAGCTACACTTCTTTGAAGAAAAAAAAAGGTTTAATAAAAAGCAAGTAAAATTATCCCTTATTTAGCCTTTTCATCAGGCTTGTGTCGAAAGTAATTTACTCTGAACAGTGATGTTAAAGGTTGTTAATCTAAAATATGGACCTTAATGTAAAGATGTTTTGAAGAGTTTGAAGATTTAGTTTTTTTGTTTTGTTAAGCTCCTCCTAACAAATCTTCCTCAAGAAAAAAAAAAGTTTCTTCTGTGAGGTCAGATGTTTTATTTTAAAAAGAAAGGAAGAAACAAAACAGATCTATCCATCCAAATGCTTAAATAACTCACATAATCACAAAAACAAAAAAACAGTGTCAAGGTAAAGTAAGAACAATTTTTAAAAAATCAGCAGTTTGTTGTTAATCATGAGTTAACTCCATGGACATGATTTGCAATAATTAAATATTTGGCCCATTTGTAACTCACATTTAATATACCAAATTAGACAAACCTTTACCAAATTAGGTAATTGCTTAATGCTGATATTTTCGAAACATTCAGGCCAAGGGAAACATCTGCTGCTGATGGTGTAATTTGAAGAAAAATGGCCACTTACAGTTTTGCTAATCTCCTCCATTCGTATTCTGAGTTTTCTAGTTATGGTGTCTCATTAAGGCATACCTGCGTTCAGGAACATTTAAGGGGTCTGGCTGTCATCAGCATCAATGGTGAAATGGTTCAGAAACTGTTTTATGATGACCTGATTGCAGCCAAAAAATAAATAAAGAGATGCGCTCTCACATACTGTGGTATCATTCCTTTTTTAGGTGGGTGGTGAGGGGGGTTGGGACCACGGAGCATTTATGGTTAGGGCACCCAAATGGCTAGCACCATCCCTAGTTACAGGAGCCAGAAATCTTGCTTGTTTGTATGTGACTAAATACTTATTTTCCACCGTAATTTACAAGTAAATTCTGTAACAATCAGACCATGTGATTTTCTGGATTTGTTTCCTAATTTTTTTCTCTCATTGATGAGATATACCTATGATGGAAATAACAGGCCTCTCATATCTTTTTTAGTGGGAGATCTGGCACAATTGGTGGTGGACTAAATACTTTTTTGCCCATCTGTATACTCCCAATATTCTGAATTTGTAGCCCGTTAAATGACACTTTTAGTCATTTAATTAATGTATGTTGGCAATATCTCTGGTCTCTGTAAATAGGCTTGTTGCCAATATCGGAACTTCAGGGTAATATTACCGTATCTTTACAGTTTAAGTGTGTCTCCACTTCACTAAACCGGCCTAAAAGGGCAGTTTTTGAAACCATTTCAGAAACCGAGTATCAGATTTGGGGTATGTACTCAGAAACTGTCTGGTACAGTCGCTGGGAGGTTCTTGTGGTTAACTCATGCTGACTGGTGGTAACTCAGTGGGAAATGATGTAACCAGACGTCGCCCTACAACCGGCTTAGTAAAATTGGCATTTATTGGGAAAGCAGTTTATAACAATCTAGCAAACAGAAATTTGGCACCCATACCTGTTTCTTCCATTTCACAATCAATCCCTCTCTTTCGTCTCTTGTTACTCCTGCTGCTATTATTGATGACACCTACTGCTGAAATTGTTGCAATATGAAGATGTCTTCGCAAATTTCCTAAAGGGCCAACTTTTTATGGAGATACGATTGTGAGAACCAGGTCAACTTTAGATTTTCCTTCTCACAAATGTCCCATAGCTCTTCTAATGGAAACAGGCCTGTTGATAACCTTTCCCAGTCCACAGCAAATGTTTGCAAAATTGATTTTCCTTAGGACCTCTAGCAAACGCTGGCTCGTTTATATGTTCCAGAAAGTGGTGAAGTGATTTGAGCTTTGTGCTGTTTTTTGATGATGGATGTTTATAAAATGTTGCTTCAATGGTAGTATCCAACGCAAGGTTTGTCAGGATTATATCCACCACACTATGACACCACCAACAGAATAAAAAAGTATATGGCGTTCCATTTTTTCCATATTTTGGTTTGTTGTCTTGCCAGATTCTGACCCTACCGTCTGAACATTGGAACTAAGATCAAACCTGATTAGATTATGCAACAGTTTTCCAATCTCCTTTGGTTCCCCGAAAGACTTGAGAATTTAGGAAACAGTTTGTAAATGTTCACTAAAACTTGAAATACTTGTGTGTTAAAATCAGTTAGGTTTTCAAACCAAGGGGATGAATAAATGTAATACACCTTAAGATCAGTGTCATCACTGCAGGTATGTGTGACTATACTTTTCTGACACGATTTAGGAATAGCACACTAAAACATGGCCCACATACTGAGCGTCTCAGAGGTGACCTTGCAGTTAGACTCCCTGTCTCATTTTAAGGTTTCTTTTATATATGCATTGGTTGATGGCGGTGGCTCTGGCCCGAAGGCCTTGGCTTCCCTGTTTCATCCATGTGAAGACCAAAACCTAGGCTAATGTTGGAGAGAATTTTAATAGTTGTTCTCCTTCTGATTTGCTTTTTTTCACAGATGAAAGGGTAGACACACTTAACAAATGTTTGGCTGTACAGTTGGATATTAGTCTAAGTCTAATAGTTTTGCTCTATGCTCTTCAGGTCTGTGTCCCATTGTGTATTTTGCAGGAATACAGTAGGTCATGTCCAAATGAATAACTTATAATTAGCTTCTCAATAAAAGAGCTTGCTTTTATTATTTTTGACATTTATTTGAATTAATAAGCACATGTCTACAGTAGGAAACGTGACCCAACAGGCCACCCACATACACAAGGAGATGACATTTCCTATTTGTATCAGACTGCTTAATTACACTACAGCCTCTGGTTTGCGTTGGTACTTTGATCAGCTTTACTTGTTGAGCTTCAGTAGTGCGAACCGTTAGTAACAATGTTCACAGAGGCATTTCGCAAATACAAACTTGTTTTTGAGCTTAGAGTCATGACTTCAGGTGTAAAGCCTTTGAAAAGTATTGAAACCGTTTAACATTTTTATACGTGCATTTATTTGTTTTAGATTTTATGTAATATAACAATACAAAGCGGTGCATAAATTGAAGGAAAAGTTTGCATGTTGTTTTTCCTCTAAAAAAATGTAAAACATGACTTTGTGTTCCACCCCTTTACTATGATCTTCTTAAATAAAACCAAGTCCAACACATTTTCCTCATGAACTCACCTAATTAGTAAATGGGGTCTCTGTCACCAAGTATATCAGTCAAAATCCACCAAGATATGGCTGTTCACCAAAAGCGGCATCTGCAACCTTTATGATCCCAAAAAATTGTTTTCTTACCCTTGTTATGGGAAACTTTAACTTAAGAAGGATCTGTTCTGTGTATTCTTACATACTGACAGTACTGTGTGCTATTTCTTTTATGACAGTGATTTAATCTGATTGTACGACACTGTATGATTTAGGTCAGGTCAAATGAAATGATGTATTTCCTACATCCTGTGTTGCCATGGAAATGACTCTCTGTACACTAGTTTTCCTGACATTTTGCAAGATTCAGATGTCTTCGGGTGGTACAGAAGCCAAGAGTCTACACACTTCACTCTGAAGAAATGTTTTCTGATATGATATTGATATTATTAATGTTGACTGAATCTATAAAAGGCTGTGTTGTTGGGAAGCAGGTCAGTTTTTGCACGGTTCTATGTAATGCTGTTCCTCCTTGGTTGATCAAACAAGTAACTTTTTTTACCCGCATTTTTCAATTCACTTTTATTTATATAGCGCCAATTCACAACAAATGTCATCTCAAGGCACTTTACAACAAAAGTAATTTCAATACAATCATACAAACATTCCAGTCAGTTACAAGTTTTCTATATAAGGGATCCCAGCAGATTGCGATGAGTTATCGACGTGAGGTTGTGCCTAGACCATGCGGACTCCAACCACAGCAATTCCTCAGCAATCCCGCATACTGAGCAAGCATGTAGCAGCAGTGGAGAGGAAAAACTCCCCTTTAACAGGAAGAATCCACAGGCAGAACCTGGCTCAGTACAAGCGGTCATCTGCTACGAGCATTGGTGGTCTGAGAAGACGGAGAAGAGACAGCATGGAGGATGGTCGGTCCCCTTTAACGTCATCTGGAGCAATGTTCGCCATCCAGCAGGGGACATTATAGTTGAGCAGGATACCAGACCATGTGGAGCTTCTATGGGGATAACAGCAGAAAAACATGTAAAAGTAACGTGTCACATGTGGATTACATTATCCCGTGGGCTTTACATGTGAATGTCCATTGGTTTCTCAGTCTATCACCATATAAAACTGTTCCAAATTCACATGTGCAAAACACAAGTGGTCCCATGTTCTTTAAATGTAACACGTTTTTTTCACACGGCTAATTTTGTGATTACATGTGAAAAATTGGGCCAACATGAAATTCCCATGTGAAATCATATTTTTGCATAGGTTGTATTATACTAAGTAACCACATGGTTTGCAACCTAATAACATGAAAAATAGGTATCTGAAATCATTTTTACCAGTACTTTTAATATCTTTCTGATGTAGAAATACAATCAGTTCAGGGAAGTTCTGGAAGAAATCCTCTTAGAGATCCGTGTCTGCAACATGCCACAATAAGAAATGGCTCTGGGGGGTGTGAATATTTTACCAATGAGCTGTATTTCATCAAAAACTTTTCTTCACCTAAATGGGACCCAGAATTTTAAGCATCAACAGTATACCATGCTCCGTGGAAGAAAATGACAATAACGGGAAGAGAAAAAATGTGCTCTGACTATGTCACTGCTGTGGAGCCGCAATTGATTAGCAGCCAATGAAAAGATACAGAGAAGTTGAGGGTTTGACTAATGCCTTTGAATGTCAACTATTCAACAGTGTTTGTCCCATGTTTGTTCACGCTGATGACTGAAACGAACCTTTCCATGAAAATATAATTTCCTATGATTTTACATTGAAAAAGCTGTACAGACGTGGACAAAATTGTTGGTACCCTAAATTAAATCAAAGAAAAACTCATAATGGTCACAGAAATAACTTTAATCTGACAAAAGTAATAATAAATAAAAATTATATAAATGTTGACCAATGAAAGTCAGACATTGCTTTTCATCCATGCTTCAACAGAATTATTTAAAAAATAAATGCATGAAACAGGCCTGGACAAAAATGATGGTACCCCTAGAAAAGAATGAAAATAATGTGACCAAAGGGACATGTTAATCCAAGGTATGTCCACTAATCAGCATCCTAGGTGTCTACAATCCTCTAATCACTCAGTGGGCCTATATATAGGACTCCAGGTAGTCACTGTGTTGTTTGGTGACGTGGTGTGTACCACACTCAATATAAACCAGAGGAAGCAAAGGAAAGAGTTGTCTCAGGAGATGAGAAAGAAAATCATAGACAAGCATGTTAACTGTAAAGGCTATAAGACCATCTCCAAGCAGCTAGATGTTTCTGTGACTACAGCTGCACATGTCATTCAGTAATGTACGATCCATGGGACTGTAGCCAACCTCCCTGGACGTGGCTGCAGGAGGAAAATTGATGACAGATCAAAGAGACGGATAATCCAAATGGTAACAAAAGAGCCTAGAAAGACTTCAAAATAGATCCAAGCTGAACTTTATGCTCAAGGAACATCAGTGTCAGATCGGAACATCCTTCGCTGTTTGAGCCAGAGGACAAATCATTAAAAAAAACAGACTGGAGTATGCCAAACTACATGCTGACGAACCACAAAGCTTCTGGGAGAATGTCTTGTGGACAGATAAGACAAAAATTTTACTTTTTGCCAAGGCACATCAGCTCTATGTTCACAGACGGAAAAATGAAGCATATCTAGAAAAGAACACTGTCCCTACTGTGAAACATGGGGGAGGCTCGGTTATGTTCTGGGGCTGATTTGCTGCATCTGACACAGGGTGTCTTGAATCTGTGCAGGGTACAATGAAATCTCAAGACTATCAGGGGATTCTAGAGAGAAATGTGCTGGCCAGTGTCAGAAAGCATGGTCTCAGTCGCAGGTCACGGGTCTTACAACAGGAAAATGACCCAAAACACACAGCTAAAAACACCCAAGAAGGGCTAAGAGGAAAACACTGGCCTTCTATGAGCCCTGATCTCAATCCTATTGAGCATCTTTGGAAGGAGCTGAAACGTGCTGTCTGGAAAAGGCGCCCTTCAAACCGGAAACAACTAGAACAGTTTGCTCATGAGGAGTGGGCCAAAATACCTGCTGAGAGGTGCAGAAGTCTCATTGACAGTTACAGGAATCATTTGATTGCAGTGATTGCCTCAAAAGGTTGTGCAACCAAATATTAAGTTGTGGGTACCATCATTTTTGTCCAGGCCTGTTTCATGCATTTATTTTTTAAATAATTCCGTTGAAGCATGGATGAAAAGCAATGTCTGACTTTCATTGGTCAACATTTATATAATTTTTATTTATTATTACTTTTGTCAGATTAAAGTTATTTCTGTGACCATTATGAGTTTTTCTTTGATTTAATGAAGGGTACCAACAATTTTGTCCACGTCTGTAGATGGTTCAAGAGAACAAGTCCGGTTTCTTTTTTAGAACCTAGAAAAAATTGGCCTGAATTAAAACGCTTCACCCCGAGCATGGAAACACATGTTGTATGTCAATTCTTATGCCTCATGCCATCTTTCTTTCGCTGCTTAATTCCAGGTTAGCTGAGGAACGCAGGCTGGGCCAGGTCACATTGATGCTGGTGGGTGCTCCTTGCTACTGTTGCACCACGTCCATCCCCCACTGGATGCCATGGCGATGAGTAGTGTTCCAGACTGTGGGAGGCTTGACCCCAGCTCCTCAAAAGAGACGAGCAGTCTCTCCGATATCATGGCTGGCATGACAACAAAAGACCCCGAAGGCTCGTCGGCCAATGGCGTGAAGAACGGCAAGGGTCAGCAGGATGTCAACCAGGGCAAGAGGGTCCAGGTGTTGCGACCTCACCTGTCTGGCAGGAAACTGTCCCTTCAGGAGAGGGGAACCTATCTGTCAGCAGGCTCTGAAGGAGGTTACACGCATATTTCCCCCCATGGGGCTCGCAGGCCCACAGTGGAGTCAAAACGAGTGTCCATCTCAGACTCTCAGGTGAGGCTTTTCATTTTTCTGTTTATTCTGTCAGAATGGAAAATGTCTCAGGTGTGTTACATGTCTATGTCAGATATGAGGTTTTCCATAGTTTTGCCTCAGAGCAATGTAGGTCTAACATATTCCAATCTGTTTGCAGTTGGGTGTTTGAAACGCCCCTTCATGTTGTTTCTATACATTCTGTATCAGAACGTGACCTGAAACTAGGTCAATGTATCAGTTTCAAAAAAGTGACAGATACCGGTACTTGGATTGGAGTACTTAACAATACCTAGTACCAATTCCAATCCTTCCACAACAAAAAGTACAATGAATAAGAAGACAGGTTTTATTTTCTTCTCTGCTTGTTAAAACAAATTGTGAATTAGATTTAAAAAAAAAAGAAAATGTAAATGACCACTGTTGTATCTTATTTTTTGGGGCTAATATCTTTAGTAAGAAGTCAGAGGTAGAGGTCTGTTTTATAACATTCAGAGGTAAAAGAAACACTGTTTATCAGTATTTGAATTGGGCCTTGGATAATGGGGAGTATGTGTGACCTTTGAGGATCTCTGAGACAAAGAGTTTTATTGCAGGCTGTAAAACCAGGATGTTTATAGGTAGGGATGGAGACCATAAAGCTGGGAGTTTGCTTGGGGGGACCCAGGACCATAAACCATAAAACTCAGAATGAACTTTTGACTTGGATCCAGAAGGACACATATAATTCTGGACGGACCAATCATTGTCAAGACACTTTTGAAAAACGTTCTGATTGGAGCAGATTAATCCTGGGAGGTTTTGGACGTTTATAAAAGTTATGACACGAAAACCATTCTTCGTCAGATCTTTGTCTGGCCCAGAGAAAATAGGGCATGTTTTTCTCTGTAAACTGCAATTTGTTAATCTGTTTAAAATAAAAGTGAGAACTGGAAATTGGCTCCATTTTGTCTCTGCTTGAACATGCACTGAATTATATTTTTTGATAAATTTTTAATTCTACACCACAGAAGTAAAATTTTAAGTGAAAAATAAAAATGTTCTGTTAAATTGTTGCAGAGTTTTCATTTTTGAAGTATCGGTTCATGGTATCAGTTAAAGGAAAACGTATGTAGGATTGTGGCCGAAAGCGGTACTGCAATCAAATTCAAAATACAGTAGAACTGTGTATCCCTTCCTTACTCAAGGTTGCCAGCTGCTGCGGGATCCAGCAGGAACGGCTGACCCTAACTAAATAACATTAGCAATGGTCATACAGGTTAACTTGCAGCATGTGTAGTCCACAATGTACGCGAAGAACGAATGAGGAATTATTTTTACCGAGGTATAGGCTACTCAATACGTCTCCATTACGTTTCACATTGCCAGAATCGACGTGCTGTTGTTTTCCTCGACAGTTCAGCATAATGACAAAGAAACGGGCCCTGATGCTAATGTTAGCAATGACGACTCGTCGTTTTTATCTCCCAAACAATTCCTTACCTTTTCAATTTGATGACCAATCTCCTCCATATGCGCTAACGTAACGTTACTTTCCACGAACATGCATAACTTTGTTCGACTGTAGTGAATTATTTGAAATGTCAATTTAGATTAAGTACAACTAAGTTAGCCAAACATAGGTGAATATTAACTGTCCAGGAGAAAATTGGCGACGTTGACGTCTGTATTCAAATTCTTCTCCATTTTCAGCCGTCTCCATCTTTCAAAAGCATCTCCTATACAAATCCTTGTTTTATTTCGGGCTTTGTCACAACGTATTTCGGATTGATAACGAGGTCTTTTAGGTTTCTTAACGTTATACATGTTTTGTCCGTAACGTTCGGAGCTTCAGCTGGGTTAAACAGAGCAGAGCTGGCAACCCGGATGAAGAAACTCTACTGACTTCGTGATTTGTAGATAGCTTGAAGGTGGAGCCTCAGACCAAAACAGAACATGACAACAATAACATCAATTGAGGGCTGCAACTTTCACTTTAAGATAACAATATCCTGGCCGGACCACTATTGACAGTGATATAAGTATTTCAAAAGAAAATGATTTCTTAATGTCTAGTGACATATCGGGGCCATTTTATGATTAATTAAAATTAATTTCTTACATACGTTTCCTTTAACTAACCGATGAGTGCATTAGATTGGTACCGGCCCCGATACCGATACCAGTATCGGTTCATCCCTGCATGAAACATTCCCTCTTACAATTTCAATGAAGGTAGAAGAGAAATGACAAACCCAGTGTTACACACATGAAGGAGCAGGAGGTGCATGGTCCAAACAGCCACAGCTGTTCGACACATTTTGAGTGCACTGGAACTGTTTTATAGCTACTCACTGACTTTTTTTTTCTTCTAGTGACATAGCTCTGAATGTGTGTTAATTACAGCTGACAGTAATTAGAGTTTTAACACTTCTGTTAATGAAATGGATAAATCTAACAGAGGCAGGCAGAGCTACACCACAAAAATCAGCTCACAGATTTCCTGTATAATGATCTGCTGGATGAGCTCCTATGTGTGATCTCACCTTCCTGCTCCCTAGATCTAGACAAGCCGGTCTTTGGTGCCAGCCGATGTGGGCGGTTGATGCAACGTGACATGTAAGCAGTAGTCCGTCCATAACAAACCTTACATGATCCCTGGGGATTACCTTTAGAGAATCAGTTAGTTGCATTGTATTTTTCCTTAATTGACTGTGGGCTTCGTCAAATCTGAATCTGGAATCAAAAGAAAGGTTTAGGTTAATTGCTTAACCCCGGTTCTCTGAGTAGCACGAGTGAGTGTCTCGCTATGGGAACGCCCCCGGCATGACCTCATCAGAAGCTCCTATTACACAATGCCAGCTAGGATTGGCTAGAGACAAGTTGGTCAGTGCACAAGGCTCCTCCCCCAAGCAATGTATATGGGGCCGGTGTTCTGACAAAACAGCACAAGTTTTATGTTCGAACCCTAAGGTCACAGAAGGACAAATATAGTTTCTTTTAAATGCCTAAACCTAAACTTAAAATATATTGAATTTAAGTTGATTTGAACAGATTTTAAACACCAAAGGTAAAAGTATGTTTTTTTTACTGCTGCGCATGCGCATTTACCGGGGTTACACATGTAACCTAAAGTTCTCCTTCAAAGCATTCTTGTTCGTGTCTCACTATGGGAAAATCCTGATTCTCGGATTACGATGCGGCCCTACGTTCAGCAATCATAGAGCCTGTTACTTCTCACTGACAGATGTAACAGCCGCCACAATAAGCCATAGGCGCAGTTGTGACATCAAGACTGTAGGACCTACAGTGTGGGGTGATGTCCAACTCACAGCCGCATATATTTCCCCAATTGACACTCTTCTAGAGAGAGCCCATGATGCAGAGAGGCCTCTCGTTGAATGGGTGCAAAAACTATCCGGAGCTGCACCCCCCTAGACGTATACGCCAGAGCAATTGTACCCACAATCCAGTGAGAAAGTTGTTGCTTTGAAACAGGATTCCTCAAATTCCCTGGGAAGGCCCGAGAAACGAAAAGTTGATCACTTTTCCTTAAATGTCTGGTACTGTCCATATAAATGTGCGAAGCCCATACTGGACACAGAGCATTCAGGCGCTGTTTTTCCTCTGAAGCCAAAGGTGGAGAACCAAACGCCACCAAATTTATTGGAGTGCAGGCTCCCAGCGCCTTTCGTCTAAAAACAGGATTGGGACGGGAGTCAGTCTATCTCTACCTGCAGAGAACTGAACACATGAAGGATGCGCAGAGAGGTCGTTTAGCTCACCCACATGCTTGACTGAGACTATTGCAAGGAGTAGAACAGTCCAAAAATTTTTTGATCAAGTCACGTGGGATCGTCGAGCGAGATGGCTGCTCGGTAGAAGCTGTCCTAAGCCCCACTATCTAACTGTTTGATTAATCCGCCTATTTTCCTGTAGTTTCTTCGAAAATCGGCCTTTTAAATATCCCACCAGCATCCTCTTGAAAGCGATACCGTAAGAGTATGTCTTCCACGAAATATTTTAAGTCCTCAAGAGGAAAGAGTGCCGCAGCTATGGATTCTGGTGAAGCTAGCATGATGCTAATATGGAACCTTCTCACAGAAGTGGCAAAAATGAATGCGACTCTCAAAACTGTTGCATCTGATGTGTCAAGGATCAAGGACACAACAACAGAATTAAAGAATGCGGTCAATGGCATGCAACTGCGGCTGACTGAAGCAGATGGCAGAGTATCCGACCTGGAGGACACGACCCAGCAATTAGTCAGCGACGCAGCACAACACAACAAGCGTCTATAGGACCGTGTAGAGGATTTGGAGAATCGAAGCCGCCGCAATAATTTAAGACTGCTGGGTTTGAAAGAGGGCCTGGAAGGAGACAACATGAATGCATGCATTGAAAAGATTTTGTCAGAGGGTCTCCACAAGAGTATTGACGCTGAACTTGAAATAGAAAGAGCGCATCAGTCTCATCCAGATGAAGGTCGGCCTCCAAGACTGATAATGATAAGGTTTCTGCGTTCAGCCGTGAGAGATAGAGTCCTGAAAGCTGCGAGGGAGAGAGGGGGAGCTGTATGGAATGGATGCACCATCTCTATCTTGCCGGACATGTCGAAGGAGCTTGCCCAGAGAAGGAAAGCTTTCACATCCGCGAAACAACTGCTGCAGAGCAAGAATGTGAAGTTCCGTCTCATTTTTCCGTCAACGCTTCACTTCACATGGAAGCGGAAGAACTTCAAGTTCGACAATGCATCGGAGGCTGTCAAGTTCATTGAGCAACAGATAACTGATGGAGAATAAAAGGAGAAGAATCCTGAGCGCAAAGAACGACTGAGAGAGGTATGATGGGGTTGGATAGTTTGCTTGGCTGTAAGGCGACTCGACATTCCAGGACCTAAGTTATAGGGATGGGAATCTTACAACATCTCACAATTCAATACGATTCTCGATTCAGAAGCGATTCTCGATTCAGAAGCGATTCTCGATTCAAATCAATTTTTTTTTCTTAATCAATACTCTTTCATTCATCACTTGTGTTTGTAATAAACACGACTTGATGTGCCACGTGTCTGTGATGAAGTGAGCCATGAATGTAATAGGGCATCAACACAAAATGGATTTTACAATCTATGTTGAGAGAAGGGAACTGGTTCAAAAGTAACAAGACATGAAATTGCGACTGGACATCCAAGACCTTTTAAACAAAATTTCTAGTCTTGGAAAAAAAAAAAAGCTGATATATTTTAAGAAGAAGAAAATAATAATATGTATTTTGTTTGTTCTTTGGTACGTAGTAGAAAATACATTGAAAATATTTAGTATGCACCAAATGTTGCTTATCAACCATCATTAAACAGAAATTTATGGCTTGTGTTATTATTTTCATTGTTTTTGTTAGATATTTTAAGTCCTAACGTTATTGAACTCAGCATATATTTTGGACTTCCTTGAAAGCGCCACAGGTGTCCAGCGCTGCTGGATGTTTATGTGTAGCTTATAAAGAAAGATTGCTCTTACATACTTGCAGATTTATAAAAAAAAAGCCAAGGGTGTCATTAGCATGGAGAAGACCTTTCAGATGGCCCAAACATTTACCTTCAGCAAAGACAGGGCGGGCTGGATTTCTCTTTCGTCTTTCATGCTGAAGCTTTAGCCTAGCTAGCCAACGGCGCATCAGACCTTTCAATGCGACGGTGGCCGTTGCATGACAAACACTACGCGAAGCGAAAATATAAAAAAGGTTCAAAAAACATATTTCTTGAGAAACGATTCTCAAACATTTCGGATCGATTCTGAATCTTGTTAAATAGGAATCGAGATTCAGATGTGAATCGATTTTCCCTCACGCCCCTACTAAGTTAGTTTATTTTTTGTTTGTTAGTTAGTTTGTTTTTCAATATTTAAATGTGAAGGAAATCTCCAGCTGGATGCTGCAGGGATTTTTTGTTCTTTACTCCATTACTATTAAGGGGAAGTTTAGGTTGACCTGTTTGGTCATGTCTGTTCATTTAAAAATTCCAGATATTTTGTTTATGCTGAGCAAAGGTACTCATGCGTCTGTATATATTTCTGTCTTAGAGGGGTCGGATAAATGAGGGCAACCTCGGAGCCTTGCTTACACAACTTTATTTTCCTGCTACAGCAATGGCTAGTAATGCTTATTTTAAAGTAGTCTCCTGGAATATCAATGGCTGTGGAAATCCTATAAAAAGGAAAAAAGTACTTTTATATCTCAAACACAAACAAGCGGACATAGCACATATCCAGGATACACATTTGGAGGATGATGAGATGGTAAAATTAAAAAGAGATTGGGTTGGACAAGTTTATTTTAGTTCCTTCTCCAGCAAGCGTAATGGCGTTCTTATTCTGGTGCACAAGAGGTTATATTTTTCATTGCTGAAGGAGATTAAGGACAGCAATGGTAGAATTATATATGTAGAGACTATTATAAATGGCGTGGCAATAACACAACAAAGAAGACCCTACTTTCTTTCACGGACTTAACGGCATGCTAGGAACAGCACAGGGACAAATAATTTTGGCAGGCGATTTTAATCAGGTCATAGATGGGATATTGGATAAAAGTAAATATACTGGGCCCTCATCACCGAAGGACAGAGCAGCTATTCATATGTTGATGGAAGACAACGTTCTGATTGTTGTATGGCGATTGGGTAATCCCGGGAAGCGGGAAAACACATTTTATTCCCACCGCCACTAATCTTTTTCAAGAATCGATGTAATTTTAGTGTCCCGGAGCCTAACTAATGATATTGTTGATAGTGTTGTTAATCCTATCTCCCTGTCAGAACACGCAGCTGTTGAGCTCTGTGTGAATATGCATTCAGACAGGCTTAAACGAGGCAGGTGGAGAATGAATACATCCCTCCTACAGGATGATGTATTTTCTAGAGGACTTGCAGAGGACCTATCATTGTTTTTCAAGATTAATTTGGGCAGCACAGACAGTGTAGCAATGGTCTGGGAGGTTTCTAAAGCTTATGTCCGGGAAACAATTATTGCACAGAGTTCAAAACGGAAAAAAGAATACAATAATATTAGAAAATTGGAGGCAGAATTGAACAAAATGGAAAAGGATCTGGCCAACCATTATACCGAAAGCTCATTTAAAAAGTATTTGTAAACATACATTTCAAATTCAAAAGATGTTTAACCAAAAAGCAGAATATGCAATGTTCACACTTAGGACAACATTTTATGAGTCTGGGGAGAAAACTGGTAGATTGCTGGCCAGACAGCTAAAGGAACAGGGCACTGCACAGATAATTCCAGCAATAAGGTCAAGGGGTTCTCTTGTAACTTCCTCTGGGGATATCAATGACGTCTTCCGGGAGTTCTATGATTATTTTTGTATATCATCCGGACCTATCGATGGGTTATCAGTACAGAACTTTTTTATAAACATAAATCTGCCTAATTTTTCTTCTGACCAGGCAGCCTTTCTTGATGTACCAATAACCCAGGAAGAGGTGAGAGCTGCTAACCTTGCAATGAAATCAGGAAAGTCCCCGGGAACTGATGGGTTTCCGTGGAGTACTACAAAGAATATATAGACATACAGTCAGGTCCATAAATATTGGGACATCGACACAATTCTAACATTTTTGGCTCTATACACCACCACAATAGATATCAAATGAAACGAACAAGATGTGCTTTAACTGCAGACTGTCAGCTTTTATTTGAGTGTATTTACATCCAAATCAGGTGAACGGTGTAAGAATTACAACAATTTGCATATGTGCCTCCCACTTGTTAAGGGACCAAAAGTAATGGGACAATTGGCTTCTCAGCTGTTCCATGGCCAGTTGTATGTTATTCCCTCATTATCCCAATTATAATGAGCAGATAAAAGGTCCAGAGTTCATTTCAAGTGTGCTATTTGCATTTGGAATCTGTTGCTGTCAACTGTCAAGATGAGATCCAAAGAGCTGTCACTATCAGTGAAGCAAGCCCTCATTAGGCGGAAAAAACGAAAGAAACCTATCAGAGAGATGGCAAAAACATTAGGCGTGGCCAAAACAACAGTTTGGAACATTCTCAAAAAGAAGGAAAGCACCGGTGAGCTCGGCAACACCAAAAGACCCGGAAGACCACGGAAAACAACTGTGGTGGATGACCGAAGAATCCTTTCCCTGCTGAAGAAAACGCCCTTCACAACAGTTGGCCAGATCAAAAACACTCGCCAGGAGGTAGGTGTATCTGTGTCAAAGTCAACAATCAAGAGAAGACTCCACCAGTGTGAATACAGAGGGTTCACCACAAGATGTAAACCATTGGTGAGCCCCAAAAACAGGAAGGCCAGATCAGAGTTTGCCAAACAACATCTAAAACAGCCTTCACAGTTCTGGAACAACATCCTATGGACAGATGAGACCAAGATCAACTTGTACCAGATTGATGGGAAGAGAAGAGTATGGAGACGGAAAGGAACTGCTCATGATCCTAAGCATACCACCTCATCAGTGAAGCATGGTGCTGGAAGTGTCATGGCGTGGGCATGTATGGCTGCCAGTGGAACTGGTTCTCTTGTATTTATTGATGATGTGACTGCTGACAAAAGCAGCACGATGAATTCTGAAGTGTTTCAGGCAATATTATCTGCTCATATTCAGCCAAATGCCTCAGAACCCATTGGACGGCGCTTCACAGTGAAGATGGACAATGACCCAAAGCATACTGCAAGAGCAACCAAAGAGTTTTTGAAGGGAAAGAAGTGGAGTGTTTTGCAGTGGCCAAGTCAATCACCTGATCTGAATCCGGTGAGCATGTATTTCACTTGCTGAAGACAAAACTGAAGGGAAAATGCCCCAGGAACAAGCAGGAACTGAAGACTGTTACAGTAGAGGCCTGGCAGAGCATCACCAGGGATGAAACCCAACGTCTGGTGATGTCTATGGGTTCCAGACTTCAGGCTGTAATTGACTGCAAAGGATTTGCAACAAAGTATTGAAATGTATAAGTTTGATTTATGGTTCTTATTCTGTCCCATTACTTTTGGTCCCTTAGCAAGAGGGAGGCACATATGCAAACTGTTGTAATTCCTACAACGCTCACCTGATTTGGTTGTAAATACCCTCAAATTAAAGCTGAGAGTCTGCAGTTAAAGCACATCTTGTATCCAATTTGTTGGTGTATAAAGCCAAAAAATTTTAGCTTTGTGTCGATGTCCCAATATTTATGGACCTGACTGTAATTGCCCCAATACTGACAAATGTGTTCCAGGAGGCTTTTCTGAGGGGTCTGCTTCCACCATCTCTTTATGAAGAATTAATTTCTCTTATTCCCAAGAAAGGGAGAGACCATACGGACCCTGCTAACTTCAGACCAATCAGCCTCATTAACGTAGACAGTAAAATACTGGCTAAAACGCTGGCCCTAAGGCTCGAAACAGTCTTACCATCCATTATACATTCAGATCAAGTAGGTTTTATAAAAGGCAGATCTTTTGCGGATAATTTAAGGAGACTCATACATCTGATGTGGTTGAGCTCCTCCAGCACTGCGCCTGTTGCTGCAATATCGTTGGATGCAGAGAAGGCCTTCGACAGGGTCGAGTGGGATTTTCTACACTCGGCCCTGTCGGGGTTTGGTTTTGGCCCTGGTTTTGCAAAATGGATAAAAATAATACACAATAGTCCTAAAGCAGCAGTTATAACGAATGGTCTTACATCCCGTTTTTTTCTCTCACCAAAGGAACGCGACAGGGATGCCCGCTCTCACCTCTTTTATTCACGATTGCACTGGAGCCACTGGCAGTGGTTATAAGAGCAAACCCTGCTGTTAAAGGAGTGGATGGGGGTGGCAGTGAGCATAAGCTGATGCTTTATGCAGATGACATCCTCTTCCTGACTAGTGACCCCCAAAATTCCTTGCCCCCACTAATGGACATAATTGATACCTATTCCAAACTGTCTGGTTATCAAATTAATTGGACTAAGTCTGAGGCAATGCCAATATTGAAACACTGTCACCCACAAGTACTGGCACAATACAATTTTAGATGAATTCCTAAAGGAATGATTTATCTAGGTATTAAGTTGAGTGCTGAATTAAACAAGATGGTGACACTGAATTATGAGGTTCTAATCAAAAAAATTAAAACAAATTTGGGAAAATGGGTAAAGTTAAATTCGAGCCTCTGGGGGAAAATAAACACCATTAAAATGGTAATGGCCCCACAATTTAACTATATATCGATGATGCTGCCCCTAAGCAAGCCTGATCACATCTTCAAGCAATAAGAACATGTAATCAGAGAGTTTCTCTGGGCAGGGAGGAAAGCCAGATTTAAATGGAATAAATTGTGTGCTCCCACAGAGAAGGGAGGACTTGGTCTGCCCGATGTTTGGCTGTATAGTTTAGCTTTCGAAATGGTTAAGATAGCTAATCATTGGAAGGGAACCACGTCTATCTTAGTATGGGCCAATATGGAAAAGTACTTTGCCGCGCCTTTCAACCCAATAAATGTGCAGTCTCAGTGTTTGAAAGAGAAAAGGGAAGACATATGCCGAGTCATTAAGTATTCACATGAAGTCTGGTGTTGGGTCTGTATGTGGATGTGACAGGACCCTGGACGATACAGTACATCCCACCCCCCACCCCCCTTTTCCCTCTTCATTCGACTAATGGCGGAGCTGTCCGTCGCCTTTCTATTTGAACCAGCGGGCGCCAGAGGATCGGTCGCGCCAGTTGGCTGGAAAGCCAGCATATCAGTATCTCTGTGGCCGGTTGGAGGTCCTTATGGGGGGCAGAGGCACACACATCCAGAGATGAAAGAACAGTGAAAAGGCCGTTCTTTCTCTTCGCAACCTGCTTCAGCCAGTGGCAGACGTCTCTCAGACTGAAAGAAGAGATACTTTTCAACACGTGTTCCTAACTTCAATATTTGCGCCAAAAATAACTCCCGTTTTGAGGCTGGACCTCAAAGATCGCTTTTCCTTTTGATCCATATTTTTCCTTTTTTTTTTACGCACGACTGACGAGTCGTTTCTCTTTTTCACCACAACCAACTTTTATTTTCTTTACAACTGGGGATCCCCTTTCCTTCTGAACGAAAGTAAGACCAATTTTTTTTATTGTTTCAATGATACTGTTACCTGGGTTGAAGGAGTTTAGAGATTTCGGCCGCTTGCATGCGGAAATTGTGATGCTCAGAGTTGCTCCCTTAAGCAACATGTGATATTTTTGTGCTGAGTTACTAATACGGGTACACTGTGAGTTTTTCTGTTTAGTGTTTGGTAAGTTCATGTCTGTGGTAGTTTTGTTAATTAGTAATAAGGTTGTCGACATGTCTTGTTCTGTCTTAAGCCTCATTCAGACCGCACTTTGCCGCGAGGCAGCAGAGCAGCTCGATTACATACAAAGTCTATGGTACCTATGCAGCCGGTGGGCGTCAAGCTGCGCCAAGCTGCCAAGCAGCTCATCGCACCCGTCAGGGCAGTGGGTGCTGCTCTGATGATCCGTCATGAAGTCCCTGGCTGCTGCTGCATGAAGTTGGGAAAATTGAACTTTGGGGCATAAAGCTCACTTATCACGTCATCTATCCCTACATCGGCCAGTCAGTAAAATTAATTTCAACATGGAGGACAAACTCATCATTGCGGTTTGCTACTACCTTGAGCTTTTTGACCCGTCGTCATCTTTTTATAAGGACAGGAAGGGATCCGACCTTATCTGGAAGAAGATATTGGAGTGCCAGGTAAACAGTTTAATACTTTATTTCGACTGTCTTGTTAGCTTACGCTAGCCAAGCCCGGTTCGGGCAACTGCTTTATTAATTAAATAAAGCAAAGCCACTTTCTCGACATAATCCATAAGCCTTAACCAACAACAGAGAAATCCCCCGCCTGCCTGTGACGTGGGCTACTGACGTACTGCCGTGACCTCGCGGACGCGCTGCGAGGCGAACGGTGCAAATTGAGCAAACAGCTGGGTTTTAATTTTCAAGCAGCCACTTTCTAGACTTTGAGTGTCCTGCTGCCTCGCGGCAAAGTGCCGTCTGAATGAGGCTTTATGCATTGATTGGAAGTGTAAGGCGACACAGGTGTAGCTAAATTCTGTTGACGCACGCACGGAGGACCGCTTAGAGACACGCTGCGACTAAGGTAGACTTAATTCCGTTTTTCATAGTTTCAAGCAGAATCTGTGCTGGCAAGAAGCCACTTTATTGGTAAAATCCATGTGGCCTTTTGTTAAGAGAAGGCTCGAGTACCCCTTCCCCCTTAGGCAATAAAACAATATTTCCCCCGCCTTCGTACAAGCTGCGCATCCACATCGTACGCCACATCCACGCGTGCATGCGGGCTGCACCGTGCGTACGCTTAATTAAACAGTCCCAGTTATATTTAACAACCAACCCAATTGTTGACTATTTAAATAACTATTAATTGTAAGGCATGAACATTTTACCAAAGGTCAATATATTCAATTAGCAACACGTGTGATCATTTAACAACACTCTGGTGGAAAAAGACCTTAATTGTGAGAAATGTGGCATCATTTCTTTATTAATTCATCATTGCAAATAATCGGAAATTGATTATGGAAGTTTCATTCAATACAAAATTTTGCACCGTTACTACTGGACACCTTGTAGGCTATTCAAAATTGGACTGACAAATAGCAATACATGTTGGAAGTGCAAAAAAGAGATGGGCACCTTTCTGCACCTCTTATGGGAATGCCCAATGGTTGCACCATTTTGGCATAATGTACCAGAACTTTTGGAAACATGGGAAGGAGTAGCTTTGCCAGCATCTCCCCGTTTATGTCTTCTGGGAGATAAAACCGAAACACCAACCCAATCAAAAGGAAAGTACTCTGTTTTAATGGTTGGAATGGCCTCAGCTGCTAGAGTCATATTAAGACACTGGAAATCAGCCACACATCCAACACTCCAAGAGTGGAAAATACTGATGAATGAGACCACAACAAATGAGATAATGTTAGCCAGAATAAAGGGTAAGGGGCTGAAGGAGGTGGGAATATGGGATCATTTCATGGTCCATCTTACCTCAAACTGATAACATGACGGTGAGAATACAAATGGAGGATGATGATGATTTGGCTTAATAACTCATTCCCTCTTATTTCACTGCTCAGCCTGTTTGTGTCCGACCTCTGTAACTCTCTCCTCTGTAACCCCCTTTTGGTCAAGGCTACTTACACTTTGTTTCTTTACTCTGTGGGGCGACTGTGGCTCAGTGGTAGAGTAGTTGGCTTGCAATCGGAGGGTCGTAGGTTCGATTCCAGCTTCCTCCAGTCACATGTCGATGTGCCCCTGGGCAAGGCACTTAACCCCCAAAATCTACATTGTCCTACCGTGCCATGTTGGGTGTCGGTGTATGAATGCGAGTGTGATTGGGTGAATGCGGCTTCAATGTAAAGCGCTTTGAGTGGTCAGTAAGACTAGAAAAGCGCTATATAAGTTCAGTCCATTTACCATTTCTTGTCTTCTTTTTAATTTATTTATTATTGTTACTATTATTTATTTTTTTATTATTCACGATGTGATCTTCACCTCTATGCCTAATTTTTACTGTATGAAGTACCATATGAGCTGTTGTTTACTATGTTCAAATAAGAACTTGAATATCAACAAAAACAAAAAAAACAACGGTTCAAAAGGTGGACCAATCATAGCCCCCAACACACAAGGTAGGTCCCATTAGGGAGCCAGAGGCTTACTAACAGAGAGCCGACGACGGGTTCCTCTGATAAATCTGCCCACCAAAGGATGTTGTCCCACAGTTTTCCCCTGAAAACCAACATGGCAGGCTGAGATGGCGGCCAAATAAACTTTTACAGTAGGAAAAGATTCCACCATGTCCTGTAAAAAGGCCAAAACTGTACCTACTGGATACTGAAAAGGTGTATTGTGCGCCTCAGCACACCAATTTCCGATCATATAGCAACCTAGTAGCTCTGGATCGTTCCAATTACATTTTGCGGGAGGCCTATGGACCTCAAATGAAACCACTCACAAGCCAGACCCAAATGGACAGCCTCTCTGGGTGGGGGGTGGACGATCCCCCCACCCCCCCACCAAGCTATCTGAAAGAAAATCATAAAGGAGGACTTGTGGCCAGTCGTGAGCGTAGGCATCCAAACCTAGGTCCTGCCTGATCATGCAAAGAGATAAACAGGGGACACTGGGTGTTTTTTGCTGTGAGGCGAACAGGTCCCCACAGTCCTTTCTCCTGGAGAGCAGGTCTGCCAACCAATTTAGCGCCCCTGGAATATGAGTGGCTCTCAGTGACAAAACTGCGGCTCCAAATTATTCATCTGTGAGCCAGCAGATGCAGGAGCACGGACCGCCAGATGATGTAAGCCAATACAGTTGTGTTGGCTGTACTGACAAACACATGACTTCCCTTCAAGAAAGGGAGGAAATGCTCCAGCGTGAGGCAAACTGCCAACAGCTCCAAATAATTTGTGTGAAACAAACAAATCTGTAGGTTCCAGGACCCATTTATCGTTCGTCCTTAGAAGATGCCCCCTGCCCTGACAGGGAGGCATCTGTAATCACATACTTCCTGCATCACACCCATGTGTACACCGTGAGTGAGGAAGTGTACATTTTTCCAGGGACACATTGAAGCCATACAGGCTGCTGAGATGCTTTCCCTGTGGAATGAAAGGGTATTTAACCCCCGGGCGGACTCCCAGCACTGAATCCCTCTCCCTCTCTATCCTGGCGTCCCAGTGGTATCACCGCCAAGGCTGATGCCATCAGCCCCAACCGCCTTCTGAAAAGTCAAGGATGTACTTTACTCCCCCGGCAGAACAGGGACAGGCAGCCTGTAAATGCTTTCACTCTTTCCTGCATCCTTCAGGTCGGTTGATGCAAACCAATGGCCGAAGGAAGTGCAAGCATCCTGAATTTGTATGACCCGAGGTGCCTGTTTAGAGCCCTTTAGAGTGTTCACACCAAACACATTTGAAGCGACCAGAGAGTCAGGTTTACATTTTAAGTCAATAGAACAGATTGATGATGTGCGACTGGGGGTCCCGCGTCATGTCAGAAGCAAATTTCTGTTGCCAAAATGCTTTTCTGGCTGATTTGCACAACTGATAAGCGCAAATTAGGCGTTTTAGGTGCAACCGAAAATACACATTTTATGTATTTTATGTGGTCCGTTTTGTGCATTCGCTGGTGATAAGCTTTATCATGTCTGCCACTGAAGCTGAAAACATCTGAACTTTGGCTTCAAGTCACTGTGCGTCAACCAATCAGGTGACTGGGTGTCAGTGATGCTGTGACTGAGTGAGGTTGTAGATCCCTCCTCGGCGTTCGACTGCGTCTTTAGCACCCCGATTCCCGAGAGGTTCCAGCTCTGAAGGCAGGCCGAACATGTAATGTAATAAGACCAGAGTCCACCTGGAGGGTCAGGAGAAGGCGGTTAGGAGGGAGGTGGAGGATGCAGCCAGCCAACTGCTATGGAGCATTCCCGGTCAGGGTCCTCCCACTAGTATTTCTGTCTTCATGCGCGTGAAAATGCCACTCCGTCATTCTCAGTGACAGAGAACCGAAGGGCCACTCTGTGTTGAAAGCGCCCCCTTGTGGAGTATGGCGGCAGGCACGCTCGCCCTGTACTGTGCATGTGCAGGGGGCATAAATCGCAAAAAGAGTCGTTCTGGAATGGAAGAGCCCTCACTCCTCTGGGGAAGTGAGCATCCATCTCTGTGTTTCCTTCAGATTTGAAAGCAACGTGTGGTGGTCGGCCGGGGGGTTGGTAGGTTTTACTTTCTTGAGAAGGTGCAATCACTTGTTTGCTAAGGGTCAGGACCCTTCAGTTACATCAATACTATGAAACTATTTTATTAAGAATTTTAAGTATTTTATAGCACTTTTTAATCTGTGATTGTGTGTAAAAAGCATACTTGCCAACCTTGAGACCTCAGAATTAGGGAGAAAATCAAAAGGGCCTGGGGAGTTAAAAAAGAAAAAATACTTTAATTTTACAGTATTTATTTATTTATTTTACAAAACAACAGTCAACAACAATAATGTAAGTTAACATACTAAACAGTCCATCCACTTTTCTGTGAAAAAGCTTTTATGAAAACCTGCAATGAGTTTGTGTTTTTCTTTTTATTCTTCACCAATCACTTAAATTGTTTGAAAAGCAAGCAGAGTTTGAGATTACATTGTCACATAAACCTTAGCAAAAAAAAAAATACTTTAAATGTCCTTTTAACAGATGAAAATTCTAAAATTTGACCAGCTAAGATTGGGTCCCCAATAGAAGAACATGTTTGGTTTTATTTTGGTGCTACAGTCCCAGACCTATCATGCCCCCTTTTAGCCCCCCTTTATTCTGGATACGCCCCTGCTCAGCAGCACTAAACGTTTAGGAATGGTCACTATTAATCGTTCTAAAAACTCATAGTAGTTTTTAGAATTATGAGTTGTTTTCTTTAGAAACTACGGCTTCTTTCAAACTACAACTTCTTTCAGTCACATTTAAGACTGTTCTGAAAACTTGCGGCTGGCTGCTGTGGCGTGCGTCACTTACAGCTGACTGTTTGCCTCATCCGACATACGAATCACCTTGGTGACTTATTTTGGATTCAAGATGGCGAATTTCGCAAACAGGTGAAGGAAATACATGTCCTGAATGAGGAAACTGTACCCCATCTCAACTGGCAGAAAACAAATGAAAAATGTTTTATTCTCCATCCCTCTCATAAAAGACACAGGGAGAGTACATTATATGCAATGCTGGGAGAATGGTGGCTTCGGGAGATTTTCTGGAGAGAGGGGGGGAAGGGGTGAGAGAGGGGGTGAGGGGAGGGAGGTGAGAGAGGGGGTGAGGGGAGGGGGGTGAGAGAGAGAGAGAGAGAGAGAGAGAGGGAGAAAAAAAAACGCAATTTTTTTTGTCTTCTTTGGTCAGTGTTGAATCTGTGGCGCTCCGCCACTCATTCGTCTATGTGTGGGAAACACTGCATCTTGCCTCGAGCCTCTGAGGATATGTTTTTCAACAGTTTTTTTCTGCTGCACCCTGAGCGCACTGCCTGGATCGGACAGCTTTACATAAGAGGGTGACAATTTTTCGGGATTCCCACGGGTCACATGATGCCTGCGGGATTCCCGCGGGACGGGAGTCAATTTCACTGTTGGTAACGTGATCGGGACGGGATAGGAAATAATCCACGGGATCGGACAGGAAATCAGAAATTATAATTAAAAAACTTTTTTTTTTTTTAAATGACGCGATGCGGTGCCAATGTGTGTGGTTATTAACTCCGCTGCAAAATGCAATTCCATCGGGTCTACTACACTGCACCCACCAAAACTGAAACTGCTACGTTGTTGCTACACCACCTGGATAAACTGGTAAACATATGATATCCAACTGAAAATGCGTGTATCTTAATAGTTTGGTAGTCAGACGAATCGAGTCCATTCATGACGTGGTAAGGTGGCCAAACAACGAGAATGCAGGATAGGGTTAAAGATGGCAGATAAAGCTAAATAGATGATCTTTGATACTGTGCTACGCTATGGTTTAAAGGGAGCAGGGGGAGCGCGCGCCATAGGAGGAAAATTACTAATCTACGGGATTTGGGTCGGGACAGGAGTCTTTCTCTCTGGATTTTTTCGGGAGTATTTTTTTGGGATCGGGACGGGAAGGGAGCGACAGTTGATTCCCGTGTCACCCTCTACTTTACATTGATTATTATTTTTATTTTTTTGGACAAAAGAATGTGCTTAATTTGTGTAGACACATTTGCACACACTATGGGGAACGTGTACAAAGAGCCAAGTGGATCCAAACAGCCCACCGTTCGTGCGCCTGAGTTTTTTGGCCCTGCGTCGTGTTCTTTCACCTTGCAGCAGAGACTTATAGCAGTGCTTTGTAGTAATGTTAACCCCAAGTCTAAAACAGCTCCTGTAATTCCTTTGAGTCATTATTTTCATTTGTAATCCATAAGATTATTGAGGTTACCAGGAATAATTAGAATCCTTATGGAGTACTTTTCATGACTTTAGGACACAACCTGCTAGCTGTTACCATTCATTTACATTGTTTATGCTAAACTATGCTAAATCAAATTAAGAGAATAACTGGGCTCATTGCTTTTTCTCACTTGTGTAACGCTGGGGAATTTGGCAACAGACAAAATTTCACATAGAGGAAGAATATCCCTTTAAGGACAGCAAAGTCAATATTCTGGCCTGGCCATCACAAACCCCCGATATCAATCCTATAGAGAATTTGTTTGCAGATTTGAAAAAAGCCGGGGCATGCCAACACATGTAATGCAGAAAGGGGTATCATCTGGCGCTAGGTCTCTCCTGCATAGCCACCTTCCTCTTGCATTTTCCAACGCAGAGTAAACATTAAGAATGTATAAAATTGCCAGTATGTGGATCCCCTCTAATTTCAACAAACTGTTTCCACAGATGAAGAGACCCATGTCTGTCTGTTTACATCCTGCTTTCACCAAACCTTAATAAAGTACTGGGTTATATTTTAGTTCTCTATACTTGCAAAAATGACACATTACAGAAGGAGGTAACAACATTTCCTATCTGTGCAAACACTGTTTTTTTTTCTTTTTTCTTACCTGAAGAGTATGGAATGGTATGGTATATGTGTGTGTCTTTAAAAAGGTGCTCAACGTTCGTATTCCATGCGTCTCCTTAAAAACAGAAGAAATCTTTAGATACTTATTGAAATCCCACATAATGGTATCTGAAGAAAGGTCATAACTTTTCTTTCCCAACATTGGCTGCTGTTTTTTTTTACCCTGCTTTGTAAACATGGTTAACTCATCATTTCCTGTCACAGAGGGAACTGGGTTCAAATACAAAAACAATAACTTTGCTGTTCAATAGATTAGAGTTGGGATTAAGATAATCCAGAGGAAATGGAAGATTAATCCAGGGCTGCAGGAACAGATAGGCTTTAATCTGCTGGATGTGGTTATGGCTGTGGGAGCACAAGACGGACTGGAAACAAAATAAGAGCCCTGAGCCACTTAAATCACCCCTGACCTTGTGACAACAAAAGGGGAAATCCAGCTGTAGACTCACTAACACGACTAATCTAATGTTTGATATACAAACCTAAGGTCAGTCCGCGTTTTCATTTATTCAAGCTAAAGCAGGTTTTATACAGTACTGCACCATCCATACATAATGCAATGCAAAGTGAGGCTCCATCTCCTGTATTTGTGAGGCAAGCACTGATTTAAACAGTGAGAAAACCTGCTTTCCACTCCAGATGTGACATTGTTTCAGTTTTTATTTCATTCTGACAGATCATTTAACTGAATATGAACTCTTTATTTTACCCCTGATTAGACTAGAGGAAAAGTTTAGAGGAAAGGTACAAGCTAAGAGGACAATAAAATTTAAAGCAACCATGTGATCTCAGCACTCTTAAAAGCATCAGTGTATTGAGTGACTTTGTGGAATAGCTTGGACAAAGAAATTACAGGCAAGTAAAAATATATAGGTAAGGAAGAAATCTAACGAGTGCACAAATAATAGGTATAAAAATTCATAAGATAAAATGCCACAATTATTTCTACTGTAAATTGATGTTAGCATGCGAGCAAGTTTTGATAGTAGTTGATATGATAGTACGTTTGTATCTGTGGGTACATTGACATTTGTGTGGGTGTGTGTACACATTTGAATACTTGTATAGATTTAGATGTGCATGTATGTGTATTTATACATGTATTACTATTTCATTATTGTTAATTACTATTTCAGTTAAGTATTAGCATTGTAAAATTAGAAACTGGACTGGATCAGCTTTACTATTACAAACCTCTGGGTTTCATATTATAGAGCAAGACATAGTGTTGCATTCTTTTTCAGCTCCACTTCTGTCGGTTAAAAATAAGTAGTGTTAATGTGTTATCTCCACGAATCTGGAATGTGTTATGCCGTGTTGTAGAGTTGCTAATTGTTACTAAAGCCGTTCTAGGAAAGCCGTCCCACTCTCCATTCAGTCCCATTGTAACGAAATTTGGTTGCAGTTCCACCAGAGTTCCTCTGGGGGCGATCGCCATGATTGCAAGATGAATGGGAGTCTATGGAGCTAGACGGCTAAATTTTTCTATTTCACCCGATTGCTGTTGAAATATCTCAGATTTGATTGTAGGTTTTGCAAGTTCAACATGGGTTATAGGAGGAAAGTTGAATGAACGAGTGCTTATGTTTTGTTTTACGTCTGTTTTACGTCTGATTACGACCAGATGTACCGCTTGACGGCATAGTAGCATCCGAAACGGTACCAGAATGTTAAGGCAGACTTTTTCGCCCAAGTTTTTTTTTTTTTTCAGCCTAACAACTTTTCTTTAGGTTGCTAACACTGTTATCTGCCTATGGTTTTGTATGCACTGTGAAGTTTAAAAGGAAAAATAAGGAATGCCGTAAAGTAGTATCTCTGGTCGTACGAGGTGTATGACATCGACCGTGTAAAGTACTTTTTAAAGCAATTAAGTGACTCTAAAACATCTAACACAAAGCAATGTGTAATTTCTTTGCATCTCCTTACAAAAAAAATATTTAAATTACTATACAAAAAAATGATAACCTGAGAAAAGTGGATTTTGAGGGTTATTGCTCCATAGACCTCCATTCATTCTGCACTCGTCATGAGAGGGCCCTCATATGGAACCAGAGTGGAACTGCAGCGAGTTCAGAACCCAGAAGTACCATGAGAGTGGATCTTCTCTATTATTAGAATTTCTCTGCTGTTACCTTCTCTCAGCTACAGCTTGTGTCTGTTCTCTGGCCAAAAAAATGCTGCGCTCTTGTGGGCGGTCCACAGCAATATGACGCTCAAAGGATAGGCTTTTTTAGACTCAGGCGTTTTATGGTCCATTTTCTTTTTCCAGCTGATGCAGGGAATTGGATTTAGAGAAAATATTCACATGCAGCATGCTTATACAACTCTATGACTGATTGTATTGAAAGAAAAAAATGTTTTTCATGATTTTCAGTGAAGGAGACCTTTAAAAACGGTTTGTCAGATACACATATACTGTATTTATTAGATGTTTGTGCTATTTGAGTTTTTGCAATTGGAATGTTAATTATTGATCTACACAGTAGATGTAGATTAATTGCTTTTAACAGGGAGAATCAAAATTAGTACTGCAGTTCTTTTTGTTTGTAGCTTAAGAAAAAAATATTCCTAAGAATTATGTTAAGAACCTTCGTACCTCAACGGGCAAGCCAGTGGAGACATTGTTGTAAAAGAATTGGAGTCGTAGTCTCAACACAATATATAAAGGGCTTTAAGAGTAGTTCAGAATTTTTTTGAGGTGAGCGATAAAATGCTGGCAACAGTTTATCTTGATAAAAAAAATCCTTTGAATGATGACAGGCTAACAAGCTTTTCCTTTTCATTTTTAAACATGGTTGAAAAGAACGTGTATCCTTTTTTCGTCATTTTCATTAATTTGCACTAATTTCTGTTTGCGTATAACATAAAATCCTAGTGATTTACACAACCAATTGCTGTTCTTAATTTGACAACATATGAGAAGCTCTGGCAAGGCACAGTTTATGTGAGAGAAAATATACCGAAGGCTGGTGAATCATGCAAGGCTTTAGTATTAATGTAAAGTCATTGTCTGACAGGAGAGCAGAAGATGGAAAAATCTCTGCTTCACATTCAAGCACTTGAGTTGGATTTATGTAGGAGAAGCGTTTTAATGTGTCAGAGGTACTTTAGGCTTTCAGAATGCTTTGACTATTAGTATTAACTAAAGTAAAGTGTCTTGAGGATATGCTATCACAGCCACTAGTCCAACCCTTCCCATCCTCTTTTTCTTTTCTCCTTTCACTCATTATCTATATTCTCAACCATGCAGTAATTTCATGCCACATAACCAGCATGTTAATGTATTTAAAATATGAGGGATTCATAGAAGTGTCCTGCCTGTTAACACAGGCCAGTATTTTGAGTTTGCTGCGTCTTTGCTCTCCCTCCACCTCTCCTCGTGTAAACAAGTTCCAGGATCGGGCCTGGGCGCTGGTTTCATCACCCCCCCTTCACTCCACAGCTACACCTCTGTCTTCTTCAGTCAGAAATCCCTGCTCACTTTCTGATCATTAGCGTGCAGTCTGGACTCTCAGCAGTCATCTCTTCAAAAAACGCCCCCCACCACCGCCAGATCCTTACCTTTCCTCTTGCCTTCTCATCCCTCCTCTTCCTCCTCCCCTTACGTCCCGCTGTGGTCTGCTCTGCACTGCCGTGGCCTTGGCAGACTCTGTGCCGGAGCGGTGGTTGCTATGGAACTGCAAATCAGCCATTTAAGCAGTAGCACTCTAATGGATTTGCAGACAGTAAACAGAAGCGACAGACTGCATCGTTACCTACATCTCAGAAGTAAATGACTTTCAAGCCACAAGGAACCAAACTTGCCCGGGGGGGACATTTTCTTCTCTGAAACATAGAATATTTTTTTTTTTTCCTCTCTTGTTTTTTGGATGCTGCAAATTACTCTGCCAAGGATGATGATGATAATACTAATAATTAACTCTCCATCTTTTGTCCTCCTCCCAGGATTGTATCCAGCTGAACCAGTATAAACTGAAGAGTGAGATTGGAAAGGTGAGTTTCTTTTTTTTTTATGCTTTCAGTCTTTTCCATAAATATTAAACGATTTTTTTTTAAAGCTTCACAAATACTGTCCTTTAAATACAGATGAAAACAGACAGCAAGAACAGTTTTGAACACACATGCACTGGAACCATTTAATGCATTAAAACTGTTCAAATGGATGTGCAGTCTTCGTTTTTACTGGCAAAACCTTTCAACCCACATAAAGAACAGGGTTGTATAAGTCATAGTCAACAACAAGATGGTCAGAGCTGGTTTTTAAAGCGTGCAGTCTTCAATTTTAGAACCAAAATAAACCTCAAGACTTTTACTGGGTGTGTAATGGGGTTAAATTGCCTGGATTAGCTGAAAGAATAAAGTGACTGAGGCCCTCTTAACACCACATGACAACATAAAATTCCTTCAGGACGTTGATGGTCTCGGAAGGGAAAATTATTCGGACTGTTACAAACATCATGTTGCCCGTGTTGGCAAATTTGGTATAAAGAAAAAGATGGGTTTTAGTCTAGCGGTGCTCGTGCCCCTGTAAAGAGCGCTGGCTTGAGTCACGTGACTTCATCTTATCAACCCATCTTGTCAACCCAAAGCGCTCCAAGCCCAGCAAGCTCCAGCTCTGCCCGCATTTGTCCTGCCAGTTGGAGCAGAAATTAACCCTGTTGTTAGTTAATAATTAATAATTGGTCAAACCGTCGTTGACGTCACCCATAGGTTTCTGAAGAGGAAAAATGAATCCCAACTGGGCAGTTCCCACCGCCACCATCTGGTCCGGGTCACTCGCCTCGTCACTCTCAGAAACTCCAAAAATGGTCAAAGAGGTGGAGCTGAGAGTGGCGCTGTGAGGCTGGGGGCGGAGGGTTAACGCTCCGAGCCGACGTAGCTACAAGCTAGTCAGAAGCTAGTCGGGAGCTAACTGAAGCTAACGTAGGCTGCAGCTGGTTTCAGCCAGAAGACCGCAGTTAAGAGACTTTTACCCCATTTTTCAACAACGATCACTTTAGACCCAGAAACATCTCGAGTAGAGAAAACATATCCATATAATAAGACCCAAATGGGTCGGGTCAATACTGCTTAATATGGTGTTATTTCCATTACCATCTGTGGAGGGTGAGGACATAGATGGCTCATCTTAACAACACATCCAGCAAAAAAGTCATCATGAAAACTCTTTTGGCGCCTGACTCACCTCACATCTCATCCATTAGTTCATGCCTCCAGCTGTGTTCCTCACACCAGTACTGATCTAACCAGCGATCATTCAGTCTGTATAGAGTCCAACTCTGTAGTCTTCCAGCCAGATCTAGCCGTCTCCCGCTCTTGAGTCTCCCGCTCTGACCAGGTCTGCCGACCTTGCTGCTCTGCTGTTACCCGATGATCGCCTGCTCCAACTCCCGTGTAGAAAGAGATAAAAGCTCAGACCAGAACAGTTCCTCTCTGCCACCTGACAGAGACCCCCCAAGCTGGTTAAGCATCAGCCAGTATGAAGCCTCCCCCCAAGGCATAAACTTCTTGGACGGTCTTTTACCGTAATCAAAACCACAGCAAGCCATCTTTGCCCAATAATTGCAGATTACATCCAAAACCAAATAAAAACTGCAGAGGAAACTGATAGTGGAGTTCAGAAACACCAAATGACTAAAGTCTTTACGTTAGTCCCAGGCTGTGAAGAGCTTCCCCGCAAGCAGAGGGGGACAGCAGACTACGGAGCAAGCTATTAGCTACAGTTAGCCACCATTAGCCACCAGCATTAGCCTAGACAGGCCTGTCAATCAAAGGCACATGCCCCTAATTATTCATAATTTCAAAATTAAATTACAAATAAACAGAGTTAGAAAAAAAATCACCCCCCTCAGAGTTGTCATGATGGTAAACGTGAACTATCTAACCTAAAATGTTTTTTTGAACCAGGCTGTAAACATGTTTATTTTTGCTGTAAAGTTGGCCTTTTTAACATGGGAGTCAATGGGAATTTGCTCCTTTTTGGAGCCAGCCCCCAGCGGATGAGGGCTGAACTGTATTTTTTGTCACTTCCAGTTTGGCTTCACATATTTTAAGCGGAGTTTGCCCCTTGGATATTACCGAAAATATCACTATTTGGCTATTAATAGTCAAAGGACTGCTTATGTCAGTCAATAAGATTGATAATTTATGAAACATTATTATTATTCGGGGCACCACCTGGAACTATTTTAATAGCCAAATGTCTATGTCAGTCTCATAATCTGAAGGAATGAATTCTTTACTGTTTATTGACCATAAAAGAAAAGGAAACACCTTTAAAACTAGTTATCCTAACTAATTTGGCTCTGCCCAAACAGATCTTACAGAACAATCAGAGTTCCCCGAGTTGCTGCACGTCGACGAGGGAAAGGGAATGAGGCGACGTTAGCCTAGCAGGCTAACAAAGTGCTGCTAAGCTAGTTAGCAGGCTCGTAGCTCCTGGAGCTTCCAATCAGGGGGCAGCGTCCCTCCTTTCTGGGTTCAGCTGTTGTTGGCTGGGCCCAGACACTCATGAATGGTACCTCTGGGATCCAACCCGACCACTCTTATCAGCTCCATGTCGGCGACTCGGTGCAGGCTCTGGCATGAAGAGATGCGGCTTCCGTCCGGTTCAGGCTGGGTTAGGTCTTCTTTTCACGTGTGGCTCTGCTTCTCAGCGCTCAGCAGCCTGAAACTCAGAGGGTTTTCGTCAGGCTCTGGGGATAAACAATGTCTTTGTTGGTCAATATTTAGGATTCACCTGATTGTCTTTGAGTTCCTTGATGCAAGTTTCTCCCAGAAACTCGGGCCTTTCTCTGCCATCAAAGAAGGTAGTTGAAGCAAGGATCTTGCCTAGCAGCCCTGGCCGGGGACTGTGTGGCTAAGGAAGAGCAACTAGCTTGGCTCTTCTATTTATAGATGCCCGCCCCCCCACTTCCTGTGGGGATTGAGCAGAGTAGCTCCACCTGATGTTTGTGTGTGGCCCAACACTGTTGAATTTTTGATACCCTGTTTAAAGCCACCGCTGGATGATCTTACTTGTTCTCTGATGTAAATGCAATATTTTTGCTCTCTAAAATAAACCACTGCACACTAGAATCAGCGATTCACTCAGCCCCCATCACTTCCTCATCTGGTCTGCATGGTCACTTCTATTAGTCTAAATTGGACTCTAAGAAATACAGAAAGGAGTGGGAATCGAACCCTGAATTAAAAGGCTGTTTGAAGCCGGATTGCATCACATTTTAAAGCACATTATGTAAATTAGGCCACTACATGACCTTGAAAACAGAAAGGGATGTTGGGGGGGCGTTGTTGTTGTTATCGTCCACTTGCTGTTACCAAGGTGAACTGCTCAACAAAAACGCAATATTGATTTTAGGTCATATCACACAGCCCTAGTCCTCAAGTGTGCTACAAGAATGCAGCACTTTTCCCCCATTTGGCATGATGTTGAGGTTTCCTAAATGTTTTGAAATATAATTAACACAAATCTCATTAAAGCAATCAAATTCTTCTCATACATGCTTATCACATTTTTGCATGTTTCTACTCAGATGGTAACAGTTTGTCTGTGATGATGGTAGGGATCGACGGATGTATCGGGGTGATATATTCAATTTTTTCTATATCGGCCGAATAAAAAAAAAAAGGATTGACTGAATGAAGGACCTCAACACACTCATAACCATCGTGAGCCAGCCCTATCATATTTTACTCTTAAGTTTGGCGTATAACCTTTGACTGCACTATCTTTATATATATTTTAGATTTTATTATTTACTACCATGTTGTAGAGTGCTTTAGTTTTTGATTTTTCTTTAATACTTTAAGTTGGGGCTGGGCGATACGGCCTCAAATCTATAATGTGATAAAATGGAAAGCATGTGCGATAACTGTTTGTATTGTGGTATGGTTTTTTTCTTTATATTTGTTAAAATGACTGGTTATGAACATTTTCACTTTCAAGATACATTGCAGCAGAACAACTACAAAACGAATGCCATTTAAACATGTATTTTAAAAAATTCAAATGTTTCCAAAAAAATGCAAAACCAAAATTCTCCCAACATAAATAAAGATAAAGGTATATTAAATCAAATAAAAGCTAGATGTTATGAAAATTAAGTTCAACATTTTCTGCTTTCCTGGTTACTTATTTATAAATTTAATATTGCAAAAAAAGAAACCTGAATATATTTGACTTAAAAATGCAATGTCAATATCCATTGTGAAGACCATCAGTCATCTTCATTATCCTTGTGTACCTGGTACAAACTTTGATGACATCATCAAAACACAATCAATGTGCTGTTAAAATGTGTATATATATATCAGCCTTGGATATCTGCCTTACTAATCGACTTTAGATGTCGGCCATCTGCGGCAACATTTTTTTTCAAAATCTGTATCGTGGCCTCGATGCATTTGCGGTTGGAAGGCCTGTTTACCATCACCCTAATGTTCAGCTCCCTCTACAGATTCTTTGTAAAATTCAAGTCAGGACTCTGCCTGGGACATTCCAAAACATCAACTAACTCACTCATCAATGATATTCCGGAAGCAGTGGTCTATACCAGTGGGGCAAAAAAGTATTTGGAAGCCACGATTGTCAAAGTTGTCCAACTTAAACAGATGAGAGAAGTCTGTAATTTTCATCATATGTGCATTTTAACTGTGAGAGAAATAAAAAAAAAATCCAGAAACCATATTGTATGATTTTTGTTACATGGTACTGTGTCCTTTGCATAAAAACAGCACCAAAGCAAAATGTTTCCATCTCCATGTTTCATAGTGGGTATGGTGTTCCCTGCTTCTCTACTGGTCTGTGTTACAGCAACTTTGAAGAAGTCTCTGACTGAAGACAATCTGCTCTTGTAGAACGATCTCATGGAGATGTTGCTAAGGGTTGTCTGTATTGTTGTTGTTTTTTGATTAACTTTAATCGTTTAATGTTGAAATCAGATCAAACTTTCTTTATAAAGTGTATTTCATACAGAAACCGCTACATAAAGTGCTTTACAGAATTAAAATGACCCCACATAAACAACATTCCAATCCCTTCCCCACATAGTTTCCACCTGGACTTTATATTAAACAAATATTACATTCATTTACTCACCCAGACAAGTTTGGAGCTACTTGGAGTCCTTCGGGAGAAGTTTATATCCAGTCGCGATCGGTGTATCTCCCTATAATGGGAGTCGTTAAGGGCAGGAGATTTGCCGCCTGTAATAAATCTTTGTATGCCCCAAAACTCCTTCATTTAACCATGTTTTGTTTGGAATAGTTAAGAATATTACCCTGTGAGTTTGGAACGTCTTGGAGGTGCTAACGTATTAGCTTCAGGGTGTTTTACAGGCTTTTAAAGCAGCCGATTCCAAATTGGGTAGGTTGCAGACAGGGAGCCTGGGGAAGCTGAACTATTCCAATTGGTCATTCAGCTGGTGCAATTTGGAAGCACTCAAACGCGAACCATGTTGATGTCTGCTGTAACAAGTTCTGTCTAACCGACTGCTATAGAGCACAGAGTGAAACTCCTGCTCAGACTATAACTGGGATGGAGCACGAAAGTGACATCATTGTAATTGCGCAATAACGTAGTTTTAATATAGCCTTTAAATCAGCAATTCCCAAAGTTGGGGTCAGGACCCCACTTGGGGTCACAAATAAATAAGTGTGGGGTCTTGAGATTCCCTTGAGAAAATAATGTCCATATCCAAAATGGATATGAGCAAGCATATGCATTTTATAAATCAATTGAAAAACTGAAAACAGGACTTGAATTAATAAATACAACATATAGTGGTCGATATTTCGACTGTTGATGTTGGTTATGTTGCTGTTTTACCGCTTTCTAATTATGTTGCTATTATACCACTTTCTAATTGACTCTGAACTCTGAGGGAAGTTCCGCTAATGATTAATAATTGGTTAAGTGGAGGACTTTTTGGGGAAAATAATGCCTTATTACAGGCAACAAATCTCCTACTCTGACTGACTCCTGTTATATGGATGTACGCTGATCGCGACTGGATATAAACTTCTCCAGAAGGACTTAAACAGCCTCTAAACATGTCTGGGTGAGTAAATGAATGTAGTATTTGCTAAAAATAAGGTCCGGTTTTAAAAAATATCGAACTTTCCATTTAACAGCAGCAATACAAAGGAAATCATTTTTATAGCCAACAGCTTTTAAACTTAATCTGTCATATAAATAAATAACATTGCTTTAATTTCTATCTTATTCACTCCTTGTATTTACTGAATAATTACCACCAAATCTCCAAATTCTGCCTTTTGCTTTTTCAGGGATATCTCTATAATTTGTTTTTAACATACCTCCTAATCACTCTGACTAAAAGCATGACCTTGCCAATGCTCAAAGTTGTATTTTTATGAAGATATATGTAATACAATGTTCATATTAACTAAAAATCATGTTAGGTTTTTTTGATTGGAAATATGTTATAGAAGGTTGTTTACTTTTTTTTAAATACCTCTTTGTAATGTATAGCAAACTTTTAAAAGAATTTTGTAAAAGAAAGACAAAGTTTTTTTTAACAAATAAAAGGCATTTTTCTGATTTCCTCGCACTGCTTCGAGAAGAAAAACAGTCGGGAAAGGACTGAGAGCACATTCAAGGGAATTTGGTTGCATGCGTGTGTTTTTAGGTGTGTGTGGGACGAGTTCCTTCTGTGCTGCCAAAGAATAAAAATGTTATTTCTGAATAGGAACCGCGCTGCCTTGCAAACATTCTGCCAGTATGGTGCTACCGTCTGTTCTGGGAAGTGATGCTTTAGAAATGTTAACAGTCTCTCACCAGTTCTGTTCATTGGCTTAAATGAAATGTTGCAGATGAAGTAACAAATGCTACATGTTCCCGTCATGTAAGTCCTTATTTGATCCGTTTTCTTCTCTTGTTTTGCAGGGTTCCTATGGTGTGGTCAAGCTCGCCTACAACGAAGATGACGACAAACATTACGTAAGTCGGTGCGGTAGTCCTATGTCTGAACAAATTTCCTGAATTCTTTGTGGATCTCTTGAAAGCTTCACCTTTAGTCATTCTAACAGAAGACTACTGCTACTGATTTTTTTTTTTTTCTGCCTCCCGTTCCCTAGCTTTAAGTTTTATTTCCTTAGACTGCATAACTTCCCTTGTGTTGAACCAAAAATAAAGGCGATGACTGTTACTGGTCCCATTTGAAGTGCATCCTTTTTATTTCTCTTCAAATCCCTGCTGCTGGTTTCTACACCTGCTGCTTTGAGGTCAGTTGACAAAAAAATAAACCCAAAAAAACCCTGCTTATGAAGCGGCAGCCTTGTGCAAGGTCAGTTTTCAGCGTTTCCATCAAGGTAATGTGTTCCCTTGGAAAGCACAGCCATCTGCAGATGTAAGCCGTTTGATGCCTTAACATAACTAAGCTGTCCTGTGCAGCAGGAACAATGAAAGCCTCCCGGTGAGTCACGCCGTCTTAAGCTGCCAACTCTGGATGGATTTAAGATGCACTTTTGAGCTGCGGTCAGTGGGAGCTCACATCTGAACAGTTATAAGTATGAAAATGCAAGGCTATAAACATTCAGAAGTGAAGATAACCGGACGGTTATATAAGGATATGGGTAAATACCCTTTCACGGTACGTGAAAGGGTATTAAAAAGATCATTCTTACATAAACTTTTACTCATAATTAGAATGATGATACAAGTGGCCCTCAGAGCTGCTCAGACATGCAGGAACTTGTTATGTGGAAACCTGGATTTTACAGGGAATTTAGAAATTTCTCATACCAAGAAAAGAAAAGAAAAATCCAAAAAGCAGATGGAACGGTGAGATATTTTATCCTGTCTGCTTTTAGATATTTACATATTTGTACAACTTTTGTTTAACTTTTAGGGGTTTGTTTTACTTTTGGGGTCACCAGGGTTTTCTTTATTGCATGTTAAAAAATTTGCTAAATATATATATACTTGACCATGAGACAAGTAAATGAAGGCATACATTTGTGTCTTAACACATTTCCTGAACTTGCTTTACTTGAAAAGCCAAGGAGTTTGAGGGGAAAAAAAGTGTAAAATATAATTTCACTTAAAAATGCAAAAACACTTTCCAGTAAGGTCATTATTTCTGCTTCTTTAGCAATATATTAGTGCCCAACTTGGCGAATTACTGTCTAAAATATAGAGCATCTTTGCTGTGAGTAGGAGGAGCTCGCCTACTTTGAAACTGAAGCAATAATCCCAGAACATGGATTAAAAGTTTGGTTTTATAAAAGTACCCGGTGTTCTTTTCAGGGGACAAGTATGTACATTCAGGTTATTTTTGATTGAGCTGGGCATGTCGAGGACTTCAGAGCCATGTAACAATAAAAGCAAAAACCTGTAAGCAGCTATGATAGATATGATCACATCCTAGCCATGAACAAAGTTATGCAATATTACATTGAATGTTAGGATTTTATCGTAACATATTTCCAGGAAAGGGTTGATTTATAGTCACAAAATTAGTTTTAAGTACAGTATTTTCAGGACAAATTGTTCCTGACTTGGAACTGTGGAGGGAGCTAAAGTATAGAATGTCACAGAAGGGGCAAATACTGAAAATGTTGGAATACTTATACCTTATTATTGTCTGTCATTTTGACCGGCAGTGTAAAAAATCTGATCATTTACTTTTTTGTACCCCATATTTTTTTTGAAATGATAGTGCAGTAATTATTCTTTATTTATTGTTCTAACCAAACAAGATGAACAATAAACTAGTTTTATCAATTTAGTTCCCTGTACTGAAAATGTCTGCTGGTCTGCAACAAGTGGTCAGGGGTTTGGATTGTAAAGTGTCAAAATGAGAGCCGTTAGATTTTTCCGTCAACATTCTAAAAAAAAAAAGTTATAACTAGGGCTGTCAAACGATTCAAGATTTTAATCTAATTAACCACAGGGTAGCTGTGAATTAATCGTGATTAATCACTAATAAATAACATTCCTAAATATGACTAAAAAAACTACGATTTTTCTGTGTAAAAGGACAAATCCGGATGCTCTTTTATTTAATGAAATAAAGTAGAGATTAATAGAATTTTTGTTGTAACTCCACAATCACATTCACAGGTGGCCCTTTTAAACTATTTATTTTTTAGCTAGTTGCTAAGGCAAACTAACTGGTTAACATTTTCTGTATGTAAAGGTGACCATTTCCTATTAAAAATGGACAACGAAGATCATCCTCTTCTTGGCACTACCCTACAACAAAAGTGTTTTCAGTCAAAGCCTGCCACAGTTTTGCTGCAACACAGACTGCTACTGAAATGAAGGAAATACTGAGCTGTCTGTCGAGGTGCTGAGCGACATCGAAGCGGATAGTAGGAAAAACCCTACTGACAACTTATGAGCTTAATCACATCAACTCAAAGCCGAACGTCAATAAGAATATACTCATGTCACTTAAACACACACACACACACACACTCACACACAACTCTTGCCGAACAACAATTCCTCACCATTCAGATATATTTTGGCTGTTTAGGAAGGAGAACGGATGCGGTGAGGACTGAATTGTAAGATAAACAGGGTCATATTCTGTACGTGCGGGATTTTCATAAAAAAATGTATCCCATTAATTCTATGAATCATTCAAGCATGCGTTAACGCGTTAATTTTGACAGCCCTAGTCCTAACATAAGATAAGAGATCCTTTTGAGAAGCTGCTTTGAAGGTAGAGACTATCATGAGATGAAACAAAGCTTACGGGTTTTCTTACAGTAGAATAACTGTTCTCAGGCTCTGGCTCTCCTCTGGGCCAGAAAATGCTGTTAGAGAATCATGAGGGAGACATTTTACATGCCAGTAGTTCTAATCCACATTTCAGTTGTTGAATTGCACAACACCACAACATCACGCCTTTTATAAAAAATTATATATTGAAATTTTTCACCATTGGTCACTCTGTTTCCTTATTATGAAGGTAGTTCTTTATTTATAACATATGTGTTAAAGGAGTGCAGTCAAGGCCTCATCAAGTGTTCTAAAGTTAAAGTTTGTAGAAAATGTTGATTTTCAGCTGCTTCTGTCCACCAGAGCCCTCAGCTGTCCTGGTTCTACAAACAGCATGTTTAAATAAAGTAATGAGTTTCTTTTCACATAGAATTCACTTCTCTAAACGACTGAATATCTTCATTTTAACCGAATGATAAGCTGTCGGTGAATGGTAGAGAAGGGCTTCGGTCATTTCTTCCTTTATTAATACCCATAGCTTATTTACCCTGCGGGAGTTCAGGCTAGTTCAGTAAAGGTTACTTCATTCATTCCTCATTCATCAGCCTAATCTGTTCTACAGGTGATTGATGGTGACATCTTATGCTTAATGAGGCAATAACATGATAATCATTCTAGACCCTTCATGGATATTCGGCTGTGTTTCTGCCTTTGATCAAAGCCAAACGCCACTCACATTCTTAACCCAGGGATGATGTTGAACCACATATGTTTCATCGTCTTTGCTTTTCAACTTATTGATGCATTGTGTTAACTTATCAACTACAGGGTTTCATGTTTTTGTTTTTTTTTCCCCTCCCGGTGCAGACTTAGAATCAGATTTGAGACCGAGGCGGTTTATTTTTAAATGTACATCTATGGGAAATGCAGACGGCACACTCTGGAAACTATGCAGAGGCGAGGCTCCAACTTCCTTCCAAAAGTTAGTTTTTTTTTAAATATTTTTTTCAGGAAACCTCACATTTAGCAGCCATTGCATCCTTTATTTCGGTAAAAAATTCTGTCGCTTTATACTCCTCTGGCCGGTTGCAAAGGAGAGCATCTAAAAATTTTATGTTTTTTCCCTTTGATGTCGGTCTGTGCTTGAACTCTAATGAAATCTGGAATAGCAAACCCTTACTAGTTAAAGATTTTGCTATGCAGTTTCATCTCATTAAAACTTGTCCTTTTATTCCTCCGTTGCTTTCATAGGTGTGTCTTTGCAGGTTTTGTAGAGGTGATACTTGTGTTGCATTCTGGGTATGTGGTCACAATGTTTGATCTCTGTTCTTTCTGTCCTAGGCCATGAAGGTGTTATCCAAGAAGAGATTAATGAAGCAGTGTGGTTTCCCACGTGAGTCTACTTTTTTTTATTAGAAAAACATTTAGAATTCTCTTATTTTAAGGATGCTAAGTTGCTTTTGTTGTAAAAAAAAAAGAAAATTTAAAAGAAACTCACCGATATGAAACAACCACGGACCCTGGTAATTAACATCAATTTTCATGTCTTGCCAGAGATTCTCTTTTTGATTAAGATAAATTTTTTGTTTGGTTGGGTTTCAAGTCTTTCAAAACCTAACAACTTTTTCTTTTGCTACATAATTACCCTTAGTTTGATTCCATCCATCTTCCAAAAGCTTTCTCAGTACTGCTGAATGACATGACCCTGTTTTACATTTGCTGTACTCCTTCCATTGTTGAATGACAGATTGAACAGTTCAGATGACAATACAGCTTGGGTGGTTCACCGATCTTCTCTAACAAACCTTTGAAGCCTTTAGAGAACCGTTGGATTCCTACTAGGATTATATTAGGATTCTGTTTCTCAATAAGGTGGCTCGTGAGGACCATTGGTTAACCTGGATTTTATAATGACTTGTCAGAGTAAAGGGAGGAGAATACAAATGGGGGGGGTTAAGTATGGATAGTCATGCTGGTTGTAACCCAGAGGGAAATGAGCAGATGTTGTCAACCGACTTGCAGCCAGAAACGTTGCAACCATCACTGCTTTATTGTCTATGACTCATTATTTTTCCGGCTGTGAGCGCCTTTTGGCACTTATAAGTGATGTCACTTACTGCTGAAAGGGTGAATTTTGTATGGAGACAACGACTAAAGGTGCGTTCACACCGGCCAGTGCGTCCAGGCACCAGGGCAGCTAGATTACATGCAAAGTCTATGGTACGTACGCAGCAAGTGGGCGTCAAGGTGGGACGCTGCAAGTCATGCACGTCGGTGCAGCGGGTATCAGCGCGTCGACGCAGCTGTTGTGTGATGTTGGGAAATTTTAACTTTGGGGCAGGAAGCACGGGGCAGCAACCATTTAGCGACAAGATGCTGACTGGAGCTGCTCAGGGCGAGAATGGGGACGGTAGGAGATAAGGGTGGTAGCTATCAAAGATATCTGAGGATATTGGAGTGCCAGGTAAGCAGTTAAATATTTTCTTTTAGCTTTGTTTTTATGGTTGAAGCGCTTTGCTGCGTGGATGCGCCGGCCGGTGTGAACGCACCTTTAGGCTCCGATGGTACAAATGCGACTTGTATAAAAATGTTGAAAGTTATTGATCATTTTTACTGACGTCTGATTCTACACTGTGTGTAGAATGTCTCCAGAAAGAATAGAGTCAAAGCATTGAAAGTTTATCATTAGTTGGCAATAAATTTACAAAATTTGACATAATATGCTTAACGATATAGTTGCAAAAATAATACACCGTGAACTGATATCACTTCAAAAAAAGATTTTAAAAGCCGTCAAAAAAAGAAAGGGAACAATGGTTTTATTTTGAAATACACCGGACGCACCTCGCTGGCCAACATCATATTTCCTGTCTGGCTAATGTAATTTCTGTAATTTCATGGAAATCCACATGCAGTGTCCAGAAAAAAACTAGACATTATGCAGAAGCTTTCCAGAGTTCCACTTCCAGATCTGCACTGCACTGCTACCGACGAGAACTCTCTGACAGGACTTGATGTTTGTCCGTCGTTGCAGAAACCGTACAGAGTCTCGACAGCATCCGTTACACACTTGGTGTGAATCAGGTTTTACATTGTGTTGCTGTGCCACATAAAATCCACAAAAAGTTGCAAGGTAATAAAATGTGCACAGTTCAGGAACTATGTCTGCAACTGTTAATGTTAAGGAAGAATTGAGGAAGAAATCACCCAGTAATTTAGATTTCTAAAAAGCACCTGCATGTGTCTGCAGTTAAAGAGAAACTTTGCAGACCTTAATAAGGTGGACATGAAACCTGGCTGAAACAAGAGCACTGTAAACAGATTATGAACTCCTTAAAGAATGTAAATGTACTTGGAGCATCACTAAAAGATGGAGGTTGCTCCCGGTCAACTTTGTCTAAAATTTGAGGCAGGAACTACCACACACCAGAAAGTTTCAAAAGATCGATGGGTAGATCAAAGAGGAGATCAAATAGCTGGGCAAAAATAATTTTAAAAAATGACTTAAAGTGGAAAAGCACATCACAGGAAGTCAAAGTGCTTTTCCAGAAACAAGAATAATTTTTGATGAGAAACTATATGGATCATTATGCATACCTAAAGAAAAGAAACAAGGCTTCTGTGAGCTGAAGAGAAAGAGTCATGTATGGTGGATGATTGGCTCATGTTAATAAAATTGGAATTAGTGATGCATCTTGGGTCTGCATTGCCAAATGACATGATGCAAGAACCTCTGCTGGGTACAATTCCAATGAAACACTCCAAGACAACTGCGTAAGGGAAATCAAGCAAACATGCCAAGTTTCCTTCCTACAAAACTGATTTGCCAAATCCTATGAGAATTTTAGAGCCTAAAAGACATTCCAACTGCAATTAATGCTAAAACATAAGTACCAAAAGAAGTATGAAAGAAGAACATTTTTAGGTGAGCAAACTCTGTCACTTTTTTTCTTCTACTTGATCTGAAAAAGATGTGCCTTTACCTGTGATCTGTACAGGTGGGAGTATTTGGCACCCACTAATTGCACAAGTTATCCTACATGAAAAGATGAGAGGTCTATAATTTTCATTGTAGGTAGAATTATGAGAGTAACTGTGAAAGACAGAATGCCGGCATCAGAATGATGCCAGTTTATATTGAAATCTGAAAAAAAAAATCATGCTATTTTACAGCTTTCTGCGTCTTGGATAGAATTTATATATGATACAAATGTTACTATTGGTGTAATATGGTATTAATTTGTCCTGAAATTTAAATTGTATCCTGGATTAATTGTTCAACCGGGAAGTAAAACGCCTTGTTTCTCTGTAATCCCGCCTCCTGTGCCCCCTGCCCCGCTCTGCTCAGCTCCTCTCACCTCAGTGTTTCAGCAGAGGGAAAATTATGAGAAAAAATTCACTACCAGATGGTTGAATACTCCAAAATCTTGATTTGCATGATATAGGCTCTTTGATGGCAACTTTTTACTTTTTGAACTCGTTACTGTTTAAAAGACACCTGTCCAAACTTTAAACAGTCAGACTCCAACCTCCACCATGGTCAAGATCAGATAACTGTCCAAGACACAAGAGACAAGATTGTACGCCTGCACAAGGATGGGATAACCCAATATACAATAGGTAAACAACTCGTGAGGTACACATGATCTTGAGAATGATGAGAAAACAGCCCATAACTACACTTTTTGATAAGTAATCAATGACCTGGAGAGAACTGCGACCACAGTAACAAAGATTACTATTAAAAACACAATACATCATCAAGAATCAAAATCGTGCAACTCTCAAAAGGTCCCCCTGCTTAAGCCAGCGCATGTCCAGTCCTACCTAAAGTTTGCCAGCGACCTTCTGGATGATCCATAACAATACTGGGAGAATGTAATGCGTTCTGATGAGACCAAATCAGAGCTCTTTGGTATAAATGCCACTCGCTGGGATTGAAGGGGGAAGAATGCTGTAGCATCCCAAGAAGACCATAACCAATGTGAAGCATGGGAGTAGAAACATTATGCTTTTGGTGATGTTAATTCTGTTGACAAAATATTTTCGTAATTTATGTTTTGTCACAAATATATTTTTCCAGACAAAAGCCAAACTGAGGTAAAACAAATGTATAAAGACTAGGACAATGACTAAATTGATCAACATTCTCATCAATGAATAAAAGACGAGACGAAAATCAACAATGATGAAAACCCAATCAGATGACAGAAAAGATGCGAGGAACAGAGAAAAGGACTATGGATGCAACGATAACACTTTTTTTTCAAACCAATAGAGTACAGATACTCAGATCTGAGTACTTTCCAAAACCAACAGCCAATGCCGATACTTCTACCACACGCAAAAGTGTAATAAAGTGTAGGACAGTTTTTTTTCTTCTCTGCTTGTTGCAACAAATTATGGAAAATTAGATAAAAATTCAATATAAATAAAAATGACAACAAAGCAAAAATTTCAATTGAAAAATAAAAATTTCTGTGAAGTTTCCACAATTTAAGTATTGGTTCATGGTATCAGTTAACTAACCAATACTGATATAAGTACATCAGAACGGTATAGGCTCCGATACCAGTATCTGTGTCGGTGCATCCCTAAAAAGAACCACTCAACAAAGGGAACAGGTAGGACTAGCTGAGAAGAGAACCAATCAGTCACCTTACCGAGTCGCGACGCGAAGCTATACATTGTTTGCGCAAGCTCCCGGGAAGACAGCCGATCATGTTATGATAAAAAGTGGAAAATGCCCATTGCCCAATTTTAAAGAAAGTTTTTTTTCCAAATAAAAAGATATTGTCATCAAGATTTGATGAATTATCTTGTGATCTTGTTTGTGTGTTGTTCTGCAGGTCGCCCTCCTCCAAGAGGACCTAAGGCCGCCCAGGGAGAACAACCTAAAGTCTTAGGACCCTTGGAAAGAATTTACCAAGAGATTGCAATCCTTAAAAAACTGGATCATGTCAACATCGTCAAACTAGTCGAGGTATGGATTTTCTGTTTCTATAAATCGCTGCTTCACCTGCATTAAGACTCTCATAAGCACTTTTTGTACTGTTGTAAAAGTTGGCTTGGATTTGGCTATGCTAGCAGCATCAAGCTAAGCTGTTTGAAACAAACTTGTTATTTGAGAAGTAAAACTGAGGTCCTTGTTCTTCTTCTTTCAGGGTTAGCACTTCAAAAATAGCTAACATAACAAGAATACACTATATTTTGTTTAGAGCCGAACAAATCAAGAAAAACAGAATCGTCCCTGAGAAGCAGCCTCAAGAGTGAAAACATTTTCTTCATATTAGCTCAAGTTAGTTGAGCTTCACGAAGTTGAGTTTTAGTTGCTGTCACACTCTTATTCTCGTTCTACATCTGTTGCTGGATATAAAAATACTTTTTACTTGGGTTCTTTATTTCTTTAGTGAGAAATAAAGCAATTTTGTGAACTACCAAATACTGTCACATCTGTTTTGTATAGTACCAGTATGTTAGGATGAAGGGCATAAAGTGTTCCATGTAGCTCCTGTGCAAAATGGGGTACTAAATTTAGGCATTAAATCATTATTTTAGTAATTCAGCTAAAACTAACATATGATATAGACTCTTTACACACCTAGCAAGATATTTCAAGCTATTATTTGTAAAAATTCTGATGATTATGGCTTACAACTAATGTAAATTCAAAATCTTTGAATACTATAATATTTCAAGAAATCAATGAACCAAGTAGAGAAATGTTGGACCAATGAAAAGTCTAATCCTGCATATGTAGTCAGTACTTGGTTTGGGCCCCTTTTACTGCCTCAATGCGACGTAGCATGGATGCTATCAATAGCAGCCTTCAGCTCTTCTGTATTGTTCCGTCTCTCATCTTTCTCTTGGCAATGCCCCATAGATTCTCTGTGGGGTTCAGGTCAGATGGCAAGTCGAGCACATTAATCACGTGGTAACTGAACCAGGTTTTGGCACTTTTGGCAGTGTGGGAAATCCATCATATTCTGCAATTACCTTTTGAGGGTTTCTCTTCTTGTGGAGTGTATCAAGAATGGTTTTCTGCACAATTGTCAGGCCAGCAGTCTTCCCCATGATTATGATTCTTGTTAGGGTAAAAAATAGTGGTTTAACCTAGAAAGAATCACACACAGGGGTCGGAGAGAAATTGAAGTTAAATGAGCTCTGCAGTGGGAGATAGAATAAAGTTCTGCAGCGCGAGACCAGGAAGATACTCTGGTTGACCGTGTGTCTGTTCTCCTCTCATCTTCTCAGACCGTCTCCCAGCTCTGTCTCCTGGTCTCAAAAGGCCCTCCCACTGCAGTCTCTCTTTATTTGGTCAAACTTCATTAGCATCTTAAAAGAACAGGGTGTATACAAAGGAACATATGGTTGAAACCAAATGACATTTAAAAAGTACATTTTGAACTATGTGATAAAGGAAAGACATCCTGAGAAAATAATAGTACAACATTATTATTTTTCCCTAACAATTCTTATTGAATCAGACTGAGAGATCATTTAAAGGCTCATTTACCCTTTCCATATGTTTTGGGTTTATTTGCTGATTATTGAACCTTTTCACAATATTCACAATTTCTCGGATTTTGATTTTAGGCTTAAAAAAATTATATATATAATACTTTTCATTAGCATAATCATAAAATGATATCAAATAAAGACTTGAAATATCTCACTTTGCATTTAATGAGTCTATATCATATATTAGTTTTAGCTTTTAGGTTGAATTACAGAAATTAAATAACGTTCTACAAGAGTTTCACCTGTATGTTCGGTAAACACAATATTCCACAATTACAATTATAACATCTAATATCACCAAAACCCCAATGGAAGCCTGGTTTATCTGGAGAGGAACATGCAAAAACGAATGTATTAAATGCAACAATTTTGAAGTTATTATTATAAAATTATGCCCTCAGTTTTCAATTTAGTTGAATTTCAGAGTGGATAAATGAAAAGCAAAGAAGGGGTCCTGTTAAGCGGGCAGATCTTTTCATATTTGCATCTGTAATGAAAGATGGTCATTACAGATGCTTTATGGTCATGATTATCCTTCTCTGATGTCTTCAAATAACCTTTCCCCTGAATGTGCTGGGACTTACACTTTTTCATATTACTTTAAAAGGTTGCTAAATCCTGTGGTGCTGTAGAACAAGTTGGTAATATGTTCCAGGTTTTTTTAGCATGCCTTATCACTTTTGTAATGCTTTGTGGATTTATTCTTAGACTAGAAAAGCTCCCATCCTACAAATACTCTCTCATATTTCCATCTGATTTGAGAATTGATAGACTTCCAGGTTCTGCAGGGGCGTTTGTTTTGGAAAGACTTTTGCTGGTACCAAAGACTGTGACTCAAGATACACGCTGCTCTCTGCTGATATCATCAGTGTTTTCAGTCCAGCCCAGATGGCAGGGGCAATGCATGCGCTGTTGGGAGTTGAGCTTGGACAGTATGAAAGCAGTCTGGCTTCCTTGGCTGAAATAAGTACCAGAACAGCTGAGTTTTTAGGCAAAAAGTTGAGTGCTTCTGTGCCTATGTGCTTGCTCTTACAGAAACCACTCTCAGAGACACACACACACACTCTCATCTCTTCCATCCTTTGTCCACCCTTACACTCACACTCGTAATGGCCATGTGATTTTGCTCACCTCCTCTCGATCTCTCTCTGTTCATCTATTTAAGTGGGCCATGGCTTGGACCCTGATCGCATATATTAGAGGTAACCAGCTGATTGCCCCGGAGACCACAGTCCAGTCTAGTCTAATTAATGAATATCTTTTTCCTCTGTCCCTTAAATACTAAGCCCACGCCAAGTGGAACAGATTAAAGCTGATGAAAGTGATTTGGTCACTTGTCACAGATGGCGGAAAGAAGCAGGCAAGCTGGTCCTGTTCTCTCCAGCATGTTTAGCTCTTATTAGAGTTACGTTGTAACCCAAAGCTCACTTTATGTCAAAATCCAGAAACCTCTGATGCTCTTTGATTCCATCTTAGTCACTGCAGTAACCAGCAGTTATGAATTAAAGCATTGTGCGGCCAATAGGTTTCACTTTGCCCACAAATACAATTTTCTAGTTAATAGTCTTCATCTCCTGCTACATTGGGGTAAAAGACGAAGCAAAATGTGTAATGCAAATAAAATCTTGCTCAGTAAATGATTAAAGGCCCCTGTACAAGGCTGTGTCAACACACACTGATAAAACAGACATTAACAAACGTTGTAGTTTACTTGTTGCTTTACCATTGTTCCAGTGTCTGGTATCCTTGACTTGCACTAACCTGTTCCGGTTAAAACAGACAGTAACAGTTTGCCAGGATGTGACTCAGACTCAGGTGAATAGTGTTCTGTGCCTTGTGAGAGCTGTGAGCTGTTACCTTGAAGAAGAAAATCATTGGTGAGCAGTCCATTGTGAGTGTCTGTTTCCATGTGCTGTTTTCTGGTTGACGCCTCTTGTCTTGTCGGAATGTTTTGGACATAGAAAGAGGTCTGTCCAAGTCAGTATTAATAATTTAGAGAAATGAGGAACTATTAATGCACTCCCTGTTTATCAAACAGAAACTCTGTTAGATATTAGTCGAGCCTTCCTTCAGTTCTACAGCGATAGATGGATGGATAGATAGATGAGATGATAGGCTATGCACATTGTGAAATTATGACACAGGTTTTCAGGATACTCAAATTATAATTGAAACTGAGATCAATTTCAATACTCAAGAAAAAAATTAAGTCCTTTTTAATAAAGGTAACAGTACTTTTACATTTCTATTTAGAGCAAAACCAATAAGTAGGAGGTAAGTCATCTATAGCCCCTTTCAAACAGGGCACATAAAGCTGGAATTCCGGTTTTCATCTTTTTTACTTTAGAGTCTGAAAGCAAACTTCCACACCCTGTACGGCTAACTTTTACCTGTTTATTATCTCCTGACTTCCAAGTAACAGGACCGGACATATCGCAGTAGGGTGTTTGCGCTCAGAAGTTCCGGACAGGGCGCACATTCCGTTCGTTTCGCTTCTATTTTCTGTTCAGCTTCTTAATCAATGTCTCCATGTGCGCAGAATGGGACACATCACAGAGACAAGCACTGTGCGGAGTTCTGCTGTTTCGGCCATCTTTGCAAGAATGACTTTGTTTGGGGAAATGACATATGTATGCCTGGTGCAATAGTTTTACGTCATACATGCAACAACCCCCCCCAGACATTCATCAGGATCTATTGTTTTATTTTTTGCAGTGTGAATGCAGACAAAAGGTACTGTTCTGGGAAAAAAAAAAAGTGGTATATTTGAATTTAATTGGAATGGAATTAAATTGTCTGTGAATATTACAAAAGGTCAATGTAAAAATGTTTAATAATGAAGTATGTGTTTTGGGTTTAGTTGTTAAACAAGTGATTCCAAAGTAGGTTCTAAACTTTGGAAATGTGTTAGTCAAAAGTTAAATCTCTGTGTGTTTTGTAAAGGTGAATTTAGAAAAAGCACAATTTATTGCAAATATAAAGTTAGAGCAGTGTTATCTTTACGACGTGCTAGTACTATGATAAATGCTAGTACCTTCAGATTCTCTATGCCAGTAACAAATTAATATAGCATTTTTCTTGTCATACCACTCGAGGGGTTTTAACACTAGAGCCACATTCATTTAATGGTGCTAACAATCTTGCCCAGTTTTTTTATACGCCAATCCACAGATAAACAGGCAACATAAATTTTTTTTTAGCTCAAACGATATGGCTCACGGCTGCTCGCCTCCTCCACAGGACTGGCACGAATGCTGTCACGGCATATTCATCACCTTCTTATTATTGTTTTATTGTTAAGCCAACCAAATCCGCCCGGAAGTCAATCAAGAAGCACTTCCGAGGCGTTTGTAAGTCCTAGGAGAATATAAACATGGAAAATTAAGGCGTTCGAGGCTAATTAATCCTTATTCAAAGCTGCATTTTGACTGACCCGGGTACTCTCATTCTATGGATGTACGCTGCTCAAGACTGGATGTATAAATACTACTGAGTGGCTCGAACTGGCTCCAAACTTCTCAGGGTGAGTGAAAAAAACATAGAAAATAGCTAAAAATAAGGTCCTGGTTGAAAAAAAACCCTGGAATTTCCCTTTAAGATTGATTTTAATACAAAGGAGGATCCAGTATAATATCAATTAAATTTTTTTTGCCTAGATTTAATTTAATTATCAATAATTGTGACAAAGCCAATCTAAGTTTTTAAGTCCCAAGTCACCCATAAAACAGCATTTCAAGCAGCTTTATATTGACACAAAACTATCCACTAACTTCACCATGTAATGTTTTATCCTTGCAGCAGATGGAAAATATGTTGAGGCAATTAGATGACTAAATAGATGGCTGTAACTGTTTTTTATATTTTTTTAAGAATCCAGTGAATCAGCTAATTAGAAACATGGAGGTAGGTAGTTCCACAGCCTAGGGTCACATTCTAAAATGCATGTTCTTTAGTTGTCTGTCTTGAGGTGGAAAAATTTGCATTTTGCCAACAGAAACATTCTGAAATTTTTTTGTACGAAGATGAAATGGATATATTAGTTCCCAAACATTTACTACTAAATTAGAAGTTGCACACAAGTGTAATCCAACAAAACGGCAGTAATTTAAACTTGCCTGTTGCAGAGTTTCTAAACCCATGTCATAATGAATTAACTCTAAATGCTGAAGTGAATCTTTGGTTAGACCAATGAATAAGACATGACTGTTGTCCAACTGTAAAAAGAATAATAATACAAATATAAATGCATGAACTTTTTGGTCCATTTCTAGATTTTCATCTCAGTAATACAGCTTGATCAAGCTTTACTGGCTTTGGGTTTTTGAAGCCATGTCAATCAAGAGAGTTTTAGTTCTTTATGGAAATCCTAAATCCTTCTACTTCCAGTCCATGGGTCCCCTACTATAAAAGCAAATGAATAGAAGTCAACAGGACTTCTACTACAGCAATAAAAGTTATTTTCTGATCGCGTCTGAAATGCGCCTTTGATTGAACATATGTCTATGAATTTTAAAGACACAGTTTGATGCAGTGAAAATGCTAAATTTTGACCGGCAGCAAAAGTTACTTAAGTTAGGTTAAGTTAGGTACACTTCGCTGACTACAACTGAAGGAGAAAAATGGCCGTGTGTTTACCCAGCTTCACCTCCTTCCTCCAGGACGAAGGAATGAGCATTAAACATGGAGAAAACCAATATAAATCTGGCCATGTGGAAAGTGGCAGCTATGCTGGGGGAGAAACAGTCGGTTGAGTGAGAGCCAGTATGTGGGAGAAGCTCTACAAGGTGTTGGTGAGTATTTCGAGTGGTAGCTAGTGCTAGCTAGTTCTAGCTAGCCTTAGCTCTGTTATGTCATATAAGTGTCTTCTTATTTGTAGGCATTTAATTGCAGACTTTTCTAATGAAATAAATCAAACATCACTTGAAAAATACAGTTGAAACGCACATAATTTGTTATCCTTTAAAATGAGATACAACATATGTGTGATATAGGACGCAAGACAAAGCGGACAAGAAAATAACTTTTATCGCTCCATTGACTTCCATTCTTTTTTCTTCTTTTTTTTCCGGTCAGGGGACCCAAGGGCCCACAGGAAGGGGAGGAGACTTTTTTTTTTTAGAAAAGATCACAAATTAGGAATTCAGTCATAAAAAACAAAAACAAACATAAATTAGTAAACTAAAAATAATGACATGAATATTGCTATGTTACCACAGGATGACCAAAATAATTTGTTCACATGTTTCTGTTTCTTTACTCACATGTTTATTTCATTTAGTGAAAAGTATTTAAACATTTTTGTACCAGCCCTTCATTTTAGCTTTTCACATTTCTCTGTGCCTATATTACTTATTAATTATTTCTGTAATTTAGTCATTATAAATTCTCAAATTAAACAGAAATCTGATTTCTTTTTTTGGAAACAGGAAGAGGCTTTTGGTGTACTTGACACCAAAAATAATAATAAATTAAAACAAAATAGATACTGTCTCAGACTTCAGTTGCCTCATAACCAATAACTAACTGAGGGAGTTGGTCGCTAATAATATGAAATAGTGAGGTTTAACATTCACAGAGCAAGTTAAACCCTTAATGCAGCTGGGTTCTTATTAGATTTCTGTTCTTACTGTATATGCCATCTGTCACAAACGACGCCTTTGGACCCATGTGCTGGAACAGAACCACAGCTGAGGAGCTGGTCTACCGGTAGTTTATTTACAGCTGGTTAAATGGGGTGAGACTGAGGCTAAGATTGAAGAATGGGGAGACGCTGATGAGAGCCAGGCAGGGAGGAAATGAAAGAACATGGAGCTGAACTGAGCCCCTGAGGGGAAACTGGGAGGAGAGGAAGTGGAAACCAGCAGAAAACGCGCTGTGACAAAAAGAGTACTGATATCACAGGAGAGTAGCTAGACTGTGACTCAGACCACAAACTGGGTTTATATTCTTGCAAATAGATGATGACGGGGCAGACTATTAGTAAGGGCTTGATTACAGCTGGAGACGATCTCCAGCAGCTGATCACAGAGAGACTCTTATGTTATAGTCAAGACCGCACCAGCCGAGACCTAGGCGTCAACTTGTCATGATGAGACGATTTAGACCCAAATGCAGCAGGAGTCACTTGAGTGAAATTCATCAATGGAAAGAAAGCGAAACTTAAAAATGGGGATGCGCTGATACTGATACTGGTATTGGGGCCGATACTGTTCTTATGTTCTGTATTGGTTAAACTTAACCAATAGCATGAACCGATACTTAAAATGTGTAAATTCTACAATCATTACACAGAAAATGTTTTTACTTGAAATTTTAGTATCGTGGTGGTATTCATATATTCTTTATCGCATTCACGATTTGTTTTACCAAGCAGAGAATTTTATTTTTATTTTTTTTTCAATTCATTGCATTTTTTATTTTGTGGTTGAAATATCGGTATTGATACTCTGTATCAGCAAGTACTCAAATCCAAGTATCTGTATGATATCGGTTTGAAAAAAGTTGTATCATTTCAACCCTACTTAAAAACAAACAGGAAGGCAAAGAAATCAAACCATGACAAACTAGCAATGAAATGAGAGAACTGGTGAGCTTAAATACGCTGAGGAGGAGTGAGGAATTGACTGGTAACATTTAATGACAGTGAGGAAACCGGAAGAAACAGAAAATAAGCCTGAACAAGAAACTAGAAACTAACTACAGATAGAATATCTAACAAAGGCTGATAAACTAAAAAAGCACAGACAAAAGCTAGAACAAAAACGCAATAAAAAAAAAAAGGGGAAAATATCTAAGGACAAGAAGGGGAAAATACGGAAGCAGGGATGTGCCAAAAATATTAACTGAAAATCAAGAAATAAACAATTGATAATTTAAACTAAATAATGAAACAAATGAACTAAAACTCAAACACAAATTCCAAACATCATAACATAACGGAGACCACTAAGTACAGAGAAAAGACCAAGACCATATACAAAGGAAAATCATAACAATGTTAAAAAAATGTTTTTTATTTTTATGGAAACAATTCACTATGTAATCTTCAGTATGTCAGAGAAGGTTCAGCTAAAATTGAATCACTTTCAAAAAGTTTTTTTTCCTTGAGGATAAACATTTTCTCACTCAAATACAGAATCAAAAAGTGAGACCAAATAGTAAAGTACAGATTTTTTTTGTTTTCACAGTATGATCAGACCGCAGTTCTGCGGACTGACGCAGCAGCATGTTACCACTGCAGGTCTTAGCATTCAATTCAGAATTTTTTATAAAATCTTTTCTGCGTGTGTGTGTGTGTGGTTTTTCACAATGTACTTTAAATGCAACTGTCATCGGACTGCAGTGGTAAATGATCAGGGATCCAAAGCATGCTGCATGCTTAGAAAAGGAAAAAATGTCACACTACAGATGCTGTTCCCTTAAACGCTGTATAATAAATGATTAAAAGTGTGTTCAAATCTTCATTCAGTCGATCTTAAATTGAAAGGAACTTTAAAAAAACACAATCTTAAAAATCTGCGATTCCAGAATACGCTTCTACGATCTAAGTTCTCTTTTCAAGAACAAAAATGCGCATGTCACCATCTAGCGCCGCAGAGTCTACCGCACTTCATTTAATTCTTTGATTTTCTACGTGACCTGTAAACTGGGACTCAACCCTAGCTAAGCCATTAGTTTGATTTCTGCTAAAAACTCTATCCATTACAGATGTGCATGTAAATGTACTGATTCTTTAACACAAACCAATACACAGCAAGAGGGCCATGACTTAAATAAATAGTTACTGTATTGTGTCAGGAAATAACCATGGATAACAGGTATAAGCCAGTATGTGTTTTTCTAGTTGGACAAGCACAGGAACACCACTGGCTGAACTGTAAATCGGCGTCTATGCCAGCTGGGAAAAATTATTTCACGAACACTGATTTTAAGTTGTTCGTTGTTTTTGAGAGGGTCCTTTTACACTCTTATTAGTAAGGCAAAGATAAAAGCCCAGGGTCCGCTCAGTCCGAGACCAAGACAAGGTCGAATAAAAAACGCCCTGATACCAAGAGAAGACCAATAATAATAAAAAACAGGTCTTCAAACCAAGACCAATAGTAAAGTACTACAAAACTATGCAACTATCTTCTTTAAACTCGCATAGAAAAGCAGGATAGCAGCTCCAGGCCGGTGAGAAAGAAGAGCAGGTCTGCCTCTTGTCTGTGCTACAGCTGATTAAATGCAGCTCTAGTTGACAGTGTAATCCTTTTTCACATTTCAACATGTCAACGGTGAAATTACATGTGTATTAATGATGACTTATAAGTCCTGTTGTATTAAATTTACTGCCATGACTATTTAATATAGCTACTGTAAATTGAAGCGAGCTATCGGTAATGTTATTACTTCGGTCTGTGATGAGTTTGTGACGGCAATGAAAACAGGCTTGCTCCTAGATCTGCTTCTTTTTATGTAGAGAAAAAAAAAAATGGCTTCCATTTAGTATCTGTTGTGATCTCACATTTTATGTGATAGACCAACACAAAGTATAAACATAAACATATCTGCTCACAGATCAAAAAATGTGGTATGCATAAATGTTTTGAACTTTTTCTTTAAAAAGAGTGCTTAGCCCCTTTCTCTTTAATAGCCCCAAAACAAAAACGAGGCACGTTTATTTGTTCATCACCCTTTTAGCAGCAAAGCAATTCAAGGGGGGTTTACAGGATTTGGACAAGAAAACAATAAAAAAAATACTGCAACAGCAGTAAAACAGGAACAAAACACAACTTCAACTACAAAATGTACATTAAAACATACTACCATTACAGCATTCCAGTTATATACCAATTATTCAAATGCAGCTCTAAACACTTGGAGTTTTAGCCTTAATTTAAAGGAACACAGTGTTTCAGCAGCTTTGCAGTGGTCTGGAAGCTTGTTCCAGATAAGACCAGGATAGAAACTTGAAGCTGCTTCTCCATGTTTGATTCTGATTCTATGGCTGATTAGGGTTTACGAGTCGTAAAAAGGGCATGGAATTGGAAATTATTGGTGGGGTTTGACAGACATTGGGCGAGGTGGATTTGTGGGAGTGGGGCCTGACAAACGAAGGACAGATTTATGCAAATTGCTCGTATTGTGATGTCACAAAAAAAGCATTTTTCAAACGGCTTTTAGAAGCACAACATTTCTGACAGCAAAAATGAGCAAAAGAATGGATGGATTGTTTTTATTCATGTTTGTGTTAATAAAGACAGCAGCAACACATATGGCAATATGAAAGGTTGAAAAAATTGTTATTTCAACAATACGTTCCCTTTATAAACTAATACTTAGCACGGTCATAAAACTGTCTAGACTGTGAGCTTTCCAATGCCAAATGTTTGTGATTTAAATCCCAGAAAATCTGTCTGTTTAGTGGAGAAACTGTCATTAGCAGAGCTTCCATTCAGCAGTCTGAGGCTTGCAGCCTAATGGACAGGATTAAAAAGTCATGCCATGTTATCCTAGCTGTAGTCAAAATAGGAGTCTGTTTACAACAGTACTTGCAACTAAAGATACGTGATACTCATTCATTCTATATTTGAGCATTAATCATAAAGATGAATGTTTCTATTCATGTAAGGAAGTGAAGTGTCTCTCTTACTCTCACTTTCGTCAGCCTTATTTATATTGGTCTTTATTTGATGCCCCACAACATAATCTAGGCCTGTGTGCATAAACACATGCACAAGTGTATTCATATCAGTTTATTGATTCAATTCAATATAGTTTACATATAAATCACATTTTTACTTTATTATTTTTATTAATTTAGAGAATAAGTAAATAGTAATAGGGCTTGCTATCTATCTATGGATCTATCTGTCGGTCTGTTGGTCGGTTTGTCTTCGCAAAAGTTTTTTGCAGGTGCGAAAAAATGTTTTTCCAAAATTTTTATCCGAAATTTCAACACTAATTTTATTTTTAACAATTTACAAAAAGCATTGTAAGCAAACAAAATAAATATCTAAATCAAATAAATATTTGATGTTACCACCTTTTGCCTTCGAACCAGAATCAATTCTTATAGGTACACTTGCACAAGTCAGGGATTTTGTGGATCATAGTCAGGTTTATCATCAACCAATTTTACCAAACAGTTCCTAATGTTCATGAATGTCACATGTAGGTTGAAACAGTCATTACCGGAAACAGAAACAGCTGTGTAGGAGGCTTAAAGGCACAGTGTGTAATTTTCGGCCAGTAGGTGGCAGGGCATACCTAAATTATCACAAGCCTGCGGTATCTGTTTCTGTAAGAAACTCAACAACGGGGGTCCAACTAGTGCTGTTTTCAAACGCTCAATTCCCTGAGAATGATCTATTTGCAGCAACATGACGAGCACATCAGTCTCTCTTTCATCGCTTGGAACTATCGAAGAGGTAAAAATGTATTTATGGCGAAACTTTTTTGCATTTTGAGGGGAAATCAATGTTTTAAAAGCCGACGTGTTCCGTGCGCTTTGTCCGTCCAGGCTCTTGTAGAAGTAAAGACGTCATCTAATATGGCTTTCACCTGAAAAGAGGACCCGCGCCTATGTATTTTAAAACTAATTTTTAAAGTCAAATTTTACAATATCGGCAATATTTTGCAATTGATGTGCTTTACGTAATTATTATTACATAATATTTTAATGGCTATTTTCAAAGATGTACTGCAAAAACTACACACTGTCACTTTAAAGCTGGATGAGGAGCAGCCAAACTGCTACCAAGGTGACGTTGAGGAACATAGTTTAATGTTGTAGCAAAACTGCGCAGAGTGACAAGGAGCAACAAGGTAGTTCTACTGCATCAGTAGCGTTGCTCTCAGGCAAAGGTTTCAAAGCAGACTAGGGTCTCAACGTGTGCCGTTCAAGCTCTTTTGATCGAGCACAAAGAAACGGGCAAAGTTGAGGATCGTAGATGTTGTATTCGGCCAAGAAGTCAAGAAGCAGAAATGACTATAGAGTTGTAATTCGAAAGCGTCCTGTGTATTCATAGAGAATATCGACACTTACTAGTCTTCTCAAAAACCTTCGAGCTATGTCTGCCAAATTGGCTGTGTGGAAGTGTCTCAGTAACAACAGTTTTGAAAAATGTAGGAAAGTGTACTCCCATGCTGCAGTATTGTATCCATTTAATGGTGGGTATTGTAGTGACATCTGACACTGGTATATTTTATACTGTCCTGTAAACATGGAATATAAGAATTTTATAGAAACAATACATTGCAGCTGCTCTTTTTTTTTTGTTACAGGATTGTGGAATACCTGACAGTAAGGATTCCGAGGAGGATTATGCAGATTATGAGAATATAGGACTTTAAGAAGGAATTTGAAGGGCTATCGTACTTTTGATTTTCAGTGTATTATTTGAGCAAAGCTTAATAGTAACTTTCCACAGTCATAAGTGTTGTCTGACATTCATTCCTATTAAAAGTGCTTTGAGGTGCTACTTTGATCTTTATTGTCAGGTATTGCTACAAAAATAAATAAAAATTTACCATGGGGTGTGGACAGCTGCTCAGAAAAATGTTACTAGCTGACTGAATTGATCAGAAATTATGAGAAAATTAATTGTGATCATAATTTATTAGGAAGTATCAAGAAACTCCTGAAAACATAATAAAAAACAAACTAAAAAACAAATCCAAAAACAACCCTGCTGATCAAACTAGCTATACAGCATCCTTAACGCTTCAGTTGCCTAGACCAATCAAAATGCTCGGTGGAATGTATTGCGGCAGCCAGCCAATCAGTGACAGTCCTGGTGTCAGCTGTGAAAACTGTCAAAGTACAATCCACAGTTTGTGGCTTTCAAGAATTTTTAAGGCCAGTATTTGTATGGTTAGAGCAGAATGCCATTCAACATGTCTGATGTGTGTGTTTTTCATCAGACAATATCAAAATACTGTACGCTGTTGATGTCCAACCTTCTGTCATGTTATCACGAACACAGCTACTTTCATTCTATGATTTCTGAACGGCTGCCAACATTTTCAGATCCCGTTGACCCTCCGACAATTTCTTGATATGTCTTTAACACTGTAATAGAGCGTTGGTTTTTGATATCTGGAAAAGTTGAAAAAATATTAAAACTTCAAAAAATTGACACGATGAGCCAGTCAAGAGATGATGTAACAGCCTGAATGAGCATGAATAAATCTGACATTCCTTCATATGAAGTATGGTTTCTTTTTTGGCAGCTTCTATTTACTCTTCGCACTGACACTTGAAAGTCTTTATTTGCAGTAATAACACCAAAGATTGTTGCTGATAGCTCAGCCAGTGGTGTTTGAACTGTAGAAGAAAAAACGTATCAACTCTTTCTATTTTGGAGATGTGTCTAAGAATCTGCATTCTACTCACCAGTTGATTCTTTTTTTTATGAATAAAAGTTAAAATAAGTAATCTAAAGCATTTTTTTTCTCTAGCCTGAATAACTGCAAATTCTCTTTCACCTATTTTAATATTATAGGTGCTGGACGATCCATCAGAGGACAACCTTTACATGGGTATGTATGTATCCTTTCGAATTCCCAGTTTGCAGTTAGGATTTCTCCTGAACATCAAACTATTTATGAGATAAAACTAGACTGTAGATGAGGGCTAATAGTTAGCTTGAATGTAACGTCAGTGACAGTGGTGGTCAAAATAAAACGAGTCAAATATTCCACCTTACATGTGTCCTCTTTGTTTTCCCCTTGTTTTGTTCCTGATAGTGTTTGAGCTGATGCGTAAGGGGTGAGTAGAGAACATGTCTTTCGAATTCTGTGTTCGTCCTCCTTCTATTCCTCATTTCTCCATCTCTTCATCCCACTCTCAGCCTCTACGACGTTCATAGCTCCGAGCTAGTGCCAGAGTTAGCCAGGCTTGTTAATTCAACCGTTTTAAACTGGATCCTTTACATGTACTGTTGCTTTCATGCAGTAGAATTGTTCAGAACCGTGTATCGTCAGTCGTTTTCTGTGATCCAATCACAAGAAGACAACATCACATATATCTCCTGTTAAACTTCATCCAAACATGCTTAGTAAAGATAATCACACAGTGCTGTTATAACATTCAGCGTTGCTAATTCCTTTAAAGTGCAATTACCTGTTGTAAATATGCTCTTATCTGCCATGCAAGCATTACATCAACTCTGCTGCAGGTGTCTGTATGCAACAAGCTAAAATACTATTATATTAGCCCACCAAATATATAATATATAATTATATAATATTATTTGTATTCCCTCCCACTGATTGGCTACACAACTAAGAGCAGAAATAGGGAAATCGTGAATTTTAGCTTTTGTAGAAGAGCTAGAAGAGTTGACTGTTTCCACGGTGCATTAATGCTTGTATATTTGGTGTTTATACTAGGGATGCAACCGATATGATGCAGATACTTGAATTTGAGTACAGTCATGGCCAAAAGTTTTGAGAATTACATAAATATTGGAAATTGTAAAAGTTGCTTCTTAATTTTTTATAATAGCAATTTGTATATACTCCAGAATGTTGTGAACAGTGATTAGATGAATTGCATAGTCCTTCTTTGCCATGAAAATTCCAATGCATTTCATTGCTGTCATTAAAGGACCTGCTGAGATCATGTCAGTAATCGTCTTGTTAACTCAGGGGAGAATGTTGACGAACACAAGGCTGGAAATCATTATGTCAGGCTGATTTGGTTAGAATGGCAGACTTGACATGTTAAAAGGAGGGTGATGCTTGAAATCATGATTCTTCCATTGTTAGCCATGGTGACGTGCAAAGAAACGCCTGCAGCCATCATTGTGTTGCATAAAAATGGCTTCTCAGGCAAAGATATTGTGGCTACTAAGATTGCACCTAAATCAACAATTTACAGGATTATCAAGAACTTCAAGGAAAGAGGTTCAATTCTTGTTAAGAAGGCTTCAGGGTGTCTAAGAAAGTCCAGCAAGAGCAAGGTTCGTGTCCTAAAAAGTATTCAGGTGCAGGATCGTAGTGCCACCAGTGCAGAGCTTGCTCAGGAATGGCAGCAGGCAGGTGTGAGCGCATCTGCACGCATAGTGAGGCAAAGACTTTTGGAAGATGGCCTAGTGTCAAGAAGGGACACAAAGAAGCCACTTCTCTCCAAAAAAAATCATCAGGGACAGATTGATCTTCTGCAGAAAGTATGGTGAATGGACTGGAGGACTGGGACAAAGTCATATTCTCCCATGAAGCCTCTTCCGATTTGTCATGCCAACAGTACAGCATACTGAGACCATTCATGTGTGGGGTTGCTTCTCATCCAAGGGAGGTGCCACCTTGGGCATTTTGCCCAAAAATGCAGCCATGAATAAAGAATGGTACCAAAACACCCTCCAACAGCAACTTCTTCCAACAATCCAACAACAGTTTGGTGAAGAACAAAGCATTTTCCAGCAAGATGGAGCACCGTGCCATAAGGCAAAAGTGATAACTAAGTGGCTCGGGGACCAAAACGTTGAAATTTTGGGTCCATGGCCTGGAAACTCCCCAGATCTTAATCCCATTGAGAACTTTTGGTCAATCCTCAAGATGTGGGTGGACAAACAAAAACCCACTAATTCTGACAAACTCCAAGAAGTGATTATGAAAAAATGGGTTGCTATCAGTCAGGATTTGGCCCAGAAGTTGATTGAGAGCATGTCCAGTCGAAATGCAGAGGTCCTTAAAAAGAAGGGCCAACACTCCAAATACTGACTCTTTGCATAAATGTCATGTAATTTTCGATAAAAGCCTTTGATGTGCTTGTAATTATATTTCAGTACATCACAGAAACAACTGAAATAAAGATCTAAAAGCAGTCTAGCAGCAAACTTTGTGAAAGCTAATATTTTACCAATACTGATATTTCTACCACACAAAAAAATGCAATGAATTGAAAGAATTTGAATTGCCTCTCTGTTTGTTACAACAAAAGTTGAATTAGATAAAAAAGAAAATATGAATAAAAATTACCACAAAACTGAAAATGTAGTTAAAAAAAATTCTGTAAAATTATTGCAGTTTTAAGTATCGGTTCATAGTATGAAACCGATACCGATACAGTACATTAGAACGGTATCAATCCCGATACTCATTATTGGTATCGGTGCATCGCTAGTTTGAACTAAATAATAATACACAGTTCTAAGTGTTTTGAGAGAGAGTATTTAGATTATAGCTATTTATGGGCATTTGTGGTCCCTTACCTAGGAGAACACCGTGGTCCACCTTCCAGAACAATAAGGCGCACCTAAATATAAGCCATATCAGCCAATTTTACGGGGAAAAAAACACAAATGTGTAAATATACAAGCCTCCCCCAATTATAAGCTGCAGGTGTTTTAATGTTTATTTACCATATGTAAGGGTTCGTGCAGAGGGGTTTGTTGGGAAGTGATTGGTGTTTGGGGAAGCTTCGATTTCATTAAAATTGTTATACTGTGAAAATGCCTCGACCGTCCTAACTCTCTGTGTTCAGCCGATCTTCAAGAAACTCTGTGTCCACACTGAACGCGATAGGAGCGAATATGAAGCGCGACACACGCCTAAACTGTTCGCGTGCACATTCGTACCTTGAAGCGTGTACAACGCGAACTGGTCGCGCTTCAAATATGGTATTTTCATGCGCGACCTGGCCTTCAGCGGAGCTGGGGCCAGAGTGCATCTACGGTGGAGGACTGAGCTGACGGAGGACAGCGTGTTCGGCCCAGGCTTCAGCGGAGCTGGGGCTACAGTGCAGCTGGCGGTGGATTATGAACCGAGCTGACAGAGGACAGAGTGGATTACGTGTTCGGCCTGGCCTGCGGTAGAGCTGGGAACGCTGCACTGGGGGTTTGGTGGGCTACGGATACAGTCTAGCTACGGCGGAGGGATCCATAAACGGCAGCGAGCCTCTCATAAACACCGGCTGCTCGCCGCCTGGAGAACGTGACCTGCTCGCCCAGTTTGTGCCGTGAAGGTCCAAGCTTCACCTGCCGAAACACCAACTACATTTCTGGGCAGCTGTCCATCTGTCTGCGGCTCGTAAAAGTTTATAATATTTAAGCAGCGTGGGACGTGGTGCGGCATCGGCAACCAGGAAAACCAGGTGAGGAGATGTTTCAAGGCTCACTTTTAGTTCGAGAGGTGCTTTTACAGCAACAACGGCTCTTTTAAGAGCTACCCAGAAACCTCTTAAGAGCATTCCAAATAGTTTATTTTTTTTATTTCTCTCTCTGTATTGAAAACTGCTTGTGACGTGTAGCTCGGGGTGATTATCAGTATTTCCTCCATGTCCTGCTGAGGCTGTGACTCCATGACAGTCACAGAATCACTGAAACTCTGTCCCTGGCCTGGTTGTCGCGGCGCGATTTGACGCTAGAGTTCAGATTTTTCCAACTCGAGCGATAGACGCCATGAACGCGAATGCACAAAGCGCACCACATAAAAAGCAGCGCGTATTTTCCATCGCATCTGTAGCGCAAATTGTTCGCGCGAATCAGGAAGAAAAGCTTTTCGCGCAAATCTGCTTCTGAAGAGTCGTGGGACCCCAAGTCGCGCTTCATCGGGCTCCTCCATTGATTTTACATGTAAACCTGAAGTCGCTCCTGTCGCGTTTGGTCTGGACACACCGAAAGCCTTCAAGTTCAGGCCATCTGCTTTTATTATCTCTGAAAGCTTTTTTTCGTCTTATCGCATTGAGACACTTCTTCACGCTGGCGCCTCCAACTTCTCACCCTTGATTCATTGATGCCAGGGGCTACGTACCTTACCTGAAGCAGATTCCCTTCTTTAAAAACCAGATTGACTGCCTTTAATTTAAAAGCTGTGTCATATGCATTTCTCATTTGTTTTCCATATTGATGGTTTGTGCATGAAAATGTAGTTCTCGCAAACTGTCTCGCTCTCGTAATGTCTGTCTCTTCTACTTTTGCTTTCATTGTTTGGGCAAGCTGCCTCTCTCTCTTTTTTCCGGTATCCAGCATTTTCTGCTGGAGATCGCCTCTTAAAGACAAGTATCCCTTAAAGGTGAAGGACGCAACCCGAACAGTCCATAAATCGGGAAGTTCCTCTTGGTCCTCTCTATGATTATTGGCCTAAAAATCGATAAATAACCTGCACCGTTGTATAGGCAGGGTTTTTTACCATGGGAAAAAAGTAGCACCTTATAGTTTACAAATTACGGTACATAACACTAGACAATATAATGGTGGGTGACAAAATAAAATGTCGCAATTATTCCTTTTGAATTTTGTAGCTTGCATCTTTAAAAACAGTATCTGTTTGAATTCTCTAGAGAATCTAGATCATCTTTATAATGTTGAGATTTAAAAAGGTTTATTAACATTTCTATATCCAACTTCCTCCGAGGTTAAAAAAGCAAAGGCGATAAAAACAAAGCACTTTTTCTAAACTCGTTCAGCCTTCCTGTTATCTGCTGAAAGTCTTGCTCTCTCTTGCAACCTAAATAAAACACACCAGAAAGAAAATCCGTTTCCTCTTTAAAAAATATCCTAAACCTCGGCAAAACGAGATTTGGAGGTATGGATCAGGAGGAAGTAGTATATCCTTCTTCAGACCTGATCAAGCTTCAGATTGGCTTGCAACTATTGCAGTGTTATGTAACACATACATATTTAAATGTTTAGATAGGTAATGGACTCAATATGAAACATAAAATGCCAGGTTCACACCAGTCCGCTCGTCCAGGCAGCAGGGCAGCTAGATTACATGCAAATTCTATGGTACCTAGGCAGCAAGTGGGCGTCAATCTGCCAGGAAGGAAGTCCTGCGCAGTGGGCATCAGCACGTCCACACAGCTATTGCTTTCACTTTCTTGTTATGTTAGTTAACGCAAGCCAAATCTGGTTGGCAACTATGGTACTAAATACGCACCACTAGTTTCCCGGTAGGAAATATTGTAAACAACTAGCAACTTGGTTTTAATTTTAAAGCATCAACTTTTGACGCCTGGACGCGACGATATTACTGTTGCTAACAGCTAACAGCAGTAATAAAAATTAGCAATGTTTTTGATGGTTTAATTTTTTTTCTGTGAATGTATTTTTTTATGCTTGGAGAACAAATAAAATGAACTGAATGTTCACATATGTTTTTATTGCTGTTCACCTCCAGTACTTCTGCTTTTTATGTAAATGATTCGATTTACATTAACTCAGTTCAGTTTATTAATGCAGCAAGAATTCACAGACCATAAAAAAACTCCTCATTTCAAATGAATTTTTCTCATCCAATTAAGATCCAACTAAATGCAGTATAATTAAGGTCAAATTAGAATGCAGTCATTTCAGCCTGTCACATAATGCCATGCAATCATAAAGTTCATTATTTTTTTCTTATTTAAAAAAAAAACAAAAAACAAGTTGTCTGCCTATGAAAGCCCGATTTCATTACGGATTAAGAGGTGGTGAGATGGTGATTTATAACACTTAATGTCGTGCCTCTGATTTTCTTTTTCTGAGGCGTCTGACAATTTCTGTTGTGTTTTTTTTTTTACGTTTCTGAATTTAGGGACTATGGAAAATCTCAACTTCCCTTTAGATTTTAACCCGTTTCTGTTCTAAAATCGGAACCTGATTTAAAACTGTCTGATCTTTTGTTTGTGCCTATGTGAATACGTAGTCCAGTGATGGAGGTCCCCACGGAGACTCCTTTCTCAGAAGAGCAAGCACGCATATACTTCAGAGACATCCTCCTGGGCATCGAGTACCGTAAGTCTCCCCACACATAAAAAGAAAAGTTGTTTCATTTTTTATATTTTTGGGGAATCTGTTTATTTCCTGAGAGTGACACCTTCATTTTTAATACTTCTAGTTATCATATGTCTTACAATACTCAAGTGCGAATAAAACTGTAAAAAACACATTTTAGGTTCTACCCTCTTTTTTTTTTTTTTTTTTGACTTTTTATTCTTATTTCGTGTTTTACTATCTACATAAAGTAACAAAATGTTCTCAAGGCTTCCATGCCCTCGCTGTCTGGCAGCATCGATGTCCGTCCATCCAATCGTTCCTGAGTCACAGTTTGGTCCAACAGTTTTTCTCAAACTGGCCTTTTATCTGTACTGGATCAATTACACTTATTTGCCGTTATTGAGCTTGTTCATCCAAAATGAAATTACTTACTTTTTTCCCCTCCTGATTTCACATTGGCTAGTGTGAAGTACTTACAAGAAAAAAAACACAAGGGGCTGTTGTGGCTCAGTGTTAGAGTACTCAGCCTGCAATAGGGGGTTCAATTCCTGCTTCCGCCTGCTACATTCCGTTGTGTCCTTGGGCAACAGTTGGCACCTATTGGCCACCTCACCTCTCAGTCTATCCCAGGGCACCTGTGGCTACAAATATAGCTTACTTTCACCTTCGAGTGAATGAATAATGGAATTGTAAAGCGTCTTTGAGGGTCCCGAAAAGCGCTATATAAATGCAATCCATTATTATTATTACATAGTGTCTTATATTCTCAAGATAGCAAAGCTTTTAAATAGAGTTTTTAAAATCACAAAAGAGAAATCAAGATCTTAAATTCCCCAAAAGGCTGTAAAGGAACACAACTTTCAGCATCAAAATCAAGTCACACCATTTTTTTTAAATAACAGTTTTGAAAGCCATTTTCAGTGAGTTGCATTATGTTAGATGGTGGTATACAACGTACACCCATCTGGAATAACCCGGATATCTTACAAAAAAAATGCATGATCAATTTTCAAACTGGAGTTTTAAAGGAATTGAATACCTGGAGCATATATTTGATGGAACAGACTTTATCCCATTTAATACATTTTTTTACACAATACGGAATTAACAAGAATAAATTCTTAGAATATCAACAAATTAAATCTATTATAAAAAATAAATTTAGGCTCAATACAGTTGATTTACAAATTCCAGGAAAAGTTTTAGACTTTCTTAATCTTAACCCTCCCAAACTGCTATCTAAAATATACAAAACATGAAATAGAATAGATGAATCAATAGCCCTTCTTATTTTAAAATGGGAGATGGACTTGTCCATCTCATTTGACCGAAACCTCTGGTCTCAGATTTCCTTAAGAACCTTTAAATTTCTTAAAAATCCTAATCTACGATTAATACAATACAAAATCCTTCATGGTTGTGCATTATACAGGCAAACGGATGTTCAAGATCGGTTTTACGCCGTCTAATACCTGTTTACAATGTACAAGCAATCTACCAGACAATTATACTCATGCTCTTTGGTTCTGCCCACCTGTCAAGAAATATTGGTACCAGATATGTGAAGACCTATCAAAGTGTCTGAAATGTAATATCACACCTGCTCCCACAGTTTGCTTGCTGGGAAATTTAGATGAAGTTACCATGGATACAAAGTCTATGCAATTAGTTCACATTGCCTTATGCATCGCTAAGAAAAATATCCTCTTGAACTGGAAAAATAAAAATACTCTGAATATTAATTAATATAGAGATCTCCTTCTGGAATAGATTGGTCTAGATACGGCTTCTGCCTCCACATCTGATGAATCTTTCTGGTCTCCCTTGATCAGCTCCATCACCTAGTGGGGTCGGGCCCCTGATTTTGTTCTGTGGGACACGGTTGCCGATGTGGAGTTTAAGGGTTGGTGGTGACTGCAAGGGGTCCTCGGGGTTGGGTCCGCTTGCGGTTGGGGCAGTAGGTGCCATGGATCTCACCTGGGGTGACTCCTAGTGGCTGCATGCGGCGCCTTAGGGGGGTCGTGCATGCGGACACTGGTTACTGGCCTGGTGCTGTGCTGCTCTGGGGGGGGTCTGGGCTGGGCCTGGGGCTCGGGGCTCTGGGGTGGCATGCCCCCCGGCCTGTGGCCCTGGCCAGGGCTGTGGTCGGCCGGTGGTCGGCGTGCGCTGCTGCCTTTTCCATCTCCCTGGGCTGGTTCTTGTCGCTGGCTCCCCGATGGCCCCTTGCCGCACCTGCGCGCCGGGGTGTCAGCGGGTGGCCGGCATCTCTGGGCCCGATCAGTCATATTGGCACTGGACACGGCTCCTGGGTCTTGTTCCAGGCACTCTGCGGAGTGCTGGGGTTGGGCCCTTTGACCGGTGCTGGTCGGCCTCCGCGGTGGACTGACCGGGTGGTGGGGTGTGGGCTGGTGGGTGGAGGTGCTGGGTCGGGTTGTCTTCCGGCCATCGGGCAGAGGGAAAAAAAAAAAAAAAGATCGTGGTATACAGATTTCCTCTGTGATTACTTTGACACATTTTAATTCCCCAGACGAAGAACAATCTGATTGAAACAAAGTCTGCAGGAATTGGACTGAATCTATATTGTGTTTGCATCTGTGTCCGCTCAGAGCGATCTACACTGGAGTCACATTCACCCAGTCACAATCACATTTACGTATTAATATGCAGATCGGTAGACAACTTGGGGTTAATTGCCTTGCCTCTTGCCCAGGGGCGCATCAACATATGGCAGGTGGAAGCTGGAATCAAACCTACAGCCCTCCTTACCCACGAGCCACAGTTTCCACCATGCAAAAACAGATGAATCATTCATACAAGTTAACATTTTAAAAATAAAAAAATCCAATAAAACATGCATCTGTATTTGTGCAACCAGTTGTCGTCAAAACTCACCAGGCTAGTAAATAGTGCACAATTTTTACGATTTAGACTAGAGCTGCTCAATATACAGGTGCTGGCCAGTAAATTAGAATATCATCAAAAAGTTGAATTATTTCAGTAATTCCATTCAAAACTTGAAACTTCTATACTGTATACTTTCCTTCCGCACATAGTGATATATTTCAAGTGTTTATTAATTTTCATTCTTATTATTACAACTGACAGCTAATAAAAACACCAAATTCAGTATCTCAGAAAATTAGAATATTCTGAAAAGGCTCAATATAGAAGACACCTGGTGCCACTCTAATCAGCTGATTAACTCAAAACACCTGCAAAGGCCTTTAAAAGGTCCCTCAGTCTTGTTCTGAAGGCTCCACAATCATGGGGAAGACTTCTGACTTAACAGCTGTCCAAAAGACGACCATTGACACCTTGTACAAGGAGGGCAAGACACAAAAGGTGATTGCTAAAGAAGCTGGCTGTTCGCAGAGCTCTGTGTCCAAGCACATTAACAGACAGGCGAAGGGACGGAAAAAATGTGGTAGAAAAAAGTGTACAAGCTCTAGGGATAACCGCACCCTGCAGAGAATTGTGACGACAAACCCATTCAAAAATGTGGGGGAGATCCACAAAGAGTGGACTGCAGCTGGAGTCAGCGCTTCAAGAACCACCACGAAGAGACTCATGAAAGACATGGGATTCAGGTGTCGCATTCCGTGTGTCAAGCCACTCTTGAACAAGAAACAGCGTAAGAAGCGTCTCGCCTGGGCCAAGGACAAAAAGGACTGGACTGCTGCTGAGTGGTCCAAAGTTATGTTTTCTGATGAAAGCAATTTTTGCATTTCCTTTGGAAATCAAGGACCCAGAGTCTGGAGGAAGAGCGGAGAAGCACGGAATCCACGTTGCATGAGGTCCAGTGTAAAGTTTCCACCGTCAGTGATGGTGTGGGGTGCCATGTCATCTGCCGGTGTTGGCCCACTCTGTTTCCTGAGGTCCAAGGTCAATGCAGCCGTCTACCAGGAAGTTTTAGAGCACTTCATGCTTCCTGCTGCTGACCAACTTTATGGGGATGCAGACTTCACTTTTCAACAGGACTTGGCACCTGCACACAGTGCCAAAACCACCAGTACCTGGTTCAAGGACCATGGTATCCCTGTCCTTGATTGGCCAGCAAACTCGCCTGACCTTAACCCCATAGAAAATCTATGGGGTATTGTGAAGCGGAAGATGCAATACGCTAGACCCAACAATGCAGAGGAGCTGAAGACGACTATCAGAGCAACCTGGGCTCTCATAACACCTGAGCAGTGCCACAGACTGATCGAGTCCATGCCACGCCGCATTACTGCAGTGATGGAGGCAAAAGGAGCCCCGACTAAGTATTGAGTGCTATACATGCACATTCTTTTCATGTTCATTCTTTTCAGTTGGCCAACATTTAAAAAAAAAAACATTTTTTTTCATTGGCCTTTAAAATATTCTAATTTTTTGAGATACCAAATTTGGAGTTTTCATTAGTTGTCACTTATAAATATCAAAATTAAAAGAAATAAACATTGGAAATACATTGGTCTGTGTGCATTGCATGAATATAATGTACAAGTTTCACGTTTTGAATGGAATTATTGAAATAATTCAACTTTTTGATGATATTCTAATTTACTGGCCAGCACCTGTAACTCAAATTCATTGTCCTGAGGAACTGCCTGGAAGTGTCAGAATATTATTGAACTGCCCGGCATTTAAGCTCTCTATGCCTCCGATATACTTGGCAAACCTTATTTAATACACCATGAAAAGAAAGTGTAGTGAGATGGTCAAGTTTTTAAGCAACTTCAGACGTTAACCAAAAGTAGCCATTTAAAAAAAGACACACAAAAAAAAAACGGTCTTGTTATTAAGAACGAAATATTAAACAATATGGCTTGATAGACTTCATGTTCTGGGGTTTATGCTTTCTACTATGAACTCAAAGCAGAAGCACATACATTTTTTATTTGTCTTTATTTATAGCAACACAAAGTAGTAACACAAGGTTCACCAGTATTATCATATATCACATGTTTTCATAATATCTTGTAGTCCTAATTTAGACCTGTCTAAGGTCTAATTCATCTCTCCACCATTAATCCCTGAGGATAAGGCACCAGCCCCCCTGACCCTGCAAGAAATAGGCAAGTAAAAATTGATAGATGAATAGAAGGATGGATGTGCATGTGTAACATAATCTTAGTATGAATCGAACTGTTTTTTTGAGGACCTCAGGGATTTGTTAGAGAACAACTGTCAGCAATCAGCACTGGAAACTGAAAGGTAAAAAAATTAATGAAAGCCGAAAGAGGATAGTACAAGCCGTCACAAATCTGGGTTTTATAGAAGAGGAATAAAAATAAAGTTACTGTTTAAAGAACATCCTGTGTACATGTAGAAAATATGTGTAGAAAAAAATGACGATGTCAGATGATATCCGTGTTGTACTTTGACTGTATGGAAATTTCTGTAACCGAAAACTAAGACCTAAATTTAAATCTAAACGCAATGCTCACAGTGAAAAAAGGTGCTGACGGCTGTTGATTCAATTTAAAAATGGAAAGAGTTCAAAAGAGAAATATTTTGTCTCATTATCTAGGAGTCATTGTAGATGATTCCTTCTATGGGCAGCAAGGATTTCCTGTTGTGGTTTGTGTTCCAACATAGCTGTCAAACACCTAAAAAAGAGATTGTGCAGCATCACGCTGTGGAGATCCTTTAGCAGAGACCTGTAGGGGCCTGTTAAAGGATGTGCAATGTTAAAAAACAACCTACAATGCAATACTCCAGATGATAGCAATTTCATGTTTAAGAATGGCCCAGTCCAGGTCCCAACCTAAATCCAGTTGGGGAACCTATGTTAAGTTTTCAAGATTGCTGTAAACAGGTATTCCAGTCGGACTGAGCTTTAGCAATGTTGCAGTCAGCAAAAATCTGTGCGAACCTGCTGTCTGAAGTTGGTCCTCAAGGCCTGCAGGGTTTAGTTTGTTTTGTTTTTTTTCCCGTTTTAACACAACTGAATCTAATGACGTCTCTCTGTAGAACCTTATTATATCCGCAGGAATTAGTTCAACCATTTGAATTGGCTGAGTTGAGGCAGAGTCTCATCTAAAACTTGCAGGACTAACCCTTGTGGAGGGCTTGGGGTCATGGACTTGCAGCTGTAATTGCAGTGAAAGTCCCAATAAAATGCATTGAAGTCTACAGTTGTAATATGACTATACTGTATATAAAACAGGGTATAATATCTGTGCAAAGCACTGAAGGAAGTGTAGAGCCTGTGTTCAGCAGATACGTTAAAGATGAGCTGCTGAGAAATGTGTCCATCTGTTCTCTTGAAATATGAATGCTGAATACTGGTAGGAAGAATAATCTTTTAGCCTTTTATTGTTTTCTTGAGGAACTGGATCTTAGTTTTAAGTGCTTTACGTGTATTAAAATGTCTCCTGTGACTTAAATGAATCTAAACCCTGAGTCTGAGCTGGTTCTTTTGATGGCACTGACATCATTTTAATTTGACCGTTATCAGTGCTGCAACATTTAATTGTCATGAAGTCAAGTGCCCCATGTTTCAGGAAGACCCCCTGAGGCAAGTAGAGACCACTTATTCCATCAGGGACGCATTCAGGGCGTAGATACAGAAGGCTATTAAGGATGTACTTAAATCTCACTCAGAGATGACCTTCCGTTCAGTCTTCTCATCCTTCTTAAGAAGCGGCAATCATAGCTGGTGTTGCTTTTTTCTGGGACATTATCACAATTCTCTCTTTGATGGGTTGTGTTGTGAATTATTCATCTTCAGATTCTTCTTTGTTTTTCCAAGTGCTCATGATTATCTTGATTTTATCAGGACAAAAGAAACATTTAAGTACATGTAATTGCACAAGGAAAATAAGGAACTGATAGAAACAAAGTTAAATTAAGACCGCCGTCTTTTACTTCTGGTTGAGGTCGATCCAGGCTTTTGTCCTGAATGAGATTCTCATGGTATGATAACTTTAAGTTTAAATAGCACATGATCAAGGTATGAACAGCAGCATTTAAAGCAAAAATAATCTTGCATGATGTAATTCCGCTTATTAAAAATGGAAACGTGAAAGCTGCTTCATTGTTGCTGCTAAGATAATATATTGATTAGTATTTTATTCATAAATATATATACATATATATTTCAATTCAATTTCAATTCAGTTTATTTATATAGCGCCATTTCACAACAGATGTCATCTCAAGGTACTTTACAAAAAGAGTTATTCCAATACAATGTTTAGTGTAGAAATTACAGAACCACAGAAGATAGCGTCGTGGAATTCTCAGCAATCCCTCATACTGAGCAAGCATGAAGCGACAGTGGGAAGGAAAAACTCCCTTTTAACAAGAAGAAACCTCCGGCAGA